>BSYR01000010.1:15120000-16569166 GCA_030270665.1 Hibiscus trionum
TTTAATAAATCTGAAAATCTCATATGCATTTGTCATAGCATAAAATCATTTCAACATTGGTACATGTGAATTAAGTTCATTCTCATATATTGGCATTTCATATTCTATCTCTACCCGGATTTGCGGATAGCTTGACTCGAGGTCAAGTCCTACCCCGGTGGGATCTCGCCACCGGACTCTCATGGCTGTGTCTATCTTTGCTACAAAGCTTGGGTGTTTCACCAAGACCTACCCGATGGTATCTCGCCATCAGACTCTCACTTAGTATCGGGGTGGCACTACCCCCATTGCCCGACTCCAAAGAGCACGTACAAATTTTTAGTTTATAGTACACTTTACATCCTATTGGTCGACCAATTATATCCGGTAATCTTCTCATCGTTTATGCCAATATATTACATTAAAATCATCATCTCACCTATTGTTTTGATGCAACATTTCTAAAGTCAACCTCATCCCATTCCAAAACCACAATTCATGCATATCATTTAATCAAAATCTCAAAATTCTTTGCAAAGTCATTCTATCTCATGGGATCAATTTGAAACATCATTTCATGTCATAAATCATACACAAAACAGTAGGAATTTGTCTATCTCAAATCAAGAGAATGTCAAAAGCATTTAGGGGCATCAACCACTTTTTGAGAGCAAATCTAAACATACTTACTTCCGGACTTAGGATGGTGTTTCAAACCAATTCTAAATCCCCAAACCTTGTTTCCTTGCCCCTCAAGGACTTCTAAAACCATTTGCACTCACCGATAACGTTTCGCTTGAGTGCCAAAATGATTTCTAGGCTTCCAACTCTTCCGGATCAACACCAAATGCGTTCGATGATGTCTCCTATGTTCATTACACATAAGATCAGAGGATTAATGCATCAGCATGCATTAAAATCACCATCCACTCACTCTAACTCGCTCCTCTACTCAAAACTAACATTTTGACTATTCGAAATAACATAAATTACCTTCACACTTTCTCAAATCAAAGCCTAGCCAAGATCTATCAATTCTAACCCTTTCTAAACTTCAATCAACATAAAAAATCACCATAAACACAACCTTATACCTCCAGCAATAACAGATTACCATAAACACCTCAAAAACCACAAATCTAGCATCTCAAACTTAGAAACCCAAACCTATTCGGGATTTATTTGTTAAAACCTCATTCTCAGCATCAAATATCATTCAAAATATATTAGGAATCAACCATAAAACAAAGCTTAACATAGAAATACGAAAATCACCAAGATCTCATCAAGAATCTTGAATTTAGCAACTATTTCTTGTTTATAACATTAAAAACAACTTAAAAACTATTAACAAAGGATTGATAACTTGGGAATTTCAGTAAAGAACTGATCATTAGAGGAGAAGGACGAAGCTTACCTCTAATGGTTGATCTCTCTTCAATTTGGGCAAGTTTTCTTGAAAATCCAAAGCAAGAATCAAAAGGATTTGATGAAACAAAGATAATAAATCCTTTGGAAGATAAAATCCCAGCAATCAAGATGAAAATCTGATGAGAGAAAAGTGCTTGGCTGATTGGAAGTTGAGAGAAAAAGGAAAAGAGAAAACTATCGTGAAATTAGTTATGAAAAGTCAACTTTAATTTCCTTTTTAATTCCCTTTTATTTCTTTAATAAAATCAGTATTAAAAGATCCAAAATTAAAGAGAAATCTGATGAAAACAATGGTAAAATTAGCTCCTTAAAGATTCAAAGTTTCAATTCTTTACAAAATAGTCACCAGTCAACTTTTGCAAAAACTACATTTTGGTCACTATACCAAAAATGTAATATTTCCAAATCTCATTTTGTAAAATTGTTTCTACCACAATCATTTATACAATAAATGAGGATTTTTAGTTATTTTCCCATATTTTTAAAACATCCCGAACTAGGTGTTCCCTAAACCAACCTCAAGGGTTCGAAACGTTTCCGACCGGCCCGATTCAACATCTAAAACATCTAGGCCCAAAACCAGGACGTTACAACTCGCCCCCACTGAAGAAATTTCGTCCTTGAAATTTACCTGGTGGAAAAAGGTCAGGAAATTGCTTCTTCATGTCATCCTTCCTTTCCCACGTGGCTTCCTCAACGCCACAATGTCTCCACAAGACTTTGACCAACTCGATGGTCTTACCCTGGAGAACCTTGCTATCCGTATCTAGAATCTCAGCGGGCTCCTCATAATATGTTAAGTCTAGATTCAGCTCAACCTCTTCTACATTCATAACATGCGACAGATCCGATCTATACCTCCGAAGCATGGATACATGGAACACATTATGTGTCTTTTCTAGCTCTGAAGGCAGTCTCAACTTGTAAGCAACATGACCCACACGTTCTATCACCTCATATGGTTCAATGAACCTCGGACTCAATTTGCCCTTCTGGCCAAATCTCTTTACCTTCTTCCAAGGTGAGACTTTCAAAAACACACATTCGCCAACTGCGAACTCTATTTCCTTACGCTTAAAATCTACATAAGACTTTTGCCGGTCCGATGCTGCCTTCAAACTCTCACAAATGAGCTTCACCTTCTTGGTGGTTCCTTTCAACAAAGCTGGCATGGAAATCAACTTTTGTCCCGTTTCAGCCCAACAAAGGGGAGTTCTACACTTTCTCCCGTATAAAGCCTCGTACGGCGCCATTTGAATGCTTGCCTGGTAACTATTATTATAAGCAAACTCAACCAAAGGCAAGTGCTTCTCCCAATATCCTTGAAACTCAATAACGCAACACCTCAACATATCCTCAAGCACTTGGATAACTCACTCTGACTGTCCATCCGTCTGCGGATGATAAGAAGTACTGAAATTCAACCGCGTACCCAAGGCCTGATGCAAACATACCCAAAACCTCAACATGAACCTCGGATCTCTATCCAATACTATAGATTTTGGCACACCGTGCAAACACACAATCTCAACAATATACAACTCAGCTAGCTTATCCAAGGTATACGTAGTATGCACGGGCAAGAAATGTGCACACTTCGTAAGGCGATCCACAATCACCCAAACCGAATTCTTTTTCGATGGCGACAAAGGAAAACCAGACACAAAGTCCATGGTTATCCTCTCCCACTTCCACTATGGGATTCTCAACGGCTACAACAACCCCGATGGAACCTGAAGTTTAGCCTTAACCCGCTGACAAACCATACATTTGCTAACGAATTCGGCAACATCTTTCTTCAATCCCACCCAATAGTACCCATCTTTCAAATCATGGTACATTTTCGTACTACCAGTGTGCATAGCAAAAGGACTACTATGAGCTTCAGTCAGAATAGTGCGTCTTAACCCAACATCATTCGGCACCACAATCCAACTCCCAAAACATAGAACAATATCATCACTGAAACTGAAGTCCGAAGGCCTTCCTTCCGCAATATCCTGAACATGCGGTACAAGAGAATCATGAAGCAACTGCTTATCCTTGATTGATTAAACCAAAGATGGTTTCACTTGCAACTCAGCAGCAAGGCCACCATCTCGCGATATGCTCAAACAAGCAAACATTGCCCTCAACTCCACCGCCACTTTCCTGCTCAAAGCATCGAACACAACGTTGGCCTTTCCCGGATGATACTCAATCGTTAGATCATAATCCTTAAGCAACTCCACCCAACGTCATTGCCTGAGATTCAATTCCATCTGAGACATAAGATACTTCAAACTCTTGTGATCCGTGTACACAGTACACTTCTCACCATATAGATAATGTCTCCAAATCTTTAAAGCGAACACCACTGCCTCTAACTCAATATCATGCGTGGGATAGTTACGCTCATGCACCTTCAACTATAGCAATACATAAGCTACTACCCTTCCTTCTTGCATCAGCACACATCCCAAACCAACATAGGATGCGTCACTATACACCACAAACTCTTTTCCAGATTCAGGTTGAATCAAGATAGGAGCTTGCGTCAAAGCTTCCTTTAGCTTCTCAAAAGCTTGTTATCTTGCTTCCGTCCACTCAAACTTAACATCCTTCTGCAATAACTTCGTCAAAGGAGCAGCAATCTTGGAAAATACATCTACAAACCTTCGGTAGTAACCCACCAAACCAAGGAAACTATGAACTTCATGAACAGACCTAGGAGGCTTCCAGTTCACCACCACCTCAATATTCTGAGGATCAACACGAATCCCCCCAGCCGAAACCACATGACCAAGGAAAACAACCTCCTTCAACCAAAACTCACATTTACTCAGCTTGGCATAAAGATGATTCTCTAGCAACACTTGCAAAACAATTTTTAAATGTTTCTCTTGCTCCTCCTCAGTACGAGAGTAAACAAGGATGTCATCGATGAACACCACAACGAACTTATCCAAGAACTCATGAAACACCCTGTTCATCATATCCATGAATGCAGCAGGAGCATTCGTCAAACCAAATGGCATCACCAGAAATTTATAATGCCCATACCTTGTCCGAAAAGCAATTTTTGGCACATCCTCATCCTTAACCTTCAATTGATAGTACCCAGACCTTAAATCTATCTTCGAGAACACAAAAGCACCATGAAACTGATCAAAAAGATCATCTATCCTTGGCAGGGGATACTTATTCTTAACAGTCAACTTATTTAGTTAACGATAATCAATGCACATTCTCATCGTGCCATCTTTCTTCTTTACAAACAAGGCCGGTGCACCCCAAGGTGACACACTAGGACAAATAAAGCCTCGGTCAAGAAACTCCTGAAGTTGCGTCTTCAGCTCCTTCAACTCCTTAGGTTCCATTCGATAAGGATTGATAGACACCGGAGTTGTGTTCTCATACAACTCAATTCCAAACTCAACCTCCCTATTAGGCGGCAAACCATGTAACTCTTCCGGGAACACCCTAGGGAATTCACACACGTTCCTTATATCTTGTACCCGTACATCCATCATACCAGGATTCATTACAAAAGCTAAATAAGCTTTGCATCCTTGAAGCAACAACCGGCTTGCTTCAACCGTCGAAACCACATTAGATAAAAACTTTACATTCTCTCCCACCACCACAACTTCATAATCATCAGCAAGTTTCAGTGAAACTCGCTTATTCTCAAAATCCACAACAACCCTATGCTCAACTAGCCAATCCATACAAAGGATTACATCGAATCCATAGAAAGGCAATTTCATAAGATCCACCAAGAACACATGTTCTTGCACCTTTAAGGGACACCTCTTATACAACTTCCTCGTTACAACCGTTTCACTGAAAGAACTAGTCACACGCATATCAACATCCAAAGACTCAACAGGGAAACCAAGCATGTGGGCATGTTCACGCAATATGTACGAGTGTGTAGATCCAGAATCAATCAGAGAAAGTAATGACAAAGACTGCAAAGTAAAGGTACCTGCAATCACATCAGTGTCATTCGTACCTTTACAATGGGCATACACTCTGGCTTGGCCACCTCCTTCGGGCTGAACAGCTACTACATGTGCTACATTCCTCGCACCATCATCTCTACGCTGGAAATAGCCACGGTCGCGCCCACAGCCTCTCTGTGGCTCAACTGCTCTCACCGGAGCCTGTCCCTCTCTCATTGGCTGAGGACAATCTCGTTTTAAGTGCCCACGAGAACCACAATTCCAGCATGTACCAATGTTGCCCAAGCATTCTCCCGTGTGCCTCCTTCCACACCGATTACAATCAGGGGTACGGATGAAAGCATTTGGCCCTTTCTGACCTCTCCCTGGATTACCACCCCCTCGTTTAGCATCCACATGAGACCTTCAATCCCTCGGCCTCTCAAAACGATCCATTCCAACATCAAAACCCGCAGCTCGCTTCCCTGAGCTAGATCCTCCTGCTCAACTTGACAAACCAAGGTTCAGCTCTATGGCTCGAGTGACTAGGACATCAAAATCAGTGTAATCCGATGCAAGCATGTATGTCTTCACATCAGCCATCAGCCCATATCTAAAATGCTAGCATCTCTCCCGTTCATTAGGGATTAATTCTGGTGCATACTGGCTAAGGCGCACAAACTACACTTTATATTCCGCCTTTGACATGTTACCTTGCATTAGTGACATGAATTCCCTATTCTTCTCGTTCAAATAATGGACACCTAGGTATTTTATCTTGAACGCATTCAAAAAGAAGGTCCAAGTCACCTCACCATCCTCTAAACCAGCTATAGTGGTCGTCCACCACGTATAGGCATCACCATGCAACAGAGATACAATGCACCCCAACTTCTGGACATCATTACAGTTCATCTGCCCAAGAATCCTTGTGGTGCTCTCCAACCAAGATTCGGAACTCTTAGGGGTCAACCCCCTAAACTCAGTCCCACCGAGACTGCGGAGTTGCTCTAACGACAAACTCGCACCAGCACCAACCTAAGGTGCAGCCACATGAGCACCAGCTACTGCCGCCCGAAAGGCTCCAACAATAGCCTGAATCAACACGGTCATATCAGGAGCAGCTTGCCCTCGTGCTCCCTCGGGTTCAACAACCCCTACTCCAGCTTCAGCAGCACCAGCCCCCGCTCCATCACCATCGGGTGGTCCACCAGGAGGAGGAGGCAGTAGATTCTCAACACGCTCATCCGTCTCATTTATCTCATTCTCAGCCGCATTACACGTATTAATTCTAAGCTCACTACGTGCCCCCATTCAAAACAATACAACTAGCAAAATGCAATAAAACTCAATTAGGCAATATAAGGCAAGAAATCCAAGGTGCTCAAGTTTATTTTCAAAACAATTCTTTCCAATAGTAATGATATGGCAATGAGTTCCCCATATATACCCCAAACATAGCATAGCAACACAATTTCATCTCAATAAAGCACAAACATTGGACAATTACACAACATGCTTCCGTAAAGTTCTTAACTACTAACATTTACACTTACCAACCACTTACAAATGCCCCAATTATCCGTAAACCTGGCTTTGATACCAACAAATGTAACCCCCTTAGCCCGGTTTAGACGATCATCCCGAACCGAGGTGATTACACTGGGAAAACTGAAGCCAACTCGTTAAAGCCAACTCCGATTGATGACCCGTTTTTTTTTTCTTTTTATCTTTTCTAAATGCAATTTAAGTTTTATGTGATCACCAAAGAGCATAGGAAGAAACGGCACATCGATCAGATTTTGTTTAGGGGTTTAATTGGACAAACTAGACATTTTGGGACCAAAATGTAATTTCTACAAATTACAAGGACTTCTCTGATTTTAAGGTTACCTTTATTCAATTAATCATATTTCATGCTTCTCTGTCAATTTTCATCACAATCTAATCATCCAATTACATCTGATTGCATACATGAAGATCAGGGACAAAAATGCAACATTTTCAAACTTTAAAAGATGTCATTAACAGAACTAACGGTCGCGTATTGGTATGCCTAGGTTTCGTATCAATACGCGGGAAGGCAATGACCAAAGTTGTAGAAAGTGTATCGATACGCTTCCCCGCATATCCGTGCACCCTTCAAGCCCGTATGGAAACACCCAAACCGTATCGAAACTCCTGTGCAGAAAAGCACAAATTTGGCTTATGCGTATCGATACACATACCAGAATTATCCCAAAATCAGCCCCAAAATCGTATCAAACTTCAAAAATCATCATCAAATCATATAGCCATGTTTATGGCATCCACCCAATCATACAAGCATGCAATCGCAAGCACATGGTAACATTTTCCTGATTAACACATGCATAGCAAGGCATATAATGAAGGATGCTTAGACCACAAATCAAAAGCATACCAAAAGGTAAGATAGAACATCAAAACCAAAATAGAAGCCTTTTACAAACCAAATAAGCCTCATATAACATGCATCAACTTCAGGGAGTCCAAAAATACATCTCCCAAATAAACCATTAATCCCTATTGCCATATAACATTACTAAAGTAAAAGTAACACAATACTTGAGCTTATCTAATCCTTGGATCCTCTTAAGCCTCCTTGCTGCCCAGAATGTCTAAGTTATCTGCATTGTTGGTAAAAGAGAGCGTAAGCACGATAGCTTAGTGAGGCATGCTCTAAAAACACCAACACAACAATGCAAGCTTTTTAAACTCTATCTTGAAAACCATTTCTAAACCACGCTCTTTCTATCTCATGCTTGAAAACCATTTCAAAGCAAAACATCATTTGAAAATCACATGTACCATTTATCTATCTATCTATCTATCTATCTATCTATCTTATACATTCAACCAATGCAAACCTCATGGCAAAGCCATACACATGCTTGATATTCAAAAGCATTTCATAAATCTCAAAATCTCAAATGAATTTCTCATAGTATAAAATCATTTCAACATTTGTACACGTGAATCAAGTTCATTCTCATATATTGGCATTTCATATTCTATCTTTACTCGGATATGCGGATAGCTTGACTCGAGGTCAAGTCCTACCCCGGTGGGATTTCGCCACCAGACTCTCATGGCGGTGTCTATCTTCGCCACAAAGCTTGGGTGTTTCACCAAGACCTACCCTGATGGTATCTTGACATCGGACTCTCACTTTGGATCGGGATGGCACTACCTCCATTGCCCGACTCTAAAGAGCACATACGATTTTTTAGTTTATAGTACACTTTACATCCTATTGGTCGACCATTTATATCTGGTAATCTTCTCATCATTTATGCCTATATATTACATTAAAATCATCATCTCACCTACTGTTTTGATGCAACATTTCTAAAGTCAACCTCATCCCATTCCAAAACTACAATTCATGCATAGCATTTAATCAAAATCTCAAAACTCTTTGCAAAGTCATTCTGTCTCATGGGATCAATATGAAACATCATTACATGTCATAAATCATGCATAAAACAGTAAGAATTTGTCTATCTCAAATCAAGATCATGTCAAAAGCATTTAGGGGCATCAACCACTTTTCGAGAGCATCAAACTAATCCTAAATCCCAAACCTTCTTTCCTTGTCCCTCAAGGACTTCTAAAACCATTTGCACTCATCGATAACATTTCGCTTGCTTGCCGAAACGATTTTTAGGCTTCCGGCTCTTCCTGATCAACACCAAATGCGTCTGATGATGTCTCCCCTGTTCATTACACATAAGAGCAGAGGATTAATGCATCATCATGCATTAAAATCACCAGCCACTCACTCTAACTCGCTGCTCTACACAAAACAAGCATTTCAGCTATCCGAAATAACCGAAATCACCTTCACACTTTCTCAAATCAAAGCCCATCCAAGATCTATCAATTCTAACCCTTTGTAAACTTCAATCAACATCAAAAATCACCATAAACACAACCTTATACCTCCAGCAATAACAGATTACCATAAACACCTCAAAAACCACAAATCTAGCATCTCAAACTTAGGAACCCAAACCTATTCGGGATTTATTTGTTAAAACCTCATTCTCAACATCAAATTTCATTCAAAATATATTAGGAATCAACCTCAAAATATATCTTAACATAGAAATACAAAAATCACCAAGATCTTATCAAGAATCTTGAATTTAGCAACTATTTCTTGTTTATAACATTAAAAACAACACAAAAACTATTAACAAAGGATTGATAACTTGGGAATTTCAGTAAAGAACTGATCATTAGAGGAGAAGGACGAAGCTTACCTCTAATGGTTGATCTCTCTTCAATTTGGGCAAGTTTTCTTGAAAATCCAAAGCAAGAATCAAAAGGATTTGATGAAACAAAGATAGGAAATCATTTGGAAGATAAAATCCCATTAATCAAGATGAAAATCATAGGAGAGAAAAGTGTTTGGCTGATTGGAAGTTGAGAGAAAAAGGAAAAGAGAAAACTATCGTGAAATTAGTTATGTAAAGTCAACTTTGATTTCCTTTTTAATTTCCTTTTATTTTTTATTATTAAAGTCATTATTAAAAGATCCCAAATTAAAGAAAAGTCTGATGAAAACAATGGTAAAATTAGCTCCTTAAAGATTCAAATTTTCAATCCTTTACAAAACAGTCACTAGTCAACTTTTGAAAAAATTGCATTTTGGTCACTATACCAAAATGTAATATTTCCAAATCTCATTTTGTAAAATTGTTTCTACCAAAATCATTTATATAATAAATGAAGATTTTTAGGTATTTTTCCATATTTTTAAAACATCCCGAACTAGGTGTTTCCTAAACCAACCTTAGGGGTTCGAACCGTTCCCGACCGACCCGATTCAACATCTAAAACATCTAGGGCCAAAACAAGGGTGTTACATGAGCTACTAGAATTTGGGATGTAGAAACTGTACCGATACGGTGCCTAGTGGATTGATACGGTGACATGTAATATGGTTATTTGGAATCTTTTTGAAGTTCTATTTTTTTACTTTTAGTCCATGAATGTTTTGTATGCAATTAAAAGAGTTCGAATGATTGAATTGAGCTGAGATTTGACAATATGACATGTAACCTGACTAATTAAATATTGGTAACTTTAAATTGGGTTGAAGTCCCTGAAATTTATTAAAATTACAATTTGGTCCCTAATACATGTCTATAACCAATTGAATGCCAAATCGATGTCTGATTGAATTGATGTTTCTTCCTCTACAAGTCTTGTCATTTAGGATGATAATGTGCATCTAGACAAGATAAAAATAAAAAACAGGGTCGTTTATTAAGGTAAACCTCCCAGGTTTACTTCAATATTCCATGTGTGACCCGTTCGGTTCGGTCTATTGTTAAGGCTGGATCGAAGGCGTTACATTTGGTGGTATCAGAGCCAGGTTTCGAAAAATTGGGATGTTGGTAAGCTGCTGGTAAGTTGATGTGATGTAATTGTGAAATTGTATACTATTATTTGCATTGCACGATGATTGTTATATATATGTTGCTGTGAATTGAATTCTGGTGTTGTTATGCACGGTGGTTGCAATATGTGTGTTAATTGCTTTGTGCCATGTTGGGGAAGATTGTGATACCCATTTCCTTATTACTATAGTTTTAAATGTTTTGATTTGAATTGTAAGTCTTGGATGCTTACTTGAAGTTGGCCTAATTTTTTTTTGTTTTGGTTTATTATCATGCATATATCATAATAGAACAATGGGGCCGAGGAGAGAGTTGCGATCTGGTACGATCACTTGTTCCATAGGGTAGGGAAATGAGGAGAATGAGATACCTCTTGGAGGGAATCCACCTCCTCCACCTGATCCACCTGAGGGTGAGGAGCGAGTACAACCTGAGCAAGCTAGGCCAGTGTTGGGAGATTTGATGCCATTAGTTCAGGTAATGACTGGAGCATTCTAGGCTGCTATTGCTAGAGTGCATGTGCAAGTACTAGCTGCTAGGCAAACGGGGTTACCGTTGGAACGCTTGAGTAGTTTGGGTGGTGTTAAGTATTGTGGTTTGTCACCTGAGGCATCCGAAGCATGGATGGCCAGTACGATTCAAATTTTGGAACAAATGGGGTGCACTGATACACATAAGCTAGGATGTGTTGTCTCGTTGTTGCGAGGCGACACTTACAGTTGGTGGATGATTGTAACTGCGACTATGTAGCCTAATTATGTGAATTGGGAGTTCTTCTAGGCTGCCTTCAAGAAGAAGTATCTAGGAGTTAGATACTTGGATGATAAGAAACATGAATTCATGTCTTTGGTTCAGGGTAGCATGACTGTGGCTGAGTATGAGGTTCAATTTGTTCATTTGAGCTAAGGATTACAAGGATTTCGATGTGTTGGTGACATGAGATAAGGATATTAAGTAGAATTTGGGCTTGTCTTCTCATGTGGGTGGTTCCAGCTCGGGTAAGAAAGTTGCAGATTCCGGCTCTAGTGGTGGATAATTTAAGAGATATCTTGATCGTAGGTATTGACCTGAGTAGAGGCGAGGTGTTGTTGGGCGTGGTGCGCCAATTCATGGTAATCGGGTGAGGTCTGAGCAAAATTATTGTTGGGTTTGTGGATCGCGTGAGCATATGAGTCAAGATTGTCCACGTTTAGCTCACGAAGGTCATGCTCCTTCTGTTGTGTGTGCTAATGCATGTTGGAGCCGTGGAACGAGTGATCACATTAGACATGATTATCCATTATTGGTTGGTGGAGGCCATGCTAGAGCACCTATTGTTGCACCAAAGAGAGGCTGTGGGCGTAGTTGTGGTAATTTCCAACATAGGGACGATGGTCAAAGGGCTTTGGCCCATGTAGTGGCGGTCCAGCCTAAGGGTGATGGTCCTGCGAGGGTGTACGCACATCACGAGGGATGCAATGATACTTGTGTGATTGTAAGTACTTTTACTTTGCAATCTTTGTTATTGTTTTCTTTGATTGATTCTGGTTCTACGCATTCATACATCTTGAGTGAGCATGCACATTTGCTTGATATCCCTATTGAGATGTTAGATGTGGGAATGAAAGTAACTAGTTCTTTTGGTGAAGCGATTCTTACAAGAAGGTTGTTTAGAAGATGTCCTTTATCTGTTCAAGGTCATGTATTTGCGGTTGATTTAATGAAGTTGCCTTTTCATGGTTTTGATGTAATCCTTGGAATGGATTGGTTGTCCGAGAATAGGGTTGTGGTTGATTTTGAAACTGAATGAGTTACATTGAAACTTGCTGATGATTATGAAGTGGGAATCGTGGGTTAGAATGTTAAATTCTTATTTAAAGTTATTTCGGCTCTAGAAGTGAGTTGTTTGATGGAATCAAGTTGTGAGGCTTTCTTAGCTTATGTTATGAATCCGACGTCGAAGGAGGTGTGTGTTCAGGACATACTACGATATGTGAGGTTTTGAGTGTATTTTCGGAGGAATTGCCTGGTTTGCCGCCAAATCAAGAGGTTGAGTTTCGCATTGAGTTGTATGAAAATACGACTTCAGTGTCTATTGCTCCCTATCGTTTGACACAAAAGGAATTGAAGACGCAACTTCAGGAGTTGCTTGATCTAGGTTTTATTAAGCCTAGTGTTTCACCTTAGGGTGCGCCAATATTCTTTGTGAAAAAGAAGGATGGAACGATGCGAATGTGTATTGATTATCGACAATTGAACAAGTTGATGATTAAGAATAAGTATCCTTTGCCAAGGATTGATGATTTATTTGACCAGTTTTGAGTTGCTTCGGTGTTCTCTAAGTTTGATTTGAGATTCGGGTATTATCAGTTGAAGGTGATGGATGTAGATGTGCCTAAAATAGCTTTTCGTATGAGGTACGAGCATTATGAGTTCTTGGTGATGTCGTTTGGTTTGAAAAATGCACCTAATGTGTTTATAGATATGATGAATCATGTGTTTCATGAATTATTGGATCAATTTGTGGTTGTGTTTATTGATGATATCCTTGTGTATTCTCGTATCGAGGAGAATCATGATAAACACTTGCGAATTGTGTTGCAAGCTTTGTTGGATAACCAGTTGAGTAAATGTGAGTTTTTTCTTAGAGAAGTTGTTTTTCTTGGACATGTTGTGTCAGCCGAGGGTATTCGGGTTGACCCACATAAGATAGAAGCGGTGATGAGTTGGAAAACACCAGATATGTGATGGAAGTCCATAGTTTTCTTAGGTTGGCTGGTTATTACGTAGGTTTGTGGATGGATTTTCGATGGTTACTGCCCCGTTAACTAAGTTATTGCAAAAGAATGTTCGCTTTGAGTGGATGGAAGATAGAAAACGGGCTTTTGAAAAGTTGAATGAAGCTTTGACGCAAGATCCTATCTTGATTCAACCTGAATCGGGTAAAGAGTGTGTAGTTTATAGTGATGCATCATATGTTGGTTTATGATGTCTATTGGTGGAAGGTGGAAAGGTTGTGGCTTATGCATCTAGGCAATTGAAGGTGCACGAGCACAACTATCCTACCCATGATGTTGAGCTTGCCGTAGTTATATTTGCTTTAAGTATTTGGAGGCATTATCTTTATGGTGAGAAGTGTGTTGTTTATACGGATCATAAGAGTTTAAGGTATTTGATGACTCAAAAGGATTTGAATCTTAGGCAACGTAGATGGTTGGAGTTGCTTAAGGATTATGATTTGACGATTGAATATCGCCCAAGGAAAGCTAATGTGGTAGCCGATGCTTTGAGTAGGAAGGTTGCAGTTGAGTTGAGAGCCAATGTTTGCACGGTTAAGTATGACACAAGATGGTGGGCTTTTGGCCGAGTTACAAGTGAAGCCATCCTTGTCACAGTTGATTAAGGAAAAGCAACCTCATGATGAAGAGTTAGTACCACATGTTAAGGATATTATGCATGGGAATCCGACATATTTTCATTTTAATGACGATTGAGTGTTGTGTTTCAAGGATTGGATAGTAGTGACTAATGATGATGAGTTGAGGTGAACTATTCTGACCGAAGCGCATAATAGTCCTTTTTCTAAGCATCCTGATAGTACTAAGATGTATTGAGGTTTGAAAGAAGAGTATTATTGGGTTGGTTTAAAGAAAGATGTGGCTGATTTTGTTTCTAAGTGCATGGTATGTCAACGTGTTAAGGTTTAACATCAGTTTCCTTTCGGGTTGTTGCAACAGTTGAGGATACTGTAATAGAAATGGGAGAGAATCACTATGTATTTTGTATCTAGGTTCCTGTTAACACCAACCAAGAAAGATTACATTTGGGTGATTGTTGATCAGTTTACGAATTGTGCACACTTTGTGCCTGTGCATACGACGTATACCTTGGATTGGTTGGCAGATTTGTACATTGTTGAGATTGTGTGTTTTCATGGAGTACCCAAGTCTATAGTTTTGGATAGAGATCCACAGTTTACAACTAGGTTTTGGGAGTGCTTACATCGAGCTTTGGGGTATACTGTTGAATTTTAGCACTTCGTATCACCCTCATTCGAATGGTCAATCTGAACGAGTGATTCAGATTTTGGAAGATATGTTGAGATGTTGTGTCATTGAGTTCCAAAGAACCTGGGAGAGACAGTTACCCTTGGTGGAGTTTGCGTATAATAACAGTTATCAAGCTAGTATACAAATGGCACCGTATGAGGCTTTGTATGGTAGAAAGTGTCGTACGCCTTTGTGTTGGGCTGAGGTTGGGGAAAAGCATGTTTCCTTTCCCAATGTGTTGAAAAGAGAAAATGAGAAAGTGAAGCTTATTTGTGATTGTTTAATAGCCGCCTCAGATCATCAGAAATCCTATGAGGATTTGAAGCGTAGGGAGATTGAGTTTGCGGTTGGTGATCGCATGTTTTTGAAAGTGTCACCTTGGAAGAAGGTGATGAGGTTTGGACGTAAGGGTAAGCTTAGTCCAAGGTTTATTGGACCATATGAAGTTGTGGAGCGTGTTGGTCCTGTTGCGTATCAATTGAGGTTATCTCCCGAGTTGGAGAAAATTCATGATGTGTTTCATGCTTCGATGTTGCAGAGATATAGATCAGATCCGTCGCATGTTATGCCATTTGAGGATATTGAGTTGTGACCGTATTTGTCATTTGATGAGGAACCTGTTGAGATTCTTGATTCCAGAAGCAAATTTCTTCATGGTAAAACGATTAAACTTGTGAAGGTGTTGTGGCAACATCGCGGAGTTGAGGAAGCCACGTGGGAAAGCAAAGCGGACATGTTGAAATAGTTTCCACACCTTTATCCTCCAAGTAAAAATTTCGAGGACAAAATTTCCTAAGTGGGGAAGAGTTGTAACGCCTCAATTTTGGGCCTAGAGGTTTTTGGAATGGTTTAGGGTCTGTTGGATTGAGACTAGAGATTCGGGTTAGTTCGGGATGAATTCAGGGAAAACCTAGTTTAGAAGGTGATAAAAATATGGAAAATTGTTTAAAATCCTTTTTAAATATATATATATATATAAGGGTTCGATGAAATCAAATTTGGAAAATGGTAATTGGAATTCGAACATTTTGATTTAGTGACCAAAATGTAAAATTTGAAAACTATTTTGTAAAATGATCAAAATTTTGAATCTTTAAGGAGCTAATTGCCCAATGTCTAATATCATACTTTTATCCCTTAATTGGCCTATTTTAAATGACTTTTAATTAATAAAAGAGGTTGGAGGAATTAATTAGTGGTTAAATCTTTAAAAACAAATTTGACGTAACTTCTATTCCCTCAAAAGCTTTCTCTCAAATTCTCTCCAGCCAAACACTCATGTCCTCTTCAAAATCTTAAGGTAAACTCTTGGTTTCTTTAATCACTTGTTATCAAATGATTTCTTATTGTTTTCCTATCAAAACCTTATTGTTTTAATCTTGTTTTTACATGAAAATCTATCCAATTGAGGGGAAATGTATCCATTTTCTCCTCTAATGTAAGGTTCTTTATTAAAATTCTCAAGTTCTTTGTCCTTTATTAATGTTGTCTAATGAGTTTTGATGTTTTAATTGATGAATTTGTGTAAATTTTGTAATGGATATGTTTTTGTTGGGTTTAAGGTTGATTTTAATCATTATTTGGAAGTTTAATATTGTTAAGATAAAGGTTTAAGCAAGGTAATCCTGAAACTATGTGAATCTCTAGTTGTTTAGGTTACTAGAATTGGGTTTTTGTGGTGTTGTAGTGGTTTTGTAAATGCTAGAGATATAAGGTTGATAATATGATGATTTTGGATGTTAATCAATGATAATTTATGATTGAAAGTGATAGATTTTGGATGGGTAAGGGTTTGGAGGTTAATCGATGTTGTTTTCGATTGTTTTGAATAGGAAAATTGGTAGTCTTGGCAAGGCAATGTGGTGGAATTTCTTGCTGGGGTTTTGAATGCATTGAGATGCATTAATCCTATGTTATTGTGTGGTTAAAACAGGGGAGGACGTATCAGAAGCAACCAGTGAATATTTGGGAGCTTCAGACGCTTAGTTTCGCGTCAACAAAGAGAGATTTCACGTGTCTACGAGTAAGAACGTGGATTTTAGATTTGAAATGTTTTAAAGGTGGTTTTGGGAACTTAAAATTAAGCTTCAAACGTTTGTCTAAGTTCCGAAGTAAGTATAAGAAGTTTCTCTCTCGGTTGTGCTATTATGAAATGTTTGATGCACTTGGTTTTGATTTCATGTTATCTACTGTTAAAGCATGTTTAACGTATGTGATATACTATTTTTAATGATGTGATGTTGAAGGATGCACATGGTAAGTGATCTTTGTAAGTATATGTTTTATACTTGTGGTTTAATGCATGGTTTGATGCTTTGGAAAATGATTTAATATTGATGCTTTGAAAATAGTGAGGTATATGATTAAGTGTGAATATATTGCAGGTGATGATATGGAAATGGTTTTGATAATGTTATCGAATATAGTTAGACGACTATAGGAATGAGTTCACTATAAAAAAGTCGTCTTAGATGTCGAGGGATTTATATGGTGTACCGAATACTCCATCCAAGTACCATAACAATTGAGGAATATGTGTGGTGTCATGTCTCTTATTAGTGGGGTTATACATCTACCGTCGATTGGTGTCGAGGGGTTTATGCGGTGTACCGAATACTCCACCACGGGTGTCACAACAGTGGAGGGTAGCTCCCGTGTGTGAACCTTGAGATGCACGTGAGAATGTATGAAGTGTTGGGACAACACTTGTGAATTCGTGTATCCGATGTTGTGTTTTGAAAATGGATCTTGGTTAATGCTCACTTGTGAGACAATATAATTGTTGATGGCTTATGATTTATATAATGGATTTATGTATGTTTACTCTTTAAGCTTTGCATATGGTATGTTATGTATGAGAAGGTTTAAATTGAGGTTAGCAATGTGAGTTGATGTGGTTTTGAAACGCTCCGGTTTTGGGCCTAGATGTTTTAGGTATCGATTTAGGTTATTTGAACCTAGAATTTGAGATTTGAGCCTTTATAAACGGTTCAGGGAAATGTAGTCCAGGAAGTGATAAAATTATAAGAAAAATTTCTAAAATCTTTTAAAATATATATTAAAGGATGGTGAAATCGATTTTAGAAAATGGGTATTGGAAAATCGGGATTTTGGAAAGTGACCATTTTATAAAAATTGAAAAGTTGGATTTTAAGGACTAAAATTAAATGAGGAAAAAACTTAGAATATTTAGGGAGCTTATATTTTTTGTGGGCATTTTCTCTAAAATTGACCATTTTTATTGTTTTAATAAAAAGATTTAATTAATGTGTCAAATTAAAAGGGAATTTTTAATTAAAACAAGATGAGAGTTTACGTAAATAACTTCTCTCATTTCTGCACTCAGCCAAACACTCTTTCTTTTCTAAAAACCAGAGAGTTTCTTCATCTTTTCTAATCCTATTGAATGGCTAAACAGTTCTTTGATTCTCCTACCAATTATCATTGAGTTTTCTAGAAGATTTCATCAAAGATCTTGTCATTTGAAGAGAAAAGGCAAGGTTAGAGGTATGATTTCGTTTAACTACTCTAATCAAGGTTCTTTAATGAAATTCCCAAGTCTTGTGCCTTCTAAGTATGTTTATTAACTTTGTAGTGGATTAAAAGGAAATTGGCTAAAAATGGCTTTATATGGTGATTTTCCAAGATTTTCGTTTGGGCACTATTTTGATTGATTTGAGAATGATTTTAAATTTTTTTGGATGCTAAATGTTAGAGTAAAGGCTTAATCATAAAAATCTCGGATTAGGTTGGATCTCTTAAAGTTTAGGTTGTTAGTTTTGGGTTTTGGCCTGAAAATGTGAAATCTGAGTTGTTGGAGATATAAGGATGATATTATGATGTTTTTGGATGTTGAATTATGGTTAAAATGTGATGGAAGTGTTTGTTGATTGCTGGGTTGAGTTTAGTAATCAATCGAAGGTGATTTCGGTTGTTTCAGATGGGTATTTTGGTGCCTTTGGGCAGAGCTGCGGGTTTTTAGTTTTTGCTGGTGGTTTTAATGCATTGAGATGCATTAATCCTCTGTTCTTATGTGGTATAAATAAGGGAGCATTCTTTGGAAGCATTTGGCGAAGTTCCGGGGACTTTGGACGCTTTATTTTTGCGTCGGTGATTGAGGTTTCGCGAGTCGATGAGTGGAAATGAGATTTCCAGCTTTGAAATGCTTAAAAGGTGGTTTTGGGAAATAAGTGTAAGCTTGAAACGCTTTACTAAGTTCGGAAGTAAGTAAAGTGATTTTCTCTCTCGGATTGTGCTATTATGAGATTGTTGATGCACTTGTTTTTAAAATGTATATTGTCACTGTTAAAGCATGATTTGAGGTTAATGTATTGTTGTTTTTGATGATATAATGATGAAGGATGCACATGGTAAGTGATCCTTGGAAGTGTACGTTTATACTTGTGATTTTAAGCATGATTTGATGCTTGAGAATGAGGTTGGTAATTGATGCTTTGAAAACAGTGAAATATGTGACGAAATGTGGTTCATATTGGCAAGTGATGTTATGAAAATACTTTTAAAAATTCTATCAGATATAGTTAGCCGGCTATAGGATTGAGTGCACTATAAACAAGTCGCCTTGGATGTTGAGGGGTTGAAATGGTACCGAATACTCCATCCAAGTACCCTAACGATCAAGGAATGTTTAAGGTGTCGCAACGGTGGAGGATAGCTCCCCGTTGTGAACCTTGTAGAGTGTCCCGACTCTCGTTAGTGGGCTATACATCTACCAAAGAGTGGTGTTGAGGGGTTGTGATTGTACCGAATACTCCACCACGGGTGTTACAACGGTGGAGGGTAGCTCCCGTGTGTGAGCCTTGTGATATCGGTAGAGTGTATGAAGAGTTTGGGACAACACTTGGTAATTTGTGTATCCGATGTCGTTTGTTTGGAAATGATATTGTTGCTAATCACTTGTGAGCCAATATGAGTAATGATGTAATTTGAAATTTGTTTTGTTGCATAGTGTTGAAAATGCATGTTTTACTCTTTGAGCTTAGCATATGTGGAAATGCTTGGGAAGGCTTAAATTGAGTTTAGCAAATGGGATTTGCAGTAGGTTGTTAACACATGTTGCATGAGGTTTTTATGCTGATTTTGAATGAGAAAAGTGCATGGTTTTTGGATGGCATGATGGATTTTAAATGATGCTTGTGTTAATTGAAATGAGATTTCAATGTAGTATGGAAACCGGTTTAAATGCATTGATGATGTTTTGGTTTTAAGCATTCCTCACTAAGCCTATTGTACTTACAATGGAACACTTGCAAGGGAACGGTAAAAGACTTCGATTGAATGTATGTTTCATCTTTTGGACTAGAGTAATAAGGGCAATGGGGGGATTTCATGGTTTGTTTGGGTGATGTGTATGAACACCCTTTGAGCATGTTTTCTTTATGATTTTATACTTGTAAAAGGCCTATATTTGGTGTTTGGAGTTTTGGTTTGAGTTTTGACTCTTGAGTGGCTTATTTGTTAGGTTGCATGCCTTTAGTTTTCCATTGATGCAATACGCCATGCATTGATGCTAAATATGTTTCAAATGCTTGAGGATTAATGTTTATATATGATGTATGCATGTTGGAAACATGCTGGATTGGTTTAGGATAGTTTTTAGAGTGAAAAACCAGCAAAATCTGTCATATAGGCCCAGGTGTTTCGAAACGCTCGAACCTGTATCGAAACGGTTTGCCTGAAATGGCCTTAGGGTTTCGAAACGGATAAGGTCTGTTCCGGTACGATTTGCTACTGGAAACCATGGTTTCGAAACACATCAAGGGCATTTTGATGCGAGCCCGTGTTTCGAAACAAGGCCTTAGTGTTTCGAAACGGATGGCAGTTATGTTAGTTGATGGAATGTTCTGAATTTCTAATTCTTGCATTTTAGTCCCTGAATGTTGAGGATGCAATTAAATGAGCATGAATGAGTATTTTGAGTTGAGTTTTGAAAAAGATGCATGTATTGAGACTAATTAAAGGACGGTAACTCTAAAGTGGCTTAAGTCCCTATGAATCGGAAAAATTATAAAATGGTCCCTAAAAGCTGTAATTGGATGAATTGATGTACGCTTGAGTTGCGAATGATCCAGTAAAATGTTTGACACATAAGGACCTAATTTGCATCTAGATAAGATAAAAAGAAAAAATAGGGTTGTTTATTAAGGTAAATCTTATCAGTTTACTTCAATATTCCACGTGTAACTTGTTCGATTCGGTCTATCGGTTAGGCCGGGTCAAGGGGGTTACACTTGGTGGTATTAGAGCCAGGTTTCGAAAGAATGAGAAGCAAGGTAAGTTAATGGCAAGTCAATATGATGTTATTGTATGTATTTGGTGATGTTTGTTTTGCATGGTGAATGTTATAAGTATGTTAATGTTGATTAAATGATAGTGATGTTATGTATGAAAATTGTGACGTAAGTATGAGTTGTTATATATGATGATATTGTGGGCTGAATCTTATTGACTGTGATGCATGATGGTTCTGACATGTATGTTGCATGCTTTATGCTATGTTTGGGTGAAATTGGGATGCCCATTGCCTTATTACTGTAGTGAAGTGTTTTTAAAGTGAATTTGAAGTCTTGGATCCTTGCTTGGAGCTGGCCTAAGTGTTTTGTTTTGTTAGTTTGTTATCATGCCTTAAATATAATAGAATAATAAACTAAGGAGAGAGTAGCAATCTTGTATGATTGTTGTTGCCGTTGGGCAAGAAATTGAGGATTGTGTAATGTCTCCTAGGGGCTTGATGCCTCGATGTGTCTCGATGTAAGTTCAACCTGTATCGGTTGGGCAAGTGTTGGATGATATGGCGCCTAGGATATAGGCGATGTCCGGAGCTTGGGAAGTTGTTAATGTTGGAGTGCATGTGACTGCACTAGCTAGTGGACGATTGTGAGCTGCGTTCAGAGTGCTTACGTATTTTGGAAGAAGTTGTGCTCGAGGGTTGTCACCAGAGGTATCCATAGAGTGGATGACCTGTGCGAATAGGATTATGGAACAAATGAGGTGAAATGATACCCATAGTGTGAAGATGAGTTATATCTCAATTTTATGGAGATGTGTATAGTTGGTGGACAACTGTGGTTGTGGGCATGGAACCCGATGTTGTGTTTTAGGAGTTCTTTTGAACTATTCTAAAGGAGAAGTATTCGAGAGTTAGATACTTGGATGACTAGAAATGTGAATTTGTTGTTTGGGTTCAAAATCGTAAGTTTGTAGTCGAGTTAAGGCACGGATTGTTTAGTTGAGCGGGTATGCTCCTGGATGGGAATTGGATGTGAGACATCAATGTTATTGACTCGTTTAAGGATTGGCTACACCATTTTCGACGTGTTGGTAACACGGGCGAGGTACTTTGAGCAGAACATGGGTTTAATAATGCGTACGAGAGGTTCTAGCTCTAGAAAGTGAGTTGCGGACTCTGGTTTTAGTGGTAGCCAGTGTAAGAATAGTTATGCTAAAAGGGTATCGTCAGGGTTGATGTGAGGTTCTAGTAATGTTAGGTAAGGACCATAGGGTCGATGTGTCGAGGCTTGAGTAGCGTTTGATACATATTAAGTAGGTGGATCATGTGACCATGTGAGGCGAGATTGTCTACGTTTGATCGGTGGGATATAACTTTTTGCGCCTGTTGTACCTAATGCTTTTGGGAGTTATGGCTTGAACATTCATTTCAGAAGTGTTAGATGTGGGAATGTGAGTAACTAGTTTCTTTGTTGAACTGTTGTTACGAGGAAATTGTATAGGATATGTCCTTTATCTGTTCAAGGTCGTGTGTTTTCAGTTGATTTGATGGAGTTGTCTTTCTATGGTTTTGATGTCATCCTTGAAAGGGATTGGTTGATCGGAGATAAGGCCGTGGTCGATTTTGATGTTAAGCGAGTTACCTTGAAACTTGCTGATGATTACGAAGTGGTAATCGTAGACAAGAATGCAAAATTCTTGTCCAATGCAATTTCGGCTCTTGAAGCGAGTCATATGATGGAGTTGGGTTGTGAAGCTTTCCTAGCTTACGTGATGAACCCTGGTACAAAGGAGGTGTGAGTACATGACGCACGAACGGTAGGTGAGTTTCTGGGTGTCTTTTCGAAAGGGTTGCCTGGTTTGCCACCGAACAAAGAAGTTGAGTTTGGCTTTCAGTTGTATGAAAATACGACTCTAGTGTCTATTGCTC
This sequence comes from Hibiscus trionum, assembly GCA_030270665.1. Classification (NCBI taxonomy): domain Eukaryota; kingdom Viridiplantae; phylum Streptophyta; class Magnoliopsida; order Malvales; family Malvaceae; genus Hibiscus; species Hibiscus trionum. Next base: position 15,142,973 of record BSYR01000010.1, read on the forward strand.
CTTATTGGATGGCACCAAAGGAGTTGAAGGAGTTGAAAATGCAACTTCAAGAGTTGCTTGATCGAGGGTTCACAAGGCCAAGTGTTTCACCTTGGGGTGCACCAGTCTTGTTTGTAAAGAAGAATGATGGCATGATGCGTGCGTGTATAGATTATCAGCAACTGAACAAGTTGACGATTAAGAACAAGTACCCTTTTTCCAAGGATTGATGATTTGTTTGATCAGTTCTGAGGTGCTTCAATGTTTTTGAAGATTGATTTGAGGTCTGGATATTATCAACTGAAGGTCAAGGATGTAGATGTACCTAAGACAACTTTTCAGACAAGGTACATATATTATGTGTTCTTGGTGATGTCGTTTGGGTTGACGAACGCACCATCTCCATTCATGGATATGATGAATCGTTTGTTCTATGAGTTTTTAGATCAGTTTGCGGTTGTGTTTGCCTTAAAGATTTGGAGGCATTACCTTTACGGTGAAAAGTGTGTGGTTTACACAGATCATAAGAGTTTGAAATATCTAATGTCCCAGAGAGAGTTGAATCTTAGGCAACAAAGATGGTTGGAGCTGCTTAAGGGTTTCGATCTGATGATAGAATATCAACCTAGAAAGGCTAATGTTGTGGCCGATGCTTTGAGTGGGAAAGTGGCTGTAGAGTTGAGGGTGATGTTTGCTCAGTTGAGTATAACGCGAGATGGTGGGTCGATAGTTGAGTTACAAGTGAAACGTTCCTTAATTCAGTTAATTAAGGATAAGAAGTTGCTTGATGATTCTTTGGTGCCTCATGTTCAGAATATATAGCTGATGGTAATGTAACATATTTCTGTTTCAATGATGATGGTGTTTTATGCTTTAAAAGTCAGATAGTTGTGCCGGAGGATGTTGAGTTAAGGTGCACTATTTTGACTAAAGCTCATAGTAGTCCTTTTGCTAAGCATCCTGGTAGTACAAAGATTTATCGTGGTTTGAAAGATGAGTACTATTGGGTTGGGTTGAAAAAGAATGTTGTGGATTTTGTGACTAAATGCATGGTTTGTCAGCGTGTGAAAGCTGAGCACTAGTTTCCTTCTGGTTTGTTGCAGCCTTTGAGGATACCAGAATGGAAATGGCAAAGGATTATGATGGATTTTGTGTTCGATTTGCCTTTAACACCATCAAATAAGAACTCTATTTGGGTGATTGTAGATTGTCTTACGAAGTGTGCGCATTTCTTGGCTGTGCATACTACGTATACGTTGGATAAGTTAGCGGAGTTTTATATTGCAGAGATTATGCGTTTGCATGGTGTGCCTAAGTCTATAGTGTCGGATATAGATCTGAGGTTTACAGCGAGGTTTTGGGAGTGTCTACACCAAGCGTTGGGTATGCGCTTGAATTTCAGCACTTCATATCATCCTTAAACCGATAGACAGTCGGAGCGAGTTATCCAAGTGCTGGAGGATATGTTGAGATGTTGTGTGATAGATTTCCAAGGATCTTGGAAAAACAGTTGCCCTTAGTGGAGTTTGCCTACAATAGTTTCCAGGCAAGTATACAAATGGCTCCGTGTGAAGCTTTGTATGGAAGGAAGTGTGAAACGCCTCTTTGTTGGGCGGGGGCGGGGCAAAAATTGGTTTCCTTGCTGGATTTCCTTAAGGGAACAACTGAGAAAGTGAAGCTCATATGTGAGCGGTTGAAGGTTGCTTCGAATCGTCAAATGTCTTACGTGGATTTAAAGCGTTAGGGGATTGAGTTTGCGGTTGGAGATCGCGTGTTCTTGAAGGTATCACCTTGGAAGAAGGTGATGAGATTTGGATGTAAGGGTAAGCTTAGTCCAAGTTTTATTGGACCTTATGAGGTTGTGGAGCGAGTTGGTCCTGTTGTATATCGGTTGAGGTTGCCTCCCGAATAGGAGAAAATTCATTACGTGTTTCACGTTTCTATGTTGGGAAAGTATAGATCGGATTCGTCTCATGTGATGCTTGTTGAGGTGATTGAGTTGAATCCGGATTTGTCTTATGATGAGGAACCATTGGGGATCCTTGATTCTAGTAGCAAAGTTCTTCGTGGTAAGATGATTTAACTTGTGAAGGTGTTGTTGCGACATCGAGGAGTTGAGGAGGCCACGTGGGAGAGCAAGGCGGACATGATGAAGCAGTTTTCGCATCTTTTTACTTCAAGTAAAATTTCGAGGACAAAATTTCCTAAGTGGGGGAGAGTTCAAACGCCCCGGTTTTGGGCCTAGTTGTTTTAGGCATCGGTTTAGGTTAGTCGAACCTAGAATTGGAGATTCAAGCCTTTAGAAGTAGTTTAAGGAAAACATAGTCCGGGATGTGATAAAATTATAAGAAAAATTGCTAAAATATTTTAAAAATATATATTGAAGGATGGTGAAATCGATTTTAGAAAATGAGTATTGGAAAATCGAGGTTTTGGAAAGTGACCATTTTGTAAAAATTGCAAAGTTTGATTTTAAGGACTAAAATGAAATGAGGACAAGACTTAGAATCTTTATGGAGTTTATATCTTTTATGGGTCTTTCCTCTCAAATTGACCATTTTAATTGTTTTAATAAAAAGCTTTAATTAATGTTTCAAATTAAAAGGGGGTTTTTAATTAAAACAAGAGAAAAGTTTACGTAAATAACTTCTCTCATTTTTTCACTCAGCCAAACACTTTTTCTTTTCTAAAAACCAAAGAGTTTCTTCATCTTTTCTAATCCTTTTGAATGGCTAAAGAGTTCTTTGATTCTCCTACCAATTATCATTGAGTTTTCTTGAAGATTTCATCAAAAATCTTGTCATTTGAGGAGAGAAGGCAAGGTTAGAGGTACGATTTCATTTAACTCCTCTAATCAAAGTTCTTTAATGAAATTCCCAATTCTTGTGCCTTCTAAGTATGTTTATTAACTTTGTTTTATAGTGTATGAAAAGGAAAATGGCTAAAAATGGCTTTATGTGGTGATTTTCCAAGATTTTCATTTGGGCACTATTTTGATTGATCCGAGAATGATTTTAAAGTTGTTTTGTATGCTAAATGATGTTAGAGTAATGGCTTAATCATAATAATCTCGGATTAGGTTGGATCTCTTAAAGTTTAGGTTGTTAGTTTTGGGTTTTTGGCTTGGAAATGTGAAATCTGAGTTGCTGGAGGTATAAGGATGATATTAGGATATTTTTGGATGTTTATTTATGGTTATAGTGTGATGGAGGTGTTTGTTGATGGCTGGGTTGAGTTTAGTGATCAATCGAAGGTGATTTCGGTTGTTTTGGATGGGTATTTTGGTTCCTTTGGGCAGAGCTGCGGGCTTTTAGTGTTTGCTGGTGGTTTTAATTCATTGAGATGCATTAATCCTTTGTTCTTGTTTGGTATAAACATGGAGGATTCTTTGGAAGCATTTGGTGAAGTTCCGGGGACTTTGGACGCTTCATTTTTGCGTCGGCGATTGAGGTTTCGTGAGTCGGTGAGTGGAAATGAGATTTCTAGCTTTGAAATGCTTAAAAGGTGGTTTTGGGAACTTAGAGTAAGCTTGAAATGTTTTACTAAGTTCAGATGTAAGCAAGGTGATTTCCTCTCTCGGATTGTGCTATTATGAGATTGTTGATGCACTTATTTTTAAAATGTATATTGTCATTGTTAAAGCATGATTTGAGGTAAATGTATTACTGTTTTTGATGATATAATGATGAAAGATGCACATGGTAAGTAATCCTTGTAAGTATACACTTATACTTGTGATTTTAAGCATGATCTGATGCTTGAGAATGAGGTTGGTAATTGATGTTTTGAAAACAGTGAAATATTTGATGAAATGTGGTTCATATTGGCAAGTGATGTTATGAAAATACTTTTGAAAATGCTATCGGATATAGTTAGCCGGCTATAGGATTGAGTGCACTATAAACAAGTCGCCTTGGATGTTGAGGGGTTGAAATGGTTCCGAATATTCCATCCAAGTACCCTAACGATCAAGGAATGTTTAAGCTGTCGCAGCGGTGGAGGATAACTCTCGTGTGTGAACCTTGTATAGTGTCCCGACTCTCATTAGTGGGCTATAATCTACCGATGAGTGGTGTTGAGGGGTTGTGATTGTACCGAATACTCTACCACGGGTGTCACAACGGTGGAGGGTAGCTCCCGTGTGTGAGCCTCGAGATGCCGGTAGAATGTATGAAGTGTTTGGGACAACACTTGGTAATTCATGTATCCGATGCTGTTTTTTGGAAATGATCTTGTTGCTAATCGCTTGTGAGCCAATATGAATAATGATGTAATTTGAAATGTGTTTTGTTGCATAGTGTTGAAAATGCATGTTTTACTCTTTAAGCTTACCATATATGGAAATGCTTGGGAAGGCTTAAATTGAGTTTAGCAAATGGGATTTGCGGTTGGTTGTTAACACGTGTTGCATGAGGTTTTCATGCTGATTTTGAATGAGGAAAGCGCATGGTTTTTGAATGGCATGATGGATTTTAAATGATGCTTGTGTTAATTGAAATGAGATTTCAATGTAGTATGAAAACCGATTTAAATGCATTGATGATGTTTTGGTTTTGAGCATTCCTCATGTAACCCCCTTAGCCCGACCTAGACGCCCGACCCGAACTAAGAAGATTATACGGGGAAAACCGAAATCTTCTCGTAAAAGTCAACCTCGATTAACAACCTTTTTTCCTTTTTATTTTCTCTAGATGCACAATATTAACCTATGTGTTCAGCAAGACATTTAGAAGGAAACGACGCAGTATTCGGAGTTCAATTAGAGGTTCTATTGCATACAATTGACTATTAGGGACTAAATTGTAATTTCAAGAAAATACAGAGACTTTTCCGATTTTAAGGTTACCAATCCATGATTAATCATGTAACATGCAGCATGTCAAAATTCATCACCAACGGATCATCCAAACTCAATTTATTGCACAAACATTAATTAGGGACCAAAATGCATAAATTCAGAACTTACAAGATTCTAATAACTGAAAATAACTAAGTTGTATCGATACACTTGGGCCTATATCTATAAGCGGGAAGACAGTAGCAAAAGATGGGAAGAGTGTACCGATACGCTTCCCCGCGTATCGGTACGACCTTCAAACTTGGCTTGGGCGTATCGATACGCGGGCAATTCGTACTGATACCCCTGTACCGTAAAACTTGATATTTGCTTTAATGTATCGATACAGTTCCCCGTGTATCGATACACATACCACATATTCACTTTCAACAGCCAGTTAAACACATTTAACATTGCCTAAACATGTTCTAATCATCCATACATGTAATAATCAACGTTGCAAACCAATATGCATCAAACATCATCCAAATCATAAGTTTCAACCATGGCAATTCAAAGTGAAACATTAGCTACTCAAGCATGCCTTTGATCATAAGTCATAACATAGCTAAAAATACCATAAGCAAAACTATAAACCATACAGAAGCCACATACAAAACCAAATAGGAAAACCATCATATCTCAGCTAAGAAATACCAAGATTAATCTTCCAAACCAAGGTTCTAACCCCCCCCCCATTGCCAAAAATCTACTTATTAAAATTCTCCAAAGTTCATACTTGAGTTCGAGTGACAACTTAGGTGCCTTCACTTGCTACTCCTCGGCCCTCAAGCTTAGCTATCTGCATTGTTGGAAAAAGAGGAGCGTAAGCACACTTGCTTAATGAGGGTAAGCTCAAGAACACACCAACAAAGCAGTTTCTAAAAAACAAGTTTAAACCATATTATGCTCTATCTCAATTCATGCTTTCAAAACCAAAGCAAACCATTCTTTTACCATGTTCCACATGTATCACTAACCACATGCATTTCTCCCAATGCAAATCCAGATTATGCCTCACTTTCTCAATTCACATGCATAAAATCATCCTATACAACATCTCAACATCATGCATTTCATGCACAATAAACAACTATGCATTCATTAAAAACATAATACATGGGCAACATCAATGGCACATATATTGGCATATAGCATCTAACATATGCTCACCCTATCCGTTATGATAGACTCACCTCTATCACTTTCATACACAATATCGGATACACAGACTCACATAGGCTCACCCCATCTTAATGGCTACAAATGGAATTAGGCTCACCCCTAACCCATATTGATAGGCTCACCTCTATCACCCGCAATAGGCTCACCCCATATTACGTCACATAGCTAGACACACGTACGATTTATATATTATAGTTCACTCACATCCTATTGGTCGACAAACGTATCCGAGTATTAAAAATAGACCAAACCCTTGCCAATATATCCTTAAAAAACATGTTAACTCACTGCTTTTAATGCATCACCAAAAATCATCACGTATCCCAAATTAATCATGCCTTTAAATAGAAAAACCATTTCATACAAGATCGTACCATCTTGTATTCAAACCAAACCTTTCAAGGGATAAACACAAGCAAAACCATGCTTGAAACCATGCATAACAGTGAGTAACAATCATCATCAAAACATGAGCATGATATACCATGGAGTCCATTTCAAAACCGAAAACCGAGAGAACAAGAAACCATACTTACTTCTGAGATTAGCTAAGCCTTTCAAGCTTACACTAACCTCCCAATACATCGTATCCAAGCTTACAAATCTTTAAAAACATGTCCACTCACCGACAACACGAAACCTTGCTCGCCGACACGAAAATCACTCTTCTGGAGCCTCCAAAAACGTCTCGTTTGCTTCCGGATCAAGATCCCCTGTGTTCATATCATCAAAACAGAGATCCAAATGCATTTCAACACCAGCAACTAAATACAAACTCGTTGCTCACCCAAACCATACCAATTTACCCATCCGAAACAACCGAAAACTTAATCGATTGCTTCCTAAACCATGCCCAGCCAACATACATCGCTTTAAATCATTTATAAACATCAAAATACATCTAAAATAAACCTAAACTATTCCTTATACCTTCAGCAACATAAATTCATCATTTCACCTCAAAACTCAACTAAAACTATCATAAAACTCAAGGATCTCAAGGATTTCAGGATCTATATGACTAAAACACTTTCTCAACAACATAATCATCTCAAAACTCAATTAGAATCCATCTAAAACAGATCTCATCAAAACAAATCCGAAAATCAAGAATTAAATCACAATTTTGCAAGATTTTGATCTTAAACACAATTTTGAAACTTTACATTTTTGTCACTACCCAAAATGTACTACCTCCGAAACTCTTTTTGTAAAATTGATTTGACCAACCTCTTAAACATAATTTTAGAGGATTTTAGAAAAAAAATTCAAATCTTTAGCCTATCCCGATCCTTGATTTCCCTAAATCTCCTAACGCGATTCGAACCGTTTCTGACCGGTCCAATCCGATGTCTAAAACAACTAGGCCCAAAACCAGGGCGTTACAACTCTCCCCTACTTAGGAAATTTCATCCTCGAAATTTTACATAAAGGAAAAATGTGAGGAAATCGCTTTAGCATGTCCGCTTTGCTCTCCCAAGTGGCCTCCTCAACTCCCCGATGTCACCAAAACACCTTCACAAGTTCTATCGTCTTGCCACGAAGAACTTTGCTGCTCACATCTAGAACCCTCATTGGTTCCTCATCATAAGACAGATCCGAATTAAAATCTATCTCCTCAACAGGTATCACATACGAAGGATCTGATCTGTACCTCTACAACATCGAGACATGAAACACATCATGAATCTTTTCCAGCTCGGAAGGTAATCTCAACCGATATGCAACAGGACCAATACGCTCTACAACCTCATAAGGTTCAATGAACCTCGGGCTAAGCCTACCCTTACGCCCAAATCTCATCACCTTCTTCCAAGGCGATACCTTCAAGAACACACGTTCGCCAACCACAAACTCGATCTCCTTACATTTTAGATCCGTATAAGACTTTTATTGATCCGATGCTGCATTCAAACGCTCACAAATGAGCTTCATCTTCTTGGTGGTTCCTTTCAACATAGCCGACATCGAAATCAACTTTTTCCCAGCTTTTGCCCAACAAAGTGGGGTTCTACATCTTCTCTCATACAAAGCCCCGTAAGGAGCCATCTGGATACTCGCCTGATAACTATTGTTATACGCAAAATCAACCAACGTCAAGTGTTTCTCCCAAGAACTCTGAAAATCAATGACGCAACATCTCAACATATCCTCAAGCACCTGGATAACACGTTCCGACTGCCTATCCGTCTGAGGATGATAAGAAGTACTGAAATTCAACCGTGTACCCAAGGCTTGATGTAAACCTCGGATCCCTATCTGACACAATGGACTTTGGCACACCGTGCAACCGCACAATCTCAACAATATACAGCTCCACCAACTTATCCAAGGTATACGTAGTATGCACTGGCAAGAAATGTGCACACTTTGTAAGGCGATCCACAATCACCCAAACTGAGTTCTTCTTTGATGGTGACAAGGGCAAACCGGACACAAAATCCAAAGTAATTCTTTCCCACTTCCATTCCGGGATTCTCAAAGATTGCAACAACCCAGAAGGAACCTGATGTTCAGCCTTCACTCGCTGACACACCATGCACTTGCTGACGAAATCAGCAACATCCTTTTTCAACCCCACCCAATAGTATTCAACCTTCAGATCACGATACATCTTTGTACTACCAGGGTGCATAGCGAAAGGACTACTATGAGCTTCCTTCAGAATATTGCGCCTCAACTCAACATCGTCTGTGTAACCCCCCTAGCCCGGCCTAGACGCTCAACCCGAACTTCGAAGATTACACCGGGAAAACCAAAGTCAACCCGAAAGTCAACCTTAATTAACGACATTTTTTTCTTTTTATCTTTTCTAAATGCAATATTAGTCCTATGTGATCACCCAAGATCATAGGAAGAAAAGGCACAGTGATCGAAAAGCAATTAGGGGTTTAATTGCACATATTATACATTTGGGGACCAAAATGTAAATTCTATAAATTACAAGGACCTTGCAGATTTTAAGGTTACCAATATTCAATTAAACCTTTTTCATGCCAATCTGTCAAATATCAACTTAATAAGACATTCCAAACTCATCCAATTACATCCATAAACAATGTAACTTTAAAACTCTATCTCAAAAACCATTTTCTACAACATGCTCTTTCTATCTCATGCTTGAAAACCATTTCAAAGCAATTCTCCATTTAAAAATCACATGTACCTTCAATCTAACTCATGCATTTAACCAATTTAAATATCATGGCAAAGCCATACACATGCTTAATGAAAACAAAAGCATTTCATGAACCACAAATCTCATATGCTTTTCTCATAGCATAAAACATCTCAACATTTGGTACATGTTAAACAAATACAATCTCATATATTGGCATTTCATATTACATCTTTACTCGGATATGCAGATTAGCTTGACTTAAAGCCAAGTCCTACCCCGGTGGAATCTCTCATCACCGAACTCTCATGGTGATATCTCTCTTCGCCACAAAGCTTGGGTGTTTCACCAAGACCTACCCTGATGGTATCTCTCATCATCGGATTCTCACTTTGGAACGGGATGGCACTACCCCCATTGCCCGACTCCAAAGAGAACATACGAATTTTAGTTTATAGTGCACTTTCATCATATTGGTCGACCAATTATATCCGGTAATCATCTCATCATCTATGCTAATATATTATATTAAAAACATCATCTCACCTACTGTTTTGATGCAACATTTCTCAAATCATTCTCAACCCATTTCAAAACCACAATTCATGCATTTCATTTATACAAAATCTCAAAACTCTTTCATAGACATGCTATCACATTGGATCCACACATAACATCTTTTCATGTTATAAATCATGCATAAAACAATAGGATTTTGTCTAACACAAATCAAGAGCATCTTAAAAGCATTTAGGGGCATCAACCACATATTGAGAGAAAATCTAGCCATACTTACTTCTGGACTTAGGATGGTGCTTCAAACCAAACCTAAATCCCCAAACCTTGTTTCCTTTTCCCTCAAGGACTTTTAAAACCATTAACACTCACCAATTACGTTTCGCGTGCTTGCCGAAACGATAACTAGGCATCCGGCACTTCCGGATCAACACCAAAAGCGTCTGAAGATGTCTCCCATGTTAATTACACATAAGAGGAGAGGATTAATGCATCACCGAGACTTGAAATCACCAGCCACTCAAACAAACTCGCTGCACTACTCGAAATCACCATTTCGGCCATCCGAAACAACCGAAATCACCTCCAAATTTTCTCAAATCAAAGCCCAACCAAGATCTATCAATTCTAAACACTTAGAAACCTCAACCAACAACAAAAATCACCACAAACACGTCCTTATATCTCCAGCAACAATGAAGCACCCAGAACACTCCAAAAACCACAAATCTAGCATCTAAAAAATAGGAATCCAAACCTATTAGGGATTTATTTGTTAAAACCTCATTCATAAAATCAACTAACATTCAAAACATATTATAAATCAACCTCAAAACAGAGCTTAACAAAGAGTTACAAAAATCATCAAGATCTCACCAAGAATCTTGAATTTTACAACAATTGCATGCCTCTAACATTAAAACAACTCAAAAATCATTAATAAAGGATTGATAACTTGAGAATTTCAGTAAAGAACTGATCATTAGAGGAGAAGGACGAAGCTTACATCTAATGGCTAATTTCTCCTCAATTTGGGCAAGATTTCTTGAAAATCCAAAGTAAAAACAAAAGGATTTAATGAAGCAAAGGTTGGAAATCCTTAGGAGAATGAAATCTCAGAAAAAGTGATGAAAAACAGAGATTATTTGGTGAGGGAAATGTGTCTGGCTGACTGGAAGTTGAGAGAAAATGAAAAGAGCGAAAAAGTATAGTAAGGTAATTATGAAAAGTCAAAATGGAATTTTTCTCTTAATTCCTTTAATGAAATCATTATTAAAACTCCCAAATTAAATAGAAATCTGATGAAAAACAATTTGGTAAAATTAGCTCCTTAAAGATTCAAAGTTTCAATCCTTTACAAAACAGTCACTAGTCAACTTTTGCAAAAGCTGCAATTTGGTCACTACACCAAAATGTAATATTTCCAAATCACATTTTGTAAAATTGTTTTCACCATAACCATTTATATAATAAATGAGGATTTTTTTGATATTTTTCCATATTTTTAAAGCATCCCGAACTAGGTGTTCCTTAAACCTCCCTTAACGATTCGAACCGTTCTCGACCGGCCCGATTCAACCTCTAAAACATCTAGGCCCAAAACCAGGGGGTTACAACTTTCCCCCACTTAATAAATTTCATCCTCAAAATTTACCTTGTGGAAAAAGGTGAGGAAATTGCTTATTCATGTCATCCTTCCTTTCTCACGTGGCTTCCCCAACGCCACGATGTCTCCACAAGACTTTGACCAGCTCGATGGTCTTACCCCGGAGAACCTTACTATCCGAATCCAAAATCTCAACGGCTCCTCATCATACGTCAAGTCTGGGTTCAACTCAACTTCTTCCACGGGCATAACATGCGACGGATCCGATCTATATCTCCGAAGCATGGATACATGAAACACATTATGTATCTTTTCCAACTCTTAAGCCAGTCTCAGCTTGTAAGCAACAGGACCCACACGTTCTATCACCTCATATGGTCCAATGAACCTTGGACTCAATTTGCCCTTCCGGCCAAATCTCATCACCTTCTTCCAAGGTGAAACTTTCAAAAACACACGCTCGCCCACTGCAAACTCTATCTCCTTACGCTTCAAATCCGCGTAAGACTTTTTCCGGTCCGATCTTCCTTCAAACGCTCACAAATGAGCTTCACCTTCTCGGTGGTTCCTTTCAGCAAAGCTGGCATCGAGACCAACTTTTGTCCAATTTCAGCCCAACAAAGAGGAGTTCTGCACTTTCTCCCGTATAAAGCCTCATAAGGTGCTATTTGAATACTTGCCTAGTAACTGTTATTATAAGCAAACTCAACCAAAGGCAAGTGCTTTTCCCAAGAGCCTTGAAACTCAATAACACAACACCTCAACATATCCTCAAGCACTTGGATAACACGCTCCGACTGTCCATCCGTTTGCGGATGATAGGAAGTACTGAAATTCAGCCGCGTACCCAAAGCTTGGTGTAAACATTCCCAGAACCTTGCGGTGAACCTCGTATCTCTATCTGACACTATAGATTTTGGCACTCCATGTAATCGTACAATCTCAGCAATGTACAACTTCGCAAGCTTATCCAAGGTATACGTAGTATGCACAGGCAAGAAATGTGCACACTTCGTAAGGCGATCCACAATCACCCAAACAGAATTCTTCTTCGATGGTGATAACGGCAAACCAGACACGAAATCCATAGTGATCCTCTCCCATTTCCATTCTAGGATTCTCAATGGCTACAACAACCCAGAAGAAACTTGATGTTCAGCCTTAACCCGCTGACAAACCATGTATTTGCTAACAAACTCAGCGATATCTTTCTTCAATCCCACCCAATAGTACTCATCTTTCAAATCACGGTACATCTTTGTACTACCAGAGTGCATAGCAAAAGAAATACTATGAGCTTCAGTCAGAATAGTGTGCCTTAACTCAACATCATTCGGCACCACTATCCGACTCCCAAAGCATATAACACCATCATCATTGAAACATAAATCTGAAGGCCTACCTTCTACGATATCCTGAACATGTGGCACCATAGAATCATCCAACAACTGTTTATCCTTTATCAACTGAACCAAAGATGGCTTCACTTGTAACTCAGCAACAAGACCACCATCTCGCGATATGCTCAGGCTAGCAAACATCGCCCTCAATTCTACTGCCACTTTTCAGCTTAAAGAATCGGCCACAACATTGGCCTTCCCCGGATGATACTCGATAGTTAGATCATAATCCTTAAGCAACTCCACCCAACGTCATTGCCTAAGATTCACCTCCGTCTAAGACATAAGGTACTTCAAACTCTTATGATCCGTGTACACAGTACACCTCTCACCATATAGATAATGTCTCCAAATCTCTAAAGCAAAAACCACCACTGCCAACTCAATGTCATGCGTAGGGTAATTACGCTCATGCAATTTCAACTGTCGCGATGCATAAGCCACTACCCTACCCTCTTGCATCAACACACACCCTAAACCAACATAGGATGCGTCACTATACACCACAAACTCTTTTCCTGACTCAGGTTGAACCAAGATAGGAGCTTGTGTCAAAGCTCCCTTTAGCTTCTCAAAATCTTGTTGTCCCGCTTCCGTCCACTCAAACTTAGCATCCTTTTGTAACAACTTAGTCAAAGGGGCAACAATTTTAGAAAATACATCCATGAACCTTCGGTAGTAACCTGCCAACCCAAGGAAACTACGAACTTCATGAACAGACCTAGGAGGCTTCCAATTCCTCACCGCCTCAATCTTCTGAGGATCAACGCAAATCCCCTCAGCCGAAACCACATGGCCAAGAAAAACAACCTCCTTCAGCCAAAACTCACATTTACTCAGCTTAGCATAAAGTTGATTCTCTAACAGCGCTTGCAAAATGATCCTCAAATGTTCATGCTCCTCCTCGGTAGGAGAGTACACAAGGATATCATCGATGAACACCACGACAAACTTATCTAAGAATTCATGAAACACTCTGTTCATCATATCCATGAAAGAAGCAGGGGCATTTGTCAACCCAAACGGCATCACTAGAAATTCATAATGCCCATATCTCGTTCGAAAGGTTGTTTTTGGCACATCTACATCCTTCACCTTCAACTGATAATATCCTGACCACAGATCTATCTTTGAGAACACAACCGCTCCTCGAAACTGATCGAAAAGATCATCAATCCTTGGCAACAGATACCTATTCTTGATAGTCAACTTATTCAGCTGACGGTAATCAATGCACATTCTCATAGTGCCATCCTTCTTCTTAACAAACAAGACGGGTGCACCCCAAGGTGACACACTAGGCCGAATAAAGCCTCAGTCAAGCAACTCTTGAAGTTGCGTCTTCAACTCCTTCAACTCCTTGGGTGTCATGCGATAAGGAGCAATGGACACCGGAGTTATGTTCTCATACAACTCAATTCTGAATTCAACCTCTTAACTAGGCGGCAAACCCGGTAATTCCTCCGGAAACACTCCAGGGAATTCACACACGGTCCTTATATCATGTACACGAACCTTCTTTGTACTAGGATTCATAACAAAGGCCAGATAAGCCTCGCATCCCTAACGCAACATCTGTCTTGCTTCAAGCGTCGACACCATATTAGACAGGAATTTCACATTTTCTCCCACCACCACAACCTCATAATCATCCGCAAGTTTTAGCAAAACTCACTTATTTTCAAAATCTACAACGACCCTATGCTCAACAAGCCAATCTATACCAAAGATTACATCGAATCCATAGAATGGAAATTCCATAAGATCAACTAAAAACACATGCTCTTGCACCTTTAGGGGACACCTCCTATACAATCTCCTTGTTACAACCGTCTCACCGAAGGAACTAGTCACACGCATACCCACATCCAAAGACTCAACAGGAAAACCAAGCATTTGAGCATGTTCACGCAATATGTACGAGTGTGTAGATCTAGAATCAATTAAAGAAAGTAATGACAAAGATTGCAAAGTAAAGGTACATGTAATCACGCCCGTGTCATTCCTCTCTTCTCGATGGGCATACACTCTGGCCTGGCCACCACCCTCAGGCTGAATAGCCACCACATGAGCTACATAACTCGCACCTTCGTCTCTGCGCTGAAAGTTGCCACGACCGCGCCCACGGCCTCTCTATGGCTCAGCTGCTCTCACCGGAGCCTGGCCCTCTCTTATCGGCTGCGGACAATCCCTTTTCATGTGCCCACGATTACCACAATTCCAGCACGTGCCAAGGTTGCCCCAGCACTCACCAGTGTGCCTCCTAGCACACTGATTACACTCAGGTGTCCGTATGAAAGCATTCGGTCCATGCTGACCTCTTCTAGGGTTACCTCCTCCACGCCTCACATCTGTGTGTGACCTTCTATCCTTAGGTCTCTTGAACTGATCTCTTCCAAGATCTTGATCCGCAGGTGGCTTCCCTAAGCTAGACCCTCTCGTCCGACTGGCTAGTCTAAGAATCAGCTCAATATCCTTGGCTCGAGTGACTAAGATATCAAAATCAATGTAGTTAGCTGCGAGCATATATGTTTTCACATCAGCCACCAACCCATATATGAACTGTTCACACCTCTCCCGTTCACTAGGGATCAGCTCGGGTGCATACTGGCTAAGGCGTACAAACTGCACTTCATACTCCGCCACTAACATACTTCCTTGCACTAGGGACACGAACTCTCTCTTTTTCTCATCCAGATAGCGGACTCCCAAGTACTTCCACTTGAACGCATTCAAGAATAACGTCCAAGTCATCTCATCATCATCCAACACTGCTATTGTGGTTGTCCACCACGTATACGCTTCACCGTGCAGCAGGGACACAATACATCCCAATTTCCGAGCATTGATATAGTTCAGCTGCCCAAGAATCCTCTTGGTACTCTCCAACCAAGACTCAAAACCTTCAGGGATCAGCCCCCTGAACTTAGTCCCTCCAAGACTACGAAGTCGCTCGAACGAAAGACTCAAACCAACACCAGCCTGAGGTGTATCCCCATGAGCTCCAGCTACTGCCGCCTGAAAAGCTCCAGCAATAGCTTGTATTAACACTGACATATTAGGGGCATCTTTCCCTTGTACTCCCTCGGGTCCAACAACCCCTACTCCAGCTCCCGCAGCACCTACCCTCGCTCCACCACCACCGGGTGGTCCACCAGGAGGAGGAGGTGGTAGATTCTTAGCACGCTCATCATCTATCTCATTCTCAGCTGCAGCACGCGTATTTACTCTAAGCTCTCTACGTGGCCCCATTCGAAAACAATGCAACTATCAAAATGCAATAAATTTCAATTAGGCAATGTAAGACGAGGAATCCAAGTACTCAAGCTCATTTCCAAAACAATTCTTTCCAATAGTAATGATATGGCAATGGGATCCCCAACTATACCCCAAACATAGCATAACATCAAAAATTCATCTCAAATCACCGTCTAGCATGCATTACATCTCATTATAGCTAGAAAATCAAACAATCACACAACATGCCTTAACAATTAGTCATAACCATTCATATTCACACCCATTAACCACTTAACAAGCCCCAATTATTCGCAAACCTGACTTTGATACCAACAAATGTAACCCCCTTAGCCCCGCCTAGACGCTCGACCTGAACTACGAAGATTACACGGGGAAAACCAAAGTCAACCCGAAAGTCAACCTTGATTAACGAACCTTTTTTTCTTTTATCTTTTCTAAATGCAATATTAGTCCTATGTGATCACCCAAGATCATAGGAAGAAAAGGCACAGTGATCGAAAAGCAATTAGGGGTCTAATTGCACAAATTAGACATTTAGGGACCAAAATGTAAATTCTGTAAATTACAAGACCTTGTAGATTTTAAGGTTACCAATATTCAAATAATCCTTTTTCATGCCATTCTGTCAAATATCAACTTAATCAGACATTCCAAACTCATCCAATTGCATCCATAAACATCAGGGACTAAAATGTAAGAAACAAGAACCTGAAATAGTTCAAAATCCAGACCAACGGTGGGGTGTTTCGAAATGCTGAGCCTTGTATCGAAGCGGCCGTATCAAAACTATGTTAACCGTTTCGGTACTCGGGTGAGTTCCGAGACCCGTATCGAAATATGGCTTTCTAGTAGCCAAAGCGTTCCGGAACACTCTTACCCGTTCTGAAACGTTATGGCCATTTCAGGCCCCCGTTCCGAAACAGATAAAGGCGTTTCGATAAGCCCTGCACTGCAACTAAAATTTTTTTGCTGGTTTTTCACATCTTTTCGCATTCAAACACATCACAAATTATGCCATAACGTGCATACAACATGTTTATACACCAAAGATCACCATTATGAAGCATAAACTAAAACATGGCATCAATCATGCAATCATTGGTACTATAGGCATGCTCCCTAGTCATGAAACCATATGAAAGCCACAAGCCATATAACCAAACCACAAAGGTCATTTACAAACCACATATATCGTAATAAACTTGCAACAACCACGGGGAGTTCTAAATACATCTCCCAAGACTAATCACAGGTCCCCATTGCCAATTATCATTACTAAAGTATACGAAAACGTCACCATACGCGAGCTTCTCACTTCCTTGGATATCCTTAGCCTCCTTGCTGCCCAAAATTGTCTCAATTATGTGCATTGTTGGTAAAAGAGAGCGTAAGAACATTTTCTAAGTGAGGCAAGCTCTACGAAAAACCAACACAATAATGCAACTTTCAAACTCTATCTCAAAAACCTTTTTCTACAACATTCTCTTTCTATCTCATGCTTGAAAACCATTTCAAAGCAATTCTCCATTTGAAAATCACATGTACCTTCAATCTAACTCATGCATTTAACCAATGCAAATCTCATGGCAAAGTCATACACATGCTTAATGAAAACAAAAGCATTTCATGAACCACAAATCTCATATGCATTTCTCATAGCATAAAACATCTCAACATTTGGTACATATGAAACAAATACAATCTCATATATTGGCATTTCATATTACATCTTTACTCAGATATGCGGATTAGCTTGACTTAAAGACAAGTCCTACCCCGGTGGAATCTCTCATCACCGGACTCTCGTGACGGTATCTCTCTTCACCACAAAGCTTGGGTGTTTCACCAAGACCTACCCCGGTGGTATCTCTCATCATCGGATTCTCACTTTGGAACGGGATGGCACTACCCCCATTACCCGACTCCAAAGAGCACGTACCAATTTTAGTTTATAGTGCACTTTCATCCTATTGGTCGACCAATTATATCCGGTAATCATTTAATCATCTATGCCAATATATTATATTAAAAACATCATCTCACCTACTGTTTTGATGCAACATTTCTCAAATCATTCTCATCCCATTTCAAAACCACAATTCATGCATTTCATTTATACAAAATCACAAAATTCTTTCATAGACATGCTATCACATGAGATCCACACATAGCATCTTTTCATGTTATAAATCATGCATAAAACAATAGGATTTTGTCTAACACAAATCAAGAGCATGTTAAAAGCATTTAGGGGCATCAACCATATATTGAGAGCAAAACTAGCCATACTTACTTCCAGACATAGGATGGTGTTTCAAACCAAACCTAAATCCCCAAACCTTGTTTCCTTATCCATCAAGGACTTCTAAAACCATTCGCACTCACCGATCACGTTTCGCGTGCTTGTCGAAACAATAACTAGGCTTTCGGCACTTCCGGATTGACACCAAAAGCGTCCGAAGATGTCTCCCATGTTCATTACACAAAAGAGCAGAGGATTAATGCATCATCATGTACTGAAATCACCAGCCACTCAAACAAACTCGATGCACTACTCAAAATCACCATTTCGGCCATCCGAAACAACCGAAATCACCTCCAAACTTTCTCAAATCAAAGCTCAGCCAAGATCTATCAATTCTAAACAGTTCTAAACCTCAATCAACAATAAAAATCACTACAAACACGTCCTTATATCTCCAGCAACAATGAAACACCCAGAACACTCCAAAAACCACAAATCTAGCATCTAAAACATAGGAATCCAAACCTATTCAGGATTTATTTGTTAAAACCTCATTATTAACATCAATTATCATTCAAACATATTAGAAATCAACCTCAAAGTAGAGCTTAACAAAGAGTTACGAAAATCATCAAGATCTCACCAAGAATCTTGAATTTTACAACATTTCATGCTTCTAACATTAAAACAACTCAAAAATCATTAACAAAGGATTGATAACTTGGTAATTTCAGTAAAGAACTTATCATTAGAGGAGAAGGACGAAGTTTACCTCTAATGGCTGATTTCTCCTCAATTTGGGCAAGATTTCTTGAAAATCCAAAGTAAAAACAAAAAGGATTTAATGAAGCAAAGGTTGGAAATCCTTAGGAGAATGAAATCTTAGCAAAAGATATGAAAACCAGAGATTATTTGGTGAGGGAAATGTGTTTGGCTGAGTGGAAGTTGAGAGAAAACGAAAAGAGAGAAAAATAATCGTAAGGTAGTTATGAAAAGTCAAAATGAAATTTCTCTCTTAATTCCTTTAATTAAATCTTTATTAAAACTCCCAAATTAAAGAGAAATCTGTTGAAAAATAATTTGGTAAAATTAGCTCCTTAAAGATTCAAAGTTTCAATCCTTTACAAAACAGTCACTAGTAAACTTTTGCAAAAACTACAATTTGGTCACTACACCAAAATGTAATATTTCCAAATCACATTTTGTAAAAAAAATTTCACCATAACCATTTATATAATAAATGAGGATTTTTAGATATTTTTCCATATTTTTAAAGCATCCCGAACCAGGTGTTCCCTAAACCACCCTTAAAGATTCAAACCGTTCTCGACCGGCCCGTTTCAACCTCTAAAACATCTAGGCCCAAAACTCGGGCGTTACAATCTGGCACCAATATTCGACTCCCAAAACACAAAACCCTGTCATCACTAAAACTAAAATCCGAAGGCTTACTCTCCACAATATTTTGAACATATGGTACAAGAGAATCATCTAACAACTACTTTTATTTGATCAACTGAATCAGAGATGGTTTCACTTGCAATTCAGCGATAAGACCACCATCTCATGATATGATCAAGCGAGCAAACATCGCCCTCAACTCCATAGCCACTTTTTTGCTCAAAGCATCAGCCACAACATTAGCCTTGCCCGGGTGATACTCGATTGACAGATCATAATCCTTAAGCAGCTCCACCCAACGACGTTGCCTAAGATTCAACTCATTCTGAGACATTAGATACTTCAAGCTCTTATGATCCGTGAACACCACACACTTCTCGCCATACAGGTAATGTCTCCAAATCTTCAAGGAAAACACAACAGTCGCAAGCTCAAGATTGTAAGTAGGGTAGTTACGCTCATGCACCATCAATTGCCTAGATGCATAGGCTACTACCTTACCCTCATGCATCAACACACGACCCAAACCGACAATGGACGCATCACTATAGACTACAAACTCCTTACTAGACTCAGGTTGAATCAGGACATGAGCTTGCGTCAAAGCTTCCTTCAGCTTCTCAAAAGATTGTTGCCTCGCATCTGTCCACTCAAAACGAACATTCTTCTACAACAACTTAGTCAATGGTGCAGCTATCTTCGAGAAACCCTCGACGAATCTATGGTAATACCCAGCTTAACCAAGAAAACTTCGCACTTTTGTCACCGACTTAGGCATCTTCCAATTCATCACTGCCTTAACTTTCTGTGGATCAACACGAATACCCTCAGCTGATACAACATGTCCAAGGAAGACCACCTCCCTAAGCCAGAACTCACATTTGCTTAGCTTAGCATACAACTGATTCTCCAACAACACTTGCAAAACTATCCTTAAGTGCCTATCATGATCCTTCTCGGTACGAGAGTACACAAGAATATCATCGATGAACACCACCACAAACTGATCTAAGAACTCATGGAATACACGATTCATCATGTCCATGAAAGCAGCAGGTGTGTTGGTCAAACCAAACGGCATCACTAGAAACTCATAATGCCCGTACATTGTCCGAAAAGCTGTCTTAGGTACATCCACATCTTTCACCTTCAACTGGTAATACCTTGACCTCAAGTCAATCTTAGAACACATTGAGGCTCCTCGAAACTGATCAAAGAGATCATCAATCCTAGGCAAGGGATACTTATTCTTTATCGTCAACTTGTTCAGTTGGTGATAATCTATGCACATCCGCATTGTGCCATCTTTCTTCATTACAAACAACACTGGTGCACCCCAAGGTGATACACTCGGCCAGATAAACCCTCAATTCAGCAACTCCTGAAGTTGCGTTTTCAACTCTTTCAGTTCTTTAGGTGTCATGCGATAAGGAGCAATGGACACCGGAGTAGTATACTCATACAACTCGATACCAAACTCAACTTCTCTGTTTGGTGGCAACCAAGGCAATTCTTCCGGAAAGACACCCGGAAAATCACAAACGGTTCTAATGTCCTGCACTCGTACATCTTTTGTGTCGACATTCATCACATAAGCAAGATAAGCCTCACAACCCATCCTTAGCATACGACTTGCTTTCAAGGCCGAAATCACATTAGACAAGAATTTTACATTCTCGCCTACTACCACCACTTTAAAATCATCGGCAAGCTTTAAGGTGACCCCCTTGGTATCAAAGTCAACCATCGCTCTATGCTCAGACAACTAATCCATACCAAGGATCACATCAAATCCATAAAAGGGTAATTCCATCAAATCAACAAGAAAAATGACCCTGAACAGATAAGGGACACCTCCGATATAACTTCCTAGTGACTACAGCCTCGCCAAAAGAACTAGTCACTTGCATTCCTACTTCTAGCAACTCAACAGGTATATCAAGAAAATGCACATGCTCGCTCAAGATGTAAGAATACGTGGATCCAGAATCAATCAAAGCTAATAATGATAAAGACTGTAGAACAAAGGTACCTGCAATGACATCAGCATCGTTGCACTCCTCGCGCTGAGCATAAACCCTCGTAGGACCACCTCTTGCAGGCCGAACTACCACAACATGAGCGATGCCACGCTGTTCCTCATCTCTCCTCTGGAAATTACCCCGGCCGCGCCCACGGCCTCTCTGAGGTTCCACAGCTTGTACTGGTGTCAGCCTCACCAACTGCGGACAGTCACGCTTCACGTGACCCTGCACTCTACAGTGCCAGAAAGTACTTTAGACACCCCATCACTCCCCGGTGTGATGTCTCCCACAATGATTGCAAATAGGTGTGCGAGCACCAACGTTCTGACCAGGCTACCCTCGGCCTGTTCCACCACCACCACCTCGATGATGATCTCTCTGGTATCCTCTATACCGAGGCCTTTTGCCACGATCACACCCACCATCATGGTCAGCACCTCTCTTCCCTGAACTAGAGCCTCCAGATCGAGCCGTCATCCCCAGATTCAGCTGTATATCCTTCACTCGCGAGACCATCACATCAAAATTTGTGTACTCGACCGCTAACACACACGTCTTAACTTCTCTTACCAATCCATAGCGGAAATGTTCACACCTCGTCCGCTCATCCGGTACTAACTTGGGTGCATACTGGCTCAGCCTCACAAATTGCACCTCATATTCGGCAACCGACATACTGCCCTGCACCAAGGCCATGAATTCTCGTTTCTTCTCGTCCAGATAATGGACCCCAAAAAACTTCTTCTTGAAAGCGCTCAAGAAAAAAGTCCAGTCGATTTCATCTTGTTCCATCCCAACTGTGATAGTCGTCCACCACGTATACGTATCGCCATGCAACAGCAACACTACACATCCCAACTTTTGAACATTGTTACAGTTCATCTGTCCCAAGATTCGTTTGGTACTTTCGAACCAAGCCTCAGATCCCCCAAGAGTCAATCCTCTAAACTCAGCACCGCCCAGACTGTGTAACCGCTCCAAAGGCAACCCAAGGTTGGCACCCTGCTATGGTGCAGCTACATAAAAACCAGCTACTACCGCCTGAAAGGCTCCTACAATAGCTTGTATCAAAACTGTCATATCTGTAACACCTTGTTCCGGTGCTCCCTCAGGTGCCACACCCCCCGCACCAGCTCCAGCCTTAGCTCCTGCCCCACCACCTACAGGTGGTCCACCCGGGGGAGGAGGCGGTAGATTCTCAGCTTGCTCTTCCGGCCCATTCTCGGCCATATTTCAGGCATTGCCCCTCGTCTCTCGTCTCAGACCCATGGTGAAAAAGATGTACTATAACGCAAACACAACAATAAAATCAGTCAGGCCTTTAGTAGCAAGGACCTAAGTCACTCAACTCATTTGCTCAAAACAAAACTTCTCTATCAGTAACTTTGGCAATGGGTACCCCAGTCATCCCTCAAGCACAACATAGCATATTATAGCATATCATGGTCATCATGCTTTACATCATTCAAAAATCAGAAAATATCAATATCAATATCACATCATCATCATATCATCATATTCAACTCACCTCTGATTCACATCAATCAAGCATGGCATAAGATCCAATATTCAACCAATATCATGCTTTCTAAACAACATACCTCAATACATGCCAATTTCACTTACCAACACCCCTAATTCTTTGTAAACCTATCTTTGATACCAACAAATGTAACCCCCTTAGCCCGGCCTAGACGCCTGACCCGAATTAAGAAGATTACACGGGGAAAACCGAAATCAACTCGTAAAAGTCAACCTCGATTAACGACCATTTTTTTCTTTTTATTTTCTCTAGATGCGCAATATTAACCTATATGTTTAGCAAGGCATTAAGAAGGAAACGACGCAACGATCGAAGTTCAATTAGAGGTTCGATTGCATACAATTGACTATTAGAGACTAAATTGTAATTTCAAGAAAATACAGGGACTTTTCCAATTTTAAGGTTACCAATCCATGATTAATCATGTAACATGCCAACATGTCAAATTTCATCACCAACAGATCATCCAAACTCAATTTATTGCACAAACATTAATCAGGGACCAAAATGCATAAATTCAGAACTTACAACATTCCAATAAATGAAAATAACTAACCTGTATCGATACACTTGGGCATGTATCGATACGCGGGAAGACAGTAGCAAAAGATGGGAAGAGTGTATCGATACACTTCCCCGCGTATCAGTACGGCCTTCAAACTTGGCTTGGGCGTATGGATACGCGGGCAATTCGTATCGATACCCATGTACCGAAAAGCTTGAAATTTGCTTTAATGTATCGATACACTTCCCCATGTATCGATACGCATACCAGACATTCAATTTCAATAGCCACTTAAACACATTTAAAATTTCCTAAATATGTTCTAATCATCCATACATGTAATAATCAACGTTGCAAACCAATATGTATCAAACATCATCCATATCATAAGCTTCAACCAAGGCAATTCAAAGTGAAACATTAGCTACTCAAGCATGCCTTTGAACGTAAGTCATAGCATAGCTAAAAACACCATAAGCAAAAATATAAACCATATAGAGGCCACATACAAAACCAAATAGGCAAACCATCATATCTCAGCTAAGAAACACCAAGATTACTCTTCCAAACCAATGTTCTAACCTTCCATTGCCAAAATCTACTTATTAAAATTCTCCAAAGTTTATACTTGAGTTCGAGTGACAACTTAGGTGCCTTCACTTGCTACTCCTCGTCCCTCTAGCTTAGCTATCTACATTGTTGGAAAAAAGGGAGCGTAAGCACACTTGCTTAGTGAGGGTAAGCTCAAGAACACACCAACAAAGCAGTTTCTAAAACACATGTTTAAACCATATTATGCTCAATCTCAATTCATGCTTTCAAAACCAAAGCAAACCATTCTTTAACCATGTTCCATATGTATCACTAACCACATGCATTGCTCCCAATGCAAATCAACATTAAGCCTCACTTGCTCAATTCACATGCATACAATCATCCTATGCAACATCTCAACATCATGCATCTCATGCGCAATAAACCATTATGCATTCATTAAAAACATAATACAAGGGC
Source organism: Hibiscus trionum (assembly GCA_030270665.1). Lineage (NCBI taxonomy): Eukaryota > Viridiplantae > Streptophyta > Magnoliopsida > Malvales > Malvaceae > Hibiscus > Hibiscus trionum. The sequence goes on from BSYR01000010.1 coordinate 15,167,607, forward strand.
AACATCAATGGCACATATATTGGAATGTAGCATCCGGCATAGGCTCACCCCTATCCGTTATGATAGACTCGCCTCTATCACTTTCATACACAATATCGGATACACGGACTCACATAGGCTCACCCCTAACTCAATGATGGCTCACCCTATCTTAATGGCTATGAATGGAATTAGGCTCAGCCTAACCCATAGTGATAGGCTCACCTCTATCACCCGCAATAGGCTCACCCCATATTACGTCGCGTAGCTAGACACAGGTACGATTTATAGATTATAGTGCACTCACATCCTATTGGTCGACCAACATATCCGAGTATTAAAAATAGATCAAAACTTTGCCAATATATCCTTAAAAACCATGTTAACTCACTTCTTTTAATGCATCACCAAAAATCATCACGTATCCCAAATTAATCATGCCTTTAAATAGAAAAAACCATTTCATACAAGATCGTACCATCTTATATTCAAACCAAACCTTTCATGGGATAAACACAAGCAAAACCATGCTTGAAACCATGCATAACAGTGAGTAACAATCATCATCAAAACATGAGCATGATATACCATGGAGTCCATTTCAAAACCGAAAACTGAGAAAACAAGAAACCATACTTACTTCCGAGATTAGCTAAGCCTTTCAAGCTTACACTAACCACCCAATACATCGTATCCAAGCTTACAAAGCTTTAAAAACATGTCCACTCACCGACAACGCGAAACCTTGCTCGCCGACACAAAAATCACTCTTCCGGAGCCTCCAAAAACGTCTTGTTTGCTTTCGGATCAAGATCCCCTGTTTTCATATCATCAAAACAGAGATCCAAATGCATTAAAATGCATTTCAACACCAGCAACTAAATACAAACTCGTTGCTCACCCAAACCACACCAATTTACCCACCCGAAACAACTAAAAACTCAATTGATTGCTTCCTAAATCACGCCCAGCCAACATACATCACTTTCAATCATTTATAAACATCAAAATACATCTAAAATCGACCTAAACTCATCCTTATACCTCCAACAACACAACTTCATCATTTCACCTCAAAAACTCAACTAAAACTATTATAAAACTCAAGGATCTCAAGGATTTTAGGATCTATATCACTAAAACACTTTCTCAACAACATAATCATCTCAAAACTCAATTAGAATCCATCTAAAATAGAGCTCATCATAACAAATCCGAAAATCAAGAATTAAATCACAATTTTGCAAGATTTTGATCTTAAGCCATAACTATTATCAAAACTCAGTTAAAAACAACATTTGAGAGTCAATAATCATGGGAATTTCAATAAAGAACCTTGATTAGAGGTTGAGAATGAGATTTACCTCCAATCCTTGCTTTCATCAATGAATGACAAGTTTTTGCTTCACAAATCTTGAAGAAATTGAAACAGATTCTTTGAAATGAAAGAGAAATCAAGGAGAGAATGTTTGGGAGAAAAGAAATTTGGAGAAAATGATTTAGAATGGTGTTTGGATGAAAATGAGAAGAGAAAAGTAGTTACGTAACTAAAATCTCCCAAATTAACTATTTAATTAATAAAATAAATAAAACCTTTTTAATCCAATTAATTAAAAAAATCATTTTAAACACATGTCATATTAAGGAAAGGCTTAATTGCCATAAAAATCCTAAAGATTCTAAGACTTTGACTCTCCCTTTTGAAAATTGCATTTTTCAAAGTTTTGAAACTTTACATTTTGGTCACTACCCAAAATGTACTACCTCCGAAACTCTTTTTGTAAAATTGATTTGACCAACCTCTTAAACATAATTTTAGTGGATTTTATATTTTTTTTCAAATCTTTTGCCTATCTCGATCCTTGATTTCCCTAAATCTCCTAACGCGATTCGAACCGTTTCCGACCGGTCCGATCCGATGTCTAAAACATCTAGGCACAAAACCAGGGTGTTACAACTCACTAAGCCTATTGTGCTTACGCTCTTTTTATTCATCAATACAGAAAACTAAAGCTTTCCTGGCAGCACTTGCGAGGGACCGGTGAAAGACTTTGATTGAATGTATGTTTCATCTTTTGGACTAGAGTAATAAGGGCAACAGGGGGATTTCATGGTTTGTTTGGGTGATGTGTATGAACACCCTTTGAGCATGTTTGTTTTATGATTTTATACTTGTAAAAGGCCTATATTTGGTGTTTGGAGTTTTGGTTTGAGTTTTTACTCTTGAGTGGCTTATTTCTTAGGTTGCATGCCTTTAGTTTTCCATTGATGCAATTAGCCATGCTTTGATGCTAAATATGTTGCAAATGCTTGAGGATTAATGTTTATGTATGATGTATGAATGTTGGAAACATTTTGGATTGGTTTAGGATGGTTTTTAGAGTGAAAACTGGCAAAATATGTCATTACAAGCCTAGGTGTTTCAAAACACTCGAGCATGTATTGAAACAATGTGCCTGAAATGGCCTTAGGGTTTCGAAACGGATGGCAGTTATGTTATTTGATGGAATGTTCTGAAGTGGCTTTAGTCCCTATGAATCGGGAAAATTACAAAATGGTCCCTAAAAGCCGTAATTTGATGAATTGATGTACTATTGAGTTGCGAATGATCCACTACATTGTTTAACACATAGGAACCTATTTTGCATCTAGATAAGATAAAAAGAAAAAATATGGTTATTTATTGAGGTAAACCTCCCCGGTTTACTTCAATATTCCTCGTGTAGCTCGTTTGGTTCTGTCTATCGGCTGGGCCGAGTCAAGGGGGTTACAAGTTTAATGAAACTAGATGCATGTGGTTTAATAAGATGGTTTTTGAATGATTTATGTGCATGGTTTCTAAAGGGGCATAATGTTTTGAATGGCGATTTGAAGTAATTGAAATGAGATTTCAATGTGGTTTATGAAAATGGTTTTAAAAGCATTGACAGTGTTTTGTTTTTTAGCAATACTCACTAAGCCTTGTGTGCTTACGCTCTCTTTGTCCATCAATGCAAAGAATTAAGGCTTGGAAGGTAGAGAGGGGTAAAGGATCAACCAAGACTTCGTTAACCGAATGCATGTTTTAGCATAGACTATAAGTAATAAGGGCAATGGGGGATCCATTGTGTTTTTGGGAGATGTGTGTAAACTCTTGTTTGAGCAAGTTTCTATTGCTGCTTTTGCCTTGTAAATGGCCTCTAATGTTTTGGATTATGCTTGTTATGGTTTTTGATATCTTGCTTGACTTGTTATCTAGGTTGCAAGCCTAAAGTATCCCTTGATGCAAGTTAGCATGTATGGATGTGGATTCTGATGATTTCGGTTGAGGATCGATCCTTAGATTTGTTGTGTATGTCTTAGAAGCATATTTAAGTGGATTGGTTAGCTTGATTGTATGTTAAATAGGTAAAAATGGGCATTTCAGGCCCATGCATATCGGTATGTGACTATCTGTATCGGTACGGTAAGGCCAATTCAGGCATGGCGTATTGGTACAATGAGAATTGTATCGATACGGTCTAAGTGTATTTGGTTGGGTGAATCGGTACACAAGGGCGTATCAGTACGGTTTTCAACTATTGGAATTTTGAATGTAGAAACCGTACCGATACGGCGCCTAGTGTATCGATACGGTGACATGTAATATGGTTATCTGTAATCTTTTTGAAGTTTTGTTTCTTACGTTTTAGTCCCTAAATGTTGTGGATGCAATTAAAAGAGTTTGAATGATCGAATTGAGCTGATATTTGACACTATGGAATGTAACACGATTAATTAAAGGTTGGTAACTTTAAATTAATTGAAGTCCCTAAAATTTATTAAAATTATAATTTGGTCCCTAAAATATGTTCATAACCAATTGAATATTGAATCGATGTCTGATTGAATTGATGTTTCATCCACGTCGAGTCTTCTCTCTTAGGATGATATTGTTCATCTAGACAAGATAAAAAGTCGTTTATTGAGGTAAACCTCACCAGTTTACTTCAATATTCCACATGTGACCCGTTCGGTTCGGTCTCATGTCTAGGTCGTGTAACGCGCCGATTTTTGGGCCTAAGAGTTTGTAGGTTGGGTTTAGGGTCTGTTGAACCGAGACTAGAGATCCAGGTTAGTTCGAGATTGGTTCAGGAAAAACCTAGTTCGGGAAGAGATAAAAATATGGGAAAATTTTCTAAAATCCTTTTTAAATGCATATAAGAGTTTGGTGAAATCAATTTTGGAAAATGGCATTTGCAAGGTGGAAATTCATATTAGTGATTAAATCATAAAAATGGAAAAAAACTATTTTTAATGGCTATTTTGTAAAAGAGCCAAAACTTGGAATATTTAGCGAGCCAATGCAAATATAATCATCTATTCCCTTAATTTGACATGTTTTAAATGTGTTTACTTAAAAATATTAAAAAGGGTTTTGATTAAAAATGGAATAAAGCTTTACAAACTTATTTTGACGTAACTTCCATTTCTCTCTTTTCTCATCAGCCAACCACCCATTTTCTTTCAAAACTTCCAGAGATCTTTTCCTTTACATTTTACTTAGATTTTTAAATGATTTCCATGGAGTTTCCTCAACTTGTTTCAATGGATTCTTGAAGATTTCCAATCAAATCTTGTCAATTGAAGGAATAACAAGGGACTAGAGGTAATTTCTGTGCTTCTTCTCTAATCAAGGTTCTTTAATGAAATTCCCAAGTATTTGGCTCTTTGATTATGTTTCTTAACAAGGTTTTATGATTGATGTGAAGAAAATGGCTAAATCAAGCTTTAAATGATGGTTTTGTGTAATTTTCGTAATGGATCTGTTTTGGCTGATTTATGATTGATTTTAATCATGTTTTGGAAGTTTATTAATGTTGAGATTGGTGTTTAAGCATGGTAATCCTGAAACTATTTGGATCTCTAGTTGATTGGGTTGTTCGAATTGAGTTCTTGTGGTGTTAATGTGATTTTGTGAATGCTGGAGGTATAAGGATGATAATAGGATGGTTTTGGGTGTTATTCAATGATAATAAATGGTTGGAAGTGTTAGGTTTTGGCTGGGTTGAGTTTGTATAATAATCGATGTTGTTTTCGGTTGTTTCGAATGGGTGTTTTGGTGGTTTTGGGCAGAGCAACGTGCTAGTATTGCTTGCTGGAGTTTTTAATGCATTTAGATGCATTAATCCTCTGTTATTATGTGGTTAAAATGGGGGAGAACATTTTGGAAGCAACCAGTGAGGTTTTAGGAGCTTCGAACGCTTAGTTTCGCGTCGGCTAATCAAGTTTTCCTGTGTCGTGAGTGATACCATAGATTTCAACTTTGAAATGTTTTAAAGGTGGTTTTGGGAACTTAGATGTAAGATTGAAACACTTGTCTAAGTTCGAGAGTAAGTATAAGGAATTTCTCTCTCGGTTGTGCTATTATGAAATGGTTTTTATGCACTTGGTTTTGGATGCATGTTACCTATTGTTAAAGCATGTTTAAAGTATGTGGTTTACTGTTTTAAGGATGTGATGATGAAGGATGCACATGGTAAGTGATCATTGTAAATATACGTTTTATACTTGTGATTTAAAGCATGGTTTAATGCTTTGGAATATGATTTATTGATGATGCTTTGGAAACAGCGAGGTATGTGGTTAAATTGAATTATATTGGCAAGTGATGTTGTGAAAATGGTTTATAAATGATATCAGATATAGTTAGTCGGCTATAGAATTGAGTGCGCTATAAAACTTCGCCTTAGATTGTAACACCCCCTACCCGGCCTGGTCGAGAACCGGATCGGAGAGTGTTATTGGAAACGGAACAAAGATTGGAGGTATGAAATTTTAGAATTATTGCATAAATTTTAACTTATTACTAAAGCTTTAATAAAAAAATATCCCTTGTTACACATTACTGAATATAAATCTTCAACCAATTTATTTGAATTAAAACGCGGGACTAACATTGAGGGCCATTTTAGGAATTTTACTAACTTTAGGGGCTAAACTGTGATTTCAGTATTTTAGGAGTCCTTTTATGAAATTAATCTTACTGCCACAAAATTCACTTTATAGACAGTAAACCTGTAAATTTTCATACTATTCTGATATCAATTACCAATCTAATTGGATCTTACAAGGTTTAGGGACTAATACATAAATTTTACAAATTAGGGGTCCTTAGCTGAAATTCAAGTTATCAAACTAAAACTAATTTTATTAATTATTATCATGTAAAATTTCATTATCAACAGAGGTCATTTATCTATCCAATTAGACGATACAATATTTAGTGAGCATTTTGTAAACTGTTCAAAACTGTTTTAATTCGAATTAACATATCAAACAAATTTCAGACCTTATCAAATTTTACCAGCAAGATTAATCAAATTGTATTTCCAATAGCATACAAAAAATTAGGACACTTCGAACTCATTTACTAAGTTTTCACTATTTAAGCTAAAATATATCATTTATAACATTTTATGCCAAACTAACGTGACATCTTAAGCACTTAAAATTAATACAAGACATAGTCATCACAAACGCATCATAGCCAACTTTTAAATTATTTTGTCACCATTTTAGGAGTTTATAAAGAGAAAACACATTATTTTAACCTCGTAGTGACTTGTCGATCTGTCGACTTCTCCGATCTCGAACCGAACATCTTGCTAGCCTGAAATGTTATGAAGATGAATGCATTAGGCTTACGCAGTCTAAGTGAGGTAGTCATAACCAATGAATGAACATGATATGCTAAGAAAATCATAATCCGATGGCATTTCTAGACATGGATTCATTGAGCTATTAACATGGTTCAACAAACAACATGGTTTACCCATGTACCACAAAACATAATATCAATAAAAAAACATGCTTATCAAAGATAGTATCACAACATCAAAATTCCTAGATCGAATCAACCGTATTTGGACACACGAATTTCACCACTACACCAACTATTAACCAACATGGTCTCAATAACCTCCACTACATCATTTTCGACCTCCACTACACCATTTTTGACCAACACATATCATGTATCTTCACTTCACCACAAAACTTCGTACCAATGAGTTCATAAATTTTTACGACATATCAATTGTATTCAATGTCGATAAATTCACGAGTTCACAAAGTTTATATTTTTCATATCATATCATATCAAAAAATAAGATGAGCCGTAGCTCCATATCATGTAGTATTTCATATTATTTTCTTATATCACATACATGTAGTATATCATGGTCATATTCGAAAATATCAAAGTAGTGCAAGGTGCTAACCAAAATTTGACATTCGAATATAGTTGTTCTACACGATCACTTAAGAGATGCAAACATAACCATAAAATAATGCAACGGGACGACGTCGAGCCTTTCCCTTGACACAACTACACTCACCTCGATAATTCGACATTTCTCAAATAATAACGACTTTATTCCCGACCTTCGAAAATGGCGATTGTCCTTTATTGACCTCTTAAACCCAACGATAGCAAAGACTCGAATTTATTAAACCGAAAACTTTGAACTTATTAATCCTATATTAGAATCAGTTTTTACTTCCCCTATATTTTTTTCCTCTCCTTATTTTCGTTGCACAATCAAACATCCTTCCCCTATTTATACTAACATTGCCTTCCCGCCATTTGCTTCTCCATTTTCCACGAATCAAGGAACCGTGGCAAATTTTGGGGAAATAATTCCCTTTGCTTGTACCACGTGGTGGCAACATGCCACCTTAATTCTCCTTTGGCCAAATTTTCCCAATACGTGGGGATTTCATGCCAAATTCCTTCAATTTGAAGGAATTGGCCGTGGGTACCATAGACTTTATCTTTCAATAATAATAAACTATTATAAATTAACCCGAATAACTTTTATTGTTTCAAAAAAGATCGAATAAATTACACAACTGTTACGAAATATTTGGTCACCGGAACCTAATTCTAACTAGACCGGTTTTCGGGTTGTGACAATTCTCTCCCCCTTTAAATAAAATTCGTCCTCGAATTTTTTTTAACAACAATATGCTCATCTACATGAGCCTAACTAAAGTTAGTCATATATACATAAAGATATTTGATTAGCCAGAAAGTCACAATACACAATAAATTAACTCTTATGTGGCAAAATAACATAATAAACAATACAGACAAAGTTTGGTTTGGTCCAGAATCGACTAAACTCTAGCTATGATACCATTAATTGTAACACTCTCTACCCGGCTTGGCCGAAGACCGGATCGGAGAGTGTTATCGGAAACAGAACGAATATCAGAGGTATGAAATTTTAGACTTATTACTAAGGCTTTAATAAAAAATATCCCTTGTTACACATTACCGGATATTAATCTTCAACTAATTTATTCAAATTAAAACGCGGAACTAACATTGAGGGTCGTTTTGGGAATTTAACGAATTTTAGGGACTAAACTATAATTTCTATATTTTAGGAGTCCTTTTCTAAATTTAATCTTACTACCACGAAATTCAATTTATAAACAGCACACCTGTAAATTTTCATACTATTCTGATATCATTTATCAATCTAATTGGATCTGACATATTTTAGGGTCTAAAACTTAAAATTTTTAAATTAGGGGTCCTTAGCCGAAATTCATGTTATCAAACTAAAATTAAACTTACTAATTATTATCCTGCAAAATTTCATTATCAACCGAGGTCATTTACCTATCCAATTAGACGGTACAATATTTAGTGACCATTTTATAAACTGTTCAAAACTATTTTAATTCGAATTAACCTATCAAACGAATTTTAGACCTTATCAAATTTTACCAGAAAGCTTAAAAAATATATTTCCAATAGCATATAAAATTTTAGGATGTTTCTAACTCATTTACTAAGTTTTCACTATTTAAGTCAAGATATACAATTTATAACATTTTATGCTTACTTAACACGGCATCTTAAGCACTTAAAATTTATACAAGATATAGTCATCATAAACTCATCATACCCAACTAGTTAAATTATTTTGGCACCATTCTAAGAGTTTATAAAGACAAATCACATTACTTTAAGCTCGTAGTGACTTGTCGATATGTCGACTTCTCCGATCTCGAACCGAATACCTTGACAGCTTGAAATGTTATGAAGATGGCTGCATTACACTTACATAGTCTAAGTGAGGTAGTCATAACCAATGAATGAACATGACATGCTAAGCAAATCATAATTCGATGGCATTTCTAGACATGGATTCATTGAACTATTAACATGGTTCAACAAACAACATGCTTTACCCACTTACCACATAACATAATATCAATGGAAAACATGCTTATCAAAGATAGTATCAGAACATCAATACCTTTGGATCGAATCAACCGTATTTCGACACACGAATTTCACCACTACACCAAAAATTAACCAACATGGTCTAAATATCCTCTACTACACCATTTTTGACCTCCGCTACACCGTTTCTAACCAACACATGTCACATCCATCCACTACACCACGAAAGTTCGTACCAATGAGCTCATAAATTTTTACGGCATATTAATTGTATCCAATGTCCATAAATTCACAATTTCACAAAGTCTATATTTTTCAAATTATATCATATCAAATAACAAGATGAGTCGTAGCTCTATATCATGTAGCATTTCATATTATTTTTATATATGACATACATGTAGCATATCATGATCATATTCGAACATATTAAAGTAATGCAAGGCACTTACCAAATTTGTCATTCGAACATAGTTGCTCTACGTGAGCCCTTAGCAAATGCAAATATAACCATAAAATAATGCAACGGGACGACGTCGAGCTTATCCCTTGACACAACTACACTCACCTCGATAACCTATTGTTTCTAGGATAACAATGCCTTTATCATCGGCCTTCAAAAGTGACGGTTATTCTTTATCGACCACTTAAACCCAACGATAGTAAGGACTCGAATTTATTAAACCGAAAACTTTAAACTTATTGACCCTATATTTGAATCGGTTTTGACTTCCCCTATATTATTTTCCTCTCTTTATTTTTGTTGCACAGTCAAACATCCTATTCCTATTTATACTAACATTGCCGCCCCACCAATTTGCTTCTCCATGTTCTACGAATCATGGAACCGTGGCAAATTTTGGGGAAATAATTCCCTTTCCTTGTGCCACGTGGTGGCAACATGCTACCTTTATTCTCCTTTGGCCGAATGTCCCCAATACGTGGGGATTTCATGCCAAATTTCTTCAACTTGAAGGAATTGGCCATGGGTCCCACAACCTTTATCTTTTTTTTAATAATAATAATAAACTATTATAAATTAACCTGTATAAATTTTATTGTTTCAAATAAGATCCAATAAATTACACAATTGATACAAAATATTCGGTCATCGGAATATAATTTTGACTAGACCGGTTTTTTAGATGTGACATGGATGTCGAGGGGGTGGTGACCCATGTCTCCATCCAAATACCCTAACGATCGAGGAGGTTGGTGTCCCCGTTGGTGGTTATTGCATCGCTTTGTTGTGATTGTTCTAAATTCTGACTGAGATTACTTGAAGTGTCGTGTTAACACTTGTTGAATCAGTGTATCCAATATGTTGTTTTGAGAAACGAACTTCTTTAATTATCACTTGTAAGCCAATATAATGGTGATGTATCATGAGATGGTTTATGTTGTATATTGTGATTTATACATGTTTTACTCTTTAAGATTTGCATATGGTAGTTATGAATGGGAAGGCTTAAATTGAGTGTTAGCAATGGGACTTGCTGTTGATTCATGATACATGTTGCATAAGGTTTATTATGCTGATTTTTTATTAAGAAAAGTGCATGGTTTTAAAGGCATGATGATTTTTAAAATGATGATTTAATTAATCGAAATGAAATTTCAATGTGGACTTGGAAAATGGTTTTAAATGCCTTGATGGTGTTTTATTTTTGAGCACTCCTCACTAAGCCTTGTGTGCTTACGCTCTAATTTGTCCATCAATTCAGAGAATTGATGTTTTGGAGGCAGCGTGGAGCAAGAGATCACAAGAGACTTCATTTGAGAATGTATGTTTCGGTTTAGACTATTAGTAATAAGGGCAATCGGGGATCCGTTGTGTTTTTGAGAGATTTGTGTAAACTCCCAATTTGAGGAAGTGTTCATTGCTGTTTTAGACTTGTAAATAGTCTTTGGTTTATGGTTTATGCTTTGCTATGCATTTTGGTATCTTATTTGGCTTGTTTACTAGGTTGCATACCTATATTTTACCTTTGATGCAAATTGCCATGATATGATGCTGAACATGCCATGAATGATTGATGATTGATGTTTGGTTATGTTGTATTTATGTTGGAAGCATGCTTGAGTGGTTTGGGGTGCATTAAAGTGTGAAAAACCAGCAAAATGTGACATTACATGCCCATGTGTTTTGATACGCCTAAGGCTTTATCAAAACGGTGAGCTTGAAATGGGCATAGGATTTTGTAATAGGGAAGGGTGTATGGAAACATGCTCGAGTATTTCGGCTACTGGAATTTTGTGTACCGATACGCTTTAGGGACCGTATCAATACAAGATCTTGTTCCAAAACATCCAGACTTGTTCCGAAACAGGGTGTTTCAATACAGGGCTGAGTGTATCGATACGTCAAGCTATTAAATTAGTTAATGGTATCATTGGAAGTCATGTTTCTTTACGTTTCAGTCCTTGAATGTTATGAATGCAATTAAATGTGTTTGAATGATTGGTTTGAGCTGAGATTTGACACCGTGGAAAGTAATATGACTAATTAAAGGATGGTAACTTAAAAATTAGATGAAGGCCCTGTAATGTGTGAAATTCACAAATTCGTCCTTATCATATGTTGTAATCAATTGAATGCCAATTTGATATCTGTTTGAGTTGATGATTCTTTCGATGCGAGTCTTAACACTTAGGGTAACAATGTGTATCTAGATAAGATAAAAATAAAAAAATAGGGTCGTCTATTGAGGTAAACATTCTGGTATAATATAATATTCCCCGTGTGACCCGTTCGGTTTGGTCGAGCGTCTAGGCTGGGTCGAGGGGGTTACATTTGGTGGTATAAGAGCCAGGTTTCAAAAGATTGGGATGGTGGTATGTTGTTGGTAAGTTGATATGATGTAGTTGTGAAATTGTACACTGTAATGTACGGTGATTGATATATATGTATTGTAGTGAATTCAATCCTGTTGATTGTTATGCACGGTGGTTGCTTTATACATGCTGTTGTGGGTTGAACCTTGTTTATTGTTGTGCAAGGTGCTTGCGATATGTTTGATGATTGCCTTATATCATGTCGGGGAAAATTGGAAGTCTTGAATCCTTGCTTGAAGCTAGCCTGATTATTTTGTTTTGGTTTATTATCATGCCTTAATTATAATAGCACAATAAGATCGAGGAGAGAGTTGTGATATGGTACGATTTTGCTGCCATAAGGCAGGGAAATTAGGAGAACGAGGTACCCCTTGGAGGGAATCTACCTCATCCACCGCCTCCATGTTGGCTTCTGATTACACAGATTTTGATGTGTTGGTGACGCGAGCTAAGGATATTGAGCAGAGCCTGGGTTTGACTTCTTGTGTGGATTGTTCTAGCTCGGGTAAAAGAGCTGCAGATTTTGGTCCCGGAGGTGGACAATATAAGGGGCATCTTGATAAGAAATATCGCTCTGATGTGTAGCGAGGCGGAGGAAGGCCTGGACGTGGAGCACATGGTCACGGTGCTCAGGCTAGACCAATTTTTAATTCTTGTTGGGTATGTGGATCGCGTGAGCATTTGACGCGAGACTGTCCTCGTTTGGCTCGAGAAGCGCAGGCTCCTATGATTGTGGTGGCTAACTTTTGTTAGAGTTACGGATTGACTGATCATTTGAGATGTGATTGTCCGTTGTTGGTTGGAGGTGGTCAGGTTAGAGTATCTATTGTTGCACCACAGCGAGGCTGTGGGCGTGGGCGTGGTAATTTCTAGCGTAGGGAGGATGGTCAGAGGGCTGTAGCACATGTAGTGGAAATTCAACTTGAGGGTGGTGGTCCTGCAAGGGTGTACGCACATCGCGAGGGACGCAATGATACCGATGTGATTGAAGGAACTTTCGCTTTGTAATCTTTGTCATTGTTATCTTTGATTGATTCTGGTTCTAAGTATTCATATATCTTGAGTGAGCATGCACATTTGCTTGATATTCCTGTTGAGGTGTTAGATGTGGGAATGCAAGTAAATAGTTCTTTTGGTGAAACAGTTGTTACAAGAAGGTTGTTTAGGATATGTCCTTTATCTATTCAAGGTCATGTGTTTGCGGTTGATTTAATGAATTTTCCTTTCTATGGTTTTGATGTAATCCTTGGAATGGATTGGTTGACCGAACATAGGGCTGTGGTTGATTTTGATACCAAGCGAGTTACCTTGAAAAGTGCTGATGATTACGAAGTGTTAATCGTGGGTGAGAATGTTAAATTCTTGTCCAATGATGTTTCGGCTCTAGAAGTGACTCGTTTGATGGAATTGGTATGCGAGGCTTTCTTAGCTTATATTATGAATCCAGGATCGAAGGAAGTGCGTGTGCAAGACATACATACGATATGTGAGTTTCTGGGTGTGAAGAGATACTTGGGTTGTCACTGAATAGAGAGGTTGAGTTTGGCATTGAGTTGTATGAAAATACGACTCCAATGTCTATTGCTCCCTATCAGATGGCTCTAAAAGAGTTGAAGATGCCACTTCAGGAGTTGGTTGGTCGAGGGTTTATTAGGCCGAGTATTTCACCTTGGGGTGCACCGGTGTTGTTTGTGAAAAAGAAGGATGGCACGATGTGAATGTGTATAGATTATCGGCAATTGAACAAGTTAACGATTTAGAATAAGTATCCTTTTCCAAGATTTGATGATTTGTTTGATCAATTTCGAGGTGCTTCAGTGTTTTCTAAGATCGATTTCAGCTCTGGGTATTATCAGTTGAAGGTAAAGGGTATGGATGTGCCTAAGACTTCTTTTCGTACGAGGTACGGGCATTATGAGTTTTTATTGATGTCGTTCAGTTTTACCAATGCACCTACTGTATTTATGGACATGATGAATCGTGTGTTTCATGAATTCTTGGATCAGTTTGGGGTTGTGTTTATTTGTAACATCCCAAATAAGGCCTATTAGTATTATGACTACTAATCAGGAATCTAACTAAGTTTAATTAAACCTTAATTATAAAGGATTAAGGTTATAATTAAAAGAAAAGAGAGGTGAAAACCTGGCAACGACTAAATTAATAAGAAAGAAAACATTAATAATAGGAATTAAGGACTACATTGGACGAATTAGCAATGTAGTGCCAAAATTTTAAAATAAAAAAAGAAGGGAGAATCGGTTATTGACCAGAATTGAAGGAAAAGAAAAGTGAGGTGCCAAATTAAAAGGGGCTAAAATGCATAGTTTACAAACTTAAGGTTTGCATGCAAATTAAAATTTCAAGAGTGGGCATTACATGTGTCCACCCCTCTCTCCCTTGGCCGGCCACTAAGGGTGGGGATACCCCATATTTTTCCTCACTTTACCAAAATAGAATTAGAGAAAGTGAGAGAGAAAGCTTGGTGGCCATGGTGAATTCTTGAACTAGAGAGATAAAGGGAGTTAGTTAGCACTTGCTAAGGTAATCACATCCTAACTCCTTTAATTTCATGCTTGTATACATGAGATATTGAGCTTGCATGTTGCTAGAAATTTAGTTTAGTGTTGTATCTAAAGTAAATAAATGGTTAAGTTACTAGAAATAAAGAAGTAAACTTGTAATGGACTTAGGTAATATGAATAAGACTTGAAAGTGATAAATACATTAGCATGCATGCTTTGAAATGAACCATAGTTGCTGGAAGTTTTAGAAAAAAAAACACTTGAATGACTCCTTATGTTACTAGAAAGTGAAAACAAGCATGATAATGAAAAGGAAGTAAGATGAAACTGTTTTACTAGGTAAAATGGTGTAATCACTAAAATGAGGCTTTTTGCTAGAGAAAAATAAGTCTGTACATGATTAAGTTGTTGGAAATTGATTTAGGACATATGTGAAAATGAAAATTGGCATGGAATTAAGCTTGGTAGCACATGAGACTGTTTTACTAGGTAAAACAGTGCACACAAGTTAATTAGGGCGAATTGGCAACATGCTCTGTTTTAACATGGGTAAAAATTGATTAACATCAATCTAGACACGTTAGAAAATGATTTGGCACTAAATTGGCTTGTTAAAATCTTGTACATGACATTTTAGGAGTTTAAAATAAAAGTTCGTAAAATCTGCCCAGAATGTTCTGTTCTGGGCAGTAACTTAAAAAATTCACCAAAAATTACACACTTTTGGTTGTCAACTTTCATTAGAAGACAACGGAATCCAATTCTGGAATATGTGCTAAAAATTATAAATAAAATGGTTGGACAGTGCGAGTTGTCTAGAATCTGTGGATACCCTAAATTCAAGTAATAAACTATATCGATTGGCCAGGCAAAAAAATGCAAGCCTTACACCATTTTAAAGAGGATTTAATAGGATTTCTAACGGTGTAACGTAATCGAAATTCCGATGTACGGTTTAGGAGATATGCTAGTTTAAAGTGAAGGTGTGCAAACTGCCAGAAGCAGTGGCCTAGAGAATTTGAAATTGTCTTGAAAAACAGTTTTGAGACATTAATGATGTCCAACACTTCCTTATATTAAGCCTAAGGTAGTCTTGAAATTAAAATAGATTCAAGTATGAAAAATTATAAGGAAAAACAATATCTAAAGTCGGGTAAACATCGTACTTACTTTGCTATTATGTATGTGTAAATTGTGTGCATATACAAATGTGCAATTGGTGTACATTTGCTAGAACCAGAGGAGAATCGTGTGGAGGAAGAGAGGGCTGATCAAGCAAAGAGAAAAGGCAAGGTAATTTGGATAAGAGATCAACATTAAGCTTGGAGATTGTGAGTATAGCTTCCTTAGGGTTAGGACTTTAGGTCCTAACCAATCCTTTATTCTTGACATGCCATGTAAATTGATTAATTGCAAACTCGGTAAAATAAAGGAAGAAGGAATAACTTGCTTGATAACCTTGTTTGCTGCCATGATTTGTTTGATGCCATGCTAGGTAGTTATCCTTGCTTTGGTAATTGCTTTGTAAATGCATGTTTATCTTGTATAGCTTGGAAATGCCTATGGTAAGAATAAGGCACGCCACTTTGGAAATGCCAAAGGTATGAAGTAGGCACGTTGCATGCTAGCTAAGGTTTGCAATGCATGCATACTACTTGCTACTTGAAATGAAAGCATGATTACATGACTTGAATGCTTGCTACTTGAAATGAAAGCATGATTACATGACTTGAATGCTTGCTACTTGAATTGAAATCTTGTTAAATGAATGAATGTTCGACTTGAAAATGATAAAGACATTGGTTAGTAGTTAGTCTTCGGTTGTAAGACATGTCTAGAGTTTAGAGCTCATATGTATTGTTGGGTGGACTACGGTCTAGGGCTAAGGCCCTTAAATGGTGACAGTAGGAGGGATGTATTGTTGGTCAATTGGTGACAGTAGGAGGGAAATGGCCAGTACTGAATGTAGCATCTTGTGGTGACAGTTTGGTTGGTGACTCGATACCTAGACTTAACTAATGAACCAAGGCAAAATGTGCTAAATAAGCAAGATATTAATTGTGATAAGTCTTGCAAACTTGACATGTTTCTTGATAAAGCTTGATACGAGTCTTGATAAGCTTGATGACACTTGATAATTCTTGATAAAGCATGACATGATTCTTGTTGGTTGATATTAATATGTCATGACTATGTAATGTTTACTTGAGATTGAATCATGATTCTTGTTGTTTTGATATGGATGCCATTCGAATGGTTTGGTGTGAAATATGCTATATGATGATTATTATGAGTTGATGACATGTCTTCTTGCTTCTTGCTATGATTGCATACTTGAGACCTTACCTAAGTGACTTAAACCTTAAGCCTAGTTATGTTGTACTTGTCTTGATGATTAAGAAATCTAACTTGATAATCTACTTGCTATCTCACTAAGTACAGAAGTGTACTTATTATTTTCATCTTCCTTCTTCCTAAATAACATGTTAAAAGTACTTTAAAGCCACATTTCTTGCGCCCGAAACAAGGACAACCTTGAGCTCCAAGTATGGATATTTGTACTTGTTTTATAATTTCTCCTAGTGGTGGCCTTAGTGATGTAAATGGTTATGTTTAAGCATGCAAATGTGAACCTTGGATTTGTATATATATATGATTTTTGTAAACTATCAAGTAGGTATACAAATGGCTCCATATGAAGCCTTGCATGGTAGGAAGTGTAGGACGCCTCTTTGTTGGGCGGAAGCGGGGCAAAAGTTAGTTTCTTCGCCGAATTTGCTTAAAGGAACGACAAAAAATAAAGCTTGTTTGTGATCGGTTGAAGGCGACTTCGGATCGTCAAAAGTCTTACGCGGATTTGAAGCGTAGGGAGATTGAGTTTGCGGTTGGTGATCGCTTGTTTTTGAAAGTGTCACCTTGGAAGAAGGTGGTGAGGTTTGGATGTAAGGGTAAGCTTAGTCCAAAGTTTATTGGACCATATGAAGTTTTGAAGCGTGTTGGTCCTATTGCCTATCGGTTGAGGTTGCCTCCCGAGTTAGAGAAAATTCACGATGTGTTCTATGTCTCGATGTTGCGAAGGTATGGGTCGGATCTGTCGCATGTTATGCTAGTGGAGGATATTGAGTTGTGACTGGATTTGTCTTATGATGAGGAACCTGTTGAGATTCTTGATTCTAGTAGCAAAGTTCTTCGTGGTAAAATAATTGAAATTGTAAAGGTGTTGTGGCGTCATTGTAACCCCCTAAACCCGGTCTAGAAGAAATAACTGAATTTAGGAAGTCACGTTTGAAAACTTTTCCCTCAAGAAATCCAATTTTGAAAATTATACTTTAATTAAAATAAAATAAAATGAATTTAATAATAAATAAAAATATAAATATGATAATAAATATTTGAATGTTTATATAAATCTCCGAATTAAAATAACAGTAAATGAATGTGAAAAAAATAATCACAAAACATAAATAGTCCAAAATTACATCCATGTCCCCAAATAATAAATAGAAATCTGATTAAACTAAAATAGTTTCGTACTAAATAATAAAATAACCGGATAAAATCTGAGATCCTCCAAGTACCGTAACGCCTAGAGTTTGCGTATCTGTAAGAAGAACTAAGGGGGAGTAAGCTAGAGAGCTTAATGTGTTTTAAAGCACAACACATAAATCACAAGCGCAGTGCAATGCACCCAACTACGTCCTCCAAAAATGAGGAAGGTTCCCATAACCCCCTCCCTACGTCCACCAATCCGAAGTGGAATTCAGCCCGAAGGGTGAAACCACTGAACTTCCTCCTTACAAATCCGAACCCATGCTCATACACATATGATGTTTAAAATTCAAGTTTCATAAAAACCAATTTCGTAAATCTGATATTTCATAAACATAATTCATAAATCATAGTCCATAAATCCATAAATCATGGTTCCATAAATCTGATGTTTCATAAATCAATGTTCGTAGTACATAACAAAAATAAATTCTGAAATCGTATGCATATGATGTCAACCATACAAGCCATAATACATATAAAGCTTTAACGACGAACAAAGGGCGGTTGCGACTTCGATGTAAGGTGATGGCAACATCAATCCGAAAGAAATTCATAAAACATGGGAATAACTAAGAGCGACAATAATTTAAAACTTAAGGCTTAGGTTTATTTCTGTACGTAGTAACTATGACTATATATATATATATAGTTGAGCGGTGGTAATCTAAACAAATTAGGTTTATAATAATAATAATAATAATAATAATAATAATAATAATAACAAGAATTTCAATTGAAAAGGAGAGTCAATTCAACCATGAGAAAAAGGGGAATTAGAATTAAATTTGAAATTAAATAAATTAAATATATATATTAAAAAACAAAAAAAGACGAAGGAATGAAGAAACTAGAGTATATTAAAATTCAATTTGATAAAGGGTTATTTTTGGAGTCAGTCCTTAAACTTTCAAGAAATTTCATATTAAATTTTAAGTTCGATAAAAATTCTTATTTAGTCCCTCATAAAAAAATTAGGATTCTAAATTAAAATTTTTAATTGTTAGGGTTTTCAATTAGGGATTTCAAAAGTAGGGTTTTTAAATTAGGGATTTTGCGAATCAAGGGTTTACAATTTGGGCGTAATTTTTGGGGTGTTACAACTCTCCCACCCCTAAAAGAAATTTTGTCCTCAAAATTTTCAGATTAACGACATACTTCAAAAAAATGGAGGTTTTGTTAACAATTTTAAAAAGACATTTTCTATCAGGTTACGAATGACAACACAAAGTTTTCAAATAGGCTTTAATCTCAAATTTATAGGAACGAGTATGATCACGATCGGTCGCTAATTTAGAGCTCTTACGAGGTGGCATAGTAATCTATTCACACAAGAGACAATCCTAGAATTAGAGTTGGTACTTGGATTCTCTATTCAAAATATATCTTTAATCCTTTACAATAATAAATTTATCAAAAAATCCCATTTTGCCCGAAAATATTTAATATGCATGCAAAAATCTTTTTCAGCTTAAAAATTTTATATGAGCCACACAGTCCGAGGGTTGAACTTAGCTCTGATACCACTAAATGTAACCTCCTAAACTTGGCCTAGAAAAAATGGCTGAATTTAGGAAGTCACGATTGAAAACTTAACCCTCAAGAAAACCAATTTTAAAATTACACTTTAATTTAAAAATATATATATGTAACGATAATTAATAAATATATAATAATAAATAAAATATAAATGTCACAAAAGTATTCGATTTTTTGCATAAAATCTATAAAATAAAGTTATAGTAAAAGAATGCTTAAATAATTCGAAAAACATAAAGTCTTTCAAGTATGAAATTACATCAATATCCCAATATAATAAAATAATAATTTGAATAATTAAAAATAGTTTCGTACTAAATAATAAAATAACCGAATAAAATGTGAGATCCTCCAAGTACCACGTCGCCTAAAGCTCAAAGATATCTGTAAGAGGAAACTGTGGGGGAGTAAACTAAAGAGCTTAGTGTTTCTCTAAAGTGCAAGAAAAACCATAATCATAAACATAATATTATTTTGTTAAAATTCTTTAAAGCACAACACATAAATCACAAGCGCAATGCAATGCACCCAACTACGCCCGCCATAAATGAGGAAGGTTCTCATAACCTCCTCCCTACGTCCGCCAATCCGAAGTGGAATTCAGCTCGAAGGGTGAAACCACTGAACTTCCTCCTTACAAATCCCAACCCATGCTCATACATATATGATGTTTAAAATTCAAGTTTCATAAAAACCAATTTCATAAACCCGATATTCCATAAACATAATTAATAAATCATAGTCCATAAATCTATAAATCATAGTTCCATAAATCAGATGTTTCGTAGATCAAATTTCCATAAATTATAATTAAAACACATTCTGAAATCGTATGCATATGATGTCAACCATACAAACCATAATACATATAAATAATCACGAAGAGGTAAAATACCAACACATAGAAAATAGTATATAATTTAATTATAGCACCGGAAGAAAACACACGTCGCAAAAATAAAGCTCTAACGACGAACATATGGCGGTTGCGACTTCGATGTAAGGTGATGGCAGCTTCAATCCGAAAGGAATTCATAAAACATGGGAATAAATAAGAGCGACTATACTTTAAAACTTAAGGCTTAGGTTTATTTCTGTACGTAGTAACTATGACTATATATATATAGTTGAGCGGTGGTAATCTAAACAAATTAGGTTTAGAATAATAATAATAATAATAATAATAATAATAATAATAATAATAATAATAATAATAACAATAACAATAACAATAACAATAACAATAACAATAACAATAACAATAACAATAACAATAACAATAACAATAACAATAACAATAACAATAACAATAACAATAACAATAACAATAACAATAACAATAACAAGAATTTAAATTGAAAAAGCAGAGTCAATTCAACCGTGAGAAAAAAGAGAATTAGAATTCTATTTGAAATTAAAGAAATAAATAAATATTAAAAAAACAAAAAAAGACGAAAGGAATGAAGAAACTAGAGTATATTAAAATTCAATTTGATAAAGTGTTATTTATAGAGTCAGTCCTTAAACTTTTAAGAAATTTCATATTAATTTTTAAGTTTGATAAAAATTCTTATTTAGTCCCTCATAAAAAAGTTAGGATTCTGAAATAAATTTCTCAATTTTTAGGGTTTTCAATTAGGGATTTCAAAAGTCGGGTTTTTAAATTAGGGATTTTGTGAATCAAGGGTTTACAATTTGGGCGTAATTTTTTGGGTGTTACAGTCATCGAGGAGTTGAGGAGGTCACGTGGGAAAGCAAGGCGGGCATGTTGAAACAGTCTTTGCACCTTTTTCCTTTAGGTAAAATTTCGAGGACGAAATTTTCTAAGTGGGGGAGAGTTGTAACACCCCGGTTTTTGGGCCTAGGAGTTTGTAGGTTGGGTTTAGGGTCCGTTGGACCGAGACCAGAGAATCAGGTTAGTTCGGGATTGGTTCAGGGAAAACCTAGTTTGGGAAGTGATAAAAATATGAGAAAATTTTCTAAAATCCTTTTTAAATGTATATAATGGTTTGGTGAAGTCATTTTAGAAAATGACATTTGGAATGTGGATATTTCAGTTTAGTGACTAAATCGTAAAAAAAACTATTTTAATGGCTATTTGTAAAAGAGCCAAAATTTAGAATCTTTCGGGAGATAATACAAGTATAATCAGCTATTCCCATAATTTGACATGTTTTAAATGTGTTTAATTAAAAAGATTAACAATGGTTTTGATTAAAAAGAGAATTAAGCTTTACAAACTTATTTTGACGTAACTTCCATTTCTCTCTTTTCTCATCAGCCAACCACTCATTTTCTTTCAAAACTTCCAGAGATCTTTTCCTTTTCATTTTAATTTGATTTCCATTGAGTTTCCTCAACTTGTTTCAATGGATTCTTGAAGATTTTCAATCAAATCTTTTCAATTGAAGGAATATCAAGGGATTAGAGGTAATTTTCATGCTTCTCCTCTAATCAAGGATCTTTAATGAAATTCCCAAGTATTTGGCTCTTTGATTATGTTTCTTAACAAGGTTTTATGATTGATTTGAAGAAAATGGCTAAATCAAGCTTCAAATGATGATTTTGTAATTTTTGTACTGGATCTGTTTTGGCTGATTTATTATCAATTTTAATCATGTTTTGAAAGTTTATTAATGTTGAGATTGAGGTTTAAGAAAGGTAATCCCGAAACTATTTGGATCCCTAGTTGATTAGGTTGTTAGAATTGGGTTTTTGTGGTGTTAATGTGATTTTCTGAATGCTGGAGGTATAAGGTTGATAATAGGATGCTTTTGGATGTTTATCAATGATAATAAATGGTTGGAAGTGTTAGGTTTTGGCTGGGTTGAGTTTGTAGAGTAATCGATGGTGTTTGCGGTTGTTTCGGATGTGCGTTTTGGTGGTTTTGGGAAGAGGAACTTTGTAGGATTGCTTGCTGGAGTTTTTAATGCATTGAGATGCATTAATCCTCCGTTCTTATGTGGTTAAAATAGGGTAGAATGTTTCAGAAGCAATCAGTGAGGTTTCGGGAGCTTCGGACGTTAGTTTTGCGTCGGCTAATCAAGGTTTCGCGTGTCGGTGAGTGAGAACGTGGATTTATGCTTTGAAATGTTTTAAAGGTGGTTTTTGGAACTTAGATGCAAGCTTGAAACTCTTGTCTAAGTTCGGAAGTAAGTATATGGAATTTCTCTCTCGGTTGTGCTATTATGAAATGGTTTTTATGCACTTAGTTTTGGATCCATGTTACCTACTGTTAAAGCATGTTTAAAGTATACGGTTTACCATTTTTAATGATGTGATGATGAAGGATGCACATGGGAAGTGATCCTTGTAAGTATACGTTTTATACTTGTGATTTAAAGCATGGTTTAATACTTTGGAATATGATTTATTGATGATGCTTTGGAAACAGTGAGGTCTGTGGTTAAATATGAATTATATTGTCAAGTGATGTTGTGAAAATGGATTATAAATGATATCAGATATAGTTAGTCGGCTATATGATTGAGTGCACTATAAAAAGTTGCCTTTGATGTCGAATGGTTGGTGTCATGTGTCTCCGTCCAAGTACCCTAACGATCGAGGATGTTGGTGTCCCGTCTCTTATTAGTGGGTTGAGTGTCCAACCGATGAATGGGGTTGGTGTCCCCGTTGGTGGTTATTGTAGCACTTAGTTGTGATTGTACTAAATTCCGGTAGAGATGGCTTGAACTGTTGTGTGAACACTTGTTGAATCCGTGCATCCGATATGTTATTTTGAGAAATGAACTTGTTTAATGATCACTTGCTAAGCCAATATAATTGATGGTGTATCATGAGATGGTTTATGTTGTATATTATGATTTATACATATTTTACTCTTTAAACTTTGCATATGGTAGTTACGCATAGGAAGGCTTAAATTGAGTGTTAGCAATGGACTTGCTATTGATTCATGAAACATGTTGCATAAGGTTTATTATGCTGATTTTTTTATTAAGAAAAGTGCATGGTTTTAAAGGCATGATGGTTTTCAAATGATGATTTGAGTAATTGAAATGAGATTTCAACGTGGACTTGGAAATGGTTTTAAATGCATTGATGGTGTTTTGTTTTGAGCACTCCTCACTAAGCCTTGTGTGCTTACGCTCTAATTTGTCCATCAATGTAGAGAACTGAGGTTTTGGAGGTAGCGTGGAGCAAGGGATCACAAAAGACTTCATTTGAAAATGTATGTTTTGGTTTAGAGTATAAGTAATATTGGCAATGGGGATCTGTTGTATTTTTGGGAGATTTATGTAAACTCCCTATTTGAGCAAGTGTTCCTTGTTGTTTTAGACTTGTAAATGGTCTTTGGTTTATGGTTTATGCTTTGCTATGCATTTTGGTATCTTACTTGGCTTCTTTACTAGGTTCCATGCCTATAGTTTACTTTTGATGCAATTTGTCATGATATGATGTTGAACATGCCATGAATGATTGAGGATTGATGTTTGGCTATGTTGTATTTATGTTGGAAGCATGCTTGAGTTGTTTTGAGTGCAATAAAGTGTGAAAAACCAGCAAAATGTGACATTACAGGCCCACGTGTTTTGGTACGCCTAAGTCTGTATCGAAACGGTGAGCTTGAAATGGGCATAGGGTTTCGAAACAGGGTGTATCGAAATAGGCTCGAATATTTTGGCTACTGGAATTTTGTGTACCGATATGCTTTGGAGATCGTATCGATACGGGCTTGTGTGCCAAAACACCCAGACCTATTCTGAAACAGGGTGTATCGATACACCAAGCTATTAAATTAGTTAATGCTATCATTAGAAGTTTTGTTTCTTTACGTTTCAGTCCTTGAATGTTATGCATGCAATTAAATGTATTTGAATGATCGATTTGAGCTGAGATTTGACACTATGGCATGTAATATGACTAATTAAAGGATGGTAACTTAAAAATTAGATGAAGGTCCTATAATTTGCGAAATTTACAAATTGGTCCTTATTGCATGTTGTAATCAATTGAATGCCAAATCGATATATGTTTGAGTTGATGATTCTTCCGTTGCAAGTCTTAACACTTAGGGTAACAATATGCATCTAGAAAAGAAAAAATAAGTAAATAGTGTTGTCTATTGAGGTAAATTTTCTAGTTTACTTCAATATTCCCCGTGTGACCCGTTCGGTTCGGTCGAGCGTTTAGGCCGAGTCAAAAGGGTTACACCCTGTCATTGTTTTAGCATAAGATCAGCATATGAGAGTCTTTGTGCCACATCTTGTGAACCAAAACAACCAATATGGAAGTCTATATGGTGCCTACCGACACCCAATGTATCCAGTTATTTATTTGGCTTACCCTCAAGTAAATGATGATGAGGAACGTATAACGAGTCAATCAGTCTCTCTGAGATGACCCTACTTGTAATCTATGCGGATAGATTTTCAATGGCTTTCACGTGAATGCAACATGGTGGCTCACAAGCTTCTGAAAATGTCAGATATTTCTCATTTTAATCTTACAACTTATGATCTATTCCTTCCAAAATTTATAGCTTAGTTGTTTAGAACAGGGTTACCCGTATAGTAAAACATCTACTACATAATCTCATCGGATTTTGTAGTTACCATTCAAAAAAGTTCACTTCAATTCTTTTATTAATTTTAACTACTAAACTAAATGTATCATTTCCTTTTTTTACCTTTTTTTTTCTTTTTCTTTTTTCCCTCCCTTTATTAGTTAGAGTTATCCAAACAAAAAGTAACTTTATCTTTAACATTTTGTTCCCTTTCTTACATTTACTTTCTTCCTTTTGTTCCCTTTCTTACATTTACTTTCTTCTATTATATATTATTCAAACATAAGGTTAAAGTTATGTTTATTTTAAGGTAAAAAATTGCAAAATAAATTTTATAAGAAATAATGTAAAGAAAATATTTTGATATGATGTTGTGTAAACTTTAATTTACAAAAAACATGTTAATTTTAAGATTTATAGGTCATATTTAGTGATTAGATTTTAGAGTTTATGTTGCTGCTTCCATCTTTTTTTCTCTCTAGTTGCTTTAAATTTTCTTAACCTAACCGCTTCATCTACGTTGTAAGGTCGGTGGCGGCACCAGCCATAAAACTGGTTGTCGATCGCCGATCACCCTCTTTTATTTTTTTGCTTCCTTCTTTTAATTTTAGTCTTTTTTAATAAATTTGTCTTTATGACACGTTTTCCTCTATCTTTTTGTATGTATTTTATGCCTCTTGGCATGCTTTTTCTGCCTATTGGCACGTTTTTTCTTTGTTTTGCTTCAAGGGTGGATTGAACGTCGCCACGACTGATCAAGATGGCGTTCTTTTGGTTATCATGTTGTGAAACCGATATTTTAATTTTGATATAACTAAAGAACCTAAGGACTAAATTGAAAATGTGAAAACGAATTTTTAAGTCCTCAAACCTTTCTATATGTTTTAAACAATATGCCTAAGTTAAAAACTGAATTTTTCAAATGTTTTCTAAGTGTTCTTAAAGCCGAAACAGTAATTTTCGAGTCACCGTTTCGAAACGGCCTTAGGCGTTTCGAAACAGTTTTGAAATGTGAGTTCATGTTTCGGAACGGGTATCGAAACGATTTCAACACTGCCAACCCGTGTTTCGAAACAAGTTTCGAAACGGCTTAAGAACCTTGAGACACCGTATCGAAACGACATCCAGTGTTTCGAAACGGTATTCAATCTGATTTGAAAAATATGACCGTTGAATGTTTTTAACTGATTTTAAACAAGTCGTTAAGGCGTATCGAAACGATCTCATCCCGTTTCGATACGGTACTTGGCAGTGGCAAAATGTTTCGAAACGGGTTTCGAAACGGCTCTTAGCGTATCGGAACATTTCTAACCGTTTCGATACGGGCTCTTTAATGCACCCCAACGGCTCTTTCTATTTTGGTCTGTTTCGAAACAGGGTCGGGCGTTTCGAAACGGTTGGTTGCAGACTGCATTTATGGAGGCAAGATAACATCTCCAACGGCTCTATTAATGAATGCATCAACCACAACGACTAGAATTCAATGAGAAGGTATAAAAGGGACCTCTAAAAGCTTCAGCAACAACTATTGATCCAAAATCAAACATCCAAACATCAAATCCAAGCATTTGTGCCTAAATCCCATTATTATCTTGTAACCCCAATTGTATTTTTCATTCTTATCATTTCAATTGGGTTGAGTGCTTGTAATTGGGCTATATTGTGTATTGAGAGATACTTGTTTTAGCCAACAACTTCTTTGTTTCAATTGTGTGAGGATTGGGTCAAATTTTGGGTAGAAAATTTGACCGAAAATTGTTAGGGTTACCTCCTTAGCCTAGAAAAGAGGAAGAGCAATTAGTGGAATTGTTGCAAATCCTTAGTGAAGCTAAGGTAGTGGATGTAGAATTCAATTGGAACTTGAACCACTCTAAAATTCCTTGTCTACCATTTTTATTTGCAAATTCCACCACCAAGAACTTTAAAAATCCAATTGACCCCCCTCTTTGTTTATATCGCTCATTCGATCCACTCAACAATTGGTATCAGAGCCTACCTCTTTGAGGATTAACAACCACAATGGGAGTTCCTAGGAAGAGTGTGATCATCCAAAAATCAAGAGATGGCATCTACCTCCGGTTCGAGCATGTATGAGTCTCAATCCACTACAAAACCACCTTTCTTCAATGGTGACAACTATCCATTTTGGAAAAATCGGATGCGCCGCTTCATCAAGTCCAACAATTACTTGGTTTGGGATGTCCTTGAAGATGGCCCCTACATTCCATTGAAGCAAGATAGTGAAGGGAAGATGGTTTTGAAGAAAAAGATGGAGATGAGTGAAGAAGAGAGGAAGAAGATCCAAATAAATGACAAAGGTCTTCACATGCTCTTTTGTTCTTTCGGTCCGGACATCTACTCCAAAGTCTCATCCATTGAGAGTGCCAAAGAAGTGTGGGATACTCTTGAGACCACCTATGAGGGAACCAACGATGTCAAGGAAACCAAGATTGGAATTCTCAATCTTAGTTATGAGAATTTCAAGATGGAGCCCGATGAGACGGTGTCCAAGATGTTTGATCGCTTCTCAACCATCGTCAATGGGCTTAAAGGATTTGGAGAGACTATACCAGAAGACAAGCTTGTCCAGAAGCTACTCTACTCACTTCCCGAATCTTGGGATGGGAATAGAACCGCCATCATAGAAGCCAAAAACTTGAAGACTTTAAAACTTGATGAGCTAGTGGGTTCTCTCCTTACTCATGAGATTATGAAGCAAGGAAGGAAGAAGAGAAGAAGAAGGAAGAGAAAAGAGTACAGAAGCTAGAGGTGGAAAAGAAGAAGAAGATGGGCATAACTCTCAAAGCTTCATTACTTGAGGAGAGCTCTTCTAGTGAGAAGGATGAGCTAGAAGAATTGGCTATGATAGCCAAACGATTCTCACGCTTCATGAGGTCCAACTGGGGAAAAAATTCAAAGAAAGATGGACTTCAAAGGTAAAAAAAAGAAGAAGCAAGGGATCAAATCATTTTCTTTGAGTGCAATAAACCCGACCACATACGTTCAGAGTGCCCTCAACTCAAGAAGAATGGCTTTGAGAAGAAGAAGAAGAAGCTCAAAGCCAAGCTTGCTACTTGGAGTGATGAGGAGTCATCCGAGGATGACGAATAAGAAGTGGCCAACCTTTGCCTCATGGCACTTGAGGAAGATTCCTCCATGGTAACCTCTAACTCATCATCTTTAGATTTTACATATGATGAATTAAATGATGCATATGATGAGTTGCAAGAGGTCTATGATGAATTAGTTGAGAAATACAAGGAGTCAGTCATTAGGAATAAGAAAATTATTTCGGAATTAAATGATAAAAATGACTCACTTTCTCAAGCTAATTTAAAATTTGAGAAAAAGATTTTAGGGTTGAAAGATGAACTAAAATTCTTTCAAGATGAAAATGTTGACCTTAATAATCTTCTTTCTCAATGTAATAGTGAACACCAAAAGGTGTTAGATGAGCTTAACAAGCTCAAAGAGTCCTTTAAAAATGTTGGTAGTGTGAAGCATGAAATAGGTGAATCTTCTAAAACAAACCAACCTAAGAAAAGGACCAATAACTACAAACAAGGCAGCCTTCCTAGACATAGTAGAACTAAAAGGATTAGAAGTGTAAGGGTTCCTAAGGAACTTGTAAAATCTAATAATATTGTTGCTATGTCACCTTGGATTCCTAAGGGAACCAAGTTAATGGGAGCTAACACTCGTGGACCCAAAATGATTTGGGTACCAAAAACAAAAGCTTAATATCTTTGTTTGTAGGGGGAGCATTGCTACAAGGCCAAAGCACAAAGTCAAAACTCATGGTACCTTGATAGTGGATGCTCGAGGCATATGACCGGAGACAAGAGTAGATTCATGGATTTAAAGCCAAAAAGTGAAGGAGTGGTGACATTTGGTGACAAATCCAAAGGCCACATTAAAGGTATTGGCTCCATAGGTAATCACTCTACCATTCTTATTGAAAATGTCTTGTATGTCGATGGTCCTAAACATAACTTGTTGAGCATAAGTCAATTGTGTGATAAAGGATTTAATGTTTTATTTGATAAAAGTGGATGCAAAATTGTTGACATTAAATCTAATAATATTATGCTCATAGGTCATCGCATAGGGAACATTTACATGGTACATCTAGATGACATACATACATCTCATGCATGTTTAGTAGCTCAAAATGAAAATGATGCATGGTTGTGGCATAGGAAACTAGGACATGCTAGCATTAGTGTTTTAGAAAAAATAGTTTCCCTTAATCTAGTTAGAGGTTTACCCAAGATTAAATTCTCAAACGATAAAATTTGTGATGCATGCTCTAAGGGTAAACAACATAAGTCATCCTTTAAATCCATTAATGATGTTTCTACAAGTAGGTGTTTAAAACTTATACATATGGATTTATTTGGGCCAATTAGGACTATGAGCTTGGGTGGTAAATCTTATGCATTTGTTCTTGTTGATGATTTTTCTAGATTTACTTGGGTTCTATTTTTAAGTACTAAAGATGAGGCTTTAGAAAAATTCATCACATTTTCAAAACTAACCCAAAATGATCTTGAACTTATAATTTCTCATATTAGAAGTGATCATGGAACCAAGTTTCAAAATTTAGGGTTTGAAGAGTTTTTGAATGAAAATGGTATTAGCCACAATTTTTCGGCTCCTCGAACTCCTCAACAAAATGGGGTAGTTGAGAGGAAAAATAGAACTTTACAAGAAATGGCTAGAACCATGCTTTGTGAAAACAATTTACCTAAATATTTTTGGGCGGAAGCCACAAACACCGCTTGCTACATTGTAAATCGAGTAATGATTAGGCCAATTTTAAAGAAAACACCTTATGAGATTTTAAAATCTAAAAAGCCTAACATTAGCTATTTTCATCCTTTTGGTTGCAAGTGTTTTGTTTTGAATAATGGAAAAGACAACTTAGGTAAATTTGATGCAAAAAGTGATGAAGCTATTTTCATAGGATTTTCTTTAACCTCTAAAGCCTATCGTGAATTTAACAAGAGAACTTTAGTAGTAGAAGAATCTATACATGTTGTATTCGATGATAACCTCCTTCCAAGGAAGGATTCTTGTGATGATGATGATGTAGGAATCATAAATGCCTTTGATGGAGGACAAACTTCAAAGGAGGATGAGATTCCAACAAAAGAAGAGGATACAAGAGATCCACCTCTTGAAGCCTTGAAGGACTTGGCTCTTGAGGAAAAGGAAGTGAGCTACCCAAGGGAGTTCAACTATGTTAAAGATGGTGAAATCTTAGGTGATCCATCCAAGGGGGTAACCACTCGATCTTCTCTTAGACTAATGAATCATGTTGCATTTATCTCATGCATAGAGCCTAAGAATATAAAAGAAGCATTGAAAGATGATTTTTGGATTATGGCTATGCAAGAAGAGTTAAAACAATTTGAGAGAAGTAACGTTTGGACATTAGTTGATAGGCCTAGTAATCAATCTACCATAGGAACTAAATGGGTCTTTAGGAACAAACTAGATGAGAGTGGTAACATTGTGAGAAATAAAGCTAGACTAGTAGCACAAGGTTACACTCAAGAAGAGGGAATAGATTTTGATGAAACCTATGCACCCGTAGCTAGAATGGAAGCCATTAGGATGTTGCTTGCATATGCATGTTATCATGATTTCAAGCCTTTTCAAATGGATGTTAAAATCACATTTTAAAATGGCTTTATAAATGAGGAAGTGTATGTGGAACAACCACCGGGTTTTGAAGACTCAAAATTTCCAAATCATGTTTTCAAACTCACTAAAGCTCTTTATGGTTTAAAACAAGCTCCTAGAGCTTGGTACGAAAGACTTTCAAACTTTTTAATTGAAAAGGGTTTTGAAAAAGGCAAGGTGGACACTACACTTTTTATAAAAAGGTATAAAAATGACATCTTAGTAGTACAAATTTATGTTGATGATATTATTTTTTGTTCTACTAAGGAATGTCATTGCAAAGAGTTTGCTAAGCTAATGCAAGGTGAATTTGAGATGAGCATGATGGGGGAGCTCTCATTCTTTTTGGGACTTCAAATCAAGCAAATGAAGGATGACACCTTCATCAATCAAGCAAAGTACATAAAGGATATGCTCAAGAAGTTTGGCTTGGAGAATGCAAAGCCTCAAGCCACACCTATGAGCTCATCTACAAAGCTTGACAAAGATGAAGGAGGTAAGTGTGTTGACTCTAAGTTTTACCGTTCTATGATTGGATCATTGCTTTACCTTACCGCAAGTAGACCGTATATCTTGTTTAGTGTTTTCTTGTGTGCTAGGTTTCAAGCTACTCCTAGAGAGTCTCACCTTATAGCCGTTAAAAGAATCTTTAGGTACCTTAGAGATGCTCCTTGTTTAGGTCTTTGGTACCCTAGAGACTCCACCTTCAACCTTCATGCTTATTCGGATGCGGATTATGGGGGATGCAAAATCGATAGGAAGAGTACTTCAGGAACTTGTCAATTCCTAGGTAGTATGCTCATATCTTGGTTCTCTAAGAAACAAAATAGTGTAGCCTTATCTACCACCGAAGCCGAGTACATATCCTTAGGGAGTTGTTGTGCTCAAGTCCTTTGGATGAAGCAACAACTCTTAGATTATGGTATTAAAGTTGAAACCATACCCCTTAAGTGTGATAACACTAGTGCCATATGTTTGACAAAAAATCACATCCAACACTCTAGAACCAAACACATAGAAATAAGGCATCATTTCATTCGAGATCATGTCCTTAAAGAAGATGTTGTTATAGAGTATGTTGACACCTTAAATCAATTAGCGGACATATTTATAAAACCTTTAGACAAAGAGCGTTTTTGGTCCCTTAGGAGAGAGTTAGGTCTAACTAACCTATCTTGACCTTTTAGGACCTATTTTGTGCTTAAAAATGCTTGATCTTGTGAAATGCCATGTTTATGTGTTTCTACTCCTAATTTCATCCATGCCTATAGCTAGGGGGAGTATGTTTATGTTTGCACATGTTATTCCTGCTCATTCATGTCATTCATGCAAGTTAGGCCTTCGAAATTTTCATTTTTCTGCACTTTTAGAGCCTCATCTGCACTTCCAGGCCCAGGTGTATCAAAACGGGTCCACCTGTTTCGATACGGATGCTTTAAATTTCTGTTTGAGAGAAGGGTGTTTCGAAACGCCTTCCACGGGTTTCGAAACGTTTTTGCTACTGCCAAGGGGTGTATCGAAACGAGTTTCGATACGAGTCAACGGGGATTCGATACGGTTAAACCCGTATCGAAACAGTCAGCTGGAGTTGAAAAGTCAGTCAACCTTTCGTGCCCGCGTTTCGAAACGGTCGACACCGTTGCGAAACGGGTTAGCGGACTGCTTTAAAGGGGCTTTTAATGTTAAAGTTTAACTTTAATCAAAACTCTCCCAAAACCTTAGAATCGGTTTTTCCCTATAAAAAACCTCATTGTTTTTGACCAAATCTTGAGGTTTTTTTCTCTTAAATACAAGTCTAAGCAAGCATCAACAATCTTGTGCAAGGATTTTCATCTATTCATCCAAAATCCCAATTTAAGGTATATTTTCATCTTTTTCTTTTTCCCTAAATTTATATTCGAATCTTAGGTTAGAAAATTTTAATTTTGTATAGTTTATGTATTTTGATACTTGGGTTTTTCAAAACTTGTAATTTTTTTTCAAAATCTTCAATTTTTTGATTCGAATATATATGTTTTCATTCGTATTTTTCTTTACTGTTTTTTTTAAATTATTTTTTTCTTAAATTTTTTTTGTTTTGTCTTGTTTCTTTGTTTTTAAAACTTGTTTTTAAACCTAAGTGGGATTTACCATTGGATTGAATTAAGAAATTTCATGCATACACTTAAACTTGTTTTTAAATTGCTTGCTCTATGTTTTTAGGATGTCTATGGAGAACATAAACAAAAAGCGTAAGACGGGTCAAACAAGTGATTCGAGTATCCGTCCTAATCTCTCCCAGTTGTTCCTCAAAAGTCTTCGGACTACAGAGATGAGGGAGCGTTTCAATTATGTCAAGGAGTTTGAAGTTCGTCGTGAGCGTGTTGTTGACCTCTCGTTTCTTGACTCCGAGCGCTTTCTCTTTCGTTACCTCCCCCGTTTAAGAGAATGAAGATTCCTTGGTCTCTTGAGTATCCCGGATATTTGCTACAAGAACATGGTTCTTCTCTTTTACTCCATTGCCCAATTTATTAATAATGAAGACAACTCCGAAGTTGTTGGCCTTGAGTCTTCTATCTTGGGAAAGAGGATTGTCATTAACATCCCTTACTTAGAGACTACTTTCGGTCTTAAGAACGAAGGAATCGAGAATGAGAGTCACTTTGGTTCTCACACCGGTTCGGTGCTTACCTTGGATGCTCACGATAGGTTCCTCCACTTGATAGTCTCGTGGTTTCTTCGCCCCTCCGGAGTTAAATTTTCTCACGTTCGTCAAGTAGACTATTTTTGGCTTGAATGTTTTCGTCGTGGTGAGCGCCCTAATCTTGTTAAGATCATGTTTGCCGAGATAGTAAATAATGTTAAGCTTCGTGAAACCGATGCACTAAAATCTTTCACTTATGGGACTGTTTTAAGTTACATCTTTGGGAAGCTTAATCTTGATTGCACCTATGACTCACCGGAACCTCGCAAGCAAAAACTTGGTGAATCTTCTCTCCGCAGGTCCGGTTTTCAATACATCAATGGGCAATGGGAACGTGTTGATAGGGAAGCACCTCCACCTCAAGTTGAAACCTCAACCACAAGCTCCGGTCGCAAACAATGAAGCTCTCACGGCTTTCCTTACCGAGCGGTTTAACACTTTGGACACTAACATGTCTAGAGGGTTTGGTGCTATCAATACCCGCTTGCAATCCGTTGAGGATCGTCTCCTTGCAAATGAGAATCGCCTCACATCCCTTGAGAATCAACATGCATCTATGGACATGTCCTTCTCCACCTTTTATGGCCAATGGATGAATTTTCGTCGCTCTCAAGCCAAGGACGATGATGATTCCATGGATGATGATGGTGACGACGACGAAGCTTAGGATTCTCGTGTCATCTCATATTAGCTATGCATATTAGGATTAAGTTTGCATCTTTATTTCCATTATGTTTTATGAACCTATGCTTTGATTTTATTTGGGATTATGCTTTGAACTTATTGTTTAAGATTTATGTTTTGGATATTTGAATTTTATGAATTTGATATTATGTTGCTTATTGCTTATTGATTATTGCTTAACCCTAACTCTTCTCTTTGAGCCTTGTTTATTATTTTTGATCTAACAAAAGGGGGAAAAGTAATCTAAGAGCCAAAATTCGTTTTAAATGTTTTAAGTGTTTTTAAGTTTTAAACCTTGAATTTAAATCCTTAAATACTTTTTAAAACTTTAAAAACCTATCTTAAATTGAGGGGGAGATAGAATGTATTCAAAATTTTCAAAACTCTTAAAAATCTAACTTTGGTTTTGTTATATCAAAAAAGGGGAGATTGTGAAACCGATAATTTAATTTTGATATAACTAAAGAACCTAAGGACTAAATTGAAAATGTGAAAATGAATTTTTGAGTCCTCAAACCTTTCTATATGTTTTAAACTATATGCCTAAGTTAAAAACTGAATTTATCAAATGTTTTCTAAGTGTTCTTAAAGCCGAAACAGTAATTTTCGAGACACCGTTTCGAAACGGCCTTAGGTGTTTCGAAACAGTTTTGAAACTGCGAGTTCATGTTTCGGAACAGGTATCGAAACGATTTCAACACTGCCAACCCGTGTTTCGAAACAAGTTTCGAAACGGCTTAAGAACCTTGAGACACCGTATCGAAATGGCATCTAGTGTTTCGAAATGGTATTCAATATGATTTGAAAAATATGACCGTTGAATGTTTTTAACTGATTTTAAACAAGTCGTTAAGGCGTATCGAAATGATCTCATCCTGTTTCGATACGGTACTTGACAGTGGCAAAATGTTTCAAAACGGGTTTCGAAACGGCTCTTAGCTTATCGTAACATTTCTAACTGTTTCGATACGGGCTCTTTAATGCACCCCAACGGCTCTTTCTATTTTGGTCTGTTTCAAAACAGGGTCGGGCGTTTCGAAACGGTTGGTTGCAGACTGCATTTATGGAGGCAAGATAACATCTCCAACGGCTCTATTAATGAATGCATCAACCACAACGGCTAGAATTCAATGAGAAGGTATAAAAGAGACATCTAAAAGCTTCAGCAACAACTATTGATCCAAAAGCAAACATCCAAACATCAAATCCAAGCATTTGTGCCTAAATCCCATTATTGTCTTGTAACCCCAATTATATTTTTCATTCTTATCATTTCAATTGGGTTGAGTGCTTGTAATTGGGCTATATTGTGTATTGAGAGATACTTGTTTTAGACAACAACTTCTTTGTTTCAATTGTGTGAGGATTGGGTCAAATTTTGGGTAGAAAATTTGACCGAAAATTGTAAGGGTTACCTCCTTAGCCTAGAAAAGGGGAAGAGCAATTAGTGGAATTGTTGCAAATCCTTAGTGAAGCTAAGGTAGTGGATGTAGAGTTCAATTGGAACTTGAACCACTCTAAAATTCCTTGTCTGCCATTTTTATTTGCAAATTCCACCACTAAGAACTTTAAAAATCCAATTCACCCCCCTTGGTTTATTACGATCATTCGATCCACTCAACACATGTTGATCTCCATGCTTTGGACCCTCGAACTAGATCTAGATGCAAGTTAGTCACCGCTCTTGTTCGCGATTGAGTTGTGGTAATAAATGTGTTGTCAACGTACCCTAATTCTGCAATATGTATTTTTTATGTTGTTGTTGATGTTTTTTCCCTTTATCGTCGAGCTTTGGTGATGTTTTGTATCTATTTTGTTTCGAGTCTTTGAATTAGGTTTTTACCTTTTTCTTTGGTCCTGTTTATGATATAGAGGTGTTAGCTTTCATTTTAGGAATTGGTCTCGGTCAAGATGTAAATTTTCATCTTGATTTTTTCTTTTATTAATAAAACTAACATACTCATTTTCAAAAAAAAATTATGTTTAAAGGTTTAGGTTTTAAGTTTTAAAGTTAACGTACTCATTTTTTTTTAAAAATAGTTTATATTTAAAAGTTTAAGATTTAAATTTTAAAGTTTAAAATTTTAGCTTTTAAAAATTATACTTAAGTAGACAAATTGTGTAAACTTTATTTTACACAACATAAGTAAAACAATAACTCGTACCTTTGGCAAATAGGACACTTTACATATTGAGGTAAAAAATTATTAATATGTTCTTTTATTAACTTGAGTTATTAGTATATACAACTTTGAATCCTATAATTATTAATTACATAGGAGTCACATTAAATATTTGGAAAGTAATTGTATGGAGCTACAAAAGTATCTTTGTAGGTGTACGGTGCCTTCATTCCATTAGGAATTAATGACTTGAACTTAATGGTATTCACACTTTTATCAATTTATTTATTACTGAATTTGAATTAATTCTAACTGCATAGCATTTGAATTTAATATTCTAATAACGGACTCTTGTCTAAATTAATAACTTCACATG
Source organism: Hibiscus trionum (assembly GCA_030270665.1). NCBI lineage: Eukaryota > Viridiplantae > Streptophyta > Magnoliopsida > Malvales > Malvaceae > Hibiscus > Hibiscus trionum. The sequence goes on from BSYR01000010.1 coordinate 15,204,335, forward strand.
GCATAACAATGTTATATAGACAAATACGATAACTTTCCAAATTAATATATCATTCAAAAAATAATTTTCTAAAATTATATAAAATAAAATAATTTTTTCTTATGACGTGTCATTTCAAGTTGTTTATCGTCGGTTGACTAACAATTTTTATTCACCGAAGAACTATTTTGACTCAAAATAAAACATTGAGGCAAAATTGCTTCAAATAAAAGAATAGAAGCCAAAGTGACTATTTTGTTAAACGTTAAAGATATTTTTTTTGATGTTATTGCTTTATTATTCTTACTTTAAAAAAATGTTCGCACGTTAATGATCCGTATTTTATAAGCTTTGCATATATTTTTGTTGTATCATGTTCAGCAATTTTTCTTTTATGTCTTGTCTTAATATTATGTTTTTTTTTTATGAAAGCTAGAGTGATTACAAGTAGTATCTATTCTAAGTATACTCTCAACCATTTGACAATGAACGCTCAATCACCCTGCTGCAGCTGCTGGTGCTCGAACCCGTGACCTCTAGGAACAACAACCGTTCCGTTAACCACTGAAGCAAGTTGGTTCGTGCATATTATGTTTTATTTTTATATTATATTATATTATAATATATTAATATCATATGATTACATCAAATTGTGTCTGTAAATAACAAAATTAAACTATATGGCAAAAAAATTAACAAAATTAAACTAGGGATAGAAAGGACTAGATTAATAAGAAACCATTTAACTTAAAAGGTAAAGCCATATTCAAATATGTTTTTCCTCCGTATTTAAACAAATAAATAAAAATCTAGTTGGTAAAAAGAATTTCTGATTAAAATAAAAAGCAAACCCAGAAGATGTTAGAAAGATTTAAGCATTTAATTATAATAATATATGAAGTTTTTAACAAGAATAAAAATGAATTTCATTAAGAATAAGAAAAATTTATAATAAATACAAAACATCCAAATCATAAAATAAATTTTAGGGCCAAGTCTACCAAATTTTTTTTTTGAAAAAAAACTAAAATATGTAAACTCAAAGGTAGTAAAGAAAAATATTTAATCTTTACTTGCATAAATCATTCATATTCTATAGAAAACTCAACAATTATTATGAGAATCTTACAAATTGCTCTTCGAACAGTTCTAATTGCATCGACAAATTATCATAAAATAGAATGTAACTATATTAGATCGTCTACCATCTCTAATCAGAGAGTACGCCGTAATGATCGCAACACGAACAATAGGTTGTCATAAAATTAGACAAAAATTGTGCTACAAAATATACGAAAATCGTGCATAGAGGTATACGAACAGATGCGACAAAATGTGTAGAAAAATAATCAAAATAAAGAAAATTCTTATTTAAGACTAAAAGAATAAAAAATAAATAAAGAAACAAAAGAAAAAAATCAGACAATGACACAGAGACAACCGCCGAAAAGTAATATTCAAAAAAACACCTAAAAATCACTTTTGAAGAAAAAAAAAAGAGCTAAAGAAAGAGTATAAAAAAATCTCTAATAATGTATGAATCTATGATCTACAATGGTAGAATAAAGGTAAGTTTGTACAATTAAAAGAGTTTAACCTGTAGAATGCTCGATCTAGTTCATTGGGCTCAACAGATCTACTTTACTACTTAAAATTATTTTTATAGTAAAAGTTTCATTTATTAAATAATGATATTTCTATTTTTTTAGTTTTTAACAAAATAATTTTATATTTGTGACACGATTTTTCTGCCAGTTATTAACTGTTGTCTCTATTTTTTTAGTTTTTTAATAAAATAATTTAGTCTTTTGTGACACGATTTTTCTACCTTTATGACATGTTTAACTCTGTCTATTGGCATGTTTAACTCTGTCTTTTGGCATGTCTTCTTCTACTCCTTCGGTCGTTTTTGTCGTTTTTTATTTTATATTTTTATCAGGGTTGTTGACGATGCCACAACAAATCAAGACGTCGCTTATTTGTAATCCTGCTGATCTTTCCTGCTCTGGACCTTCAGTTTGAATTTGGATACGCGGTTTGCGCTTGTGAAGAGTTTTTCACGGTGCGTGGCTCTGATTTGCGTTCTCTCGGTGGTCTATCAATAGCTTCATCCCCGTTTATGACTTCTTTTCAAAAAAAAAGAAAGTGCACCAACGGTCACCGAATTTTTAAGACGCGTTCATTTTAGTCCTCAAACTTTTAAAACTTTAATTAAGGTCACCCAACTTTTAGTCCGCTTTCATTTGATCCCTCCCGTTAACTTACGTTAAAAACGCTGAAAACTTTATTTCTTCCTCTATTTTTTTCTTCTTTTCTTGCTCTGTTTTTCCTTTATAACTTCCAAGTTCTTTCTTCCTATCAAATGGAACAAAGTTTTAAATTTCAAAATTAGGGTTTACTTTCGATCTCAAGAACTTGGACATGAACAAATATATCAGACTATGAACTTGATGAATTGAGTTTAACTTTCTCTCGCAGAAATTGCAGTAGGTGTTCACGTTTTCCAAATGTCAATTCTGCAAAAGAATAAGAGAAAGATTCAGAAGGAGACTCATTGTTTTCAACAAAATATGAGCAATAATAATGCAAACTGAAATTTGAAAATAATAAATAAAGGCTGTTATTTTCCAGGCCTGAAAAGTTATGTTGCTCGGGCTCGTAAATTCATATATACCCAATTGTTTCAAAGTTTTTTCATGTATGGTACGACTCACATCCATGTTCAAATATTTGTCAAACATAGATATTTCAAATATATATGAAAAGTCAGAGTAATATAGACGAAAAGGCTGAATTCTAAGAGTCATAACAGAGTATCATCCTCAACCTAAACTGCCTTCCAGCATATTATGCAGATTTATGTTTCTTGAATTGCAAAATACTCCCCAAAACTAAACATTGGATTTGGTATTAAAAATGGTAACCAATATGCAAGATCTCATGTCTAATAACCCAAATTGTGAAATTTGAGTAAAAGGTTTATTAAAGGAAGAAAGAACTTATAGAGGAAAAACTGAGCAAGGAAAGAAGAAGTAAATGGAGGAAGAAATAAAGTTAATGTGCCACGTCATCGTTTTAACGTAAGTTAACGAGAGGGACTAAAATGAAAGTGGACTAAAAGTTGGGTGACCCCAATGACAATTTTAAAAGTTCGGTGACCAAAATGAACGCGATTTAAAAGTTCGGTGACCATTGGTGTACTTTGTTGAGTGTTCAAAAGTACCATTTTTATTACCCTGTTTACTCATATTATTGTTAGACTTAAGCTCATTTTAGTTGCATTATTAAGCATTCATGCATGTTTTAATGATTTACTTCACTGTAAGGCTTGATTTCATAATTTGGTCGATTTTTGTGGAAAAAGGTGCTACGGATGTGTGTTTTTGTGTGCGCAAGATTCATTCCCAGGCAAGCTGGAAGTTGCCGAAGCAACTAAGGAAAGAAGGAGGAAGCTGCCAATTTCTTGAAGGATAAATCCATTTAATTCAAGATAATCATGAGAAGCAAGGATAAATCTTAGAAGAGTTGGAGTTCCATGAGGTGATCAAAAGAAGATTAAATTCTAAGAGTTTTATGAGGAGGTTTTGGAGGAATTAAAATATAATAAAAGATATTTATCTCTTTAATGCTATTTAATTTCAACTTAACTTTCTCCTCAAAAAAACTTTCACCTAGCCATCTCCTATAAATAAAAGACCTAGCTGCAGCCCTTGGACATGTTCGATTGAGAGAGAAAAATAGAGGGTTGTTCGACATCTTCTTCTTCCTCAATGTTTCTTGTCGATTCATGTTGGGATTTTTAGATCTTGTGTTTCTTTTGCACCAACCATGAACTAAATTTAATTGGCTCGGGTTATTGTGTTTTAGATGTTGTGAGAATGATTGGGTTTGTTTAGGTATTTGAGTTTGCAATTTTAATTCTAGGTTTGTTCATTCTTGGTTCTTAATTTTGTTTGCGAGTGAATTGGGAGAGGATCTCATGAATTCATCCATTTATCTAATATCGGGAGAGTTAGATTCAAGAAACGAATGAGCATGGTCTTTATTCAATCAATCGATGGTGAAGACTAATTCGACTTAGGGATAAGTTGCAAATCTCAACAGCTAAAATGAGCACAAGATCGGTTGTTGTCCGCCCTTTGTTCACTCAGAGATGTATTATCAAGACATGAACAATTAACTAGTGTTTCGAATTAGGAATAAGGAGAAACCATTGAAGAACGCTTCATCAAACCTTGAAGTTTGTCACCCAGTTGCCCAGGCAATCGCTCCATCAGTTTCACAGGGAATCTGACTATTGCCAGTTGCCAAGGCGATTGAGTTGCTCTTGCACTTTATTACCAAGACGATCCATTCAACTACCACTCCATGAATCACGATAACCCGATCTATTCTCTCTTATTCGATTACATCTCTCTTTTACTTACTCAATTAAATCAACTCCTATTATCACTTGTGTTTTTATCTTTTCGGTGCGAGAAATTAGATTCCTGAAGTAGCACCAATCCTTATGGAGACGATATCAATTCTATACTATAACTTGTGACGTGTACACTTGCACCAATTGCGAAGCACGTAAAACATACAACAAGTTTTTGGCGCCATTGCTGGGGATTGGCAATAGCGACTTTGTTTTTATTTTCTTGCACCTCTATTTCTACTATTCAGTTTCAAAGGGTAAGAAATTTGTTTTTGCATTGGTGTATGATCAGGGCAAGACCGACATCTCCAGAATATCCCCTTGATCCAGAAATTGAACGTACCTTCTAGAGACTCAGACTCAGACTGAGAGCAGAAATGGCTGACCCACCCGCTATCTGCAATGGCAATGTGAATGCCAACGATAATCAGAATGCTGCAGCATGAGGTGGAGTACCTACCCCATCGATCCTTGTACGGAACCGAACCGTTCATGATTATTTAGAGGAAGATCTTGATAGTCTCACTCCAGGAGTTGTAACACCAGAAATTGAAGCCGACCACTTTGAATTAAAACTAGTGATGTTCAATATGATCAATAAAATTGGTCAATTTGGCGGGTCGACAACTGAAGATGTCAGACAACATCTCAAGACATTCCTGGAAATATTCAATTCATTCACGATACAAGGAGTTCCTGCAGATGTTCTAAGACTAAAATTATTCCCCTATTCATTGAGGGATATGGCGAAATCGTGGTTGAATAGTATTCCATCCAGATCTCTTGAATTCTTAAAGGATTTATGTCGTGATTTCCATGCTAGATTTAGTTCTACTTATATGGCTGATAAGTTACGTAATGATATTACTTCTTTTCGACAGGAAGATGATGAGTCCATGTACGAGGCTTGAGAGCGTTAAAGGAGCTTTTACGCAAATGTGCCATGCACGGATTCCCAAAATAGACACAAGTGATGATGTTCTACAATTCGGTAAACACATCGAAAAGGATGATGCTAGATGCCTCGGCAAATGGCATACTCCTAGACAAGTCACCTGAAGAAGCAATATAGATTTTGAACAGGCTTGCCAAGAACGACTATTAGTTCCCAACCACTATAAGAGGAATCGTTAGATGGAATGCCACGATCAATTAGCTCGATTCATCGAAATCTATTACTGCACAATTGGCAACTCTAACCAACTTGGTTAATAACATGAATTGACCAAGTAACACACAAGAGATCAACATAGTATACTCATTTTGTGATTTATATAACGGTAACCATGATCCTTTTGAGTGTTCACAGAACCCAGAGTCTAGTTTTTATGTTGGAAACTACAACCGGAACAACAATGTGATGTCCAACACATACAATCCAGCCTGGAGGAAGCATCCTAATTTCTCATGGAGTAATCCGAACAATGCCCTCAATCAGAAAAATCAACATCGTCCAGTTCTTTAGAAGCCGCTCTTAATGCTTTTATGATGAACACTGATTCTTATATGGCTGATACTAATAAATTCATGAAAAGGACTGACACTTTCATTGATAAGACTAAGATGAGAATGCAAAACCAGGAGGCAACTCTCAAATCATTAGAGATGTAATTCGGGCAATTTGCACAAATCTTGAACACGTGACCTATGGAAGGTATACCTAGCGATACTGAAGTCATAAGAGGAGCAAACCATGAGCAGTGTGAAGCAATCAGCACTCAGAGTGGCCGACAACTTAAAGAAGCCCATGCTCACCAAAAGGAGAACACTCAACCGAAAGAGCAACCTTTTGTAACCCCCTTGACCTGGTCTAGATGAAAGACCAAATCGAACGAATCATACGTGGAATATTAAAGTAAACCGAGAAGTTTATCTCAATAAACGATCCTATTTTTCATTTTATCTTTTATAGATGCTCTTTAACACCCTATGTGAATAACATCGCAGCGGAACAAATTGCAATTCGATCAGACAATGTTTAGGGACTCGATTGCATACAAATATATTTTATGCACCATTTTGTAATTTTCTCAAATTACAGGACTTCTTGTAACCCCCTTAGCCCGACCTAGACGCCCGACCCAAACTGAGAAAATTACACGGGGAAAAGCGAAGTCAACTTGTTTAAGTCAACCTCGATTAACGACCCTTTTTTTCATTTTATCTTTTTTAGATACACATTATTATCCTATATGATTAGCAATTTGGTTTAGCGAAAGCGTCACAACGAACAGAACTCAAATAGGGGTCCAATTGCATACAACCGTATTTTAGGGACTAAAATGTAAATTTACAAAATTATAAGGACTAAACAGGTTTTTAAGTTACCAATAAAAAATTAATCATATTACATGCCAGCGTGTCAAATTGCATCACAAACAGATTATCCAAACCCATTTAATTAAGCATCCAACAAACATGGACCAAAACGTAAGAAAACAAAACCCTGAAACAATTCAAATTCAAATCCAACGGTCAGGTGTTTCGAAACAGAAGACCCTCTATCGGAATGGTCATTTCGAAACTAGGTTGACCGTTTTGATACGCGGGTGTGTTCTGAAATCCATTTCGAAACCAAGCTTTCCAGTAGCAAAATGTTCCGGAACGTTCTCACCCGTTCCGGAACCCCATGACCATTCCAAGGCACTGTTTTGAAACAGTTAAGGGCGTTCTGAAACGCCTTGCCCTGAAACTTCTCAAAATGCTGGTTTTACTCAACTAATCACCTCTGGAATCATTCCAAAACATGCCACATCACACATACAACATGTAAACACATCAAAGACCATTAACATGAAGCACAAGCTAAAACATAGCATCATTCATGCAAGCATTAAGTCTATAGGCATGCTTCCTAGTCTTCAAAACCATACAAAAGCTAAAATCAAAATTCAAGCACAAATTAAACCTCAAAGGCCATTTACAAACCAAATTAAGCAAACCAAACATGCTTAAGGTGTTTAACATCACCAAATACTAACAAGAGTAGAAATCCCTCCCATTTCCTCTTATTACACCAAGATAAAACTACATACTTTGCTTAATCAAAAGCTTGGAATCCACTTGCTATCAGGCTGCCTCGAATGCTCAATTTTCTGCATTGAAGAAACAAATGAGTGTAAGCATAAAGTTTAGTGAGGATCGCTAAAATCAACACTCATTAATGCATTTCATAAAACCATTACATCATTATTTGCAAACTCATGCCTTTCTGTTGGGTTATTCGGTGCTCGATTCCTTCAACCGTTCTTGCTCACCAAGAGGTGGAGAAGTTGAATTTTGGGTAATAGAGGTGTGGAAGCTAAAATTGATAAAGACAAGATGATTTATAGTGGTTCAACCTTCTAACCAAGGTCTACATCCACTACCTTAGCTTCCCACTAAGGATTTCCAATCAATCCACTATTGATTTGTCCCATTTTCTAGGCTTAAGAGGAAACCCTTACAAACCGATCAAGCTTTCTACCCAAAGCCTTGATCAAACCCTCTTTACAAAGAAATAAAAATAAGCAAACTCAAATCATTCTAATAGGTATTTGTTTGCACAATTAAGCTCTCACCCAATCCTAAAACACATGAGCAAATCTAACAATTTTGGCTCACTAGTGTTTGTCTATACAAAGAATTGACACTTAAGCACTAAGACACATTTTGATCATATGTTGTATTACAATTGAAGAATTAACCATTACTAGATGCTTGGAGGTCCCTTTTATACTCCTTAATGAGTTTGTAGCCGTTACTAGCCGTTGGGTTGATTTGGAACCGTTGGAGACTTCATTTCCCACCATAAATGCAATTTTGCAGCTCACTGTTTCGAAACGTTCGACCTCGTTTCGAAACACTCTTGAAATAGAAAGAGCAGTTACAGTCTGATGTAGCACCCGTATCGAAATGCCTTTGGCCGTATTGAAACGGTCGTATCGAAATGCTTATCCTCGTATTGAAACGCCCTGCATTTAAAAGGTAGTTGGGAAATAGCCGTTGGGGGTTTATGACCGTTGAGGTCAATGCCACATAGGCGTATCGAAACGGTAGTGGCCATATCGAACGCTATGCAAAAATCTCACATAGATTAAAGCCCGTTTTGAAACGTTTTGCCACTGTAAAGACCCGTATCAAAACACATAGAGGCGTTTCGAAACCTCTGGATGGTTTTGTTGAATTTAGCTTTGAAAACACTTAAAACCTTTTTGAAATATTCCATAAACATAGTTTCAAGTTGTTTGGACTCAGAAATGGTTTTGAATTCTTTTTTAACTTTATCCAAAACATTTTTCAATTATTATATCAAAACATTAGTTCTACAATCTCCCCATTTTTGATATAATAAAACTAACTTGAAAATTTGTTTGGGATTCTCCCCCTTTAAATTTAAAAATGTGAATAAGAGATGAAAAATTGAAAAGTGGGTAAAGCTCCCCCTTATTAATTTAAAAATACAAATTTTCAAACCAAACTCTCCCTCTTTTTTGTTATATCAAAAAGAATTCAAGAAAGATTAAGTTCAAAATAATTTAGGAGGTTTAAAAAGATGACAAAAAATAAGAATTTTGGTTTTAAAAAGGCTCTCCCATACTCAAAGCATCATCACAATGTTAGTCCAACATATGTCATAATCTAGTTGAAATAAAAAATCAAATTAAACAAATAAAGCAACTAGATTTTTACCACACTCGAACACAAGGGAGGATGTGAAGCCTTCCTTCTTCAAGTGTCTTTCTTTGTGTGCATAGAGCTCCCCCTCAATGTTTGACTTGTTGATCACTCTCCATCACACCTAGCAAAAGACAATCAAGTAATTTTTGTTATCCAAATTGCTTTAGATCCATAGATGTTAGTAGCACAAAACTTAGTCCCCTTAGGAATCCATTTTTCAATTTCATCCTTTTTAGTTGAAGTGGTTAGTTCTTTTGGGACCCAAACACTTCTAAAACATTTACCATTTACAAATCTAGGGGCACTAGGTTGTCTTACATAAAAATTTGATTTTCCAAAATTAATTTTCTTTTCAAGCTCTTTGGAAATCAAATCTTTTTCTTCTTGAACTTTATGAAGCAAATTTTGTAAATCAAAACATTTTTGTTCAAACTCTTCGAGTTTTGCTTCAAGTTCAAGTTTGGTTTTAGAAATCATTTTGAATTTTCATCTTTGAAATCATTTTATTGTTTTACAAAATGTGATTTTTAAACTCTAAAACCAAATCGTCATAGGCATCTTGTAATTCATCAAAAGAATATGAACATGAAGTAGATGAATTAGAAGTTACCCTTGAATCTTCTTCGATGGCCATAAGGCAAAGGTTGGCTTGTTCATCATTGGTGGAGTCTTCATCACTCCAAGTAGCCACATATGCCTTCTTCTTATGGCTTGAAGTGCTTGCCCTCTTCTTCTTCATTGATTCTCGTTCAAGCTCTTTCAAGGCTTTCTTCATATAAGGGGCACACTTCTTGAAGAGATGAACTATCTCTTCTTCATCATCCTCCTCTTCACTTGAATCTACATGGTGGCATGTGGAGGATTTGAGAGCAATGTCATTTGTGTTGATACCAAGCCCTTTGAGCTTCTTCTCCGCGTAGCTCTAATCTATTCCTTCTTCTTCTCCTCTTCTTTGTTTTTCTTCATTATTTGGTGAGTGAGAAGAGACCCCATGAGCTCATCAAGCTTCAAAGTTTTGATATTCTTGGCTTCGATGATGGTGGTCCTTTTTGAGTCCCATGACTCGGGAAGGGACTAGATGAGCTTTTAGACAAATTTCTCTTCCGAGATGGCTTCTCCATAACCTTTAAGTCCATTGGTGATGGTGGCGAACCTATCAAACATCTTTTCAATGTCCTCTACCGGATCTATCTTGAAGTTTTCATACGCTAGGTTGAGGAGCCCGATCTTGGTCTCCTTTACTTCGTTTGTCCCCTCGTATGTAACTTCGGGCTTGTCCCAAACTTCTTTGGCACTCTCACAAGAATACATCTTCTCATAGATGTTTGGGCCAAATGCAAAAAATAGGATGTGCAAGGCTATGCAATTAAGCTTCATCTTCTTGCGATCTTCGGCATTCCAATCTTCCTTGCCTTGTTGTGGCACGAACAGACCATCTTCTACTATGTCCCAAAGCTTGTAGTCCTTTGACTTTATGAAGAACTTCATCCTTGTCTTCCAATGGGCATAGTGTGTTCCGTCAAAGAAGGGCAGTTTGTCGATGGATTGTGCCATTGATCCGATTGTATGAAATGTTGATCGAGCTTGCCGGATCTTCTCAATAGGATGTTAATCCTCTTTAATTGAGCTAGGCTCTGATACCAATTGTTGGGTTACTCGGTGCTTGATTCCTTCAACCATTCTTGCTCGCCAAGAGGTGGAGAATTTGAATTTTGGGTGATAGAGGTGCGAAACCTAAAACTGATAAAGACAAGATAATTTATAGTGGTTCAAACTTCTAACCAAGGTCTACATCCACTACCTTAGCTTCCCACTGAGGATTTCCAATCAATCCACTATTGATCCGTCCCCTTTTCTAGGCTTAGGAGGAAACCCTTACAAACCGATCAAGCTTTCTACCCAAAGCCTTGATCAAACCCTCTTTACAAAGAGATAAAAATAAGCAAACTCAAATCCCTCTAATAGGTATTTGTTTGCACAATTAAGCTCTCACCCAATCCTAAAACACTAGAGCAAATCTAACAATTTTGGCTCACTAGTGTTTGTTTATACAAAGAATTTACACTTAAGCACTAGGACACATTTTGATCATATGTTGTATTACAATTGAAGCATTAACCATTACTAGATGCTTGGAGGCCTCTTTTATACTTCTTAATGAGTTTGTAGCCGTTACTAGCCGTTGAGGTTGAATTGGAGCCGTTGGAGACTTCATTTCCCACCATAAATGGAGTTCTGCAGCTCTCCGTTTTGAAACACTCGACCCTGTTTCGAAACACTCCTGAAATAGAAAGAGCCGTTGCAGTCTGATGCAGCACCCGTATCGAAACACCCTTGACCGTATCGAAACGCTTGTTCCCGTATCGAAACGCCCCTCATTTATAAGGTAGTTGGGAAATAGCCGTTGGGGGTTTATGACCGTTAAGGTCAATGCCACATAGGCATATCAAAACGCTATGCAAAAATCTCACCCAGATTAAAGCCCATTTCGAAACGTTTCGAAACTGTAAAGACCCATATCGAAACACCTAGAGGCGTTTCGAAACGCATGGATGGTTTTGTTGAATTTGGCTTCGAAAACACTTAAAACCTTTTTGAAATATCCTATAAACATAGTTTCAAGTTGTTTGGACTCAGAAATAATTTTGAATTCTTTTTAACTTTATCCAAAACATTTTTCAATTATTATATCAAAACATTAGTTCTACACTTTCCTGAAAACACGCTCTTCTAAGCATCAATGCACTTTTCAAACCACATGCTCTTAACATCATAATAAAAAAAAGCAAATAATCTTTTGCCCATGCTTAAACCAAGCATCACATTAATTCTGAAACAAATGAGCGTAAGCATAAAGCTTAGTGAGGATAGCTAAAATCAACACTCATCAATGCATTTCATAAAACCATTGCATCATCATTTGCAAACTCATGCCTTTCCTAAAAACATGCTCTTCTAAGCATCAATGCACTTTTCAAACCACATGCTCTTAACATCATAATAAAAACAACAAATAATCTATTGCTCATGCTTAAACCAAGCATCACATACATTCTAGTATAAACCACAAGAATCTCATGCTTAAATCATTGATCAACAATATTATATTGGCTTGCAAGTGATCCATTCTCAATGATACCAAAATCAACACATATGACACAATCAGATACGCGGATTACAAGCGTTGTCCCACACGCTTCATGCACACTACCGGACTACACAAGGCTCACACACGAGAGCAACCCTCCATCGTTGTGACACTTGTGGTGGAGTATAACGGTACAATCACAACCCCTCAACACCGCTCATCGGTAGTTGTATAATTCCACTAACGAGAGCACGTGACACATAACACAAGATCCACACACGGAATTAACATCCTCCGTTGTGATCTTAACCTCAATCGTTAGGGTACTTGGATGGAGTATATTTGTGAAACCGATAAATTGATTTTGATATAACTAAAGAATTTAAGGACTAAATTGAACATGAGAAAACGAATTTTTAAGTCCTCAAACATCTCTATATGTTTAAATGAAAATGGCTAAGTTAAAAACTTAATTTGTCAAAACTTTTCTGAGTGTTCTTCAAGCCAAAACTGTGATTTTCGAGTCACCGTTTCGGAACGGCCTTAGGCGTTCCGGAACACTTTTGAAACTTTGAACCTGTGTTTCGGAATGTGTATCGAAACAATTTTGAAACTGTGAACCTTTGTTTCGAAACTCGTTTCGAAACAGCTTAAGAACATCGAGACAGTTTGACACGTTTCGATACGGTAGTATCGAAACGACCTCAAACGTTTCGAAACAGCATTCAATTTAGATTTCAAAAATATGACCGTTGAAGTTTTTAACTGATTTTATATTGATCGTTAAGGCGTATCGAAACACCTTCAGTCCGTTTCGGTACGAGCTTTGATAGTGGCTAAATGTTTCGAAACATGTTTCGAAACGGCTCTTAGCGTATCGAAACAATCGTAACCGTTTCGATACGGGCTCTTTAATACTCCCCAACGACTATTTCTTTTTTGGTCTGTTTCGAAACAGGATCGGGCATTTCAAAATGGGTGGTTGCATACTGCATTTTTGGAGGGAAGATAACATACCCAACGACTCTATTGATGAATGCAACAACCACAACGACTAGAATTCAATGAGAAGGTATAAAAGGGACCTCTAAAAGCTTCAGCAACAACTATTGATCCAAAAGCAAACATACAAACATCAAATTCAAGTATTTGTGCCTAAATCCCATTATTGTCTTGTAACCCCAATTGTAATTTTCATTCTTATCCTTTCAATTGGGTTGAGTGCTTGTAATTGGGCTACTTTGTGTATTGAGAGATACTTGTTTTAGCCAGCAACTTCTTTGTAATTCTTGTGTGAGGATTGGGTCAAATTTTGGGTAGAAAATTTGACCGACATTGTAAAGGTTACCTCCTTAGCCTAGAGAAAGGGAAGAGCAATTAGTGGAATTATTGAAAATCCTTAGTGAAGCTAAGGTAGTGGATGTAGAGTTCGATTGGAACTTGAACCACTCTAAATTCCCTTGTCTACCATTTTTATTTGTCAATTCCACCACCAAAAAGTCTAAAAATCCAATTGACCCCCTCTTGGTTTATATCAATCATTCGATCCACTCAACAATTGGTATCAGAGCCTACCTCTTTGAAGGATTAACAACCACAAGAGGAGTTCCTAGGAAGAGTGTGATCATCCAAAAATCAAGGCATGGCATCTACCTCCGGATCTAGCATGTATGAGTCTCAATCGACTACAAAACCACCATTCTTCAATGGTGACAACTATCCATTTTGGAAGAACCGGATGCGCCTCTTCATCAAGTCCAACGATTACTTGGTTTGGGATGTCATTGAAGATGGTCCCTACATTTCATTGAAGAGAGATGATGAAGGAAAGTTGGTTCTAAAGAAGAAGATCGAGATGAGTGAAGATGAGAGGAAGAAGATCCAAATAAATGACAAAGCTCTTCACATGCTCTTTTGTTCTTTCGGTCCCGATATCTACTCCAAAGTCTCCTCCAATGAAAGTGCCAAGGAAGTGTGGGATACTCTAGAGACCACCTATGAAGGAACCAATGATGTGAAGGAGATCAAGATTGGAATTCTCAATCTTAGTTATGAGAATTTCAAGATGGAGCCCGACGAAATGGTGTCAAAGATGTTCGATCGCTTCTCAACCATCGTCAACGTGTTTAAGTGCTTTGGAGAGAAAATCCCAGAAGACAAACTTGTCCGGAAGCTACTCTACTCACTTCCCGAATCTTGGGATGAGAAGAGAACCACCATCATCGAGGTCAAAAACTTGAAGACTCTAAAACTTGATGAGCTTGTGGGTTCTCTCCTTACTCATGAAATAATGAAGCAAGGAAGGGAAGAAGAAAAGAAGAAGGAAGAGAAAAGGGTGGAGAAGCTAGAGGTAGAAAAGAAGAAGAAAATGGGAGTGGCTCTCAAAGCTTCATTACATGAGGAGAGCACTTCTAGTGAGGAGGATAATTTAGAAGAAATGGCTATGATAGCCAAAAGATTCTCACGATTCATGAGGTCCAACCAAGGAAGGAAGATTAAAAGAAAGATGGACTTCAAGGGTAAAAACAAAGAAGAAGAGAGGGATCAAATCATTTGCTTCGAGTGCAAAAAGCCCGGTCATATTCGTTCGGAGTGCCCTCAACTCAAGAAAAAGGGCTTTGAGAAGAAGAAGATGCTCAAAGCCAAGCTTGCTACTTGGAGTGATGAGGAGTCATCCGAGGATGACGAAAAAAAAGTGGCCAACCTTTGCCTCATGGCACTTGAGGAAGATTCCTCCGTGGTAACCTCTAACTCATCATCTTTTGACTTTACATTTGATGAATTAAATGATGCATATGATGAGTTGTAAGAGGTTTATGATGAGTTAGTTGAGAAATACAAAGAGTCGGTCATTAGGAATAAGAAAATTATTTCGGAATTAAATGATAAAAATGACTCACTTTCTCAAGCTAACTTAAAATTGGAGAAAAAGATTTTAGGTTTAAAAGATGAACTTAAATTCTTCCAAGATGAAAATGTAGACCTAAATAATCTTCTTTCTCAATGCAACAATGAACACTAAAATGTGTTAGATGAGCTTAACAAGCTCAAAGAGTCTTTTAAAAATGTTGGCAATGTGAAACATGAAAAAGGTGAATCATCTAAAACAAACCAACCTAGGAGAAAGACTAATAACTACAAACAAAGTAGCTTCCCTAGACATAATAGAACTAAAAAGATTAGGAGTGTATGGGTTCCTAAGGAACTTGTCAAGTATAATAATATTGTTGTTATGTCACCTTGTATTCCTAAGGGAATCAAGCTATTGGGAGCTAACACTCGTGGAACCAAAATGATTTGGGTACCAAAAACAGAAGTTTAATATCTTTGTTTGTAGAAGGAGCATTGCTACAAGCCCAAAGCACAAAGTCAAAATTCATGGTACCTTGATAGTGGATGCTCGAGGCATATGACCGGAGACAAGAGTAGATTCATGGACTTAAAGCCAAAGAGTAGAGGACTAGTGACATTTGGTGACAACTCCAAAGGCCACATTAAATGTATTGGTTCCATAGGTAATCACTACACCATTCTTATTGAAAATTTCTTGTATGTCGATGGTCTTAAACATAATTTGTTGAGCATAAGCCAATTATGTGATGAAGGGTATAATGTATTATTTAATAAGAATGAGTGCAAAATTGTAAACATTAAATCAAATAATATTATGCTCATAGGTCATCGCATAGGTAACATTTACATGGTGCATTTAGATGACATACATTCCATGCATGTTTTGTAGCTCAAAATGAAAATGATGCATGGCTATGGCATAGGAAACTAGGACATGCTAGCATTAGTGTTTTAGAAAAATTAGTTTCCCTAGATCTAGTTAGAGGTTTACCCAAAATTAAGTTCTCAAATGATAAAATTTGTGATGCATGCTCTAAGGGTAAACAACATAACTCATCCTTTAAATCCATTAATGATGTTTCTACAAGAAGGTGTTTACAACTTATTCATATGGATTTATTTGGGCCTATTAGGACTATGAGCTTGGGTGGTAAATCTTATGCATTTTTACTTGTTGATGATTTTTCTAGATTTACTTGGGTTCTATTTTTAAGTACTAAAGATGAGGCTTTAGAAAAATTCATCACATTTTCAAAATTAACCCAAAATGATCTTGAACTTAGAATTTCTCATATTAGAAGTGATCATGGAACCGAGTTTCAAAATCTAGAGTTTGAAGAGTTTTTAAATGAAAATGGTATTAGCCACAATTTTTCGGCTCCTCGAACTCCTCAACAAAATGGGGTAGTTGAGAGGAAAAATAGAACATTACAAGAAATGGCTAGAACCATGCTTTGTGAAAACAATTTACCTAAATATTTTTGGGCGGAAGCCACAAACACCACTTGCTACATTGTAAACCAAGTAATGATTAGGCCAATTTTAAAGAAAACACCATATGAGATTTTAAAATCTAAAAAGCCTAACATTAGCTATTTTCATCCATTTGGTTGCAAGTGCTTTGTTTTAAATAATGGAAAAAATAACTTCGGTAAATTTGATGCAAAAAGTGATGAAGCTATTTTCATAGGATATTCCTTAAACTCTAAAGCCTATCATGTATTTAACAAGAGAACTTTAGCAGTAGAAGAATCTATACATGTTGTATTCGATGATAACCTCCTTCCAAGAAAGGATTCTTGTGATGATGGTGATGTAGGAATCATTAATGCCTTTGAGGGAGGACAAACTTCAAAGGAGGATGAGATTCCAACAAAAGAAGAGGATACACAAGATCCACCTCTTGAAGCCTTGAAGGACTTTACTCTTGAGGAAAAGGAAGTGAGCTACCCAAGGGAGTTCAACTATGTCAAAGATGGTAAAATCTTGGTTGATCCATCCAAGGGGGTAACCACTAGATCTTCTCTTAAACTTATGAACCATGTTGCATTTATCTCATGTATAGAGCCTAAGAATATAAAAGAAGCATTAAAAGATGATTTTTGGATTATGGCTATGCAAGAAGAGTTAAATCAATTTGAGAGAAGTAATGTTTGGACATTAGTTGATAGCCCTAGTAATCAATCTACTATAGGAACTAAATGGGTCTTTATGAACAAACTAGATGAGAGTGGTAACATTGTGAGAAATAAAGCTAGATTAGTAGCACAAGGTTACACTCAAGAAGAGGGAATTGATTTTGATGAAACATATGCTCCCGTAGCTAGAATGGAAGCCATTAGGATGTTGCTTGCATATGCATGTTATCATGATTTCAAGATTTTTCAAATGGATGTTAAAAGTGCATTTTTAAATGGTTTTATAAATGAGGAAGTGTATGTGGAACAACCACCGGGTTTTGAAGACTCAAAATTTCCAAATCATGTTTTCGAACTTACTAAAGCACTTTATGGTCTGAAACAAGCTCCTAGAGCTTGGTATGAAAGACTTTCAAACTTTTTGATTGAAAAAAGTTTTGAAAAAGGTAAGGTGGACACTACACTTTTCATAAAAAGGTATAAATATGACATATTAATAGTGCAAATTTATGTTGATGATATCATTTTTGGATCTACTAATGAGTGTCATTGCAAGGAGTTTGCTAAGTTAATGCAAGGTGAATTAGAGATGAGCATGATGGGGGAGCTCTCATTCTTTTTGGGACTCCAAATCAAGCAAAGGAAGGATGACACCTTCATCAATCAAGCAAAGTACATAAAGGATATGCTCAAGAAGTTTGGCTTGGAGAATGCAAAGCCTCAAGCCACACCTATGAGCTCATCTACAAAGCTTGACAAAGATGAAGGAGGTAAGTGTGTCGACTCTAAGCTTTACCGTTCTATGATTGGATCATTGCTTTACCTTACCGCAAGTAGACCAGATATCTTGTTTAGTGTTTGCTTGTGTGCTAGGTTTCAAGCTAGTCCTAGAGAGTCTCACCTTATAGCCGTAAAGAGAATCTTTAGGTACCTTAGAGATACCCCTTATTTAGGTCTTTGGTACCCTAGAGACTCCACCTTCAACCTTCATGCTTATTCGGATACGGATTATGGGGGGGTGTAAAATCGATAGGAAAAGTACTTCGGGAACTTGTCAATTCTTAGGTAGTATTCTCATATCTTGGTTCTCTAAGAAACAAAATAATGTAGCTCTTTCCACCACCGAAGCCGAGTACATATCCTTAGGGAGTTGTTGTGCTCAAGTCCTTTGGATGAAGCAACAACTCTTAGATTATGGTATTAAAGTTGAAACCATACCCCTTAAGTGTGATAACATTAGTGCCATATGTTTGACAAAAAATCCCATCCAACACTCTAGAACTAAACATATAGAAATAAGACATCATTTCATTAGAGATCATGTCCTTAAGGAAGATGTTGTTATAGAGTATGTTGACACCTTAAACCAACTTGCGGACATCTTTACAAAGCCTTTAGATAAAGAGCATTTTTGGTCCATTAGGAGAGAGTTAGGTCTAACTAGTCTATCTTGACCTTTTAGGACCCTTTTTGTGCTTAAATTGCTTGATCTCTTGAAAATGCAATGTTTATGTGTTTTTACTCCTAATTCCATCCATGCTAATAGTTAGGGGGAGTATGTTTTTGGTTATACATGTCTTTCCTGCTCATTCATGCAAATTAGGACTTCATAAAATCCATTTTTCTGTAATTTTTTGCCTCATCTGCACTTCCAGGCCCAGGTGTATCAAAACGGGTCCAACTGTTTCGATACGAGTGCCTTAAAAAATTCATCTGAGAGAAGGGTGTTTTTGCTACTACCAAAGGTGTATTGAAACGTGTTTCGATACGAGTCAACGTGGGATTCGATACGGTCAAAGCCGTATTGGAACGGTCAGCTGGACTTGAAACGTCAGTCAACGTTCGGTGCTCGCGTTTCGGAACGGTCGAAACCGGTTTCAAAAACGGGTTTGCGGACATCTTTAAAGAGGTCTTTTAATGTTAAAGTTTCACTTTAATTAAAATTCCTTCAAAACCCTAAAAACCCTAGATCATTTTTTTCTATAAAACCCTCTAAACCTCATTGTTTTCCACAAAATCTTGAGGGCTTTTACAATCAAACACAAGTCTAAGCAAGCATCAACAATTTTGAGCAAGTTTTTCCATCTATTCATCCAAAATCCCAATCTAAGGTATATTTTCATCTTTTTCTTTTTCCTTCAATTTTTATTCGAATCATAGGTTAGAAATTTTTTTTGTATAGATTATGTGTTTTTCTACTTGGGTTTTTCAAATCTTGTGAAAATTTTTCAAAATCTTAAAATTCTTGATTCGAATATATTATTTTTCATTCTTATTTTTTACTTTTTTTAAAATAATTTTCTCTTAAATTTTTTTTAAATTTTGTTTTAAACCTAAGTGGGATTTACCATTGGATTGAATTAAGGACTTTCATGCATACACTTCAATTTTTTTTAAAATTGCTTGCTTTATGTTTTTAGGATTTTTCAATGGAGAACGTTAACAAGAAGCGTAAGACGGGTCAAGCAAGTGATTCCGGTATCCATCCTAATCTCACCCAGCTGTTTCTCAAAAGTCTTCAGACTACAGAGATGAGGGATCGTTTCTCTTACGTCAAGGAGCTTGCCGTTCGTCGTGAGCGTGTTGTTGACATCCTATTTCTTGATTTCGAGCTCTTTCGCTTCCGTTATCTTGAGCGTTTACAAGAATGGAGCTTCATATCTTTCTTGAGTATCCCGGATATTTGCTACAAGCACATGGTTCTCATCTTCTACTCGAATGCCCAACTTATTAATAATGAAGATCACTCCGAAGTTTTTGGCATTGAGTCATTTATCTTGGGTAAGAAGATCGTCCTCGACATCCGCTATCTAGAGACTACTCTTGGCCTTAAGAATGTAGGCATCGAGGATGAAACCCGTTTTGGTGCTCAAACCTGTTCCGTGCTTTCCTTAGATGCTCATGATCGGTTCCTCCACTTGATAGTTTCTTGGTTTATTCGTCCCTCCGGAGGTAAATTCTCTCACATTAGACAAGTTGATTATTTTTGGTTAGAATGCTTTAGTCGAGGTGAACAACCAAACCTTGTCAAGATCATGTTCGCCGAGATGGTGAATAATGTCAAGCTCCGTGAAACCGATGCTCTCAAGTCCTTCACTTATGGGACTGTTTTGAGCTATCTCTTTGGCATGCTCGAGCTTGATTGCACTTATGACTCTCCGGAACCCCGTAAGCAAAAACTTGGTGAATCTTCTCTCCGCAAGTCCGAATTTCATTACACCCTTGGTCGTTGGGAACGAGTTGATAGAGATGCACCTCCACCTCAAGTTGAACCTCAACCACAAGCTCCGGGTCCTAACAGGGAAGCTCTTATGGCTTTTCTCACCGAGCGGTTCAACACCATGGAGGCGGGTCTTGGTACTAGAAATACTCGCTTGCAATCCATGGAGAATCGACTCACCTCCCTTGAGAATCAACATCAATCTATGGACATGTCATTCTCTACCTTCTATGGTCAATGGATGGCCTTTCGTCGCTCTCAATCTAGGGACGATTATGATTCCTTGGATGGTGATGGTGACAACGACGAGGATTAGGATTTTCATGTCATCTCATATTAGCTTATCATATTAGGACTAAGTTTGCATCTTTATTTCCTTTATGTTTTATGAACCTATGCTTTGATTACTTTGTTTGGGATTAAGCTTTGAACTTTATCGTTTAAGTTTTATGTTTTGGATATTTGAATTCTATGAATCTATATTATGTTGCTTATTGCTTATTGCTTTTAACCTTGTTTCTTCTCTTTGAGCCTTATTATTATTTTTGATCTAACAAAAAGGGGGGAGAAGTAATCTAAGAGCCAAAATTCGTTTTAAGTGTTTTTTAGTGTTAAAACTTGGATTTTAAAATCTTCTCAAAACTTTAAAACCCATCTTAAATTGAGGGGGAGTTAATGTATTCAAGATTTTCAAAACTCTTAAAAATTCTAACTTTGGTTTTCTTATATCAAAAAGGGGGAGATTGTGAAACCGATAAATTGATTTTGATATAACTAAAGAATTTAAGGACTAAATTGAAAATAAGAAAACAAATTTTTAAGTCCTCAAACCTCTCTATATGTTTAAAGGAAAATTGCTAAGTTAAAAACTTAATTTCTCAAAACTTTTCTAAGTGTTCTTGAAGCCAAAACAATGATTTCCGAGTCACCGTTTCGGAACAGCCTTAGGCGTTCCGGAACACTTTTGAAACTGTGAACCTGTGTTTCGGAACGTGTATCGAAACATTTTTGAAACTGTAAACCTTTGTTTTGAAACGGGTTTCGAAACGGCTTAAGAACATCGAGACGGTTTGACCCGTTTCGATACGGTAGTATCAAAACGACCTCAAACGTTTCGAAATGGCATTCAAGCCATATTTCAAAAATATGACCGTTGAATTTTTTAACTGATTTTAAATGATTTTATACTGATCGTTAAGGCGTATCGAAACACCTTCAGTTTGTTTCGATACGAGCTTTGAAAGTGGCTAAATGTTTTGAAACGTGTTTCGAAACGGCTCTTAGTGTATCGAAACAATCGTAAATATTTCGATACAGGCTCTTTAATGCTTCCCAACGGCTCTTTCTTTTTTGGTCTGTTTTGAAACATGATCAGGCGTTTCGAAACGAGTGGTTGCAGACTGCATTTATGGAGGGAAGATAACATCCCCAACGGCTCTATTGATGAATGCAACAACCACAACAGCTAGAATTCAATGAGAAGGTATAAAAGGGACCTCTAAAAGCTTCAGCAACAACTATTGATCCAAAAGCAAACATCCAAACATCAAATTCAAGTATTTGTGCATAAATCCCATTATTGTCTTATAACCCCAATTGTAATTTTCATTCTTATCCTTTCAATTGGGTTGAGTGCTTATAATTGGGCTGCTTTGTGTATTGAGAGATACTTGTTTTAGCCAACAACTTCTTTGTAATTCTTGTGTGAGGATTGGGTCAAATTTTGGATAGAAAATTTGACCGACATTGTAACGGTTACCTCCTTAGCCTAGAAAAAGGGAAGAGCAATTAGTGGAATTGTTGAAAATCCTTAGTGAAGGTAAGGTAGTGGATGTAGAGTTCGATTGGAACTTGAACCACTCTAAATTCCCTTGTCTACCATTTTTATTTGTCAATTCCACTACCAAAAAGTCTAAAAATCCAATTCACCCCTCTTGGTTTATATCAATCATTCGATCCACTCAACAATATTGTACAATCACAACCCCTCGACATCCAAGGCGACTTTATTGACGGTGCACCCAATCCTATAGCCGACTAACTATATCCGATTAAAGTAACCAAAAACCATTTTCAACACTTGCCAATATAATCATTTAACAACATCATTCC
Source organism: Hibiscus trionum (assembly GCA_030270665.1). Lineage (NCBI taxonomy): Eukaryota > Viridiplantae > Streptophyta > Magnoliopsida > Malvales > Malvaceae > Hibiscus > Hibiscus trionum. The sequence continues at coordinate 15,226,804 of BSYR01000010.1, forward strand.
TCAGTTTTAAAAGCATAAACATAATGCCATTTTCACAAACATAAACATGCTTAATATCATATGTACAAATTACATAAATCCAAGGATCACTTACCACGTGCAACCTTAACAAAATGACATTAAAACCAGCAACCATAATACTCTAAAACATGCTTTAAAATAGTAAATAAATCACATTCAACTCAATTGCATTTTCAACAAAACATAGCATATTTCCGAGAGAGACTTTCGAACCACTTACTCTTGAGCTTAGCTAAGTGTTTCAAACTTACACTAAGCTCCCATGACCACGGTCAAAGCGTTACAAAGCAGGAAAATCCATTTCCACTAAAAAATACAAGAAACCTCATTTACCGAAGCAAAAATCACTGTAACGCCCCGATTTTAGGCCTAGATGTTTTAGAGTTCGAATCGGACCGGTCGAGAACGGTTCGAATCTTAAAGGGAGATTTAGTGAACACCTAGTTCGGGATGCTTTAAAAATATGGGGAAATACTTGAAAATCCTCATTTATTATATGAATGATTATAGTGAAAACAATTTTACAAAATAAGGTTTGGAAATACTACATTTCGGTGTAGTGACCAAATCATAGTTTTTGCAAAAAGTAAAATAGTGACTGTTTTGTAAAGGATTGAAACTTTTAATCTTTAAGGAGATAATTTTACCAAAATGTTTTTAATCAGATTTCTTCTTATTTTGGGTGATTTTAATAATGATTTAATTAAGGGAAATAAAGTTAATTAAAAGGAAAAACCATCTTTGACTTTTCATTACTACCTTACGTCAATTTTCTCTCATTTCATTTTCTCTCAATTTCTTTTCAGCCAAACATATTTCCTCCATCAATTATCCTCTGATTTTCATTCCTTTTGATAAGATTTCAATCTTATTTTGATTCCTAATCTTTTCCTCACCAAATCCTCTTGTTTTCACATTGGATTTTCAAGAAAACTTGCCCAAATCAAGGAGAAATCAGCCATTAGAGGTAAGCTTCGTCCTTCTCCTCTAATGATCAGTTCTTTACTAAAATTCCCAAGTTATCAATCCTTTGTTAATGATTTTTGATTTGCTTTAATGTTAGAAACAAGAAATTGTATTAAAACTCAAGGTTCTTTGAGAGATCTTGATGATTTTCATGGTTGTTGGTTAGGCTCTATTTTGAGGATGTTTTCTAATGTATTTTGGATGGTAATTGATGTTAGAAATGAGGTTTAATCAAACAAATCCTGAATAGGCTTTGATTCCTAAGTTTTGTATGCTAGAATGGTGGTTTTTAAGGTGGTTTTGGTGTTCTGTTATAGATGGAGGTATAAGGACGAGTTTGTGGTGGTTTTTTATGTTGATTGATGTTTAGAAATGATTAGAAGTGATAGATCTTGGCTGGGCTTTGTTTTGGGAGAGTTTGGAGATGATTTTGGTTGTTTTTGGTAGCCGAAATGAGGTTCTTGAGTAGAGCAGCGAGTTTAGGTGTGTGGCTGATGATTTCAATGCATGATGATGCATTAATCCTCTGCTCTTATTTGTTATAATCAGGGGAGACATCTTCGGACGCCTTTGGTGTTGATCCGTGAGCCTAGATAGCTTTTCAGCGAGCAAGCGAAACGTAATCGGTGAGTGCGAATTGTTTTAGAAGTCCTTGAGGCACAAAGAAACAAGGTTTGGGGATTTAGGAAAGGTTTGAAACACCTTCCTATGTCTGGAAGTAAGTATTGGCTAGATTGCTCTCATATATGTGATGGTTGCCCCTAAAATGCTTTTACATGCTCATGTTTTGAGATGGATAAATTCCTACTGTTTTTATGCATGATTTGTAGCATGAGATGATGCTTGAAAAGATTTCATAAAATAACATGTTGCATTGATGAGTTTTGAGCTTTTGATTTAAAGCATGGCAAATGTTGTGATTTTTGAATGAGATGACAAAGCTTTGAGAAATGTTGCATTAAAAACAGTTGGTGAGATGATGTTTTGACATAATATATTGGCATGGAAGATGAGATACTTACCAGATATAATTGATCGATCAATAGGATGAGAGTGCACTATAAACTAAAAATGCATACGTGCTCTTTGGATTCAATCCGAAGGGAGAGACCGATGATGGGCATTCCATCGGGTAGGATGTAACCCCCTTAACCCGGCCTAGACGGTTGACCCGAATTAAGAGAGTCACACGGGGAAAACCAAAGTCAACCCGAAAGTCAACCTTGATTAACGACCCTTTTTTTCTTTTTAAACTTGTCTAGATGCATATTAATCCTTAGATATGATCATACAACAGCATACTCAAAGATCATAAACATCAGAGATCAAACAGGGATCCAATTGAACAAATTACAACTTTAGGGACCAAATTGTAATTTCTGATATATATAAGGACTTAACCCAATTTAAAGTTACCAACTTGAAATTAATCAGGTTTCATGCTTCTCTGTGAAATTTCAGCTTAAAAGGACTTCCCAAACTCATACAATTGCACAAACAAGATTCAGGACCAAAATGCAAACAATTCAAAACATTTAACTGCCAATGTCAGCCCCTAATGGTCACCCGTTCCGAAACAGGCAGAGCCCGTTTCGAAACGCGGGGCCGTTCCGCAACGCGTACCGCAACACGGGCTGACAGTAGCCAACCGTTTCGGAACGGTCCCTCCCGTTTCGGACGTCTGGGCTTGTTTAAGGCACCCGTTCCGAAATGGTAGGTACTGTTCCGGAACACCCTGCACAGATTACCCCAAAATGCATACTTAAACATGCAATTAAACATCCAATCATGCTCCAAATGCCACCAAACTTTACCAACATGCGATTCAACATATATGAGACATACTTGCATCAACAATTCATCAAAACATCAACATATGTGAAAAACCCCAAATCTATAGGCATGCTTCCTACACAAGCAACCATTCAAGCATAAACTTCCAATTCAAGCATATAATGGCCAACCACAAAAACCAGCATTCTCAACAACATTCAATATACTTAGGGAGTTCAAAACATCTCCCAAAACATACACATAGGTCCCCCATTGCCAAATTACCAAAAGCTAAATGTACTTAAGAAAACCTTCCATACTTTGAGCTTTACTTCCACTTGAATGCTTGCCTTCCTTGCTGCCCTCAAAGTACTTTAATGTTCTGCATTATTGATTTGAGAAAACAAAGAGAGAGCGTAAGCAAAAGCTTAGTGAGGAATGCTCAATAAAACCATTCAATAATGCATTTATAAAACACTTTATAAATCATGCTTCAAATCATCATTTACACATGCTCAAAAGCATACTTAAACATGCATCTCATGCTTCATATCATAACATGTCATATTGGCCACAAGTGATAAGTTCCATTTCTTTAAAAACAAGTTCATCAACTTTCACCCCAAGGACTTTTAAACACCTTGGCCCCAAGGACTTTTAAACACCTTGGCCCATGGACTTTTAACCACCATAGAAAGGACCACACAAGGACTTTTAACCACCTATGTGTCCGTATCAATTTTCACCCCAAGGACTTTTAAACACCTTGGCCCCAGGGACTTTTAAACACCTTGGCCCCATGGACTTTTAAACACCATGGAAAAGACCACACAAGGACTTTTAACCACCTTTGTGTCCGTAGCAAGAATCATCCAAGGACTTTTAACCACCTTGATGTTCTTAAGTAAACAAGGCTCACTCAAGGACTTTTAACCACCTTAGTGACCTTAACCTTTGCAAAACATCACTTGCCAATATACATCATTATCATCAATTTATCCACTGTTTTAAAGCATTAAACCAAGCCATATTCATCATGCATTTAAAAGCATCAAACCACATTTAATCAATGCTCAAAAACAAGGAACTCTTACCTTGAGCTTCCTTCAACGTATGGCTTACAAAAACAGCATTAACCATGCTAAATCATGCTTTCAAAACAGAGTTTAAAACATGCAATAAAACACATTGCACAACAATCAAATCATGGCCACCACTAGAGAGTATTTCCGAAAACTTACACTTGAGCTTAGCAAAGTTGTTTAGACTTAAACTAAGCTCCCAAGACATTGATTTCAAAGCCGAAAACCCAATTTCACTCACCGATTCCACTTCGCCTCTTGCCGAAGCACCAAATCAAGCCTCCGGATCACCACCACTTGGATCCAAAGATGACTCCCCTGTTTTAACACATCAAAACAGTAGATTAATGCATCATCATGCATTAATATCCTCAATGAAAGCACCTAAACTCGCTGCTCTCATCCCCACTCCATTTTCGGCCACCAAACACAACCGAAAATGCATCCAAACTACTTCTCAACAAAGCCCAGTCATTAACCATCAAAACCTAACATCCTTTAACATCATTTAACATCTAAAAAGAACCTAATAACATCCTTATACCTCCAGCAACACTAGATCCACAAGATCACCTCAAAAACAATCAAGAATCACAAGCTAAACTTAGGAAACCCAACCTATCCGGGATTGCATCAATCAAAACTCAATTCCTTATCAATTTAGAGTTCAAATAACATCAAAAACACATCTCAAATCACAGATTTAACAGATCAAACGAAAATCATCAAAAATCACCAAATCTTGCATTATAAGCCAAGATCCATTTCACAACTTAAAAGCCTTTAATAAAACATCAATTAAGGATTGAAAACTTAGGAATTTCAGTAAAGAACTGATAGTTTAGAGGAGAAGGACGTTCTTACCTCCAAACTTGAGTTTCTCCTCTTTTTGGATTCAAAAACCTTGATGAATCAAGTAGCAAATGATGAGGTTTTGTAGATATGATGATTAGGAATCAAAAGAGAGTTGAAAGGAGAGATTTAGGTGAGAAAATCAGAAACAATTCTCTGGAAAGAAAGTGTTTGGGTTGAGAGAAAATGAGAGAAAAGAAAATAGGAAGTTAGTTATCAAAATGGCCAAAATGGCTTTCCCTCCTCTTTTGATATGTTTTAAAATCAGAATATAGCTTAAAATATCTTAGAAAAATCTGGAGAAACTACTTTTGGAATAATAGCTCCTTAAAGATTCAAAGTTTCAACCCTTTCTAAAACAGTCACAAAACTTTCAAAAATTACATTTTGGTCACTAGCCAAAATGTCACCCTTCCAAAACTCATTTTCCAAAATTGATTTCACAGTTCACTTAATTATATTAAAAGATGATTTTAGAACATTTTTCCATAATTTTAATGCAACCCGAACTAGGCTTTCCTAAATTCACCCTTTTAGATTCGAACAGCACTTTGACCAAACCGGTCAACGCCCAAAACTTCTAAGCCCAAAACCGGGGCGTTACAACTCTCCCCCCTTAAGAAATTTCGTCCCCGAAATTTACCTGAAGGAAAGAGATAAGGAAACTGCTTCAGCATGTCTTCCTTCCGCTCCCACGTGGCTTCCTCAACACCTCGATGCTTCCACAGCACCTTCACCAACTCAATGGTCTTGCCACGAAGAACCTTGCTATCCGAATCCAGAACCTTCACCGGTTCCTCATCATAGGTCAAATCCGGATTCAAAACCACTTCCTCCACAGGCATCACATGCGAAGGATCAGATCTATACTTCCGGAGCATAGAAACATGGAACACATCATGAATCTTCTCCAACTCTTGAGGTAACCTCAGCTTGTACGCAACAGGACCCACACGCTCAACCACCTCGTATGGTCCAATGTACCTAGGGCTCAACTTACCCTTCCGGCCAAACCTCATCACCTTTTTCCAAGGCGAAACCTTCAAGAACACACGGTCACCCACCGCATACTCAATCTCTTTACGCTTCAAATCCGCGTAAGACTTTTGCCGATCAGAGGCAGCCTTCAACCGCTCACAAATGAGCTTTACCTTCTTTGTGGTCCCTTTCAACAAAGCCGGCATCGAAACCAACTTTTGACCAGTTTCAGCCCAACAAAGAGGAGTCCTACACTTCCTCCCGTACAAAGCCTCATAAGGTGCCATCTGTATACTTGCCTGATAACTATTGTTATAAGCAAACTCAACCAAAGGCAGATGCTTCTCCCAAGAACCTTGGAACTCAATCACGCAGCACCTCAACATATCCTCCAAAATCTGGATAACTCGCTCAGACTGACCATCCGACTGAGGATGATAGGATGTACTGAAATGCAACCTTGTACCCAGAGCTTGATGCAAACACTTCCAGAAACGCGATGTGAACCTCGGATCCCTATCCGACACAATCGACTTAGGCACACCATGCAGCCGCACAATCTCAGCAATGTACAGCTCTACCAACTTATCCAAAGAAAACGTGGTATGCACAGGCAGGAAATGCGCACACTTCGTTAGGCGATCCACAATCACCCAAACAGAATTCTTCTTCGAGGGAGACAAAGGTAAACCAGATACAAAATCCATGGTAACCCTTTCCCACTTCCATTCAGGGATTTTCAACGGTTGCAACAACCCTGAAGGAACCTGATGCTCAGCCTTAACTCGCTGACACACCAAACACTTGCTCACAAACTCCGCAACATCCTTCTTCAAACCCACCCAATAGTACTCATCACGAAGATCACGATACATCTTGGTACTACCAGGGTGCATAGCAAAAGGACTACTATGACCTTCAGTCAGAATAGCACACCTCAACTCAGCATCAGCAGGCACTACTATCCGACTCCCAAAACACAACACACCATCATCATTAAAGCAGAAATCCGAAGGTCTACCCTCCGCGATATCCTGAACATGAGACACCAAGGAATCATCCAGCAACTGCTTATCCTTGATCAACTGAACCAAAGATGGTTTCACTTGCAACTCAGCAACAAGACCACCATCTTGCGATATGCTCAAGCTAGCAAACATAGCCCTCAGCTCAACAGCTACTTTCCTACTCAAGGCATCCGCAACAACATTAGCTTTTCCAGGATGATACTCAATCGTCAGATCATAATCCTTGAGCAACTCTAACCAACGCTGCTGCCTAAGATTCAACTCCTTCTGAGACATCAGATACCTCAAACTCTTGTGATCTGTGTACACAGTACACTTCTCACCATACAGATAATGTCTCCAGATCTTCAGAGCAAAAACCACTGCAGCCAGCTCAATATCATGCGTAGGGTAATTGCGCTCATGCACTTTCAACTGCCGCGATGCATAAGCCACCACCTTACCCTCCTGCATCAGCACACACCCCAAACCAACATAGGATGCATCACTGTAAACCACAAACTCTTTCCCTGATTCAGGCTGAATCAAGATAGGAGCTTGCGTCAAAGCCGCCTTAAGCTTCTCAAAAACCTGTTGTCTCGCTTCCGTCCACTCATACTTAACATCCTTTTGCAACAGCTTCGTCAAAGGAGCATCAATCTTGGAAAAACCGTCCACAAACCTACGGTAGTATCCCGCCAAACCAAGGAAACTACGGACCTCATGAACAGACTTAGGAACTTTCCAATTCATCACCGCCTCAATCTTCTGAGGATCAACACGAATCCCCTCAGCTGAGACCACATGCCCAAGAAACACCACCTCCTTAAGCCAGAACTCACACTTGCTCAGCTTAGCATAGAGCTGATTCTCCAACAAAGCCTGCAGCACAATCCTCAAATGCTCTTCATGCTCCTTCTCAGTACGCGAGTACACGAGGATATCATCAATGAATACCACAACGAACTTGTCCAGGTATTCATGAAACACACGATTCATCATGTCCATGAAAGCAGCAGGAGCATTTGTCAAACCAAACGGCATCACAAGGAACTCATAATGCCCATACCTTGTCCTGAAAGCTGTCTTAGGCACATCCACATCCTTCACCTTCAACTGATAATACCCTGACCTCAAGTCAATCTTAGAGAACACAGCAGCTCCCCGAAATTGATCAAAGAGATCATCAATCCTCGGCAAAGGATACCGATTCTTGATAGTCAACTTGTTCAGCTGACGGTAATCAATGCACATTCTCATAGTGCCATCCTTCTTTTTCACAAACAAGACCGGTGCTCCCCAAGGTGACACACTCGGCCGGATGAAACCACGATCAAGCAACTCTTGCAACTGCGTCTTTAGCTCCTTCAGCTCCTTAGGTGCCATTCTATAGGGAGTAATGGACACAGGAGTTGTATTCTCATACAGCTCAATTCCAAACTCCACCTCGCGGTTAGGAGGTAAACCAGGCAACTCCTCAGGAAACACACCAGGAAACTCATTCACAACTCTGATATCTTGCACCCTCAACTCTTTAGAGCTAGGATTCATCACAAAAGCTAGATAGGCTTCGCAACCTTGCCTCAGCATCCTGCTCGCCTCCAAGGTAGACACCACATTGGCAAGAAACTTCACATTCTCACCAACCACAACAACTTCATAATCATCCGCAAGCTTAAGCGAAACTCGCTTGTTTTCACAATCCACAACAGCACGATGCTCAGCAAGCCAATCCATACCAAGGATTACATCAAAACCATAAAAGGGCAACTCCATAAGATCAACATGAAAAACATGTTCTTGAACAACCAAGGGACACCTTCTAAAAAGCTTTCGAGTCACAACAGTCTCACCAAAAGAACTAGTGACACGAACACCAACATCCAAAGACTCAACAGGCAAACCAAGCAATTCAGCATGCTCACGCAAAATGTATGAATGCGTAGATCCAGAATCTATCAAAGAAAGCAATGACAAGGATTGCAAAGTAAAGGTACCTGCAATCACATCCGCATCATTCCTTCCCTCACGCTGAGCATACACCCTCGCTTGGCCTCCACCTTCAGGCTGAATAGCCACAACATGGGCCACTCCACGACCACCTTCCTCTCTCCTCTGGAAATTACCACGGCCGCGCCCACGACCTCTCTGCGGTGCAGCAACAACAGGAGCACGCACTTGATCACCAGCCAACCTAGGACAATATCGCCTCAAATGGTCTGCGGATCCACAATTCCAACACCCATTACCAGCTGCCGCAACAGGAGCTTGCACCTCTCTCACAGCACGAGGACAGTCACGCTTCATGTGACCACGTGAACCACAGATCCAACAAGCACTCGGATCAGCTCTAGCATTGCCTCCTCTAGCAGGTGCACCACCACCTCTCTTAGCTGAAGACTGATACTTCTGATCACATCCCCTCTTGTTCCGTCCACCTCCGGAACTATACTCAGCAGCTCTCTTACCAGAACTTGCTCCAGCACCTTTCGCAGATAAACCCAAGTTCATCTCAATGTCCTTGGCTCGGCCCACCAACACATCAAAATCATCATACTCGGTGGCCAGCACATACATTTTCACATCCGTCACTAAGCCATAACGGAACCTCTCGCACCTTGCCCGCTCATCAGGTACCAGCTCAGGTGCATACTGACTGAGTCGCACAAACTGTACTTCATACTCAGCCACATTCATGCTCCCTTGGGTAAGAGACATGAATTCACGCTTCTTCTCATCAAGGTATCTAACACCAAGATATCTCTGCTTGAACACATTCTGGAAGAATGTCCAAGTCACATCAGCTTCAACCATTCCAGCTATGGTGGTCGTCCACCACGTATACGCATCGTCCTGCAGCAAGGACACAACACAACCCAGCTTTTGCACATCCGTGCAGCTCATCTGACCCAAGATTCGCTTGGTACTCTTTAGCCAAGCTTCAGAACTCTCAGCAGACATACCCCTGAACTCAGTCCCACCAAGACTGCGTAAGCGCTCCAAAGGTAGTCTAACACCAGCATCTCCCTGATTCCCAGCTCCTTGAGCTCCAGCTACTGCTGCTCGGAAAGCACCCGCAATAGCTTGTACCAACATAGACATATCAGGCATAGCTTGCCCCTGACCAACCTCTGGTCCAGCAGCTCCAGCACCAGCTGCAGCTTCAGCTCTTTCACCCTCAGCACCACCACCAGGTGGAGGAGGAGGTATCACCGCACTACCCGTGTTTTCCTCATTCTCGTTCTCATTAGGAGCCGTAGCTCGCACATTACCTCGTAACTCTCTACGTGGTGCCATACTTTTACCATGCAATCACAATGCAAATAAAACGAAGTCAGGCCCAGCAAGGTAAGCAATCCAAGTATTCAAGCTCAATTTCATTCAAAATCAACACCATTTCATTAGCTTTTATTAGGCAATGGGTACCCACAACATGCTACATCACAGCATACATCTCAATTGCATCCAAATCACAAGCCACTAAACATGCTTTCGATCAACAAGCATACAAGGCACACATACTTCAATCATGCACACATTCATTCCCAATTACTCGAGAACTCAGCTCTGATACCACCAAATGTAACCCCCTTAACCCAGCCTAGACGGTTGACCCGAATTAAGAGAGTCACACGGGGAAAACCAAAGTCAACCCGAAAGTCAACCTTGATTAACGACCCTTTTTTTCTTTTTAAACTTGTCTAGATGCATATTAATCCTTAGATATGATCATACAACAGCATACTCAAAGATCATAAACATCAGAGATCAAACAGGGATCCAATTGAACAAATTACAACTTTAGGGACCAAATTGTAATTTCTGATATATATAAGGACTTAACCCAATTTAAAGTTACCAACTTGAAATTAATCAGGTTTCATGCTTCTCTGTGAAATTTCAGCTCAAAAGGACTTCCCAAACTCATACAATTGCACAAACAAGATTCAGGACCAAAATGCAAACAATTCAAAACATTTAACTGCCAATGTCAGCCCCTAACGGTCACCCGTTCCGAAACAGGCAGAGCCCGTTTCGAAACGCGGGGCCGTTCCGCAACGCGTACCGCAACACGGGCTGACAGTAGCCAACCGTTTCGGAACGGTCCCTCCCGTTTCGGACGCCTGGGCTTGTTTAAGGCACCCGTTCCGAAACGGTAGGTACTATTCCGGAACACCCTGCACAGATTACCCCAAAATGCATACTTAAACATGCAATTAAACATCCAATCATGCTCCAAATGCCACCAAACTTTACCAACATGCGATTCAACATATATGAGACATACTTGCATCAACAATTCATCAAAACATCAACATATGTGAAAAACCCCAAATCTATAGGCATGCTTCCTACACAAGCAACCATTCAAGCATAAACTTCCAATTCAAGCATATAATGGCCAACCACAAAAACCAGCATTCTCAACAACATTCAATATACTTAGGGAGTTCAAAACATCTCCCAAAACATACACATAGGTCCCCCATTGCCAAATTACCAAAAGCTAAATGTACTTAAGAAAACCTTCCATACTTTGAGCTTTACTTCCACTTGAATGCTTGCCTTCCTTGCTGCCCTCAAAGTACTTTAATGTTCTGCATTATTGATTTGAGAAAACAAAGAGAGAGCGTAAGCAAAAGCTTAGTGAGGAATGCTCAATAAAACCATTCAATAATGCATTTATAAAACACTTTATAAATCATGCTTCAAATCATCATTTACACATGCTCAAAAGCATACTTAAACATGCATCTCATGCTTCATATCATAACATGTCATATTGGCCACAAGTGATAAGTTCCATTTCTTTAAAAACAAGTTCATCAACTTTCACCCCAAGGACTTTTAAACACCTTGGCCCCAAGGACTTTTAAACACCTTGGCCCATGGACTTTTAACCACCATGGAAAGGACCACACAAGGACTTTTAACCACCTTTGTGTCCGTATCAATTTTCACCCCAAGGACTTTTAAACACCTTGGCCCCAAGGACTTTTAAACACCTTGGCCCCATGGACTTTTAAACACCATGGAAAGGACCACACAAGGACTTTTAACCACCTTTGTGTCCGTAGCAAGAATCATCCAAGGACTTTTAACCACCTTGATGTTCTTAAGTAAACAAGGCTCACTCAAGGATTTTTAACCACCTTAGTGACCTTAACCTTTGCAAAACATCACTTGCCAATATACATCATTATCATCAATTTATCCACTGTTTTAAAGCATTAAACCAAGCCATATTCATCATGCATTTAAAAGCATCAAACCACATTTAATCAATGTTCAAAAACAAGGAACTCTTACCTTGAGCTTCCTTCAACATATGGCTTACAAAAACAGCATTAACCATGCTAAATCATGCTTTCAAAACAGAGTTTAAAACATGCAATAAACCACATTGCACAACAATCAAATCATGGCCACCACTAGAGAGTATTTCCGAAAACTTACACTTGAGCTTAGCAAAGTTGTTTAGACTTAAACTAAGCTCCCAAGACATTGATTTCAAAGCCGAAAACCCAATTTCACTCACCGATTCCACTTCGCCTCTTGCCGAAGCACCAAATCAAGCCTCCGGATCACCACCACTTGGATCCAAAGATGACTCCCCTGTTTTAACACATCAAAACAGTAGATTAATGCATCATCATGCATTAATATCCTCAATGAAAGCACCTAAACTCGCTGCTCTCATCCCCACTCCATTTTCGGCCACCAAACACAACCGAAAATGCATCCAAACTACTTCTCAACAAAGCCCAGTCATTAACCATCAAAACCTAACGTCCTTTAACATCATTTAACATCTAAAAAGAACCTAATAACATCCTTATACCTCCAGCAACACCAGATCCACAAGATCACCTCAAAAACAATCAAGAATCACAAGCTAAACTTAGGAAACCCAACCTATCTGGGATTGCATCAATCAAAACTCAATTCCTTATCAATTTAGAGTTCAAATAACATCAAAAACACATCTCAAATCACAGATTTAACAGATCAAACGAAAATCATCAAAAATCACCAAATCTTGCATTATAAGCCAAGATCCATTCCACAACTTAAAAGCCTTTAATAAAACATCAATTAAGGATTGAAAACTTAGGAATTTCAGTAAAGAACTGATAGTTTAGAGGAGAAGGACGTTCTTACCTCCAAACTTGAGTTTCTCCTCTTTTTGGATTCAAAAACCTTGATGAATCAAGTAGCAAATGATGAGGTTTTGTAGATATGATGATTAGGAATCAAAAGAGAGTTGAAAGGAGAGATTTAGGTGAGAAAATCAGAAACAATTCTCTGGAAAGAAAGTGTTTGGGTTGAGAGAAAATGAGAGAAAAGAAAATAGGAAGTTAGTTATCAAAATGGCCAAAATGGCTTTCCCTCCTCCTTTGATATGTTTTAAAATCAGAATATAGCTTAAAATATCTTAGAAAAATCTGGAGAAACTACTTTTGGAATAATAGCTCCTTAAAGATTCAAAGTTTCAACCCTTTCTAAAACAGTCACAAAACTTTCAAAAATTACATTTTGGTCACTAGCCAAAATGTCACCCTTCCAAAACTCATTTTCCAAAATTGATTTCACAGTTCACTTAATTATATTAAAAGATGATTTTAGAACATTTTTCCATAATTTTAATACAACCCGAACTAGGCTTTCCTAAATTCACCCTTTTAGATTCGAACAGCACTTTGACCAAACCGGTCAACGCCCAAAACTTCTAAGCCCAAAATCGGGGCGTTACATAGGACTTGGTGAAATACCAAAGCTTTGTGGCGATGAGAGATTCCACCATGTGAGTACGGTGATGTGAGATTCCATCGGAAATTATGTTACTAGACAAGTGAGTACGGTGATGTGAGATTCCACCGGAAGAGTCTAGTGGTTTGAGAATGTTGTTCGCATATCCGTGTAATAATGAGATGTGAAATGCCAATATAATATATGAAAATGCTTTTGATTCACATGTACCTATTGAGGAGATGATTTATGCTATGAGAAATGCATATGAGATTTGTATATGAAATGCTTTGGTTTTCACAAGCATGTGTATGACCTTGCCATGAGATTTGCATTGGTTTAAATGCATGAAATAGAATTGTTTCAATGAAGATTTGCTTTGAAATGGTTTTCAAGCATGAGATAGAATGAGCATGTTGTAGAAAAGGCTTTTGAGAAAGTGTTTTGAATAATGCATTATTGTCTTGGTTTTCTTTAGAGCATGCCTCACTAAGAAAATGTGCTTACGCTCTCTTTTACCAATAATACAGATAATTGAGGTGTTTTGGGCAGCAAGAAGGTTAAGAACATCCACGAAAGTGCAACGCTCATGTATGGTGATATTTTATACACTTTAGTTTTGATCTTTGGCAATGGGACTCCAAGGTTGTTTTTGGGAGATGTGTTTTGAACTCCCGAAGTTTGTGGTATGTTTGTGATGGGTTTTATGGGTTGTAAATGGTCCTAATAGTTTTGTTGGAGGTTTGAGTTCTATATTTGGTTTGGTGGATAGGAAGCATGCATATAGTTTGAGAGTTCTTGAGTTTGATGCCATGTTTAAGCTTAGGCTTCTTATATATGTTCTTTGATGTTAAATCATGTTGTTGGTATGATATGGTATGATTTGAAGCATGTTTGAGTGGGTTAAGAGGTGAAAAACCAGCAATTTCTGCTATGACGGGGCAGGGTGTATCAAAACACCCTTAACTGTTTCGAAATGGGGGCCCGTAATGGCCATAGCGTTTCGGAACGGTTGGAGGTGTTTCGAAACATTTTGGCTACTGGAGAGGTCTGTTTCGATACCGGTCTCGGAACGCAGCCGGGTACCGAAACGGTAAACACCATTTCGATACGGACGTTTGGGTACGAAGGTTGGTGTTCCGAAACGGATGACTGTTGGATGGTGATTTTGAATTGCTTTGAATTTGCATGTTTTACATTTTAGTCCTGAATGTTGTGAATGCAATTTCTTGAGCTTGGAATGTCCTTTTAATTTGAAACTTGACAGAAGAGCATGTAATGTGACTAATTACATATTGGTAAACTAAAAATCTACAAAGTCCTTATAATTTCTAAAAATTACGTTTTGGTACCTAAAAGTGTAATTCATGCAATTGAATCCCTAAATGATTTTCCATCGATGTGTCCTTCTCTCATATGATTCTTTTGTAATCACATAGGATTATTGTGCATCTTGAAAAGATAAAAAGGAAAAAAAGGGACGTTAATCAAGGTTGTCTTTCGGGTTGACTTTGGTTTTCCCCGTGTAATCTTCGTAGTTCGGGTCAAATGTCTAGGCCGGGATAAGGGGGTTACGTTTGTTGGTATCAGAGCAAGGTTAACAAATAATTGGGGCTTGGTGAGTGGCTAATGTATGTGGTTATGTATGTTTGTGACTTTTCGGTGAAAGTGTGATATGTGGATACTGATGTATGATTCAATTGAGATGAATTTATGATGCTATGCTATGTTTGGGGTATAGTTGGGGATCCCATTGCCATATCATTACTAATGAGAAGGATTGTTTTCAAAAATGAGCTTGAGTACTTGGATTACTTACCTTATTATGCCTAATTGAGTTTGTTGTATTTTGTCAGTGAATTGTTTTATTATGGGGCCACGTAGAGAGCTTAGAATCAATACTAGAGCTACGGCTGAGAATGAGAATGTTGAGGATCTACCTCCTCCCCATGGTGGACCACCTGGTTGTGGTGGAGCTGGGGTTGGTGCTACTAGAGTTGGTGCTGGGGTTGCTGGACCCAAGGGAGGCCAGGGGCAAGCTGCTCTTGATATGACCGTGTTGATACAGGCTATTTCTGGAGCTTTCCAAGCAGCAGTAGCTGGAGCTCATGGAGCTGCACCATAAGATGGTGCTAATGTAAGATTGTCGTTGGAGCGTCTTCGCAGTCTGTGAGGGACTGAGTTTAGGGGGTTGACCACGGAAGGTTTCGAGTCTTGGTTAGAGAGTACCAAGAGGATACTTGGACAATTGAACTACAACAATGTTCAGAAGCTAGGATGCATTGTGTCACTATTGCATGGTGATGCATATACGTGGTGGACAACCACTATTGCGGGAATGGAGGATGATGAAGTAACTTGGACATTCTTTTTGAATGCATTCAAGCGGAAATACTTGGGATTTCGCTACCTCGATGAGAAAAAGAGGGAATTTATGTCCCTTGTGCAAGGGAGCGTGTATGTGGCTGAATATGAGATTCAGTTTATTCGCCTTAGCCAATATGCACCTGAGCTGATTCTTAATGAGAGAGAAAGATGTGAACGTTTCTGTTATGGGCTGGTGGCGGACGTGAAAACTTACATGCTCGCAGCCGATTATACTGATTTCGATGTCTTGGTCACTAGAGCCAAGGACATTGAGTTGAATCTTGGTTTGGCGAGTCGAGCAGGAGGATCTAGCTCGGGGAAGCGAGCTGCAGAACGCGATTTTGGTAGAGATCGCAACAAGAGGCATAAGGATAGAAAGCTGCATTTTGATGCTAGACGCGGGGGTGGTAACCCTAGAAGAGGTCAACAAGGACCGAATTCTTTCTTGAGGACTCCTGAGTGTAACCGGTGTGGTAGGAGACATGCTGGTGAGTGTTGGGGTAACCTTGGTACATGCTGGAACTGTGGGAATCGGGGGCATAAGAAGAAAGATTGTCCTCAGCTGTTGAAAGAGGGTCAGGTTCCGGTGAGAGCAGCTGAGCCACAAAGAGGTCGTGGGCGCGGCCGTGGTAATTTCCAGCGCAGAGATGAGGGTGGAAGGAATGTGGCACATGTAGTGGCTGTCCAACCTGAGGGTGGCGGTCAGGCTCGAGTGTATTCCCATCGTGAGGGAAGGGATTCGAGTCGATCCCCAAAAGGTTGAGGCAATGATGAATTGGAAGCCTCCTAAGTCCGTTCATGAAGTCTGTAGTTTCCTTGGGTTGGCAGGATACTACCGGAGGTTTGTGGATGGATTTTATAAGATTGTTACCCCTTTGACGAAGTTGTTGCAAAAGGATGTTAAGTATGAGTGGACGGAAGTTAGACAACAAGCTTTTGAGAAGCTAAAAGCAGCTTTGACGCAAGCTCCTATCTTGGTTCAACTTGAATCAGGGAAAGAGTTTGTGGTGTATAGTGACGCATCCTATGTTGGTTTGGGGTGTGTGTTAATACAAGAGGGTAAGGTGGTGGCTTATGCATCGTGACAGTTGAAAGTGCATGAGCACAATTATCCTACGCATGACATTGAGTTGGCTGCAGTGGTTTTTGCTCTAAAGATCTGGAGACATTATCTCTATGGTGAGAAGTGTACTGTGTATATGGATCACAAAAGTTTGAACTATTTGATGTCTCAGAAGGAGTTAAATCTTAGGAAACGACGTTGGGTGGAGTTGCTTAAGGATTACGACCTAACGATCGAGTATCATCCGGGGAAGGCTAATGTTGTGGCTGATGCTTTGAGCAAGAAAGTGACAGTGGAGTTAAGAGCGATGTTTGCTAGCTTGAGCATATCGCGAGATGGTGGTCTTGTTGCTGAATTGCAAGTGAAACCATCTCTAATCCAGTTGATAAAGGATATACAATTGTTGGATGATTCCTTGGTGCCACATGTTCAGGATATTGTTGAAGGTAGGCTATCGGATCTCTATTTTAATGATGATGGTGTGTTATGTTTTGGAAGTCGGATAGTGGTGCCAAGTGATGTTGAGTTGAGGCGCACTATTTTGACCGAAGCTCATAGCAGTCCTTTCGCTATGCACCCTGATAGTACAAAGATGTATCGTGATCTGAAGGATGAGTACTATTAGGTGGGATTGAAGAAGGATGTCGCTGAGTATGTTAGCAAATGTATGGTTTGTCAGCGGGTTAAGGCTGAACATCAGTTTCCTTCAGGGTTGTTGTAGCCGTTAAGGATCCCTGAATGGAAATGGGAGAGGATCACCATGGACTTTGTGTCTAGTTTGCCTTTATCGCCATCAAAGAAGAATTCTGTTTGGGTGATTGTGGATCGCCTTACGAAGTGTGCGCATTTCTTGCCTGTGCATACTACGTACACCTTGGATAAGCTTGCGGAGTTGTACATTGTTGAGATTGTACGTTTGCATGGTGTACCAAAATCTATAGTGTCGAATAGAGATCCGAGGTTCACCACAAGGTTTTGGGAGTGTTTGCATCAAGCATTGGGTACGAGGCTGAATTTCAGTACTTCTTATCATCTGCAAATGGATGGACAGTCGGAGCGTGTTATTCAAGTGCTTGAGGATATATTGAGGTGCTGTGTCATGGAATTCCAAGGCTCTTGGGAGAAGCACTTGCCTTTGGTGGAGTTTGCTTATAATAACAGTTACCAAACGAGTATTCAAATGGCACCTTATGAAGCTTTGTACGGGAGGAAGTGCAGAACTCCTCTTTGTTGAGCTGAAACGGGACAAAAGTTGGTTTCGATGCCGGCTTTGTTGAAAGGAACCACCGAGAAGGTGAAGCTCATTTGTGAGCGGTTGAAGGCAGCATCGGATTGGCAAAAATCTTACGCAGATTTGAAGCGTAAGGAGATAGAATTTGATGTGGGTGATCGTGTGTTTCTGAAAGTTTCACCTTGGAAGAAGGTGATAAGGTTTGGCCGGAAGGGCAAGTTGAGCCCAAGGTACATTGGACCATACGAGGTGATAGAACGTGTGGGTCCTGTTGCCTACAAGCTAAGACTACCACAAGAGTTAGCAAAGATACATAATGTGTTTCATGTATCCATGCTTCGAAGGTATAGATCGGACCTTTCGCATGTTATGCCTGTGGAGGAAGTTTAGCTGAATCCAGATTTGACATATGATGAGGAACCTGTTGAGATTCTGGATTCGGATAGTAAGGTTCTCCATGGTAAGACTGGTCAAGGTGTTGTGGAGACATCGTGGTGCTGAGGAAGCCACGTGGGAAAGGAAGGAAGACATGAAGAAGCAATTTCCTTACCTTTTTCCTCCAGGTAATTTTTGAGGATGAAATTTCTTAAGAGGGGGAGAGTTGTAACGCCCCGATTTTGGGCCTAGATGTTTTAGAGTTCGAATCGGACCGGTCGAGAATAATTCGAATCTTAAAGGGAGATTTAGGGAACACCTAGTTCGAGATGCTTTAAAAATATGGGAAAATACTTAAAAATACTCATTTATTATATGAATGATTATGGTGAAAACAATTTTACAAAATAAGGTTTGGAAATACTACATTTCGGTGTAGTGACCAAATCACAGTTTTTGCAAAAGTTAAATAGTGACTGTTTGGTAAAGGATTGAAACTTTGATTCTTTAAGGAGCTAATTTTACCAAAATGTTTTTAATCAGATTTCTCCTTGTTTTGGGTGATTTTAATAATGGTTTAATTAAGGGAAATAAAGTTAATTAAAAGGAAAAATCATCTTTGACTTTTCATAACTACCTTACGTCAATTTTCTCTCAATTCATTTTCTCTCAATTTCTTTTTCAGCCAAACATATTTCCTCCATCAATTAGCCTCTGATTTTCATTTCTTTTGATGAGATTTCAATCTTATTTTGATTCCTAATCTTTTCCTCACCAAATCCTCTTGTTTTCACATTGGATTTTCAAGAAAACTTGCCCAAATCAATGAGAAATCAGTCATTAGAGATAAGCTTCGTCCTTCTCCTCTAATGATCAGTTCTTTACTGAAATTCCCAAGTTATAAATCCTTTGTTAATTATTTTTAAGTTGCTTTAATGTTAGAAACAAGAAATTGTATTAAAACTCAAGGTTCTTTGAGAGATCTTGATGATTTTCGTGGTTGTTGGTTAGGCTCTATTTTGAGGATGTTTTCTAATGTATATTGGATGATAATTGATGTTATAAATGAGGCTTAATCAAACAAATCCCCAATAGGCTTGGATTCCCAAGTTTTGTATGCTAGAATGGTGGTTTTTGAGGTGGTTTTGGTGTTCTGTTATAGCTGGAGATATAAGGACGAGTTTGTGGTGGTTTTTGATGTTGATTGATGTTTAGAAATGATTAGAAGTGATAGATCTTGGCTGGGCTTTGTTTTGGGAGAGTTTGGAGATGATTTCGGTTGTTTTTGGTAGCCGAAATGAGGTTCTTGAGTAGAGCAGCGAGTTTAGGTGTGTGACTGATGATGCATTAATCCTCTACTCTTATGTGTTATAATCAGGGGAGACATCTTGAGACGCCTTTGGTATTGATCCGGGAGCCTAGATAGCGTTTCGGCGAGCAAGCGAAACGTAATCGATGAGTGTGAATGGTTTTAGAAGTCCTTGAGGGACAAAGAAACAAGGTTTGGGGATTTAGGAAAGGTTTGAAACACCTTCCTAAGTCCGGAAGTAAGCATAGGCTAGATTGCTCTCATATATGTGGTGGTTGCCCCTAAAATGCTTTTACATGCTCATGTTTTGAGATAGATAAATTCCTACTGTTTTTATGCATGATTTGTAGCATGAGATGATGCTTGAAAAGAAAAAACCATCTTTGACTTTTCATTACTACCTTACGTCAATTTTCTCTCATTTCATTTTCTCTCAATTTCTTTTCAGCCAAACATATTTCCTCCATCAATTATCCTCTGATTTTCATTCCTTTTGATAAGATTTCAAACTCCTTTTGATTCCTAATCTTTTCCTCACCAAATCCTCTTGTTTTCACATTGGATTTTCAAGAAAACTTGCCCAAATCAAGGAGAAATCATCCATTAGAGGTAAGCTTCGTCCTTCTCCTCTAATGATCAGTTCTTTACTGAAATTCTCAAGTTATCAATCCTTTGTTAATGATTTTTTATTTGCTTTAATGTTAGAAACAAGAAATTGTATTAAAACTCAAGGTTCTTTGAGAGATCTTGATGATTTTCGTGGTTGTTGGTTAGGCTCTATTTTGAGGATGTTTTCTAATGTATTTTGGATGATAATTGATGTTAGAAATGAGGTTTAATCAAACAAATCCTGAATAGGCTTTGATTCCTAAGTTTTGTATGCTAGAATGGTGGTTTTTGGGGTGGTTTTGGTGTTCTGTTATAGCTGGAGGTATAAGGACGAGTTTGTGGTGGTTTTTGATGTTGATTGATGTATAGAAATGATTAGAAGTGATAGATCTTGGCTGGGCTTTGTTTTGGGAGAGTTTGGAGATGATTTTGGTTGTTTTTGGTAGCCGAAATGAGGTTCTTGAGTAGAGCAGCGAGTTTAGGTGTGTGGCTGATGATTTCAATGCATAATGATGCATTAATCCTCTGCTCTTATTTTTTATAATCAGGGGAGACATCTTCGGACGCCTTTGGTGTTGATCCGGGAGCCTAGATAGCTTTTCGGCGAGCAAGCAAAACGTAATCGGTGAGTGCGAATGGTTTTAGAAGTCCTTGAGGCACAAAGAAACAAGGTTTAGGGATTTAGGAAAGGTTTGAAACACCTTCCTAAGTCTGGAAGTAAGTATTGGCTAGATTGCTCTCATATATGTGATGGTTACCCCTAAAATGCTTTTACATGCTCATGTTTTGAGATGGATAAATTCCTACTGTTTTTATGCATGATTTGTAGCATGAGATGATGCTTGAAAAGATTTCATGAAATAACATGTTGCATTGATGAGTTTTGAGCTTTTGATTTAAAGCATGACAAATATTGTGATTTTTGAATGAGATGAGAAAGCTTTGAGAAATGTTGCATTAAAACAGTAGGTGAGATGATGTTTTGACATAATATATTGGCATGGAAGATGAGATACTTACCGGATATAATTGATCGATCAATAGGATGAGAGTGCACTATAAACTAAAAATTCGTACGTGCTCTTTGGATTCAATCCAAAGGGAGAGACCGATGATGGGCATTCCATCGGGTAGGACTTGGTGAAATACCCAAGCTTTGTGGTGATAAGAGATTCTTCCATGTGAGTACGATGATGTGAGATTCCACCGGAAATTATGTTACTAGACAAGTGAGTACGATGATGTGAGATTCCACTGAAAGAGTCTAATGGTTTGAGAACGTTGTCCGCATATCCGAGTAATAATGAGATGTGAAATGCCAATATAATTTATAAAAATGCTTTTGATTCACATGTACCTAATGATGAGATGATTTATGCTATGAGAAATGCATATGAGATTTGTATATGAAATGCTTTGGTTTTCACAAGCATGTGTATGGCCTTTGAGATTTGCATTGGTTTAAATGCATGAGATAGAATTGAGGTACATGTGTTTTCAATGAAGATTTGCTTTGAAATGGTTTTCAAGCATGAGATAGAATGAGCATGTTGTAGAAAAGGCTTTTGAGAAAGTGTTTTGAATAATGCATTATTGTGTTGGTTTTCTTTAGAGCATGCCTCACTAAGCAAGTGTGCTTACGCTCTCTTTTACCAATAATGCAAATAATTGAGGTGTTTTGGGCAGCAAGAAGGTTAAGAACATCCAAGGAAGTGCAACGCTCATGTATGGTGATGTTTTATACACTTTAGTTTTGATCTTTGGCAATGGGACTCCAAGGTTGTTTTGGGGCGATGTGTTTTGAACTCTCTAAGTTTGTGGCATGTTTGTGATGGCTTTTATGGGTTGTAAATGGTACTAATGGTTTGGTTGGAGGTTTGAGTTCTATATTTGGTTTGGTGGATAAGAAGCATGCATATAGTTTGAGAGTTCTTGAGTTTGATGCCATGTTTGAGCTTAGGCTTCTTATATATGTTCTTTGAAGTTGAATCATGTTGCTGATATGATATTGTATGATTTGAAGTATGTTTGAGTGAGTTAAGAGGTGAAAAACCAGCAGTTTCTGCTGTCACGTGGCAGGGTGTATCGAAACACCCTTAACTGTTTCAAAACGGGGCTTGTAATGGCCATAGCGTTTTGGGACGGATTAAGGTGTTTCAAAACATTTTAGCTACTGGAGAGGCATTTTTCGATACCGTTCTTGGAACGCACCTGAGTACCGAAACGGTCAACACCATTTCAATATTTGATATTTCGGTACGGAGGTTGGTGTTCCGAAACGGATGACCGTTGGATGGTGATTTTGAATTGCTTTAAATTTGCATGTTTTACATTTTAGTCCTGAATGTTGTGAATGCAATTGCTTGAGCTTGGAATGTCCTTTTAATCTGAAACTTGATAGAAGAGCATGTAATGTGACTAATTACATATTGGTAAACTAAAAATCTGCAAAGTCCTTATAATTTCTAAAAATACATTTTGATCTCTAAAAGTGTAATTCATACAATTGAGTCCCTAAATGATTTTCGATCGATGTGTCCTTCTCTCATATGATTCTTGTGTAATCACATAGGCTTAATGTGCATCTACAAAAGATAAAAAAGGAAAAACAATGGTCGTTAATTAAGGTTGTCTTTCGGGTTGACTTTTGTTTTCCCGTGTAATCTTCGTAGTTCGGGTCAAACGTCTAGGTCGGGCTAAGGGGGTTACAATCACCCTTCCGGAGCCTCCAAAATCACCTCGTTTTCTCCCGGATCAAGATCCCTTGTTTTCACATCATCAAAACAGAGATCTAAATGCATTAAAATGCATTTCAACACCAGCAACTAACGCAAACTCGCAGCTCACCCAAACTACACCAATTTACCCATCTGAAACAACCGAAAACTCAATCGATTGCTTTCTAAACAATGCCCAGCCAACATACTCCACTTCCAACCATTTATAAACATCAAAACACATCTAAAAACAACCTAAACCCATCCTTATACCACCATCAAGCATAATTTCACCATTTCACCTCAAAAACTCACTTAAAACTATCAAGAAATTCAAGGATTTCAGGATCTATATTATCAAAATATCATTTCAAAATAATAACCAACTTGAAACTCAATTAAAATCAATCCAAAACAGAGCTTAACAAAACAAATCCGAAAATCAAGATTTTAATCATATTTTTACAAGATTTTGATCTCAAATCAAAACTATAATGAAAACTCAACCAAAAACATTAATTAGAAGCCAAAGATCTTGGGAATTTCAATAAATAACCTTGATTAGAGGTTGGGAACGAGATTTACCTCCAATCCTTGCTTTCCTCAATGAATGACAAGTTTTTGTTTCACAAGACTTGAAGAATTTAGGAAGAATTCTTTGAAATGAGTAAGAAATCAAGAAGAGAGTGTTTGTGAGAAAAGAAATCTGGAGAAAATGAGTTAAAATGGTGTTTGGCTGAAAATGAGAAGAGAAAGGTAGTTACGTGATGAAATCTCACTAATTAATTACCTAATTAATTAAATAAAATAAAAGCCAATTAAAACTATTTAATTAAAACCATTTTAAACACATTTCATATTAAGGAAAGGCTAAATTGCCATAAAGCTCCCTAAAGATTCTATGATTTTGGCTTCTCCTTTAAAAATTGCATTTTCCACAGTTTTGAAACTTTACAATTTGGTCACTACCCAAAATGTACCACTTCTAAAACTCTTTTTGTAAAATTTATTTGACCACCCCTTAAATATATTTTTAGAGGATTTTAGCAATTTTTACCATATTTTTATACTATACCGATCCTTGATTTCCTTAAATCACCTTACGCGATTCGAACCGTTTCCGACCGGTCCGGTCTAATGTCCAAAACATTCAGGCCCAAAACCAGGGCATTACACTTCTTCCATTTTTAAATTACCAACATTAAATTAGTCACATTACATGCTTCTCTGTCAAATATCAGCTCAAAACAATTATCCATGCTCATTTAATTGCATCAACAACATTCAGAGACTAAAATGTAAAGAATCAGAACTTCAGAAGATTCTAATAACCAACTTAACTGCTGGGTGTTTAAGTAGAGGTTGTCCTATATCGAAAAAACTGTTTCGGAATAGGGTCAAGTGTCTCGAAGCTCAAGCTCATATCGAAACACCCTTAAAGGTATTTCGGAACAGGGATTTCTTGTAGCAAAACGTACCGAAACACCCATTCCATGTTTCAAAACCCTAAGCCATTTCAGGCTCACCGTTTCAGTACAAGCTCGAGTGTAGTAAAACAATTGAGCCTGTAATGACATTGTTTGCTGGTTTTTCACACTTTAATCCGTACAAAACCATTCCAACATGCATACAACATATTCGAGCATCAAACTTCAATTATACATGGCAATTCCAACATCATATCACGGAAATAAGCATTTAAGAAATATATAGGCATGTTTCATATGCATAAAGTCCATTCAAAAGCCAAAACACAAACCAAAGCAAATATCAAAAAAGAAAAGGCCATTTACAAGTCATCAAAGGCATATCAAACTTGCTGCAAACTTGGGAGTTTCAAAATACACTCTCCCAAAACATTAAGGCATCCTCCCATTACCAACCATTATTACTAATTGGTAAACATAAAACCATACTTGAGCTATGTCTCACTCCTTGGGATCCTTCTTGCTTCCTTGCTGCCCAAATATGCTAATTCTCTGCATTGTTGGAAAAAGTGAGCATATGCAATAATGCCTAGTGAGGGATGCTCAAAACAATCCAAAAACAACAATGCATTTTAAACCACTTGTCATTTAGAAAATAGCAATTTCATCATGCTCAATCTATCTCATGCTTGAAATCATTTTCACATAAAAAACCACATTACTTAAACCACATGTACCATCTATCTCATGCATTAACCAAAATGCAAAGTCTCAAGGCAAAGCCATACATGCTTGTTTCTCATATAACATTTCTCAAAACATGATCTCATATGCAAATCTCATCACATTAAATCATTTATAAACAATATACATGTGAATCTCCTATATTGGCATTTAGGCAACATTACTCTGATATGCGAATAGCTTGACGGAATCTCACATCGTCAAGTCCTACCTCGGTGGAATCTCACAATATCGAACTCTCATGGCGGTATCTCTCATAGCCACAAAGCTTGATGGAATCTCACATCCTCAAGACCTATCGTGGTGGAATCTCTCATCACCACACTCTCACTTTGGAACGGGGTGGCACTACCCCCATTGACCGAACCAAAGAGCACGTATGAATTTTGTATATTATAGTGCACTTCTCATCATATTGGCGCCCAATTATATCCGGTAACAATAATCTCTTCTCATGCCAATATACTCATTTTAAACATCATTACCTATTGTTTTTCAATACAACAATATAAATCTTTCTCATCCCATTTCAAAGTATAATTAAAGCGTAGCATTTCCTCACCAAGTTCTATCTTTTCAAAATAATAATTCTATCTCATGTGATCACATAAATCATCAAATCATTTCTCAAAACATGCATAAAATAGTAGGTTTAATTCTATCTTCAATTCACGAGAATGATCATAAAAATCAATGGGATAAAACCGAGAAACGAGAGCGAAACATCTCAAACTTACTTATGGGCTTAGATTAGTGTTTCAAACTCAATTTAAACCCTCAAACCTTGTTTTCAAGTCTTTGAAAGGCTTTAAAACAAATTCCACTCACCGGCAATGCCTCGCTAGCTTTGTCGAAGCGTAATCAAGCTTCTGAAGCTCCCAGAATTTCACCGATAGCTTCCGATACGTTCTCCCCTATTTATACAACACAAGAACAGAGGATCAATGCATCTCACTGCATTAAAACACCAGCAATCAAAGCCACCTTGCTACTTTGCCCAAAACACCAAAATGATCATTCGAAATAACTGAAAACACCTTCAATTACTCTACAAACTCAACCCAACCAAAACCTAACACTTCCATCCAATTTTTAATCATCAATTAAAACCCAAAAACAATCTATTTGCATCCTTATATCTCCAGCAACACCAAAACCACATTATTACCACAAAACCCAAATCTAACAATCTTAACAACTAAAGATCCAACCTATTTCAGAATTCCTATTTCCTATGATAAAACCATTATTTCAACATCATTTAACATCCAAAACATGATTAAAATCAATCTCAAATTAATCAAAACATACCATTACGAAAATCTTGAGAAATCATCTTTTAAAGCTTGATCTAACCATTTTCATCAATTAGATTATAAAACCTTGCTATTATACACAATCAGAGAGCCAAAGACTTGGGAATTTCATTAAAGAACCTTGATTAGAGGAGTTGAACAAAAATTACTTCTAACCCTTTCCTATTCCTTCAATTTACAAGATTTGTTGCAAAATCTTCAAGAATCCACTAAGAAAATTGAAAGAATTATCAAGGAAATCATTTGTAAATCAAAGTGAAGTGATAAGATAAAAATCTATGGAAGATTGCGAGAAAACGATGTGTTTGGCTGATGGGAATTAGAGAAATAAAAGTTACAAAAAAATAGAATTTAGAAAAAGGCTAATTAATAAAATCCATTTTTAATAAAATCTCATTTTATTCCTTTTAGTAAAATACATTTAAAATGGTCAATTAAAGGAAAAGGTCCATTAAATATATGTATATATTAGCTCCCTA
Organism: Hibiscus trionum; assembly: GCA_030270665.1. Taxonomy (NCBI): domain Eukaryota; kingdom Viridiplantae; phylum Streptophyta; class Magnoliopsida; order Malvales; family Malvaceae; genus Hibiscus; species Hibiscus trionum. Next base: position 15,253,870 of record BSYR01000010.1, read on the forward strand.
AAGATTCTAAGTTTTGACCCTCTTTCAAAATAATCCTTTAAAAACATATTCTACATTTTTACAAAATAGTCACTAACTCGAAATGTCAATCCTCCAAAATTCATTTTCCAAAATTGACTTCGCCAAGCCTTAATAAATATTTTTAGAGTATTTTAGGAATTTTCTCATAATTTTCTCATATCCCGAACCATGTTTTCCCTGAACCCCTCTTGAACTAACCGGATCTCTAGTCTAGGTCCTACGAACCCCGAAGTCAACCTTAAAGAATCCTAAGTCCAAAACCGGGGCGTTACAACTCTCCCCCACTTAGGAAAATTCGTCCTCGAAATTTTACCTGATGGAAAAGATAAGGAAACTGCTTCTTCATATCATCCTTCCTTTCCCACGTGGCTTCCTCCACACCACGATGTCGCCAGAAGACCTTGACCAACTCAATGGTCTTATCATGAAGAACCTTGTTGTCCAAATCTAAGATCTCAATTGGTTTTTCATCAAATGAAAAATACAGATTCAACTCAATCTCCTCAAAAGGCATAACATGAGACGGATCTGATCTATATCTCTGAAGCATGGATACATGGAAAACGTCTTGTATCTTCTCCAACTCAGAAGGCAACCTCAAACTATAAGAAACAGGTCTAACACGCTCAAGCACCTCATACGGTCTAATAAACCTCGGACTCAACTTGCCCTTCCGGCCAAATCTCATCACCTTTTTCTAAGGTGAAACCTTCAAAAACACCTTATCACCAACAACATACTCAACTTCCTTGCGCTTCAATTTCGTATAAGACTTTTGCTAATCCGAAGCTGCTTTCAACCTTTCACTAATAAGCTTCACTTTTTATGTAGTGCCCTTTAGCAAATTAGGCAAAGAAACCAGCTTTTGCCCCGCTTCCGCCCAACAAAGAGGTGTTCTAGACTTCCTTCCATACAAGGCCTCATAAGGAGCCATTTAAATGCTCCCCTGATAACTATTATTGTAAGCAAACTCCACCAAAGGTAATTGTTTCTCCCAAGAAACTTGGAAATCAATGATGCAACACCTCAACATATCCTCCAACACTTGGATAACTCGTTCAAACTGTCCATCCGTTTACGGATGGTACGAAGTACTGAAATTCAAACGCGTACCCAACGCTTGATGTAGACGCTCCCAAAACCTCGCTGTGAAACATGTATCTCAATCCGAAACAATGGACTTAGGTACCCCATGCAACCTCACAATCTCTGAGATGTACAAATCCGCCAACTTGTCTAACGTATACGTAGTATGCACTACCAGAAAATGTGCACACTTCGTAAAACGATCAACAATCACCCAAATGGAATTCTTTTTGGACGGTTCAAAGGCAAACCCGTCATGAAATCCATGGTGATTCTCTCCCATTTTCGTTATGGAATCTTCAACAGTTGCAAAAATCCATAAGGAAATTGATGTTCAGCTTTAACTCGTTGACAAACCATGCAATTACTAACAAAATCAGCAACGTCTTTCTTTAAACCAACCCAATAGTACTCATTCTTCAACCCACGATACATCTTTGTAGTACCAAGATGCATGGCAAAACAGCTACTATGCACCTCAGTCAAAATAGTGCGCCTCAACTCAACATCCTTCGACACAACTATTCGACTCTTAAAGCACATAACACCATCATTGTTGAAACAAAAGTCTGTTGGATTTCCTTTTGCAATGTCCAGAACATACGGTACCAATGAATCATCCATCAAATGTTTCTCCTTAATCAACTCCACCAATGAGGGTTTCACTTGCAATTCAGCCACTAAACCACCATCTCGTGATATACTCAACCGAGCAAACATCGCTCTCAACTCTACAGCCACCTTCCTACTCATGGCATTGGCTACAACATTAGCCTTCCATGTATGATACTCAATCGACAAGTCGTAATCTTTAAGCAACCCCAACCACTATCGTTTCCCAAGATTCAACTCTTTTTGTGACATCAAGTACTTCAAGCTTTTGTGTCCCATGTACACCGTACACTTTTCACCATAAAGGTAATGCCTCCAAATTTTCAAGGCAAACACCACCGCAGCCAACTCGATATCATGCGTGGGGCAATTACGCTCATGCACTTTCAACTACAGAGAGACATAAGCTACCACTCTACCTTCTTGCACCAACACACATCCCAAACCAACACATGACATGTAACTCCCTTGACCCAACCTAGCCACCAGACCATATCGAGCGGATCACACGGACTAACCGAAGAAAGATTCGAATTAACCCCTATATTTGAGAACACACAGCGAAAGAAAACACAACAAAATGAGCATCGAACGATCAACCGAACAACCAGGGACCAAAATGCAAAACTAGCATGAAATAGGGACTTAAGATGAAATTAAGGTGATCACTTTGAAATTAGTTTCATTTCATGCTGAAATGCTGAAATGCAACATAAAACAAGGCCACTAACAATCACAAATGATAACACATCAAGTAAGGACCAAAACGTAAGAAAAATAACTTTAAAGATGCTCCTAACTAACTTCTAACAACTCCCGTTTCGGAACACCCACGATCATATCGAAACGGTATGCACAGAGAGATTTCGTTCCGAAACAGTTTGGAACCGTTCCTGCCCTGCAAAGCCCGTTTCGAAACGCCAAGGCCAAAAGAAGGGTCGTTCCAAAACCTTCGAGCTTGTTTCGAAACGCCTTGCTGCAGTAATAGAAAAACTGCAGGTTGAGCATCTCCAAGGTTACTTCCCTTGGTTCCAATCAACACATACCACAAGGTAACAACAAGAGAATCATACAAACACCAAGATCAAACAACCAAACAAACATACAAGCAAGAGAACTAAACCAACGATTAACAAACGAATAGCCAAGAAATCTCAAGATCTTGAATTAAGCAAAACAAGGTAGGAAGCCATAACCATTAAGCTCAAGGTAAAAACAAGCCAACCAAGGCATAACAAGCAAACTCTCAACACAAGGAGTTTAGAGGACACTCCTAAAACATAAACAAGGTCTATCCTATTTGCCACACACACTATTATCTAAACAAAGCCATACTTGAGCTTGAAGCACACACTTGGATCACCTCCCTTGCAACGTTACCTTCCAAAATGATATATGGAGCTGCATTGTTGAAAAAGAGAGCGTAAGCTACGAAGCTTAGTGAGCGAAGCTCAAAACCAAACTACAACAATGCAGTTTTAAAAACAACTTCATTTTGGAAACCAAAACACTTTCTTTAAATCATTTTCGCAAATCATTTCCTTTCAAACATATCATACTTAATCCAAGTATAAGAGTTTTCAACAACACATGCCATAGGCATCAACCATGCATGAACCATACGTAAACCACATATGCAAACCAAGCCTATCAGCTCTCATTTCAAACCACATGCTTCAAGCATATAAACACAACCATATGAGTTTACCAAGCTCATATTAAAACCATAAGCGAATGAGTATACCAACATCATTGACACATTGCTCGGATAAGCGGACACCTTGAAGGCACAACCCCCATCAAGTCACATGGTAAAGCAACCCTCACCATAATCTCACTTCGGCCGGGATGCCACAACCCGCATTGCCCGTTGGTTATAGCATAAGCCCTACGCTCGCATCACAATAGCACAACCCCTATTGTGAAACCGAAGAATATATCACACGTGCAAATTTTTATATTTATAGTGCACTTCACATCCTATTGATTGATCAATCTATCCGATATCAAGATCCACATGTTTCAATATACTCATCGCAACATCTCATTCCACTGTTTTACACCGGGATAAACACTTCCCCAAACACATCCCAATACCATAACCACAAGCCCATGCATAACATGAACTCAAACGACAATTCATAAATCACATGGCATTCACATGGGACAAAATCAACATCCATTTAATACAAAACCACAGTGGAAAAACATCATTTAAAATTATATGCTCATGATCAAAATATAAAACGACGAAAATACCAAATAACTCAAAACTTAACCTTGAGCTTGGATTGGCTTAACGGATCAATCCAAACCCCCAAAACACTTCCAAAACCTTGTTAAAGTATTAAAATCATTTCCACTCACCAGCGATTACCAAAACCAAGTCGAGACTCTTTTCTAGCTTTTCGGTTCGCCCCCAAATGTATCCAACAATCCAAGCCCTAAACCCCTGCTTCTAACCAACCCAAAACAGAGGATTAGAGATATTTTCAAGAATCTAACTTGTTGGGAAACAAATATTCAACAACCCAATCAAAATGCCTATCGAAACATTTTTGAAACAAACCGAAAACATCAGAAAACTCAACTCGGACAACCTCCAGCAAAAAACCAGCATTGTATATCATCAAAACACATGAGTAAACATCTAAAAACATTAAATCAACATTAGAATACCATGAGCTATTGAATTACCACAAAACTCACTTAAAAACTCACTTTTTCATTCAACAAACTTCAACACCAAACCCAATTTCGGGATTCCTATCATTCACCCATCATCTCCACACAAAAACCACATCAAAATAAGGGCAAAACAATCATCAAACCCAGCAACGATAGATCCAACTCAAGATCTTACCCAAATGCTCATTTTAGCTTATTTTAGCCAATTTCCATTAAAATCACTTTAATAAAACATAATCTTAGTAATTAAAAGAATCAAAGCATGAGAATATCAATAAAGAACCTTACATTAGATGAGAATTTCGTTGCTCACCTCCAATGAGAGCTATTTCCCCTTGTTTAGCAAAATCCCTTGAGAAAATAATGAATCAAGCTTGGGTTTTAGAAAACTAAAGTAGGAAAATCATTTGACTACATTAGATTGATAAGAAATCACTTTTACCTTGAGAAAATCAAGCCCGAAGGCTGTTTGGCTGAAGAGAGAATAGAAAGAGCTTCAAAATAGAGTTTTAACGTGAAATGAGGAAATAAGGGAAAACCCTTTTTAGTTTTAATTATGAAACCTTTTCAAAATATTTGAATAGTCAAAAATAAAGGGGAAAATAACTATATTGTCCCAGCCAATTTAGCTCCTTAAGGATTCTATGTTTTCACTCTTTTACAAAATAGTCATCAAAATAGATTTTGTAATCTTTATATTTTGGTTACTAAACCAAAATGTCATGGTTCAGAAAACGTTTTTTTCCAAAATTGTTTTTACCAAAGCATTATACATATTTATTAAGGATTTTAGAAATTTATTCCATATTTTCCGGCCATCCGAAGACCACTTTCCCTGAACTCACCCACAACTCCCAACATCGGCCTTTAAGACTTCGAAACCGTACCAAATCTTCTAGACCCAAAACCGAGGTGTTACAACTCTCCCACTTAAGAAATTTCGTCCTCAAAATTTACCTGATGGAAAAAGATGCGGAAACTAACACTTCATGTCGTCTTTCCTCTCCCAAGTGGCTTCTTCAAACCTCGGTGTTGCCACTTCACTTTGACCAAGTCAATGGATCTACCACGCAAAACTTTTCTGTCTGAAGCTAATATCTCAATCAGCTCTTCATCATACGACAAATCTGGATTCAATTCAATTTCTTCAACAGACATTACATGTGACGGATCTGACCTATACTTCTAAAGCATCGAAACGTGGAATACATCATGAATCTTCTCTAATTCCGGAAGCAAACTCAATCTATAAGCAACATGACCAACTCGTCCAACAATCTCATACGAACCAATGAATCTCGAACTCAGTTTACCTTTTCTATCGAATCTCAACACTTTCTTCCATGGCGATACTTTCAAAAAGACTTTTTCACCCACCGCATACTCGATTTCTCGACGCTTCAAATCCGCATATGACTTCTGTCGATTGGTTGCTGCTTTCAAGCGATCACATATCAATTTCACCTTCTCGGTAGTACCTTTAAGCATAGCAGGTAAAGATACCAATTTCTGTTCAGCTTCTGCCCAACAAACAAGAGTTCTACACCTCCTACCATACAAAGCCTCATACGGTGCCATCTGAATACTAGCCTGATAACTATTGTTGTAAGCAAACTCAACCAATGGCAGGTGTTTCTCCCACGAACCCTGAAAATCAATAATACAACAACGCAACATATCCTCAAGCACTTGTATTACTCGTTTTGACTGATCATCTGACTGAGGATGATACGAGGTACTAAAATTCAATCGACTACCTAATGCACTATGCAGACAATCCCAAAATCTCGATGTGAACCTCGGATCCCTACCCGATACAATTGACTTCGGCACACCATGCAGTCTAACTACCTCACGGATATACAAATCAGCCAATTTATCCAAAGAGTCAGTCGTGTTAACGGCTACGAAATGTGCACACTTGGTGAGCCGATCCACTATCACCCAAATAGAATTCTTTCGCGAAGGAGTCAACGGCAAACCTGATACAAAATCCATAGTTATTCTCTCCCATTTTCATTCTGGAATCTGCAAAGGCTGTAGCAATCCTGACAGAAACTGATGTTCGGCCTTCACTCGCTGACAAACCATACATTTACCCACGAATTCAGCCACATCCTTTTTCAAACCAACCCATAAATAATCATTCTTCAAGTCTCGGTACATCTTCGTGCTTCTCGGATGCATAGCAAACGGACCAGTGTGTGCTTCGCTCAAAATGGTGCGTCTCAAATCGGTATCCTCAGGCACAACAACTCTATCTCTGAAACACAAAACATTATCATTATTGAAGTTGTACTCGGCCGATTTACCTTCTGCAATGTCCTGAACATGCGAAGCCAAAGAACTATCTTGCAACTGTTTCTCACGGATCAACTGTACTAGCGAAGGTTTCACCTGTAATTCATCAACCAATCCATTATCGTGTGATTAACTCAACTTAACAAACATTTCTCGAAGCTCAACTGCCACTTTCCTACTCAGTGCATCGGCTACCACATTGGCTTTACCTGGATGGTACACGATAGTAAGATCATAATCCTTCAATAATTCAATCCATCTATGCTAAGGGAGATTCAAATCTTTCTGAGACATCAAATACTTCAAACTCTTGTGATCGTTATACACTGTGCATTTCTCACCATACAAATAGTGTCTCCACACCTTCAAAGCAAACACAACAGCGGCTAACTCAATATCATACGTGGGATAATTCTTTTCAGGAGTCTTCAACTGTCTCGACGTATATGCAACAACTCTCCCATCTTGCATCAGCACACACCCTAAACCCACATACGATGCATCACTATAAATCACATAGTCTTTCCCTGTTACCGGTTACACTAACACAGGTGCTCTAGTCAAAGCATCTTTCAATCGATCAAATGTCATATGTCTCGCTTCGGTCCACTCATATTTGACATCCTTTTGTAACAATTTCGCAACGGAGCAGCTGTCTTTGAAAATCCTTCTTCAAACTGACGATAGTAGCCCACTAAGCCTAGGAAGCTACGAATCTCGGTCATAGACTTCGGTTGCTTCAAATACACAATAGCTTCCACTTTCTTAGGATCAACTCTAATGCCATCCGCTGATACTACATGCCCTAGAATGACTACCTCTCTAATCCAGAACTCACATTTGCTCAACTTCGCATATAACTGATTATCTAGCAAAGTCTTCAACACAAGTCGCAAATATCTATCATGATCTTCCTCAGTGCGCGAATAAATCAATATATCATCAATGAACACCACAACAAACTGATCTAGAAACTCATGATACACACGGTTAAACATGTCCATGAACGCGGTTGGTGCATTAGTCAATCCGAACGACATTACCAAAAACTCATAGTGTCCATAATGTGTACGAAAAGCTATCTTCGGTATGTCCCGCACCTTCACTTTCAACTGATAGTACCCGAACCTCAAGTCTATTTTTGAAACACTAATGCATCTCGTAATTGATCAAACAAATCATCTATTCTCGGCAACGGATACTTGTTCTTCACAGTTAACTTATTCAACTAGCGGTAATCAATACACATACGCATACTTTCGTCTTTCTTCTTAACAAACAAAACCGGTGCACCCAAAGGTGATATACTTCGACGAATAAAACCACGATCTAATAATTCTTGAAGTTGAATCTTCAATTCTTTTCAACTCTTTCGAGCCATCCGATATGGAGCAATCGATGCAGGAGCTGAATCAGAATACAACTCAATAGCAAACTCAACATCTCTATCTGGTGGCAAACCAGGCAACTCTTCCGGAAATACCTCAGGAAAGTCGCAAACTGTTCTAACGTCTTTTGGTTGAACTTCACTCATATCCGGATTCATTACATAGGCTAAATATGCTTGAAATCCTTGATCCATCATCTCCTGAGCCTCTAAAGCAGAAACTACGTTGGATAAGAACTTAACATTCTCACCAACCACTACTACCTCATAATCGTCTGATAACCTCAAACTCACTCGTTTAGTCTTGAAATCTACCTTTGCCTTGTTTTCTACAGACCAATCTATTCCTAAAATCGCATCAAACCCATAGAACGGTAATTCCATCATATCAACAGGAAACACGTGACCCTAAACCATCAACGAACACCTGTGATACATCTCTCTGACCACTACTGTCTCAGAGAAAGAACTAGTCACACTCATACCCACATCAAGAATTTCACATGGTATGTCCAACATCTTAGCATGCTCACTTAGAATATAAGAATGTGTAGAATGAGAATCAATCAACGAAAGCAATGTCAAAGACTGTAACATGAAATTACATGCAATAACATTGATGTTGTTCCTGCCCTCTCTGTGTGCTTACACTCTCGTTGGTCCACCTCCCTATGGCTGAACTGCGACTACATGCGCCACATTCCTCTGACCTTCATTCTGTGGCTGAAAATTCCTTCCGCCACGCCCACGGCCTTGCTGGTACTCGACAGCTCGTGCCGGTGCCTGACCACCTCTAGCTAGCTGAGAAAATTCTCGCTTTAGATGATACTTCCATCCACACTGCCAGGAAGTACCATAAGTTCCCCAACATTCTCCCGGATGAGATCTACCACACTTTGTGCACTCGGGTGCACGGCAAACAAAATCTTGGCCTTGATGGCAAGCCCAAGGTTACCACCCCACGTCTGTGGTCAAAATGTTGTCTATTGTCTTTGTGACCCTTGGCACAATCACGATTCCACTCCACATGTCGTTTCCCAAAACTGGACCCGCCTCCTCTAGCAGACAACCCAAGACTATGCTCTATATCCTTAGCTCGAGCAACGAACACATCGAAATCTGAATAATCAGCAACCGACATGTAAGTCTTTACTCTTTCAGTCAATCCATTTCGAAACCTCTCACAGTGTTCCCTCTTAGTGGGAACCAACTCAGTCGCATACTCACTCAGTCTAACAAATTGGATCTCATACTCAGAAACGGTCATGCTTCCATGAACCAAAGCCATGGACTTACGTTTCTTCTCATCTTGATATCTCTGCCCTAGATACTTCTTCCGGAAGGAAAAACAGAAGAAATCCCAAGTGATATATGTTGTGGCCATACTCGCAGTGATTGTAGTCCACCAAACATACGCGTCACCCTGAAGCAAAGATACTACATAACCAAGCTTCTCTGCATCACTGCACTCCATTTGACCCAAAATCCTGGTAGTGCTCGCTAGCCACACCTCGGCTCCCTCAGGCAAAAACCCACGGAACTCTACTTCGCCCAAACTATGGAGTCTCTAGAGGGGTAACCCATCCCTCTGTCCATGCTGCGGTGTAGCCAACTGCAACCTAGCCATAGAAGACTGAAAAACCCCTAGCAATAGCCTTAATCAACGGGCTCATATCAGCTCCAGCCTGCCCCTGGCCACTACGAGGATTCTCACCTTGCACATCTGCTCCACCCATCGGAGGAGGAGGAGGAGGTAAATCTCCCTCTTGCAGATGCCCGACATCCTTAACAGGATCCTCTTGCGGCTCACCATCCACCTGACCTCTTCTGGGTCTAGCCATGATAAACAAATACAATGCTACAACAACAACAACAGATGAAACAAAAGGAAATGATTCGAGTTAGCAACGTCAAGGGTCCAAGGTGCTCAAGTATTTTACAAAAATTTCCCGATAATAGTATGTGGCAAAGGGGTACCTTACACAACAACCTACCTCAAACAAGCAAGCAAACACCACAACAACCATACTTACCTCACTTACCTTTCCGGTTGCACAACAACCAACGCAAGCCTTCCCGAACCTTGGCTCTGATACCAACAGATGTAACCCCCTCGACCCGGCCTAGCCACCAGACCGTATTGAGCGGATCACACGGGACTAACCGAAGAAAGATCCAAAGATTTCTCTCCAATTAGCAACCCTAAAAGCATTGATTAATATCTTTTCTAGATGCTCAAATTAAACCCTATATTTGAGAACACACAGCAGTAGAAAACACAACAAAACGAGCACCGAACGATCAACCGAGCAACCAGGGACCAAAATGCAAAACTAGCATAAAACAGAGACTTCAGCTCATCGCAACTATTCTCCCGGTCTGAAACTAAGATAGGAGCATACTACGAAACTCTAAACCTTTTGAATAGAGTCATCCCGTGAAGGCTTTCAATCACTCTTGCTAATTTGTTTGTCAATAATAATTTTATATACTTGGACTTTGATAGCAGCGGAGTGTCCTTGCTCATGATTCTTCCTAGTGCCTGTTTCGGCCACCTCTATGGTATTAAGCAATTATTCTTAGAGCCTATTTAGAGCACCTCTAGTGTACTTGGATTTAGCTGTCTATGTTGCCGCGACGACAGTCCTACATCCAATTAAGAAATTTTCATTAAATTAAGCAGACAGCGTTAACCTTAGAACTCAAGCAAAACACGACACTTAGCAGACAGTGTAAGAATATTTTGCAACTAAAAAAATTCTAAGTATTTTCATGCTTCTTCCCATGCTTAAGTTCAATTTTAAGTATGGTACGAATATGGATGTCGGCTAACCATCATAGGCACAAGTTTTGAAGCTAAGACTTTCTATTTCATTATGTGCTAGGACAAAATTTACACATGCTGCTACATGCAGCTGAATGCAAATAAAAGCAAAGAAAACAAAGAGGACTAACCCCCCAAACTCAATGTTGGCATTGTCCTCAATGCCTTACACAAAATATAAAATTAAAATAGAAAAAAAGAAAACATAAAAAGAAAACATGAAATTAAAAGAAAACGTAAAATAAAAAACGGTGCTAAAGACTAGGTGAGTTCCCCTTCGTTTCTAATGCTGCCTCGGAGGAGGATTCTAAGGAGGCGGGAGATTTGGCGGCTAGCCTCTTCTTCTGGTCACGTGGTGGCTGGATGTAGCTAGGAGTGGGTCTTTTAGGTGGTGCTTCTGGCTAGGTTTCATACCCTTTGCCTTGAGGCTCAGTCGCACTGGTGGGCCGCTTCCTTTTCCTCACTGCTTCTGCCAGTTCTTCATCGAAGGAATCAGATACCTCCATGTCCAATGAATCCGAGGCCTCGACTTTCTCTTTGGCAGTTGTCTCCTTTGCTGCTAGGGCGGCAGCGGTAGTCTCGTCCTCTTTTTCTGTCTAGGTCTCCTCCTCTTCAGAATCAGAGGATGAGGTGAGGTTGTATGGTTGGATGAGAGTATGCAAGGTCCTTCTTTTGGGGCGGATGTGTTGTCCTTTGCTTTCTACTGTGGCTGGAGTGGCAGTTGGTCGAGGTATGATCTGGATTGGTTTAGAAGCTACTAGCTCCGGTGGAAAGGCTGCCAACCTTGGGCCGGAGTCGTGATATTTGTCCAACAAGTAGGCCACAAAGGCCTCTTGCATCTTTGTGATGTATCTCGTAAAGATTACTTGCTTGTGCTCAATTCTCTGGTAGCTCTCTACAAGGTTTCGAAGCAGAGGAACCACGGCCGAAGAAAGGACATCATATGTACTGCCTGTTGCGACCGAGGTGGCGGCTGGATTGGACGACGACTAGGTGGTTGTTGGCGTTTAAGGCTCTGGCTATTGCATCATCTAGAGGCGAGCTTTCTTTGTCCACCCTTCCCTGGCGGTAATGATAGTTTCTTTGGGATGCGATGGAACACGAATATTGGCGCAGAGGCCTGTGATGAGTGAGGGGAAAACGTGGGGTGCCTTGGAGTTTGGTTTGGCTGTGTGAGCATAGATTTCTTCAAGTATAACTTCCCCAACATTGATTGGCCGCCCCATCATTATGCTATGGATTAGGGCCACTCGCGGCCTGTTCACTGTGGAACCATACGAAGTTGGCATTAGGCGGTGCTGGATTAAGTTACTCTAGAGAATAGCCTTTAGCAGCAAGTCGCGGCGGTTGACTGAGCCGTTATTTTTGCCAGTGAACCATTTAGAGTTGGGCTGTCAGATTTCTCATTTAATTTCTTCGTAATCTGATGCCGTTAAACTCAAGCTCCATTTTCCGCGCGGATTCTATTTGATTTCTATTTCGTAGAAGATGTTTATTGTTGCCGCTGTGAGCTTGACACCCTCATCACGAACGTAGACAAAGAGGTTTCCTGCGGTAGGTTTGTGGGCATAAAATTCTCTAACCAAATTAGTGTTTGAGCCTCACATCCCATCCTCAACATACGGCTTGCTTCCAAAGCAGAAATCACATTCGACAAGAATTTCACATTCTCGCCTACCACCACCACTTCATAATCATCGACAAGCTTTATGGTAACCCGCTTGACATCAAAATTAACCGTCGTTCTATGCTCAGTCAACCAAACCATGCCAAGGATCACATCGAAACTGTAAAAAGGTGACTCCATCAAATCCACAAGAAAAACATGACCTTGCACAGACAAAGGGCATCTCCTATAGAACTTCCTAGTGACTACAGTCTCACCAAAAGAACTAGTCACTTGCATTCCTACTTCGAGCATCTCAACAGGTATATCAAGCAAATGTGCATGCTCACACAAGATATAAGAATGCGTAGATCTAGAATCAATCAAAGCCAGCAATGATAAAGACTGAAGAGCAAAGGTACCTGCGATGACATCGGTATCATTGCGCTCCTTGCGCTAAGCATTGACCCTCGCAGGACCACCTCCCTCAGGTCGAACTGCTATCACATGTGCAATGTCTCGCTGACCCTCTTCTCTCCTCTGAAAGTTCCCTCGGCCGAGCCCACGGCCTCTCTGAGGTGCAGCCACAGCAGGTGCACGTCCTTGGCCTCCACCATCCAACAAAGGACACTCTTGCCTCATGTGAACCGCTGAACACCAGTTCCAGCACGAATTCCCTGTTACCACCACAGGAGCCTGAACCTCTCTAGCCGCTCGAGGACAATCTCGCCTCAGATGACCCTGAGATCCACACGTCCAGCACGTGTTCTGTTCCGCTCTCACCCGATCTCCCTGAGCCGGTGCACCATGCCCAGCATTGCCTCGCCTAGCAGGCTGATATCTCTTATCTCGTCCCCTCTTGTTCCGTCCACCTCCTGAACTAGACTCAACTGCCCTCTTTCCAGAGCTAAAACCAAATCCTCAGGATGCCAAACCCAAGTTCTGTTCAATGTCTTTGGCTCGACACACCAGCACATCGAAATTGGTGTAATCCGTAGCCAACATGTATGTCTTGACTTCTTGCACCAACCCGTATCGAAAGCGATCACAACGGTGCCTCTCACTAGGTATCAGCGCAGGAGCATATTGGCTCAGACGTACGAACTGGACCTCGTCATCAGTTACAGAAAGGGTTCCCTGAACTAGCGACATGAACTCGCGTTTCTTTTCATCCAAGTATCTCAAACCTAAATACTTTCTCTTAAAGGAACCCTTGAAAAACTCACAATCCACTTCATTGGGTTCCATTCCAGTGGTGGTAGTCGTCCACCAACTATATGCATCCCCTTGGAGAAGAGAAATAGCGCACCTCAGCTTGCGCACATCATTACAGCACATCTGATCCATGATACGAATCGTGCTCGCCAACCAATCTTCTGACGCCTCAGGAGACATACCTAATAACTCAACAGCTCCTAGGCTTCTCAACCTCTCCAAAGGTAAACCCACCTGCCCAGCTGTAGGGGCATGTACATGCGCTTCGGCTACTACGGCCTGAAACAGCCTCGGTGATCGCCTGAACCAACGGCGTTAGATCACCCAAACCTGGACTAGCATGTCCTTGTTACTCCTGCTCCTCACCTCCAGGCGGTGGCGGAGGAGGTAAATTTCCACCAGGAGGGACATCAGCTCCTTGCTCACCCTGGTCACCCTGCTCAGCCGCAGGTAGTATCGTGTTCGACCTTAGCTCTCTCCTCAGACCCATAGTGCTATTTTTAACAAGGCATAACAATAAAACAAAACAAACCATTTAGGCCAGCCTAAAGCAAGGATCCAAGTTCACAAAAACATTTAATCAGTGTAATAAGGCAATTGGCACCCCGATTTTCCTCAATCATAACATAGCATACAACAACACATCATGCTCATCATGCTTTCCATCATCCAAAATCAGAACATATCAACATCCCATCATCAACATACAATCATATTCATCTCACATGCGATTCACATCAATCAAGCATAGCATAAGCTCTAATATTCAACCAAAATCATGCTTTTCAATCAACACACATCAATACATACCAATTTCACATACCAACATCCCCAATTCTTTCGTAACTTGGCTCTGACACTAAAAATGTAACCCCCTTAGCCCGGCCTAGACTCCCGACCCGAACTGAGAAGATTACACAGGGAAAACCAAAATCAACCTGTAAATGTCAACCTCGATCAACGACCCTTTTTTCTTTTTATCTTTTCTAGATGCACATTATTATCCTATACGATTAGCAATTGGATTTGGCAGAAGTGACACAGCGAACGAAACTCAATTAGGGGTTCAATTGCATATAAACATTTTTAGGGACTAAATTGTAAATTTACAGAATTATAAGGACTAAACAAGTTTTAAAGTTACAAATCCAAAATTAATCATATAAAATGCTAGCATGTCAAGTTCCATCACAAACGGATCATCCAAACTCATTTAATTAAGCATTCAAGACTCAGGGACCAAAATGTAAGAAAACAGAAACCTGAAACTCAAATTCAAATCCAATGGTCAGGTGTTTCAAAACACAAGGCCCTGTATCGGAACAGCCGTTTTGAAACCAGGTTGACCGTTTCGATACGCGGGTGCGTTCTGAAACCCATTTTGAAACAAGGCATTCAAGTAGCAAAATGTTCTGGAGCGTGCTTACCCGTTCCGAAACACCATGACCATTACATGCTAGCGTTCCGAAACAGATATAGGCGTTCCGAAACGTCTTTCCCTGCAACTTCTCAAAATGTTGGTTTTACTCAACTAATCACCCCCGAAATCATTCCAATACATGCCACATCACACATACAACTTGTATACACATCAAAGACCATTAACATGAAGCACATGCTAAAACGTAGCATCATTCAAGCAAGCATTAGAACTATAGCCATGTGATGAGAGTGGCAATCGATCGAACAAAACCAAGAGGGGGTGAATTGGATTTTTGAAGGAATGGTGGACACTAATTGCAAAGGTAAAAATTGCAAAGAGATTTAGAGTGGTTCAACTCCCCTAATTGGAGTCTACATCCACTACCTTAGTGACTACACTAAGGATTTTCCACAAATTCACTAATTTTTCTTTCCTTTAAGGATAAGGAGTAACCTTACACAATTCAATAGACTTATACCCCAAAGTCTATTGAATCATATCCCAAAAATGAATACAAATAAGCAAACTAGGAAATCCTCACTAGGAATGTGTTTGCAAAGTTTAAGCTCTCTCACACACCCAAAGAAACACTAGGAAAATAAAATACAATGAAGAACTCTCTAGTGTTTACAAGAAAGATGAGAAAATTGAGTTCAAATTGGAATTTGATTGCTTAGAAGTTTGGATTGACTTTCTTGTTTCTTCATTACTGTTTGGAGACCCCTTTTATATGCTCTTGATCTTTTCTAACCGTTGGGAGACTTTGGAGGGAGTTTGAGCCATTGGAAGCCATTAAAACCAAGCATTAAATGCTCACCTGCACAGAGGTTTCGAAACCTAAAGAAGGGATTTGTAAAAACTAGCTGTTACAGGGCCAAGGTTTCGAAACCTTCATAGAGGTTTCGAAACCTTTGTTAAGGTTTCAAAAACAGTAGCTTACTGCCCAGAAAGGTTTCGAAACCTTAATGAAGGTTTCGAAACTTTTCTTTAAATATTCAATTTTTGGCCATTTATTGACTTTTAAAAATATAGTTCGATATGGATACAAAGTCAAACTTTTTCAAAACATTTTAGCAAGACTAAATCGAGTTTTTGACAAATTTATTTCTTGAACTTTACTTTACAAATTTTTACAAATTAGTCCTTGAAAATTAATTTTAAGTTATATCAAAATCAAAATAAGTCTAACAATCTCCCCCTTTTTGATATAACAAAACCTTTTGTAAAAATTTGTTTTTGAATAATTTGTCAAACTTACGAATCTCCTACATAGGCTCCCCCTTAATAAATGTCTTTGTGTAATTTTTGAAAAACATAAGTTTTAAAGACATGATTAAAATTTTGAGAAAACAAATTGTTTAAAGTTAATTTTCTCCCCCTTTTTGTTATAGCAAAAAGGATAAATAGCTACAAAAGGAACAAACGTTAATAGAGCAATAGGGTATAATCCAAAAAGCAATAGCAAGATAACCACAATATTCATATTAAGCATAACATCCATCCAATAAAAGGATCCAAGATATAAAATCCAACAATAAAATCCATAGGCAAAAGATATCCAATAAAGAACATAACACAAGTCTAAAACAAAGACCGAAGCCTAAATCAAAATAAGTCCAAAAGTGCTATAATAAAACCATAAAGTTATACTAGAATGCATACAAGACTAAGTATTCGGTGTGTCATGAGGCAATGTAGGTGGAAAAAGGTGACGATGAACATCATGCATGTCACGCTCCAATGAGGCCACACGACCATCTAGGCTACGAAGATGGGCATCAATGTTATCAAAACGAGTGACTATGGTCGCAAGCATGGTTTCCATAGTCAAAGGAGCCGGCGCATCTTCATCTACTGGAGCCTCGGGATCCTCCATGTCGACATCCTCTACTCCTCCTCGGTGAATCCAACCATGAACCCCATGATACCATTGAGCCTTGTGACAAGATTTGATATCAATGTAGCTTTTGTTCTTAACTTGAGGATCAAGGGAAGTATCAATGTTAAGCTTCCTAAAGATGTGGCTAAGCACATTTCCAAAGGAGAGGGAAAACGAAGTGGGGTTGGAGATGACTTTGATAAGGTTGAGAAAGATGATGGTAGCGATATTGGGACGAGACCTATCACGATATTGGCGAAGCCACCAATAGTCAATCACTCTCATAGTAGCGGCCTTTCCGCTGGAAGGACGAAAAAACCAAGTAGTGAGGAGGTGGAAAAGACGCTCCTAAAGAGGAAGATGAGTGGGGCGATCATCCTGAAAAGCGTGAATATTATGAGCCTCATACTCATCGGATTTTCCACCAAGTGGAACACCTAAATGATCGGCAATGGTTTGAGGTGTTAAAACAAATTTGGTACCCATGAGGTAGGATCGAATACCAACGATAGAATTAGGCTCACTAGGGGACCGAATAAATTCGGCATATGCATGAAACGCACTGACTAACCTACGATGGGTATATGGTGGGATATTAAAATAATCAAGCCATTCCCATTCGAAAAAAAGCTCAAAGAGATCAAAGTTATACTCGAGAGACATAAGGAAGTTGAAGTCTATAGTTCGCTCCTCTCTAACCTTTTTAGGTTCATAAATGTTAAGGTATCTATTTCGGTTTTCGACATCTCTAAAACAAACATCCTCAAATTGAGGATTAGGATTAGAATCGGAATGTTGACCACTTTCAACACGAGAACGTTTGGCTCTAGAAGGGATGGTTCTAGGAGGCATGATTAAGGTTAAAGAAAAGAGTTTTGGCTTGAAAAAATTGGATGAGGAATTTTATCGAACACTTTGTGGGCTAGACTTTAAACAAATTTTGACAAGAGTTCTAAATGGATTGGGTGATACCTCCTGCAAAAAAACATGATATGTAGCATAATTAAAGCAACCCACAATATTGAAATTAGCATTAAAAATTGATTTTCAAAAAAAAATCGGATTACCCAAAGGATTTAAAATTTTCGAAATAGATAAAAATTGAAACAAAAAAAAGGTTTAAAGTGAGATTACCTCAAAAGATTGATGAAGATGATGATGAAAACTCAAAAGCTTGATTAAACTTGCAAGGGAGAGTCAAAAGATTTGAGGATTTTGAGAGGGTAAAGAGTTATGGTCGTTTGGTGTGTAAAATAATAGGTTAGGGTTTGAAATTTTGGGAATTTTTTTGCTTAAAAACGCGTCTAATTTCGGACAGGTTTAATGAAGGTTTCGAAACCATGTGCAAGGTTTCGAAACTGTTGAGCACAAGGTTTCGGAACCTTTATGAAAGGTTTCGAAACTTCTTATTCCAGTAAGCTCCTAAAAACTGGAAAACCCCAGAAGGTTTCGAAACCTTTAATAAGGTTTCAAAACTTAGGTCCAGAATTAACAAAATTTGTCAATTTTTTGCCTCAATTAAGTCCGGAAAAGCATTCTAATAAATTTATGATTATTATTGGTATTAAAGACCCTTTTGAACTAAGATCAAACATATATGACTCAAAAAAAATCACAAGTTAAAGATACACATTTTAAAACTAAAGAATTTATGCTAAGAGTTGGATCCTAAAAGGTTCAAATTGAGCCAAAAGTGACTAACTTAACTAAGGTCACTTAAACAAACAAATGATAAAAAAACATGTAAGCACACAATATTGCTAATTTTAAGGCCAAAAGACATACAAAAACACATAGGGCCAAAAATTAAGCAAACATGCAACACATGACACTCCCTTACTAAAAGCATTTAAACAACATATGGGGAACCTCAAACATGCTTTAAAACAAATAACCATATGTAAAGCAACATGATAGAGTAAATATTGCATGTAAAGGAAAATGTTACCACTTGAGCCAAGATAGATTGATTAGGCTTTATCCTCTTCAAGTGTCCTTCCATTTAGTGTGTCTAGAGCTTTCAAGTTTCTTCAATTTGCTTATCATGGCTCCAACACACCTACAAAAAGGGAACTATGCGTGTTTGGTACCCAAACTCTTTTGGGTCCATAAGAGTTAGTTCCTACAATTTTAGTCCCTTTTGGTATCCACTTAGACAATAGATCATATTCTTTGTTAGCAATGAGTCCTTTTGGAACCCAAATGCTTCTAATTATCTTTCTATTAAATGATCTTTGATGACCTCTTTGTCTATACCCATTAAAGTTCTTCCTAACATAGTTGGGTCTTGAATTTTCACCTTTTTCAAAAATTTTAGTTCCAACTTTATTGAAAGAAACTTTAATATCATCAAGTTCCTTTTGATGATCATCATGGACCTTTGAAAGTAATTTGTGCAAGTCTTGATTTTTCTTTTCAAATTCTTTTATTTTAACTTGCATTTCTTCAACTTTACTTTCAAATTCCTTATTAGATTTGGAAAGAGAGTCATTTTCGTTTTTCAATTTTAAAATGATTTTTCTATTTTTCAAAATTGACTCTTCAAACTCCAAAGATAATTCATCATAAGCCTCTTGCAATTCATCAAAAGCATAATCAATTGAAAAAGATGAATTAGAGGTTACTATAGAGTCATCGTCGATGGCCATAAGACACAAGTTGGCTATTTCATTCTCGTCCTCGTCGGATGATTCATCATCGCTCCACGTAGCTACATGAGCCTTGTGCTTCTTTTTCTCATAGCTCTTTTTCTTCAATTGAGGACAATCAAACTTGATATGTCCCGGTTTATTGCACTCATAGCAAATAATTTGATCTTTCACTTTGTTGTCATTCTTGAAGCCCTCTTCTCTTTGAAATCTTCTCCCTTTGTTGGACCTCATAAATCTTTTGAATCTCTTGGCAAACATAGCCATCTCTTTATCTTCATCATCTCCACTAGAATCAATATCTTCTTTAGATGCTTTGAGAGCAATGCCAAATTTCTTCTTTTCCACTTCTTTCTTCTTTTTTTCCTTACCCTTTGACATCATCTCATGTGTAAGCAAGGAACCAATGAGCTCATCCAACTTGAGAGTCTTGAGGTCCTTTGCTTCTATAATCGCCGTTTTCTTTGAATGCCATGAATCGGGAAGAGAGTAGATCATCTTCCTCACAAGTTTATCTTCCGGGATCACTTCACCATAGCCCTTCAAACCATTAACAATCACGGAGAATCGATCGGACATGGTTTTGATGTCTTCCTCGGGGTCCATCTTGAAGTTTTCATAATTTAGATTGAGAAGCCCGATTTTGGTCTCCTTCCCTTGATTTGTTCCTTCATGTGTAACTTCAAGTTTGTCCCAAATCTCTTTAGCATTGGAACAAGATGGCACCCTTCCATACTCATCCGGGCCAAGGGCACAAAATATGAGATGCATTGCCCTAGCATTTGTGGAGAATCTCTTGTTTTCTTCATTGCTCCATGTCTCTATATTAATAGTTGGTGCGGTGTAACCACTCATGATGATCTTCCAAGCTTCAAGATCAAAAGCTTGAATGAAAAACTTCATGCGGTTCTTCCAATAAGCATAATTAACTCCATTGAAGAAGGGAGGCTTGTTGGTGGGTTGAGAATCGCCCCAGGCTTCAACGGTGGAGGTGGAATGTAACACCCCAATTTTGGGCTTAGAAGTTTAGGGTCTGGTCAGACCGGTCTGAGAAACGGTTCGAATATAAAAGGAGGTTTTAGGGAAAGCCTAGTTCGGGATGCTTTAAAAATATAGAAAAATATCTAAAAATCCTCATTTAATATATATATATATATAAGAGAATGGTGAAATCAATTTTACAAAATAAGATTTGGAAATACTACATTTCGGTGTAGTGACCAAAATGCGATTTTTGCAAAGTTTAGTAGTGACTGTTTTGTAAAGGATTGAAACTTTGAATCTTTAAGGAGCTAATTACCCAAAATGTTTTTCTCCAGATTTTTCCTTAATTTGGGTGATTTAATTAATGTTTTAATTAAATAAAAGAAAAGGGAAACTACCTTTTGACTTTCATAACTACCTTTTCCTAATTTTCTCTCATTCTTTTTTCTCTCAAAATCCTATCATCCAAACACTTTTTCTCCAGCAACTTTCACATAGATTTTCACTTAAATTGATGAGGTTTCCATCATCTATTGGTTCCTAATCAATCTTGCATCAAATCCTTTTGATTTTCCACATTGATTTTCATGGAATTTGGCCCAAATCAAGGAGAAATCATCATTTAGAGGTAAGATTGTTATTATCCTCTAAATACTCAGTTCTTTACTGAAATCCCCAAGTTGTCAATCCTTTATTCAAGTTTTATAAATGGTTTTAGTGTTAGAAACAAGATTTTGGCTTAAAACTCAAGATTTTGGAAGAGATCTTGAAGATTTTCGTTGTAATTGATTGGGATCTGTTTTGAGATGGTTCTCTAATGTATTTTGGATGTTAAATGATGTTAGAAATGAGGTTTTATCAATTCAATCCCGAATAGGTTGTGTTTCCTAAGTTTTTGCTTATGAAAATGGTGGTTTTTGAGGTGTTTTTGGTGTTCTGTTATAGCTGGAGGTATAATGACGAGTTGAGAGTTGTTTTTGATGTTAATTGATGTTTAAAAATGATTAGAAGTGATGGATCTTGGTTGGGTTAAGTTTTGGAAGAGTTTGGAGGTGATTTCGGTTGTATTTGGTAGCCGAAATGTTAGGTTTAGGTAGAGCAGCGAGTTTTGGAGTGTTGGCTGAAGATTTTGATGCATGATGATGCATTAATCCTCTGCTTTGATGTGTCTAAAACAAGGGAGACATCTTCGGACACTTTCGGAGTTGATCCGGAGGCTTAATCGGCGTTTCGGCAAGCAAACGAAACGAGATTGGTGAGTGGAAGTGATTTTCCAGCTTTGAAACGATTATTTGGAGGTTTTGAGAGCTTAGTTTAAGTCTAAACAACTTAGCTAAGCTCAAGTGTAAGTTTTTGGAAAAACTCCCTCGGATGTGCTAAGATGTGGTTTGATGCATTAGTTATGAAATGCATGTTTAATTTCTGTTTTGAAAGCATGTTGTAGCATGATTAATGCTGGTTTTGAAAGTCATGTATTAAAGGATGCTCAAGGTAAGAGATCCTTGGTTTGACATGTTATTAATTTGGTTATGATGCATAGAGGTGCATGATGTTAAGTGGCTTTGATTAATGCTTTAAAACAATGAATTGATGATGGTATTTGATGTATATTGGCAAGTGATGAAATGGTTTTAAAGTACTTGAATCGAATATAGTTAGCCGGCTATAGGATTGGGTGCACCGTAAGTAAAGTCGCCTTGAATGTTGAGGGGTTGTGATTGTACCGTAAACTCCATCCAAGTACCCTAACGATTGAGGTAAGATCACAACGGTGGTTGAAATTCCGTGTGTGGATCTTGTTTTATGTGTCCCTTACTCTCGTTAGAGGAATTATACAACTACCGATGAGTGGTGTTGAGGGGTTGTGATTGCACCGTTATACTCCACCACGAGTGTCACATCAATGGAGGGATTGCTCTTGAGTGTGAACCTTGTGTTGTCCGGTAATGTGTATGAAGCGTGTGGGACAACGCTTGTAATCCGCGTATCCGATTGTGTTTTGTGTAAATGGTTATGAACTATCACTTGAAAGCCAATATAATGTATTTAAATGTAAAGAAGCATGAGATGCTTGAAAGCATGCATGGTAGCATGAGAAAAGAGATGAGCATGTGGTTTAAAAGCTTTGTTGAAAGTGTTTTTTAAAAAATGCATTTTTGTATTGGTTTTGGTTAGAGCTTGCCTCACTAAGCATTTGTGCTTACGCTCTCTTTTACCAATAATGCAGATAATTGAGGTGTTTAAGGGCATCAAGGAAGCTAAGTGTGTCCAAGGGAATCCAAGCTCATGTATGGTGAAGTTTTCGTACACAATTAGTTTTGATAATTTGGCAATGGGAACCTAAGTTTTGTTTTGGGAGATGTATTAAACTTCCTAAGATTGTGGCATGTGTGCCTTGGTTGTTTTGATTTGTAAATGGCCTTTATTGCTTATTTGGAGGTTTGTTTTCCGTATTTGGTTTGGATATTAGGATGCATGCCTCTAGACTTATGAATTTTCTTGTTTGATGCTTTGAAGGTGTTTAGGGGCTCTAAATGTGTACTTTGTATGTATGTTGACTTGTTGGCATGATTGGGAAGTCATTAGGATGAGTTTGAATGGGTTTATGCATGAAAAACCAGCAAAATCTGCAGTTTCTGGGCAAACCGTATCAAAACACTCTCTGGCGTTTCGAAACGGGGGCCTGTAATGGCCTTCGTGTTTCGAAACGGCTGGAGGTTGTTTCGAAACATTTTGGCTACTGGAGAGCTGTGTTTCGGAACAAGTTTCGAAATGGGGGTGATTTTTGTCCCACCGTTTCGATACAGTTGGTGGCTGTTTTGAAACAGGTGATCGTTGGTCACAGATTTGAATTGATTTGAAGTTGCATGTCTTACATTTTAGTCCTAAATGTTGAGAGTGCAATTGCTTGAGCTTGGGATGTTCAATTAAGTTGAATTTTGGTAGAGAAGCATATAAAATGACTAATTTCATATTGGTAACTTAAAAATCAGTAAAGACCTTCTAATTTGCAGAAATTACATTTTGGTCCCTAAATTTGTATATTATGCAATTGAGTCCCTTTTTGAAGTCCGATTGATGTGCCTTTCTCTATCGTATCTCATGAGTACTCACTCAGGATTAATATGTATCTAGACAAGATTAAAAAGAAAAAAAAGGGTCGTGAATCAAGGTTGACTTTTGGGTTGACTTTGGTTTTCCCCGTGTAATCTTCATAGTTCGGGTCAACCGTCTAGGTCGGGCTAAGGGGGTTACATGGAAGCCATGGATGACCTTTTAGATGATTGCACACTTCTTGGATCTTCTCAAGAGGTTGTAAGACCATCCAATGAGCCAAGCTCTGATACCAATTGATGAGAGTGACAATCGATCGAACAAAACCAAGATGGGGTGAATTGGATTTTTGAAGGAATGGTGGACACTAATTGCAAAGGTAAAAATTGCAAAGAGATTTAGAGTGGTTCAACTCCCCTAATTGGAGTCTACATCCACTACCTTAGTGACCACACCAAGGATTTTCCACAAATTCACTAATTTGTCTTTCCTTTAAGGATAAGGAGTAACCTTACACAATTCAATAGACTTATACCCCAAAGTCTATTGAATCCTATCCAAAAAATGAATACAAATAAGCAAACTAGGAAATTCTCACTAGGAATGTGTTTGCAAAGTTTAAGCTCTCTGACACACCCAAAGAAACACTAGGAAAATAAAATACAATGAAGAACTCTCTAGTGTTTACAAGAAAGATGACAAAATTGAGTACAAATTGCAATTTGATTGCTTAGAAGTTTGGATTGACTTTCTTGTTTCTTCATTACTGTTTGGAGACCCCTTTTATATGCTCTTGATCTTTTCTAACCGTTGGGAGACTTTGGAGGGAATTTGGAGCCGTTGGAAGCCATTAAAACAAAGCATTAAATGCTCACATGCACAGAGGTTTCGAAACCTTTACCAGAGGTTTCAAAACCTTAAGAAGGGATTTGTAAAAACTAGTTGTTACAGGGCCAAGGTTTCGAAACCATCTTAGATGTTTCGAAACCTTTGTTAAGGTTTCAAAAACAGTAGCTTACTGCCTAGAAAGGTTTCGAAACCTTAATGAAGTTTTCAAAACTTTTCTTTAAATATTCAATTTTTGGCCATTTATTGACTTTTAAAAATATAGTTCGATATGGATACAAAGTCAAACTTTTTCAAAACATTTTAGCAAGATTAAATCGAGTTTTTGATAAATTTATTTCTTGAACTTTACTTTACAAATTAGTCCTTGAAAATTAATTTTAAGTTATATCAAAATCAAAATAAGTCTAACATCATGCTTCCTAATCTTCAAAACCATACAAAAGCTAAAAACCACATTCAAGCACAAATCAATCCTCAAAGGCCATTTACAAACCAAAATAAGCAAACCAAACATGCTTAAAGTGTTTAACATCACCAAATACCAACATGAGTAGAAATCCCACCCATTGCCTCTTATTACACCAAGGTGAAACTACATACTTTGTTTAATCAAAAGCTTGGATTCCACTTGCTATCGGGCTGCCTTGAATGCTCAATTCTCTGCATTGATGAAACAAATGAGCGTAAGCATATAGCTTAGTGAGGATCGCTAAGTGCAACAATCATCAATGCATTTCTTACAACCATTGCAACATTATTTGCAAGCTCATGCCTTTCCTTAAAAACATGCTCTTCTAGCATCAATGCAATTTTAAAACCACATGTTTTTAACATCATTATAATAACAACAAATAATCTTTCGCTCATGCTTAAACCAAGCATCACATACATTCTAGCATAAACCTCAAGCATCTCATGCTTAAATCATTAAACAACAACATTATATTGGCTTGCAAGTGATCCATTCTCAATGATACCAAAACCAACACAAATGACACAATCAGATATGAGGATTACAAGCGTTGTCCCACACGCTTCATACACACTACCAGACTACACAAGGCTCACACACGAGAGCAACCCTCCATCACTGTGACACCCGTGATGGAGTATAATGGTACAATCACAACCCCTCAACACCACTCATCGGTAGTTGTATAATTCCACTAAGGAGAGCACGGGACACATAACACAAGACCCACACATGGGACTAACATCCACCATTTTGATCTTAACCTCAATTGTTAGGGTACTTGGATAGAGTATACGGTACAAGCACAACCCATCGACATCCAAGGTGACTTTATTCACGGTGCACCGAATCCTATAGCTGGCTAACTATATCTGATTAAAGTAACCAAAACCCATTTTCATCACTTGCCAATATAATCATTTAACATCAATATTCCACTGTTTTACAAGCATAAACACAATACCATGTTCGCAAGCATAACCATGCTTAATCTCAAATACTTACATTTCTCAAATCCAAGGATCATCTACCAAATGCATCCTTAACAACATGACATTAAACACCAACATTATCAATGCTCAAAACATGCTTTAAAACAGTAAATAAATCACATTTATAACAAGTGCATTTTCGAACAAAAACATAGCACATTCCGAGAGAGACTTTCAAATCACTTACTCTTGAGCTTATCTAAGTGTTTCAAACTTGCACTAAGCTCCAAAGACCACGCTCAAAGCGTTATAAAGCTAGAAAATCCATTTCCACTCACCGATACGCGAAGCCTTGCTCCCCGACACGAAAATCACTCTTCCGGAGCCTCCAAAAACATCTCGTTTGCTCCCGGGTCAAGATCCCCTGTTTTCACATCATCAAAACAGAGATCTAAATGCATTAAAATGCATTTCAACACCAGCAACCAATCACAAACTCGTTGCCCACCTAAACTACACCAATTTGCCCATCTGAAACAACTGAAAACTAAATCGATTGTTTCTTAAACCAAGCCCAGCCAACATACATCACTTCCAATCAATTATAAACATCAAAACACATCTAAAATCAACCTAAACCCTTCCTTATACCTTCAGCAAGAATTACTCCAACATTTCACCTAAAAAACCCAACTAGAACTATCAAGAAACTCAAGGATCTCAAGGATTTCGGGATCTATATCAACAAAACCTCTTTTCAATATATTAACCACCTCAAAACTTAATTAAAATCAATCCAAAACAAAGCTTAAAAAAACATGTCTGAAAATCAAAAGTTTCATCATATTTTTGCAAGATTTCAATCTCAAATCAATACTATAATGAAAACTCAACTAAAAACATTAATTAGAAGCCAACGATCTTGGGAATTTAAATAAAGAACCTAGATTGAAGGTTGAGAAGGGGATTTACCTCCAATCCTTGCTTTCCTCAATGAATGACAAGTTTTCCTTAGCAAAAATCTTGAAGAACTTGAAAGAACTCTTGAAATTTGTTTAGAAAATAATGAGAGTGTTTGAGAGAAAAGAATTCTGGAGAAAATGAGTTAGAATGATGTTGGCTGAAAATGAGAAGAGGAAGGTAGTTACGTCAAATGAAATCTCACTTTTCTAATTTATTAATTTTAATTAAATAAAACTCTTTTATTTAATCACTTAAAAATATTTTTAAAACACATGTCATATTAAGGAAAGGCTAAATTGCCATAAAGCTCCCTAAAGATTCTAAGATTTTGGTTCCTCTTTTAAAATCACATTTTCCACAGTTTTGAAACTTTACATTATGGTCACTACCCAAAATGTACCTCTTCCTAAACCCTTTTTGTAAAATTGATTTGACCAACCTCTTAAACATATTTTTAAAGGGTTTTAGCAATTTTTACCATATTTTTATCTTATCCCGATCCTTGATTTCCTTAAATCACCTAACGCGACTCGAACCGTTTCCGACCGGTCTGATCCGATGTCCAAAACATCTAGGCCCAAAACTAGGGCGTTACATTCTCTATCAAACTTCTTGTGTTGATACCCCTTCTCAAAACGGTGTTGCTAAACGCAAAAATAGACATCTCCTTGAAACTGTCCGAGCATTGCTATTTCAAATGCAGGTTCCAAAATGTTTTTGGGCTGATGCCGTCTCCACAGCTTGTTTTTTTATCAATCATATGCCCTCTTCCGTTTTATTGGGTAACATCTCTTTTCATACTTTTTCCCAACTAAAAATTTGTTTTTCTCTCCCCGAAATTTTTTTGTTATACTTGTTTTGTTCGGGATGTTCATCCTCAAGTTACAAAACTTGATCCTAGGTCTTTGAAATGTGTGTTTTTGGGGTATCCACGTGGTCAAAAAGGGTATCGTTGTTATTGTCCGAGTCTGGGTAGGTATCTTGTGTATGCTGATGTTACTTTTTTGGAACACAAACCTTTTCCGTTTTCTTCAGGGTCTATTGCTCAGGAGGACGAGGATTTCTTGTTTTATCAGGTCCTATCACTCTTAGAGTTGTCCTCATCCTCCTTCGTTTCGCCTTCTTTTGTCAAGCCCCCCATCAAAAACATCTACACCCGTCGGCCACAACCACCCCCTTCCGACCCAATTACAAATGTTCCAGATTCATGTCCTGATGAGCCAATATCTTCGTCATCGGATTCGCCTCGTATCGATGATCTTGACCTTCCTATTTCTCTTAAAAAAGGTAAACATACTTGTACTTACCCCATTTCCTTCGTTGTTTCCTATAATTGTTTGTCTTTTTCTTCTCGTGCCTTTGTTACATCCCTAGATACTATTTATGTCCCTAAAACTGTTTGCGAGGCATTATCTTATCCTTGATGGCGTGCAGCTATGCTTGAGGAAATGAATGCTCTAAATGTCAATGGAACATGGACTTTGGTTTCTTTGTCTAATGGTAAACGAGCTATTAGATGTAAGTGGGTGTTTACTATTAAATTTAATCCTGATGGCTCTATTAATTGTTTGAAAGCCCGTCTTGTTTCCAAGGGATAAGCTCAGACCTATGGTGTGGATTATTATGATGCTTTCTCTCTTGTTGCCAAACTTGCTTCTGTCAGGTTATTTATCTCCCTTGCAGCCATTTTTGATTGGCCTTTGCATCAGTTAGATATCAAGAATGCTTTATTTCATGGTGATCTTCAAGAGGAGGTGTATATGGAGCAACCGCCTAGGTTTGTTGCTCAAGGGGAGTCTGGGAAAGTATGTTGTCTGAAGAAATCTTTATATGGTCTAAAACAAAGTCCTCGGGCTTGGTTTGGTAAGCTTAGTCAGGCTATTGAAAAGTTCGGAATGCAAAAAAGCGAATCAGACCATTTTGTTTTCTTTAGAAAGTCTGATGGGGGGCATTATTCTACTAGTCGTATATGTGGACGATATTGTACTCAATGGTAATGACACTAGCGGAATTTCCTCACTAAAGTCTTTTCTCTATACTAAGTTTCACACTAAAGATATGGGGGTGTTGACATACTTCTTGGGGTTTGAGGTGAACAGAAGTAAGAAAGGAATCTTCATATCTCAAAGGAAGTATGTGCTTGATCTTTTATTGGAATCAGGGAAATTGGGTGCCAAACCTTGTAGTACACCAATTGTCCCTAATCTACAATTAACTAAAGAAGGTGAATTATTTGATGACCCTAAAAGGTACAGAAGACTTATTGGTAAATTAAAATACCTCGCGGTGACGTGTCATGATTTATCTTTTTCGGTGAGTGTTCTGAGTCAATATATATCATCACCAACTGTCGATCATTGGAAAGCAGTAGAACAAGTTTTATGTTATACTAGAATTGAATGTTTTTCTATATGGAAATCATGGTCATACTAGAATTGAATGTTTTTCTGACTCGGATTGGGCAGGATGCAAGGAAGATAGAAGATCCACCTCAGGATATTGTGTGTTTGTTGAAGGAAACTTGATTTCTTGGAAGAGTAAAAAGCATAATGTAGTCTCATGGTCTAGTGCGGAAGCCAAATATAGAGCAATGGCCAAGTTCGTATGTGATATTATATGGGTATATCAGCTCCTCGATGAGATTGGAATTAAAGCTTCAATACCTACAAAACTTTGGTGTGATAATCAAGTTGCACTACACATTGCTTCTAATCTAGTTTTTCATGAAAGAATGAAACACGTTGAAATTGATTGTCACTTCATTCGCGAAAAGATACAACAAGGTTTGATATCTACTGGTTATGTGAAAACCGGAGAACAACTAGGAGACATCTTCACCAAAACTTTCAATGGAATTCGAATCAATTATCTACGTAACAAGTTGGGCGTGATTAATAACTATGATCCAACTTGAGGGGGAGTTTTAAAGATTCTTAGGCTAATATCTAGACTATTTATTATGCTAGAATATATTGTAATTAATGAAATATATTATGTTACCTAGTTTAGGTAAATTAGATTTGTATATATAGCCTCATATGTTTTATGAATAAGATATGAGAAAAATTACTCTCTACAATAGACAAATCCTGCAAAAAAGTAGACAAGCAAACTATCATACAAGCAAATGAAAAACAACCAAAAAAGCATATGTAAAATGACTTCTGACAAAGCAAAACAAAGAAAAACGAAACTAAAATGAAACAAATGATTTCTCATCAAAAGAGAAAAATCTTATTTATATAAAATAGCGTAAACACTAAAAACCAGTCGACGACATAAAAGTCACCACTGAAGAAAATTTTGACAAAGAAGAAGAACTCAACAAGGATTTTAAGGAAGGAATTACCTAAAAAAATGGAAGTCGTGGGATTTTAAATTTCAATATATAAATATTTATATTATTCTTATTTTAATTTAAAAATATATATTCTTAGGTAACCGATGTTACAATCAAATTTTTTTGACAAAACATCCCAAAACAATATTTCAAGGGGCAACTCGGTACATAATACAGTTTAGGGGTAATGAAACCTTTAAGCATATATATAATTTAAATCATTGTCTTTAAGATAAAAATTAAATATTTATATTTCTATCTCAACTTGAAAATATGTGGTTTATTTTTATTTTAATTTAAAAAATATATTTTTTTATCTTAATTTAAAATAATAATTTATTATTATCTTCACTTTAAAAAACATATTTTATTCTTATTTTAATTTTTAAAAATTATATTTATTCTCATCTTAACTTAATGAAATATATTTTATTATTACCTTAAAAATATATTTTATTATTATATTGTAATAAAATATATATTTTATTTTTATATTAATAGAAAAATATTTTCTTACCTTAACCTAAAATATATATTTTATTTTTTTCTTTGAATTAACTAGGTCATGCAATGAAAATTATTTAGTTTATTAGAACATGTAAATTAAGTGTTGAATTCAAATTAACAAGTATATATATGTTATTAAAAACTCTAATGTTAAACTTGGCTTATTAGTTAGGTGTGCTCTTATCTCATTGAAATATTATAGGTTTGAGTATCCGTCAAACTTTTATTTTCATTATTTTTCCACAATAAAATAGAATTTAAGATATATATTAGATATTATCAATTATAATCTAATTAATGGATGTGGTTTTGTAATTGGGCAAGTGCTTAGTGTGCCAAGCAACCCAAGTTTCAAATCTTTGTTAGCAGGTACGGTAGATTAGGGGCTTATCAAATTTTAGGAGGTTTAATTAAATTTTCTTAAAAATTTTGAGGATTTAATGAGAATTCTTTTAGAAAAAAGTGAAGATCTAATTAATTTTTTTAAAAAAATTAAGAGACTTAATAAAAATTTTAATAGCTTGTGGAACTTGACTAATTTTTTTTTAAAAATAAAATTTAATGAGAAATTTTAGAAAATTTGAGGGCCTAATTAAAATTTATAAAATATTTTAAAATTATAATTTAAATTTTCCCTAATTTTGAGGGTGTTAAGGCTCCCACGCTTGGCTTTATCATTTGCTTATGTTCTATGTAACGCCCCGATTTAAGGCCCGGGAGTTATCAGTTTTTATTTAGGACTAGTTTCGGGTTAAAATTAGATTAAAATGTTGATTTTATAAAAACATATCATTATTTACAATAACGCCATTAATGAATTTGAAAAGGGGATTTTGAGATTCAAGTGTCATTTTCATTTCAAAAAGAAAACCTAAAAGCTAAACTTTCTCTTAAAAGCTCTCAACTACCTCTTCCTTGGCTCAAAGGTTTTTAGAAGATTTTCAAAGGTAATCATCACTTTTACATTGAATTTTAATTATTGAATCTTACATTTTCAAAAACCTAGCAAAGTATTGATTTTTCACTTAGGGTTCCAAAGTTTTGATAGAAAGGAGATGGATTTGTGAATTTTTCATAGGTGTTTTCAATGGTTACTTGGTGGGATGTTTTTAAACTATTTTTTGTTGCTAAATAATGTTAATAAGTAGCTTAAACCCATAAAACCCAAAACTAGGTGTAGTGAGTTAGATTTGAAGGTGAAAAGGTGGTGTTTTTGGCTTGGTTTTGGGGTAAAACGAGGGTTGGAGGTATACAGACCTAGAATGGGTGTTTTTAGATGATTTTGGTATGTTTTGGATGTTTAATTTGATGGGTAATTGCTGGGCTTTGCTTAAGAACGGATTCGATGATATTTTGATGGATTTTAGCTTTATTTTGATTGAGTAAATATGTCGATTGATGGAATGTTGCTTATCTCATGTAGGGTCAAATAAAGCATTTAGACAAGATAAATTAAAGAAAAAATAGGGTTGCTAAATAGGGTGAGATCTTAACGGGTTTCGCTTCAGTTTTCCCCGTGTAACTCGTTCGGTTCGGTCTGTTGGCTAGACCGGGACGAGGGGGTTACATTTGGTGGTATAAGAGCCATGTTACGAGGTCTCTCGGGAAGGTAAGTCAGGTAAGTTGGCTTGTTTGGATTGGTTGCTATTGCACGGTGTATGAAAGCATAATTTATTGTTCTTGTTGTTGGTTGAAGTTTAGTCGAGTGTTCCCATTGCTAGGTGTTGTTATTGGAAAATGGTTTTGGTTTAAAGAGCTTGAGAACTTGGATCCTTGCCCTTTCTAACCTAATGTTTTCTTGTGTGTGATGTATTTGTTATTTTAGACTTTATCTCTTTATGGTAAGACCCTAGAGGACGACCTAGAGCGGGTGACCAGGCACCCGGGGATGTGCCTCATGTTCCTCCTGCTCCCAATGGTAATGAGGTGGGTGGCGAAGGTAATGTGCCTCAGGCCGGTGCAATTTCTGGAGGTGATGGTAATGGACCTCAGGCCGGTGCAAATGTTAAGGGTAATGGAGCTCAAGCAGGTCAGGGTCCGGCAGGTGCAAACATGACTCATTTGATTCAGACTATAGTCGGGGCTTTTTAGACAGCCTTAGCAAGTATACATGTTGCAGCACCACCTCAAGGTGGGGCACCGATTTACCCCTTGAGAGACTTCGTAGCTTGGGTGGAGTCAAGTTCCGTGGTTTGACTTCTAAGGGTTCAGAGGCTTGGCTCGAGAGTACTACACGCGTCTTAGGTCAGATGGAGTGCTCAGATACTCGTAAGTTGGGTTGTGTTGTCTCCTTGCTTCAGGGAGATGCGTATGCTTGGTGGACTACCATTACTTCGGGTATGGCAGAAGCGGATGTCACTTGGGAATTCTTTAGAACAACTTTTAAGAAGAAGTATCTCGGAGTCCGATATCAGGATGAAAAGAAGAGAGAGTTTATGGCCTTGGTTCAGGGTAGTAAGACGGTGTTCGAGTATGATGTTCAGTTTGTGATGTTGAGCCAGTATGCTCCCGAGTTGGTTCCCAGTGAGAGGGAAAGGTGTGAGCGCTTCTGTTATGGTTTGACTAGAGATGTGAAGACTTATATGCTTGCCTCTGACTACACCGAGTTTGATGTTTTGGTCTCTAGGGCCAAAGATATTGAGCAGAACTTGGGCTCGAGTACCCATGCTAGTGGGTCTGATTCTGGGAAGAGACATGCGGATTGGGACAGAGATCATGCCAAAAAGCATAGAGATAGGAGGTATCAGCCCGATTCGAGGCATAGGGGCGGTAACCATGGACGGGGCCATCAGGGCCAAGGAGATATTGTTCACACTCCTGAGTGCACTAGATGCGGGAGACGCCATCCAGGCGAGTGTATGGGAACCTTTGGGGTATGTTGGAACTGTGGTTCCCGAGATCATTTGAAGCGTAATTGTCCACACCCAGCTAGGGGCGGACCGGCTCCAGCAAGGGAATTTGAGCATCAGAGAGGCCGTGAGCGCGGTCAAGGTGATTTTCAGCCGAGGAACGATGGTCAGAGGAACTTAGCTCATGTGGTGAAAGTTCAGCCCGAGGGTGGAGGACCGGCTAGGGTGTATGCACAGCGAGAGGCTGGGAATGACACGGATGTCATTGCAGGTAATTTCTCGTTACAGTCTTTGACTTTTCTTTCTTTGATAGATTCGGGTTCGACACATTCGTATATTTTGGGTGAACATGCAAGGTCTCTAGGTTTACCACATGAGTGGTTAGAAGTAGGTGTGAATGTTACTAGTTCTTTTGGTGATACCGTGGTAGTTAGGAACATGTATAGGAGGTGTCCCTTGATGATTCAGGGCCATGTGTTTCCGATTGACATGATGGAATTGTCGTTTTATGGTTTTGATGTGATTTTGGGCATGGATTGGCTCGTAGAGCATAGAGCTAGGGTAGACTTTGAGACCAAGAGAGTCTCCTTGAGGCTTACGAGTGATTTTGAAGTTGTAGTGGTGGGCGAGAACATTAAGTTCTTGTCCAATGTTGTATCTTCTTTAGAAGCTTGAAGACTAATGGATTCGGGTTGTCAGGCGTACTTGGCTTATGTGATGAATTCAAATATGAGTGAGGTTAGACCGCAAGACATTAGAACTGTTTGTGATTTTCCGAGTGTTTTTCCAGAAGAATTGTCGGGTTTGCCTCTAGATAGGGAAGTTGAGTTTGCTATTGAGAGGAATTCCGATTCTATACCCGTGTCTATTGCTCTGTATATAATGGCACCGAAAGAGTTGAAGACACAACTTCAATAATTGTCAGATAGATGTTTCATCAGGCCTAGTATTTCTCGTGGAGTGCTCTAGTCTTATTTTTGAAGAAAAAGAACGACAATATGAGGATGTGTATAGACTATAGACAGTTGAACAAGGTAATAGTGAATAACAAGTATCCTTCGTCGTGGATAGATGACTTTCTTGATCAGTTCTAACACCAGAGTTTAGGGGTCGGGTGAAATTAAATTATTAAAATATAATTTGGGCCTTGTATTTTCAAAACAAATAAAAATATGTTGGGCTTGTTTTAACTTAAACCCAAATAGCCATGGATTTTACACTATTGTAATTATCCATTTTCACTAAGGGTAAAAGTGTCCTTTGACTTTTAAAATAAATCAAAACAATAAAAATACATTTTCATCATCTTCCTCCCCTCCTCTTTCAAATGAAATAAACGACACTTCCCCTACCCTTTGCTATCTACTATTCCATTTCCTCCTTGCTTCATTCTTGACGATTTTTGAAAGGTAATTATGTTTTTGAGTTGTCATTATCTTCCTCTTCATTTCTATACCATTAGTTTTCATTAAAACCCATTATTTTACATTTTGAAGTTTTTGGGTTTTGAAGTAAAAATGATAACTTTGATAGCTTTTAGTTAAGCTTTTGATTTGTTGTTGTTAAATGAGGTATCTACTATTCAAAAGGTCCAACATATCTAATTTTTACATGGTTTTATAATGATTTTCGGATATGGGTTTTAGGGAGGTTTTAGGCGGTTCAAAGGTTGGTTTTTGGGGCTGTTTATGAGTGGGAATTGATGGCTGATGATTGTATGATGTTTAAGGGTTATTTTGGAAGCTTATGAGTGTGTTAAAAGTGTTAGAATCGATGGTTAATCATTGTATGTTTGGGCTGCTCGAAAATGCTAAATTGAATGTGTTCTTAGTTGGCTGTTTGGGCTGAGACTATCTAGACCGATTTGTAGTTGTTTTCATATACGACATCCTTGTGTACTCGAGATCAGAAGAATAACATGATGAGCACTTGAGACTTGTTTTGCAGAGATTGATGAGTAATCAGTTGTATGCTAAGCTGAGTAAATGCGAGTTCTGGATTATAGAGGTTGTGTTTCTTGGCCATGTGGTATCAGCTGAAGGTATTCGTGTTGATCCGAAGAAGATTAAAGCCATTGTTGAGTGGAAACAACCTAAGTCAGTGACAAAGATTAGAAGCTTCCTAGGACTAGCTGGTTACTATAGGAGATTCGTTGACGGATTCTCTAGAGTAGCCGTTTCGTTGACTAAATTGTTGCAAAAAGGAGTTAAGTTTGAGTGGTCAGAAGCGAGACAAAAGGAATTTGAGAAATTAAAAGAAGCTTTGACGAATGCTCCAGTGTTGGTACAACCAGTTTCAGGGAAAGAGTTCATAATCTATAACGATGCTTCCTACGTAGGTTTAGGTTGTGTTCTGATGCAAGAAAGGAGAGTTGTTGCTTATGCTTCGAGACAGTTGAAGGTGCACGAGAAGAACTACCCTACGCACGACATTGAGTTAGCAGCAGTTGTGTTTGCGTTGAAGATTTGGCGACACTACTTGTATGGTGAGAAGTGCACGGTTTACACTGATCATAAAAGCTTGAAGTATCTGATGACTCAGAGAGAGCTGAACTTGAGACAGAGAAAATGGCTTGAACTATTGAAAGACTATGATTTGACTATTTAGTACCATTCGGGTAAGGCAAATGTAGTGGCCGATGTGTTGAGCAGAAAAGTTGCAGTTGAGTTGCGAGCTATGTTATCTAGGCTGAGTGTATCAGGGGACGGTGGTTTGATTACAGAGTTGCAAGTGAAGCCTTCGTTGATTCAGATGATCAGAGAGAAACAGTTGCAAGACGTATCTTTAGCTTCACATGTTCATGACATTGCAAAGGGTAGACCGACAAAGTACAGTTTCAGTGATGAGAATGTGTTGTGTTTCAAAGGTAGAGTGGTAGTAGCTGCAGATGTTGAGTTGAGACGTATGATTCTGAGCGAAGCACATTCGAGTCCTTTTTCTATGCATCCGAGCAATACTAAGATGTACCGAGATCTGAAGAATGATTATTTCTGGGTTGGTTTGAAGAAGGATGTGGCCGAGTATGTGAGCCGTTGCATGGTATGTCAGAGAGTAAAGGCAGAACATCAGGTTCCTTCAGGTTTGTTACAACCTTTGAAAATTCCAGAATGGAAGTGGGAAAGAATCACTATGGACTTTGTGTCAAGGTTGTCGTTGTCTCCTTCGAAGAAGAATTCTGTTTGGGTGATTGTGGATAGATTCACTAACTGTGCTCATTTCTTAGCCGTGAACACCACTGATTCTCTAGATAAATTTGCAGTATTGTACATCCGTGATATTGTGAGACTGCATGGAGTTCCAAAGTCTATCGTATCAGACAGAGATCCGAGATTCACATCGAGGTTCTGGAGTTGTTTGCATAGTGCCCTAGGTAGTCGTTTGCATTTCTGTACTTCGTATCATCCGCAGTCAGATGGTCAATCAGAGCGAGTGATACAAGTATTAGAGGATATGCTCTGTTGTTGTGTGATCGATTTCCATGGAACGTGGGAGAAACATTTACCCTTAGCCGAGTTTGCTTACAACAACAGTTACCAGGCTAGTATCCAGATGGCTCCTTATGAAGCATTGTATGGTAGGCGATGTAGGACTCCGATCTGTTACGCTGAAGCGGGTCAGAAATTGTTACCTATGTCGGATTTGCTTAAGGGGACAACCGATAAAGTGAAGCTGATTTGTGACAGTCTGAGAGCAGCTTCCAATCGTCAGAAATCTTACGCGGATTTGAAGAGAAAAGAGATTGAGTTTTCGGTGGGTGAGAAAGTGTTTCTGAAAGTGTCTCTGTGGAAGAAGGTAATGCGATTTGGCCGGAAAGGCAAGTTGAGTCCGAGGTTTATCGGTCCGTATGAGATAGTTGAGCGGATTGGGCCAGTAGCTTACCATTTGAGATTGCCTTCAGAGTTAGAGAAGATCCATGATGTTTTCCATGTATCGATGATCAGGAGATATAGATCGGATCCGTCTCACGTTATTCCCGTTAAAGAGATAGAATTGAATCCAGATTTGTCTTATAATGAATAACCAGTTGAGATACTTGCTTCGGATAGCAAGGTGTTGCGTAGCAAGACCATAGAGTTGGTCAAGGTGTTGTGGCAACATAGAGGCGTGGAAGAGGCCACGTGAGAGAGGAAAGCTGATATACTTGAGCAGTTTCCGTACTTGTTTCCGCCAGGTAATTTCAGGGACGAAATTCCTTAAGTGGGGGAGAGTTATAACACCCGGGTTTGGGGGTCGGGTAAAATTAAATTATTAAAATATAATTTGGGACTTATATTTTCAAAACAAATAAAAATATGTTGGGCTTGTTTTAACTTAAACCCAAATAGCCATGGATTTTACACTATTGTAATTATCCATTTTCATTAAGGGTAAAAGTGTCCTTTGACTTTTAAAATAAAACAAAACAATAAAAATACATTTTCATCATCTTCCTCCCCTCCTCTTTCAAATGAAATCAACGACACTTCCCCTCCCCTATGCTATCTACTATTCCATTTCCTCCTTGCTTCATTCCTGACGATTTTTGAAAGGTAATTATGTTTTTGAGTTGTCCTTATCTTCCTCTTCATTTCTATACCATTAGTTTTCATTAAAACCCATTATTTTACATTTTGAAGTTTTTGGGTTTTGAAGTAAAAATGATAGCTTTTAGTTAAGCTTTTGATTTGTTGTTGTTAAATGAGGTATCTACTATTCAAAAGGTCCAACATATTTAATTTTTACATGGTTTTATAATGATTTTCGTATATGGGTTTTAGGTGGTTCAAAGGTTGGTTTTTTAGGCTGTTTATGAGTGGGAATTGATGGCTGATGATTGTATGATGTTTAAGGGTTATTTTGGAAGCTTATGAGTGCGTTAAAAGTGTTAGAATCGATGGTTAATCGATGTGTGTTTGGGCTGCTCGAAAATGCTAGTTTGAATGTGTTCTTAGTTGGCTATTTGCTTGAAAATGTGTTCCGGGTTTGCTTCAGTGATGGATGACTGATTGTTGATGTTTTTGCTTGTGTTGGATTGCTTAGAACCAAGGTTTTGTGTTGGTGAGACATCGGGAACTAATCCGGGAAGCATGGAAGATTGATTGGCTAGAGTTGTTGAGCTTGGAGTAGTCGGTGAGTGGTTCTTCAGTTTTAAATTGGTTTTCAAATGTTTGGTTCGAGCATGTAGACCTATGTCGAGCTTGGTAAACCCACCTAGAGTTGGGATTAGATTGGTAGTCTAATCTCAAGCTTTACTTTAGAGAACTATGAATGAACTTTGAATATTGTGTGGTTATGCCTCTTGTCCCATATTTATGTGATTGATGTTGTTAAGTATATTGCGATATACATGTGTGTTGAGGCATGATGTTCTATGCAATGTGACATGCATAATTTATTGGAGTGTAGTTTGTGCATGATGGTGGATCATGGTGAGTACGTGCTAAGCACGGAAATTGGTAAGAATGTTGTAAGGTTGAGCTATGAAATTAGTTAGTATTGGCACTAGTATGCTTGGGTACAAATGATCGATCGTTAGGATGTTAGTGTGCACACGAGTTCGAAATGCGCGCGTGGTCTTGGTGGTGGTAGTCACCAAGATAGAGTACGGGTACGCCCGGAATTCTTCATTTATATGTTAGTCGATGATGAGTGGAATCCCATCGACGGGGAGTGAGGATGAGTGGAATCTCCTCCGCGTGAAACGGTGATGAGTGTAATCCCACCGTAAGGTAATGTAATGGTTGAATGTTGGATGTGAGTTCCAACGATTGTTATCCGCGTATTCGGGTCATAGCTAGGTGCCAATACGGTTTGATAAATGTGTTTCCATATGGTTGTATTGTGGACATGTTGAGCATGGCATGATGATTGATGTTATGATCATGCATTTCATACATTTGATTCATGTGGTTCCGAAGGTAAGGAAACATGCATCCATCCTTGGTTTTGTTGCTCGTGGTTGGACTCTGCATTGTCGAAGTTTGTTTTATGAGCTTACCCTCACTAAGCTTTACGCTTATGCTCTCTTTGTTCGACAATGCAGATCCTTAGTTCGTGGGTTGCTTGTGCGAGGAGAAGGGCCTTCAAGTGTGCTATTTTGCTATCTTCAAGTATGAAATTTTAAACTAAAGATGTAATAGATAAGCAATGGGATTTGTGTATGTTGCTTGTGTTAAGGAGCTTGTTAAGACTCCTCTAGCATGATGATGTTTTGGTTGTGGTTGTTTGTGCCATGTATGTTGGCCTTGTGCCCTTATCTTTATGGTTATGTGTATGTGTTGTTCTAAGGCATGAAACCTTGATTTGCAATGTATGTCTCTTTTGGTGAATGCTTGATTCCTTAAAATGTATGCCCTTTTCATGTATGTTGTGTGTTGATCATGCTTACCATAGGGTGTATGCTTCTAGAGTTTATGCATGCATGTTTGGAGGTCCTAGTTGGGTGTCTTTGAGGCATCCTTGTGCCTTAACCAGCTAAAACATGTGTGATCGAGTCAGGGGTATCGATACGGCTGGGCCCGTATCGATACGACCTTCTTGTTTCAGGCCAAGCGTATCAATACGGCCTTCTTGTTTCGGGCCAAGCGTATCGATACTCGGAAAGGCGTACCGATACCATTTTTGCTACTGGAAATCTGAGATTTTGATGAGAAATTGAGGGTATCGAAACAGGCTCAAGTGTATCGATACGGTCTTCGTAGCGTTAACCACGAGAAGTTGACCGTTGAGGGCGTATCGGTACGATCAACCAGTGTACCGATACGGTCTCCCCGAGTTGACTATGGTCAGTTGACCTAGTCAAGGCGTATCGATACCCTCTTTGAGTGTTTCGATACGGTCTGTTGTATAAGCTAAAATGGGCTGTTTTTAATTTGCTGTTTGATTGTTTCACCTCGCTTGTTGTTTCCGATGTCGTTGTTTCACATAGGATGTATCAAAGCCTCTAGACAAGATAATAAATAAAAGAAAGTTTTCTAGGGTCGTTAACCGAAGTGGAGCCTTAACGGGTTTCGCCTCGGTTTTCCCTGCGTGTGACCCGTTCAGACCGGTCGGTCACCTAGGCCGGGACGAGGGGGTTACAACAGTTGAGAGGTGCTTCAGTGTTTTTGAAGATTGATTTGAGATCAGGTTACTATTAGTTGAAGGTGAAGGATGTGGACCTACCGAAGGCAGCCTTCCGCACACGTTATGGGCACTATGAGTTCTTGGTAATGCCTTTCGGTTTGACAATGCTCCAGCCGCATTTATGGATATGATGAACCGAGTGTTCCACGATTTTTTGGATAGGTTTTTGGTAGTGTTCATAGATGACGTCTTAGTGTACTCTAGGACCGAGGAAGAGCATGATGAGCATTTGCGACTAGTGCTTCAGACTTTACTTGAAAATTAGTTGTATGCCAAGTTGAGTAAATGCGAGTTTTGGATTAAAGAGGTAGTCTTCTTAGGTCATGTGATCTCGGCCCATGGAATTAGTGTGGATCCCAAGAAGATAGAAGCCATAGTAAGTTGGAAGCAACTGAAGTCGGTGACAGAAATCCATAGTTTCCTAGGCTTGGCGGGATATTATCGAAGATTTGTCGAGGGGTTTTCGAAGATTGCGGCACGTTTGACTAAATTGCTTCAGAAGAATGTTCCGCATGAGTGGTCGGATGCAAGACAACAAGCGTTTGAGAAGTTGAAGAAAGCTTTGACCGAAGCTCCTATTTTGGTTCAGTCGGAACCAGAGAAAGAGTTTGTGATTTACAATGACGCATCGTATGTAGGTTTAGGGTGTGTGCTTATGCAAGAAGGTAAGGTTGTAGCTTACGCTTCGAGACAATTGAAGGTTCACGAGAAGAACTACCCCACTCACAATATAGAGTTAGCCGCAATAGTGTTTGCTTTGAAGATTTGGAGACACCACCTTTATGGTGAGAAGTGCACAGTTTATACCGACCACAAGAGTTTGAAGTACTTGATGACTCAGAGGGAGTTGAACCTTAGACATCGTAGGTGGATGGAACTTCTTAAGGACTATGACCTTACGATAGAATACCATCTGGGTAAGGCAAACGTAGTGGTCGATGCTTTGAGTAGAAAAGTAGCAGTTGAGTTGTGAGCCATGTTTGCAAGATTGAGTGTGTCAAATGATGGCAGTTTGATAGCCGAGTTACAGGTTAAACCTTCGTTGGTTCAGTTGATTCGAGAGAAATAGTTGCAAGACGAATCCTTGGCACCTCACGTGCAAGATATAGCCGAGGGTAGACCCACAGATTTCTGCTTTGGCGTGAACAGGATCCTATGTTTCAAGGATAGGGTATTAGTCCGAGAAGATGCCGAGTTAAGGCGTACTATTTTGAATGAAGCACATAACAGTCCTTTTGCTATGCATCCGGGTAGTACGAAGATGTACCGTGGGTTAAAAGAATAGTACTACTGGATTAGGTTGAAGAAAGATGTGGCCGAGTTTGTGAGTAAGTGTATGGTATGTCAGCGAGTTAAAGCCGAACATCAGTTTCCTTCAGGTTTGTTACAGTCATTGAAGATTCCGGAATGGAAGTGGAAACGTATCACCATGGACTTTGTGTCGGGTTTACCGTTGACTCCTTCGAAGAAGAATTCAATGTGGGTGATAGTCGACAGATTCACTACGTGTGCCCATTT
The DNA here is from genome assembly GCA_030270665.1 of Hibiscus trionum. Taxonomy (NCBI): domain Eukaryota; kingdom Viridiplantae; phylum Streptophyta; class Magnoliopsida; order Malvales; family Malvaceae; genus Hibiscus; species Hibiscus trionum. The sequence continues at coordinate 15,296,132 of BSYR01000010.1, forward strand.
CATACCTTTTCATACTACCTACACCTTAGATAAGTTGGTCGATCTGTACATCAGTGAGATAGTGAGATTGCATGGGGTACCGAAATCGATTATATCAGACCGGGATCCGAGGTTTACAACTAGATTTTGGGAGTGTTTCCATCGTGCCTTGGGTACTTGGTTGAACTTCAGCACTTCGTATCACCTGCAGTCAGATGGTCCGTCAGAGAGAGTTATTCAGGTGTTGGAGGACATGTTGAGGTGTTGCATCATCGATTTTCAGGGTTCTTGGGAGAAACACCTATCGTTAGTAGAGTTTGCGTACAATAACAGTTATCAGACTAGTATTCAGATGGCACCGTATGAGGCTCTATATGGTAGGAGGTGTAGAACACCTATTTGTTGGGCTGAGGCCGGACAGAAGCTTGTACCGATGCCAGACTTGCTTAAAGGCACTACCGAGAAGGTAAAACTGATCTGTGATCTCTTGAAGGCCGCTTCAGACAGACAGAAATCGTATGCCAATTTGAAGAGAAAAGAGATAGAGTATGACGTGGGCGAAAAAGTATTCTTGAAAGTCTCACATTGGAAGAAGGTGATGAGGTTTGGTAGGAAAGGTAAATTGAGTCCGAGATTCATTGGACCTTACGAGGTAGTTGAGAGGGTCGGTCCCGTTGCGTATAGATTGAGACTGCCGACGGAGTTAGAGAAGATTCATGATGTGTTCCATGTTTCGATGCTCTGAAAGTATAGATCGAATCCGTCTCATGTAATGCCAATGGAAGAGATTGAGTTGAACCCCAACCTGTCATATGATGAAGAGCCGGTTGAGATTCTTGCTACGTACAGTAAAGTGTTGCGTGGGAGGTCTATCGAGTTAGTCAAAGTTTTGTGGAGACACCGAGGAGGGGAAGAGGCTACTTGGGAGAGGAAGGAAGACATGGAGAAACAATTTCCGTATCTCTTTCTGTCATGTAATTTCGAGGATGAAATTCCTTAAGTGGGGAAGAGTTGTAACGCCCCGGTTTAGGGCCCGAGAGTTATCGATTTTGATCTAGGACTAGTTTCGGGTTAAAATAAGATTAAAATGCTGATTTTATAAAAACATGCCATTATTTACAATAACGCCATTAATGAATTTGAAAAGGAGATTTTGAGATTTAAGTGTCATCTTCATTTCAAAAAGAAAACATAAAAGCAAAACTTTTTCCTAAAAGCTCTCCACCACCTCTTCCTTGGCTCAAAGGTTTTTAGAAGATTTTCAAAGGTAATCATCACTTTTACATTGGCTTTTAATTATTGAATCTTACCTTTTCGAAAACCTAGCAAAATATTGATTTTTCACTTAAGGTTCCAAAGTTTTGATGGAAATGAGATGGATTTGTAAAATTTTCGTAGGGGTTTTCAATGGTTACTTGGTGGGATGTTTTTAAACTATTTTTGGTTGCTAAATAATGTTAATAAGTAGCTTAAACCCATAAAACCCGAAACTAGGTGTAGTGGGTAAGATTTGAAGGTGAAAAAGTGGTGTTTTTGGCTTGGTTTTGGGGTAAAACGAGGGCTGGAGGTATACGAACCTAGGATGAGTGTTTTTAGATGATTTTAGTGTGTTTTGGATGTTTAATTTGATAGGTAATTGATGGGCTTTGCTTAAGAACGAATTTGATGATATTTTGATGGATTTCGGCTTTGTTTTGATTGAGTAAATGTGTTGATTGATGGATTGTTGCTTATCTCATGTAGGGTCAAATAAAGCATTTAGACAAGATAAATTAAAGAAAAAATAGGGTTACTAATCGGGTGAGATCTTAACGGGTTTCGCTTCGGTTTTCCCCATGTAACTCGTTCGGTTCGGTCTGTTGGCTAGACCGGGACGAGGGGGTTACATTCTTACACTTTTTTTGTTTCAATTTTTTCGTTATTATCTGATTTGAGTATTAAATTTATTACATTAAGATTAAACTAATAAAATATAATAGTAGATGACTTGATTAATATCATTGTAATAATTCAGTGGTCTAATTGATAAAATTTATAGTTTAATGATCAAAATAGAATGAAATCAATAGTTTAATGACGTTAAAAGTTAATTTACCCTATTCATGTTTAATAATCTTTTGTTGATAAGTTTGAAAGTACTTTTATAGCAAAAAAGTTTTTTCCCAATGTTTTTTGTCCGAATCCCAAAGAAATGGGTGCTGCCGCAGCTCCAATCCCCCATCTAACAGTGATCACTTTCCTATTCCTCCTCCCCACCATCACCCGATCTCATACTCCCACCATCTCCGTCAGGGACTTCGGAGCCACCGGAAACGGCAAGCACTACGACACATCCGCTATCCAATCGGCCATCGACAGCTGCCACACTAAGCCTTGCTACGTAACCTTCCCGACAGGCACCTATCTAACAGCCACAGTCTACCTCAAATCCAACGTGATTTTAGACATCCCCAAAGGCAGCACCATCTTGGGCGGAACCAAATTGGAAGACTACCCGAAAGAATCCCATAAATGGTATGTGATATTAGCTGAGAAGGCAAGCGATGTAGGGATAACGGGGGGAGGGGTGGTGGATGGGCAGGGGTCGGAGTTCGTGGTGAAGTTGGATCAAAGGAAAAACGTTATGGTGAGCTGGAACCAGACGGGGGCTTGCTCCGGCGACGAGTGTCGGCCGAGGTTGGTGGGTTTTCTTGACTCTACCAATGTTAGAGTTTGGAATGTTAGCTTCACGCAGCCAGCGTATTGGTGGTCAGTCTCTCTTCTCTTTTTCTAAAGTTGTATATTTTGGAATGTTACCTTCACCTGATGGAAGTGTGAATTTTTAAAGAAGATTGATAATCTAATATTTCATTTTGATTATGTGATCTGGTATTGTTTTCAAAACTAGTAAACGGAGAAGAAAAAGATGTAGGGGAACGCTGGATCTGATAACTAATGTCTGAAAATTGCTACTCCATTAGCTATTATTCCATGTATTGTGATGAATGCAGCTTGCACATTGTTCGATGTCAAAACACATCTATACATGATGTTTCAATCTATGGAGATTTCAATACACCCAACAATGATGGGATAGACATTGAGGATTCAAATAATACTGTGATTACGAGATGCCGCATCGATACAGGAGATGATGCTATATGCCCCAAGACATACACTGGCCCTCTATATAACTTAACTGCAACAAACACCTGGATTCGAACAAAATCTTCTGCGATTAAACTTGGAAGTGCTAGCTGGTTTGAGTTCAAGAATTTGGTCTTTGACAACATAACCATTGTAGATTCTCATAGAGGGCTTGGATTTCAGATACGTGATGGAGGTAATGCTATCCGGGTTTTGTGTTTCTCTTCTTTCTTTTCTTTTTCTTTGGTTGTCGATGTTATCTGGTTTTCGGTTATCTTGTGCAGGAAATGTGAACGATGTCACTTTCTCAAACATAAACATCAGCACAAGATATTACCATCCGTCATGGTGGGGGAGGGCTGAGCCTATTTATGTCACGACCTGCCCGCGACACTTGAATTCAAAAGAGGGTTCAATCTCGAACTTGAACTTCATAAACATCACTGTAAATTCTGAAAATGGTATCTTCTTATCAGGCTCAAAAGGTGGATTGCTAAGGAATTTGAGATTCATAAACATGAATCTAACTTACAGACGATGGACAAATTACAAAGGTGGGTTGGTCGACTACAGGCCTGGATGTCAGGGGCTTGTGAATCACAGCATAGCTGGAATTATCATGGAACATATTGATGGTTTGGATGTTGAGAATGTGAACATGAATTGGATCGATGGACGAACTGAGCAATGGAATAATCCTTTGGACTTCAGGCCTTCAACTGTCAATAATATTTCCTTGCTTAGCTTTCATTCCGGTTTCTACCCATCTGGTTTCGACACACAGTGAATGCATCATTGGATTGGCTCAAAATAAGATTTGGAAATCATCATTTTAACACGAAATGAATGTGTAGACACTACCTTTTGAGGATGTAGTTTTGCTTGTAAACTCTCAATCATTTGTGCTGCATGATGTCAAAGAAAATGATATAATAAGTTTCATCAGACAAAAATAGTTCCTTGGGGACCAATTTATCTTGGAAGTAGGTGCTTTAGTTCATTGAAGGTCGATGGAACTTGTAACCTTTTCTGCTATGAAATCAATTTACCTTGATTTGTTGGAGTAAATTGATAGTTTCTGCCATGGGTAAGTGTTCACCAAATGACTAGGATACTTTTTCATCTTGTTTTACCTTTTGTCCGTAAAATATAACATTATGTTTTCTACTGTTACCGTTTTGGTACCCCGAACATTAGTCTCCATCATTTGGGTAACAGAGAGCTTACATGGTGCCTTAAAAAATATAAATAAAAAAAACCACGTGTGCATACAAAAATGAAATCTAAGCCATCAACTCTCTCTACTCCTCCCATCACCACCATTCTCGGATAAAAATGTTCTGCCCCTTTTCGGTGCCTTTTTCGGTGTTCTATACCCTAAAAAATACACCCTACCCAAAATTCTCTAAACCCTAACCACAAACTCTCAACCCCAAACCTATTTTTTAGTGTAAGGGCTTACATAGGGGCATCGAAAAGAGTAGAGAATTTATGTTCACCACTCTCCTCCAGCTGCTTTCTTCTTCCTCCTTTAATCTTCTTCTAAAATGGTTATGGATAATCCTTCATCTCCACCACCCAACTTGGATTTAGAGAACCTCAAAGTCATTAAAATTCTAGGCAAAGGAGTCAGGGCTGTGTTGTAACTTCCTCGTCCCGGTCTAGACGACTGACCAGTCCGAGTAGGTTACACGGGGAAAACCGAAGCGAAACCCGTTAAGGCTCCCCTTCGGTTAGCAACTTTAGAAAATTTCTTTTAAACATTATCTTGTCTAAATGCTTTAAACAAATCCTATGTGAGATACGACAGCGGAAGGACAACGGAACAATACAAAACATACAAAACAAGCAATTTAAACAACCAATTTTATCCTTTACAACAGGCCGTATCGATACGCTAGAAGACCGTATCGATACGCCTTGACTTGGTCAACTGCCCCAAGTCAATCTAAGAAGACCGTATCGGTACACTGGTTGACCGTACCGATACGCCCTCAACGGTCAACTTCTCACGGTCAAACAATAAAGACCGTACCGATGCACCTAAGACCCGTACCGGTACGTCAAAATCTCGTCAATTTCTCAGATTTCCAGAGAGCTTTTGGCGTATCGATACACCCTCGTGTATCGGTACGCTAAGCCTAAAATGAAGTCTAAAGTGTAGGACCGTATCGATACGGCCCTTAGGCGTACCGATACGCCCTGCACTGCAAACTGCATTTTAGTTGCAAAACGCACCAAGACTCAACTCTAGATGCAATTTACGACTCGTCTAGCAACGAACAAACCCTCATACAACATTTAGCAACCAAAGCTAAACATACGATGCTACTAAACCCAACAAACATGGCATCCCACACAAGATAAGCACTTAGATAGGAAACTTGCATAAAGGCATACATAAATAAACCATTTCATTCATAGGAAGCAAACACTTACATAAACATTGCATATCAAGGTTTATATGCCTTTAAAAGATAGCACATAAGCAAACATTGAACATAGTCATAAGTCTTCAAAACAAAAAGCATTTAGGCAACAACATAAACATGGTTTACAATCTACAACAAAGGCAATAACATCAAAAACCAAAACATATGTGTCTAACAACGCTCATACAAAACACATAGCATCCCCATTGCTAAACTACCACATTATTTACTAAACCATACTTGAGCAACTACTAAAGCTTGGAATGCCCCTTTCCTTGCTCCTTGCTAACTCCACGCTAATGATCTGCATTGTCGAAAACGAGAGCGTAAGCTAGAAGCTTAGTGAGGGTGCTCTAAAACAAAAACAACGACAATTCAGGGTTCAAGCATATCATCCTTAAGACAACTCACAAGCATACATAAGCATCAACATAGCATCATAGCTAACATCACATGAATGCATTAACATGGCTTCTTACCTCATGTTATGCCCAACAAGATATAACAATTATCTTAACAATAACCACACATGAACAAGTATATCGGCAACTATTAGTTTACTCGGATATGCGGATAATTTCCTTTGGGGTTTTCACCTCCAATGTACTCAACAACAACGTTACCTTCGGTGGGATTACACTCATCACCGGTCCTTGCATGGATGAGATTACACTCATCATCACATGCCCTACGGATCGGATTCCACACATCATCACGTAATAATATATAATTTCTGGTGGAATATTACATCACCGTACTCCTCCTTGATGACTTTATGCCACCAAGGCCACGCCCGAATTTGACTCAACCGTGTGCACACTCTCATCCTAATGATCGATCATTTATACCCGGTAATTGAACTAGTGCCAATCATACTTTCAAGTCAAACCATGACAATTCATCATGCATTTCAACATATCAAACACCACATACATCAATGTATATCAAAACATACATAATCAACACATGCTTTACAAGTCTACACCATGCATATTAAGCAAAACTCATAAAACACACAAGAAATTAAGCTACCAACTTAACCTCTACCTTGGATTGGCCTACCAAGCGCAATCCAACTCCACAACCGTACACTTGAACCAATTTAAATGATTCCACTCACCGAACTTCCTTAAGCAAACTGAGAAAAGCTTAATCAAGCCTCCACACTTTCCGGAATTGTGCCCGAAGCTTCTCCAACGGTTCCCCTTGATTCTAACCAATCAAAAACAATATATTACTCAACCAAATCATCACCAAACACTGTCACAACCCCAAACTACAACCACAAGCTAAATTCTTACAATTTCAAACCAAGGCTAACACCAAAAATCCCATTTTCGTACTCCCCAACAACCTAGCAGAAAACCAATGATTCCAACACCCAAAACACCATTAAACACCTTCAAAAAAACCTCTCTAACATTGCTATAACATCAGCCCCACTCTCCAACACAAAACCACACCAAAACCCCATATTTTCACCCTTTTAAAATACCCCCAAAAACCCATTTCGGGATTTTTGATAAAACCTCACCATTTTGAGATATAATGTACCTTAGGGCAAGATTAGTTCATAACTTAACTCTACAAATAAAAAAAAAATCAAAAAGCCATTAAAGTTTCATCCTTTCCTTTCAAAGCTTTGAAAACTTGAAATTCTCAACAATGGTGTTTTCTAAAAACTAAAACCATCAATGTGCTAGGAATGAAGAGGACAAGTCAAAAATGGTCTTACCTTGTTGAAATCACTTGAAATGATGAAGAGATTTGATGGAATAGTGATTGGAGTTTTAGGGAGTTTTTGACGTGAAAAGTGGATGGAGAAAAAAGATGAAGAAAATGTTTCAAAAGCCCATTTTCTCATCTTTTTCCTACTTTTAAAAATTTACAGCTTTGCCATTAATGAAATTCAACCCTTTTTAAAATAAAACTAAAGTCTATTTTAATTAAAACGAGTCCAACGACTCGAACCTGATTCACACACTCAACTCCCGACCCCCAAAACCCGGGTGTTACATGTTTCTTCCTCGTGTACTATGCATTCACCATTCCTACCGCCCGCTCCCCGTTTGCTCTCAAGGTTGTTCAAAGATCCCAAGGTGATGCTGACCGTCGTCGAGCCCGTTGAGAATTGGAACAAGACTTAGTTTTCACGCGACGATGATTCCAAAGCTACCACCACTGCCGCCTCGAATCACCCAAAATAAATCTTTCCGCATGGATTTAGTGGGGGAGATGAAGGATTATCCAATAACTATTTTAGAGGAAGATTAAATGGTGGTGGTGGTGGAATTTTTTAACATACACATAAGATTATGTTCTATACATAATATTTAAATTATTTCACTATTTTTCAAGTATATATATTTTTACATTATTGACAGGCATGGTAAACTGTCAAAATAATTATTATTGATCTCTAAAGAAATAATTAAATAGTGTAGTAAAGAGAAGAAGGATTTATCCACAGAGACTTTGGAAATTCTGATGTAGAAGGCTTTTGGTATTGATTTAGGCAAAAAAGGTGTAAATAAATTAGGTGGTTTATCGCAAGAATTTAATTTAAATAAAACAAGGAAATGAAAATTTAAATCTCAGAATGAGAGTAAATTTAAGAAGATATTTAGTTTAAGTAAACAGCCTCAAACTTCGCTTGGACTCATTTCCAATTGATCATCGAATAAGATTTTACTTCGGATAAATGTCAGTTACAATCTACAAGGGCCAACCCTTGTAACTTGTTTTTCTCTCCGGTAAATCGAAAATCCAAAATCAATTTTTGAATTTCAGTTTTTTGGCTAGACTAACCACGACTATCGCCGTTAGAATAAAACAATTTAAAATTTGGAAAAACCCAATTCAGACTATGTTGTCTCAATGAGAATCAAATCTGATCTCAATTTCCCTTAGCGGACCACCGCTAAGTGTAACACCCCCTTCTAGGCCTGGTCGAGAACCGGGTCGGGGAGTTCTACCGGTGAGCAATACAACATTCGGTACGATAAAATTTCAATTCTTAACATATTATAATCAATGTAATGCTAATAAAACAATACCAAACATGCTTCTTAGTCCAATTAATCCAATACGAAACAATAACTATCCATTTAGGACCAATTCTTAACTATTACAAGTTTTAGGGACCAAACTATAAATTTGACAAATTAGGGGTCCTTCGATGTAATTTTCCATACCTTACTGAAATACAACACAATGTCAACAAGTCTGTAAAATTTCATACAAGTTGGAGTTCATTTGCTCATTTAATTGATTCGCTCTAAATTCAGTGATCAAAAACTGCCAGATTATGCATTTTAACCAACTTAACTAACCCTGTATCGAAACACCTTAGGCCTGTTTCGATACGGATGTACGATGGTCAACCTTTGTTAACTTTACCCCATCATACCGTATCGATACGGGCAAGCCCTGTATCGGTACGAGTTGACTCTCTTTGACTCGTTTCGATACATGTTAGACCCGTATCGAACAGAGGATTCCAGTAGCAAAATGTTCCGGCACGGCTCTAGACCGTTTCGATACGCCATGTTCTGAGAGTTCAATTATGCCTACCCGTATCGATACGCCATTACCCCGTATCGATACGGCCTGACCTGTGATGACAGAATTTTTGTTGGTTTTTAATCGAATTGACCTACCAAACGATGTTCAAATGCAATGGAACTTTACACATAATATTTCAATGCTTTAAACTACTAGAATGAAAAATTTCATGATCATACGAATATGTTTACTAGGTTTTTACCTATGTGAGTCAATTAAGCCATTTTTAACCATTTTAGCTAAACCAAAAGACGATTTAGGGCCTTTAACCAACTTACAATATATGCACATTACAAACATAACAAAATGGGCACAAAAGACTAGTTCAACTACTTTGCCACCTTCCTAGGAGTTCATAAGGTCAAAATACATTACTCTAGGCTTGTAGTGACTTATCTCGCCTCGACTATCTGACCTTCAAGCACGGTGACCTTTCAACCAGAAATGCATGAGATGAGACATGTTAGGCATACATTGCCTAGTGAGGTAGTCATTGCAATATAATGACAATGAACAATGCAAATACATATTCTCATGCATTTCAATAACAATACCATGTTTCAATATACAATGTTTAACATATAAATTTCATTATTAAACCTTGGATTGAATCAAGATAGTGGATACGCGAATTCCTACACCTCGCCAAATAAATGAATGGTCTAATCCCTCCGCCTCGCCAATATGACCAATATCAAAACACATCCCTCCGCCTCGCCAAATCAATATAGGCCGTAGCCCTAGGACCGTAGTCCACTCGTACACTGAGCTCATAAATTCTATGGCATTCCAATTGTATCTAATGTCCATTCAAATCCAAGGTTTCAATGTCCGTATTCATATTCAACGTTCAATGAGAATTCTGATGACCAATGACTTCAATAATATCGATAGAAAACATGTCTCATTATCAATATGCTATGGTTTCAATGTCAATGTCAATATCAATATCCGATGATTTCTTTACAATATTTCAATAAAAATAATTATATCGATGACAATGCATGATGAAGATGCCAATAACTATGTCCGATGTTCAATAACAAGCTTACCGACACTTACCAATAGATCTGTTTAATAATCTGATGTCATTTCCTCAATAGTAATGTTAGCAATAAGATCGAAATCAATAATAAAGGATTCGAGAAGGCTCCTCACCTAATCCCGAGACTCCGAGTACACTCACCTTTCTAATCTGATGCTCCTACGGCTCTCGGACGACAACACCCGTATTCCTAGATTCTGATGATGTCGATGGATGATCTAGATCGATCTCCCTAGCTAGGAAAATCAATAGGGAATCGTTAGAATGATATTTCAATATCGAAATCAATATAACAATACCGAAATCAATATCTAAACTTATGATAACAATAGCTAACTCGATAGCCATGGATGACCAAACCCTAGCTTAGGTTAAGATTAGCTTATCCATGGAATTCAATGTTCGATTGAGGATTATAGCTTACTCGGTCGATGGAAAAGATTTGATAACAATAAACCATTGAAAATTTAAGCTTTTCCACCTTCAACAATGGAGGTGTGTGCTTGGATGAGGAAGAACATGAAGACAAGGTGCTAGTTTAATTTAATTTCGGGTATGCTTCAATTCCAACTTTCTTTCTTTTATTCAAATTGGCCGGAAGTATTTTCCTTCCAATGAAGGAACTCATCATCATTTGCTAAGGATACAGTGACTTCAATGAGGAGGGGATAATCACAAGATTAGTCCCTCAACTCTTGGGAGTTCATAGCTTTAGCCCCCAAACTTTCAATTTTCACAATTTAGCCACTAAACAGGTTCCAATATTATTCGATAGGGTCCAATAACAACGATTTAACTCGATTAGAGTCCAATATCAATAATTAACTAACCGATACTATTTTTAGACTTCATCGATGCGAAATCTCCTATCACTGAAACCTAATTCCGACTAGACTAGATTTTGGGGTGTTACAACTCTCCCCCTTAAGAAAAATTCGTCCTCAAATTTTTACCTGAAATGAAGAGATGTGGATATTGTTGTTTTGTAACACCCCAAAATCCGGTCTAGTTGGAATTGGGTTCCGGTGATCAGAAATTTTGCATTAATAAAGTCTAAAAAATAGTATCTGCTAGTTAAATTATTGACATTGGACCCCATCGAATAATATTGGAACCTATCTAGTGGCTTAATTGTGAAAATTGGAAGTTTGGGGGCAAAATCATGAACTATCAGAAGTAGATGGACTGATCTTGCGATTAGCCCCACTACAAATTAATCACCATTCCAATGGCAAGTAAAATTGAGTTCGTTCATTTGAAGGTAAGGGGCCTTACAGCCAAATTAATAAAAGAAGGGGAAAAGGGGTTGAAACTTACCCGAGAAACCAAAACCAAGCTAGCATCTAACTATCTGCATCTTCTTCCTCACCTCAAGCAAGCACCTCTATTGGTGACCTTGTAAAGCTTGATTTTTTCTTTAAGATTTTGATATCGAATTGTTGTTCTCTATCGGGTAAGATAAATCTTCCAAATTATCATTGTATCCCATGGATAAACTAAGCTTAATCTAAGCTAGGTTTTGGTCATCCATGGTTATTGTGTTAAGCTCTAGATTATCCTAAGTTTAGATATTAATTTTAATATTGTTATATTGATTTTGATATCGAAATATTGTCCTAACAATTTCCTATTGATTTTCCTAGCTCGGGAGGTCGATCTAGATCATCCATCGACACCAACAGAAGCTAGAAATAAGGGTGTTGTCATCCGAGAACCGTAGGAGCCTCGGATTAGCAAGGTGAGTGTAGTCGAAGTCTCGGGCTTAGGCGAGGAGCCATCCTGAATTCATTGTTATCAATTTTGAATACATAGTTAACATTGTTTTTAAGGTTATAGCACCGGTTCGTTTAACAAACATATTGGTAAGTTCCGGTAAGCATTGCATTGATCATCGGATATCGGATATCGACATTGTCATTGTTAATAAGTATAGATCATGTTATAGCCATTGTCATTGTTAAAGTATATTGCCATTGGTCATTGAAGTAAGCATTGAAATTATCACTGATCATTGTACCGATATGTCATTGAAACATTGATATTAAATATTGATAAGGATGTTGAATCATTGGATACACCGAGCATGATCATTGTGTTATCATTGGAAAATCATGTCATGATCATTGTTAATGTAGAGATGAAATTGCATATTATAACATTGTTATTCTTGTGACTACCTCACTAGGAAAAGTATGCCTAATGCATTTCATTTCATCCATTTCAGGTTAGCTAAGTTTTTGGATTAAGATCGGAGGAGTTGAAGCGTTGCACAAGTCACAATCAAGCTATAAGTAATGTATATCGACCCTTTTGAACTCCTATTTGGTGGCAAGGTGCATGTACTAGTCGATAAAGTCTATTTTTTATGTCCATACTATGGTCAAGTGGTAAAAGTATGATATGCCTAATATGAACTTTTCATGTAGTGAAAAATGGCCTAAAATGCATAATATGGCACAAAAAGGTAAAAACTAAGTAAATGGATTCATTTGACCCTAAAATCTGGTATGTAAGTAGATTGTACAGTTATAATGTTGTGTGTAAATTTTTGTTGCGTCTGAACATCATTTGATCGTCCAAATCGATTAAAAACCAACAAAAATCTGCCATTACAAGTCAGGCTGTATTGATATGGTGTAAAGCGTATCGATACGGTTAAGTATAATTGAACTCACAAAACAGGGCGTATCGATACGGATTAGAGCCGTACGGAACATTTTGCTACATGAATTCCATGTTTCGATACAAGTCTATAGTGTATCGAAACGAGTCAAAGTCAAGGTCAAAGGGAGTCAACCTGTACCGATACAGGGCTAAAGGACAAAGTCAACTTAAGTTGACCATCGTACACCCATTTTGAAACTGCCTTATTGTGTTTCGATACAGGGTCAGTTAAGTTTTTTAAAAGACTTAATCAAGCAGTTTGCAAAGTTTACAATTTGATCACTGAATTTAGAGTGAATCAATTGTATGAGTAAATAAACTCTGAATTATATGAAATATTACAGGCTTGTTAATATTGTATTAAATTTCACTGTAGTATAATCAATTGCATCGAAGGACCTCTAATTTATCAAATTTATAGTATGGTCCTTAAAACTTGTAATTAGTCCTAAACGTTTAAATATTGTTTCACAAGGAGTCAATTGGACTAAGAGGTATATCCGGTAATGTTTTGTTTGTGTAATATTGATCAATTGTCGATTAAGAAATGAAATTTTACTGCACCGATCACCGTACCGTTCATCGGTAGCACACTCCGACCCGGTTCTCGACCAGGCCGAAAAGGGGGTGTTACATTTGTGGTATCAGTGCTAGAGTTTAGTCGATTCTAGGACTAAACCAAGGCTTGTTACATTGTTATTGTGTTACTTTACCACATAGAAGTTGTATATTATATGTATTGTGACTTGTCAAGTAATCTGATATATTCATGTTATAGTTATGTCTGGAACGAATGTGGCTCACATTCATGAACATGCCACGGGTTCTTCGACTCATGGCGAAGAAGTGAGAGGGGGAGAACAACTGGATCCGCGTAGATCCCCACATCAGCAAGCTGAGCTTGCTACACCTGATGCACAGGCAGAATGTTATTGAAACATGACTGACATGTTCAAGCAGTTCATGACCGCGATGGGAGCAGCGCCATCTACACAGCCTGCTCCACCTGTTGTTCAGTATGCCCGAGCCCCTGTAGATAAGTTGGCTTCACTCCGAGCTTGTTCCTTTGATAGGCAAGATGATGATAATCCGGAGATTGATGAATACTGGTTGGACAACACAATGCGAATTATGAATAAATAGTTGTAGAGCGTTGAGGTGTTCTCTATTTATGAGCGCAAGTGCACACTCTAGTCAAGTTATAATACAAAAGATATCGTCTCCTACAGGGATTGGACAGCTTGATTCGACTCGTAGTTCCTGCATAAGAAAAAGTAAATGCACAATTAAGTTGGTTGTTTGAGAAAGAAAGTAAAATAAAAACACAAGCAATTAAAAAGAAAGTGATCAGATTGATAGAGAGGGACGAGTTATGCTGCTGTTTAGTGTGAAACTGTGTTGAATAGGACAAGTTGTTTTGCGCTGCCAGACTCTACTGCCTCGGTGAGTGATGGCAGGTGGACTATTGAGACCATCTTGCTGCCTCGGCAGGGGAATGGAACTGTGTCTCGACAGAACTACAAGGCTCGGCAGAACACTTCGAAAGTGATCCCGCTCATGTCTAAGTCAGAATTCTGTTGATGCCCACTACAGATAATACCAGTCGCGGTGTGAATCGTGCAAAGACAGCAATTTTGATTCACCCTCTTTTAGCCACCTTAAACCCTAACCTCTGTCTAGGCCGAATTGATCGCACCATCTATAGATGAAATTGTACTTATTTTTTTCATGAGTTCGACTCTCTCGATACCAAACAAATGGATAGAATTCAAATAATCTTTCGCCTTAATTGAAAACTATGAAGAACATAGAATAAGTAAACCTTGAAGTTTTATTTGCAAAAACAAATTTAAAATCCTAAACAACCATTCTCACACTGATTACAACATAACCCAAACCCAATGAGAAATTTAGAACATGATGGCGGCAAGAAAACCTAAACTATGCCTAAGGAAAACCTAACTTGTTTTAAAATAGAATTATAATGGGTATATATAGGCATTAGCTAGGTCTAGTCCTTGAAGTAGAAGTCTTCAAAGTAGCTTTTTACATTAAATGTGACTCTAAACTCCGACTTCTTTGAGTTGAATGTGGACTTTATCATGTTGCCTTGCTCTGCAAGTAATCTCGAGATCCTTCTTCGGCCGCTTTGACTACTGATACAGTCGTTGGAAATTGAGTGGACAACATCGATAGAATCATGATTGTCTGCTCTACACATCGCACTCCGGTTCTCCCACTCCATAGTTTGCTGTCTTGGGCGGTAGGTAGGGCGGCGGCAGCTGATGTCTCTATCTAGAACTGCATCAATACAGCTCCTTGGTCTGTTGTCTCAGCATCACGTCCACAGCTCTTCTTTCCCTCTGTCAGCCTCTAGTACCTGAAACTAAAATTACACTAAAATAGTACCTTTTCTTCACCAAATAAAAGAGAAACTATAAAAGCGTGGCAAAGTAAAAAAAATACTGTAAAATGCAATGCATGGCCCTAATTATGCCAAGAATGCACTCGAAAACAGAAATAATATGAGATGAAATGTGCATGAAATATAAAACTTTTGGACACTTTACACCCCCCAAACTTGAACTATTGCTTGTCGTCAAACAATGCAACCTAAACATACTTGCCCTTATATTAACTAGAAAGAAAAACATGTTTTTAACTTGATTTAGCACCTCAAGGCCGTGGCACCTATATTAGATTAGTTAAGGGAAAATAGCAAGAAAATAACTCAGAATTAATTTCTAATGACAGTGCAGAACTGTGTACAGGCTGAATATGCAGAATGTTCTAAATAAACAAAGATGTTGTTATGATATATAAGGTTGCTGCCAAGACAGCACAGTTAAGCACAAGTAAAATAATCATGGCAATGAGGGCTTCAACTTATCACAACTACTCTTCTAGGTCTGAAATTAAGATAGGAGAAAATTACAAAACCTCGAATCCATGGAGTAGAGTCATCCCATGAAGACTTTCATTCACTCATGCTAATTTGTTTGTCACTTCAAAATTTTTAGATTCATGGACTTTGATAGCAGCGGAGTGTCCTCGCACATGATTCTTCCTAGAGCCTGTTTTAGGTACCTCTAGGGTAAAACAACAATGTTTCTTTGTTTTTTCTCTGCTTCCATGGTAGTGTTGCATTTTTTTCTGTTTCTGGTTTTTGCCTCGACGTCTACATGCAACCATTATTAGAACTTTGCAAAGAATTCTTAAAACAAAGCATGCAGTGCTCATAAGATATTTTAACAAATCCAGCAAGTAACAGTAGTGTTTGACAGTTTTGGCAATAAAAAAATTCTAAGTCATTTTTCATGTTTCCCCAAAATTAAGTTCAATTTATTAATTGGTGTGAAATAATTAATCGGCTAACTATCATAGGCACAAGTTATAACAATTTTTTTTTGTTCCAATTAATATTAAGGCAAGTACAATGCATCATATATGCTACTAAGTATGCCAAGAAAAAAATGTGAGAGCTATCCTCCCCAAACCCGAGATGGGCATTGCCCTCAGTGCACAAAAGAAAAATAGAAAAACTAAAAATAGAAAAAATAAATACAAGTGATAAAAACAGAAAAATAACATAAAAGAGAAGAAAAGAGAAAGAAAAAAAACTAGAAGAAATTGGCTGAGGGTTGAGAGGAGGCTTCAGTCTTTGCTGTTGAGGAGGAGGAGGAGGTTTGGATGATTGGGCGACGACCGACAGATGTCTTGGCGGCAGACTTAGCAGGCGAGATCTTCGCTGTCCGCGGCGGCTGGACTCTCCTAAGCATGGGACGAGGCTCTTCTTGAGGTTCTGCAGGAGGAGCGACAGGAGGGGTTTCGCTCTCCTCTGATTCTGTCTCGTCATCCATTGGCTCAACTGCTATGATGTGCCGCTTCCTCTTCTTGGTTCCTTCCTCCGTTGGTGCTGCCGAAGGGTCTATCACCATTGTGATGGTTGTTGCTACTACTGCTCAATCTCATCTGATGAGGAGGTGTTTGCCATCGTCGTCGTTGTGCAGGCATGAGAGTATTGTTATCGATGCCTCTCGGGGGAGTCTGCCACTGTGTTGGAAGTAGAGGTGGCTGAGTATGTTGGGTAGTGCATTGGAGAGGGCATCTGGCGGCGGAAGGCGGTGAAGCGGGCAGTGGCGGCGATGGCGTTCCTTGTGTTGGGGCATCTGCGACAAGATCTGTAGGGTATGGAGGCAGGGTGGGGCCGTCATCAGGGTACTTATGTAGGAGATAAGCCACAGAGGCTTCTTAGACTTCCCCCATATATTTCATGAAAGTCAGTTGTTGCTGCTCGATCCGCTTGTTACTGTCGATGAGGGTGCACAGCAGCGTGAGGACTTCATTGGTTGGGGCAGCTTCAGTACTGTCGGGGGCGGCTGGAGTGGCAGGCTGTTGGGTCACGTCAGCACGCCTCGTGGCGCAGCGAAAAAATTAATCCGACGTAATCCAGCCAGGATCCATGTACAGGAACGAATCTGGGGTGAAAAGATGAAGAGTTACCTTTTAAAACTCTGGAAACTGGAAAACCGACGGTATGTCGGAATAACCACGTCAAGTAAAACCGGAATCGTCACAGGTTCGCAACGACCTCTACGGAGTCCACCCGAACAAAAATGAACAAAGTTTCTGCCTCCATAACACTTAGGGATAAATTTCGACAGGTTTGAACACCTTCTAGGGAGAAGTCAAAATCCCTCCAGGGATTCCTGGGGGAGTATGAAATTGACCAGGAGTTAAACCGGGACTTGCAATCGAGCAAGAGAACCTTCAGGGATTTTCCACGGGGCAAGTAGAACACTAGAAAAATATCGAACAGCTTCTCAGAGAGCTTTCTGGGATATGTCGAATTCCAGTGGGGAATCCCTAGGGGTGTTGTCGAAATCTCCAAGAGGAGGAAGAGGGATGATTTGGTTGCTAACCCTTGTCCCTTTAAATAGTATTCAGAGACTTAATTCTAGTTGAATTCCTTAAATCTAAGTTCAACCAAAATTCATAGATTCTAATTCTACTTGAAATTGGTTTATATTAAATATACATTATATTTAATAATATTAAATGAAATATATATATTTAATTATGTAGAATCTTATTCTACATAAAACATGGATTTAAATATACATTATATTTAATCCAAATATATTTATTTTTATTATATAGAATCTCATTCTATCTTTACTTGGATTTAAATATATTTAAATATATATTTTTTAATTATGTGCAATCTAATTCTACATAAACTTGGAATTAAATATACATTATATAAATTCCAAATATATATTTAAATTTCTAGAATCTTATTCTATAATATTTAAGTCTCTAAATATTTTCCATACTCTAAATAATATTTGATAAATACAATATTTATCCAATATTATTCCTATTTAAGGGACTTGTCGATTTCCCCTATCCAATAGGGGTTTTTCGGCAACCTCCCTAAAATAGGGAGTATGGTTTCCAATTTTTGTTCGTTTCATTCGAAGGGTGTGACCCTTGTAGGTTCATGCAACGTTAGCAGCAAAATTAGAACTGTTCTAATTTTACAAACAATGAGTGGCATCTAGCAATACATCATTGCTACCTAAGTTGCATGAAGTCATGGTTTGACTTTCCTAATTCCTGAATAAACTTCCTTTATGTATTTCATCCTTTTGTCCTTTATATCTTAGATGAACACAAGTAATGGGTTAGTCACACTTGCGTTGTTCATCTAGTGTTTCTTGATGTCTTGAGTAGATTATGATAAACGAATCTCTATGATATCTCATATCATAATATTCGAGCATGGCCATGCATTTTCTAATCTCACTCAATCAAGTGGCCGAAGATATTTCTCCCATTATGTATGAGGGACAAATCCTTTCTTGATCAACCATATTTCACTACATAGGTCATCACGTATCCAATCATCAGTCTTTATAATGTAGTTAGTTACGACACACGTTTGACTATGTCAAAATACGTAAATCTTTATGTTGAAATCATGTTGATCTCAAGTCTGAGGATTATAAATATGTTTATCATGAGCAATGTTGTGACTCTCACATAATTACCCAAGAAACATGCTCATAGCGGGTCAATCCAGTATGTTGTTCTCTAACAAATACTTATGTGTTGATTTTGACATCTCTATGTCAATGACAACACTTGTCATCAACCACATATTAGTCTTTATATATTATCAATGTCCATGCCCGTAATAATAATCGGCTAAGGATCCTATTTAACAATAATCGTATTATTGTATGGACATTATTATCCAATGGTTAGTTTGATGCACAGAAACATACCAAATGATAATAACGGCAATGCCATTACTTGATAAATCTAGTAAAATAGTATGTTGATTCAATCATCATATGATTGGTCTTTGGGCATACTCGAACAATCTCCCACTAGCACTAAGACCAATCATTCTCGTATCTAATACGATATGGCTTAGTGTAACTGACATGCTTATGTTGTGTCAAAAGCATTGTCAGGGAGTTGACAAAGTTATCAACTTTGTGCGTATGTTGCATACTTTCACATCTCCAAGATGTAAGTACTTTAGAATATGTTTGGATTTATTAATGAGATCTGGGTTTTATTTACTTACGCAAAGGTTCCATCATAACAGAGTTATGTAGCATCTAATATGCTGGGAACAACCCTTAGTTCAGAAGTGAACCCTTTAGATCCAAACATCCTTCTTTATTGCTATGTCGACTGTAATACATTCAGCCTATGTTGTAGAGTTAGATATTGTCTCATGTTGCTAACTCGCAGTATCTTTTATTAATGCAAAACGGATTGTGATCTTTAGTTCCTTTTGATGAGTATGTCATCTACATACAATACTTAGGAAAGTAACAATGCTCCCACTAGCTCTTCTGAAAACAATACTCCCCTTTGTTTCTAGATAAACCAAACCTTTTGATTGTATCTTCTGAAACGAATATCCCAACTTTGAGAAGCTTGCCTTAGTCTACGGATAGACCTTTGTAGCTTACATACCTTTCAAGTGTTTACTGGAGTGACAAAACCTTCTGGATGTGTCATGTACACAACTGTTTCAAGTTTTCCCTTAGGAAAGTGGTTTTGACATTCCTTTATTTGATTCCATAATCATCGTATGTAACTACTTGCAAGTGAGATTAAGATGGATTAAACATAGCTACAAGGAAGATGCTTTATCATAGGCTATACTATGAAGTTTGTCGAATACTTTTAGCGACAAATCATCCTTTGTATGTTTTATCATCCATGCCGTTTTTTCTTTTTTGAAAAACTCATCCATACCTCTTAGGTTTTACCCTTTTAGGTAACCAAAGTCTATACTTGGTTTTAGACATGGATACCATCTCATATCTCATGGCTCTTAGCCATTTCTCGAATTTTGGGCTCACCATTGCTTTCTGATAAGACCTAGTCTTTATCTTGATCCGAAAAGAAGAGTGTTTCCATGTACGGATAGTGAGAAATCCATATTTCTCAAGTATATGGTATTCTCTTAAGGATCAACACAATGGTTGTGTTTTGTTCCAATGTTCCTTGATCATTTGTGGAACATTCTCAATCTTTGGTTCATAAATTTGTTGTCTAAAATTTCTTCACATTCCAAATTCCTTTTTTTTCTTTTGTGAGAGGTAATCTCTTTCTAGAGAAACTCTCGTTTGAGCAACAACCATTTTGTTCTTATTGAAAAATGAAATCCCTTAGTGATAAGTATTCTCTTTCGAGATAAACTATCGTTTGAGCAACAAATATTATGTTCTCATTAAAGTTGAAGAAATAAT
Source organism: Hibiscus trionum (assembly GCA_030270665.1). Lineage (NCBI taxonomy): Eukaryota > Viridiplantae > Streptophyta > Magnoliopsida > Malvales > Malvaceae > Hibiscus > Hibiscus trionum. The sequence goes on from BSYR01000010.1 coordinate 15,316,720, forward strand.
ATCCCTTTGTGATAATTAATCTCTTTCAAGATAAACTCTCGTTTGAGAAACAAACGCTTTGTTCTCGTTAGGATAAACAACAAAAGGAGTTTTTAAGGTTCGAACTTTGTAAACATTTTAACATGTAAGTAACCTTAAAACTTCAAAGGTATTCTAGAACAATTCTTAGTTCATATCTTATATGACGTTTCGGGAAAAACACGATTGAGTATGAGAGTTGTTTTTCTAGTGTGTAAAGAAGTCGAAAATGACTTGTTCTGAATCAAAACATGTCTAACATATTTGATTCTCTTTCAAAGACTTTTTCGTTCCACTTGTGAGATTTAATTATGGGACAATCCCATAGTCTTTAAAAGTTCATCAAACTTTAAATATTCTTGAATTTGATCTCATCAAATTACCTTAATACTTTTTATGAATTTGAGATTAGTCATTTGTAAATATTATTGCTTTGATTAGTTTAAAGATCATTGATTCGTTGTGCCATAAGAGATTAAAAGAATAACATTTAAATAATCTCAAAATTAAAAATATCTTGTCCTTACAAGATAACTAAAACTTAGGCACAAAATAATAATCTTAAAAACTAAAACAAATCTATTTAAGCAAAAACACATGTCCTAATGGATGATGTAGCAACTCTTGCTTTATTTCCATTCGCAGGTCCATGTCTATTATGATGCCTTCTCTTTACAAGCCTCTAAGGTTGATGCCTCACTCGTTTTTTCTTTCTTGACTTCTTGTAGGTGTGCGGGGCAGTTTCTCTTCCAATGTCCGGTCTTGCCGCAATGGAAACATTTTCCATCCTTCTTGATTCCCTTCTTAGGTTTCAATGCCTCCTTTCCATCAGTTTTGGTATTACCATCACCTTTAGACTTTGCTGCCGATTTACCTTTCTTCTTTCCCTTGCAGACCATCAGAACATGTTTAGGTCCTACCTTCTTCAGGTTGATTTCAGCAGTTCTCAACATGCCGAGCAACTGTGGCAGCGTCTTGTTAATTTCATTCATATTCAAATTAAGGACGAACTGATTGAAACTATCCGGCAACAATTGCAGAATGACATCAGTAGCTAATTCTTCTTTCAACGGAAAGCCGAGCTTCTCCAACGTTTGGATGTAGCCCATCATTTTAATAACGTGAGCTCCTACGGGAGATCCCTCACTCATCTTGCATTGAAACAGAGCTTTAGAGGTCTCGTACCTCTCTTGAAGAGCTTGCCCTTCATAAATCTCCTTGAGATTTTGAATCATATCATAAGCTACCATGTCCTTATGTTTCTTCTGAAGCTCAGGGGTCATGGAGGCAAGCATAAGACAACCGACATCCAGCATGTCGTCCATGTGTTTCTTAAATTTGTCTTTGTCAGCTCTGGAAGCAGTGGCAACCGGTTCATCAGGAACATGTTCTTCAATGAAATATTACTTCTTTTCATGTTTGAGAACAATTCTCAAATTACGGAACCAATCAAGGAATTTTATGCCATTGAGCTTATCCTTCTCAAGGATAGATCGCAGAGACAGAGTATTATTTGCCATTAATTCTACAACAAAGAAAATATGCTACATAAGTTTTACTAAATTTTAAAATTTATAGATAGGTCTTTACTATAAATTTACTCTCATTATTTTCTTCAAAATTAAAAACCCTCTAGTTTTAATTTCGGAAAAATGTTTCGATAGTTTTTCTAGTGAGTGAGGATCCGTATTTCACCATTCCTAAATTAGCTTTGGTCAGTCTTATAGGAAATGGTTATTTAGGTAAGTAACACCTTACTAATTACATCTCATGTAATTCCTCATCTTTTGGCGAACAACTCTTGTTCTTTAAATCATCTTATGATTATCCAAAACTTTTAACCACTAGGTTTTCTAATCCTTTTAGAACAACCCAGCTAAGTCAATACCAATATCTCAATCGGCGAATATCACTAGCTTATTCTTCGCGTTTAACTAAGATAGATAAATGTGACATTGCTTTGGCAAAGCTCACATTATATCGATCGAAGCTTTAATGAGGGTAAATATTGGATGGTTAAAACAGACTTAGAATTATAGTGAGAGATTTACTTAATTATCTCATCATTTTAACATTGATCCTATCAATAGAACTATGTTTAATCATGCTTATAAAACATCCATTGCATCACATACAAGGTAAATATAAGCGATAAATAAATATGTAATGGTTATAGCCCTTCTTAACCTAAGGTGACCCGTCCCAAACCAATGGGATGACCATTCTACTGAAGATAGAATCTGCTTCTGAAACGCTTGGTCCACCAGGGAAGGCCCACCACGCTGCTATGTTGGTCCTTGCTTTATCTCCATGAGTATTTACAATTTTCAGAAACCCGCATTACATGCGAGGGAGTGAGATGAGAAGAGAAGTACAATAGAAGATAGAGAAAGGCACGACACGCAGGCCGTATTTATAAAAATCAAAACTATAAAGGCTATGGGCTATAACTATGCAAAACAAACACCGTGCAATCTAACATGCATTTCAAACATCGTGCGAACAAAGTAACGGCGTGTTTACAGAGTTTTAAACTGATTATCCCTATGTTGTGGTTAATGGGCCAAAGAAGGATCACGAGGTTTCATAAACCATTTGCGTTAACGAAAAAATGCACCAGGTAGGTCAACATGAAAGAGAGGTGGCGCACTAGGCACACTTAAGTACCAGGTCTTTGATAATGCCAATCCTAGACATGCATTTTTCATAACGTCTAACCATAACTCTTATGGATTCACCGTGAAAGATAGTTTGATAACTTTTATCAAATTAGAAGCCCTTTCAGAGATTTCATAAATATATGAAACTACAAACAACTACTTGTTCTCTAGACTAACTATTAGTCTCAACATGTTAACATTTAACATTGAAGCAACCTAACATAGTTATGATTAACTCTTAATCATTCAATGATAATCGAAATAAGTCTTTATTAGATGTGATACGATAAACGATAGTATCTAAATCGAATCAAACAGCATGCATCTCATACATAAACATCACCCAAGAATTTAAGTCCGAATTCATATGATACAAGTGGCTCTGATACCACTGTTGGGTCACGTCGGCACGCCCCGGGGCGCAGTGGAAAAATTAATCCGACGTAATCCAGCCAGGATCCATGTACAGGAACGAATCCGGGGTGAAAAGATGAAGAGTTACCTTTTAAAACTCTGGAAACTGGAAAACCGATGGTATGTCGGAATAACCACGTCAAGTAAAACCGGAATCGTCGCAGGTTCGCAACGACCTCTACGGAGTCCACCCGAACAAAAACGAACAAAGTTTCCGCCTCCCTAACACTTAGGGATAAATTTCGACAGGTTTGAACACCTTCTAGGGAGAAGTCGAAATCCCTCCAGGGATTCATGGGGAGTCTGAAATTGACCAGGAGTTCAACCGGGACTTGCAATCGAGCAAGAGAACCTTCAGGGATTTGCCAGGGGGCAAGTAGAACACCAGAAAAATATCGAACAGCTTCTCAGAGAGCTTTCTGGGATATGTCGAATTCCAGTGGGGAATCCCTAGGGGTGTTGTCGAAATCTTCAAGAGGAGGAAGATGGATGATTTGGTTGCTAGCCCTTGTCCCTTTAAATAGTATTCAGAGAATTAATTCTAGTTGAATTCCTTAAATCCAAGTTCAACCAAAGTTCATAAAATCTAATTCTACTTGAAATTGGTTTATATAAAATATACATTATATTTAATAATATTAAATGAAATATATATATTTAATTATGTAGAATCTTATTCTACATAAAACATGAATTTAAATATATATTATATTTAATCCAAATATATATTTTTTATTATATAGAATCTCATTCTATCTTTACTTGGATTTAAATATATTTAAATATATATTTTTTAATTATGTAGAATCTAATTCTACATAAACTTGGAATTAAATATACATTATATAAATTCCAAATATATATTTAAATTTCTAGAATCTTATTCTATAATATTTAAGTCTCTAAATATTTTCCATACTCTAAATAATATTTGATAAATACAATATTTATCCAATATTATTCCCATTTAAGGGAGTTGCCGATTTCCCCTATCCCATAGGGGTTTTTCGGCAAACTCCCTAAAATAGGGAGTATGGTTTCCAATTTTTGTTCGTTTCATTCGAAGGATGTGACCCTTGTAGGTTCATGCAATGTTAGCAGCAAAATTAGAATTGTTCTAATTTTACAAACAATGAGTGGCATCTAGCAATACATCATTGCTACCTAAGTTGCATGAAGTCATGGTTTGACTTTCCTAATTCCTGAATAAACTTCCTTTATGTATTTCATCCTTTTGTCCTTTATATCTTAGATGAACACAAGTCATGGGTTAGTCACACTTGCGTTGTCCGTCTAGTGTTTCTTGATGTCTTGAGTAGATTATGATAAACGAATCTCTATGATATCTCATATCATAATATTCGAGCATGGTCATGCATTTTCTAATCTCACTCAATCAAGTGGCCGAAGATATTTCTCCCATTATGTAGGAGGGACAAATACTTTCTTGATCAACCATATTTCACTACATAGGTCATCACATATCCAATCATCAGTCTTTATAATGTAGTCAGTTACGACACACGTTTGACTATGTCAAAATATGTAAATCTTTATGTTGAAATCATGTTGATTCTCAAGTCTGAGGACTATACATATGTTTATCATGAGCAATGTTGTGATTGTCACATAATTACCCAAGAAACATGCTCATAGCGGGTCAATCCAGTATGTTGTTCTCTAACAAATACTTATGTGTTGATTTTGACATCTCTATGTCAATGACAACGCTTGTCATCAACCACATATTAGTCTTTATATATTATCACTGTCCATACCCATAATAATAATCGGCTAAGGATCATATTTAACAATAATCGTATTATTTTATGGACATTATTATCCAATGGTTAGTTTGATGCACAGAAACATACCAAATGATAATAACGGCAATGCCATTACTTGATAAATCTAGTAAAATAGCATGTCTATTCAATCATCATATGATTAGTCTTTGGGCATACTCCAACACAGGCTGGGCGGCAGAGGGCTGGCTGGGGGTTATGGGCTCTTTCTCCTAGGCCTGCATCATCTGTAGGTGAACTTTTCTGGTCCACCCCTCCTTTGTTGTCGTCATCTCATCTTTGGGGTCGGTTGGGACATTGAAATTGGCACAGAGGCCGGTGATGAGGTGGTTTGGCTTGTCCTTCCCTCCTGGGGGTCCTCTTGTTCTTTTAGGTGATGTGCTGTTGGGTCCTTCAGCCTGCCCTTGGGTCTGTCGCGATAGCTGCTGCCTTGGCCTTTCTCTGTACTAATTTTGGCGGCCTGAGCATCTAGGCATCCTTTATGTTCCTTCTCTGAGGGTTGTAACACATTTAACTTGATGCGCTGGTTGTCTACCCTCATGGTCAACGCCCCATGTTCTACATCTATTAAAGTTCTGTCTGTGGCCAAGAATGGTCGCCCAAGGATGATAGTGGCTTTTTCATCGGCCTCACAATCCAAGATGAGGAAATCATCTAGAAGAATAAGGTTGCCCACCTTCACTAGGATGTCTTCGATCTTGCCCTCTGGTTGCACAAAAGAATGATCGGCAAGTTTCAGCATGATGGAGGTAGGTTTGGCTTGCCTAATTCCCAGTTTGCCGAAGACTGCCTTAGGCATTAAGTTGATGTTGGCTCCTAAGTCACACATGGCTTTTGTTTCATGCTTGCTGCCTATTCTACATGGGATAACAAAGTTGTTCGGGTCTGTTTGCTTGGACAACAGTTTGTTGTGCATCATGGCCATGCACTCCTCTGTTACAGCAACAGTTTCGAAAACCCCAATCCTCTTCCTTTTAAAAACCATGTCCCTGAGGTATTTGGCATAGTTGGGCATGTTCTGAATGGCTTCAATGAGAGGGATATTTATGTGCATCTGTTTCAGTATATCCAATAATTTTCTGAACCGATGCTCTTGTTTCTTTTGCTTAAGCCTCTGGGGAAAGGTGTTGGCAGATGAATGTCCTCTATTCGTTCTTTGAGGGGGAACTTTATCTGTGGCAGATCATCTGTTTTAGGACCGCTGTAAGGTTCAACTGTCGGGGCGGTTGGTGTTGATGCTGCCACGACAGGTAATTCTTTCTGTGTTGGCTGTGTTTCTAGTTGCTTTTCCACCCTGGGTTCATCCAACTGCTTCCCACTTCTAGTTAATATGGCTTTGCACTGCTCATAAGTGGGCTTTGCTACTGCCTCTGTACTACTGGATATTGCTCCCATTATCCTGCTGCTAAAGATCTCCATGAACTACCCAAATTGGGTCTCCAGGTTCTTTATCGCAACCTCTTGGTTGTTCATCTTCATCTATGTCCTGTCCATGAAAGACTCAGTTTTATCAATAAATTTATTAGTGCGAACAATAAAATCACTAGTTCTTGACATAAAAGTATGAACTGTTGCTTCTAGTGAATTATTGTTTTGTGGCAGCTGAGCCTACTATCTGGACAGGTTTTGCTGGTAGCCTCCCTATTATTGTTGTGGATTGGCAACAGTTTTTGGGTTGCTCCAGGAGAAGTTGGGATGATTCTTCCATCCAGGGTTGTACGTGTTTTGGGCAGGCCTGTTGTTCCTCTCGTATCCTCCAATAAAATTAATAGATGCGGTGCATTTAGAGGAATCGTGGTTGTCCCCACATTCATCATTTCCCCAGTGGGTTTCATTATGCTCATAACCAGCTCTATCAGCTTGTCGAGGTGGGCATTGAGAGATTCTGAGGCTTGCACTTCATTCACAGCAGTTGGCCGCCTAACGCCACCTCGACGGGCTGTTGGGTACTTGTAATTGTTCTTGGCGGCTTGGTTCAGAATCCACAGTGCCTCCTCTGGTGGTCTGTTGAGGATGATTATGTTGGCTGAGGCATCAATCATCATCCGTGTTGGGTAGTTCACCCTTTGTAGAACATTGACAACTGTGTCCAAGCCGGAAAACCATGGAGCGGGCAAATGTTCAGCATATGTTGGTACCGCTCCAATGCTTCATACATCGGCTCATCATCCCCTTGTCGAAAGGTAGTTATTTTGTTTCGCAATCTGTCTGTAACATTGGATGGACTGAAATGATCCAGAAAATCTTTGCACAGCTCTGTCCATGTGTTGAATGACCCTGCTGGCTGGTTGTTTAACCATTGCTTTTCCCTATCCCTCATTGAATAGGGGAATAATCTCGGCCTAAGCACATCTTGGTGGACTCCGTGTATTTTGAATGCCATGCAGATGTCCAGGAATCCTCTTAAGTGTTGTCGAGCATCTTTTGTGGCAGTCCCTACAAATTGCCCTAACGTGTTGATCATGTTGAACATTACGGGCTTCAGCTCAAAATGATCTGCCTCAATCTTAGGTTCTATCACTGTCGAATCGAACCCTCTATAGTCATGTTCCAAGTAATCCCTGGTGGTTCGAACGTACTATGGCTGCCTGGGCGAAATGGGGGGCGGCTGCCTTGGTGGATCTTGATGTTCTCTAGGCGGCGGGTCTTGCTGCCCATCCCTGCCATTCACAGCATTGTTGGCAAGGTTGTCGTTTTCCATGTTTACCTCTGCTTTTCCTTCTTCTTTGGCTTTTCCTATGGCTTATCTGAGTTCCTTATTTAGCTCTCTTGCTCTTCATTCTATATCGTCATAAAAAACGATTTCTTCTTTTGGATTTGCCCTAGTCATACACTAGCAAAGGAAACCGTAAAATTCTTTTTCTTTTTTCGATTATAAATAAAAACTAAAAAATAAAATTAAATACAAAGAAATAAAAGTGCAGAAATTGAAAACAAATTTCGTTGTTACCAATCCCCAGCAACGGCGCCAAAAACTTGTAGAGCTTTGAGGTGTTCTCTATTTATGAGCGCAAGTGCACACTCTTGTCAAGTTATAGTATAAAAGATATCGTCTCCCACAATGATTGGACAACTTGATTCGACTCGTAGTTCCTGCACAAGAAAAAGTAAATGTACAATTAAGTTGGTTGTTTGAGAAAGAAAGTAAAATAAAAACACAAGTAATTAAAAAGGAAGTGATCAAATTGATAGAGAGGGCCGAGTTATGCTGTTGTTTAGTGTGAAACTGCGTTGAATAGGACAAGTTGTTTTGCGCTGCCAGACTCTGCTGCCTCGGCGGGTGATGGCAGGTAGACTGCTGAGACTCTCTCGCTCCCTCGGTAGGGTATGGAACTGTGTCTCGGCGGCAAACTTGGCAGAACTACAAGGCTCGGTAGAGCGCTTCGAAAGTGATCCCGATTATGTCTAAGTCAAAATTCGGTTGATGCCCACTGCAGATAATACTAGTCGCGGCATGAATCGTGCAAAGACATCAATGTTGATTCGTCCTCTTTTAGCCACCTTAAACCCTAACCTATGTCTAGGCCGGATTGATCGCACCGTCTATAGATGAAATCGTACTTACTTCTTTCGTGAGTTCGACTCTCTCGGTACCGAACAAATAGATGGAATTCAACTAATATTTCGCATTAATTGAAAACTATGAAGAACATGGAATAAGTAAACTCTGAAGTTTTATTTGCAAAAACAAACTTAAAATCCTAAACAATCGATCTCACACTAATTACAACATAACCCAAACCCAAGGAGAAATTTAGAACATGATGGCGGCAAGAAAACCTAAACTATGCCTAAGGAAAACCTAACTTGTTTTGAAATAGAATTACAATGGGTATATATAGGCATTAGCTAGTCTAGTCCTTCTTGAAGTAGAAGTCTTCAAAGTAGCTTTTTACATTAAATGTGACTTTAAACTCTATCTTCTTTGAGTTGAATGTGGACTTTATCACGTTGCCTTGCTCCGCAAGTAATCTCGAGATCCTCCTTCGGCGTCTCTGCCTGCTGCTACAATCGTCAGAAAATTGAGTGGACAACATCGATAGAATCATGATTTTCTGCTCTACAGATCGCACTACAGTTCTCCAACTCCATAGTCTGCTGCCTCAGCATCACGTCCTCAACTCCTCTTTCCCTCTGTCAGCCTTCTTTTGTGCTCTTGGTCCTGATATCTACTCTAAGGTGTCTTCAATCGAGAATGCCAAGGAAGTTTGGGATACCCTCGAGACAACATATGAGGGAACTAGCGATGTCAAAGAGACAAAGATCGGACTACTCAATCTAAGCTATGAAAACTTCAAGATGGATCCCGATGAAAGTGTCTCCAAGATGTTTGATCGATTCTCGGTCATCGTCAATGGATTAAAGGGTTTCAGTGAAATCATTCCTGAAGACAAGCTAGTAAGGAAGCTATTGTATTCTCTTCTGGAATCTTGGGATAGAAAGAGAACGACCATTATTGAAGCTAGAGATTTGAAGACTCTTAAGCTCGATGCTCTTGTTGGATCTCTACTCACCCATGAGATCATGAAGAATGGAAGAGAAGAAGAAAAGAAGATGGAGGAGAAGAAGGTTAAGAAGGAAGTTGAGAAAAAGAGGATTGGAATCGCACTTAAAGTTTCATACCATGATAGCGATTCTAGTGAGGATGAAGATGAGGAGATGGCCATGTTGGCCAAACGATTCACTCGTTTCATGAAGTCCAACCAAGGGAGAAAGTTCAATAGAAAATGGGACTTCAAGAACAAGAGTAAAGAAGAAGGGAAGGATCAAATCATTTGTTATGAATGCAAGTAATCCGGCCACATTCGATTTGAGTGCCCTCAATTAAAAAGGAAGAGTTTTGGGAAGAAGAACAAGCTCAAAGCTCAAGTTGCAACTTGGAGTGACGAGGAGTCATCCGAGGAGGAGGAGGAAGTGGCTAACCTTTGCCTCATGGCCATTGATGATGATCTAAAGGTAAACCTCAACTCATCTTATTTCGATTTTACCTATGATGAACTTCATAATGCATATGATGAGTTGCAAAAGGTCTATGATGAGTTAGTTGAAAAATAAGAAAAATATTTCCGATTTGAAAAATCAAAATGAGTATCTTTCAAAAAATAACTCTGAATTGGAAAAGAAGGTTTTAGATATGATGAATCTTTCAAATGATCTCAAAAAGAAAAAATGATAATTTAGAAAAACTCTTTTCCGATTTTTAAGATTATCACACAAAGGAAGTGGATAACCTTAAAACTTCTATTACTATTGGGAGAAATAATTTTGAGAAAGGAAATTCTTCTAAAACTCAATATGTAAAAAGAAAACCTTTTATCCTAAACAAAGAAATTTTTCAAAGCAATCTAATAATAAAAGAATTAGGAGTGTTTGGGTTCCCAAGGAACAAATTATTTCTAATAATGTGAATGCTATTGCTTCTTGGATTCTTAAGGGAACCAAGGTTTTAAGGGCTAACACACATGGACCCAAAATGATTTGGGTACCAAAAACCAAAGCCTAATTTCTTTGTTTGTAGGGGGAGCATTGCTACGAGGCCAAAGCTTCATGTCAAAACTAATAGTACCTTGATAGTGGATGCTCAAGACACATGACCAGTGACAAGAGTAGATTCTTGGAACTAAAGCCAAAGAGTGGTGGAGTAGTGACTTTCGGTGACAACTCCAAAGGCCACATTGGAGGAATTGGCTCCATTGGTAATCATTCTTCTATTTTTATTGAAAATATTATATATGTCAAAGGTATTAAACATAATTTATTGAGCATTAGTCAATTATGTGATAAAGGTTTTAATGTTCTCTTTGATAAAAATGGTTGTAAAATAATGAACATTAAAACAAATCAGTTGATGCTCATAGGGCATAGAATAGTAAATATTTATATGGTGCATTTAGATGACATTCACACATCTCATGCATGTTTAGTTGCACATGATGAACATGACTCATAGCTTTGACATAGAAAATTAGGACATGCTAGCATGATTGTTTTAGAGAAATTAGTTTCCCTTAATCTAGTTAGAGGTTTACCCAAACTTAAGTTCTCTAATGATAAAATATGTGATGCATGCTCTAAGGGTAAACAACATAGAACCTCATTTAAATCCATCAATGATGTCTCTACTAGTAGATGCTTACAATTGATTCATATGGATCTTTTTGGGCCAATTAGGACTATGAGCTTGGGTGGTAAATTATATACTTTTGTACTTGTTGATGACCATTCTAGGTTTACTTGGGTTCTATTCTTAAGTACAAAAGATGATGCTTTAGAAAAATTCATCACATTTTCTAAAATAACTCAAAATGATCTTGAGCTTAAAATCACTCACATTAGAAGTGATCATGGAACTGAGTTTCAAAATTAGGTTTTGAAGAGTTTTTAAATGAAAATGGGATTAGCCACAATTTTTTTTGCACCTCGCACTCCTCAACAAAATAGGGTAGTTGAGAGGAAAAATCTAACTTTAGAAGAAATGACTAGAACCATGCTTTGTGAAAATAATTTACCTAAATATTTTTGGGCGAAAGCCACAAATACCGCTTGCTACATCATAAATCGAGTAATGATTAGGCCAATTTTGAAGAAAACACCATATGAGATTTTAAAATCTAAGAAGCCTAACATTAGCTATTTTCATCCATTTGGTTGCAAGTGTTTTGTTTTAAACAATGGAAAAGACAACTTAGGTAAATTTGATGCTAAAAGTGATGAATCTATTTTCTTAGGATATTCTTTAAACTCTAAAGCCTATCGTGTATTTAATAAGAGAACTTTAGTAGTAGAAGAGTCTATACATGTTGTTTTCGATAATAACCTCCTTCCAAGGAAGGATTCTTGTGATGATGATGATGTAGGGATCATTGAAGCCATTGATGGAGGACAAACATCAAAGGTGCATGAGATTCCAACCAAAGAAGAAGATGCACAAGATCCACCTCTTGAAGCCTTGAAGGAATTGGCTCTTGAGGAAAAGGAGGTGACATACCCAAGGGAGTTAAACCATGTCAAAGGTGGTGGAATCTTGGGTGATCCATCCAAGGGGGTAACTATTAGATCCTCTCTCAAATTAATGAACCATGCTGCATTTATTTCATGCACTGAGCCTAAAAATATCAAAGAAGCATTAAAAGATAGTTTTTAGATTTTGGTCATGCAAGAAGAACTTAATCAATTTGAGAGAAGTAAGTATGGACATTAGTTGAAAAGCCTAGTAATCAATCTACTATAGGAACTAAATGAGTCTTTAGGAATAAACTAGATGAGAGTGGTAACATAGTGAGAAACAAGGCTAGGCTTGTTGCTCAAGGTTACACTCAAGAAGAGGGAATTGATTTTGATGAAACATATGCACCCGTAGCTAAAATGGAAGCTATTAGGATGCTTCTAGCATTTGCATGTTACCATGATTTCAAGCTTTTTCAAATGGATGTAAAAAGGGCTTTCCTAAATGTTTTTATAAATGAAGAAGTGTATGTTGAACAACCACCGGGTTTTGAGGATCCTAAATTTCCAAATCATGTTTTTAAACTAATCAAAGCTCTTTATGGTTTAAAACAAACTCCTAAAGCTTGGTATGAAAGGCTTTCAAACTTTTTTATTGAAAAAGGTTTTGAAAAAGGCAAAGTGGACACTACACTCTTCATAAAAAGATATTGTAATGACATCATAGTAGTGCAAATTTATGTTGATGATATCATTTTTGGTTCTACTAATGAATGTTATAGCAAATAATTTTCTAAGTTAATGCAAAGTGAGTTCGAGATGAGCATGATGGGTGAGCTCTCATTCTTTTTGGGGATCCAAATCAAACAAAGAAAGGATGGCACCTTCATCAATCAAGAAAAGTATGTGAATGAAATGCTCAAGAAATTTGGCTTGGAAAACGTGAAGCCTCAAGCCACTCCTATGAGTTCCTCTATAAAGCTTGACAAAGATAAAGGAGGTAAGTGTGTCGATTCTAAGCTTTATAGATCTATGATAGGTTCTTTGCTTTACCTTACCGTAAGTAGACCGAATATTATGTTTAGTGTTTGCTTTTGTGCTAGGCTTCAAGCTAGTCCTAGAGAATCACACTTAGTAGCCATTAAGAGAATTTTTAGATACCTTAGAGACACACCTAACTTAGGTCTTTGGTATCCTAAGGTTTCTTCCTTTAGCCTTCATGCTTATTAGGATGCGGGTTATGGGGGATGCAAGATAGATAGGAAAAGTACCTCCGGAACATGTCAATTCTTAGGTAGTATGCTCGTATCTTGGTTCTCTAAGAAACAAAATAGCGTAGCCTTATCTACCACCGAAGCGGAATACATATCCTTAGGGAGTTGTTGTGCTCAAGTCCTTTGGATGACGCAACAACTCTTAGATTGCAGTGTTCAAGTAGAAGCTATACCCCTTTGGTGTGACAACACTATTGCCATTTGTCTCACTAAGAATCCCATCCAACACTCTAGAACCAAACATATAGAAATTTGACATACTTTCATTAGAGACCATGTTTTGAAAAATGATGTTGTTCTAGAATATGTTGATACCTTGAACCAATTAGTGAATATATTTACCAAACCTTTAGATAAAGAGCATTTTTGGACCCTTAGGAGAGAGTTAGGGCTAACTAATCTTTCTAGACCCTTTTAGGTCCCAAATGGTTAAAGATTTTCTTGAAATTGGTTGATATTCATGCTTGTGTTAATTTGCCTCTTTTGCTTCTATGCATGTTGCTAGGGTGAGTATGCATTAAGTTTAGTCATTAAATCTCGTTCATATGTCATTCACATGCATTTAAGGACGTTTAAAGTTGGATTTTTAGACTTGAAATTGTCAAAATTGCACTATCTGGTAAAGGCGTATCGATACGGCTAAAAGCGTATCGATACGGGTTCGTCAAGGGAAGTGATACAGGTCAAATTGTATCGATACGATCACGCGTATTGATACGGTATTAAAACAAATTTAAAATTAGGGCAAGGTATATCGATACGCTCTACAAGCGTACCGATACGGTTTCGACGGAGTGTTAAATAGGGCTATTAATTAACAAAACACTTTTACACAAACTCTTCCCCTCTTTTTCTCTAAAAATCCTAGTCGCAAATACCTACAAACCCCCCCCCCCAATTTCTTAAATTTTTCACATCAAACTTCAAATTCTTTGAGGGTTTTTCATCAACACATCAAAGCCAAGCTTTGTCAGCAATCTTGTGCATTCACATCACCTCATTCATTCATTCTAATAAATCAAGGTAAAAACTTTTTTCCTTGTTCTTTTTACTTTTTGTTTGTTTCTATTAGTTGCTTTCACTTAATTTTTGTATAAAACATCTATATATGATATGGGTTTTTAAGTTTTTACACAAACTTTTCAAAATCCGAAATTTTTTCATCCGAATATAATTTTATATCGTATATTTTTTGTAAATTGTTTTTCGAAAAAAATTTAACCAATCTTTTCTTGTATACATGTATATATTTTTTAAATTAAACTTGTTTTTCAATACCTTGAATCATTGGAATTTATTGTTGGATTGAATGAGATGATAATTGCATACATATTCGAATTGTTTTGATGTTTTCAGGATTATGGCACCCAAAAAGAAAGCGAAACTGTATCCCCCTCGACCCGGCCTAGGCACCAGACCGTATCGAGCGGATCACACGAGACTAATCGAAGAAAAATTTGGAGATTTCCCTCCGATTAGCAAACCTAAACACAATGATTAATATCTTTTCTAGATGCTCGAATTAAACCCCTATATTTAAGAACACATAACGAAAGAAAACATGACAAGGCAAGCACTGAACGATCAACCGGGCAACCAGGGACCAAAATGCAAAACTAGCATAAAACAGGGATCTATGATGATATTAAGGTGATCACTTTGAAATTAGTCTCATTTAATACTTCCATGCTGAAATGCAACTCAAAACAAACCCTCAAACAACCTCAATTGATGACACATCAAGCTTGGACCAAAACACAAGAAAAACAACTTCAAAGATGCTCTTAACAAACTCCCAATGACCCCCGTTTCGAAACACTTTCAATGGTATCGATACGGGTCTGCCCAGAGAGCTTTTGTTCCAAAACGGTTTGACCCGTTCCGACCCAGCAAAGCCCGTTTCGAAACGCAAAGACCAAAATAAGGGTCGTTTCGAAACCTTCGAGACTGTTTCGATACATCCTGCTACAGTAACAGAAAAAAATGCAGGCCAAGCATCTCCAAGTTTGTTCCTCTTGGTTCCAATCAACACATACAACAAGGTAACATCATGATAAGCATACACACACTAGGAAAGAACATCCAAACATACATTTAAGCAAGAGAACTAACCAACAATTAACAACCGATAAGATAAGAAACATCAAGATCCATAAACTAAGAAATACAAGGTAGAAGACCAAAACCATTAAGCTCAATGTATAAACAAGTCGACCATGGCATAACTAACATGCTCGCATCACAAGGAGTTTACAACTCCCAAAACATAAACAAGGTTTATCTCTTATGCCACACACACTATTATCTAAACGAAACCATACTTGAGCTTAAAGCGGAAACATGGATCACCTCCCTTGCACCGTTGCCTTCCAAGATAGCCTACGGATCTACATTGTTGGAAAAGAGAGCGTAAGCTACAAAGCTTAGTGAGCGGAGCTCAAAACCAAGCTACAACAATGCAGTTTTGAAAACCAACTTCATTTTGGAAACCAAAACACTTTCTTATAATCACCTTTGCAAATCATTTCCTTTCAACCCCTGCTTCTAACCAACCCAAAACAGAGGATTAGAGATATTTTCAACATTCTAACTTGCTGGAAAATAGAGATTCAGCAACTCATTCAAATCGCCTATCGAAACATTTGTGAAACAAACAGAAAACATCAGAAAACTCAACTCGAACAACCTCCAGGAAAAACCCAGCATTATACAACATCAAAACACATGAATAAACATCTAAAAACATCAACCCATCATCAGATTACCATCAGCCACTGATTGATCACAAAACTCACCCAAAAACTCACTTTTACACCCACCAAACTTCAACACAAAACCCAATTTCGGGATTTCTATCAATCACCCATCATCTCAACATTATTCCACATGAAAAACAAATCCCAAAACAACATTAAACCCAACTTTAATAGATCACAACGAAAATCACCCAAAAGAACTCATTTTACCATATTTTACCCAATTTTTCATTAGAAACTTTTAGAAAATCTTAACCTTAATACATAAAAGAATCAAAAAAATGGGAATATCAATAAAGAACCTTACATCAGAGGAGAATTTCGGTGCTCACCTCCAATGATAGTATTTCCCCCTTGATTAGCAAAGAACACTTGAGAAAACTAAGAATAAAACATGGGTTTTAGAGATAGAAGATAGGAAAACCTTTTGAAAACATTAAATCAATAAGAAACATTATTTACCTTGATAAAATCAAGCTTCAAAGGTTGTTTGGCTGAAGAGAAAATAAGAAAAGCTTCAAAATGGCGTTTTAACGTTAAATGAGGAAATATGAGAAAACCTTTTATTAGATATTTGTAAAAACCATTTTAAAACATTTTGATATTCAAAATAATGAGGGGAAAAATACCATATTGGCCCAGCCAATTTAGTTCCTTAAAGATTCTTTTTTTTGACTCTTTTATAAAATGGTCACTAAAAATAGATTTTGCAATCTTTACATTTTGCTCACTAAACTGAAATGTCATGGTTCGGAAAACGTTTTTCCAAAATTGCTTTTACCAAAGCTTTATATATAATATTTAGGGATTTTAGAAATTTATTTCGTATTTTTCCAACCATCCGAAGACCACTTTCCCTGAACTCACCCATAACTCCTAACACTAGTCTTTCGGACACCGAAACCTTACCAAATCCTCTAGACCTAAAACTGGGATGTTACAACTCTCCCCCACTTAAGAAATTTCATCCTCAAAATTTACATGGTGGGAAAAGATGCGAAAATTGACTCAATGGATCTACCACGCAAAACTTTGTTGTCCGAAGCTAATATCTCAATCGGCTCTTCATCATACGACAAATCTAGATTCAATTCAATTTCTTCAACAGGCATTATATGTGACGAATCTGATCTATACTTCTGAAGCATCGAAACGTGGAATACATCATGAATCTTCTCTAATTCCGGAGGCAAACTCAATATGTATGCAATAGGACCAACTCGTCCAACGATCTCATACAGACCATTGAATCTCGGACTCAGTTTACCTTTTCTACCGAATCTTATCACTTTCTTCCACGGGGATACTTTCAAGAAGACTTTCTCACCCACAGCATACTAGATTTCTCGACGCTTCAAATCTGCATAAGATTTCTATCGATCAGCTGCTGCTTTCAAGCGATCACATATCCACTTCACCTTCTCGGTAGTACCTTTAAGCATAACGGGTAATGATACCAATTTCTGTCTGGCTTCTGCCCAACAAACAGGTGTTCTACACCTCCTACCATACAAAGCCTCACACGGTGCCATCTGAATACTAGCCTAATAGCTATTTTTGTAGGCAAAATCAACCAATGGCAGGTGTTTCTCCTACGAACCCTGAAAATCGATAATACAACAGCGCAACATATCCTCAAGCACTTGTATTACCCGCTCTGACTGACCATCTGACTGAGGATGATACGAAGTACTGAAATTTAATCGGCTACCCAATGCACTATGCAAACAATCCCAAAACCTCGATGTGAACCTTGGATCTCTATCCGATACAATCGACTACGGCACACCATGCAGTCTCACTATCTCACGGATATACAAATTAGCTATTTTATCCAAAGAATCGGTCGTGTTGACGGCTAGAAATGTGCACTCTTGGTGAGTCGATCCACTATCACCCAAACTAAATTCTTTTGCGAAGGAGTCAACGGCAAACCTGATACAAAATCCATAGTTATTCTCTCCCATTTCTATTCTGGAATCTGCAAAGGTTGTAGCAATCCTGATAGAAACTGATGTTCGGCCTTCACTCGCTGGCAGACCATACATTTACTCATGAATTCAGCCACATCCTTTTTCAAACCAACCCAGTAATAATCATTTTTCAAGTCTTGGTACATATTCGTGCTACCCAGATGCATAGCAAACGGACTAGTATGTGCTTCACTCAAAATGGTGCGTCTCAAATTGGTATCAACAGGTACAACAACTCTATCTCTAAAACACAAAACATTATCATTACTGAAACTGTACTCGGACGGTTTACCTTCCGCAATGTCATGGACATGTGAAGCCAAAGAACTATCTTGCAACTATTTCTCACGGATCAATTGTACTAACGAAGGTTTCACCTGTAATTCGGCGATCAATCCACCATCATGTGATAAACTCAATATGGCAAACATCACTCGAAGCTCAACTGCCACTTTCCTACTCAAAGCATCGGCTACCACATTGGCTTTACCTGGGTGGTACTCAATAGTAAGATCATAGTCCTTCAATAATTCAAGCCATCTACGCTGGCGGAGATTCAAATCTTTCTGAGACATAAAATATTTCAAACTCTTGTGATCGATATACACTGTGCATTTCTCACCATACAAATAGTGTCTCCACACCTTGAAAGCAAACACAACAATGGCTAACTCAATATCATGCGTGGGGTAATTCTTTTCATGAATCTTCAGCTGCCTTGACGCATATGCAACAACTCTCCCATCTTGCATCAACACACACCTTAAACCTACATACTATGCATCACTGTAAATCACATAGTCTTTCCCTGTTACCGGTTGTACTAACACAGGTGCCCTAGTCAAAGCATCTTTCAATCGATCAAAAGACATTTGTCTCACTTCTGTCCACTCATATCTGACATCCTTTTGTAACAATTTCGTCAACGGAGTAGCTATCATTGAAAATCCTTCTACAAACCAACGTTAGTAGCCCGCTAAGCCTAGGAAACTACAAACCTCGGTCACAGACTTCGGTTGCTTCCAATTCACAACAGCTTCCACTTTCTTGGGATCAACTATAATGCCATCCGCTGAAACAACATGACCTAGTAAGACTACCTCTCTAATCCAAAACTCGCATTTGCTCAACTTCGCATACAACTGATTGTCTAGCAAAGTCTTCAACACAAGTAGCAAGTGTCTATCATGGTCCTCCTCAGTGGGCGAATAAATCAATATATCATCAATGAACACCACAACAAACTGATCTAAGAACTCATGAAACACACAGTTCATCATGTCCATAAACGCGGCTGGTGCATTAGTCAACCCGAACGGCATTACCAAAAACTCATAATGCCTATAACGTGTATGAAAAGTTATCTTCGGTATGTATTGTTCCTTTACTTTCAACTGATAGTACTCGGATCTCAAGTCTATCTTTGAGAACACTGACGCATCCTACAACTGGTCAAACAAATCATCTATTCTCGGCAAAGGATACTTGTTCTTCACGGTTAATTTATTCAACTAACGGTAATCAATACACATACGCATACTTCTGTCTTTCTTCTTAACGAACAGTACCGGTGCACCCCAAGGCGATATACTCGGACGGATAAAACCACGATCTAGTAACTCCTGAAGCTGAGTCTTTAGTTCTTTCAATTGTTTCAGAGCCATCCGATACGGAGCAATCTATACGGGAGCTGAACCAGAATATAACTCAATAGCGAACTCGACTTCTCTATCCAGTGGCAAACCAGGAAACTCTTCCGAAAATACCTCGGGAAAGTCACAAACTGTTCTAATGTCTTTTGGTTGAACTGTACTCATATCCGAATTCATCATATAGGCCAAGTATGCTTGACATCCCTAATCCATCATCTTCTAAGCCTCCAAAGCAGAAACAACGTTGGATAAGAACTTAACGTTCTCGCCAACCACTTCCACCTCGTAATTGTCTAATAACCTCAACCTCACTCGTTTAGTCTCGAAATCTACCTTTGCCTTATGTTCTACCAACCAATCTATTCCCAAAATCACGTCAAACTCGTAGAACGGGAACTCCATCATGTCGACCGGAAACATGTGACCCTGCACCATCAACAGACACCTCCGATACATCTTTCTGACCACAACTGTCTCGCCGAATGAACTAGTCACACTCATACCCACATCAAGAATCTCACACGGTATGTCTAACATCTTAGCATGCTCACTCAAAATATAAGAATGTGTAGAACCATAATCAATCAACGAAAGCAATGTCAGAGACTGTAACATGAAATTACCTGCGATAACATCAGTGTCGTTCCTGCCCTCTCGGTGTGCATACACCCTCGCTGGTCCACCTCACTCGGGCTGAACTGCGACAACATGCGCCACATTCCTCTGATCATCGTTCCGTGGCTGAAAGTTCCCTCGGCCACGCCCACGGCCTCGCTAGTACTCGGCAGCTCGTGCCGGTGCATGACCACCTCTAGCTAGCTGGGGGCAATCTCGCTTGAGATGATCCTTTGATCCATAATGCCAGCACAAACAATAAGTTCCCCAACATTCTCTCGGATGAGATCTACCACACTTCGTGTACTCGAGTGCACGGTGAGCAAAACCTTAGCCTTGATGGCCACGTCCGGGGTTACCACCCCCACGTCTGTGGTCAAAATGATGCATATTGTCCTTGTGCCCCTTGGCACGATCATGATTCCACTCCGTAGGCCGTTTCCCTGAACTAGACCCGCCTCCTCTAGCAGACAAACCAGGACTATGCTCTATATCTTTGGCTCGGGCGACCAACACATCAAAATCTGAATAATCAGCAACCAACATGTAAGTCTTTACTCCCTCAGTCAATCCATACTGAAACCTCTCGCAATGTTCCCTCTCAGTGGGAACCAGCTCGGTTGCATACTAACTCAGTCTAATGAAATGAATCTCATACTCATAAATTGTCATGCTTCTCTAAACCAAAGCCATGAACTCACGTTTCTTCTCATCCTGATATCTCGGCCCTAAATACTTCTTTCAGAAGGTAGTACGGAAGAAATCCCAAGTGATATCTGCGGTGGCCATACCCACGGTGATCGTAGTCCACCAAACATACGCGTCACCCTGAAGCAAAGATACCACACAACCAAGCTTCCGTGCATCACTGCACTCCATCTGACCCAAAACCCTGGTAGTGCTCGCTAACCATGCCTCGGCTCCCTCGGGCGATAACCCACGGAACTCTATTCCGCCCAAACTACGGAGACTCTCGAGGGGAAACCCATCCCTCTGTCCATGCTGCGATGCAGCCAAATGCAACCCAACCATAGCAGACTTAAAAACCCCAGCAATAGCCTGAATCAATGGGCTCAAATCAGCTCCAGCCTGTCCTTGGCCACCATGAGGTTCCTCAT
This sequence comes from Hibiscus trionum, assembly GCA_030270665.1. NCBI lineage: Eukaryota > Viridiplantae > Streptophyta > Magnoliopsida > Malvales > Malvaceae > Hibiscus > Hibiscus trionum. Next base: position 15,337,950 of record BSYR01000010.1, read on the forward strand.
CTCGCGCATCTGCTCCACCAACCGGAGGAGGAGGAGGAGGAGGTAAATCTCCCTCTTGCGGATGCCCGGCATCCTCAATCTGATCATCCCGTAGCTCACCACCCACCTGACCTCTTCTAGGTCTAACGATGATAAACAAATTCAATGATACAACAACAACAGATAAAAAAAGGAAATGATTCGGGTCAGCAACGTTAAGGGTCCAAGGTGCTCAAGTATCTTACAAAGATTTTCCCGATAATAGTATGCGGCAATGGGTACCTTACACAACAAGCTACCTCAAACAAGCAAGCAAATACCAAAAACAAACACACTTACCTTTTCGGTTGCACGACAACCAACGCAAGCCTTTCCCAACCTGGCTCTAATACCAATAGATGTAACCCCCTCGACACGGCCTAGCCACCAGACCGTATCGAGCGGATCACACTGGACTAATCAAAGAAAAATCCAGAGATTTCCCTCCAATTAGTATCCCTAAACACGTTGATTAATATCTTTTCTAGATGCTCGAATTAAACCTCTATATTTAAGAACGCACAACGGAAGAAAACACGACAAGACGAGCACCGAATGATGAATTGGGAAACCAGGGACCAAAATGCAAAACTAGCATAAAACAAGAACCTATGATGATAGTAAGGTGATCACTTTGAAATTAGTCTCATTTCATACTTCCATGCTGAAATGCAACTCAAAACAAGCCCTCAAACAACCTCAATTGATAACACATCAAACTTGGACCAAAACGCAAGAAAAAAAACTTCAAAGATGCTCTTAACTAACTCCCAACGACCCCCATTTCGAAACACTTTCAATGGTATCGATACGGGTCTATCCAGAGAGCTTTCGTTCTGAAACGATTTGACCCATTTCGACCCTGCAAAGCCCGTTTCGATACTCGTTCTGAAACACAAAGACAAAAATAAGGGTCGTTTCAAAACCTTCGAGTCCGTTTCGAAACATCCTGCTACAGTAACAGAAAAAACTGCAGGCCAAGCATCTCCAAGGTTGTTCCCTCGGTTCCAATCAACACATACAACAAGGTAACAGCATGATAAGCATACACACACCAAGAAAGAACATACAAACATACATTTAAGCAAGAGAACTAACCAACAATTAACAAGCGATAAGATAAGAAACATCAAGATCCATAAACTAAGTAATACAAGGTAGAAGACAAAAACCATTAAGCTCAAGGTATAAACAAGCCGACCATGGCATAACTAACATGCTCGCATCACAAGGAGTTTACAAAACACTCTCAAAACATAAACAAGGTTTATCCCCTTTGCCACACACACTATTATCTAAACGAAACCATACTTGAGCTTGAAGCGGACACTTGGATCACCTCCCTTGCATCGTTGCCTTCCAAGATAGCCTATGAATCTGTATTGTTGGAAATGAGAGCGTAAGCTACAAAGCTTAGTGAGCGGAGCTTAAAACAAAGCTACAACAATGCAGTTTTGAAAACCAACTTCATTTTGGAAACCAAAACACTTTCTTAAAATCACTTTCGCAAATCATTTCCTTTCAAACATACCATACTTACATCAAGTAAAAGCAATTGCAGCAACACATGCCATAGGCACAACATATGTATCAACCATGTATAAACCATATGTAAACCACATATGCAAACCAAGCCTATAGGCTCCAAAATAACTCACATGCTTCAAGCATATAAACATATCCATATGAGTTTACCAAGCTCATATTAGAACCATAAGCGAATGAGTATACCGGCATCATTGACACGTTGCTCGGATAAGCGAACACTTTGATGGCACAACCCCCATCAACCTACATGATGAAACAAACCTCACCACAATCTCACTTCGGCCGGGATGCCAAAACCTGCATTGCCCGTTGGTGATAGCACAACCCCTATCACTCGCATCACAATTGAACAACCCCTATTGTGAAACCGAAGAATTTATTTCACGCGAGAATTTTATATTTATAGTGCACTTCACATCCTATTGATTGATCAATCTATCTGATATAAAGATCCACATTTGTCAATATACTCATCGCAACATCGCATTCCACTGTTTTACACCGGGGTTAAACACATCCCAAATACCATAAACACAAGCCCATGCATAGCATGAACTCAAGCAACATTTCCATAAATCACATGGTATTCTCATGGGGAAAAAATCAACATGCATTGATGCACAACAATAGTGGAAAACATCATTAAAAATGATAAGCTCATGATCGAAACATGATCAACATGTAAACGGTGAAAATACCAAAATAACTCAAAACTTACTCTTAAGCTTGGATTGGCCTAACGGAACAACCCAAACTCCCAAAATGCTTCTTTAACCTTGTTAAGGCGTTAAAAACATTTCCACTTACCAGCGATTACCAAAACCAAGCGGAAACACTTTTCTAGCTTCCTGGTTCTCCCACAAATGTATCCAACGATTCCGGATCTTCCACCCCTGCTTCTAACCAACCGAAAATAGAGGATTAGAGATATTTCAACATTCTAACTTGCTGGAAAACAAATATTCAACAACTCATTCAAATCGCCTATCGAAACATTGCCGAAAAAACCCGAAAACATCAGAAAACTCAACTCGGACAACCTCTAGCAAAAACCCAGCATTATACAACATCAAAACACATGAATAAACATCTAAAAACATCAACTCATCATCAGAATACCATCAGCTACTGATTGATCACAAAACTCACCCAAAAAGTCACTTTTAAATCCACCAAACCTCAACATAAAACCCAATTTCGAGATTTCTATCAATCACCCATCATCTCAACATTATTCCACATCAAAAACAAAGCCCAAAACAACATTAAACCCAGCTTTAACAGATCACAACAAAAATCACCCAAAAGAGCTCATTTTACCATATTTTACCTAATTTTCCATTAGAAACTTTTAGAAAATCTTAACCTTAATACATAAAAGAATAAAAAAAACATGGGAATATCAATAAAGAACCTTACATCAGAGGAGAATTTCGTTGCTCACCTCCAATGATAGTATTTCCCCCTTGATTAGCAAAGAACACTTGAGAAAACTAAGAATAAAACATGGGTTTTAGAGATAGAAGATATGAAAACCTTTTGAAAACATTAAATCAATAGGAAACATCATTTACCTTGATAAAATCAAGCTTCAAAGGATGTTTGGCTGAAGAGAAAATAAGAAAAGCTTCAAAATGGTGTTTTAACGTGAAATGGGGAAATATGAGAAAACCTTTTATTAGATATTTGTAAAAACCATTTTAAAACATTTTGATAGTCAAAATAAAGAGGGGGAAATACCATATTAGCCCAGCCAATTTAGTTCCTTAAAGATTCTATGTTTTGACTCTTTTACAAAATGGTCAATAAAAACAGATTTTGCAATCTTTACATTTTGGTCACTAAACCAAAATGTCATGGTTTAGAAAACGTTTTTCCAAAAATTTTATTACCAAAGCCTTATATATAATCTTTAAGGATTTTTTAAATTTATTTCATATTTTTCTAACCATCTGAAGACCATTTTCCCTGAACTCACCCAGAACTCCCAACACTGGTATTTCGGACACTGAAACCTTACCAAATCTTCTAGACCCAAAATCGGGATGTTATAGAAACGATTCTTAGCCACTACTTCCGATCCTATCGAGGATGATGAGGGTAATCCTAAACCTAACCTCCCTTACATAATCCAACATAGTTTTACACACCCTTCAGATATGTCACGTTATAAATTATTTCAAGGTTTTACTCTTAGGGAAGAACGTGTCGTGTCAATTTCTTTTTTAAATTCTGAAAGCTTTAAATTTGAATACCTTCCTTTGATTCGGCGTTGGAAATTTATAAACTTCTTGAACCTTCCTCCCGTTTTATATCGAAATTTGGTCATAATTTTCTTTTCCAATGCCAAATGCATTCATAATGAAACGAGAGAACACGTTGTTGCTATAGAGTCTCATCTTATGGGCACAACTTTTCGAGTCTATCAAGATGTTCTTTGTAAAGCTTTTGGTTTTGAAAATATCGGGATTGATGATGAGATTTCCTTAGGTCATGGTCCTCTAGGTTCAGTCAATGTTTTAAATGCTCATGATCATATTCTTCATCTTATTATTACATGGTTTTTTCGTCCCTCGGGTGGAAAATTTTCAACCATCTGTCAAGTTGACGATTTACGTCTTAGTTGTTTTCGTGAGGGTAAGCGCCCTAATCTTTGTCAAAATATGTTCGCCGACCTTGTTTACCTTGTTCAACACCATCACATCGATCAAGTAAAGTCCTTTTACTATTCTACGGTGTTGAGTCATTTGTTCCACTCCCTTAAGATAGATTGTACCCATGACTATCCCAAACCCATTGGCCTACCTATAGATGAGCGTTCCCTCACTCGTGCTCACTTTTCCTATGTCAACAATGAATGGGTTCGTGTCCCTCGAGCTCATCGACAAGATATTCAAGTCGATGCTCCACAAGCTCCTCAAGGCTCTCAAGGTGCTCCTATTGCTTCCTCCTCCACGGACACTCTCATGACGTTCCTTAATGAGAAATTCACAAACATGGAAGCCGGGTTTGCAACCATTGACACTCGATTCACATCATTGGAAGATCGAGTCAAGGGTCTTGATACTCGCTTTAAATCTTTGGAGGATCAAGTCAAAGCCATTTCTCTTAAATAAAATTCCATGGATGTCTCTCTCACCGCTTTCTATGGTGCTTGGCTCAATCAATCTATGAGGCATCAACCGAATCAAGATTATGAGGATGAAGAGGATGAAGATGACGATGATGGTGGGAACGAGTAGTTATGCATATCATCACATATCATTTAGCTTTATTGTTTATGCACTTATCTCTTAGAACTCTATGCTTTTCTTTATGTTGTTAGGATTTGAGTTTGAATTTATGTCTTTGAACTATTTGTTGCTTAAAATTCTGAAGTTTGCAATTGAATTCAATAATATTTTGTTGCTATTATCCTACCTTGTGCTTTTATGTTTGATCTAATAAAAAGGGGGAAGTATTATATAGATCCAATTTTGAAAACTTGAAACTTAACTTTGAAAACCTATCTTAAATTAAGGGGGAGTAAGTTTCTCAAAGGTTTCAAAACTTAAAAATTTATATTTGGTTTTGTTATATCAAAAAGGGGGAGATTGTGAAACCAAATTTGATTTTGATATAACAATTTAACTTATGGACTAAATTGTAAAATAATAAATTTTTAAGTATTTTCAAAGACTCACATTTTGACAAGCCATTTTGAACCAAACACTATTTCAAGTCAAAACATATCTAAAGGTTCGATTTTCACTAAGTCTTTTCATGAGTTTCCAAGCTAAACTTCAACAAAACGCCCAGGCGTATCGATACCATTAAGCATATCGATACGGTTTTTCAACACTGGAATTTTAATCGGTCATAGCGTACCGATACGATATAATCCTGCATCGATATGATATTCATCTGAGCAAGACTTTAAGCTATAGCGTATCGATATGCATCGGAATCGTATCGATACAGATTTCATATTAAAATAGTCTTTTGCTATAGCGTACTGATACAGTATGTCACTGTATCGGTACGATAAGCTGACCTTTGCAAAATCATTGCATTTAATATTCGAACGTTGGCTTGTCAGTTAATTGGAATCCAAAATTTTAAATGACCGTTGAACGGTATCGATACGCTAAGGGAGCGTATCGATACGCTTTTTATCAGAACCCAATTTAGGATTCCAGTGAGAAAAATCCGTATCGATACAGCTAACCGTATCGGTATACCCCTTAATATTGTACCGATACGCCCTTCAAGCGTATCGATGCGCCCTATTTTTCAGTCACAACGGCTCATTCTTCTTTGAGATAGGTACCGATACGCCCACGAGTCGTACCAATATGGTAGGTTGTTGAGGAGCATTTATTGCGAGAAATTGCAGCCCAACGGCTCTATTGATGATCTCAACCACCCAAATGGCTAAAAATCAATGCAAGGGTATAAAAACAAGTCTCAAATGCTACAGCAACAACTATTGAGCCTCAAAGCAACAACAAAGCATTCAAATCCAAATCTTGTTCTTTTTAGAGTCAAATCTTTGTACCCAACTCAAGTGTGTTTTTCATTGTAATTTTTATTGTGAGTTTAAGGAGTGTTTGATTGTAATTGGGTAAACATTATCCTTAGAGAGGCATTTGTAAAGTTTACTAAAAACCCTTCTTTGTAAGAGTGAGTGGATTAAGCTTTGGGTAGAAAGCTTAATCAAAATTGTAAGGTTTTCTCCTCATCAAAGAAAAGGGGAAGAATCAATTAGTGGATTGGTTGAAAATTCTTAATGGGAGCTAAGGTAGTGGATGTAGAGTGCATTTATGTAACACTCCAATTTAGCCCCAAATTATTAACCCTAATCGTGAAAATTTACAATTGGAAATCCTAGAATTTGGGGGAAATCTCGAATTTTAACCTAATTTGAATTCGGGACCTAATTGAATAAAGTTAAATTATGGTGGTCAAGTCGTTAGGCGGGCTAAAGTTGGGACCCTTCTTCTATAATTATCCCATTTGTTTAGGGTAAACATCCTTTTGTCTATGTTTTGCTTTTGAGCGCCGCACTCGACATCTCCCTTTTTCTCTCCAAAAGCAAATCGATAACCTCTTTTCCCCGTTGTTCGTTGAAGCTCCGGCCAAGGAGCTTTTACCGGTCGTTCGTCGTTCTGTGGCCATCAGTGGCTTCCCTGTGGTCGTCCGACCAAAACCCGAGTTAGGGTTGTTGTTCACCGCCGTTGCCACCGGAAACGACCGAGTTTCCTTCGGGAACTCTCACTGTCATCGTCTTCTCCGTCTAGCCGCGTCTAAAACTGCTGGGTAAGCATCGTGGTGGTTGGGCCATGTTGGTCGTGGCCGGTATAAGCCGTAGCCGCCGTTGGGCTCATTGGTCGTGCTGTGGTGGTTGGGCGCCACCAGGATTTAGATCTAGGGTTTGGTTAATTTGGGGGTTAGGGTTTTGTTTTGTTTTGGGTTTGAATTGCTGAACCGAACCGGGTTGAAGGAACCGAACTGGACCAATTTTCTTAACCGAATCGGCTGGGTTGACCAAGTCAGATGGCGTCAGTAGTGACGTCATTTGCTGTTGTAATGGTGATGCAGGCTGGCGTCAGTGATGACGTCATCATGGTTAATGATGACGTCAGCATTGACTTTTGGGTTGACTTTTTTGGCTGGGTTCACCTCAAAGTTTTTCGACGTTCTGGTTCCGTTTCCGCTGTCCACTTCTTCAAATTCGAACCCAAAATACCTTTTTGGATCAAGTTTATATGTTGAACTCAGAATTTTGTTAAGTGTTACATCAGAGTTTGACTCAGTTATTTATGTGTTCAGATGACGTAGACTCTGACCCCGAGACTTTACCTCCTCCTCCACCAGGTAGACCTCCGGTGGCACAGTCTTCGAGATCTGCTAGTAAGATTTCTGTTAGAATAGCTTATTCGAATGTGGCATAGTAGGAATCTTATATAGTGTTCTATGTTTTAGGAGCTGATTCTATTCGACCTTTAGCTATAACTGAGCGTGGGAAACATCATTACCGACGTTGACAGTTTCGCTGCCTAAGGTGTGTTCTCTATCTGTGCTACATGTATGTGCTTGTGTGATTTCCTGATCTGTATGCGATATGTTTATGTGCTATCCTGCTCTATTGTTTGATAAATATTTATGATTCGATTATTGTGATCATGTCATGTAACACATATCGGAATCGGACTATTTTGTACATGCATCTTAGTTGTTTAACAAGATTGCATTCGGACTCTAAAATCGGATAACATGTCATATCATTGGGTTGGGATACTATATGGGGACAGCTCAACGACTTCATCCTTCGGGTTGAACTTCACTTCGGATAGTAGTTCCATCTTTCGGGATGAGTTTTTCTACGGACATGGTGTTGCAGTGTAGAGTGGTTCAGGGGAACCTCAGTCTTCGGACGGTGATGTAGATGGGTGCATGTCATGTTATGCTATCAATATGCCTTGCTTGTAATACTTCAGAATAACTGTTAAATCTTAATTTGTTGATGGACTGTTGGTTATACTTCTGTTATGCACTTTAGAGACACACTGAGCTTTGTAGATGACTCCCCCTTAGTATATGTTTCAAATTTCCAGACTTAGGATTCGGGTACTTGGAGGACCTCATTCGAACGAAAATGATATTGGTATTCAGTATGGATTATTTCAAGATTCTTTTTATTATTTATGTATTTCAAACTTGGTTGTAAATTTGGACTTTGGACTTTTATTTTGGGATTGATGAACTACTTTACGCATGCATTGTTTTATGAAGAAACTTCAAAGAACTTTTACAATTGAATAATAAATTTCGACACGTTTTTCTTTTAAGTGATCTTTCTTGAGGGGCAAGTTTCCTAAAACGACAAATTCAATTTGAGCAAACCTCTTAGGTCAAAATAGGGGGTTACATTTAGTGGTATCAGAGCAGGGTTACACCCCTCGGCCTGTAAGGCTCGCAAAAATTAAATTTTAATGTTTTCAAAAATTTGCATGCATAATAAATGATTTCGGGAACTACGAGATTTTGAGATAAATTTTTGAATTTTAAAGAAGTAATATATGTTTTAATTAGAGACTCCAAGTACAAATTTTGACTTTAGGATTCTTCTTTTTGTAGATAGACTACTATGCCACCCCGTAGAAGTACTAGAGTTACGGCTGGCCAAGGTCGAGGCCGTGGACGAGGTCGTACCGTAGTGGATACGAGTGGCGTTACTCCTTCTGTGCATTCGCCACAGCATCAGGAGGACCCACAACATGAGCAGGCTGAGGATCAACCTAAGGTTCATACGAGTGATCAACAGACCGATCACCCTGGTCAGCAGACTCAGAGCAAAGGTCCTCGTGCAGTCGGTAATAGCGAGACTGCTGGAGTTGATGTTGCTGCAGTGCATTTGGAGTTACTCGAGTATCTTCGACAGGGTTCTAGGAGACCCATATCTGCTGAGTTTCTGTCTGCTGGGATGTCGATGTTTGATGGTAAGACGGCTGCTGATCCGGCTGACGCAGAGTATTGGCTGAAGAAATTACAACAGTTTTTTGATGAGATGGACTATCCTACTGACAAAAAATTAAGAGCGATTGTATCATTATTGAAGGGTGAAGCCCAGAACTGGTGGGAGGCTGAATAGACTGTTATTTCTGCTAGTCGGGTCACATGGGATCATTTTCATCAGGCTTTCCGAGATAGATATGTTGGGGCAGAGTATTTAGCCAAGTGTCGAGAGGACTTTATGAATCTGAAGTAAAATGCCATGATCGTAAATGAGTATGAGATTGAATTTTTTAGGCTGATACAGTACGTCCTTGGGTTAGTTACTACAGAGAAAGAGAAGTGCGACTGGTTTTTGAGGGGTCTGCGACCTTCGATCAAGGCTGGTGTTGCTTTGCATTTGGACAAAGAGTACAAGGATATTACCTTGCGAGCTAGGACTGTTGAACGCAATGAGGCAGAGTTGAGGCAAGTTGAATCTCAAGGTATGGATCGGGGTAAGAGGCAGTCGACCGCGTCAGTTCAGTATAGTCAGGGTAATCAGACCAGGAAGAGGGCAAGAGATGATATTGATTATCAGAGTTATTCCAGGGCCAGACCGGTGACCATTGTTGTTCTGACTTCTAGTGTTGGAGGATCAACTAGCACACGAGGGGTACCGCAATGTTCTTTCTGCAAGAAATGGCACTCAGGAGAGTGTAGGAGACAGTCTGGGGCTTGTTTTCATTGTTGGTCGTTCGACCATCTTTTCAGAGATTGTCCGCTTGCACCTCCGTCAGCTCATATGACGAGTCAGTCACAGGCATCGGTACAGACTCCTGCTAGAGGTAGAGGTCGAGGTAGACCTGATACTACAGTTTCTGCTGGTAGAGGTAGGCCAGCTCAGAGTGTTGGATCAGCTGGATCCAGGGTGAGACAGCCAGGTTTGGTTTATGCTACCAGGAGACATGAGGATCGTGATGAGCCAGATGTTATTGCTGGTACCTTTTCTATTCACTATATCTCAGATTTTGCATTATTGGATATTGGTTCCACTCATTCGTATGTTGCGAGTTCTGTATCTGGGGGACTTGAAATTCCGGTTGAGAATACTTTGAATGCAGTTTCAGTTTATAGTGTAGTGGGTGACCATGTCGAGGTTACTAAGGTGTACAAGAATTGCCCTTTGGAGATTCAAGGGAAAATATTTTCTGCTGATTTGATGGAGTTACCTTTCAGAGAGTTTGACCTTATTCTTGGAATGGATTCGTTATCCGCTCATCGAGTCAGTTTGGATTGTGAAAAGAAAAGGGCGACTCTGAAAACCTCAGATGGGTGCGAGGTGATTCTGGTGGGAGAGCGTAAATGTTACATGTCCAATGTTGTTTCGGCTCTCAAAGCGGAAAAGATGATTCGACATGGGGCCATTGCCTACCTTGCTTATATTCTTGACTCGAGGCAGTCAGATTCTGGTTTGGATAAGATCCGAGTGGTTAGGGATTTTCCAGATGTTTTTCCGAAGGAATTGCCAGGGGTAACGCCAAAATGTGATGAGGTTGAGTTTGGCATAGATGTTTATCCGGGTACAGCCCCTGTCTCTATGGCTCCTTACAGGATGGCACCGAAAGAGCTCAAGGAATTGAAAATTCAGTTGCAGGAATTGCTAGATAGGGGTTTCATCTGACCTAGTGTTTCTCCCTAGGGAGCCCCTGTTTTATTTGTGAAGAAGAATGATGGATCACTTCCGTTTTGTATTGACTATCGGAAGTTGAACAAGCTAACGATTGAGAACAAGTATCCCCTTCCTTTTATTGACGACTTGTTCGACCTGTTCTGGGAGCTTTGGTATTTTCTAAGATAGACCTGAGATCGGGTTATTACCAACTCAAGGTTAAGGATTCTGATGTGTTCAAGACCACTTTTCGGACTCGTTATGGTTATTACGAGTTTCTGGTGATGCCGTTTGGATTGACTAATGCCCCTGCAGCATTTATGGATATGATGAATAAGGTGTTTCAACCCTACCTGGATCAGTTCGTGGTGGTTTTTATTGAAGACATACTGGTTTATTCTAAATCGGAAGCAGAACATGAGGAACATCTCCGGATTGTCCTACAGACTTTGTGAGAGAAGCAGTTGTATGCAAAGTTCAGTAAATGCAAATTTTGGTTGACTGAGGTTACCTTCTTAGGACACGTGGTTTCTGCTAATGGTATTCAAGTTGATCCAAAGAAGATTGAGGCTATTTTGAGCTGGAAACAACCCAAGAATGTTCCTGAGATTCGAAGCTTCATGGGTTTAGCTGGCTACTATCGGAGGTTTGTGGAGGGTTTATCGATTGTTGCAGCTCCTTTGACTAAACTTCTGATGAAGGATATTCCTTTTGTCTGGACTGAGGCTCAGCAGGCCAGTTTTGAGAAGCTTAAGACCGTGTTGACTGAAGCACCGGTTCTGATTCAGCCTGAGCCTGGGAAGGCTTATACGATATACAGTGATGCCTCCCAGACGAGATTGGGATGTGTTCTGATGCAGGAAGGGAAGGTAGTGGCCTATGCGTCTCGTCGGTTGAAAGCGCATGAGTGCAACTACCCTACCCATGATTTGGAGCTTGCTGCTGTGATTTTTGCTCTAAAAATCTGGAGACATTATCTCTACGGAGAGAAGTGATATATCTTCACCGATCCCAAAAGTCTAAAGTGCCTCCTTACGCAGAAAGAGTTGAATCTAAGACAGCGGTGCTGGTTGGAACTTCTCAAGGATTATGACTGTGAGATAGAATATCACCCGGGGAACGCGAACGTGGTTGCCGACGCCTTGAGTCGTAACACCATTTCAGATTTGAGGACCTTGTTTGCTCGGATGAGTTTGTTTGAGGATGGTAGTTTGATGGCAGAACTTCAGGTTATTCCTATGTTGATATCTGATATTCGAGCTGAGCAATCTACTGATCCTTTTCTTATGCACTGTATCAGAGAGGTTTCTGAGGGTACATATGTGGATTTTACTATTGATCAGGATGGTGTTTTGTGTTTCCGAGGTCGGTATTGCATTCCGAGGAAATCTTGGTTGAAACAGGTTATTCTTCGCGAGGCACATGACAGCCCCTATTCTATGCATCCTGGTGGTGATAAGATGTATAAGAACCTTCATCAGAGGTACTGGTGGAAAGGTCTTAAACAGGATGTTGTCGGATTTGTGTCTAAGTGTGTGACTTGTCAGAGAGTCAAGGCAGAGCATCAGCATCCATCTGGGTTACTTCAGCACATCAAGATTCCTCAGTGGAAGTGGGAGCGTGTGACTATGGATTTTGTTAGTGGTCTTCCGATGACTCCGTCTAAGAAGGACTCCATCTGGGTTATAGTGGACCGTTTGACTAAGTCTGCGCATTTCATTCTGGTTCGAGTCAACTATCATTTGATTAAGTTGGCTCGGCTTTATATTTCTGAGATTGTTCGACTTCATGGGGTACCGATATCGATTATTTCTGAGTGTGATCCGAGATTTACAGCGAAGTTCTGGAAGGCACTTCACTCTGCTTTGGGTACCCGATTGAACTTCAGTACATCTTATCATCCGTAGACTGACGGACAGTCCGAGCGTGTGATTCAGATTCTTGAGGACATGTTGAGAGGTTGTGTTCTCGATTACAGTGGTAGTTGGGAGGATTTTTTGCCGCTTGAAGAGTTTGCAAATAATAACAGTTACTAGGTTAGTATCAAGATGGCACCGTATGAGGCTCTGTATGGACGTAAGCGTAGGTCACTGATTGGATGGACTAAACTTAATGAGCATAGACTGTTGGGATCAAACATAGTCCGTGAGGCCGAGCAGGCAGTCAGATTGATTCGAGATCGGCTTAAGGTTGCTTTTTACAGACAGAAGTCTTATGCTGACTTGAGACGTTGAGATCTTGAGTTTGAGGTCGGTGATGAGGTTTTCCTAAAAGTATCTCCTAGGAAGAAGGTACTTCGATTTCGTCGGAAGGGCAAGCTGAGTCCTCGATATATTGGCCCTTATCGGATTTTTCGTCGGGTTGGACGTGTTGCCAATCAACTTGAGTTACCACCAGAGCTTCAGCGTATTCATGATGTTTTTCATGTTTCTGTGTTGAGACGCTACCATGTTGACTCGTCTCATGTTTTGCATGTGGAGGAGATTGAGATTCATCCTGATTAGCGCTTTGAGGAGAAGCCTATCGAGATTCTTGCTCAGGATAAGAAAGTTTTCAGAAGAAAGACCATTAAGATGGTCAAAGTCTTGTGGCGTGATCGCAGTCATGATGAGGCTACCTGGGAGCCCAAAGCTGTCATCAAAGCTCAATATCCACATTTGTTTGCTCTAGGTAAATTTCGAGGCCAAAATTTCTTTTTACGGGGAAAGAGTTGTAACACCCCAATTTAGCCCCAAATTGTAAACCCTAATCCTGAAAATTCTTAATTGGAAACCTTAGAATTTGGGGGAAATCTCAGATTTTAACCTAATTTGAATTCGGGACTGTAATCACCTATTTTGTCCGGGGTGTTAAACTCGTACATTATGTTATTATATTATTAATGGGCTTTAATTATATGGTGATTAATAAATAAAAACTAAAAAAAGGAAAAACAATACATATATTATTAATGTTATATACATATATCTACTATTACAATTATAATATCATTTACATTATTATTATTGTTATTATTATTATCCATTATTATACTAGTAGTATCTATTACATTATTATTTTTGTTGCATATTATCCACCAATATTATCATAATTTCTATCATACATTACTATCCATTATAATTATCATAATTACTATCTATATTGTTATTATTTATTATCTCTATCTATTATTATTATTTATTATTATCATTTATATTATTATTCTATCATTTATATTATCATCCATAGTGTTATTACCATATACTTTACTATTATCTACTATTATTCGATCTATTATTATTATCTATTACCCCTACCTACATTTATTATTATTATTATCATTATGATTATTATCATTATTATTATATTTGGTATCATACTTGTTATTTTATTATTATTATTATTATTATTATTATTATTATTATTATTATTATTATTATTATTATTATTAAGTCTGAAGAAAAAAAACCAAAATCTGGCCCAAAAAAACCAAAAACACTAATATATAAATAAGCCCAATATTATATAAATAAAAGCCCAACCGTTTATAAATAAAGAACCCAAGTTTATATTAAAGTCCATGTACAAAACCCAAAAAAAAATTGCAAAGACCATTTGGCCCAAATAACCTAATAGCCCTAATCTGAAAAAAAAAACCCTAATGGTCTCTCCTTTGTCTTTGCAGCCGCCACATCCCCCATCGTCAGATCTGATCTAGATCTGACTGTCCAGATTGCACCAGGAGCAAAAAACCCTAGAGAGGCCCCTTTGCCCTAGCACCGCACCAGATCCACCGTCAAATCTGGATCGAGATCAACGGCCAGGATCGAAGCATGGAAGCTTCTAGAGCCCCATACGCGGCTCCCCAGCTCCTTCACGCGCGTCGTTTCAGCTCTCCACGAGCACATGCAGTATATCGACGGCCTCTTCGAGTTCCCCGAGCCCGTCCAAATCCCATCAATGGCACGTTGTCCGGCCACGTCCCAGTCTCTCCATGGTCCCCTCTCCTCACGAGTCACATGCAACAAACAAAAACCAAATGTCAGAGCACCAAAACGCAAACGAAATGCAGAAATCTGCGGCAAAAATCAGAAACAAAATGCAACGGAATTGTAGACGAATACAAACAAAGACGATAACAACAAATATTTCAACATTATACGCATTTTAGAAAAGCAAAAAATGTAAAAATAGGGCTATTTAAACCCGAGAGCATGCAGTGTAATGAGAGGATTTTCAGAGGAAAGTTTTCAGAGAGAGGCATTAGAGGTTTTTCTTGTATTCGAAAGAAAAGTTGTAATCAGAAATTCCAGAGAGGATTACAAAGAGAAATTTATAGAGGTATATCAGTATCTTCATCTTCATTTCAGTTTCAAAACAAAAAATATCAAATAAAAATAGAAAGATGTTTTTTACCTTTGTTCGATCCTCCCCCCTTTCATCCTTCACTCACCCTCGCCGGCGATAAGCTCCGTGGCCCTTCCCGAGGCCATGCATGTGAGCTGGTGAGGGAGTTTTTTTTTCTTTTCGGTTTCGGTTTTTAGGTTTAAAACAAAAAAAACAATCGAAAGATTTTCTTTGTTTTGGTTTTGGTTTCGAGAAGAGAAAGGCTTTTTGGTTTCGAGAAAGAAAAAAGAAACCTTTTTAGGGTTCCGGCGCCGGAAACGGCGACCGGAACCCTTGCGGCGCCAGAAAAGAATACAGAGAATAAGAGGATGAGGGGTCTCAGCTTTTTAGGGTTTTCAAAAGAGACAAAATTTGTTTTCAGTTTAGTATATATAGTGTTTTAAAGTTCTAAAAGAGGGCTAATCACGTTATAAGCCCCTCCGCGTCACTTTAATTGCGCGAGGGATGGTTTGCTCTTTTCAAAATTCTTTCCGAAGTCCCTCCATTTCTTCAAGCGTTTTTAATTTGATCCCCAACTTGGTTTTAATCGGTTTCTAAAGGGGAAAATCATCGTTTAGTCCCTGCAGGTTTCCCCTTCTTTTCAATTTCGTCCCATTTCGTGTTTTGGTCAGTTTTCTTTAAATGGGTTTATTACCGTTTTGGTCCCTCTGGTTTTTCGAGTCTTTTCAATCGAGTCATGTTTTGCTTTTTCAATCAGTTTTCTTTTATGGTATTATTACCATTGTAGTCCCAGCCGGTTTGCTTTCTTTTACTTGGCATTTTATTTTGGTTACATTACATTTTGTTATTCATGCATTGTGCATTTTTTTAATATGTTTATATCGAATATATATATTTTGCCATATTGCTCGTTTTTATTTAATATAAATGTATGATATGTGGTATATTGCATGCCTTTTTATGTGTGTTCTTTAGCCTTTTTATGCCATTCGAATATGTGTTTCATGGCATGCATTTTAATTGTCATTGCATGTGATTTTTTTAGTATTTCGATAAGCATGTTAATTAATTTTAATTATAAAACGGAGATACTTATTAATTCGTGTATTCGGGTCGACTAGCCTAGCTTATTGGATACTCTCTGAATATTCGGATTAATTCGAATCGTCTAAAGGTAAATCCGTAATTAAAACGGACAAGACCATGACATCATTCTTTATTTTCTTGCATCATGCATAAAGGTGACGTACGAGATCCGAACCCTAAACTAACACGACAGTCAGTCTTATATGATGTCGGTTTAGTCTTTGGTCCGGTGTACCGTCATCCTTTTTAATTAAATGGTAAATTAATCTGATACCACCAATTTGAAAAAGCTCGTACGATTAAAGTCCGGTTTTCAATCAAGAACCCCTAATAAAGTCTTCTTAAATTTTGAATAATTTCCATCAATTAAAAGCAACAATTGTTTTGGTACCGATTTCCGGGCGTGATGGGGGTGCTAACCCTTCCCCATGCGTAACCAACTCCCGAACCCTTTCAAATGAATCTCTGGTTTAGTTTTTACGATGTCTGGCCTACCTTAGTGGCCGGTGGCGACTCCAACCGAGAAAAAAAGATTTTTTTAAAAGGTTTTTCCCAAAACCCGAATTGTTTTTAAACCTCCCCTTTTTAAATTAAATGTTTTCTTTCAAAAAGCGGGGGAACCTTTTTAGTGGCAAGGAGGAGAAAAAAAACCTTGTTACAGTCTGGCGACTCCGCTGGGGACAATTTTTTTTTTCAAAACAAAAGGAGAGTTAGGCCAAAGAAATAATTGTTGCCTTTAATGATGGAAATTTTTGAAATTTGATTTGACTTTAGCGAGATGGTTCTTCCTCGAAAATAGAACTTGAATTATACGATCTTTGATAATTGGTGATCTTGAATTAATTCTTCATTTAATTTCAAAGGAATCACCGACATGTGTTGCTTCACGCATTAGGCTCTATACCCGAGCTTCGTCCCTTAAGTGGGAGTGAAACGCCCATACCCACGTGAGTCTCCCTCCACGGGTCGGTAATTCACTTCCGGAATCCACGCATTTGACATGTGAGCAGCCCTCCACGTCACTAGGTCGTGCTTTCCCCCGAACCGAAACCAATTCACAAGCTTGTAATGGGCCAGAATTGGGGTTCTTGTTACCTTAGTAGGTGATAAGATAGGTTTGGGTACCCTTGTTAGAACCGAACCACATGAGTGAGAATTTAAGAAGCTCACCCTGATTCGAGCCATGCGGACAACCGTAGAATTAGAATTCATGCTATTAGGTCTTGCATCGTTAATTTGCTTTGATGTGTTTCCTTTTGCTTGTTTTATTCAGTATTCATTATTGTTGATACTAACCCAGCTGTCTTCTTGTCTTGTTTTGCTTATTTTTGCATATTCATCGCATTCTCATACGAGGTGTTGATTCGAGAACAGTCTAAAGTTGAAAATTTTCACAATGGGAGAAAAGAGTCCATAGCAACGAAGCTCCCGGAGCGTGCTAATTTAGAAAGAGGGGACGAGCAAAATTTTTGAAAATCGTACCCTATGTGTTTATTTTCTTGCCTCTTTGTAAAAAGGCTTGATCTCCGTTATGGAAAGTTGTTTAATGAGGATGTTCGTCGAATCAACATTTCCTTGCATTCGATTTTATGTTTTTAATTTGTTGCCTTCAATCATATGTTTATGTTTTGCATTCGACATATCAAGTATTACATCATTAAATCATGGAATTAATGGTTCGAGGTCATGGCAGCATTCGTGACTATCGAAGATTCTGCACCCACACTTTACTCGCCATCAGAGGAGGCAAATGGAAGAAAGTTTTGCTAAGTTAGAAGCCGACTTGAGAAGGGACCAAGTGGGGCATATGATGGCCATGAATCCTTTTGCGAATACCATCAGACTAAGGGGCATGAGATTCAGAGTTGTCCGAAATTTAAGCAGTTGGTCCAGGAATTAATGGACAATAAGGAGGTTGAGTTCCTCGAAGAAGCTTAAGGGGTGGAATGGATGGTCAGCTCTGTAGTATTTAAGAGTTTTAGTGCATCCAAGTTTGCTTTGTGCTTGGTTTTGCTTGTTTTCATTTCATTGCATTTTAAGCCTTTTTCCTGAAGTAATGTGTGAAATCAACCTTGCTACCATTTGCCTGAAAGTAGCAAAGATCTTTTGTAAGGGCTTAAGATTGCATGTTTAAATTTCAATGAAATGAGGCATTGTGTTTCAGTTGCCTTTTCATTTTGTGTGTATATATTTGTCTATTGAGTCCCCGTATATTAATTGTACAAGGGACATTGACCTTGACCCCAAAGGTTGACTTCGAGCCGCCTTTGTTTAGTGGAAATCGAGAGCTTTGAAGATGATGAATATGTGGCTTACACTCCGAGTTAATTTGGTCATCTAATTAAGTACACATAGAATTAGGGCCTTCGGGAGAATAACTAGAAATCTTCCGTGCTAAAAGAAGAAGAGAAAAAAGAAATAAAAGGAAAGAAAGAAGAATAAAAGAAAAAGAAAAAGAAAAGAAAAAAAAAAGAAAAAAAAAGAGAAAAAGAGAAAGAGAAAAAAAGAAAAAAAGAAAAAAGAGAAAAAGAAAAGAGAAGAGAAGAGAAGACAAAAGAGAAAATATGCTAAAAGCCTAACAAAAGCACTCCAATGTTTGAAGCCTGGTAATAGGCATCTTCGGATACGAGTGTGGGATTTTTGGGGCACTCCACTGTAGCGAAAGACCAATAAGGTTGCTATGCACCATTCACTTTAGCTACATGAGTGATGGTAATATTTTCAAATCATGACAATGCCGAGTAGCTCGGGGTTTTGTTGTTTGCTCCATCATTTATTTCGAGCCAAAGGAATGTGATGAGTTGACTTCCCCAAAATTGTAAAGAAATGATAAAGGCGAAGCCTATAGAAGATAAGCCTAAATGATTAAAAAACTGAAATAACTTGGAGAGTATGTCACATTTTCAGACATCAGCTCAGCTTTCGAGGTCTTCTAGACACATGATGCTTGAGGCAATCCTTGGAAGATCATAGTAGTGTCATTCATGCACTTGATATTCGGGGTATTTAATTTGACTTGATATATTCAGGATTTGAAAAGAAAGTCCAGTTTTTAAAAAATGCATCTCATTTTGAAATTAGAAGATGCAATCTAAATCTTTTGTGAACACTAATCAATTTCCTTGCATTTGCTTCAAGGATAAAGTTTAGAATGCAATGCCATGAATGCAAATGGCAGCTCAGCAGTGGCTATGATGAAGATTGTAATAAGTTCCTACATGCTATAGTTTAGGGACTTGAAGCAAATTTTTGTCGAAATGTTTCGATTGCTTTAAAAGATGAAATTGGACCTTGATGAACTTAAGAGAAAAGTTCAAGGACTTGGGGGCATGTGCTTCCCCTAACATAGAGAAAATTCGTCACGTTGAGTAAAGACGAAGAGAAGTTGAGCACCCGGTTTGAGTAGGGGGCAATGTTGAGAATAAGCCACGAGAAGTGTTACGTCCAGTCTGACCAGCGAAAGTCAGCAGTTATCTTTCGAGAAGAGGTCAAAAGATTGATATTTGGCAAAGATGAGAAAGCCCGAAGAAATTGAGAAAAAGAAGAGAAAAAGAAGAAGGTCAAGATGGACCAGTCCAAAGAGTGAAAGCGTCTGAGCACTTCAGAAAATGAACTTAAGAGAAAAGTTTAGGGACTTGGGGGCATGTGCTTCCCCTATTGTTGAGAGAAGAGAAGAAGTTGCCGTGTTAAGTTAAGACAAAGAGATGGTTGAGCACCCAAATTGAGTAAGAGGCAATGTTTAGAGAACGAGCACTACGAAATGTGCTATGTCCAGTCTGACCAGTGGAAGTCAGCATCCGTCTTTCGAGAAGGGAAGAAAAGTTTGAGATTTGACAGAGATGAGAAAGCCAAAAGAGATTGAGAAGAAGAAGGGACAAGAAGAAGGTCGGGATTGACCGGTCCAAAGAGTGAAAGCGTCTGAGCAATTTTGATGTCATAATTCATGCATCACTTGTAGTTAGGCATCCCTAGGATTAGGGGCATGCTAACTCACAACATCATATCATTTTTACCTATTTTTGACAGGTATATTCAAGCTTTTCCCGTAAAAGGAAGCTCGCCTATCCGTTCAGGCTCTTGGAGAATGGAACTTTTATCTTTCAGAACCCGCCTATCCGTTCAGGCTCTTGGAGAATGGAACCCGCCTATCTGTTCAGGCTCTTGGAGAAAGGAACCCGCCTATCCGTTCAGGCTCTTGGAGAATGGAACCCGCCTATCCGTTCAGGCTCTTGGAGAATGGAACCCGCCTACCCGTTCAGGCTCTCGGAGAATGGAACCCGCCTATCCGTTCAGGCTCTTGGAGAATGGAACCCGCCTATCCGTTCAGGCTCTCGGAGAATGGAACCCGCCTATTCGTTCAGGCTCTTGGAGAATGGAACCAGCCTATCCGTTCAGGCTCTTGGAGAATGGAACCAGCCTATCCATTCAGGCTCTTGGAGAATGGAACCCGCCTATTTGTTCGGGCTTTCGGAGAATAGAACCCGCCTATCTGTTCGGGCTTTCGGAGAATAGAATCTGCCTATCCGTTCGGGCTTTCGGAGAATGGAACCCGCCTATCCGTTCGGGCTTTTGGAGAATGGAATCCGCCTATCTGTTCGGGCACTTTGAGAATGGAGTTATTGATAATTGTCTATGTGTTCAGACCTCGAAGGGTTGAAGAATGTTGAAATGAGAGAAACAACTTCAAGCCTCCGTGACAGTTGCGTTTTCCCGTACCGACTTCCAGACCGCCAAAAGTTCAAGTGCATGGTGACTCGGAATCCAAACAGGGAAGTCGGACAAAATTGGTGTTTATGGCCTTTGCTTTATCCTTGTTTCACAAGTATAAGCAAAGGGGGGCAACTGTAATCACCTATTTTATTCGGGGTGTTAAACCCGTATATTATGTTTTTATATTATTAATGGGCTTTAGTTATATGGTGATTAATAAATAAAAACTAAAAAAAAGGAAAACAATACATATATTATTAATGTTATATACATATATCTACTATTACTATTATACTATCATTTACATTATTATTATTATTATCCATTATTATACTAGTAGTATCTATTACATTATTATTTTTGTTGCATATTATCCACCAATATTATCATAATTTCTATCATACATTACTATCCATTATAATTATCATAATTACTATCTATATTGTTATTATTTATTATCTCCATCTATTATTATTATTTATTATTATCATTTATATTATTATTCTATCATTTATATTATCATCCATAGTGTTATTACCATATACTTTACTATTATCTACTATTATTCGATCTATTATTATTATCTATACCCCTACCTACATTTATTATTATTATTATTATCATTATCATTATTATCATTATTATTATATTTGGTATCATACTTGTTATTTTATTATTATTATTATTATTATTATTATTATTATTATTATTATTATTATTATTATTATTATTATTATTATTATTATTAAGTCTGAAAAAAACCAAAAACATTAATATATAAATAAGCCCAATATTATATAAATAAAAGTCCAACTGTTTATAAATAAAGAACCCAAGTTTATATTAAAGTCCATGTACAAAACCCAAAAAAATTTACAAAGCTCATTTGCCCCAAATAACCTAATAGCCCTAATCTGAAAAAACCCTAATGGTCTCTCCTTTGTCTTTGCAGCCGCCACATCCCCCACCGTCAGATCTGATCTAGATCTAACGGTCCAGATTGCACCAGAAGCAAAAAACCCTAGAGAGGCCCCTTTTCCCTAGCGCCGCACTAGATCCACCGTCAGATCTGGATCGAGATCAACGGCCAGGATCGAAGCGTGGAAGCTTCCAGAGCCCCACGCGCCGCAAGCGCGGCTCCCCAGCTTCTTTACGCGCGTCGTTTCAGCTCTCCACGAGCGCGTGCAGTACACCGACGACCTCTTCGAGTTCCCCGAGCCCGTCCGAATCCCATCAATGGCACGTCGTCCGGCCACGTCCCAGTCTCTCCATGGTCCCCTTTCCTCATGGGTCACATGCAACAAACAAAAACCAAATGTCAGAGCACCAAAACGCAACCGAAATGCATAAATCAGAGGCAAAAATTAGAAACAAAATGCAACGGAATTGTAGACGAACACAAACAAAGACGATAGCAGCAGATATTTCAGCATTATACGCATTTTAGAAAAGCAAAAAAATGTAAAAATAGGGCTATTTAAACCCGAGAGCATGCAGTGTAATGAGAGGATTTTCAGAGAGGATTTTCAGATGAGAGTTTTCAGAGAGAGACATTAGAGGTTTTTCTTGTATTCGAAAGCAAAGTTGTAATCAGAAATTCCAGAGAGCAATACAAAGAGAAATTTACAGAGGTATATCAGTAACTTCATCTCCATTTCAGTTTCAAAACAAAAAATATAAAATAAAAATAGAAAGTTGTTTTTTACCTTTTTTCGAGCCTCCCCCTTTCATCCTTCACTCACCCTCGCCGACGATAAGCTCCGTGGCCCTTCCCGAGGCCATGAGGTGAGCCGGTGAGGGAGTTTTTTGTTTCTTTTCGGTTTCGGTTTTTAGGTTTTAAAATGAAAAAAAAACAATCGAAAGATTTTCTTTGTTTTGGTTTTGGTTTCGAGAAGAGAAAGCCTTTTGGTTTCGAGAAAAAAAAAGAAACCTTTTTAGGGTTTCAGCACCGGAAACGGCGACCGGAACCCTTGCAGCGCCGGAGAAGAATACAGAGAATAAGAGGATGAGGGGTCTCAGCTTTTTAGGGTTTTCAAAAGAGACAAAATTTGTTTTCAGTTTAGTATATATAGTGTTTTAAAGTTCTAAAAGAGGGCTAATCGCGTTATAAGCCCCTCCGTGTCACTTTAATTGCGCGAGGGAGGGCTTCCGCTTTTTAAAATTCTTTCCAAAGTCCCTCAATTTCTTCAAGCGTTTTTAATTTGATCCCCAACTTGGTTTTATTCGGTTTCCGAAGGGGAAAATCATCGTTTAGTCCCTGCAGGTTTCCCCTTCTTTTCAATTTCGTCCCATTTCGTGTTTTGGTCAGTTTTCTTTAAATAGGTTTATTACTGTTTTGGTCCCTCTGGTTTTTCGAGTCTTTTCAATCGAGTCCCGTTTTGCTTTTTCAATCAGTTTTCTTTTATGGTATTATTACCATTGTAGTCCCCACCAATTGCTTTCTTTTACTTGGCATTTTATTTTGGTTACATTACATTTTGTTAGTCATGCATTGTGCATTTTTTTAATATGTTTATATCGAATATATATATATATTTGGCCATATTGCTCGTTTTTATTTAATATAAATGTATGATATGTGGTATATTGCATGCCTTTTTATGTGTGTTCTTTAGCCTTTTATGCCATTCGAATATGTGTTTCATGGCATGCATTTTAATTGTCATTGCATGTGATATTTGTAGTTTTTCGATAAGCATGTTAATTAATTTTAATTATAAAACGGAGATACTTATTAATTCGCGTATTCGGGTTGACTAGCCTAGCTTATTGGATACTCCCCGAATATTCAGATTAATTTGAATCGTCTAAAGGTAAATCCGTAATTAAAACGGACAAGACCATGACATCATTCTTTATTTGCTTGCATCATGCATAAAGGTGACGTACGGGATTCGAACCCTAAACTAACACAGCAGTCACTCTTATATGATGTCGGTTTAGTCTTTGGTCCGGTGTACCGTAATCCTTTTTAATTAAATGGTAAATTAATTTGATACCACCAATTTGAAAAAGCTCGTACGATTAAAGTTCGTTTTCAATCAAGAACCCCTAATTAAAGTCTTCTTAAATTTTGAATAATTTCCATCAATTAAAAGCAACAATTGTTTTGGTACCGATTTCCGGGCATGATGGGGGTGCTAACCCTTCCCCACGCGTAACCAACTCCCGAACCCTTTCAAACGAATCTCTGGTTTAGTTTTTACGGTGTCTGGCCTACCTTTGTGGCCGGTGGCGACTCCAACCGATAAAAAAAGATTTTTTTAAAAGGTTTTTCCCAAAACCCGAATTGTTTTTAAACCTCCCCTTTTTAAATTAAATGTTTTCTTTCAAAAAGCAGGGGACCCCTTTTAGTGGCAAGGAAGAGAAAAAAACCTTGTTACAGGAACCTAATTGAATAAAGTTAAAGTATGTTGGTTAAGTCGTTAGGCGGTCTAAAGTTGGGACCCTTCTTCTGTAATTAACCCTTTTGTTTAGGGTAAACACCATTTTGTCTTTGTTTTGCTTTTGAGCGTCGTACTCGACATCTCCCTTTTCTCTCCAAAAGCAAATCAAGCACCCTTTTTTCCCGTTGTCCGTTGAAGCTCCGGCCAAGGAGCTTTTGCTGGTCGTTCGTCGTTCCGCGGCCATCAGTGGCTTCCCCGTGGCCGTCTGACCAAAACCCGAGTTAGGGTTGTCCGTTCGTCGCCTTTTGTCGTCAGAATAGAGAGGCCGAAAGCTTCGACCTTCCGTTTTCCGCCGCCGTTGCCACCGAAAATGACCGAGTTTCCTTTGGGAACTCTCACCGTCGTCGTCTTCTCCATCTAGCCGCATCTAGAACTGTTGGGTAAGCGTCGTGGTGGTTGGGGCGTGTTGATCGTGGCCGGTATAAACCGTGGCCACCGTTGGGCTCACTGGTCGTGCCGTGGTGGTTGGGCGCCACCGGGATTTAGATCTAGGGTTTGGTTAATTTAGGGATTAGGGTTTTGTTTTGTTTTGGGTTTGAATGGCTGAACTGAACCGGGTTGAAGGAACCGAACTAGACCAGTTTTTGAACCGAACCAGCCAGGTTGACCAAGTCGGATGGCGTCAGCAGTGACATCATCTGCTGTTGTAATGGTGATGCAGGCTGGCGTCAGCGATGACATCATCATGGTCAATGATGATGTCAGCATTGACTTTTGGGTTGACTTTTTTGGCCAGGTTCACCTCCATGTTTTTCGACGTTCTGGTTCTGTTTCCGCTGTCCGTTTCTTCAAATTCGAACCCGAAATACCTTTTTGGATCAAGTTTATATGTTTTACTCAGAATTTTGTTAAGTGTTGCATCAAAGTTTGACTCTGTTATTTATGTGTTCATGTGACGTGGACTCTGACCCCGAGACTTTACCTCCTCCTCCGCCAGGCAGACCTTCGGTGGCACAGTCTTAGAGATCTGCTAGTAAGATTTTTGTTAGCATAGCTTATTCGAATGTGGCATAGTAGGAATCTTATATAGTGTTCTTTGTTTTAGGAGTTGGTTCTGTTCGACCTTTCGCTAGAACTGAGTGTGGGAGACGTCACTACCGACGTTGACAGTTTAGCTGCCTAAGGTGTGTTCTCTGTCTGTGCTACATGTATTGTTTGTGTGATTACCTGATATGTATGCGATATGTTTATGTGCTATCCCGCTATGTTGTTTGATAAATATTTATGATTCGATTATTGTGATCATGTCATGTAACACATATCGGAATCGGACTATTTTGTACATGCATCTTAGTTGTTTAACAAGATTGCATTCGGACTCTGAAATCAGATAACATGTCATATCATTGGGTTGGGATACTGTATGGGGGAAGCTCAGCGACTTCATCCTTCGGGTTGAACTTCGCTTTGGATTAGTAGTTCCATCTTTCGGGATGAGTTCTGCTTCGGACATGGTGTTGCGGTGTAGAGTGGTTTAGGGGAACCTCACTCTTCGGACGTTGATGTAGATGGGTGCATGTCATGTTATGCTATCAATATGCCTTGCTTGTAATACTTCAGAATAACTGTTAAATCTTAATTTGTTGATGGACTGTTGGTTATACTTATGTTATGCACTTTAGAGACACACTGAGTTTTATATCTGACTCCCCCTTAGTATCTATTTCAGATTTCCAGACTTAGGATTCGGTACTTGGAGGACCTCATTCGAACGGAATTGATATTATTATTCAGTATGGATTATTTCAAGATTTTTTTTATTATTTATGTATTTCAGACTTGGTTGTAAATTTGGACTTTGGACTTTTATTTTTGGATTGGTGAACTCCTTTACGCATGCATTATTTTATGATGAAACTTCGAAGAACTTTTACAATTGAATGATAAATTTCGGCACGTTTTTCTTTTAAGTGATCTTTCTTGAGGGGCAAGTTTCCTAAAACGAAAAATTCAATTTGAGCAAACCTCTTAGGTCAAAATAGGGGGTTACAATTTAGGAACTTGAACCACACTAATTGCCTTGTGTCAACTTTTTATTCTTCCAAGTTCCACCCTCAAATTTTTAATTGCCAATTCACCCCTCTTGACCATTTGCAATTGTTTGATCAACTCAACAAAAACTCTAGTCAGATAACCCAAATGCCACAAACTCTTTTTCTTCTCCTTCCATACTTTATCTCCATATTTCTTATAATTTTTTAATATTTATGTAAGGTTAATTTTTTTTAAAAAAAATTGTAGTTATACATCTTTGATTCTCTTTCAAAGGTTAAATTTTCCCTTTTTTTGGGATTTTCCCACTTTATTTTTTCCCCGGTTTTTTTCTTGTCTTTTTTTCTGTTTTTTGTGCAAGAAAATAGGGAAGATTTGTGTTTTGGTTTGGTCCATTTGAAAAAGAAATAATAGTTCAAAAAGTAGTAAAAATTTGTGAAGTCCTGGTAGTTGTTTCGCTTCTTCTACGACTTAAATCGACGATCGTCGAAATTTAAGAAGAGAAATAGAGGAAAAGCCACAGTCTAAGTCGTTTTGGGATTTCAAGAGAAGTAGTAGCCTCAACTGTGACAAGAAAAAGAGCTTAATTTGCTCTATACCGCTTATTTTTTTAAGCAATTCGATTGGTTCGGTCGCCAATCTGACACATTCGTCGATAAAAGATGATAACAAGCATAATAATTTAATAGCTTACCAATTCCCTCAAAAGCCCCCTTTGAAGAAAAATAATGAGATTTATGCATTTGGGTCCATCGTACAAATTTTTTTTCCTCTGAGAAACATGGAGATTAAGTATGGAAGAAGAAGAAGAATTTGTGGCACTTAGGTTATTTGATTAGGGTTTTGAAGGGGAATTTTTTTTTCTATTTTATTTTTATTTACCATTGATGACATGAAAATATAGTGTAATAAAAAAAGAATTTCATCTAAACCCAGTCAGCAGGTTAACCTCCAGGTCAGATGGTCGTCTAATTTTTAACGAAATAGGATTGTTTTATATGTTCCGATTAGTCAAGAAACCAGTTTGTAAGTTTTGATAGTCAAAGGACGCAAAAGATAATTGTAGCATAGTCGGGGACCATTTATATAGTTTACCCTAAAAATTACACATTTTTTCTTGTTTGTTGACGCGAGAAAAGAGATGGTTTTTTAATATGATAAAATGCAATATTTTATTTTTATTTTTTATTAATAAATAACATTTAAATAAATAATATTATCAATTACAATAAATATTAGACTAAAGTATAAGATTTAGAAACAAATATGGATCAATTTTAAGTAAAAATAGACTTTCTAATAATTAAATTGATGACAAAAAAATATGAGAGATTTAGCATGACATTTATTCTTTTAATAAAATCAGGCAGTTAACCTTGTCAAAGAGCGTTGATGTGGCACAATGTCATTGGCTAGAAATTTTTTAACAGCTCACTAATGACATGGAACTAAATAAGTAACAATGAAAACATTAAAGGACACTTGTGACCAAACACAACATTAAGTATTAAATTAAAAAACATATAAAAGTTAAGGGGTAAAATTTGCATTAAACTTTTATCTTATTTTCCAAAAAAAAAAAAAAAAAAACTCCCTAGCTCTCCCTATAAAATATTAAAAACCAATCAAATCTGTTTCAAAACAAAGAGAACAAATAATAATAATAAAATAAAGCTTCCAACTTTCTCTATAAATCTCTCTACTTTAAGTTGGCTTTGCTTCGAACCAAAAAAAAGAAGTTGCCTTTGCATTGCATTGCTTTGGGGCATCTAGTCAGCAGCCTCGTCTGAATCTGTCCCTCTTCCGGAGGCAACTTCTGTTTAGACTTTTCTCGGTGCTGTGTTTCTTCTTCAACGAATAAAGGATCTTTTCCAGCTTCATCTCTCTCTCTTCTTTTCGGTATGGACTATGACGTTTGCAATATTAGTGGTATGTTGCATTTATTAATGTCATATTCTTGCATTAAGCAATGCCCCTTGTTTCTTCGTTTCTTTTTTGTTGCTTTCTTTTCCGGGAATGCGTTTGTATTTGAATATTGGACAATTCGTGCATTCATTTCGGGGGATAAGATGGGCAATGAGGGTTTAGGGTTTAATCTGAATCTTTGAATTTTTTATAATTTTGATTCGGGAAATTATGTGGCGTGGTTTTCTTTGACTTTTGCTTTCTGGGTATTGATCTATGTCCAGCTTTGAGGTGCAATTTGCGTGCTTTTCTTTGAATTCTAATTGGGATATATTTAAATGTAGAGAAATCTCTCGTGCAAAGGTATCATTTTTCTTTTCTGGTTGATAAAAAAAATTGGTTATCCAATTATTTGTTCGTGATTTTCTAGGTTTTGGCCTTCGGGCACTTGGTAGTTGAGAATAAACAAATGCCTATTGTTGTTAGAAGATCGTAATAGCTAAGGTTCTTTCGCTTTGTCAATAAAATATGTTATTTTGGGGGCCGGTTATTGTTTCAAAATATATTCGCATTATTATCCTTTAAATTGCCTATGTGGCTTTGCAACGTTGAGCTTTGACTCTGGCTGCCTGCTAGACCAGCTATAGTCAAAATGTTATATTTGCAGTCCTTTCAAATATAATCATACTGTTAACCTTTCAAACAATAGCATCAGTTGACTAGTTATTATCCTGGGATGCTCTATGCAGTATGGTTGTGTCCATTTTAATCTGAAATAACTACAGGTGCTGACTTCCATCACATCCAACTAGAGTTTCAATAGGGAGTAAAATTGCCGGAAATGGAAAATCTATCTTAGGTTCTGCCTTGTATTCTGACATGGAGGCCCAAATACATCTACTTGAGCAGGAAGCCTATTGTTCTGTACTGCGTGCTTTTAAAGCTCAATCTGATGCCATTACTTGGGTATTTACTTTGTTGTAATTTCACTTACTGGTTTTGACAAGCTCTTCCTATTTTTTTCAAGCTGATTGGGTTTGCTTGCTCCATTGTATGCTGCATCTTCAGGAAAAGGAAGGCCTGATAACAGAACTTAGGAAAGAATTGAGGGTATCAGATGATGAACATAGAGAGCTTCTGACCAAGGTTAATGCTGATGATATTATCAGAAGGATAAGGTTGGAATGCTTCAGGAATTAGTCTGACTTTTTGAAGACCAATAATTGATTCAATTGTCTTTCTTGTCTTGTACTCTGTTTAATGGCTATGCTAGCAGGGACTGGAGACAAGCTGGTGGGAACCAGTCAACAAGACTAAGTGTATCTCATTCTCATCCCATTCACAGTCTTTTACCTAGTCCAACTATTTCAGCATCCCGTAAGAAACAGAAGACATCTCAGTCGGTAACTTCTATTAACATTGCTGGTGCAATACAGGTTTTAGAACCTCTCATATTACTAGTTCTTAAGCTTTCTTCTTTGGATGCGAACTAGCTTTCTGCTTTAGAAACACGGTTCAAATGCTTGAAGCAATGGCCTTATTTCTAGATATAAATGCAAAAGAGTAGATTGACCTCCATCTGGGTTTCTTTGTTTTACTTATAGTTCTCCCCAACAGGGTCATTCATTGCCTGGTTTATCCTCAGCAAAGGCTATGCATTATCCTTCTTCAGTTTCTGCTGGAAGTCGACAATTCAATAACCGTGGCTTTGTTGGTGGCTTTCCGGCAAATGAACCTGCTGAAGGAGCAACTTTTGATCCCTTAATTGGAAGGAAAGTGTGGACAAGATGGCCTGAAGATAACAACTTCTATGAGGCTGTAATCACTGATTATAATCCATCCGAGGTATGTTCAAAGAATACCAGGAAATTTTCTGCCTTACTCTCTGACTTATCTTGGGTGGAGTTTTTTAGGTGATGATGGAACTTTTAGACATGTAACCTTGATGCATATGCAGGAAACCTAATGCTTAGTTAAAGTTGAACATTCTGTAATCTTTTTGCCATTACCTCACTTGGAAATTGAAATTTATCTGACGCCTTTTCTTTTCTTTTCTCATGTATTTCCCAATGTTGCAACCATTTATTTATCTCGCTTATGCTAACCTATCTGCTATCTGTCAATATTTTGAGCCGTTACAATATATTAACCTTTTTTTTCAATTCATGGTTTCTTAGAAAAAAAAATGATTGGATATTAAACCATCCGATATTCATAATCTGATTGTTCAAAAGGATTGTTCTTTTTTGTGTCACAAAGTTCAAGTTCCAGCTAACAACTCTTGTAAAATGCCCTTTTAGAACTATGTTAATAATTATGTGGATTGTGATGCCATCGTCCATATTATTTATTTTCTTTTTGGCAGGGGCGACATGCTCTGGTTTATGATATAAATACTGGAAATGAGACCTGGGAATGGGTTGACCTCAAAGAGGTAATTAGATATGATTTCTTAGCATGAAGTTTCTGACAGCACTCTTTTCTATGTATTGCAACATTGTCAGAATGTGTTGAGAAATCTTCTTGCAGTATAAGTAGTCTTTGCATTATTACTACATTTTATTTCAGGAAAAAGCAAACCTTGTTATTGGTTTTTTTGTGTCAATATCTCTTCAGGCATGCAATTAGAATTTTGTTAGCTAAGCTTTTGCCAAGCTGAGCTTTGTTGGTTTTGAGGAAGACTTGAAAAGTCTTATAGTGTTGTATTCTCCCTATCTCATATGGCCTTTCTAAAAGCAGGTCAGCTTTAGATTGACACAGTCAACTTAAAGAACCCCTCGTTCTTTTGTCTGTGACCATTGTTTAGTTGTTATTTCAGTAACGTTGCTATGGAAAACTGACACTTTGATTTGATGTTTTGAGTTTTTGATGGTAGGCGTTAAAACCAAAACGGAACACATATCTCATATTCTTGACAAGAGTATTGCTAAATAAGCAAATATAGGTTCTGCAGATATAATGTAATTTTATACAGCTACTACTAACATTAGTAACCTAAATATTCCCAATAGTTTTGCTGGTTCGTCTAAGTGGAATACCTCTTACCAACATATAGTTATCTACACATTTTATTGAGAGCAATATTGATCTCCTAACTATTACAGATTTCTCCAGACGATATTAGATGGGACGGTGAGGACGCTGGCATTTCTTATCGAAGGGGCCATGGTTTCCATGGGGCTAAGAAATCCTTCAGTCGTGATCCCGCTCCAGGACCAGGAAGAGGTCGGGGTTCAATGAAGGGCCAATCGAGAAAAGAACTCTTGCCTTCACAGAATGGTACTGGAAAGAAACTTTCAAATGAGATTGAATTACCTAACACAGAGATGTTAGTAAAGGAGGTATTTTCGCTTAACTAGCTATATTGAAACTGCCAAATTGAGACAATTGACATTTAGAGCTGTTGACTTATTTTGCTTCCTTCGACAGGTTGAGAGGGTTTTTGATACAAATCATCCTGATCCTGTCGAGCTTGAGAGGGCAAAGAAGAAGCTGAAAGTAAGTTTAGCTTATTGTTGATTCATATGCCCGGATACACGATACATCTTCCTTTTTATTGCTTAGTACTGCAAGCTTAACCATTATATGTAATGCAGGAGCAGGAACAATTGCTCATAGATGCTATTGCGAGGCTTGCTGATGCATCTGATGGTGAAAGCGGTAATCAATATGCGCATACATAGCGACCTTTTCCATTCTTTTCTGTAAAATGGTGATAGTCCATTATTGCTGATTATTATGGAAAGAAGCTAGCTGCAAAATTTTTTGTTCAACATGTATGTATTGGCATTTTGCTATTGATCATAGAGTATTGTTAACTACTGACTGAGGCATAATAAATCCTAACCTTGTATTTTTCGTAAGCAATATTAGTGGAGGGGTGTTATCAGGATGAAACGTAATGGAATGGAGAATAAAATATTGGACTTGCACAATCCCAGAGAGCTTTTAAAATTATGTCATTTCTCTAGTATGGTCTGAATTATCTACATAATTGTTTTTATTTCTCATGTTGATTTTCAGATGAAGATCGACTGTCTTCTCGCGAGCCACCAATTGACCGGCTGTGAAGAAGTAGGAAGTAGAGATTTTGGGGACGCCAGGAGAACACCAACTCAGGCTGCACTAAAATCCAAAAGAGTTAAGGTTTGCATCAGCAATTGATTTTTATTTTGCATCTGGTCCTTTGTAGAAAGTTGCCAAGACCTTGTAAAAGGACCAGTGTGCTCTAACCTCATTCACTTGGAAAATAGCTCCTTGCCTCATCATTTGGCTGAAAGCGTGTAGTGTAGTGTAGGTTGAGAACTTGGTTCTGGAATTTTAAAATTATTCGAGTGAGTCTTCAATGTAAATATTATTATTAATTATTATTATTTTCAGCTGAAATTCATGTGTTGGCTTGAAAATAAATCATGAAAATTCCCATCAAGAATTTCATATTAAAGATGAACAGGAGTTACCAATTGGTTCCCCCCGGGCATTTGGGAACAAGAATCCCAGTAATCCTATCACCAGCTGCAATAGAAATTTATACGAAGTTAAAAATTGCATACTTACAACATATATTTATAAAAGTAAATGATTGAGCTAAACAGAGGATGGATGAATCATAGCTACTGCCTACTGGCACTGCAACAGCGCCTTTTCCCTATTATTCTATACAAAACAAGCATGCCCACAGTTGCAGTTGAATACACAAACTTCATACAACAGTCACGATAACCCATTTGTACCATTAACATGATAGAATAACTAAATAACTGATCCTATTCCTGCCCATCGCACTAATGTTTTATTTATTTTTGAAATAAGACCGGAGTCGCCATAAGTCATTGGGTTAGGTAGACCATACACAAAAAAAAAACAATTATCAATATTTTAAGTTTGGGAGTCGGTTACGTGCAGAAAAGGGTTTGCACCCAATCACGCCCAAACATGGTACCAAATCAATTTTTATTTTTATTAATACCGGATTTTGTGAGTTAAAGTGACATTTAAATTAGAATTTGGTTATACATGCGAGTTTACTTTAAAGGGCTCCGGTGTTCGAGGAATAAACGAAAATCACACCTAATTCTTAGGTACTAACCAAGTTTATTCTTGAATAAGAGAACACCACATTAACAATTTCTATTCCGGATGCAACATAATAATAATTGAGCATGAAAAAATGTAAATGCGTCAATATTAAATGACATTATACCAAACAAATCAAATAAAGCAACATATACATGTGCTAAACGGCCAATACCGAAACAAATATGTAAACTTTACTTATGCATTAAACTATGGAAGACTACTTATATGTACAACATGCTGCTGCAATAACTGTATATATCTATGTACTATCTATACATATATAACTATATAATATACGGTATACATATAAAGATATACATATATATAATGCATGTGCAGGGACTACACCAAAATTCACCAAACGGATGGGAATAAAAAGAAATATAATAAAAACGAAACAAACATATAAATAAACAATAAATGACTGCAATTAAATAATAAAAAACAGTGCTGGAAATGTAAAAACAGAAAGATAAAGGGCATAGATTAAATAAATCCAAAAAGGCAGAGTCTAAACGGATGCTTTACCCACTAGTCTTTGAACCAAATTGAAATGAGGACGAAATTGTAAGGATTTTAAAAATCACAAGGACCACTGAGGTAATTTAAAAACACGGAGGGACTGACAGAGGGATTTCACAAGACGGAGGTCCTTAATGAGCAGAAATAAACTTTTTTTAAAAAGTACAGGTATATAAGTTAATTTTTAAAAATAAACCATTTTCTTCGAAGTTAAAAAAAAAAAAGATTACTGAAGAGCGCTCTTTATGTTCTTCTCTCAACCCAGAAATTGATGAACTTTCGCCGTGTCGGCCGCCACTGGCCGTTAGATTTAAAAAAAAAAACCCATTTCACAAAAAAAAAAATTATATTCGATACTCAAACCCTTTTTATTTGAAAAATCCTTTTTTACAAACTTGAAGCTTTGAGATCTTTGCCGAGAAAATGAAGTAAGAAGATGAAGGGATAAAAGCAGAGGTGCCGTTCATCGGCGACACCAACCTCAGCCGCAAAGGTCCGAAGCCGAAATAGGTATATTAACCTTAATCCCTCTTTCTTTCTTTTTTTGATTGGAACCCCAAGAGAAATAAGAAATATCTTTACTTTTTCTTTTCTTTCGTATTGATTGTTGAATCCCCTCTTACATGTCTGGTTTTATACCCAGATTTTTACATTTTAAAGAAAAACAATACATATCAAAAACTCTATTGGTTGGCTCTAATTTCATTTTGTTTGTGTTCATATGGTCTCTGGAATTTTATGATGCCTTTGTTTGCATGTGATGAAGAGATGGCTCGTACGAAATGAGTGTGGAGCGTTGCCGCAGAAGGCCCTTGGTGGTCCCCATTCAGACGTGGTATGAGAGTCAAATCTCGGCCGTTGGTGTTGCAAGATTGAACGACCATGATCTGAAGAGCTATAGCTCCCCAATAGTCACATGTGGAGGTGAAGAGTCTCCTCAGCTTCGATCTGGCAATTAGGGGTGAGCAAAACTCGACTCGATTCGAAAAAATCGAATAACTCGACTCGATTCGAGGCAAAAATACTCGACTCGTCTTGACTCGACTCGAAATTTCATAAACTCGAATAACTCGAAAAAAATTCAAATAAAGTTTGAGTTGTAAAATGGAAATTCGAATAACTCGAACAACTCGAAATTTTTAGTAATTAGTAGATTTATTTTTAAGTTCGAGACGAGTCCCTCTATTTTTTATGATATATACATACTGATATATAAAAATATGAAGAAATATTGTTACATGTGAAAAAATATATATGTGCATATCTTATATGATTAGAGAAAGGAATTTAAATTGGAATCAAACCCTACTATAACATGATAAATAATTACAGTTAAATTTTTATAGGAACTCGAAAACTCGACTCGACTCGAATTTCTTAAACTCGATTCGAATCGAAAAAATTTCAAATAAAGTTTGAGTTGTAAAATATGACTCGTCAACTCGAATAACTCGAAATTTTTTGACTCGACTCGACTCGATCGAACGCTCACCCCTACTGGCAATCCAATAGTTTAGAGTTGATTACGTATAAGATAAATGGTGTTAGGGCTTCTGATATAATTAGGGTTTGGGCTTTATTGGGCCGAATATGTAATATATATGTAAATGGACTATATATATATAATGCTCTTGAAAATTATTTAATTAATATTTTCTTTAATTTCATTGCTTAATTCAATACAATATAAATAAAATATAAATATATAATAATGAAAAAATAAATAAAAAATAAAAATAAGTTATTAACTCAGACAAAATTAGCCATTACAGCTCATGTACTTTCTGATCAAAGTCATAGTAATATTTGATTTAAAACATTTATAGAGTTTTGATAATTTTACCCGCAGAGTTTCGCTCGCAGGTATTTAGTTGTTATGTATAGGGATATAAAAAATTGACTAGATCTGAAAACTCAATTGAAATTTGTTCGAATTAAAATCTAGTTTGATTCGAGAATTTGATGACCCGAACTCGATCTGTAACTGAATGTTTTTGACCCGAACTCGAGTTGGACTTGTTATTGTAAAAATCGAATCCGACTTGCATCCGACTGAAAATGACCCGAACTCGAATTGAGACCTGTTACTGTGGACTCGAAACCGAACTTGCATCCGACTGAAACGAACCCGAGGCCGACCTGGCAGATAATCGATATTACCCGACATGTTTTGAACTCGACCTGTTTTGAACCCGACCTCTTTTGAACCCGACTTGTTGATCTAAACTGATATTGACCTGGCTTGATATTTACCTAACATGTAATTGAGAAAGTCTATGATTTGATGATTTTTAAAAGAGAAATGGAGTATTTGAGAAATTATAAATTTATTGTACTATAATATGATAAACTAATTTTTTACCATTTAAATTATTATTTTTTATATTTAATTTTTAATAATTTAATTATTGACTATTAATTTATTAAATTATATATAATAATTATATATATGCACATATAAGTTATTTAAATTGTTGGTAAATGTAAATTATTAATTTTTTAAATTAATTTTAAGTGTTAAATAATTTTTTTATTATATATATAATATTTAAAAATACCAAAAAAGAAAAGAAAAGAAAAAACATATTTATGTTTTCTTTTAGCCAAATCACACTTGACATCTATTTTACCTAAAATATAGTTCAAGTTGAGTGTTTGGGTTATGAGATTAGTTTAGGGATTAGAAGATTATGCATGCACTTTAATTATTAGTAATCGTAAGATTTAAGTGTTGAGGTTTAAGGTTTAAGGGTAAATGTGTCAAGTTGAGTGTTCGGAGTTATGTGATTAGTTTATGGATTAGGGGATTATGCTTGCACTTTAATTATTAGTGATTGTAAGATTTAGGGGTTGAGTTTTGGGGTTTATGGGTATAATATATGTTTCAAGTTGAGTGTTTGAGGTTATGAGATTAGTTTAGGGATTAGGGGTTTAGGTTTGGGGCTTAGGGGTATAAATAATACATATTTCAAGTTGTGTGTTTAGAATTGAGGTTATGAGATTCGTTTAGGGATTTAAAGATTTGGGGATTAGACTTGTACTTTAATTACTAGTGATGGTAATATTTAGGGGTTTGGTGTTTAGGGGTAAACATGTTTGGGGTTATGAGATTAGTTTAGGGATTGAGGTTTATTTTTGTTCATATTAGTCCCTAATTTTTAACCGAATTAACCTTAATTTATTTCAAAATTTTATAATCTAGTCCAATATTTTAAATATGATAATATTTTTGTTCATTATATTCCATAAAACTTTTACTTTTAGCCGAAATTGACTCGTATATATTTATATTTTTGTCAATTTAATCGAATAATATTTTTATTTATTTTAGTCCCTGCAATTTATTTTTTAGTCAAAATTGCCTCATATTTATTTATATTTTTTTACAATTCAGTCCAATTTATTCTAGTCCCTAAAATTTATTTTTTAGTCCAAATTGACCCCTATTCATTTCGATAATTTAATCCAAAGTTAAAAAGAATTATACCACCTATTTTTAGGGATTTGGCGTGCCCAAGTCCCTAGGAACCAAACGCTACAAATGTCTAATCCCATATCAATGAAAAAAAATTTCCTACCAAATGAGAATGACGTGTGTAAAACTAAAGAATTGATTTTGATGTAATAA
This sequence comes from Hibiscus trionum, assembly GCA_030270665.1. Classification (NCBI taxonomy): domain Eukaryota; kingdom Viridiplantae; phylum Streptophyta; class Magnoliopsida; order Malvales; family Malvaceae; genus Hibiscus; species Hibiscus trionum. Next base: position 15,375,355 of record BSYR01000010.1, read on the forward strand.
AGGATTTAAGGATTAAATTGAAAATAAGAAAATAAATTTTTAAGTCCTCAAAACTTCCTAAAACTTTTAAGTAAAATGGTCATGTCAAAACCAAATCATTCTACAAATTTTTCTAAGTGTTTTCCAAGTCAAAACAGTGATTTTCGAGTCACCGTTTCGAAACGGCCCTTGGGCCTTTCGGAACGTTTTGAAACTGTTAACATGTGTTTCAGAACTAGCCTTCCCGTTTCGATACGGGTGTATCGAAACAGGTCCCTATGTTTCGAAATGGATGAAGAACAACAGAATGGGTTGATCCGTTTCGATACGGTAGTATCAAAACGACCTCAAACGTTTCAAAACGATTTTCAAACTTGGATTAAAAAATTATGACCATTGCAATTTTATAACTGATTTTCAGAAAACGGTTAAGGTGTATCGAAACGATTTAAGCCGTTTTGATATGGGGTTTGACAGTGGCAAAATGTGTAACCCCCTCGTCCCGGTCCGGACGTTTGACCGGACCGAGTAGGCTACACGGGGAAAACCGACGCGAAACCCGTTAAGGTCCCACCTCGGTTAGCAACCGTAGAAAATTTCTTTTAATTATATCTTGTCTAAATGCATTATTAAGTCCTATGTGAAACACGACAGCGGAAACACAAACAATATAACAACGACCATCCAAAACAACACTTTAAAACAGCCCATTTTTCCTTTTTAAGCAGGCCGTATCGATACACCTACAGAGGGTATCGATACGCCTTGACCAAGTCAACTGCCTTCAGTCAACGCAGTAAGACCGTATCGATACACCCTTCTCGGTCAACATCTCGCGGTCAACGAGACAAACTCGTACCGATACGCCTCAACCCCGTACCGATACGCCAAAAACTCATCAAAATCTCAGAATTCCAGTGAACAAAGAGCGTATCGATACACCCCCGTGTATCGGTACGCCAAGCCAAAACTGAGTCTTGGAGAGCAAACCGTATCGATACGGCCCTCAGGCGTATCGATACGCCCTGCACTGTAAGACCTCAAAATTCAGCAAAACAACACAAGACTCGATTCTAGATGCAATTTAAGACTTCTCTAGGCACATCCAAGCATTCATACAACATCTATCAACCAAAATCTAAACATACAAGGCGCCCAACACAAATAAACATCATGCAACCAAGGAGTTCATGCATTCATTCAAAAGAAGGCATACATAGCATATATGAGGTTCATGCCTTAGCAAACAAACATAAAATATTCAAGACATGCAACATAAGCAAGATTTACAATTCAAACAAAACATCTAAAAGCCAAACCAACATCACATACATCCAAGCTCAATTTAACAACACCTATCCCATTGCTTGACTATTACAATCTACAATTTAAAGTTCATACTTGAGCTAACCAAAAGCGACACTTGGAGACCTTTCCTTGCCCTTGCCACCCACAAGCTACTGATCTGCATTGTCGAACAAAAATGAGCGTAATCATAAAAGCTTAGTGAGGGTAAGCTCATAAAATAAACCTTCGACAATGCAGGGTCTAAGCACGAGTAAGAATCAAAATAGAATGCATGGTCTTACCTCCGATCCTCGAGAGCCAAAATATACATGATGCATGAACATATAATCGTCACTATGCCATGATCAACAATTCATAAGCCCAACACACGAAGATACATATATCAATGTATTATTAACAACATATCTCAATCTATATTGGAAACCACATTTCATATCATATTGGCACCTAGCTATGACTCGAATACGCAGATAACAAGTTGGAACGCATTTCCAACACAACCATTACCTTCGGTGGGATTACACTCATCATCGGTTCTCGCGGAGGGGATTCCACTCATCCTCACGCCCCATCGATGGGATTCCACTCATCACCGACTATATATAAAGATTTTCGAGCGAACTCGTACTCCTCCTTGGTGCCTTAACGCCACCAAGGCCACGCGCGAATTTGACTCTCGTGTGCACACTAACATCCTAATGATCGATCATTGTACCCGAGCATACTAGTGCCAATATTAAACACAATTCATAACCTTTCACAACACCATTTCAAAACAACTTCTGTGCGTAGCACGTACTCACCATGATCACTATCATGTACAATCCACATGCATATAACAACGCATCAATCCAAGCCTCAATATACATGTATAACACTTTATACATAACACCACAATCACAATTAATCAAGAGGCATAAACAACCATTAAAGAGTGCAACCAAAGTCTCTAATCAAAGCTTGGGATTAGGCTACCACTCTAATCCCAACTCTAGGTGGGTTTACCAAGCCCATCCTAGGTTCACATGCTTGAACCAATATTTAAAAACCATTTAAAAACAGTAACCACTCACCGACCACTCCATTAGCACAAGCCAACTAGCCTACCACACATCCAAGTTTCCGGATTCAAGCCCGAAGCTTCTCCATTGTTCTCTCTTGCTTCTAACCATTAAAAAACAATACATTAGCCCCGAAATCAGTCACAAACCCAAGGTTTAACACCAACACACAAAACCACCACAATTCTCACAATTCAAAGCCAAGTTCTCTCTCAAAAATCTCATTTTCGTACTTCCTCATAGACCCATAAAAATCAGCAATGTAGTCATCCAAAGCACTCCTAAACATGCTCAAAACACTACCCAAACATAGTATAACCATCAGCCAATGATTTCCAACATCAAGCACACCCAAAACCAACCTTTAAACCCTTCAAAAACCCCATTAAAACCCAAATTCGGGAATCAACATAAAACCATGTAAAATCAACTATGTTGGACCTCAAGGTTCCCAAACAACATATCTAACATTATTAAATCAATAGCTTTGATAAAAACTCATAAAGCTCCGTCCTTTAACCAAAACTTTCAAAAACCTAAATTACAAAATACCTAGTTTTAGTGAAATCTAAAGATACCAAAATGAAGAGGAGACCAAGGCCAAGTCAAAAATATGTTTACCTTTCAAAAAGCTCCAAGAATCAAGAAGAAATGAGATGGAAGAGTGAGATAAAGAGAATCTCTCTTCTTGTCGTGGAAATGGCAGAAGCTGATGTGACTTGGACATTCTTTCAGAATGTGTTCAAGCGGAGATATCTTGGTGTGAGATATCTAGATGAGAAAAAGCGGGAATTCATGTCTCTTACTCAAGGGAGCATGAGTGTGGCTGAGTATGAGGTGCAGTTTGTGCGACTCAGTCAGTATGCACCGGAATTGGTACCTGATGAGCGGGCAAGGTGCGAGAGGTTCCGTTATGGTTTAGAGACGGATGTGAAAATGTATTTGCTGGCCGCCGAGTATGATGATTTCGACGTGTTGGTGGGCCGAGCCAAGGATGTTGAGATGAACTTGGGTTTATCTGTGAGAGGTGCTGGAGCAAGTGCTGGGAAGCGATCAGCTGAGTTTAGTTCCGGAGGTGGACGGAACAAGAGGGGACGTGATCAGAAGTATCAGTCCTCAGCCAAGAGAGGTGGTGGTGCACCTGCTAGGGGTGGCGGTGCTAGAGCTGATCCGAGTGCTTGTTGGATCTGTGGTTCACGTGGTCACATGAAACGTGACTGTCCTCGTGCCGAGAGAGTGGTGCAAGCTCCTGTTGCGGCTGCTGGTAACGGGTGCTGGAGTTGTGGTTCTGCAGACCACTTGAGGCGAGATTGTCCGAGGTTGGCTGGTGAGCAGGTGCGTGCTCCTGTTGTTGCTGCACCGCAGAGAGGTCGTGGGCGCGGCCGTGGTAATTTCCAGAGGAGAGAGGAAGGTGGTCGTGGAGTGGCCCATGTTGTGGCTATTCAGCCTGAGGGTGGAGGCCAAGCGAGGGTGTATGCTCAGCGAGAGGGCAGGGATGATGCGGATGTGATTGCAGGTACCTTTACTTTGCAATCCTTGTCATTGCTTTCTTTGATTGATTCTGGATCTACGCATTCATACATTTTGCGTGAGCATGCTGAATTGCTTGGTTTGCCTGTTGAGTCTTTGGATGTTGGTGTACGAGTCACTAGTTCTTTTGGTGAGACTGTTGTGACTAGGAAGCTTTATAGAAGGTGTCCCTTGGTCATTCAAGAGCATGTTTTCCATGTTGATCTTATGGAGTTGCCCTTCTATGGTTTCGATGTGATCCTTGGTATGGATTGGCTTGCTGAGCATCGTGCTGTTGTGGATTGTGAGAACAAGCGGGTTTTGCTTAAGCTTGCGGATGATTATGAAGTTGTTGTGGTTGGTGAGAATGTGAAGTTTCTTGCCAATGTGGTGTCTACCCTGGAGGCGAGCAGGATGCTGAGGCAAGGTTGCGAAGCTTATCTAGCTTTTGTGATGAATCCTAGCTCTAAAGAGTTGAGGGTGCAAGATATCAGAGTTGTGAAGGAGTTTCCTGGTGTTTTTCCTGAGGAGTTGCCTGGTTTACCTCCTAACCGCGAGGTGGAGTTTGGAATTGAGCTGTATGAGAATACAACTCCTGTGTCCATTACTCCCTATAGAATGGCACCTAAGGAGCTGAAGGAGCTGAAGACGCAGTTGCAAGAGTTGCTTGATCGTGGTTTCATCCGGCCGAGTGTGTCACCTTGGGGAGCATCGATCTTGTTTGTGAAGAAGAAGGATGGCACTATGAGAATGTGCATTGATTACCGTCAGCTGAACAAGTTGACTATCAAGAATCGATATCCTTTGCCGAGGATTGATGATCTCTTTGATCAATTTCGGGGAGCTGCTGTGTTCTCTAAGATTGACTTGAGGTCAGGGTATTATTAGTTGAAGGTGAAGGATGTGGATGTGCCTAAGACAGCTTTCAGGACAAGGTATGGGCATTATGAGTTTCTTGTGATGCCGTTTGGGTTGACAAATGCTCCTGCTGCTTTCATGGACATGATGAATCGTGTGTTTCATGAATACCTGGACAAGTTTGTTGTGGTGTTCATTGATGATATCCTCGTGTACTCGCGTACTGAGGAGGAGCATGAAGAGCATTTGAGGATTGTTTTGCAAGCTTTGTTGGAGAATCAGCTTTATGCTAAGCTGAGTAAGTGTGAGTTCTGGTTAAGGGAGGTGGTTTTTCTTGGACATGTGGTCTCAGCTGGGGGGATTCGTGTTGATCCTCAGAAGATTGAGGCGGTGATGAGTTGGAAGGTTCCTAAGTCTGTTCATGAGATCCGTAGTTTCCTTGGTTTGGCGGGATACTACCGAAGGTTTGTGGATGGTTTTTCCAAGATTGCTGCTCCTTTGACGAAGCTGTTGAAAAAGGATGTTAAGTATGAGTGGACGGAAGCGAGACAACAGGCTTTTGAGAAGCTTAAGGCGGCTTTGACGCAAGCTCCTATCTTGATTCAGCCTGAATCAGGGAAAGAGTTTGTGGTTTATAGTGATGCATCCTATGTTGGTTTGGGGTGTGTGCTGATGCAGGAGGGTAAGGTGGTGGCTTATGCATCGCGGCAGTTGAAAGTGCATGAGCGCAATTACCCTACGCATGATATTGAGCTGGCTGCAGTGGTTTTTGCTCTGAAGATCTGGAGGCATTATCTGTATGGTGAGAAGTGTACTGTGTACACGGATCACAAGAGTTTGAGGTATCTGATGTCTCAGAAGGAGTTGAATCTTAGGCAGCGACGTTGGTTGGAGTTGCTCAAGGATTATGATCTGACGATTGAGTATCATCCTGGAAAAGCTAATGTTGTTGCGGATGCCTTGAGTAGGAAGGTAGCTGTTGAGCTGAGGGCTATGTTTGCTAGCTTGAGCATATCGCAAGATGGTGGTCTTGTTGCAGAGTTTGTTAGCAAGTGTTTGGTGTGTCAGCGAGTTAAGGCTGAGCATCAGTTTCCTTCAGGGTTGTTGCAACCGTTGAAAATCCCTGAATGGAAGTGGGAGAGGGTTACCATGGATTTTGTATCTGGTTTACCTTAGTCTCCATCGAAGAAGAATTCGGTCTGGGTGATTGTGGATCGCCTGACGAAGTGTGCGCATTTCTTGCCTGTGCATACTACGTTTTCTTTGGATAAGCTGGCAGAGCTGTACATTGCTGAGATTGTGCGGATGCATGGTGTGCCTAAGTCGATTGTGTCGGATAGGGATCCGAGGTTCACATCGCGGTTCTGGCAGTGTTTGCATCAAGCTCTGGGTACAAGGTTGCATTTCAGTACATCCTATCATCCTCAGTCGGATGGTCAGTCTGAGCGAGTTATCCAGATTTTGGAGGATATGCTGAGGTGCTGCGTGATTGAGTTCCAAGGTTCTTGGGAGAAGCATCTGCCTTTGGTTGAGTTTGCTTATAACAACAGTTATCAGGCAAGTATACAGATGGCACCTTATGAGGCTTTGTACGGGAGGAAGTGTAGGACTCCTCTTTGTTGGGCTGAGACTGGTCAAAAGTTGGTTTCGATGCCGGCTTTGTTGAAAGGGACCACAGAGAAGGTAAAGCTCATTTGTGAGCGGTTGAAGGCTGCTTCTGATCGGCAGAAGTCTTACGCAGATTTGAAGCGTAGGGAGATAGAGTATGCGGTGGGTGACCGTGTGCTCTTGAAGGTTTCGCCTTGGAAGAAGGTGATGCGGTTTGGCCGAAAGGGTAAGTTGAGCCCTAGGTACATTGGACCATATGAGGTGGTTGAGCGTGTGGGTCCTGTTGCGTATCGGTTGAGGTTACCACAGGAGTTGGAGAAGATTCATGATGTGTTCCATGTCTCTATGCTCCGGAGGAATAGATCTGATCCTTCGCATGTGATGCCTGTGGAGGAAGTGGTTTTGAATCCGGATTTGACCTATGATGAGGAACCGGTGAAGGTTCTGGATTCGGATAGCAAGGTTCTTCGTGGCAAGACCATTGAGTTGGTGAAGGTGCTGTGGAAGCATCGCGGTGTTGAGGAAGCCACATGGGAGCGGAAGGAAGACATGCTGAAGCAGTTTCCTTATCTCTTTCCTTCAGGTAAATTTCGAGGACGAAATTTCTTAAGGGGGGGGAGAGTTGTAACGCCCCGGTTTTGGGCTTAGAAGTTTTGGGCGTTGACCGGTTTGGTCAAAGTGCTGTTCGAATCTAAAGAGGTGAAATTAGGAAAGCCTAGTTCGGGTTGCATTAAAAATATGGAAAAATGTTCTAAAATCATCTTTTAATATAATTAAGTGAACTGTGAAATCAATTTTGGAAAATGAGTTTCGGAAGGGTGACATTTTGGCTAGTGACCAAAATGTAATTTTTGAAAGTTTTGTGACTGTTTTAAAAAGGATTGAAACTTTGAATCTTTAGGGAGCTATTTACCCAAAGGGGAGTTTCTCCAGATTTTCTAGAATATTAAATGATTTAATAATGGTTTAAAATAAAAGTAAAAAGGAGGGAAAGATATTTTTAGTCATTTAACTAACTTTCTAAATTTTCCATTCTCATTTTCTCTCATCTTTTCTCTCAAACCAAACACATTCTCTCCAGATCTTTTCCTCTGATTTTTATCACCTAAATACTTCTTTTCAATCCTCATTTGTTTCCTAATCATCTCCTCATCAAAACCTTTGTATTTGCTACTTGATTCATCAAGCTTTTTGGCTCTAAAAGAGGAGAAACTCAAGTTTGGAGGTAAGAACGTCCTTCTCCTCTGAACTTCAAGTTCTTTAATGAAATTCCCAAGTTCTAAATCCTTAATTGATGTTTTATAAATGGCTTTTAAGATTGTTTTGTGGATCTTGGCTTAAAATGCAAGATTTGGTGTGTTTTTGATGAAATTTCGTTGGATCTGTTTAAGCAGTGTTTTAAGGTGTTAAAATGATGATTAATGAATGTTAATTTGATAAGGAAATGAGTTTTGATTAATGCAATCCCGGATAGGTTGTGTTTCCTAAGTTTAGCTTGTGATTCTTGGATGTTTTTGTGGTGGTCTTGTGGATCTGATGTTGCTGGAGGTATAAGGATGTTTATAGGTTGTTTTTAGATGTTAAATGGTGTTAGTGGATGTTAGGTTTTGCTGGTTTATGGCTGGGCTTTGTTGAGAAGTGGTTTTGATGCAATTTCGGTTGAGGTTGGTGGCCGAAATTGGAGTATGAATGAGAGCAGCGAGTTTGAGTGCTTTCATTGAAGCTTTTGATGCATGATGATGCATTAAATCTCTGCTTTAATGTGTTTAATCAGGGGAGGCATCTTTGGATCCAAGAGTTGTTGATCCGGAAGCTTGAATTGGTGCTTCGGCAAGAGGCGAAGTGGAATCGGTGAGTGAAATTGGGTTTTCGGCTTTGAAACCAATGTCTTGGGAGCTTAGTTTAAGTCTAAACAACTTTGCTAAGCTCGAGTGTAAGTTTTCGGAAATTCTCTCTAGTGGTGGCCATGATTTTGTTGTGATGCAATGTGGTTATTTGCATGTTTTGATTACTGTTTTGAAAGCATGATTTAGCATGGTATTTGCTGTTTTGATAAGCCATATGTTAAAGGAAGCTCAAGGTAAGAGTTCCTTGTTTTTGAACATTGATTAAATGTGGTTTGATGCCTTTAAATGCATGATGAATATGGCTTGGTTTAATGCTTTAAAACAGTGGATTAATTGATGAAAATGATGTATATTGGCAAGTGATGTTTTGAAAAGGTTAAGGTCACTAAGGTGGTTAAAAGTCCTTGAGTGAGCCTTGTTACTTAAGAACATCAAGGTGGTTAAAAGTCCTTGGATGATTCTTGTTACGGACACAAAGGTGTTTAAAAGTCCTTGTGTGGTCCATTCTATGGTGTTTAAAAGTCCATAGGCCAAGGTGTTTAAAAGTCCTTGGGGTTCAAGGTGTTTAAAAGTCCTTGAGGTAATTCAATTCATGGTGTTTAAAAGTCCATGGCCAAGGTGTTTAAAAGTCCTTGGGGTCCAAGGTGTTTAAAAGTCCTTGGGGTGAAAGTTGATGAACTTGTTTTCAAAGAAATGAAATGTATCACTTGAGGCCAATATGACATGTAATGAAATGAAGCATGAGATGCTTGTTTTAAGTATGCTTTTGAGCATGTGTAAATGATGATTTGAAGCATGTTTTATAAGTGTTTTATAAACGCATTATTGGATGGTTTTATTGAGCATTCCTCACTAAGCTTTTGCTTACGCTCTCTTTGTTTTTCTTAAATCAATAATGCAGAGCAATAGAGTACTTGAGGGCAGCAAGGAGGGCAAGCATCCAAGTGGAAACAAAGCTCTAAGTATGGAAGGTTTTCTAAGTACATTTTAGCTTTTGGTAATTTGGCAATGGGGGACCTATGTGTATGTTTTGGGAGATGTTTTGAACTCCCTAAGTATGTTGTTTGATGTTGAGAAGATTGGTTTTGGTGTTGGACCTTTATATGCTTGATTTGGAAGTTTATGCTTGAATGGCTTACTTGTGTAGGAAGCATGCCTATAGATTTGGGGTTTTTTGCTTATGATGTTGTTTTGATGAATTGTTGATGCAAGTATGTCTCATATATGTTTAATTGCATGTTGGCAAAGTTTGGTGGCATTTGGAGCATGATTGGTTGGTCAATTGCATGTTTAAGCATGCATTTTTAGTCAATCTGTGCAGGGTGTTTCGGAACAGCACCTACCGTTTCGGAACGGGTGCCTTAATTGTGCCCAGGCGTCCGAAACGGGAGGGGCCGTTCCGAAACGGAAAGGCCACTGCCAGACCCCCGTTTCGAAACGGGCTATGCCCGTTTCGGAACGGGTGACCGTTGGGGGCTGACATTGGCAGTTATATGTTTTGGAATGTTTGCGTTTTGGTCCTGAAACTTGTTTGTGCAATTGTATGGGTTTGGGAAGTCCTTTTGAGCTGAAATTTTACAGAGATGCATGAAACATGATTAATTTCAAGATGGTAACTTCATTTTGGGATAAGTCCTTATAATTATCAGAATTTACAATTTGGTCCCTAAAGTTGTAAATTGTTCAATTGAGTCCCTGTTCGATCTCTGATGTTTGTGATCTCTTGGTATGATGTTTGTGTGATCACAATTAGGCTTAATATGCATCTAGACAAGTTTTAAAAAGAAAAAAAAGGGTCGTTAATCAAGGTTGACTTTCGGGTTGACTTTGGTTTTCCCCGTGTGACTTTCTTAATTCGGGTCAACCGTCTAGGCCGGGTTAAGGGGGTTACATTTGGTGGTATCAGAGCTGAGTTCTCGAGTAATTGGGAATGTATGTATGCATGATTGAAGTGTGTATGCCTTGTATGCTTGTTCAGTGAAAGCATGTTTAATGGCTTGTGATTTTGATGCAATTGAAGTATGTGCTGTGATGTAGCATGTTGTGGGTACCCATTGCCAAATCAAAGCTAAAGGAAAGATGTTGTTTTGAAATGAAATTGAGCTTGAATACTTGGATTGCTTACCTTGCTGGGCCTGACTTTGTTTTATTTGTGTTGTGATTGCATGGTAAAAGTATGGCACCACGTAGAGAGTTACGAGGCAATGTGCGAGCTACGGCTCCTAATGAGAACGAGAATGAGGAAAACACGGGTAGTGCGGTGTTACCTCCTCCTCCACCTGGTGGTGGTGGTGCTGGGGCTGAGGAAGCTGGAGCTGCAGCTGGCGCTGGAGCTGCTGGACCTGGGGCTGGTTAGGGGCAAGCTATGCCTGATATGACGATGTTAGTGCAAGCTATTGCTGGTGCTTTTCAAGCAGCGGTAGCTGGGGCTCGTGGAGCGGGGCATCAGGAAGATGCTGGTGTTAGACTACCTTTGGAGCGTTTGCGCAGTCTTGGTGGGACTGAGTTCAAGGGTATATCTGCTGAGAGTTCTGAAGCTTGGCTAGAGAGTACCAAGCAAATCTTGGGCCAGATGAGTTGCACTGATGTGCAGAAGCTGGGTTGTGTTGTGTCCTTGCTGCAGAAGGATGCGTATACGTGGTGGACAACCACTATTGCTGGAATGGCAGAAGCTGATGTGACTTGGACATTCTTTCAGAATGTGTTCAAGCGAAGATATCTTGGTGTGAGATATCTAGATGAGAAAAAGCGGGAATTCATGTCTCTTACTCAAGGGAGCATGAGTGTGGCTGAGTATGAGGTGCAGTTTGTGCGACTCAGTCAGTATGCACCGGAATTGGTACCTGATGAGCGGGCAAGGTGCGAGAGGTTCCGTTATGGTTTAGAGACGGATGTGAAAATGTATTTGCTGGCCGCCGAGTATGATGATTTCGACGTGTTGGTGGGCCGAGCCAAGGATGTTGAGATGAACTTGGGTTTATCTGTAAGAGGTGCTGGAGCAAGTGCTGGGAAGCGATCAGCTGAGTTTAGTTCCGGAGGTGGACGAAACAAGAGGGGACATGATCAGAAGTATCAGTCCTCAGCCAAGAGAGGTGGTGGTGCACCTGCTAGGGGTGGCGGTGCTAGAGCTGATCCGAGTGCTTGTTGGATCTGTGGTTCACGTGGTCACATGAAACGTGACTGTCCTCGTGCCGAGAGAGTGGTGCAAGCTCCTGTTGCGGCTGCTGGTAACGGGTGCTGGAGTTGTGGTTCTGCAGACCACTTGAGGCGAGATTGTCCGAGGTTGGCTAGTGAGCAGGTGCGTGCTCCTGTTGTTGCTGCACCGCAGAGAGGTCGTGGGCGCGGCCGTGGTAATTTCCAGAGGAGAGAGGAAGGTGGTCGTGGAGTGGCCCATGTTGTGGCTATTCAGCCTGAGGGTGGAGGCCAAGCGAGGGTGTATGCTCAGCGAGAGGGCAGGGATGATGCGGATGTGATTGCAGGTACCTTTACTTTGCAATCCTTGTCATTGCTTTCTTTGATTGATTCTGGATCTACGCATTCATACATTTTGCGTGAGCATGCTGAATTGCTTGGTTTGCCTGTTGAGTCTTTGGATGTTGGTGTACGAGTCACTAGTTCTTTTGGTGAGACTGTTGTGACTAGGAAGCTTTATAGAAGGTGTCCCTTGGTCATTCAAGAGCATGTTTTCCATGTTGATCTTATGGAGTTGCCCTTCTATGGTTTCGATGTGATCCTTGGTATGGATTGGCTTGCTGAGCATCGTGCTGTTGTGGATTGTGAGAACAAGCGGGTTTTGCTTAAGCTTGCGGATGATTATGAAGTTGTTGTGGTTGGTGAGAATGTGAAGTTTCTTGCCAATGTGGTGTCTACCCTGGAGGCGAGCAGGATGCTGAGGCAAGGTTGCGAAGCTTATCTAGCTTTTGTGATGAATCCTAGCTCTAAAGAGTTGAGGGTGCAAGATATCAGAGTTGTGAAGGAGTTTCCTGGTGTTTTTCCTGAGGAGTTGCCTGGTTTACCTCCTAACCGCGAGGTGGAGTTTGGAATTGAGCTGTATGAGAATACAACTCATGTGTCCATTACTCCCTATAGAATGGCACCTAAGGAGCTGAAGGAGCTGAAGACGCAGTTGCAAGAGTTGCTTGATCGTGGTTTCATCCGGCCGAGTGTGTCACCTTGGGGAGCACCGATCTTGTTTGTGAAGAAGAAGGATGGCACTATGAGAATGTGCATTGATTACCGTCAGCTGAACAAGTTGACTATCAAGAATCGGTATCCTTTGCCGAGGATTGATGATCTCTTTGATCAATTTCGGGGAGCTGCTGTGTTCTCTAAGATTGACTTGAGGTCAGGGTATTATCAGTTGAAGGTGAAGGATGTGGATGTGCCTAAGACAGCTTTCAGGACAAGGTATGGGCATTATGAGTTTCTTGTGATGCCGTTTGGGTTGACAAATGCTCCTGCTGCTTTCATGGACATGATGAATCGTGTGTTTCATGAATACCTGGACAAGTTTGTTGTGGTGTTCATTGATGATATCCTCGTGTACTCGTGTACTGAGGAGGAGCATGAAGAGCATTTGAGGATTATTTTGCAAGCTTTGTTGGAGAATCAGCTTTATGCTAAGCTGAGTAAGTGTGAGTTCTGGTTAAGGGAGGTGGTTTTTCTTGGACATGTGGTCTCAGCTGGGGGGATTCGTGTTGATCCTCAGAAGATTGAGGCGGTGATGAGTTGGAAGGTTCCTAAGTCTGTTCATGAGATCCGTAGTTTCCTTGGTTTGGCGGGATACTACCGAAGGTTTGTGGATGGTTTTTCCAAGATTGCTGCTCCTTTGACGAAGCTGTTGCAAAAGGATGTTAAGTATGAGTGGACGGAAGCGAGACAGCAGGCTTTTGAGAAGCTTAAGGCGGCTTTGACGCAAGCTCCTATCTTGATTCAGCCTGAATCAGGGAAAGAGTTTGTGGTTTACAGTGATGCATCCTATGTTGGTTTGGGGTGTGTGCTGATGCAGGAGGGTAAGGTGGTGGCTTATGCATCGCGGCAGTTGAAAGTGCATGAGCGCAATTACCCTACGCATGATATTGAGCTGGCTGCAGTGGTTTTTGCTCTGAAGATCTGGAGGCATTATCTGTATGGTGAGAAGTGTACTGTGTACACGGATCACAAGAGTTTGAGGTATCTGATGTCTCAGAAGGAGTTGAATCTTAGGCAGCGACGTTGGTTGGAGTTGCTCAAGGATTATGATCTGACGATTGAGTATCATCCTGGAAAAGCTAATGTTGTTGCGGATGCCTTGAGTAGGAAGGTAGCTGTTGAGCTGAGGGCTATGTTTGCTAGCTTGAGCATATCGCAAGATGGTGGTCTTGTTGCAGAGTTTGTTAGCAAGTGTTTGGTGTGTCAGCGAGTTAAGGCTGAGCATCAGTTTCCTTCAGGGTTGTTGCAACCGTTGAAAATCCCTGAATGGAAGTGGGAGAGGGTTACCATGGATTTTGTATCTGGTTTACCTTTGTCTCCATCGAAGAAGAATTCGGTCTGGGTGATTGTGGATCGCCTGACGAAGTGTGCGCATTTCTTGCCTGTGCATACTACGTTTTCTTTGGATAAGCTGGCAGAGCTGTACATTGCTGAGATTGTGCGGCTGCATGGTGTGCCTAAGTCGATTGTGTCGGATAGGGATCCGAGGTTCACATCGCGGTTCTGGCAGTGTTTGCATCAAGCTCTGGGTACAAGGTTGCATTTCAGTACATCCTATCATCCTCAGTCGGATGGTCAGTCTGAGCGAGTTATCCAGATTTTGGAGGATATGCTGAGGTGCTGCGTGATTGAGTTCCAAGGTTCTTGGGAGAAGCATCTGCCTTTGGTTGAGTTTGCTTATAACAACAGTTATCAGGCAAGTATACAGATGGCACCTTATGAGGCTTTGTACGGGAGGAAGTGTAGGACTCCTCTTTGTTGGGCTGAGACTGGTCAAAAGTTGGTTTCGATGCCGGCTTTGTTGAAAGGGACCACAGAGAAGGTAAAGCTCATTTGTGAGCGGTTGAAGGCTGCTTCTGATCGGCAGAAGTCTTACGCGGATTTGAAGCGTAGGGAGATAGAGTATGCGGTGGGTGACCGTGTGTTCTTGAAGGTTTCGCCTTGGAAGAAGGTGATGCGGTTTGGCCGAAAGGGTAAGTTGAGCCCTAGGTACATTGGACCATATGAGGTGGTTGAGCGTGTGGGTCCTGTTGCGTATCGGTTGAGGTTACCACAGGAGTTGGAGAAGATTCATGATGTGTTCCATGTCTCTATGCTCCGGAGGAATAGATCTGATCCTTCGCATGTGATGCCTGTGGAGGAAGTGGTTTTGAATCCGGATTTGACCTATGATGAGGAACCGGTGAAGGTTCTGGATTCGGATAGCAAGGTTCTTCGTGGCAAGACCATTGAGTTGGTGAAGGTGCTGTGGAAGCATCGCGGTGTTGAGGAAGCCACATGGGAGCGGAAGGAAGACATGCTGAAGCAGTTTCCTTATCTCTTTCCTTCAGGTAAATTTCGAGGACGAAATTTCTTAAGGGGGGGAGAGTTGTAACGCCCCGGTTTTGGGCTTAGAAGTTTTGGGCGTTGACCGGTTTGGTCAAAGTGCTGTTCGAATCTAAAGAGGTGAAATTAGGAAAGCCTAGTTCGGGTTGCATTAAAAATATGGAAAAATGTTCTAAAATCATCTTTTAATATAATTAAGTGAACTGTGAAATCAATTTTGGAAAATGAGTTTCGGAAGGGTGACATTTTGGCTAGTGACCAAAATGTAATTTTTGAAAGTTTTGTGACTGTTTTAAAAAGGATTGAAACTTTGAATCTTTAGGGAGCTATTTACCCAAAGGGGAGTTTCTCCAGATTTTCTAGAATATTAAATGATTTAATAATGGTTTAAAATAAAAGTAAAAAGGAGGGAAAGATATTTTTAGTCATTTAACTAACTTTCTAAATTTTCCATTCTCATTTTCTCTCATCTTTTCTCTCAAACCAAACACATTCTCTCCAGATCTTTTCCTCTGATTTTTATCACCTAAATACTTCTTTTCAATCCTCATTTGTTTCCTAATCATCTCCTCATCAAAACCTTTGTATTTGCTACTTGATTCATCAAGCTTTTTGGCTCTAAAAGAGGAGAAACTCAAGTTTGGAGGTAAGAACGTCCTTCTCCTCTGAACTTCAAGTTCTTTAATGAAATTCCCAAGTTCTAAATCCTTAATTGATGTTTTATAAATGGCTTTTAAGATTGTTTTGTGGATCTTGGCTTAAAATGCAAGATTTGGTGTGTTTTTGATGAAATTTCGTTGGATCTGTTTAAGCAGTGTTTTAAGGTGTTAAAATGATGATTAATGAATGTTAATTTGATAAGGAAATGAGTTTTGATTAATGCAATCCCGGATAGGTTGTGTTTCCTAAGTTTAGCTTGTGATTCTTGGATGTTTTTGTGGTGGTCTTGTGGATCTGATGTTGCTGGAGGTATAAGGATGTTTATAGGTTGTTTTTAGATGTTTAATGGTGTTAGTGGATGTTAGGTTTTGCTGGTTTATGGCTGGGCTTTGTTGAGAAGTGGTTTTGATGCAATTTCGGTTGAGGTTGGTGGCCGAAATTGGAGTATGAATGAGAGCAGCGAGTTTGAGTGCTTTCATTGAAGCTTTTGATGCATGATGATGCATTAAATCTCTGCTTTAATGTGTTTAATCAGGGGAGGCATCTTTGGATCCAAGAGTTGTTGATCCGGAAGCTTGAATTGGTGCTTCGGCAAGAGGCGAAGTGGAATCGGTGAGTGAAATTGGGTTTTCGGCTTTGAAACCAATGTCTTGGGAGCTTAGTTTAAGTCTAAACAACTTTGCTAAGCTCGAGTGTAAGTTTTCGGAAATTCTCTCTAGTGGTGGCCATGATTTTGTTGTGATGCAATGTGGTTATTTGCATGTTTTGATTACTGTTTTGAAAGCATGATTTAGCATGGTATTTGCTGTTTTGATAAGCCATATGTTAAAGGAAGCTCAAGGTAAGAGTTCCTTGTTTTTGAACATTGATTAAATGTGGTTTGATGCCTTTAAATGCATGATGAATATGGCTTGGTTTAATGCTTTAAAACAGTGGATTAATTGATGAAAATGATGTATATTGGCAAGTGATGTTTTGAAAAGGTTAAGGTCACTAAGGTGGTTAAAAGTCCTTGAGTGAGCCTTGTTACTTAAGAACATCAAGGTGGTTAAAAGTCCTTGGATGATTCTTGTTACGGACACAAAGGTGTTTAAAAGTCCTTGTGTGGTCCATTCTATGGTGTTTAAAAGTCCATAGGCCAAGGTGTTTAAAAGTCCTTGGGGTTCAAGGTGTTTAAAAGTCCTTGAGGTAATTCAATTCATGGTGTTTAAAAGTCCATGGCCAAGGTGTTTAAAAGTCCTTGGGGTCCAAGGTGTTTAAAAGTCCTTGGGGTGAAAGTTGATGAACTTGTTTTCAAAGAAATGAAATGTATCACTTGAGGCCAATATGACATGTAATGAAATGAAGCATGAGATGCTTGTTTTAAGTATGCTTTTGAGCATGTGTAAATGATGATTTGAAGCATGTTTTATAAGTGTTTTATAAACGCATTATTGGATGGTTTTATTGAGCATTCCTCACTAAGCTTTTGCTTACGCTCTCTTTGTTTTTCTTAAATCAATAATGCAGAGCAATAGAGTACTTGAGGGCAGCAAGGAGGGCAAGCATCCAAGTGGAAACAAAGCTTTAAGTATGGAAGGTTTTCTAAGTACATTTTAGCTTTTGGTAATTTGGCAATGGGGGACCTATGTGTATGTTTTGGGAGATGTTTTGAACTCCCTAAGTATGTTGTTTGATGTTGAGAAGATTGGTTTTGGTGTTGGACCTTTATATGCTTGATTTGGAAGTTTATGCTTGAATGGCTTACTTGTGTAGGAAGCATGCCTATAGATTTGGGGCTTTTTGCTTATGATGTTGTTTTGATGAATTGTTGATGCAAGTATGTCTCATATATGTTTAATTGCATGTTGGCAAAGTTTGGTGGCATTTGGAGCATGATTGGTTGGTAAATTGCATGTTTAAGCATGCAATTTTAGTCAATCTGTGCAGGGTGTTTCGGAACAGCACCTACCGTTTCGGAACGAGTGCCTTAATTGTGCCCAGGCGTCCGAAACGGGAGGGGCCGTTCCGAAACGGAAAGGCCACTGCCAGACCCCCGTTTCGAAACGGGCTATGCCTGTTTCGGAACGGCCCCGAGTTTCGAAACGGGCTATGCATGTTTCGGAACGGGTGACCGTTGGGGGCTGACATTGGCAGTTATATGTTTTGGAATGTTTGCGTTTTGGTCCTGAAACTTGTTTGTGCAATTGTATGGGTTTGGAAAGTCCTTTTGAGCTGAAATTTTACAGAGATGCATGAAACATGATTAATTTCAAGATGGTAACTTCATTTTGGGATAAGTCCTTATAATTATCAGAATTTACAATTTGGTCCCTAAAGTTGTAAATTGTTCAATTGAGTCCCTGTTCGATCTCTGATGTTTGTGATCTCTTGGTATGATGTTTGTGTGATCACAATTAGGCTTAATATGCATCTAGACAAGTTTTAAAAAGAAAAAAAAGGGTCGTTAATCAAGGTTGACTTTCGGGTTGACTTTGGTTTTCCCCGTGTGACTTTCTTAATTCGGGTCAACCGTCTAGGCCGGGTTAAGGGGGTTACACAAATAAACAACAGAACTAGCCCGATTCACAATATCATACAGCATTGTTTGAATACTTGACTCATAACTTTCTATGTCTGATCATCTGACTTCAACAGGTAACCAAACACTATGCAGACGTCTTCAAAAATCTAGTTGAAATCTCGAATCTCTATTACCCATTTTCATTACGAATCTTCCACGGATGTAGCAACTAGAAGAAAATTGATGCTCGGCCTTGACACGCTGGCAAATTACACACTTACTTTCATACTGAACCACATCATCCATCAACTCAATCCAGAAGTACTCGTCTTCAACCTACAATACGTCTTCATACTACTCAGATGCAATGCAAATGAACTGTCGTGTGCTTCGGTCCAAACAATACGTCTCAAAACACTATGTCAATCGGTACAACAATTCTGTCTCTAAAATGCAAAACTCTATCATCTCTGAAACTGTATTATGAAGGTCTTCCTTCTGCTATGTCTTAAACGTGAGGTGCCAATAACCTGCCTCGCAACTATCCCTCTTTAAGTATTATGACTCAATGTAGGTTTAACAAGAAACTCGGCCACAAAACTATTATCATTCGATAAACTGAATCCGGCAAATATAGCTCGCAACTCAACTACTAATCTAACAACAAATATAACTCGGAACATCGGTTACTACGTTGACTCTCTTCGAACGGTACTCAATCTTGAGATTACGGTCTTCAGGCAATTCTAACAACTTATGTTGTTCTAGTTTCAACCCTTCCTAAGTTGTCTAATATTTCAAGTTCTCATGATATGTATACATTGTGCATTTCTTACTATACATGCTTTGTCTCTAAGTCTTCGAAGCAAATACAACTGTAAATAACTCTATGTCTCGTGTTAGAAAATTCTTTTCATGTACTTTATACTGCCTCGACGAATAAGCCACAAATCTTCTGTCTTGCATAAGCATACAACCTAACCCTACATGTAACGCATCACTATGGTTCACAATTTCTTTCTCTGACATCGGCTGGATCAAGGTTGAAGCTTTCATCAAAGTTTCTTTCGGTTTCTCAAGGGCTCGTTGTCTCGCATCTGACCACACAACTGAACATTCTTCTGTAGCAATCTTCCAAGGAGCAGCTATCTTCGAAAGACTATTTACAAACCTCCGATAGAAACAATGCTAGACCTAGGAACTATAGATACCTGTCACAGTCTTCAATTTCTTCCAACTCACATATTCTTCTGCCTACTTAGGATTTACCCTAATACACTCGGCTAATCTACATGTCCTAGGAGAACATCTTCCTTGACCCGGAGTTCACGTTTGCTCAACTTGGCATACAATTAATTCTCTAATAGGGTCTACAACACTATCTCCAAAGCTTGTCATGGTCTTCTTCGGTACGTGAATATATCTATGAGGACTACTACAAACTGATCAAGGAACTTAGAAAATATTCTGCTCAACATCTCTATAAAAGTAACTAACACACTAGTCAAACAAAGTGGCATAACTCAGAACTCAAAGTGATCATATCTTGTCCCAAAAGCTGTCTTCGGTACATCAACTTCACTCGCTTTCAACTGGTAGTAAACGGATCTCAAATTAATCTTCGAAAGGACTGGAGCACACCCTAACTGATCAACAAATCACTGATGCTGGGAAACGGATACTAACTACTCATTGTCAACTGTTTCAACTGTCTGTAATCTAAACACATTCTCATATTGTCATCTCTCTTCTTCACAAATTACACTGTCGTACTCTAAGATGATGTACTAGGCCTAATGAATCTATGGTCTAACAAATCTCGATGTTGATTCTTCGACACTCTTAATTCTTTTGGGAGTCATAAGACACATAGCAAACAAAGCGGGAACAAACTCGAAGACGGTCTCAATAACAAACTCTTCTTCTCTGTCAGGAGACAAACCAGCAATTCTTCCAAACACTTTTAGGGAAAAACACAAACTATTCTAACATTCTGCGGTCTAATCTTCATTCGAAAATCAAATCCATCACACTTGCTAGGCAAGCCTGTCAACCAAACTCAATTAATCTTTGCCCTCTAAAGCTGGATCAACATTCGATAAGAAGTTCACATTCTCACCTACCACTACAGTCTCACAAAAATCTGCAACTTCAAGGCAACTCTCTCTTTGTCTCAACGTATACCCTAACTCTATGTTCTACAAGTCAAACCATGCCAAAAGTTACATCAAAATCGAAAAAAAGACAATTACTTCACATCTACTGGAAACACGTAACCCTGAACCATCAATAGACATCTTCCGTACATCTTTCTGACCACTACTACCTCACTAAAAGGTCTAGTCACATGCGTCCCTACGTCTAAGATCTCATCAAGTATATCTAATTTCTTTGCATGCTCACACAAAAGGATGAATCCGCAGAAATTGCAACTTCACATGTACACAGCCGATAGTCTTCGGCTTTCTTGTTTTCAGGCTGACCTTTCAACATAACCTAACTCTTCAAGGTCGTTCTTAGAGTATCTCGAAACTTCAAAATTCAGTTCTGATCACACACAAACAATCATGCTTGAACTTGTTCTATAACATCGGTCCTGACGACCCGAAACATTCCATTACCAAACAATCTGGAGTTAGAGCTCAAGACTTCCTTCTCGGCTCAACTATATCGGAAACGACTTCATCTCACCCTCTTGCTGGAAGACAACTCAAACGTACACTGACCCAATCACACAGATTGATTCCCACTCGCAGATACCGACCGACTATCTTGCATTAAAACCATAGGTCGAACCCCAACAGTCACCAACTAACATTTCTGAACTTCAGATTACTCACACGAGACCCTCACCTTGATCTCGCCTAAAGAACTAAGGTACTCATACCTACCTCTAACACTTCACCGGGTACAATCAAACTTTGCATGCTGGCTAACAATATACAGAAGTACAGATTCAGAATCAATCAGAAGGGACAACTCAAAATTGTACCAAGGGCTTATCTACTATAACATCGATACCACTCTGACTCCCACTCATAGGTCTTCACTTCATTTTACCAACTAATACCAGAATCGGTCTCATCGCCCCTCACCAACAAGAATCAACCCACGTACACACTAACTCGAACAAACAAATTGTACCTCAACTCCGGTACAACCATACTCCCCTAACTATAGCAAAGAACTTCCTCAACATCATCCATATTTTCAGAAACCACAACTTCTACTTACCGATTCACGGCCCACACCTTGGCCTCAAACTTACCAAAAAGCAATAAATCAACAACAACAACACATTAAGATACAAACTGGGTTAGCAAAGGAAAGGGTCCAAGTGGCTCAAGCTTGGTTCCCTAAATTAAAATCTCTTTTTCCGATGTAATAGAAGCAATGGGGCTCTACTCAACATACTTCAAGCAACACACACGCACATTCAAACAACATACATTCACAATCAAACATTCACACATCACAACATACTCGAATAACAAGCAACATGCTTACATGGCAAGCAAACACCGTACAATTTCAATACACGAATTAAACTTACCTCACTTACCTGCCCAAGGTCTCGGAAACCTTAGGCTCTGATACCAATAAATGTAACCCCCTCGTCCCGGTCTGGACGTTTGACCGGTCCGAGTAGACTACACGGGGAAAACCGACGCGAAACCCGTTAAGGTCCCACCTCGGTTAGCAACCCTAGAAAATTTCTTTTAATTATATCTTGTCTAAATGCATTATTAAGTCCTATGTCTAAATGCATTATATCTTGTCTAAACATGACAGCGGAAACACAAACGATATAACAACGACCATCCAAAACAACACTTTAAAACAGCCCATTTTTCCTTTGTAAGCAGGCCGTATAGATACACCTACAGAGGGTATCGATACGCCTTGACCAAGTCAACTGCCTTCAGTCAACACAGGAAGACCGTATCGATACTGCCCTTGGGCATATCGATACACCCTTCTCGATCAACATCTCGTGGTCAACGAGACAAACCCGTACCGATACGCCTCAACCCCGTACCGATATGCCAAAAACTCACCAAAATCTCAGAATTCCAGTGAGCAAAGAGCGTATCGATACACCCCCGTGCATCGGTACGCCAAGCCAAAACTGAGTCCTGGAGGGCAAACCGTATCGATACGGCCCTCAGGCGTATCGATATGCCCTGCACTATAAGACATCAAAATTCAGCAAAACAACACAAGACTCGATTCTAGATGCAATTTAAGACTTCCCTAGGCACATCCAAGCATTCATACAACATCTATCAACCAAAATCTAAACATACAAGGCACCCAACACAAATAAACATCATGCAACCAAGGAGTTCATGCATTCATTCAAAAGAAGGCATACATAGCATATATGAGGTTCATGCCTTAGCAAACAAACATAAAATATTCAAGACATGCAACATAAGCAAGATTTACAATTCAAACAAAACATCTAAAAGCCAAACCAACATCACATACATCCAAGCTCAATTTAACAACACCTATCCCATTGCTTGACTATTACAATCTACAATTTAAAGTTCATACTTGAGCTAACCAAAAGCGGCACTTGGAGACCTTTCCTTGCCCTTGCCACCCACAAGCTACTGATCTGCATTGTCGAACAAAAAGGAGCGTAAGCATAAAAGCTTAGTGAGGGTAAGCTCATAAAACAAACCTTCGACAATGCAGGGTCCAAGCACGAGTAAGAATCAAAATAGAATGCATGATCTTACCTCCAATCCTCGAGAGCCAAAATATACATGATGCATGAACATATAATCGTCACTATGCCATGATCAACAATTCATAAGCCCAACACACGAAGATACATATATCAATGTATTATTAATAACATATCTCAATCTATATTGGAAACCACATTTCATATCATATTGGCACCTAGCTATGACTCGAATACGCGGAAAACAAGTTGGAACGCATTTCCAACACAACCATTACCTTCGGTGGGATTACACTCATCACCGGTTCTCGCGGAGGGGATTCCACTCATCCTCACGCCCCGTCGATGGGATTCCACTCATCACCAAATACATATAAAGATTTCCGGGAGAACCCGTACTCCTCCTTGGTGCTTTAACGCCATCAAGGCCACACGCGAATTTGACTCTCGTGTGCACACTAACATCCTAATGATCGATCATTGTACCCAAGCATACTAGTGCCAATATTAAACACAATTCATAACCTTTCACAACACCATTTCAAAACAACTTCCGTGCTTAGCACGTACTCACCATGATCACTATCATGCACAATCCACATGCATATAACAACGCATCAATCCAAGCCTCAATATACATGTATAACACTTTATACATAACACCACAATCACAATTAATCAAGAGGCATAATCAACCATTAAAGAGTGCAACCAAAGTCTCTAATCAAAGCTTGGGATTAGGCTACCACTCTAATCCCAACTCTAGGTGGGTTTACCAAGCCCATCCTAGGTTCACATGCTTGAACCAATATTTAAAAACCATTTAAAAATAGTGTAAAACCTATGTTTGATTTTGATATAATTAAATCTTTAAGGATCAATTTGAAAAACTTAAAATTGTTTTATAAGTCCCTTAATAAGTTTTAAAATCACCAACTCGTTAAAACTGATTTGAAAAACTCAAACTCAAAATATTTTCTAAGTGTTCCAAGGCCAAACAATTGAAAAACTTCCAGGAGTATCGATACACTTCCAAGTGTATCGATACCTTTTTACCAAAGTTTGCTACTGGAGAAACACGTGTCGATACGGCATACCCTCGTATCGTTACGCCCCTGTGTAAAAGTCTAAAGAGTTTGAATGGCGTACCGATACAGAAAACCCTCGTATCGATACGGCCTTGATAAATTTTTAAATATAAGTCGGTTTAAATATTTTGACCGTTGGTGTCAGTTGGTTGGTAACCGAATTTTAAATGGTCGTTGACCCGTATCGATACGCCAAACCCTCGTACCGATACGGAAATCGACAATGAGCTAAGTTGAGAAAAAGGTATCGATACGGCAAACTCCCGTTTCGATACCCCGTACCGATACGCTTACGTGCGTATCGATACCCCTTATTTATTGTACACAATGGCTCTTTCTTTTCTGAGACAGGTATCGATACTCCTCCCCGCGTACCGATACGCATAGCTGCAGAAGTGCATTTATGGTGGTAAGAGAGGGTTCCAACGGCTCCATTTATGTTCCCAACCACTCAAACGGCTAGAATTCAATGAGAAGGTATAAAAGAGACCTCCAAAAGCTCCAGCAACAACTATTGATCCTCAAGAAAACATCTATACATCAAATCCAAGCAATTGTGCAAAAATCCCATATTGTCTAGAAATCCCAATTGTAATTTTCATTCTTATCTTGTTCAATTGGGTTGAGTGCTTGTAATTGGGCTACTATTTGTATTGAGAGATACTCTATTTAGCCATCAAATTCTTTGTTACCTTGTTGTGAGGATTGGGTTAAATTTTGGGTAGAAAATTTAACCGAAATTGTAAGGGTTGCCTCCTTAGCCTAGAAAAGGGGAAGAGCAATTAGTGGAATTGTTGCAAATCCTTAGTGAAGCTAAGGTAGTGGATGTAGAGTTCATTTGGAACTTGAACCACTCTAAAATCCCTTGTCAATCTTTTTATTTTGCAATTTCCACCAAACAAACTTTAAATTTCCAATTCACCCCCCTCTTGGTTCATATCGATCTTTCGATCCACTCAACAATTGGTATCATAACCTACCTCTTTGAGGATTAACAACCACAAGAGGAGTTCCTTGGAAGAGTGTGATCATCATATATCAAGAGATGGCTTCAACCTCCGGTTCGGGCATGTATGAGTCTCAATCCACTACAAAGCCTCCCTTCTTTAATGATGATAACTATTCTTTTTGGAAGAATATAATGCGTCTCTTCATCAAGTCAAATGACTACCTAGTGTGGGATGTCATTGAAGATGACCCTTATATTCCATTGAAGCAAGATGGTGAAGGCAAGATGGTCTTGAAGAAAAAGATGGAGATGAGTGAAGAAGAAAGAAAAAAGATTCAAGTCAATGATAAAGCTCTCCACATGCTCTTTTGTTCTTTCGGTCCGGATATCTATTCTAAGGTCTCATCCATTGAGAGTGCCAAAGAAGTATGGGACACTCTTGAGACTACCTACGAGGGCACCAACGATGTTAAAGAAACTAAGATTGGAATTCTCAATCTTAGTTATGAAAATTTCAAGATGGAGCCTGATGAGACGATGTCCAAGATGTTTGATCGTTTCTCCACTATTGTCAATGGGCTAAAGGGTTTTGGAGAAATCATACCGGAAGACAAGCTTGTCCGGAAGCTACTCTATTCACTTCCCGAGTCTTGGGATGGAAAGAGAACCGTTGTCATTGAAGCTAAGAATTTGAAAACTTTAAAGCTTGATGAGCTTGTGGGTTCTCTCCTTACTCATGAGATCATGAAACAAGGAAGGGAAGAAGAGAAGAAGAAAGAAGAGAAAAGGGTAGAGAAGCTTGAGGTTGAGAAGAAGAAGAAGATGGGAATAGCTCTCAAAGCTTCACTACATCAAGAGAGCTCTTCTAGTGAGGAGGATGAACTAGAAGAATTGGCTATGATAGCCAAACGATTCTCACGTTTTATGAGGTCCAACCGGGGAAGAAAAATCCAAAGAAAAATGGACTTCAAAAACAAGAACAAAGAAGAAGCAAAGGATCCAATCATTTGCTTTGAGTGCAAACAACCCGGCCACATACGTTCGGAATGCCCTCAACTCAAGAAGAAGGGTTTTGAGAAGAAGAAGAAGCTCAAAGCCAAGCTTGCTACTTGGAGTGATGAGGAGTCATCGGAGGATGACGAACAAGAAGTAGCTAACCTTTGCCTCATGGCACTTGAGGAAGATTCCTCCATGGTAACCTCTAACTCATCTACTTTAGATTTCACATATGATGAATTGAATGATGCATATGATGAGCTACAAGAGGTCTATGATGAATTAGTTGAAAAATATAAAGAGTCGGTCATTAAGAACAAAAAGATTATTTTAGAACTAAATGAGAAAAATGACTCACTCACTCAAGCTAATTCAAAATTTGAGAAAAATGTATTAGGGTTGAAAGATGAACTAAAATTCTTTCAAGATGAAAATGTTGACCTTAACAATCTTTTGTCTCAATGTAATAGTGAACACCAAAAGGTGTTGGATGAGCTAAATGAGCTCAAAAAGTCTTTGAAAAATGTTGGTAGTGTCAAGCATGAAATAGGTGAATCCTCAAGAACACACCAACCTAAGAAAAAGACTAACTACTACAAACAAGGTAGCTATCCTAGACATAGTAGAGCTAAAAGAATTAGAAGTGTATGGGTTCCTAAGGAACTCGTAAAATCTAACAATATTATTGCTATGTCATCTTGGATTCCTAAGGGAACCAAGGTTTTGAGAGCTAACACTCATGAACCCAAAATGATTTGGGTACCAAAAACAAAAGTTTAATATCTTTGTTTGTAGGGGAGCATTGCTACAAGGTCAAAGCACAAAGTCAAAACTCATGGTACCTTGATAGTGGATGCTCAAGGCATATGACCGGAGACAAGAGTAGATTCATGGATCTAAAGCCAAAAAGTGGTGGAGTAGTGACATTTGGTGACAACTCCAAAGGCCACATTAAAGGTATTGGCTCCATAGGTAATCACTCTACTATTCTCATTGAAAATGTCTTGTATGTCGATGGTCTTAAACACAATTTATTGAGCATAAGTCAATTGTGTGATAAAGGATTTAATGTTTTATTTGATAAAAATGGATGCAAAATTGTAGACATTAAATCTAATAATATTATGCTCATAGGTCATCGCATAGGGAACATATACATGGTGCATCTAGATGACATTCATACATCTCATGCATGCTTAGTTGCACAAAATGAAAATGATGCATGGTTGTGGCATAGGAAACTAGGACATGCTAGCATAAGTGTTTTAGAAAAACTAGTCTCCCTTAATCTAGTTAGAGGTTTACCCAAGATAAAATTTTCAAATGATAAAATTTGTGATGCATGCTCTAAGGGTAAACAACATAGGTATTCCTTTAAATCCATTAATGATGTTTCTACTAGTAGATGTTTACAACTTATCCATATGGATTTATTTGGGCCAATTAGGACTATGAGCTTGGGTGGTAAGTCTTATGCTTTTGTACTTGTTGATGATTTTTCTAGATTTACTTGAGTTCTATTTTTAAGTACTAAAGATGAGGCTTTGGAAAAATTCATCACATTTTCAAAACTAACCCAAAATGATCTTGAACTTAGAATTTCACATATTAGAAGTGATCATGGAACCGAGTTTCAAAATCTAGGGTTTGAAGATTTTTTAAATGAAAATGGTATTAGCCATAATTTTTCGGCTCCTCGAACTCCTCAACAAAATGGGGTAGTTGAGAGGAAAAATAGAACTTTGCAAGAAATGGCTAGAACTATGCTTTGTGAAAACAATTTACCTAAATATTTTTGGGCGGAAGCCACAAACACCGCTTGCTATATTGTAAATCGAGTAATGATTAGGCCAATTTTAAAGAAAACACCTTATGAGATTTTAAAATCTAAAAAGCCTAATATTAGCTATTTTCACCCTTTTGGTTGCAAGTGTTTCGTTTTAAATAATGGAAAAGACAACCTAGGTAAATTTGATGCAAAAAGCGATGAAGCTATTTTCATAGGTTACTCTTTAACCTCTAAAGCCTATCGAGTATTTAACAAAAGAACTTTAGTAGTAGAAGAATCTATTCATGTTGTATTCGATGATAACCTCCTTCCTAGGAAGGATTCTTGTGATGATGATGATGTAGGAATCATAAATGCCTTTGATGGAGGACAAACTTCAAAGGAGGATGAGATTCCAACAAAAGAAGAGGACACACAAGATCCACCTCTTGAAGCCTTGAAGGACTTGGCTCTTGAGGAAAAGGAAGTGAGATACCCAAGGGAGTTGAACTATGTCAAAGATGGTGAAATCTTGGGTGATCCATCCAAGGGGGTAACCACTCGATCTTCTCTTAGATTAATGAATCATGTTGCATTTATCTCATGCATAGAGCCTAAGAATATTAAAGAAGCATTGAAAGATGACTTTTGGATTATGGCTATGCAAGAAGAGTTAAATCAATTTGAGAGAAGTAACATTTGGACATTAGTTGATAGGCCTTGTAATCAATCTACCATAGGAACTAAATGGGTCTTTAGGAACAAGCTAGATGAGAGTGGTAACATTGTAAGAAATAAAGCTAGACTAGTAGCACAAGGTTACACTCAAGAAGAGGGAATAGATTTTGATGAAACCTATGCACCCGTAGCTAGAATGGAAGCCATTAGGATGTTGCTTGCATATGCATGTTATCATAATTTCAAGCTTTTTCAAATGGATGTTAAAAGCACATTTTAAATGGTTTTATAAATGAAGAAGTGTATGTGGAACAACCACCGGGTTTTGAAGACTCAAAATTTCCAAATCATGTTTTCAAACTTACCAAAGCTCTTTATGGTTTAAAACAAGCTCCTAGAGCTTGGTATGAAAGACTTTCAAACTTTTTAATTGAAAAAGGATTTGAAAAAGGTAAGGTGGACACTACACTTTTTATAAAAATGTATAAAAATGACATCTTAGTAGTTCAAATTTATGTTGATGATATTATTTTTGGTTCTACTAATGAATGTCATTGTCAAGAGTTTGCTAAGTTAATGCAAGGTGAATTTGAGATGAGCATGATGGGGGAGCTCTCATTCTTTTTGGGACTCCAAATCAAGCAAAAGAAGGATGGCACCTTCATCAACCAAGCAAAATACATAAAGGATATGCTCAAGAAGTTTGGCTTGGAGAATGCAAAGCCTCAAGCCACACCTATGAGCTCATCTACAAAGCTTGACAAAGATGAAGGAGGTAAGTGTGTTGACTCTAAGCTTTATCGTTCTATGATTTGATCATTGCTTTACCTTACCGCAAATAGCCCGGATATCTTGTTTAGTGTTTGCTTGTGTGCTAGGTTTCAAGCTAGTCCTAGAGAGTCTCACCTTATAGCCGTTAAGAGAATCTTTAGGTACCTTAGAGATACTCTTTGTTTAGGTCTTTGGTACCCTAGAGACTCTACCTTCAACCTCCATGCTTACTCGGATGCGGATTATGGGGGTTGCAAAATTGATAGGAAAAGTACTTCGGGAACTTGTCAATTCCTAGGTAGTATGCTCATATCTTGGTTCTCTAAGAAACAAAATAGTGTAGCCTTATCTACCACCGAAGCCGAGTACATATACTTAGGGAGTTGTTGTGCTCAAGTCCTTTGGATGAAGCAACAACTCTTAGATTATGGAATTAAAGTTGAAACCATACCCCTAAAATGTGACAACACTAGTGGAATATGTCTAACAAAAAATCTCATCCAACACTCTAGAACCAAACACATAGAAATAAGGCATCATTTCATTAGAGATCATGTCCTTAAGGAAGATGTGGTTATAGAGTATGTAGACACCTTAAATCAATTAGCGGACATATTTACAAAACCTTTAGACAAAGAGCGTTTTTGGTCCCTTAGGAGAGAGTTAGGTCTAGATAGCCTATCTTGACCTTTTAGGACCTCTTTGTGCTTAAAAATGCTTGATTTTGTGAAATTGCTTGTTTAAGTGTTGCAACTCTTGAAAATATCCATGCCTATAGTTAGGGGGAGTATGCTTCTATTAAAATATGCTTAGAACTGTTCATTCATCATTTGCATACTCTTAGAAGATGTTAAATTCGAGCCTATGGTTGTTCTTAGAACTAAATATACATTTCTGGGCATATGGTATCGATACGGATCTACGCGTATCGATACGTGTTCTTCATTCAATTTCCCAGAATTCATCTTGCTTAAACGGGTATCAATACGATTAAACCCGTATCGATACGAGCTTCAAATCGTTTCGATACGGACCTCATCCGTTTCGATACGATTCTCCAACGGGCATTTTTACGGAAATGACGTTTCTACCCCCGTATCGATACACCCTCAGGCGTATCGATACTCGATTGCGCAGACACCTTTTATTAAGGCATTTAAAGTGCTCAACTTTTACCAAAATTAAAACTCTTCAAAACCTAAAAACCCTAGCCGTTTTTTCCTATAAAAAGGCTCTTCCTCCTTCATATTTTTCACACCTCAACTCAAATCTAAAAGAGTTTTTCAATCAAGCAAAGCTTTGAGCTCTCTCTCATCATAATTGTGCTAGAATTTTCTTCAATCTCTCAAGTTTCTATCAAGGTAATCTTTTCTTTCTTTTTCTTTTTCTTTTTCTTTTTTTTGTTTTGTTGTTTTATTTTTTTTTTAACTTTTGTTCTTCAAAATTTTTCTTCAAATTTTACTTAATTTTTTTTACCTTGGTTTTTACTCAAAATTGAAGAAATCCATTTGCTTAATTTCTCTTTTAGATCATGGCACCAAAGAAACCATCGAGGAAGCGTACAAGGGTTTCTCTAACCGGTGAATCATCCACTCTTGGGGCGATTGCACGTCCGAACTACACTACCATCTATGAACAATCCTTTGAAACTCCCATGGGTCTCCCATATTTTCGTCAATTCGAGAATTACAAGATTCGTGCGGAAAGGGTAATATCCATTCCTTTTCTCGACTCGGAGCGCTTTAAATTTGAATATCTTCCTTTGCTTCGTCGTTGGAATTTCATGGAGTTTCTATCTATTCCCGGTTTTTATTATCGTCTTTTGGTTTTGATTTTCTACTCTAATGCCAAATGTATTTCTCGCAATGGGGAAGTTTTCGCCATTAGCTCTTATCTCATGGGAAAGAAATTCATCCTTGATGTCAAATCTATTTGTGAAGTTTTTAAGTTAGAGGATGAAGGCCTTGATGATGAGAATGCTTTGGGAATGTTCTTAGTGGCTCCGTGACCGCCCTAAATGCTCAAGATCGGATCCTCCATTTGATGGTGTCTTGGTGGTTTCGTCCCTCCGGAGGAAAATACTCTACCATCCGTCAAGTGGATGATTTTTGGATCCGTTGCTTCCGTGAGCAAAAACGCCCAAATCTTGCTCGAATTATGTTCGGTGAAATCGTCTATCATGTGCAAAATTGTCAAACCTCTCTCATCACCTCTTTCATCTACGGTACGGCTCTAAGTTATTTCTTTTTGAAAAAGGATATTGATTGCTCTTTTGACTTCCCAACTCCCCTTACCGATCCCATTGATGAGCGATCTCTTGCACGGGGTAAGTTCCATTATTTTAATGGAAATTGGTTACGTCTTTCCGAGCTACCACCCGAGGCCGCAGCCGTATTGGAAGAACCTCAAGGAAATCAAGCTCCTCAAGCTCCTCAACCCTCCATGAATGCTCTCATGACATTCCTCAATGAGCAATTTACCGGGTTGCGCACGGACATGGGAAATCGTTTTACCGCCCTTGAAACAACCTTTGATACAAGGATGACGAGCATGGAGAATCGCCTCACATCCCTTGAAAGCGGTCATAATTCTCTGAATATTTCTCTATCCGCTTTCCATGATGAGTGGCGCAATAGCATGAGGGATAATGATCCAATGGGAGTTGATGATGAAGATGATGAGGACGACGAAGACGATGCCTAGACATTTCTTCTTGCATCTCATGCATACCATTTAGGATATTTCTATTTTATGCACCTTTGCTTTATGTTCTTAGGACTAAGTTTATTATTAAACCTATGCTTTGATTTTCTGATTTTGTTTGGATTTTAAGGATTGATGCTATGATGAATAATATAAGCGTTGCTTATTTATACCTTTGCCTATGTTTATGCACTTAATTGTCTCAATATTTTTGATCTAACAAAAAGGGGGAGAGAAACTAGCTCAACACTTCAAATATTTTGATTTTAACTCAAAGGTTACCAAGCTTATATTAAGGGGGAGTTAACTTTATAAAGATTTTTCAAAATGTCAAAAAATTTAAGTTTTATTTTTGTTATATCAAAAAGGGGGAGATTGTAAAACCTAT
This sequence comes from Hibiscus trionum, assembly GCA_030270665.1. NCBI lineage: Eukaryota > Viridiplantae > Streptophyta > Magnoliopsida > Malvales > Malvaceae > Hibiscus > Hibiscus trionum. The sequence continues at coordinate 15,407,241 of BSYR01000010.1, forward strand.
GTTTGATTTTGATACAGTTAAATCTTTAAGGATCAATTTGAAAAACTTAAAATTGTTTTATAAGTCCCTTAATAAGTTTTAAAATCACCAACTCGTTAAAACTGATTTGAAAAACTCAAACTCAAAATATTTTCTAAGTGTTCCAAGGCCAAACAATTGAAAAACGTCCAGGAGTATCGATACACTTCCAAGCGTATCGATACCTTTTTACCAAAGTTGGCTACTGGAGGAACACGTGTCGATACGGCAAACCCTCGTATCGATACGCCCCTGTGTAAAAGTCTAAAGAGTTTGAATGGCGTACCGATACGGCCTTGATAAATTTTTAAATATAAGTCGGTTTAAATATTTTGACCGTTGGTGTCAGTTGGTTGGTAACCGAATTTTAAATGGTCGTTGACCCGTATCGATACGCCAAACCCTCGTACCGATACGGAAATCGATAGTGAGCTAAGTTAAGAAAAAGGTATCGATACGGCAAACCCCCGTTTCGATACCCCGTACCGATACGCTTACGTGTGTATCGATACCCCTTATTTATTGCACACAACGACTCTTTCTTTTCTGAGGCAGGTATCGATACTCCTCCCCGCGTACCGATACGCATAGCTGTAGAAGTGCATTTATAGTAGTAAGAGAGGGTTCCAACGGCTCCATTTATGTTCCCAACCACTCAAACGGCTAGAATTCAATGAGAAGGTATAAAAGAGACCTCCAAAAGCTCCAGCAACAACTATTGATCCTCAAGAAAACATCTATACATCAAATCCAAGCAACTGTGCAAAAATCCCATATTGTCTAGAAATCCCAATTGTAATTTTCATTCTTATCTTGTTCAATTGGGTTGAGTGCTTGTAATTGGGCTACTATTTGTATTGAGAGATACTCTATTTAGCCATCAAATTCTTTGTTACCTTGTTGTGAGGATTGGGTTAAATTTTGGGTAGAAAATTTAACCGAAATTGTAAGGGTTGCCTCCTTAGCCTAGAAAAGGGGAAGAGCAATTAGTGGAATTGTTGCAAATCCTTAGTGAAGCTAAGGTAGTGGATGTAGAGTTCATTTGGAACTTGAACCACTCTAAAATCCCTTGTCAATCTTTTTATTTTGCAATTTCCACCAAACAAACTTTAAATTTCCAATTCACCCCCCCTCTTGGTTCATATCGATCTTTCGATCCACTCAACAAATAGTAACCACTCACCGACCACTCCATTAGCACAAGCCGACTAGCCTACCACGCATCCAAGTTTCTGGATTCGAGCCCGAAGCTTCTCCATTGTTCTCTCTTGCTTCTAACCATTAAAAAACAATACATTAGTCCCAAAATCAGTCACAAACCCAAGGTTTAACACCAACACACAAAACCACCACAATTCTCACAATTCAAAGCCAAGTTCACTCCCAAAAATCTCATTTTCGTACTTCCTCATAGACCCATCAAAAATCAGCAATGTAGTCATCCAAAGCACTCCTAAACATGCTCAAAACACTACCCAAACATAGTATAACCATCAGCCAATGATTTCCAACATCAAGCACACCAAAAACCAACCTTTCAACCTTTCAAAAACCCCATTAAAACCCAAATTCGGGAATCAACATAAAACCATGTAAAAATCAACTATGTTGGACCTCAAGGTTCCCAAACAACATATCTAACATTATTAAATCAATAGCTTTGATAAAAACTCATAAAGCTCCATCCTTTAACCAAAACTTTCAAAAACCTAAATTACAAAATATCTAGTTTTAGTGAAATCTAAAGATACCAAAATGAAGAGGAGACCAAGGCCAAGTCAAAAATATGTTTACCTTTCAAAAAGCTCCAAGAATCAAGATGAAAGGAGATGGAAAAGTGAGATGAAGAGAAGCTCTCTTCTTGTCGTGGAAATGGTGGAAGGGGGGAGTGAAGATGATGACTAAGCTCATTTAAAATAAAAGAAATGGGTTTATAATTTGGAAGACCACTTATTTACCATAATTCCATTAATGAATGACTAAAATTCTCATCTTCTAAAATCCATGGAATTGGACTTAGAAGATAGGCCCAACATAGCTTTTAATTATTTTGCAAACACGAAGCCCATTAAAAATATATTATTATTTTAATTATGAAACCGAAACCTGAACCATTATTTTATTATTATTTTCATCCAACCCCCAAACCCGGGTGTTACAAAATGTTTCAAAACGGCATCTAGCACGTTTCGGAACGAGCTCTTAGTGTATCGAAACGATCATATCCGTTTTGATACGATCTCTTAATTACACCCAATGGCTATTTCTATTTTGGTATGTTTCGAAACAGGTACATGTGTTTCGAAACGGGTAGTTGCAGAAGTGCATTTATGGTGGAAAGATTGCATCCCAACGGCTATATTTATGATGGCAGCAACCCCAACAGCTAGAATTGAATGAGAATGTATAAAAGGGAGTCTCAAATCAACCAGTAACAACTATTGATCCTAAGAGAAACATTCTAACATCAAATTCAAGCTCTAGTGCAAAATTTCCATATTCTTTGTAAAACCCAAATTGTGATTCTTTGTAATTCCTATCTTTTTTATTCAATTGGGTTGAGTGCTTGTAATTGGACAATATTTTTATTTAGAGATATCTTGTAATTGCCAAAATCTTCTTTATAAACATTGTGAGAGGGTTTGGTCAATTTTGGGTAGAAAATTGACCATTGCGTAAAGGTTTCCTCCTAAGCCTAGAAAAGGGGAAGATCAACTAGTGGAGTTGTTTGAAAATCCTTAGTGAGAGCTAAGGTAGTGGATGTAGAGTTCATTTGGAACTTGAACCACTCTAAGTGAATTTTCTTCAAATTTTTAATTTACCACTTCACTATCAATCTCTTTAAAAATCCAATTTACCCTCCCATCTTGGCTTAAATCGATTCAACGATCCACTCAACAATTGGTATCAGAGCCTACCTCTTTTGAAAGATTAACAACCACAATAGGAGATCCTAGATGAGTGTGATCAAGTCTAAAGTCAAGCCATGACATCTACCTCAACCTCCAACATTTACGAGTCTCAATCCACCACAAGACCACCATTCTTCAATGGGGACAACTACCCATATTTGAAGAATAGGATATGTCTCTTCATCAAATCAACCAACTACATGGTTTAGGATGTAGTGGAAGAATGACCTTTCATTTCGGTAAAAAGAAATGATGAAGGAAGACTTGTCCCTAAGGTGAAATCGGAGATGATCGAGGAAGATAGACGAAGGATGCAAGTCAACGACAAAGCTCTACACATCATATTTTGTGCACTTGGTCCAGACATCTACTCTAAGGTTTCTTCAATCAAGAGCACAAAAAAGTGTGGATACTCTAGAGACGACTTATGAAGGAACTAGCAACGTGAAGAAGACAAAGATCGGGTTATTAAATTTGAGCTATGAAAATTTCAAGATGGACCCCGATGAGAGCGTCTCAAAGATGTTTGATCGATTTTCGATCATCGTCAATGTTCTTAAAGGATTCAGTGAAGTAATTCTCGAAGACAAGCTAGTAAGGAAGCTTCTTTATTCTCTCCCGGAGTCTTGGGATGGTAAAAGAACGACCATCATTGAAGCTAAGAATTTGAAGACGTTGAAGCTTGATGAGCTCGTTGGTTCTTTTCCTACTCATGAGATTATGAAACAAGGAAGAGAAGAAGAAAAGAATAAAGAAGAATAGAAAAGCATGAGGTGAAAAAGAAGAAGAAGCTAGGAGTTTCTCTCAAAGCCTCTCTACAAGCGGATAACTCTTCTAGTGAGGAGGAAGACTTTGAAGAGTTGGCAATGATAGCCAAACGGTTCTCACGGTTCATGAAGTCCAACCGAGGGAGGAGATTTCAAAGAAAGATGGACTTCAAGAACAAAAACAAAGAAGAAGAAAGGGATCCCATCATTTGCTTTGAGTGCAAGAAGTCGGGTCACATACGTTCTGATTTCCCTCAACTCAAGAAGAAGGGTTTTGAGAAGAAGAAGAAGCTCAAAGCCAAGCTTGCTACTTGGAGTGATGAGGAGTCATCCGAGGATGAGGAACATGAAGTGGCCAACCTTTGCCTCATGGCTCTTGATGAGGATTCTATGGTAACCTCTAACTCATCTTGCTTTGATTTCACATTTGATGAAATGCATGATGCATATGATGAGTTACAAGAGGTGTATGATGAGTTAGTAGAGAAATATAAGGAGTCCGTTTTGAAAAACAAAAAAGTCATTTCGGATTTAAAATCTCAAAATGATTTACTCTCTAAAACTAACTTGGATTTTGAGAAAAAAAGTTTCAAGCTTGCAAGATGATTTAAAATTCTTTGAATAAGAAAACGTTGATTTAAATAACCTTCTTTCTCAATGTAATGATAAACACCAAAAGTTGGTGAATGAGCTAAATGAGCTAAAAAATTCTTTCAAAAATGTTGGTTCTTCAAAACTTGAAAAGGTGAATCTTCAAAAACCAACTTTGTAGAAAGAAAGAATTTTAACTACAAACAAAGTGGCTCCAATAGGCATTCTAGAACTAAAAGGATTAGAAGTGTATGGGTTCATAAGGAACTTGTAAAATCTAACAATGTTAATGCCGTGTCACCTTGGATTTCTAAGGAAACCAAGCTTTTGAGAGCTAACACTCATGGACCCAAAATGATTTGGGTACCAAAAATCAAAGCTTATTCTCTTTGTTTTTAGGGGGCATTGCTACAAGGCTAGAGCACAAAGTCAAAATTCGTGGTACTTTGATAGTGGATGATCGAGGCACATGACCAGAGACAAGAGTCGATTCATGGAATTAAAGCCAAAAAGTGGAGGAATAGTTGACATTAAAGGTATTGACTCCATAGGTAATCACTCTTCCATACTCATTGAAAATGTTTTGTATGTCAATGATCTAAAACATAATTTATTGAGCATTAGTCAATTGTGTGATAAAGGGTTTAATGTCATGTTTGATGTAAATATGTGTAGAATAGTTGACATTAAATCTAATAAAACAATGCTCATTGGTCATCGCACAGGCAATATATATATATATATATGGTGCATTTAGATGACATCCATACATCTCATGCATGCTTAGTTGCTCAAAATGAAAATGATACATGGTTATGACATAGGAAACTAGGACATGCTAACATTAGTGTTTTAGAAAAATTAGTTTCCCTTAATCTAGTTCGAGGCCTACCTAAGCTCAAGTTCTCATTAGATAAAATTTGTGATGCATGTGCTAAAGGTAAACAACATAGAACATCTTTTAAGTCCATTAACGATGTTTCTACAAGTAGGTGTTTGCAATTGATCCATATGGATCTCTTTGGGCCAATTAGAACTACTAGCTTGGGTGGAAAATCATATGCATTTGTGCTTGTTGATGATTACTCTAGGTATACTTGGGTTCTCTTTTTAAGCACCAAGAATGAGGCTTTAGAAAACTTCATCACATTTTAAAAAATAACCCAAAATGATCTTGAACTTAAAATTTCACATATTAGAAGTGATCATGGAACCGAATTTCAAAATATGGGTTTTGATATTTTTTGTAATGAAAATGGGATTAGCCATAATTTTTCGGCTCCTCGAACTCCTCAAGAAAACGGGGTAGTTGAGAGGAAAAATAGAACTTTAGAAGAAATGGCTAGGACTATGCTTTGTGAAAACAATTTACCTAAGTATTTTTGGGCGGAAGCCACTAACACCGCTTGTTATATTATAAACCGAGTAATGATTAGGCCTATTTTGAAGAAAACTCCTTATGAGATTTTAAAATCTAAAAAGCCTAACATTAGCTATGTTCATCCTTTTGGTTGCAAGTGTTTTGTTTTAAACAATGGAAAAGATAATTTAGGTAAATTTGATGCAAAAAGTGATGAAACTATTTTTCTAGGTTACTTCTTAAACTCTAAAGCCTATCGCGTGTTTAACAAAAGAACTTTAGTTGTAGAGGAATCTATTCATGTGGTTTTTGATGATAACCTCATTCTGAGAAAGGATTCTTGTGATGATGGTGATGTATGGATCATTGAAGCCAATGATGGTGGAGAATCATCAAAGGTGAATTAGATTCCAACCAAAGAGGAAGAAGCACAAGAACCGCCTCTAGAAGCATTGCAAGACATGTCTCTTGAGGAAAAGGAAGTGAGCTACCCAAGGGAGTACAACTATGTCAAGGGTAGTGAGATCTTGGGTGATCCATCCAAGGGGGTAACTACTCGTTCTTCTCTTAAAATGCTTAATCATGTTGCTTTTATATCATACATTGAGCCTAAGAATGTTAAAGAAACATTAAAAGATGACTTTTGGATTATGGCCATGCAAGATGAGTTAAATCAATTTGAGAGAAGTAAAGTATGGACATTAGTTGATATGCCTAGAAACAAACTACTATAGGAACTAAATGGGTCTTTAGAAACAAACTAGATGAGAGTGGTAACATAGTGAGAAACAAGGCTAGGCTTGTTGCTCAAGGTTACACTCAAGAAGAGGGAATTGATTTTGATGAAACCTATGCACCCGTAGCTAGAATGGAAGCAATTAGGATGTTACTTGCATTTGCATGTTATCATGATTTTGAGCTTTTTCAAATGTGTGTCAAAAGTGCATTTTTAAATGGTTTTATAAATGAAGAAGTATATGTGGAACAACCATCAGGTTTTAAAGATCCTATTTTTTCAAACCATGTTTTTAAATTTTTAAAAGCTTTATATGGTTTGAAATAAGCTCCTAGAGCTTGGTATGAAAGATTATCAAGTTTTCTAGTTAGAAAAGGTTTTAAAAAAGGAAAGGTGGACACAACACTTTTTATTAAAAACAATGGAAAATACATCTTAGTAGTTCAAATTTATGTTGATGATATTATATTTGATTCTACTAATGAGTTGCTTTGTCAAGATTTTTCTAAGTTGATGCAAGGTGAATTTGAAATGATCATGATGAGGGAGCTCTTATTCTTCTTGGGACTCCAAAACAAACAAATGAAGGATGACATCTTCATCAATTAGCGGGCATCTTTAGAGTATGTAGACACCTTAAATCAATTAGCGGACATCTTAAATCAATTATCGGACATCATGATGAGTTGCTTTGTCAAGATGTTGTTTTAGAGTATGTAGACACCTTAAATCAATTAGCGGACATCTTTACTAAACCTCTAGATAAAGAGCGTTTTTGGTCCTTTAGGAGAGAGTTAGGTCTAACTAGCCTATCTTGACCTTTTTAGGACCTTTTGTGATTAAATTGCTTGAATTCTTATTAAATGTCATGCTTGTGTGTTTTTTATCCTAATTTCATCTTTGCTTATAGTTAGGGGGAGTATGTTTATGTTCTGATATGTTAATCTTGCTCATACATCTCATTCATGCATCTAGGATCAATTAAAACTCATTTTTCTGCATTTTAGAGCCTCATATGCACTTACTGGCCAATTGGTATCGAAACGGGTCACCCTGTTTTGATACGGGTTCCTTCTAAGAACAAAAATGGGCCAAGGTATTTTGAAACACCCCAAAGGGTTTCGAAACGTTTTGGTTCTACCAAAACATGTATCGAAACAACCCCTATGCATTTCGATACGAGAAATCTCTTGGGCTTCGATACAGTCAAACATGTATCGAAAAGGTCAACTAGTTTTTGAATGATCGTAGACGTTTCGATACGCCTGTTTCGAAACGATTTCTCCTGTTTCGAAACACGTGTCTGGAAAGCCTATTTTAAAGGGTTTTAAATGCTTGAAATCAATTTTTATCAGACACAAACAAAACTCTCAAACCCTAACTCGAATCCATCTATAAAAACCCTCCAAACCTATTTGTTTTTCATCAAAATTTGAGGGCTTTTACTCTTAAATGAAAATCTAAGCAAGCTTCAACAATTTGGTGCAATTTCATCCATCAATTCTTCCAAAATCCCACATTTAAGGTTTTTTCTATCTTTTTCTTTTGATTTCGTTCGAATCTTATGTTAGAAAATTATAGTTTTACATTGTATACTTGTTTTGTATTATGGGTTTTCAAAACCTTGTAATTTTTTTTCAAAATCTCAAACTTTTTTTATTTGAATATATTTTATTTTATTCGTATTTTTACACTGTTTTTCAAATTTGTTTTTCATAAAAAAATTTAATATTTGTATATACTTTCAAAGTGCTTTTAAAACCTTAATGGGATTTTTATTGGATCGAATTAGGATTTAAATGTATACACTCAAAATTTCTTGCTTGCTTTGTTTTTAGGTGTTTTAAATGGAATCTAAGAAACGAAAAACTGAAGGGGGTGAAGGTTCCAACCAAGACAACATGCGTCCAAACCTTACCCTTTTATATTCCAAGAGTCTTAGGAATCGAGATGCTAAGCAACATTTTAAACTCTTTTCAAGATGCCATTGTTCGAAGAGAGCGAGTTGTGGATATGGAGTTCCTTGACTCCGAGCGTTTCCTCTTTCGATACCTACCTCTCTTGACAAAAAGGAGTTTCTTAGCTTTCTTGAGCATTCCCGACATTGTCTATAAGAATATGGTTTTGCTCTTCTACTCCAATGTCGTTCTTATCAACAATGAGGATTGTTCCAAAGTCATTGTGACTGAGTCTTACTTATTGGGCAAGAAGTTCCATATTAATCCATCCACACTAGTGAATTTTCTTGGGCTAAAAGATGAGGGAATTGAGGATGAAAATCACTTTGGATCTCATACCGGATTGGTTCTTACCTTGGATGCTCATGACCGTTTCTTGCACTTTATCATCTCATGGTTCATTCGCCCATCCGAAGGTAAATTTGCCCACATCCGCCAAGTCGATCATTTTTGGCTAGAGTGTTTTCGTCAAGCACAACAACCGAATTTGGTGAAGATCATATTTGCCGAGATAGTCAATCAAGTAAGGATTCGCCAAACGGACGCCCTCACTTCCTTCACATATGGGACAGTGTTGAGCTACATCTTTGTTCGCATTGGTCTTGATTGCTCATATGATTCTCTGGAACCCCAAAAGCAAAAGATTGGTGAATCTTCTATTGTGAGATCCGTATTTTGTTACACCCTTGGTGAATGGGTTCGTGTTGATAGAAGAGCTCAAGCACCTCAAGTTGAGCCTCAACCTCAAGATCTGGCTCCTGTTGTGGCTCCCAACAATGATGCTTGTAGAGCGTTTAAGTGTTCTCCATTTATGAGCGCAAGTGCACACTCTTGTCAAGTTATAGTATAAAAGATATCGTCTCCCACAAGTATTGGAGCAGCTTCTATGAATGGTTTCCTGCACAAAGAATTAGTAAATGCACCATTAAATCTCATGATGTGGAAATATAAAAACACAAGTAAAAATAAAGATAGTGATGAGAGAGATGATAGGGAGATATTTGGGCGATAAGCTAGGTAAGACTGGTGCAGCTCAGTAGCGTGTGGACTGCATTGTAAAGTCTGAGTATGTTTTATGCTGCCATGAGTTGCTGCCTCGGCGGGTATGGAGGGCGGCAAACTACGACCCTGTCACGCGGCCGCAACAGGTCACTGGCACTACAGGGGTGTGTACTGTCTCGGTAGGTGGAACGGAAAGAAGTCCTTGCGGCTCGTCTGGCAGACATTCTAAGTTCGATAGGATAGTCGACAGTGATCCTCCTATTTCTAGGTTAGGATGCTCGAGATGCTAACTTGTGGACTAGTGTGGAACCAAATTAGTCAACTCGGTTGGTAATCCCTTTTAGCCACTGAAACTTGTGGACTAGTGTGGAACCAAGTTAGTCACGCCTTTGCAAGTTGTGGCCGTGCTTAACCCTTTCGTGAGCCTTGAAATTTCGTGCCCGACAAAAGGATTTTCTCTTCAACTGACTGGTGTAGACTAATTGAACGAACAAGGAGCATGGATTAAGCAAACTTAGAATTTTATTAAAAACAACTCAAAACTACACAACCATTTCCTCAAACTACTTTACATACATGCGTCTAAACCCTAGGAAAGTTGGGTCGCGACCCCCAACATCTCCAACCTATCTAACTACATCTCGTTGTGCGGCTGCTCAAGCTCGCATCCCCTCACCCTCGTCATGCCTCTATACCTTTCCATACATTGGGTATATATAGGGCTCATGGCCTAAATTTAAGTCTTCCATGAAGTAGGAGTTCTTAAAGTATATTTACATTAAATACAGACTCCTTTATACTTTAAATATGGACTCTTTGGACGTTGCCTTCTTCCGCAAGTAAAGATAAGTGCTCATACTTATTAATCTTGGATCAGCTCTACCGACCGCTACATGCTTCAGAAAATTGCAAGACTGGGATCATTGGGCTTAGGAAATTGTTCTCTTTAAATCGCGACCCATCTTGGCTAAGTCGGTGTAACTCCTGCCCGAGCGGCACTTGGCGGCAATGCTACTTCGGCAGCGTCCTTGGCGGTATCTTGAGCTGCTTCAGTACAGCTCCTTTGTTCCAGCTTTCCTTTCCTCTCCTTTGCTCTCCTCTCCTTCCCTTGCTACATCACCTAAAAATATAAACTAAACTAAAACAATAACTTTTCTCAACCAAACATAAAATATTCAATAAAAGCATGGTATAAGAGAAGATATTGTTATAATGCATGCAATGCACCTAAATATGCCTAAATGAGCTTAAGAACAACAATAATAAGGGCAGGAATGTGTACAAAATATAAAACTCATGGACACTCTACACACCCCCAAACTTGAACTATTGTTTGTCCTCAAGCAATGCAATCTAACAAGTAAATCTTCCCTTAGCACAAAGTTAATAGAAACAATAGCCTTCAACTTGATTTCTTGCTTCAAGCTGTGGCACCTATTTAATGTTAGTGATAGGGAATGACATGAAATAACTTAGATTAATTTTTTTAATGCCAGTGCAGTGTGTGCAAGTCTGTGCTCATGCTAAACATGCTGAAGTTACCAAGTTAACAAAGTATGCCGATAATAATTAAGTTACTAGAAAGGATATGAGTTGCTGCCTTGGCAGCACAGTTGGGCACTTGTATTCTCTTTTTCTGATCATGGCTTAAGAGCTTCAGCTCATCACAACTATTCTCTGGGTTTGAAGCTAAGATAGTTGCACTCTACAAAACTCTGAACCTTTTGAATAGAGTCATCCCGTGAAGACTTTAATTCACTCTTGCTAATTTGTTTGTCACTTGGTTTAGATTCATGGACTTTGATAGCAGCGGACTGTCCTTACTCATGATCCTTCCTAAAGCCTGTTTCGGGCACCTCTAGGGTGTTTAATCTTTCTGCATAGAGCCTGTTTCGGGCACCTTTAGGTTTTTCATCATTTTTGTTGTGCTGCCCTGTGATGCCGTGGCGACAAACCTGTATTCAATCAAGGAATTTTTATTAAGTAAGGCGGGCAGTGTTAAGCTCAAAACTCAAGCAAAAATTTAGCATTTAACAGAAAAGTGTAAAGATAATTGGCAGAAAGAAAAAATTTCTAAGTATTTTTCATGCTTCTTCCCATAGTTAGATTTAAAATTTTTAGAATGGTGCGAATATAAGTAGTCGGCTAAGCTATCATAGGCACAAGTTTTTGAACTAAAGATATCTATTTCATTAAGTGCTAAGGGGCAAAAATTTACATGTGCATCTATATGCTACTACATTAACCTAAAAACAAAGAGGACTAATTCCCCCCAAACTCAAGGTTGGCATTGTCCTCAATGCCTCTACAAAAATTAAAAACAAAACATAAAATATAAAAGAAAGAAAAATTAAAAATAGGAAAATAAAACATAAAAATAAAATAAAACAAAACAGAAAAATTAAAAAGAAAGGAAAAGAAAATGGTGCTATAAACTGGGGGAGTCCCCCTCTGTTGCTGCTGCGTCAGAGGAAGATTTTGAGGAGGCATGCATGACGAGGCGGCGCGTAGCGGATGGTTTTTCTACTGGGCTCTTCTTTGAGCTACGCGGCGGCTGGATGCGGCTGGGGTGGCTTTCTTGGTTATTCTTTCAGCTTCTCCACTCTGGGGATCTACTGCTGGCCGCTTTCTCTTTTTGGCTGCCTCTGCCAGTTCGTCGTCAGGGGAGTCTGAAATCTCCATGTCTGAATAGCTGATGTCCTTGGCAGCGGTCGTTTTGGCTACTGGCGAGGCAGCAGTGGTTTCTTCCTCCTTCTCTGATTCGGATGAGGAGGTTAGTTCATATGGCTGGATAGAGGTTGTAGAGGTTCTTCTCTTAGGGCGGTGGTGCGACCCCTCGCTGTCGTCGTCGCCAGGAGCAGCAGCTGGTCTTGGAGTGATCTGGATTGGCTTGGAAGCTGCTAACTCCATGGGAAAGGCGAGCAACTGTGGTCCGGCGTCCTGGTATTTGTCCAGCAGGTAGGCCACAAAGGCCTCCTGCACGTCTGCTACGTATTTGGTGAAGATCACCTGCTTGTGCTCGATCCTCTGGCAGCATTCCACTAGGCTGTATAGTAGGGGATTGCGGCATACGGGAGGGCAGCATCAGTATTGCCTGTTGCGGCTGGGGTGGCGGCAGCTTGGGACGACGACTGGATGGTCGAAGGTGTGTCTGGCTCCGCGCTATGCATCATCTGTTGGCGTACCCTTCTTGTCCATCCTTCCCCGGCAAGAATAATTTTATCTTTTGGGTGCAGCGGCACGCTAAAATTGGCAAACAGGCCAGTGATGAGTGCAGGGAAGAAGAGTGGACCTTTGACGTTTGGCTTCTCAGCGTGGGCGTAGATCTCTTTTATTATTACTTTGCCAACGTTGATCTGTCGCCCCCTTCATGATGCTGCAAATAAGGGTGAGCCGCGGCCTGTTTACTGTCGATCCGTGCAAGGTGGGCATCATGCGGCGTTGGACAAAGTAACTCCAAAGGGCTGCCTCTAGCAGCAAGTCTCGGCGGTTGACTGACCCATTGTTTTTGCTTGTCAGCCATTTGGTGTTTGGCTTACAGAGTTCCTTCTTGATCTTATTGTAGTCAGCCCTTGTCAGATATGATTCCCACTCTCCGTGCGGGTCGCCGCTGATCTCTATGCTGTAAAAGTTGTTGATCATGTCAGCAGTGAACTTGACTATTTCTCCCCAGACGTAGACGAAAGGGCTCTCTGGGTTTGGCCGGTGGGCATAAAACTCTCGTACATGGTTGATGATGATTCCTTCTGGCTGTCGTGCGAATTGGTCCCAGCCCATATTGTGGATCCTCTCAAATAGGAAAGGTTCCAACCCAAAATCACCATAAGGCTGGGTGTATTGGAAACCCATCTCCTCCTATAGTTGCCTTTCTCTGTAGAACTTATTGTAGGTCTCCTCGACAATAGGTTTTAAGAACCTTTTGTATGAAGTTTTGGAGGTTGCGGCGGGTTACTGTGATGAGGCCATATTTTGTGGGACGATTGTATTTCCTAAAGAAAGAAAAGAAAGAACGTGAAAGAAAATAAAACTAAGTTAATCTTGGAAGCAAAGATTGCAGAAAGAATTTAGAGTAAAGGAGAAAGCAAAGTGAAGAATGGGGTAGGAGAATAGTTGGCCTTATATAGCCGCTTCTCTCCACTGCCGTGGCAGGCACGCTGTCAACGGGCGGCAATTATTTCGGCGCAAATAACGGGGTTCTAGCCGTTACGTAGATATTTGTTCCGTTTGCTGGGGCAAAATATAACTGTTGCGGCTAGTCGTTATGAAGCCACTAGTCGTTATGCTTATCTACCTTGGGCTGCCCTGGCCGCTAGTTGGGCCTCTCCTTTGTTCTTTCTTATTTTTGGATCTTTCCTTCATTCCTAACCTGAAAATAAATTAAATATAAAAATTAAATCTAATCCTAATGCTTAAAAATAAATTAAAGGTAAAAATTAAAATTAAAATAAAAAGAATAATTAGGTTATGTTGGGTTGCGCTTTTCCAAAGCATAACCACTTCCTGAGGGTCTTTGTGTTTGGCTAGACGTCTGGGTATGTTCTTCCCCTTTTCAGGTGGATGTTGCTGCCAACCTTGCTGCCCTAGCGGGACATACACCAAGAAAACAAAGAGGCATTTTAAAGCAAATAAATAAAAAGATATTTAATGTGCAAAAACTAAATAGGAGTGCAGAAATTCAAACGTAGTTGCAGTTGTCAATCCCCGGCAACGACGCCAAAAACTTGTAGAGCGTTTAAGTGTTCTCCATTTATGAGCGCAAGTGCACACTCTTGTCAAGTTATAGTATATAAGATATCGTCTCCCACAGGGATTGGAGCAGCTTCTATGAATAGTTTCCTGCACAAAGAATTAGTAAATGCGCCATTTATGAGAGAGATGATATGAAGAGATTTGGGCGATAAGCTGGGTAAGATTGGTGCAAATCAGTAGCATGTGGACTGCATTGTAAAGTCTGAGTATGTTTTGCGCTGCCATGAGTTGCTGCCTCGGCGGGTATGGCGGGCGGCAAACTACGACCCTGTCTCGCGGCCGCAGCAGGTCACTGCCACTGCAGGGGTGTGTACTGTCTCCACAGGCGGAACGGAAAGAAGTCCTGGCGGCTCGTCTAGCAGACATTCTAAGTTCGGCAGGATAGTCGACAATGATCCCTCCAATTTCTAGGTTAGGATGCTCGAGTTGCTAACTTGTGGACTAGTGTGGAACAAAATTAGTCAACTCGGTTGGTAATCCTTTTTAGCCGCTGAAACTTGTGGACTAGTGTGGAACCAAGTTAGTCATGCCTTTGCAAGTTGTGACCGTGCTTAACCCTTTCGTGAGCCTTGTACTTTCATGCCCGACAAATGGATTTTCTCTTCAACTGACTGGTGTAGACTAATTGAACGAACAAGGAGCATGGATTAAGCAAACTCATAATTTTATTAAAAACAACTCAAAACTATACAACTGTTTCCTCAAACTACTTTACATACACGCGTCTAAACCCTAGGAGAGTTGGGCCGCGACCCCCAACATCTCCAACCTATCTAACTACATCTCGTTGTGCGGCTGCTCAATCTCGCATCCCCTCACCCTCGTCATGCCCCTATACCCTTGCATACATTGGGTATATATAGAGCTCATGGCCTAAATTTAAGTCCTCCTTGAAGTAGGAGTTCTTAAAGTATATTTACATAAAATACATACTCCTTTATACTTTAAATATGGACTCTTTGGACGTTGCCTTCTTCCGCAAGTAAAGATAAGTGCTCCTACTTATCGATCTTGGATCAGCTCTACTGGCCGCTACAGGCTTCAGAAAATTGCAAGATTGGGCTCATTGGGCTTAAGAAATTGTTCTCTTTAAATCGCGACCCATCTTAGCTAAGTCAGTGTAACTTTTTCCCGGGCGGCACTTGGCGGCAATGCTACTTCGGCAGCGTCCTTGGCGGTATCTTGAGCTGCTTCAGTACAGCTCCTTTTGTTCCAGCTTTCTTGTCCTCTCCTCACCTTCCCTTGCTACAGCACCTAAAAATATAAACTAAACTAAAACAATAACTTTTCTCAATCAAACATAAAATATTCAATAAAAGCATTATATAAGAGAAAGATATTGTTATAATGCATGCAATGCACCTAAATATGCCTAAATGAGCTTAAGAACAGTAATACTAAGGGCATGAATGTGTACAAAATATAGAACTCATGGACACTCTACAATTCTCTTATGGCCTTCCTTACCGAAAGGTTCAACGCGATGGACACGAACATGGCTTTAGGACTTGGTGCTATCAACACTCGTTTGCAATCCTTGGAGGATCGTGTTCTTGGAAACGAGAATCGTCTAACCGCTCTTGAAAATCAAGAATCGTCCACGGATCTCTCCTTCTCCACCTTCTATGGTGATTGGAGGCGTTTTCGCCAAGATCAAGCAAAGGATAAGGATGATTTGTTGGATGGCATTGGAGACGATGATGGTGATGAGGCACCATTGGATTATTGCATATCATATCATTATGTCATATTAGGATTAAGTTTGCACCTATTTATGTTTTTTTGTTTTCAAGACTTATGCTTTGATTTTATGTTTTTAGGATTGAGCTTGATGTTTATGATTTTGATGTTGTTTCTTGAAATTAAATGCTATCTATGATATTATGTTGTTTGGTTTATACTTTATGTATCTTTTAGTCTCATATTAGCCTTGATTATATATTTTGATCTAACAAAAAGGGGGAGAAGTAATTCCTAAGAGTCTAATTTTTTTAAGTTGGTTTTAGTTTTTAAGTTGGTTTTAAGTTTCAAATGCTTTAAATCCCATCTTTTCACAACTTTAAAATCTATCTTAAATTGAGGGGGAGTTAAAACTTTTTAAAGATTTCAAAACACTTAAAAGTTTATACTTTATTTTGTTATATCAAAAAGTTGGAGATTATAAAACTAAAGAATTGATTTTGATATAACAAAGGATTTAAGAACTAAATTAAAAATAAGAAAATAAAATTTTAAGTCCTCAAAACTTTTAAGTAAAATGGTCATGTCAAAACCAAATCATTCTACAAATTTTTCTAAGTGTTTTCCAAGTCAAAATAGTGATTTTCGAGTCACCGTTTCGAAACGGCCCTTAGGCGTTTCAGAACGTTTTGAAACTGTTAACATGTGTTTCAGAACTAGCCTTCCTGTTTCGATACAGGTGTATCGAAACAGGTCCCTTTGTTTCGAAACGGATTAAGAACAACAGAACGGGATGATCCGTTTCGATACGGCAGTATCGAAACAACTCAAACATTTCGAACCGATTTTCAAACTTGGATTCAAAAATTATGATCGTTGCAATTTTATAACTGATTTTCAGAAAACAGTTAAGGTGTATCGAAACGATTTAAGCCGTTTGATACGGGTTTTGACAGTGGCAAAATGTTTCAAAACGGCATCTAGCACGTTTCGAAACGGGCTCTTAGTGTATCGAAACGATCGTATCCGTTTCGATACGGTCTCTTAATTACACCCCAATGGCTATTTCTATTTTGGTCTGTTTCGAAACATGTACATGTGTTTCGAAAAGGGTAGTTGCAGAAGTGCATTTATGGTGGAAAGATTGCATCCCAATTACTATATTTATGATGGCAACAACCCCAACGGCTAGAATTGAATGAGAAGGTATAAAATGGAGTCTCAAATCAACCTGCAACAACTATTGATCCTAAGAGAAATATTCCAACATCAAATTCAAGCTCTAGTGCAAAATTTTCATATTCTTTGTAAAACCCCAATTGTGATTCTTTGTAATTCCTATCTTTTTTATTTAATTGGGTTGAGTGCTTTTAATTGGACAATATTTGTATTGAGAGATATCTTGTAATTGCCAAAATCTTCTTTGTAAACATTGTGATAGGGTTTGATCAATTTTGGGTAGAAAATTGACCATTGTGTAAAGGTTTACTCCTAAGCCTAGAAAAGGGGAAGATCAACTAGTGGAGTTGTTTAAAAATTCTTTGTAAAGGTTTCCCACTAAGGTTGTGGATGTAGAGTTTATTTGGAACTTGAACTACTCTATGTGCCTTGTCTTCAAATTTTTAATTTACCACTTAACTATCAATCTCTTTAAAAATCCAATTCACCCCCTCTTGACTTAAATCGATTCAACGATCCACTCAACTATGTATCTAAGAGGGAAATGTGCCTACCTTTTTGTTTTCTTTCGGGTAATCAACTTTAGGCCCCTTGTCTTCAAATTTTTAATTTACCACTTAACTATCAATCTCTTTAAAAATCCAATTCACCCCCTCTTGACTTAAATCGATTCAACGATCCACTCAACTATGTATCTAAGAGGGAAATGTGCCTGCCTTTTTGTTTTCATTCGGGTAATCAACTTTAGGCCATCTCATGTTTAGTTTCTTTCACTTAGGTCCCATTAGCATATATATACACACATATATACATATAGTAAAACTTACATACATACATATATTTTATTTTTAGTCCAAATTAACCCCTCTTCTTTTTTTATTGTAATTTAGTCCAATGTTTATAATTTTAATTTAATATCTTTTCTCATTATAGTCCCTAAAACTTTATTTTTATTTTAAATTGACCCCTATCTTTTTTTTGTAATTTAGTCAAATGTTTATAATTTTAATTTAATATCTTTGTTCATTATAGTCCCTAAAACTTTATTTTTATTCTAAATCGACCGTATTCATTTTTTGTAACTTAATCTAATGTTTTTAATATTAAGATATTTTTATTCATAATATTAACTAAAATTTTTATTTTTCACCAAAATTTACCCTTATTAATTTATAATTTTTGTAATTTACTCCAATATTTTAGATATGAATCATTTGCTGATATTTGTGTTCATTCTTGTCCCTATAACTTTAATTTTAGTCTAAATTGACCCCTATTCATTTTTTGTAATTTAGTCTAATGTTTATAATTTTAATTTAATATTTTTGTTCATTATAGTCCTTAAAAAGCTAAAACTATATTCTTATTCAGTTATTCCAAATTGAACCCTACTCATTTTTTTTTGCAATTTACTCAAGTTTTTAATATGATGATATTTTTATTTATGTTAGTCCCTAAAATTTTATTTTTCACAAAATTGACCCTAATAATTTATAATTTTTATAATTTACTCTAATATTTTAGAAATGAATCATTTGATGATATTTTGTTCATTCTATTGCCTAATATTTATTTTTAATGTGGTTCGTGTTCGTGAAAAGCATTGAATAATTAGCTCGAAATGAATGACCAACCCAAAGTCTATCGACTATTTGTACCAAACTCAAACTTAATATGAACTCGAAATCCGAATTAACCCAACCTGACTTGAAATGAACCCGACTTGAAATGAACTCGACCTGAAGTTTACCTGAACCCGAATTAACCCGTCAAATAACTGTTTTGACCCGTCCTAAAATGAACCCGACCCAAAATGAACCCAACCTGAAATGAACCCAACTTGAAATGAACCCGACCTGAAACTGACCCGCACCCGACCCGAATTGAGTTAAAATTGAAAAACGACCTGGAATGACCTGTATCTGATTTAACCCGACCTAAAACCCATACGATTACCTATTTTTACATCCCTAGTCATGTAAGAAAATTTTGTGAAGTTTATATTACATTTAAAATAGACTTAAGTGTTAAATAAGTGTTTAAACTATAATTTTTTTAAGATAGATGTTAAAGTTTTTTTTGGGTCAAATAAATGCCTACCAATTTTTAAAGTTACCGTTTAGGAACCTCATCGCTAACTTACTTTAAAAAATTCCTATATTTACCAAAATTTACAAAATAACCATAAAATCCTTAGATCCCTAAATTTGGCCATTGTAGTCGCCGTTCATCACATTGCCGGCGAGGAATGAAACTTTCTGCTCTTGCCGCAAGACTCGAACGTCGTTCGTCACCGATCGGCTGCCATTTGTCGTCAATCATTTTTTCCTGGGAGTTCGAATTTATTTCGACGATAGGCACGCTGTCCTTCGACTATCGGTGACGGAAAAATGAAGAAAATGATCGTAAAGATCGGTGATGAGAGTGGTGAGCACGCCATCGACGATTGGCAGCAGCAACGACTAGAATCAAAATTTGAGAAGAATTTTGGAATTTTGGGACCATTTTGAGGATTTTTGAAAATTTTAAGATATTTTTGAAAATAAAATATGTCATGTTTTTATTGGCTAACGAAATTTTTTTAACATTTGTTAACGACAAGACACCTAAATGAAAACTTTAAAAACATTAGGTACCTATTTAGCCCGAAAATACTTTAGGCACCTATCTGGAAAAAAAAATAGTTTAGGCTTAAGCCTTTAAAAAAATTATGATATGTAATTATTTAAATTTTCATTATTTCTATCACGTAATTGGATAATTATTCCATGCACAAACGCTTACATAAATTTTGTTTACACACACTTTAATTTTAAAGTTTAAAGATTATTTAAAGGTTTAAGTGTAACATTTTAAATTTATGATATATTGATAGAATCTTGAATTTAAGGTTAAAATTTAGAGTTTATACATTAAAACCTAAATCACTAATTATATTATCCTAAAACCTAAACTCTACCCCTAAACCATCATAAATTCTAAATTCTAACCTTACACTAAAAACCTTAAAGTTAATGCATACTTATGCATGATAATAATCCCACGTAATTTCATCACGTATACTGTATGAACTCTGTTAAAGAAATAACTCAAAATAACTGAACTGCTTTTTCTATGATTAGTTGACATGTCGCCATACCCTGCTTGTAAATTCATTCAACAAAATATTTTCTAACTGCCTATGCCGCTAAACAATCCTACACGAATACCAAATAAAAGGCAGATTGAATACTGAAATTGTGCTTCATTTTCTTGAACGCTTCTTTGCTTGTCCACCGCCTGAATCATTCTCAACAGCTTCCCTCCCCCGTTTCCCAGGACCTGATTGGCTGGCAGGTGATGCTGCCGCTGCTCTTTTCGACGGCCGTCCTGCACTCTTCTTCACTGGGCTTCCCTTCTCTTTCGTTCTTTTTCCACCAGACCGTGTCCGTGGTGTTGAACTTTGATCCTTCTGTTTATCACCTTTGCTACCGCTGCTTTTCTTTTGCTCACTTGCATCTCCTCCTTTACCATTATCAGAACTAATCACAACACCCTTCGGTGCATCTGTCAATGCACCATTACTTCTCATTCTATTTAAGAAATTTGCTGCGCTTCGCTTCTTTGAACTCACATTTGTGTTGGTCTTCTCCTTCTCACCCTTGGATTCCGAGTTCTCATTTGATGATCCGCCTTTGCTCGAAATGGCAGCAGTGGTATTGGAATCTGAATTCTTGTTCGTGGCCTTTGCATTTTTGTTTGCTTTTCGTGCACCCAAGGCGGATTTTCCTCTTGTTTTCTTCTTTGCTACAAGAGTTTCCTCGGCTTTCTCGGTCGATTTATCATTCTGCTTCCAATCTAGAGCTGGTTTCTCTTTCACCAATGAAACAGTCGGCTGCTTTTTTTTCTCTTGTCCAGAAGATGACGTTGATGATTTTGCAGCAATTGAGCTGCGTTTGCGACATGCAATCAGCGGGACTGATAGTTTAGTTTTCATTGTCAAGGAGAGTGACAGTTCAGGTTCCGGTTTCAAAGGCATCTGGGATTCAAGCAGCATAGACGGTTGTTCTTTGGGCAACAGGCTTGAATTAGGAATCTGTGTCGCAATCTCCTTTGAGACAAGATGTCGAAGCTCGATGGCAGCAGCGAATTCTGAGGATTGCTTGCCGAAGAAAAGGATGGCATTGTTTAAAAGCAACAGCAAATCTCTAAAGAACTTGCTTTTGCATCCTGAATACCAGCCTTCTTCAAGCCTCATGCGAATAGTCTCCAAATCAAGATGCTGCCGAATCAACTTATGGTAATCCGGTGTTTCCTGCAATATTGATATTAAGTGTACATGAGATATTTGCACCTTGTAATTTAATTCATCAATTGTCTGGCATTTTTTAAAAAAAGTAAGAAAAGCAACAAATTTAAAGAACCAACTACAACCTAAGACTGAAGAAACCAGATAATTTTCACAAAAAATTAAATCATTTCATCATGATTTGCCCCATTTAAACTCTCCATTTTCCATATAGTTGTACAGTTCAAGTGAACCCAACTGGTTCAACCCTTGAGTTTCACTGTTTCAAGCATAACAAAACACGCTAGCCTTCTGTTTTTATTTGAAAATAATTTCTTCTAAGAACCGAAAAAACTTTGCCCAATAATTTATACACATTCAAAATCTGAATTTTACAATCCCCTTTACTTATTCCTAAATTGTGGATTTTATTATTTCTCAATCTTCGCACAAAATAAAAAATGCAATCAACCACATAAAAAGCTATCTCGTACTGATATGGATATGTATACGGGTACGAAAATGGGAAAGAAAAACTATTCCAAAATTACAGGGTACGATAATGGAAAAAGAAACAATTCTAAAATTACAGGGTAACACGACAAAGATACTACAAGTATAAAACAAATTTTAAATTCTAAAAAATGTAAAAATAAAAATTCATGAAAAATTATGATATCGCACCTACTTATATATTTATAAATCATGTAGATAAACAAAGTCGAAAAGAAAAAAAACAAAAGAAGGAAGAAAAAATTACTAAGTACTCGAGCCATAATCAATATGATATGGATATCTAATATAACTTTAAACTGAAATATTCGTGCTTCATAAATAAAACTAAACCCAAACCCAGTGGGAGGAAAAATTATTGCATGGTCCCGGACCACCACGTCATCCATAGTCCCTCCCACTAAAAATCAGCCACATAATTTTCTTTTTTCCATGTCATTATTTCCAAGGATGAATCTTCATCTTTTTAAGCCATGTAAATAGGGAGTGAGTGGTTACATAGAAGTTGATTATAAATAAAATAATGACATGGAAAAAAGAAAATTATGTGGCTTATTTTTAGTGGATAGGGACCATGGATGACGTGGTGGTCCGGGACCATGTAATAATTTCTCGAGTGGGAGACACAAGCCTTTGTTTGTTTTTGGCTACACGCATTACACGTGGGGTGGGTGCAAATTAGGCCAAAACTGACAAAAAAACAGATGGAAAATAAAAGAAAGATAAATGATTATTCAAACCAGATGAATGACTAAACCGAGATCGAAATCGACTCGAAATTTGATTCGAAACTCAAAATAAATTGAACCAAATTGAACTAAAATCGAACCAAATTTTAACTGAATTAAAATAAACTCGAACGAAAGCAACCCTAACCGAAAATAACTCGAAATAAATAAAAGATATTAATAAAAAAATGAGATATGAACATCCGACCTAAAAACCCACCAAAAAGTCAAATATATTAGTTTTATAAAGTCATATATATATGAGGTAAAAAATTGACTGATCTAAAAAATTTAATTAAAATCGATCGATCCCCGTTGACCCAAATCAAATTCAACCTAACAAAAAATAACCAAATCAAAAATCAACAGATCCGAAATCACCCGAATCACAACCGAAACCGAATCTTTGACACCTTTATGAATGACCAAACTCATACATTTTACTACTCCATAACATAGCCTAACCACCAGATTTTAAAAAGAAAAGCAACAAAATGGACAACCTATACATTATGTAATATTATGCAACAATTAATTAAAAAACATAATTATTTAATGACAAGAACGTTCATGGTTTTCACTTTTAATCTTTTTGACAAGTAGATAGTATTTTTTTTAATTGATGTTTAGGCAAATAAAAATGCAACTTGATTTTATTAGGTTTCTTATTATTAACTTTCCAACAAAATTTGACTCGTGATTCTAGATTTTTGAGAAAAACCCCAAACCACCATCCGATAAACACGAGAAGGACAGAGAATGAAAGGGACGTTTTCGTCAATTCAAACCACTGAAAACCTATCACCACCCTACGACTTTAGACATAATTAATACATACCGCTAGATCAGATCTGATTAGATCAATATTATTTTCAAATTTGTAATCAAGATTAGTCAATAAAAGAAACAAAATCATCTGGCTTTAAAATTAACAAAAACATAGTAAAAAATATTTAATCATAAGAAAAAGAAAAAGAAAAAGAAAAATGGGACAGGATAAATTAAATAATCAAAACTTTTTTCAATTTTCTTTTCTTTTTCTAATTTTAAAATACCAACTAGTAGCATTAATCTTCAAAATCACCAAACCTAATCGTGCTTACACGATTTTTCACAGAGTGGGACTATATCTCACCGGCGTAGCATCCAATCATAACCCTCCTTCTTTTTCGAAAAAAGTAATTAAACAATTATTTTTAAAAGGAATTAAATTGATTTTTAAATAAAAATATAATATTTTGTTTTACCTGGCTTTCCAATCGGCGCTCGAAAAGGGAGCCGACCTTATGAGACCGTAAGATCTCGAACAACCCAACCAACGGCTGAGATTCGACGGATACCTCCTTGACGGCGGGAGATTGGTCCAACTCTCCATTATCCGGTTCAGCATTTTTCTTTTCCTTGCCGGACAGGCTCGCCGTGCTTTGGACATCGCTGCTCTCTCTATTAGGTTCTTCCCCCTTAGATTCGGCCACCGACTCCGGCGAGTCACCGGTTTCCCTCATGTCAACTCGCCCTGAGTTTTGAGCCGATTCCTTCACCACACTATCAGAGCTCCCGTTGCACGAATCCCCTCCCCCAGGCTTCACGCTCCGTGCCACCTTCCCTGTTTTACCTCCATCCGGTTCAGACGGTTCCGGTTCAACTTCCGCCTCCGCCGGCCCGGTTCCCGGACTCTTTTCCTTCGGAGCTTTAGAGTTAGATTCGTTTACCGAATGATTCTCCCGGTCGGACTCTTCCCTGTTATGAACCGGTCTTCGGATTTTATTCTCCGGTTCGATCTCTTCTTCCATCTTTTCGCTTCCTTTTTGTCTCTCCAGATCCGATTTTTTAGTTTCTTCCCCGTTCTCTATAACGCTCTGTTCTCTCTCATCTTTCAATTTCTGCACCTTCAATTGTAAGGATCTGTAAAAAAATGCAAGGAAAGTTGATTTTTGCCCCCCCGAAAAATAAATAAATTTTAAATTAAAATTTTTATTTGTAATTATTTACACGATGGAGAGATCGTATTGTTGAACTTCGCGGCGTAGTTCAGCGACGCGGAGTTTCCGGAGCTCATCAAGCCAAGGAACGGCGGTGGTGGATATGTTATCATCGTCGCCGTTTACAGCGAAACGGCGTTTAAGGTCTTGAAACTTCTGTTGACAAGAGAGGGGAGTAAAGAAGAGGGGTTGGAGCGTTGAAGTTCGTTTCTGGAGTTCCATGGCAACGGAGTCCCAACTGTCGCTGCCGTAACGATGAACAGCGCAGGCAAGTAAAAGCTCCTCCCAGGTACCCCATGTTTGTTTCTCGGGAAAGCTGTGGGGTTTAGCCATGAAACAAAAGAAAAGAAGGAAATCGGTCACGGTTCTGGCTTTGGTTCTATAATATTAGTCTCTTTTGCGAATAAATATCTTTTTTAAAAAATAAATCCCTCCCTTTACGATTCGATTCGATTCGGTCTGGAATTTCAAAGATGATGAATAATAAGGGAATGAATAGCGCTACTAAGGCAACGCTCAAGTGTTCTGGGAATTTTATAGGGCTCGGCTCGTTATTTTAACTGATGTTATTATTGAGGTGATAAACCAGTTGTTTGGATCTAATTATATTTATTTTAAGTTTGGGTAGATTCAGTTTTAGTTCAGGTTTGTGATAATTTGAGTTAGCTTTTGAGTTAAATCGGTTGATTTTCGGGTTATGTTAATTTTGAGTCGGATCAATAGGAGTTCAGTTGATTTTTATTTATTTATTTAGGTCATTTTTTGAATCTTCGGGTTGAATTGAGTATGAGTCCAGTTGAAGTATATATAAAATATTGATATATTTTTGTAAAAAATACATCTTTCTATTTATCAATTATTATTTATGTTATTTCTTATTTAAGAAATAAGACTCCGATTCTTATGAATGAATGATGTACTATTAATGCAAAACTCGTTTTAACTTAAAAAATCATTTTTTCTTAACTTTGAGTTATTTAATTTATTCGAGACAACTTGAATTACTTCATCAATTTTTACTTTGAGTCGATTTTCATTTCACCAAATCGAAAAATTAATTTCCTAAAATGATGTTTTAATGTTTAGATTTAATTTCTTAAAACTATGATGTCTAGTGAATACCCTTGTTTAGTGGTCCCTTTGTTTTATGTTTTTTTACATGCTTTAGGGTTTGTCTTTCAACTGTGTTAAAATGTGCAACATTTTTATGTATAATGGATACTAGTTGAATTATAGATGTCTGAAATCTGAATGTCACGTGTCTAATAGGAATAAAGCTGATCTTAATTATTAATCTCTAAAATAATCAACTCATTTTTTTAATAAATGTGTATCTTAATCATCACGAGTTAACGTGAACTAATATCCGGTTCAAATTAAATTTGGGTAAAATAAATTCAATTACTTTCAATTTGGTTGAAAATCGGTTCGACTTGTTTCGGTTTAAGTTGCCTTTAGATTGGTTAAAACTTGGTTAAGGTATATACGGTTCAATTGAAATCTGGTTCAGTTTCGGTTCAATTCGGTTTATTTCGAGTTTTGGATCAAGGTCGAGTTAGCAGGTTCATGTCGTAATCGAATCTCAGATTGGATAAATCAGTACGTGTCTCGAGTTAGTTTGCCACCTCTAGATGTTAAGGACCATATTGTAACAAGTTAAAAATTGGTTCAGGTCCATACAGTTCAACTAAAACATGGGTTAATTTCGGTTTGATTCAGTTTATTTGGAGTTTTTATTCAAAGTCGAGTTAGCATATTCATGTCGATATCAGATAAATCGGTTCGTGTCTCGGGTTAGTTTGCCACCTCTAGATGTTAAGAACCATATTGTAACTAAGTTAATAATTAACGTATTTATGTTATTTCTATAGTTGCTTATAGGAATGTCAAATGGATGAGCCGATTGTGAAGATTGTTTTTCCCACAACCATTCCCACTAAAAATTTTTTGTACATATTTTCATTCCTAGATCCGTTGTAGGTATAAAACTTAAAATCATCACTATATGCGACTCATAAAACTAAAATCATCTCAGCTCCAATACCTGCGTGAGTCTTGAGACCCACTTAATCCTCGTTACACCCACCCACAATCCACTTTATATAATAAATTTACAAGGATTAGTTAAATAATTATAAATCAAATTTTTTATAAAAATAATATAAAGTATTTATCATCTGGGCTCTCACTAAATATATATAATATTGTTCTAACTGACACTCAATTAAATAAGACAAAATAAATACAAAATAAGATTACAATTTAACAAAATAAGAATGAAAAAAATCAACTAACATCCAATTATTATAGAAAATATAGCATATAGATCTGCTATAAATGAATTCCGTAAAGAAAGAGAATCATACGAGAACATGACCATAGGAAATAAAAATAAATAAACCTGACAACCAACAAAAACATACCCACGCCTGTCCCACTACGCATGAAGAATTAAATTTTATTTTCATCACTGCCCCACCATCCACGAAACTTGTACCTATCACTGTCCAAGTAAGTAGAAAGTGGAGTGGATCCGCGAGAAACCCGACTCATTAACATCCTTAGTTGCTTACTATATCCTTTTGTCCCTAAAATATACTATTTTTTCCACTTTGGTCCTTAATTTTTTAAGTCAATCAATGAGTATATTTCATTTACGAACCCTTCTAAAGTGGAAAAGTTAAAATATCATACGTGTAAAAAAATGGTTAAAATGCGGATTGAGCAAAGCAGCTGGGTCTAGAGTAAAAGTAACTTTTTAGTTATATTGAATAGAAAGCATTTTCATTTTCTTAGAAAATATAAAACATTGAAGAAAACATGTTTGGTTGTAAAATTAGAAAATAAATTTTAGAAAAAGATGAGTCTAGAACGGGCGGCACACACCGTTGAACACCACTAATGCAATGCACCGCTGAACACCACTATTTTTTATGACTTTTAAATGATTATTAAAAATCTCAAAGGCTCGACATGCAAATTAATCATATTTCAAAAAAAAATTAGAAGAAATTATTCCATGAACCATTCTCATCACCTCATCCATGGCAGGGCCGGTCCTGACTATTTTTTGGCTCGGGGCGAAATTTAAAAAATAGCCCCCTAGTTTATTTTTTTTAAAATATGTAATATAAAATTTCTATTTATTAAATTAAACAAATAATAATTCATTACGATCTTAAAAACATCAAAAATATATTTAAGCATACAAATACTTATAACTGTAGCACCTGTGAAATGGGAAGATCCTCGATCGAAATATTTATATACTAAATCCGCAACACCGCAGTGATTAAACATTAAAACAATAGCACATGTAAACATATAAAAAAGATAATAAGCATTTGAATCACATCTTAAAAAACTACCAAATATTAAAAAATTCAAGCTTATTAAACAAAAATTAAAGAACAATCTTAACTATAATTTATAAATATATAAAAATAAGAAAAAAATAGAAACATGATCTTACCAAAAAATTTAAAAACAAGTTTCAAGTACCACGATTGATGATAAGCAATTTTAATTTTGTATTTGTGAGAAATATGAGAAATTGAAAAGTGAATAATAATTTTCAAATGAGTTACAAAATATAGAAGAGAAGAGAAGTAGCTTAATTATACATGAATTTTCTCCACCCAATGAGTATTAAAGAGAAAAAAATGACGTTAAAAAATTCACCATTGATATGGAAAATCTGAAAATATGGTAAATTGATGGTGGTGGGAATTTGGAAAGACGGTAGTTTAACAATTTAGTTAGATTTTTTTTGAATTTTCGGAAATATATATTTAATGAGTGTTTCGTGTAAATTATAATCATTATTACTGTTAATATAAAAATATAAAATATCAATTAACAGGTTAATAAATTTATGGGCTCCATCATTTTAATTAGTTTTTTAAATTTATTATCAAAAAATAAAAGATATTATATTAAGATTTTTTTTTAAAATTTATGGGCCCTGGGCGGGTGCCCCTTCTGCCCCGGCCCTGATCCATGGTACTACCAAATTAAACAAAACCACATCATCTTTATTTTCTAAGTAATATTTTCTTATAAATTAAAATTTACAAATCATCATATTCTTCCTCATATCTCATATATTAATTCTAATATGATAATGAATAAAATCCTTAAAATAAAAAATGGCAAAAATAAAATAATTAATTTTAATCTGTTACAAATCCTAGGATTTAACATATTCATTTGAACCGTGAACGAATTAATTAGAAAATTCTTAATCATAAACCTTAAATACTAATTTATTAACAAGAATTTAACTTACCAAATTTTTAAATCCGTATTTTAAATCGCATGTTCAGTCGCATGCCCTCCTTACCCAAATTTTGTTTAATCGTGTGCCATCTTTTTTA
This sequence comes from Hibiscus trionum, assembly GCA_030270665.1. NCBI lineage: Eukaryota > Viridiplantae > Streptophyta > Magnoliopsida > Malvales > Malvaceae > Hibiscus > Hibiscus trionum. The sequence goes on from BSYR01000010.1 coordinate 15,436,059, forward strand.
ATCCTTAATCCAATATTTATTTAATTTAATAAAATTTTACAATGCTCGACAAGCACCGCTTAGCACCACTAACGATGAGCATAGCCAAGCACCATTAACTTAATTTATAAATATTAAAAACTTAAAAGACTCTACGTATAATTATAAATTATTTGAAAAACTAAAGGTACCAAAATTGATTTTGATATAACAACATTTTTCAAGGACCTAATTGCAAAATAAAATAAAATTTTAAATACTCAAAAGACTCACAAAATTACAAGGATCTGAACTTTAAGTATTCCTAAATCAAAATTCAAGTATCTAAAATATTTTTTAAGTATTTTCGTAGTTAATTTTTAACGTTTAGTCCAGGCGTACCGATACAGTTACACTTGTATCGATATGGTTTTTGGCTACTGAAAACGAGTTAAGAAAAGTGTATCGATACGCTCCTTGCCGTATCAATACAGTTTTCACACTCGATGTAATCCTAGATTCTAAAAACTACTTAACGTATCGATACGCGTCTTTCCGTACCGATACGAGTTGGTAAGATTAGAAAAACCTTGGCATTTAATTTTTGACCGTTGCCTTGTCAGATTATTGGAACAAAACATTTTGAAAGTTGGTTAACAGTACCGATACGCCTAAGTACTGTACTGATACACTTGTTGGTTAACCAATTCTCTAGATTCTAGTGAGCAAAATCGGTGTCGATACACACTATATTGTACTGATCCCCTATATATAATATGGTTTTCGTACCGATACACCTTTTCGTGTATCGAAACGCTCTTTGTATACAATGACTCTTTCTTCTTTTGACAAGTACCGATACAATGACGCGAGTACCGGTACGGTAGGTTGCAAAACTGCATTTATGGTGGGAAAAAGAGAGCCCAACGGCTCTATTGATGATGCCAACCACCCAAATGGTTAGAGTTCAATGAAGAGGTATAAAAGCAAGCCATTAAAGCTACAACAACAACAACTATTCATCAAGTCAAGCACATTCAAGCAAAAATCAAATCCACTTTGAGCAAAATGCAGTCAAACCCTTTTACCCAGTTGAGTGATTTTTATTATATTCATCTTTTATCAATTTGGGTTGAGAGAACTTATAATTTGAGGCAAATATCCTACCTTGTGAGGTTTATTTTTCAATTTCCAACAATCTTTATATTTAAGAGAGTCTTGGTTAATCTTTGGGTAGAATGATTAACTGGTTTTTAAGGTTTCCTCCTAATCTGAGAAAAAGGGGATGAATTTCTAGTGAAATTGGTTGAAAATCCTTAGTGGGAGCTAAGGTAGTGGATGTAGAGCTTGTTCTAAGCTTGAACCACTATAAATTGTCATGTCTTCAATTTTCACATTTTTAATTTGCTCCATTCATTTTTAAAAAGTCAATTCACCCCATCTTGGTCATTTTCGATTTGATTGATCCACTTAACAATTGGAATCAGAGCCTAACTCTTTGAGGGACTCACATCCACAAGGTGAGATCATAGAAAAGATCAATCAACCTTTGAATCAAGCCATAACATCTACCTTCGGCCAAAACCTCTTCGAGTCACAATCGATCACCAAGCTGCCTTATTTTAATGGGGATAACTATCCTTATTGGAAGAATAGAATGAGGCTCTTCATCAAGTTAAATGACTACGTCCTTTGGGATGTGATGGAAGATGGACCAACCAATCCAATGAAGAGAGATAAAGAAGGAAGACTCGTTTCAAAGACAAGAGTGAAGATGACCGATGAAGGTCGTAGAAGGCTTCAAGTGAATGACTGGGCTCTTCACATCATCTTTTGTGCACTTGGACCCGACATGTATGCAAAAATGTCATCGTGTACAAGTACGAAGGAGATGTGGGACAAACTAGAGACCACATACGAGGGCACCAACGATGTAAAGGATACTAAGATTGGGATCCTTAATTTGAGTTACGAGAACTTCAGGATAGAGCCGAATGAGAGCGTCTCCAAAATGTTTGACCGATTCTCCGTAATAGTAAATGGTCTCAAGGGCTTCGGTGAGATCATTCCCAAAGACAAGCTAGTTTTGAAGCTTCTTTACTCTCTTCCCTAATCATGGGATGGGAAGAGAATCACAACCATCGAGGCCAAGAATTTGAAGATATTGAAGCTCCATGAGTTGGTGGGATCTTTCCTTACTCATGAGATCATAAAGCAAGGAAGGGGAATAAGAAAAGAAGAGAGAAGAGAAAAGAGTGGAGAAGCAAGAGGTAGAGAAGAAAAAGTAAGGAATTGCTCTCAAGGTTTCTCAAGAGGAAAGCATCTCAAGTGAGGATGAGTTTGAGAAATTGGCTATGATAGCCAAGACATTCTCTTGGTTCATGAAGTCCAACCAGGGAAGAAAATTCCAAAAAAGAAAACACTTCAAGAACAAGAACAAAGAAGAGGATAAGGAATAACTCATTTGTTATGAGTGCAAGAAGACGGGGCACATAAGATCGGATTGCCCTCAACTCAAGAAGAAGGGCTTCGATAAGAGGATAATGCACAAAGCCCACATTGCTACTTGGAGCTATGAAGAATCATCATCCGATGAAGAGGAGGACGAAGTAGCTAATCTTTGCCTCATGGCCATTGATGATGATCCTAAGGAAAACCCTAACTCATCTATTTTCAATTACACATTCAATGAACTTCAAGATGCATATGACGAGTTGCAAGAGGCTTACGATGAGTTAGTGGAAAATTATAAGGAATCGGTTTTGAAATACAAGAAAATAATTTCCAATTTGATAAACTAAAACGATTCCCTTTGCAAAACCAACTTAGAACTTGAAAAGAAGATTGTGGGTTTACAAGATGATTTAAAATGTTTTTAAAATGAAAATATCAATTTGAACAATCTTCCTTCAAAGGTTCATGATGATCACCACAAAGTGATGAATGAGCATAAGGCTTCTCTTAATGTAGTTGGGAAACAAGATTTTGAAAAAACGAGTTCGTCAAAACCTAACTATATAAAGAGGAACTTTAATGGCTACAAACAAAGAAGCTCTCAAAGGCATCTTAAAGGTAAAAGAGTTAGAAATGTATGGGTTCTTGAGGAACTAGTGGTTTCTAATAATATTCATACTATTGCTTCTTGGATTCCTAAAGGAACCAAGTATTTGGGAGCTAACTCACATGGACCCAAAATGGTTTGGGTACCAAAAATTAAGAACTAATCTTTGTTTGTAGGGGGAGCATTGTTACAAGGCCAAAGCTTCAAGTCAAAACACTTGGTACCTTGGTAGTGGATGCTCAAGACACATGACCGGCAACAAGAGTAGATTCATGGAGCTAAACCCAAAGAGTGGTGGAGTGGTGAAATTTGGCCACATTGAGGGTATAGGTTCCGTTGGTAACCTCTCTTCTATTTTCATTGAAGATATTTTATATGTCAATGGTCTTAAACATAACTTTTTGAGCATTAATCAATTGTGTGATAAGAGTTTTAATGTTCTTTTTGATGTTAATGGTTGCAAAATTGTGAACATTAAAACAAATAAAATAATGCTCATTAGTCATCACATAGGTAACATATACATGATGCATGTAACCCCCTTAGCCCGGTCTAGACGGTTGACCCGAACTACGAAGATTACACGGGGAAAACCAAAGTCAACCCGAAAGTCAACCTTGATTAACGATCCTTTTTTTAAAACTTCTCTAGATGCGCATTAAACCTATGTGAAAGCCCAAGAACCTTGGAAGAGAAAAACACAGCGATCGGAAACGTTTAAGGACTCAATTGCAAGAAATACACTTTTAGGGACCAAAATGTAATTTTTGGAAAATAAAAGGACTTTCAAGATTTTAGTTTTACCAAACCTCAATTAATCATATTACAAGCCTCTCTGCCAAATTTCAGCTTAAAAAGACATCTCAAGCTCAAGCAATTGCAATTACAACTTTCAGGACTAAAATGTAAAGCATGCAAAATCTGTCCAACGGTCACCCGTTTCGAAACACTGACACCCGTATAGAAACACCCGTGTCGTATGCCCGTATCAAAACAGGGTTGACCGTTTCGATACGCGGGCATGTTCCGAAACTAGTTCAGAAACGGACACCTCTAGTAGCCAAAGTGTTTCGAAACACCTCTAGCCGTTCCGAAACGCCTAGGCCATTTCATGCACCCGTTTCGAAACAACCAAAGGGTGTTTCGATACACCCTGCCCAGAAACAGCAGAAAATTCTTGTTTTACACATCCAAACACCATCAAACATACTTTAAACCATTCCTCAACATATTAACAACATGCCAAGCATTATAACTACCAAATTGCATTAAAAACTAGATACAAATCAAATATTAGGTGCACCAACTCATTTATCACATCCAACGCATGATCTTGCTTTTAATCAAAGAGCATAACATATCAAATTATGAAGAAGATGATTCAAATATGGCAAAGCGATCAACAACAAAGTTCAAACCATAAACCGAACATGGTCAACATACACAATCTCATTACACATCAATATAAAAGACTCTCCCCCCATTGCCTTTATTATCTATAGCTATAAACCAAGACATACTTCTCAAGTGGAGCTCTTCTTGAATCCCTTGCTTCTTGCTGTCCCAACTTCAAATATCTGCATTGATGGACAAAAAAGGAGCGTAAGCACATAATGCTTAGTGAGGAATGCTCAAAACCAATACACCATCAATGCAGCGAATCATAAAACGTTCTTTAAATGTAGATACAATTCAATGAACCCAAGCATTGTTTGAAAGCCTCCTTTGAAAACAACATTGCTTTAAATCATGCATTGTTCAACATGAAAACTAACCTTTAACTCTGAAATGCTAGACAACTCACCCCAAACCACATTCTTGCAAATACTATCATATAAACCTTTCCATGCATGATCGCTTCATGCAAAGTTTAACTCAATTTCCTTGGAAATCCCTTCCACTTCACACCACACTTTTCTCATGCTTGATGATCATTTCAAAGCAAAATACCCTTTTGAAAACCAATTGTTCCTACTATCTATCCCATGCATTCAAAAAATGCAAAACACATGAACTACAAAAGCAACATTTGCATTACATGCCTTTTTAAAACAAGCCTTCACAAGACTTCAATGCACTTAAGAGATTCTATGCACATATGCACCATTCACAATAGAAGATATACATTTGCTCATGCTTAACAAGTATCACATGCATTCTTGCATCATTTACATATTTCCCATGCAACCTTGCATCATTTTCAAGCATCTCTCGCTTCATTACATTCAAATACATTATATTGGCTTTCAAGTGATAGTTCACAAACCATTTCAACACAAGACACAATCGGATACACGGATTACAAGCGTTGTCCCCCACGCTTCATACACACTACCGGCTTACAAGGTGGAGTTTATCGGTACAATCACAATCCCTCAACACCCGTGATGGAGTTTAACGGTACAATCACAACCCCTCAACATCACTCATCGGTAGTTGTATAACCCACTAACGAGAGTACGAGACACATACCACAAGATCCACAAACGGACTTTTAACCACCGTTGTGACCTTAACAAGATCCACACACAGACTTTTAACCACCGTTGTAACCTTAACAAGATCCACACACGGACTTTTAACCACCGTTGTGACCTTAACAAGATCCACACACAGACTTTTAACCACCGTTGTGATCTTAACAAGATCCACACACAGACTTTTAACCACCGTTGTGATCTTACCTCTCTCGTTAGGATACTTGGATGGAGTTTACGGTACAATCACAACCCCTCAACATCCAAGGCGACTTTACTTACGGTGCACCCAATCCTATAGCCGACTAACTATATCCGATTCAAGTACTTTAAAAACCAATTCATCACTTGCCAATATACATCAAATACCATCATCAATTCACTGTTTTAAAGCATTAAACAAAGCCATAAAACACCATGCATCACCATGCATCATTACCAATTTAACAACATGCCAAAACAAGGATCTCTTACCTTGAGCATCCTTCAACACATGGCTTTCAAAACTAGCATTAACCATGCTAAAACATGCTTTCAAAACAGAATTTAAACATGCAAATTATAACCAATGCATCAAACCACTTCATAGCACATCCAAGGGAGTTTTTCCGAAAACTTACTCTTGAGCTTAGCTAAGTTGTTTAGACTTAAACTAAGCCCCCAAAACCTCAAAATAATCGTTTCAAAGCTGAAAACCCAACTCCACTCACCGATTACGTTTCGCACGCTTGCCGAAACACCAATCAAGCCTCCGGATCAACTCCAATAGTGCCCGAAGATGTCTTCCTTGTTTTAAACACATCAAAGCAGAGGATTAATGCATCATCATGCATTAAAATCTCCAGCCATCACACCTAAACTCGCTGCTCTACCTAAAACCAACATTTCGGCTACCAAACACAACCGAAATCACCTCCAAACTCTTCCAAAACTTAACCCAGCCAAGATCCATCACTTCTAACCATTTCTAAACATTAATCAACATCCAAAATACACCTTAACTCGTCCATATACCTCCATCTATAACAGAACACCAAAAACACCTCAAAACCACCATTTTCATAAGCAAAAACTTAGGAAATTCAACCTATTCGGGATTGCATTGATAAAACATCATTTCAACATCATTAGACATCCAAAATACATTAAAGAATCATCTCAAAACAGAGCCCAATCAATCACAACGAAATTCTTCAAGATTTCTTCCAAATCTTGAGTTTTAAGCCAAAATCAAGTTTCTAACATTAAAACCATTTACAAAACTTAAATTAAGGATTGACAACTTTGGAATTTCAGTAAAGAACCGAGTATTTAGAGGAGAAGAACAATCTTAACTCTAAATGGTGATTTCTCCTTGATTTGAGCCAATTTCCTTGAAAATCAATGAGGAAATCAAAAGGATTTGATGCAAGATTGATTATGAATTAATTGATGATAGAAATATCATCAATTGAAGTGAAGATCAATGCAAAAGTTTCTGGAGAAATAGTGTTTGGATGATGGAATTTTGAGAGAAAAAGAAATGAGAAAAATTTAGGAAAAGGTAGTTATGAAATTCCAGAAAGTAGTTTCCCTTTTCATTAAATTAATTAAAACATTAATTAATTCACCCAAATTAAGAAAAAATCTGGAGAAATCATTTTTGGGTAAATTAACTCCTTAAAGATTCAAAGTTTCAATCCTTACAAAACAGTCACCACTAAACTTTTCAAAAATCGCATTTTAGTCACTACACCGAAATGTAGTATTTCCAAACCTTATTTTGCAAAATTGATTTCACCACTCTCTTATATATATTAAAAGAGGATTTTTAAGTATTTTTCCATATTTTTAAAGCATCCCAAACTAGGCTTTCCCTAAAACCTCCTTTTATATTCGAGCCGTTTCTCAGACTGGTCCAGTTCAGACCCTAAACTTCTAAGCCCAAATTTGGGGTGTTACAATGCATCTAGATGACATTCATACATCCCATGCATGTTTGGTTGCTTAAAATAAAAATGATGCATGATTATGGCATAAGAAGCTAGGGCATGCTAGCATAAGTGTTTTAGAGAAATTTGTTTCTCAAAATCTAGTTAGAGGTTTACCTAAGCTAAAATTTTCCTCAGATAAAATTTGTGATGCTTGTGCTAAGGGTAAACAAAAACGAACTTCATTTAAATCCATTAATGATGTTTCAACTAGTAGGGTATTACAATTGATCCATATGTATCCTATTAGGACAACTAGCTTGGGTGGAAAATCATATGCCTATGTTTTAGTTGATGATTTCTCTAAATACACTCGGGTTCTCTTTTTAAGTAAAATAGACAAGGCTTTAGAAAATTTCATCACATTTTAAAAAATTACTCAAAATGACCTTGTTCAAAGCATTGCTCATATTAGAAGTGACCATGGAACAAAATTTCAAAATCTAGGTTTTGAAGATTTTTTGTAACACTAATGGTATTAGCCACAATTTTTCTGCACCTCGCACTCCTCAACAAAATGGGGGTAGTTGAGAGGAAAAACTATACTTTAGAAGAAATGGCTAGAACCATGATTTTTGAAAACAATTTACCTAAGTATTTTTGGGCGGAAGCCACAAACACCGCTTGTTATATCATAAATTGAATAATGATTAGGCCAATTTTAAAGAAAACTCCTTATGAGATTTTAAAATCAAAGAAGCCTAACATTAGCTATTTTCATCCTTTTGGATGCAAGTGTTTTGTTTTAAACAATGAAAAAGATCATTTAGGTAAATTTGATGCAAAAAAGTGATAAAGCTATTTTCCTAGGTTATTCTTTAAACTCTAAAGCCTATTGAGTTTTTAACAAAAGAACCTTAGTCGTAGAAAAGTCTATACATGTGGATTTTGATGATAATCTCCTTCTTAGAAAGGATTCTTATGATGATGATGATGATGATGTAGGGATCATTGAAGCCAATGATGGTGAAAAATCATCAAAGGTGAATGAGGTTCCAACCAAAGAAGAAGAAGTACAAGATCCTCCCATAGAATCATTGAAGGACACGAGTCTTGGTGAAAAGGAAGTGTGCTACCCAAGGGAACTCAACTATGTTAAAGATGGTGAATCTTGGGTGATCCATCAAAAGGGGTAACCACTAGATCCCCTCTTAGATTGCTTAATAATGTTGCTTTCGTTTCATGCATTGAGCCTAAAAATTTTAAAGAAGCATTAAAAGATGATTTTTAGATATTAGCCATGCAAGAAGAGCTTAATCAATTTGAGACGAGTAAAGTTTGGACATTAGTTGATAGACCTAGTAATAAGTCTACTATAGGAACTAAATGGGTCTTTAGAAACAAACTAGATGAGAGTGGTAACATAGTGAGGAACAAGGCTAGACTTGTTGCTCACGGTTATACTCAAGAAGAGGGAATCGATTTTGATGAAACCTATGCGCCTGTAGCTAGAATGGAAGCAATTAGGATGCTTCTTGCATTTGCATGTTATCATGAATTCAAGCTTTTTCAAATGGATGTTAAAAGTGCATTTTTAAATGGTTTTATTAATGAAGAAGTGTATGCTGAACAACCACCCGGTTTTGAAGATCCAATTTATCCAAACCATGTTTTAAAATTAACTAAGCTTTATATGGTTTGAAATAAGATCCTAGAGCTTGGCATGAAAGACTTTCAAACTTTTTGGTTGAAAAAGGTTTTGAAATAGGCAAGGTTGACACTACACTTTTCATTAAAAGAAGTGGCAATGACATATTAATAGTACAAATTTATGTTGATGATATAATCTTTGGTTCTACTAATTAATTTTATTGCCAAGAATTTTCTAAGCTAATGTATGGTGAGTTTGAGATGAGCATGATGGGGGAGCTCTCATTCTTCTTGGGGCTCCAAATCAATCAAATGAAGGATGACATCTTCATCAGTCAAGCTAAGTACATCAATGATATGCTCAAGAAGTTTTTCTTGGAGAATGTGAAACCTCAAGCCACTCCAATGAGCTCATCAATTAAGCTTGAAAAAGATGAAGAAGGTAAGTGTGTTGATTCTAAGATTTATCGTTCAATGATCGGTTCTTTGCTCTACCTTACCACAAGTACATCCAACATTATGTTTAGTGTTTGCTTGTGTGCTAGGTTCCAAGCTAGTCCTAGAGAATCACACATTATAGCCATTAAGAGAATCTTTAGATACCTTAGAGACACACCTTGTTTAGGCCTTTGGTATCCTAGAGACTCTTCCTTTAACCTACATGCTTATTCTGACACAGATTACGGGGGATGTAAAATAGATAGAAAAAGTACCTCCAGAACATGTCAATTCCTAGGTAGCATGCTCATATTTTGGTTCTATAAGAAACAAAATAGTGTAGCCTTATCTACCACCGAAGCAGAATACATATCGGCTAGAAGTTGTCGTGCTCGATTTCTTTAGATGAAGCAACAACTTCTAGACTATGGAATTGATGTAGCTACCATAACCCTTAAGTGTGACAACAAGTGCCATATGTCTCACTAGGAATCCCACCCAACATTCTAGAACCAAGCACATAGAGATAATATACCATTTCATTAGGGATCGTGTCTTAAAGAATGATGTTGTTCTAGAGTATGTTGATACCTCAAACCATCTAGCGGGCATCTTTACAGAACCAATAGACAAAGAGCATTTTTGGACTTTTAGGAGGGAGTTAGGTCTAACTAGGCTATCTTGACCTTTTAGAGCCCTTAAGTGTCAAAATTTTGCTTCAATTTGAATGATGTTCATGTTTATGTAATTTTGCTTCTTGATGCATCTACGCTTGTTGCTACGGGGAGTATGGACCTGTTGTAGCCTATACATGTTGTTCATATATCACATACTTGCATATCAATTCGATTATAATCAAATTTCTAAGCTCTTTCCTGCCAAAATTGTCATTTCTGGCAAAGGGGTATCGGTACAGGTAACTGCGTATCGGTACGTGTTCATGAGAGTTTCGATATAGGTAACACTATACCGGTACGAGTGTTATCAAAGGAATCAGTATAGGTAAAACTGTAACGGTATGGTTTGTCGAGTCGGTACCGATACGGCTTTTAGCGCACTAGTACACGTTGACGCTGAAGTGTTTAAATGTCATTAAATAAGAGTTTCCAACTTTAATTAAAACACAACCACCTTTTCTTCAAAACCGTAGTCGAACTTGGCTATAAAAACCTACCAAAACCTTTTGATTTCTCACACAATTCTTCAAATATTTTGAGGGTTTTTGCTTTTCAAATCAAGCCTGATCTTTGTCATCAATTTTGTGCATCATCATCTCCTCATTCTTCCCAAATTCCATATTCAAGGTATAAACTATTTTTCTTATCCTTTTCAAATCCGTTTAAGTTTTTACACTAATTTTAATTGTTTTTTTGTATATACACTATGAATATTGCACGAGTTTTAAAGATTTTACAAAAAATTCTTTCAAAATTGATTTTTTTATTCGAATATAAAAATATACTGTATATTTGGATAAACTATTTTTCAAAATTTTTCTTACCAAAAATTCTTTTTATACTTGTATATTTTTTAAACTATATTATATATATATATTTAACAAACACATTGAATTTTGGATTAATTATTGGACCGAATATGGTGATTTATGCATACATTGTTTTTACTTGATTTTGATCTCAGGTCATGGCTCCTATGAAACGTATGAGAAAGGATACTGTATCCTCCTCTAACTCCGAGTCCAATAGTACTAAACCAAATTTGTCCTACATCTTGCAACATAGTATTAATAAGCCCAATTTCACTCGAGCGATGGATAGTTTCAAAGTTTTTCAAAACTTCAAAATTCGTCGTGAGCGTAAAGTTTCTATCACCTACTTGACTTCACCTGAATTTAAATTTTGTTATCTTGAGTTACTTACCCAATAGAAGTTCATGCATTTTCTAAGTATACCCGAGGTCTTTTTATAAAAACCTTGTTTTGATCATTTATTCTAATGCTTGATGTATTGTGGCCAAAGCAAAAAATGAGGTTATAGTCATTACGTCATACCTTATGTGCAAAACTTTTCAAATTGATTCTGAGGTTATAGCTAATTGTTTGGGGGTTGAGGATATTGGGATAGATGATGAAAACTCTTTAGGAAACATTCAACTCAGCTCCGTCTCTACCCTTGATGCTCATGGCCGCTTCCTTCACTTCCTTATCACTTGGTGGTTCTGTCCATCCGATTGTAAGTGGTCCACCATTCGTCAAGTTGATAGTTTTTGGATCCGATGCTTTCGAGAAGGCAAGCGCTCCAACTTTGCTCAGATTATTTTTGCGGAGATTGTCTACCTTGTTCAGAACCGCCATTCGACTTTTGTCTCATCCTTCACCTATGGCACCGCCTTGAGTTACATCTTTCACAAGCTTGGGATTGATTGCTCGTATGATCCTGAAGTGTCTCTCACCGATCCTATTGATGAAAAATCCCTCCACAAGGCTAATTTTACTTAGAATAATAACCAATGGGTTCAAAATGCAGATTTACCTCAACATGTTCAGCCCGAAGAAGAAGAGAATGCTCCCGTAGCGCCTCCTCCAATTGCTCCTCAACCACCTTCCTTTGATGCTCTTATGACCTACCTTAATGGGAAGTTTACTTCGTTGAGCGCGAGCATGAATGCCGATTTCTCCTCCATGGACACTCGTCTCACGACTATAGATGCTCGATTCACCACTATGGAGGCTAGCCAAGTGTAAAGTGTCCAAAAGCCCTATATTTCATGCATTTTCCAACTCTTATTAGTTCTGTTTTCAAGCTCATTTTAGGCATAATTTGGTTCATGCATAGCATTTTACAATATTCCATTGTTCTACCTTGCATTTATAACTTATCATTCATTTGGTAAACAAGAGGTACTGTTTTAGTGTATTCTTGCTTGTAGGTACTAACAGCTGAATGGGGGAGCCAAGGAACAGATGACACAATGCTAAGGAGCAAATCCAGGAGCTGTACTGAAGCAGTTCCAACTGAAGTAAGTTGCTACCGAGTACCTGCCGAGCAAAGCTGCTACCGACCTTGCTGCCCGCGGAAACTGACTATAGAAGTTAGAAGAACCGGAGCGCGATCTGTAGAGCAAAAACTCCTGAATCTATCGCCGGTAGGTCATGTGATTTTCTTTCGTCTGTAGCAGCGGCTAGGGCTACCGAAGCAGAATTCCCAGCCTTACTTGCGGGCTAAGGAAAACGAGGAAGAGTCCATATTCCAAGCAAAGAAGTCAACATTTAAATCTACATTAAAGAAGAAAAGATACTTTAGAGGACTTCTACTTCAAGGAGGACTTAACCTAGTTTTTAGTCTATAAATATCCATTGTACTTCTAGTCTAAATCATCCTAGGTTTTCTATAGACTTTACTTATGCTCTTCTCTGCCGCCATGTTCTAAATTCTCCTTAGGTTAAGGTTATGTTGTAACTAGAGTGAAACGGTTGTTTTAGGTTTTTGAGTTATTTCTTCAATAAAATATTCCAAGTTTACTTAATCCACTACTGTTCTTTATTCTTTCAATCTTTCTACACCAGTCGTTTGAGAGAATCTATTTGTCGGGCACGAAAGTGAGAGGCTCACGAAAGGTTAAGTACGGTCACAACGGGAGGCGTGACTAACTTGGTTCCACACTAGTTCACAAGTTTCAGCGGCTAAAAGGGATTACTAACCGAGTTGATTGATTTGGTTCCACACTAGTCCTCAAGTTATCAATCTCGAGCATCCTAACCTAGAAATAGGAGGGATCACTGTCGACTATCTTGCCAAACTTGAAGTATCTGCTAGACTTGCCGCCAGGACGTCTTTCCATTCCACCTGCCGAGATAGTACACACCCCTGCAGTGGCAGTGACCTGATGCGGCTGCATGACATGGTCGTAGTTTGCCGCTCATCTACCCACTGAGGTAGCATATCGTGGCAGCAAAGGATAACTCATACCTATCACAACGCAATTTTCACACTAAGTGGTAGCATAACCCTGCCTGCTCTATCAACCCGATTCATCTTCTCTTTTACTTGTGTTTTATTTATTTCTCGATCTCAACCAAACTATTTACTTGTGCTTTACTTTACCATTGTGCAGGAAGTACAAAGACGAGACAAGCTGTCCAATCCTCATGGGATTCGACATCTTATATACTATAACTTGACAAGAGTGTGCACTTGCGCTCCCACAAAAAGGGAACACCTACACGCCCTACAAGTTTTTGGCGCCGTTGCTGGAGATTGGTAACAGCTAATTTCGTTTTTCAATTTCTGCACCTTTTTTTTACTTTTTCTTTTATTGTTAATCGAAATTTTTTTACCGTCTCCTTTGCAAGTGTATGACCAGGGCTAAGCCTAACGAAAACTTCATTATTTACGACGATCTTGAGCGTGAAACTAGACGAATCAAGATGGAGCTCAGGGAACCCTTAAAGAACAAAGACAAAGGCAATGCAAAGGAAGAGACTATGGTAAACGAGGACCCCCAGTTGATGCCATCAATGGCAGGGGCGGGCAGCCAGATTTGCCGCCCAGAGGACCACACGTATAGCAGAGGCAGGATCCCCCTGATCCACCCCAAGTGTGGACAACTAGGGAGTACCTTGAACATGAATTCCAAAGGTTCGAGCCAATAGTGACGGAACCAAAGATAGGGGCAGATCATTTTGAACTGAAGCCTATCATGTTCAACATGCTAAACACACTAGAGCACTTTGGAGGGACTGCCACAGAAGATGCTCGACAGCATCTACGAGGATTCTTGGACATTTGCCGAGCATTCAAGATACATGGGGTACACCAGAACGTATTGCGGCTGAGGCTATTTCCCTATTCACTGAGGGATATGGTGAAACATTGGTTGAATAATCTACTAGCCAAATCTTTCACTTCATGGGAGGAGCTCTGCAAGGACTTTCTAGACCGATTCAGCCCATCCAACGTCATCGATAGGCTGCGGAATGAGATAACAAACTTTAGACAAGGGGATGACGAGCCGATGTACGAGGCATGGGAGCGGTACCAACAAATGCTGAACAACTGTCCGCTTCATGGTTTACCGGCTTAGACTTAGGTATCTATATTCTACAATGGGGTTAACTACCCAACTCGGATGTTGATAGATGCCTCGGTTAACGGGATCATCCTATACAGATCTCCAGAGGAAGCACTACGGCTGCTCAACATAGCAGCTAAAAACGATTACAAATACCCGATAGCCCGCCGAGGCGGCACAAAGTGGCCATCTACTATAAATGAGGTGGAAGCCTTCGAATATGTTAATGCCCGCCTTGACACTCTGACGGAGCTGGTGATGAAGATGGTGCAATCCCCACGGAAAGTCCATGAAGTAAAAGCTGCTGAGCCCTTCTATGGCGAATGTGGGGCCAACCATGATTCCTTTGAATGCACTGCATCTGCAAACTACATGGGAGGATATGAGAGGAATAGCAGGCCAGCCTAGAACACATACAATCCTAACTGGAGAAACCATACCAACTTCTCCAGGAGCAACCCAAAGACAGCAGCAAATCCACAACAACTACAGGGAGGCTACCAGCAGAATCAGTCCCGGCAGCAGACTCAACAACAACAACACAATAATTCACTAGAAGCAACTCCGAATAACTTTATGAAACAAACTGGTGAATTTATTGTTTATACAAATAAATTTATTGAAAAAACTGAGTCTTTTATGGACAGGACGGAAATGAAAATGAACAACCAGGAGGCTGCTATTAAGAACCTGGAGACCCAATTTTGGAAGTTCACCGAAATCTTCCACAGCCGGACCATGGGAGCATCATCCAGCAGCCCACCAGAAGAAGCCAAGCCCACTTTTGAACATTGCAAGGCCATAACTACACGAAGTGGGAAGCAACTGGATGAACCTAGGATCGTAGAACAGTTAGGAGCTCAGCCGGAACAAATAAGTAAGCCTGCCCCAGCAACAACACCTACTCCAGCCGCCCCAGCAGTAGAATATAAAAACAACCCTGACAAGGATGATCCTCCACAGAATAAGCCCCCAAACAAGGAGCAAATAGAGGATATCCGCCCTCCAGCACCATTCCCCCAGAAGCTTAAGCAACAACAACAGGAGCACCAATCCAGAATATTCTTAGACATTCTGAAACATGTGCATATTAACATAACTCTGATAGAAGCTATACAAAGCATATTGTTGAGTTTTAAGGTGCACGATTCCTTCAATCGTTCTTGCTCGCCAAGTGTGGAGAAGTTGGATAATTGGGTGATTATGGTGTGGAAGCTAAAAAGATAATTGACACAAAGATTTTAGAGTGGTTCAACCTTCTAACCAAGGTCTACATCCACTACCTTAGCTTCCCACTAAGGATTTCCAATCAATCCACTATTGATTCGTCCCCTTTTCTAGGCTTAGGAGGAAACCCTTATACACCGATCAAGCTTTCTACCCAAAGCCTTGATCAAACCCTCTTTACAAAGAGACAAGAAATATGCAAACTTAAATCCCTCTAATAGGTATTTGTTTGCTCAATAAAGCACTCACCCAAAACCTAAAGCACTTGAGCAAATTTGACAATTTTGGCTCACTAGTGTTTGTCTATACAAAGAAATGACAATTTAGCTCTAAGACAATTTCTTGATCATTTGTTGATTGACAATTGAAGCATTAACCATATCTTGATGCTTGGAGGTCTCTTTTATACTCCTTAATGACTTTGTAGCCGTTACTAGCCATTGGGGTTGATTTGGAGCCGTTGAGGACTTTATTTCCCACCATAAATGCAGTTCTGCTGCTACCCGTATCAAAACGCTTGAACCTGTTTCGATACGCTCTTCAAGTAGAAAAAGCCGTTGTAGTCTGATGAGCATCCGTCTCGAAATGCCATGGGCCCTATCGAAACGCCCGTATCGAAATGCTAGGCACCGTATCGAAACGCTATGCATTTAAATGTTAGTTGGGAAATAGTCGTTGGGGTTTATGACCGTTGTGGTCGATGCCACGTAGGCGTATCGAATCGGCATAGCCCGTATCGAAACGCTGGGCAAAAACCTCATCTAGGAAAGACCCGTTTCAATACTCGTATCAAAACGTTTTTGACACTAGAAGACACCGTATCGAAACACCTAAGGGTGTTTCGATACACCTAGACGGTTTTGTTAAGTTTGGCTTTGAAAACATGTAAAAACCTTTAAAAACATCCCCTAAACATAGTTTCAAGTTATTTGGACTTTAGAAATAGTTTTTAATTCTTTTTAAATCAGTCAAAAACATTTTTCAATTATTATATCAAAACATTAGTTCTACAATCTTCCCCTTTTTGATATAATAAAACTAACTTGAAAAATTGTTTAGGATTCTCCCCCTTTAAGTTTAAAAATGTGAATAAGAGATCAAAGATATGAAATCAATTGAAACTCCCCCTTATTCATTTGAAAATTCAATTTTTCAAACCACATTTCTCCCCCTTTTTGTTATATCAAAAAGAATTCAAAAAAAACTTTTAAGTTCAAAATAACAATAGAGGTAAAAAAATTGACAAAGATAAGAATTTGGTTTTAAAATGCCTCCCCCTTACTCAAAGCATCAATAAAATGTTAGTCCAATATTTATGATCATCTAGTTGAAATAAAAAGAAATAAATCAAATAAAATAAAAAACAACTAGATTTTTACCAACACTTGAACCCAAGGGAGGATGTGAAGCCTTCCTTCTTCAAGTGTTATTCCTTGTGTGCATGGAGCTCCCCCTCAATGTTTGACTTGTTGATCACTCTCCATCACACATAGAAAAAGACAATCAAGTGATTTTTGGTATCCAAATTGCTTTGGATCCATAAACATTAGTAGCACAAACTTTAGTCCCCTTAGGAATCTATTTTTCAATGTCATCCTTTTTAATTGAACTACTAAGTCCTTTTGGGACCCAAATGCTTCTAAAACATTTTCCCTTTACAAATCTAGGGGCACTAGATTGTCTTACATAAAAAATTTGATTTTCCAAAATCATTTTTCTTTTGAAGTTCATTGGAAATCAAATCATTTTCTTTTTGAACTTTAAGAAGCAAATTTTGTAAATCAAAACATTTTTGTTCAAAATCTTTCAATTTTGCTTCAAGTTCAAGATTTGTTTTGGAAAGCAAATCATTCTCAATTTTTATTTTTGAAATCAACTTTTTGTTTTTGGAAAATGATGCCTTGAATTCCAAAAGCAAATCATCATAGGCATCTTGCAACTCATCAAATGTATATGAATTTGAAATAGATGACTTAGAAGTTACCTCCCCCTCATTGAGGGCCATCAAGCATAGGTGGGCTACTTCATCATCAGTGGAGTCTTCATCGCTCCATGTGGTCAGATATGCTTACTTTGAAGATGATCCCCTCTTGTTGGACTTGTGGGATTCCTTCATCTTCTTCCTCGATTCATGCTTGGAATTTTCCATTTGGCTCTTCATGAACCGGGCAAATTTGTTGAAGAGATATGCCATCTCTTCATCTTCACTTTCCTCCTCACTAGAATCTACATGATGACAAGTGGAGGACTTGAGAGCAATGACATTTGTGTTGATGCCAAGCCCTTTGATCTTCTTCTTTCTCATAGCTCTAATTTTTTCCTTCTTCTTCTCATCTTCTTTGTTCTTCTTCATGATTTTATGAGTAAGGAGTGACCCCATTAGTTCATCAAGCTTCAAGGTCTTCAAATTCTTGGCTTCGATGATGGCGGTCCTCTTTGAGTCCCAAGACTCGAGAAGTGAGTAGATGAGCTTTCTGACAAGCTTTTCTTCCGGGATGGCTTCTCCATAGCCTTTGAGACCATTGGTGATAGTGGAGAACCTATCAAACATCTCCTCGATGTTCTCTTCCAGATCCATTTTGAAGTTCTCATACTCTAAGGTGAGAAGCCCAATCTTGGTCTCCTTAACTTCATCGGTTCCCTCGTATGTGACTTCAAGCTTGTCCCATACCTCATTGGCACTCTCACAAGAAGACATCTTCTCATAGATGGTTGGGCCAAATGCACAAAAGAGGATGTGCAAGGCTTTGCAATTAAGCTCTATCTTCTTGCGATCGTCGGCACTCCACTCCGCTTTGCTTCATTGAGGCACGAACGGACCATCTTCAACTATGTCCCATAGCTTGTAGTCTCTAGACTTGATGAAGAACTTCATCTTTATCTTCCAATGGGCATAGTGGGTTCCATCGAAGAAGGGCAGTTTGTCGATGGATTGCGCCATTGAGCCGGTTGTGTGAAATAATGATCGAGCTTGTCGGATCTTCTCAATAGGATGTTAATCCTCTTCAATTTAGCCAATCTCTGATAGCAATTGTTGTGTTTTAAGGTGCTCGATTCCTTCAACTGTTCTTGCTCGCCAAGTGTGGAGAAGTTGGATAATTGGGTAATTGTGGTATGGAAGCTAAAAAGATAATTGACACAAATTCTTTAGAGTGGTTCAACCTTCTAACCAAGGTCTACATCCACTACCTTAGCTTCCCACTAAGGATTTCCAATCAATCCACTATTGATTCGTCCCCTTTTCTAGGCTTAGGAGGAAACTCTTATACACCGATCAAGCTTTCTACCCAAAGCCTTGATCAAACCCTCCTTAAAAAGAGACAAGAAATATGCAAACTTAAATCCCTCTAATAGGTATTTGTTTGCTCAATAAAGCACTCACCCAAAACCTAAAACACTTGAGCAAATTTGTCAATTTTGGCTCACTAGTGTTTGTCTATACAAAGAAATGACAATTTAGCTCTGAGACAATTTCTTGATCATTTGTTGATTGACAATTGAAGCATTAACCATATCTTGATGCTTGGAGGTCTCTTTTATACTTCTTAATGAGTTTGTAGCTGTTACTAGCCGTTGGGGTTGATTTAGAGCCGTTGAGGACTTTATTTCCCACCATAAATGCAGTTCTGCTGCTACCCGTATCGAAACGCTCTTCAAGTAGAAAGAGTCGTTGTAGTCTGATGAGCATCCGCATCAAAACGCCATGGGCCGTATCAAAACGCCCGTATCGAAACGCTAGGCACCATATCGAAACGCTCTACATTTAAATGTTAGTTGGAAAATAGCCATTGGGGTTTATGACCATTGTGGTCGATGCCACGTAGGCGTATCGAAACGGCATAGCCCGTATCGAAACGCTGGGCAAAAACCTCATCCAGGAAAGACCCGTTTCGATACTCGTATCGAAACGTTTTTGACACTGGAAGACACCGTATCGAAACGCCTAAGGGTGTTTCGATACACCTGGACGGTTTTGTTAAGTTTGGCTTTGAAAACATGTAAAAACCTTTAAAAACATCCCCTAAACATGGTTTCAAGTTATTTGGACTTTGAAAATAGTTTTGAATTCTTTTTAAATCAGTCCAAAACATTTTTCAATTATTATATCAAAACATTAGTTCTACACATGCCCAATTACGCCAAGTATCTTAGAGATATAGTTTCTAAGAAGTGACAAATAGGGGAATTCGAGATAGTGGTTGTCACTAAAGAGTGCATGGCTATGCTGCATAACAAGCTGCCCCCCAAACAGAGAGATCCAGGCAGCTTTGTTATACCATGCAGGCTGGGCAGCAAGCATAAGACCAGAGCCCTGTGTGACTTGGGAGCTAGTATAAACCCGATGCCTAAGGCCGTCTTTCACAAACTAGGTATTGGGCCTGCCAAACCAACCTCCGTAATGCTTAAACTTGCAGATCACTCATTCGTGCAACCGGAGAGAAAGATTGAAGACATACTGGTCAAAGTGGGCAGCTTAATTCTCCCTGTCGATTTCCTCATCTTGGATTGTGAGGCCGATGAGAAAGCCCCCATAATTCCCGGGCGACCCTTCTTGGCCACAGGAAGAACGGTGATAGATGTGGAACTTGGGGAACTTACAATGAGGGTAAAGGATCAAAGCATAAGGATGAATGTGCTACAACCCTCAGAGGAAGGAAAGGAATTCCTGGATGCAAGAGCTGCTAAGATAAGTGTGGAAACTGAAGGAACAAGAGGACCCCCCCCCCCAGGAAGGGAGAAAAAGCTTAACCACCTCAGGAAGTGGTTATGTTTGTGAGATGGACTTAAATGCACTCTCAACATAACTTAATTTTTATAAAAAATTTTACTTTTATTTTTACGCATTAGGATTAGAGTTTATTTTGTTTTAGGATTAGATTAATTTTAAGTATTTTATCATTTAATTATTTTATTTTTCTTTTAGGATCAAGAATAAAAGAGTAGGATTACAAAGGAAGACCAACAAAAAGCCTGCCAACCATCCTGCCGAGTTAGCAGCCAGCGCAACAAAGTGTAACGGCTAGCTAGCCGCCAACGGCTTTGAAAATAACGGGCAAAAAAATCTATAACATGCACGAGGAAATTGGACCGTTGATCATTTAATGACGCCCCGACACTTCTCGACAGCTCCTATATAAACCACTCACTCACTTCATTTTACTTCACTTCCATCTTTTTGCTAGCTTCTATCTTATTCTTCAGCTCTCTCATCATATTTCCTTTCTATTTTCAGTTAGAATACAACCGATCACATGGATTCCACATCAACCCAAAAACCCACCTACAACAGGTTTTGCTTTAAGGCGGACGAGGATAGATATAGAACACAATTCTCCAAGCATGCCATTTGGGAGGAACAAGGCTTCCATTACACGAAGCAAACGAGAGACCGTGGTCTAGAGCCCGCCTTGTTCCAACCATCTACTACAAGGTATGAGAGATGTTCGCTCAACATCCTGGTATAGCGAACAACACTATAGTAAGGGAATTTTACTCACATCAGCCCTGCCTAGACAAACCATTTATCTACGTCCGCGGAGAGGCGGTCAAGCTCAACCCTGCTGTCATCAACAGCTATTACGGCCTTGATATGAATGAAAACCCGCACGAGGAATGGAGGCAGTCACTGATGGCTGCCCACTATGTGGAGATCAAGGCCAGAATCTGCAAGCCCAACACACCATGGCTGGGGGGCAAACATGTGGGATCTGTTCAGCACCGCCACCTGTTGCCTGAAGCTATGTTGTGGAAAACATTTGTGAAAAGGTGCATGCTACCCACATCCCACAACTCAACAGTTAACCGGCCTCGCCTCGCCTTAATTCACACCATCTTGATGAACCGGCCGATCAACGTAGGCGAAATTATCTGCACAGAAATATACAACGACTTCAAGAAGAAGAAGGGCAGGATGTACTTTCCATCCCTCATCACAGGTCTCTGCACCAATTTTCAAGTATCGACAGAACCCACAGATGAATTCGCAACTGCCAAGGAGGGCTGGACCAAAAAGGTTTGCATTCAGATGATGCAGGATGTGGAGAAAGAACCAGCAACGCCCAGTCAACCCTTAGCCACACAGTCTAAAACGCCATCCACCCACAACAGTACTAACGCTGCCCCAGACAGAGAGTTCCTCCTGCTGCTCCACACACTCCTCAAACACACAAAATAGATAGAGCAGCAGCAGTTGGCCTTCATGAACTACGTGGGGGAGGCCCAAGAAGCCCTGGTGGCTTATTTCCTGCAGAAATTCCATGGTGATGTGCCCACCATGCCACCCTTTCCTGATGAGCTTGCAGCAGCAGCAAGAGCACGAAGAACTTCACTAGCTACCACTGCCCACCAGACAGACCATCAGGTTCCCTCTCCTATGCATTCTCCGCATCACTCAGCCACCACCCCATCGAACACAGTGGCAGACTCACCTGATAGGAACCAGCTAAATCTCTCCCCAACCTGCACAGCCAATATAGTAGTAGACTCCTCCTCATCAGAGGAGATTGAGCAGCCGCCACTGGAACCAGAAAACAGCAGTAGTAGCAACAACAACAGCCATCCCAATGGCATTCATCCCTCCGACAGCACCAACAAAGGAATAGACAAGGAAGAGGAAGCGACACTTAATAGCAGAAGAACCTGTGGACCTCGAGACAGAGTTAGAAGGAAGCGACGCATCTCCCGTTGTTCCCCCTGTCAAGCCTCCAGAAGAGCCACAACATACGCCAAAGAGAATCCAGCCGCCGTGGAAAGCAAAGACCTCACCTGCTAGAACCGCCGCCAAGGCATCTGCCAACTACCGCTTCGTCGTCTGAACATCCTCATCCTCCTCAGCTAACTAGGATCCAACCTTCTTTCAACCCTCATCAAACATTTAACTTATTTTCTTTCTTGTTTTCTTTTTTTATCTTTAACATGTATATTTTCTTATTTTCTGTTTTGTGCATTGAGGACAATGCTCATCTCGAGTTGGAGGGGGATAGCTCTCACATCATTTGTAGGCATTCTTAGTTGCATATAGGTTGCATTTGTACTTACCTTAGTAATAATCGAAAAAGAAAAGTTTGTTATGACTTGTGCTTATGATATGATAATTACCTTATTTTCGCACCTAATTAAAAATTAAACTTAATCTTGGGAAAAAGCATGAAATATGACTTAGAATTTTTATTTGTTTGACTGAAAATGTTAAATATCTCTGTTACTTGTTGAATGTGTTAGAATATTTGATGAACACTGCATGTTTTTTTATAATTATTTGCAAAATTCTAACAATAATTGTAGGTAGCCGCCGAGGCAGGAAAAAGGCTTAGAAAAATGCAGAACTGCCAAGCCAGCAAAATCTAAAACAAAGAAAAGTGTTGTGTTACTCTAGAGGTGCCCGCAACAGGCTCTAAGAAGAATCATGTGCGTGGACACTCCGCTGCTATCAAAGTCCATGAATCTAAAAGCCTAAAAGTGACGGACAAATTAACATGAGTGAATGAAAGCCTTCACGGGATGACTCTACTCCAAGGGTTCGGGGTTCTGTAGTTTGCTCCTATCTAAACATCAGACCTAGAAGAGTAGTTGTGATAAGCTGAAGCCCTCACTGCCATGATTAAAAATAATATGCTTAATTGTGCTGCCTCGGCAGCAACCTTTTAAATACAACAATATCTTTGTCTAATCTTTTATTCTACGTATTCAGCTTGTCTACAGATTTGCAAACATCACACATGCATTAGGAATTTAATTCTGAGTTGTTGTCCTACTTATTTCCCTTCATTAAGTTATATATATAGGTGCCATGGCCTTGAGGCAGAAAATCAGGTTAAAAACAAGTTTTTCTTTTCTGACTATTATTAGAGCAAGTACTTTAGGTAACATTGCTTGAGGACAAGCAATAGTTCGAGTTTGGGGGTGTGTAAAGTGTCCAAAAGTCCTATATTTCATGCACTTTCCAACTCTTATTATTTTTGTTTTCAAGCTCATTTTAGGCATAATTAGGTTCATGCATAGCATTTTACAGTATTTCATTGTTCTACCTTGCATTTATAACTTATCATTCATTTGGTAAACAAGAGGTACTGTTTTAGTGTATTCTTGCTTGTAGGTACTAACAGCTGAATGAGGGAGCCGAGGAACAGAGGACACAACGCTGAGGAGCAAACCCAGGAGCTCTACTGAAGCTGTTCCAACTGAAGTAAGTTGCTGCTGAGTACCTACCAAGCACCTGCCGAGCAAAGCTGCTGCCGACCTTGCTGCCCGCGGTAGCTGACTATGGAAGTTAGGAGAACCGGAGCATGATCTATAGAGCAAAAACTCCTGAATCTATCGCTGGTGGTCATGTGATTTTCTGACGTCTGTAGCAGCGGCTAGGGCTGCCGAAGCGGAATTCCCAAGCTTACTTGCGAGCTAAGGAAAACAAGGAAGAGTCCATATTCCAAGAAAAGAACTCAGCATTTAAAGCTACATTAAAGAAGAAAAGCTACTTTAGAGGACTTCTACTTCAAGGAGGACTTAACCTAGTTTTGAGTCTATAAATACCCATTGTACTTCTAGTCTAAATCGTCCTATATTTTCTATAGACTTTACTTGTGCTCTTCTCTGCTGCCATGTTCTAAATTCTCCTTGGGTTAGGGTTATGTTGTAACTAGAGTGAAACGGTTGTTTTAGGTTTTTGAGTTATTTCTTCAATAAAATATTCCAAGTTTACTTAATCCATTGTTCTTCATTCTTTCAATCTTTCTACACCAGTCATTTGAGAGAATCTATTTGTCGGGCATGAAAGTGCGAGGCTCACGAAAGGTTTAAGTACGGTCACAACGGGAGGCGTGACTAACTTGGTTCCACACTAGTCCACAAGTTTCAGCGGCTAAAAGGGATTACTAACCAAGTTGATTGATTTGGTTCCACACTAGTCCTCAAGTTATCAATCTCGAGCATCCTAACCTAGAAATAAGAGGGATCATTGTCGACTATCCTGATGATCTTGGAGTATCTGCCATACTTGCCGCTAGGACGTCTTTCCATTCCACCTGCCGAGACAGTACACACCCCTATAGTGGCAGTGACCTGTTGTGGCCGCGTGATAGGGTTGTAGTTTTTTGCCCATCTACCCGCTGAGGTAGCATATCGTGGCAGCAAAGGATAACTCATACCTATCACAACACAGTTTTCACACTAAGTGGCAGCATGACCCTGCCTGCTCCCTCAACCTGATTCATCTTCTCTTTTACTTGTGTTTTATTTATTTCTCGATCTCAACCAAACTATTTACTTGTGCTTTACTTTACCATTGTGCAGGAAGTACAAAGATGAGACAAGTTGTCCAATCCTCGTGGGATTCGACATCTTATTTACTTGTGCTCCCACAAAATGGGAACACCTACACGCCCTACACCAAGCCTCAATGGATATGACTCTTACCTCCTTTCGTGGAGAGTAGCGTGGACATACCTTTGGAAATAAAGCCATGAAAGATTAAGATGATGATGAAGTTGAAGATGACGCTCCTTAGGTACATCATATCATATAATCTCATTTAGGATTTTCTTTTATGCACCTATATATGTTATTTCCTTTAGAACCTATGCTTTGATTATTTCTTTTAATTATGTTTTTAGGGTTTGAGTTTGGATTTTCTTTTACTTTGAACTTTTATGCTTTAAGTGCTTAATAAAGTTTATGTTACTTTATGTTGCTTTGCATTGCTTATATTATTCCCTACATTGATTTTGATCTAACAAAAAGGGGGAGAAGTAACAAGAGCCTTAAAATTTTTCAAAGTTACATCTTTTAGTCTTAAAGTAAGGGGAGAAGAAATTTTAAAAATTTATTTGGGTTTTGTTATATAAAAAATGGGAGATTGTAAAACCAAAATTATTATGATATAAAAACATTTATCAAGGACTTAATTGCAAAATGAAATAAATTTTTAAATACTCAAAAGACTCACAAAATGACAAGGATTCAAACTTTAAGTATTCCTAAATCAAAAGCCAAGTATCTAAAATATTTTCTAAGTATTCTTGAACTTAATTTTTAAATTTTAGTCCTGGCGTACCGATACGGTTACACTCGTATCGATACGATTTTTGGCTACTGGAAACGAGTCAAGAAAAGTGTAACGATATTCTCCTTTCCGTATCGATACGGTTTTTAGACTCAATGTAATCCGGGATTCTAAAAACTACTTACTGTATCGATACACTTCTTTCCATACCGATACGAGTTGGCAAGATTGGAAAAACCTTGGCATTTAATTTTTGACCGTTGCCTTGTCAGATTATTAGAACCAAACATTTTGAAAGTTGGTTAACAGTACCGATACGCCTAACTACCGTATCGATACACTTTTTGGTTAACCAATTCTCCAGATTCCAGTGAGCAAAATTTGTACCGGTACACACTATGCTGTACCAATCCCCTATATAAAATATGACTTTCGCACTATAGACTTTTTAGGGAGATGTGTAAAGTAATGTTGGCAAAAGGGGCAATATATAGATAATGGGCAAATAAAAAGCAATGTCGACAGTCTTTTACGTGCAAGTATACACGGTCTGCTGGTAATACAACAGTAAGCTGAGTATCAATCCCAAAAAGATTGATATGGAATTCGATTGCTTTGATTGATTACTTGTCTTGGGAAAAAGATGTTTTAATTTGAAAATGGTTTTGGGAGTGACTAAAAAGAAAAGAAATAAACTAAAGTAAAAATGTTGGCAAGGAGAGTGTTTAAATGAATGATGAACGCTGGCAAGGGATGCCTGGTTTTCATGCTATTCATGCCATGCTAGCCTTTAATAAATCTTGTCTTGGCATTGTTTGCCGAGTAGATTCAAATTAGCGAAGCCTCTCTCGATGGTCATTGCCCTAAATCGATCATGTAAAAACCCCTATATCTCTATAGTGAATGTTTTCTCAAAAATTGATTTGATTAAGTACCAATCTATACTCCTAAGGGGTAGATCTCACTTCCAAAGTAAGTTCATCTACTTGAACATCTTCTCTCGAAGCATCTTGCCTTAGTATCCAACAACTGATTATTGCCGCCCAAGTCTGTTAAGATAATGTTGAGCAATATGCCAACAATGCCAGCTCTCGCTTGACAAAGTATTTAGAAAACAGTAATGCCAGCTCTCGCTAGGCAAAGTATTTAGAAAACTGTAATGCCAGCTCTCGCTTGGCATACAGTTAGAAAATAGTAAACATGCCAGATAGAAAAATAGTGCCGAGGTAGTGTCGATTTATTAAAAACTAAACATTCAAAATAGTGTTCAATGCAAACATCCCTCACCAACTATTAAATTAGTTCGTGGTAAGGGTATCAACCATAAAACCTTTATCGTTTTGCTTAAACATCATTATTAAAATAAAAACAAAAACAACCAAACCAAAGAGAGTGAGCAAGAAGGAGGTCTCTCGATGCAGCCCTTCACGATCCAAACCTCGATCAAGCTGGTCGAACCACCCTTTCTCGGTGCAGCTTCTCCAAGCCGATCGTGATCAATGAAGCTTGTTTTTGGTTTGATGCTTGGACTCTTTAACTAGGTGTGTAGGAGGAGTATGATAAGTCTTTGATTTGAATTTGAACGTCCAAGGGATAAGGATGCGGTCATCTTATCCTTGATAAGCTGATCAAGATGTGTGATAAGCTGATCGGATTAGGGCTGACATCATCATGCCAACGCTGCCTTGGAAACCAGGCTTGGCTTGTTATTGCCAACATAACTTGGCACCACCTTATCCGCTATTTTTTCAGAGGTTGATCCAATTGCTATCTTTTCGGAGCATGACCTTATCCTATTTTTTTGGCGTTCAACAACCTCTTGGCGTGGCATCAAGTTCACTTCCCTGCCAACCGATGCTTGACAATGTTGTGCCAAGAGCACTTGACATTCTCTCTAGCATTCCTTCATGCATTGCTTTTCCGTGTCAATACTCTGCCAAGCTATAAAATTGCCAACAAAATAACCCTTCACACTGGCATAGACACAAATCCTAACTCCTTAAGTAAATGCATGATTGTAACATCCTAATGCAACTAAATGTACCTAAAAACAAGCAAAAACAATGTACTATTGGCATTAAAAACAATACTTTTGGAGAGGTAACACCCCCAACCTAACTCATTGCTTGTCCTTAAGTAATGCAAACAAAATAAAAACAAACTGTGAAAATGTTACCTCGACAAAGTTTTGGCTGGAATGCCAACAAGTGCTGGCAAGCAGAATTTGGCTCTATTTCTGTCCTCAGGTATTCCACTGCAATAATGCCAAGTGTTAAGTGTGTAAAAGTCCTATATTTATACCCTAGTTTAGCTCAATTATTGTTGTTCTTAAGTACAATTTAGGTTGCATTTATTAGGTAACATACACAAAATAGCATAGATTAGATAATCTACCTTATTTGATGAATTTAGTTGATTTTACACATATGATACTGCTCAAGTGCGTTTTCTCCCTGTGCGTAGGTACCCGCCCAGGCAGACACCACTGAGGCAGCAAAGAGGGCATATGACGAGAAAGCTGGGAGCTGAAGGAGGAAGCTGCTGGATCATCATGAGAGCTGATCAAGGAGGAAAGAACCAGAATGTAGAGCTGTGCCAACACCTGCACACCAGTCCATATCCCCGCCGAGGCAGTCAACTACATGCCGCCGAGGCAGCACTTCAAGGAAGAATGAAAAAAATGCAAAGTGGTATACGATAGAAAGAGCTTATCAAGCCCAATTTTTAGAGACCACTTGCACGTGCATTAGATCCCAGCAGACAAAGAAAAGCCATGTCAAATTCAAGTTGAAGAAAAGTCAAACGAGAATCTAGGAGTATTTAATGATCTTTTAATGAGTTGTAATCATACTCTAACTAGTATTCCTACACTAAACCGACTTAGACCTAGGCTCTTCCCCTATATACATGTAATCGACTTGAAGAAGAGAAAAAATTGAGATTTGAGAGAACTCCTTCTTGTCGAATCTCTAATGCCGTCCAAACCCACCATGTTCTAAACCTTCCATAGGGCTAAGGGTTGGTTGTGTAGTAGTTGTAAGAGTCTTGTATTCGTTTAGGATTTCAATTCTACAATAAAATTCAAGGTTTGTTTACTCTTTGTTCTTTATTTTCGCAATCTTTATTTGGAGAGAAGAGGGCTTCAATCCAATTGTTCAATATCGAGAGAGTTGAACTCACGAAACGAGTAAACACGGTTTTATCCAACCATAGGGTAAAGCTACATCGGCTTAGGGATAAGTTAAGAAGTTCAGCGGCTAAAAGTGGATCCACAATCGGTTGGTGTTCGCCTTTAGATTCACGGTGGGAGGTATCATCCAAGACGTGTTCACCAATAGTACTTCAAGCTTCAGGAGAAGTGGGAGTCATAGAAGGGAGCATTGCCGAACCTTGAATCATCGCTTAACTGCCCAGACGATCTCACACATCTCTGCCGAGGCGGGCGCCTGCCAAGGCATACTTGTGGGCGATGGCTGAAGTTATTAAGTTGATCAACAAAACTGTGCCGAGACAGTACATCAATTCTCCACACTACGAAACATCTAATACCGACCCATTCTCTCACTATGATTTCTCAATTTACTTTACTTTTTTAGTTTTAGCTTCAATCAAACCAACTCCTAATATCTGTGTTTTTACTTTACTTGTGCAGAAAAGTGAACTCCTAAAAGCTATCGCAATCCCTGTGGAGACGATATCTTAAATACTATAACTTGGCACCGTGTACACTTGCACGCTAATTTGCACATCACTTTTGCACACAACAAGTTTTTGGTGCCGTTGCCTGGGATTGGCGTACAACTTTTTGCTTTTATTTTTTTTTGCACTTTTTTCTTTTTCCGTTTAACCTCCTGGTTTCCTTTGGTTTATGACTAGAGCCAACCAGAAATCACCCTTGCGAGAATACGATCAAGAGCCTGAACGTACTACACGCAGATTAAGACAAGCAACTAAAGAAGCCATGGGTGATCAAGCAAACATCCAGTACCAACAACTACCACTGCCCCCAGGCGATAATGCTGCGGGTGGGCAATGATAGGCAATTCCCTGCCGCTCGGCGGTTAGTTAGAGACTACCTAGAGGAAGATCTGAGAAGGCTGAACTCTGGCGTGATCGATCCTGAAATAGAAGCGGACACTTCGAGCTCAAACCCGTCATGTTCAACATGCTGAATACACTTGGACAGTTTGGAGGTTCCACCGCTGAAGATGCCCGCCAGCACATAAAGTCTTTCCTAGACATTTGCATGTCCTTCAAAATCCATGGAGTTCATTCGGACGTGCTGCGTCTCAGATTATTTCACTATTCACCGAGGGATAGGGCAAAGACTTGGTTTAACAGCCTACCATCGGAGTCCATTGAATCTTAGACAAAATTTTGTAGAGATTTCTTAGCTCGATTTAATCCTTTAAATTTGACTAGCAAACCATAGACTGACATCACTACCTTTCGACATGCAGATGATGAACCAATGTACGAGGCATGGGAGAGATACTATGAATTGTTGAATAAATGCCCCTCCCACGAATTTCCAGAATGGATATTACTATCTATATTCTAGAACGGTGTGAACACACCAAAAAAGATGATGCTGGATTCCTCTGCCAATGGTACATTGCTCGACAAGGAGCCCACCGAAGCAATACAAATTCTAAACAGAATGGCCAAAAACAACTATCAGTTTCCTAATACCCGCCGAGGCGGCATAAGAAGGTAGGCCATAGCAAACGAATTAGGAACATCTGATGCACTCGTAGCACAAGTCGCTCGGTTGACGAAGATTGTAACCCCCTTAGCCCGGCCTAGACGCCCGACCCAAACTAAGAAGATTACACGGGGAAAACCAAAGTCAACCCGTTAAAGTCAACCTTGATTTACAACCCTTGTTTTCTTTTATCCTTTCTAAATGCACATTACTAACTTATATGCTTAACAAAATATTTCAGCAGAAGCGACACATCGAACGAAACTCAAATTGGGGTTTAATTACACACAAACGTCTTGTAGGGACTAAAATGTAAATTTCCCAATTTTTAAGGGCTAATCAAGTTTTCAAGTTACCAATCCGAGATTTAGTATATGATAAGCCAACATGTCAAAATTTATCTTAAACGGACCACTCAAACTCATTTAATTAAGCATCCAAGACCCAGGGACCAAAACGTAAGAAAAAGAAACCTGGAACAATTCAAATCCACACTCAACGGTCGAGTGTTTCGAAACACCTGACTCTGTATCGAAACGGTCGTTTCGAAACCAGGTTGACCGTTTCGATACTCGAGTGCATTTCGAAACCCGTACCGAAACACCTCTTTCTAGTAGCAAAATCGTTCTGGAACGTTCCTACCCGTTCCGAAACCTCAGGCCATTTCAGGCCTCTGTTCCAAAATAGGTAAGGGCGTTCCGATACGGCTTGCCCTGCAACAGCAGATTTTGCTGGTTTTTCACATCTTTCCACATCCAAAAACATCCCAATTCATACCACAACGTACATACAACATGCTTAAGCATCAAAGATCATCATTATGAAGCATAAACTAAAACATAGCATCAATCAAGCAAACATTGGAACTATAGACATGCTCCCTAGTCCACCAAAGCCATACAAAGCTAAAATCAACATTCAAACCAAAAATCAATCATCAAAGGCCATTTACAACTCAAGGGTAAACAACCAAACATGCTCAAAGTAAAAAGCAACATCCTCAACCATCTAAAAGTATAAATCCCACCCATTGCCTCTTATTACACCAAAGTAAAGTTACATACTTTGCTAAATCAAAAAGCTTGGATTCCCTTGCTTGTGTGCTGCCTCAAACGCCTAATTCTCTGCATTGATGAAATGAATGAGTGTATGCACAAAGCTTAGTGAGGGTCGTTAAACAACATTCAACAATGCACTTCACACAAATTGCAAAACCGCCACTTTTCAACACATGCCTTCACACAAAACATGTCCTTTCAAGACATCAATGCAGTTTCTAAAAACATGCTCATATGCATCATTTTAAAACATCAAGTAAATCCTTGCTCATGCTTTACCAAGAATCACATGCAATCTAGCATCATTTACAAGCATCTCATTCTTAACATTAATCATTTACATTATATTGGCTCGCAAGTGATAATCCATAAACCATTTCAACAAAAGACACAATCGGATACGTGGATTACAAGCGTTGTCCCACACGCTTCATACATACTACCAGACTACACAAGATGGAGATCAATGGCCCAATCACAACCTCTCAACACCCGTGATGGAGATTAATGGCACAATCACAACCCCTCAACATCACTCATCGGTAGTTGTATAATTCCACTAACGAGAGTACGGGACACATACACAAGACTCACACACGGGATTAAACCATTCAGCGTTGTGATCTTAGCCTCAATTGTTAGGGTACTTGGATGGAGATTACGGCACAATCACAACCCCTCGACATCCAAGGCGACTTTATTCACGGTGCACCCAATCCTATAGCCGGCTAACTATATCTGATTAACGCAACCAAAAACCATTTCCATCACTTGCCAATATAATCATTTAACCTCATTTATCCACTGTTTTACAAGCATAAACACAATGCCATTTCCACAATCATAAACATGCTTAACATCATATGCATTTATCACATAAATCCAAGGATCACTTACCTAGTGCATCCTTAACATAATGGCATTAAAATCCAGCATTACTCATGCTTCTAACATGCTTTAAAACAGTAATCAAAACCATAATTAACACAAGTGCATTTTCATCAAAACATAGCACATTTCCGAGAGAGACTTTCGAATCACTTACTCTTGAGCTTAGCTAAGTGTTTCAAACTTACACTAAGCTCCCAAGACCACACTCAAAGCGTTACAAAGCTGGAAAATCCATTTACACTCACCGATACACGAAGCCTTGCTCGCTGACACGAAAATTACTCTTCCGGAGCCTCCAACAACACCTCGTTTGCTTCCGGATCAAGATCCCCTGTTTTCACATCATCAAAACATAGATCTAAATGCATTAAAATGCATTCCAACACCATCAACAATTCACAAACTCGTTGCTCACCCAAACTACACCAAAATACCCATCCAAAATAACCGAAAACTCAATCGATTGCTTTCTAAACCAAGCCCAGCCAACATACATCACTTCCAAACCATTATAAACATCAAAACACATCTAATAAACAACCTAACCCAACCTTATACCTCCAGCAAGTAAGATTCCACCATTCCACCTCAAAAACTCACTTAAAACTATCAATAACTTCAAGGATCTCAAGGATTTTCGGGATCTATGTTATCAAAACTTCATTTCAACATAATAAGCAACTTAGAACTTAATTAAAATCAATCCAAAATAGAGATTAACTCATCAAGTCCGAAAATTATGATTTCAACCACATTTCTACAAGATTTTGATCTCCAACCAAAACTATAATGAAAACTCAACCAAAATCATTAATTAGAAGCCAAATATCTTGGGTATTTCAATAAAGAACTTTGATTAGAGGTTGAGAACGGGATTTACCTCCAATCCTTGCTTTCCTCAATGGATGAAAGGTTTCCCTTTGAAAAATCTTGAAGAACTAGATAGGTTTTCTTTAAAATTAATTAAATCTCAAGTTAACCACCTAAATTAATTAAATCAAAACCATTTAAAGCTATTTAATTAAAAATTATTTTAAACACATGTCATATTAAGGAAAGGCTAAATTGCCATAAAGCCCCTATATATTCTAAGAATTTGGCTTCTTCTTTAAAAATCACATTTTCACAGTTTTGAAACTTTACAATTTGGTCACTACTCAAAATGTCCCATTTTCGAAACTCTTTTTGTAAAATTAACTTGACCAACCTCTTAAACATATTTTTAGAGGATTTTAGCAATTTTTACCACATTTTTATCCTATCCCGATCCTTGATTTCCTTAAATCACCTTACGCTATACGAACCGTCCTCGATCAGTCCGATGTCTAAAACATCTAGGCCTAAAATCAGGGCGTTACAAAGATGGTAGAAGCGATGCAAGGGAAGAATAATACACAGCAAGTCAAAGCAATTGAAGCCTTTTGCGACCAATGTGGGGCAGATCACGATTCATCTGAGTGCCAACAAGGGACAAAGACCAGTTGCTTTGTAGGAAACTTTAACAGGAACAACAACCCCACATAGAACACCTACAACCTTGGTTGGAAGAGGCACCCGAATTTCTCATGGAGTAACCTCAATAACGCTTTGAATCTAGCTACTCAAACGAATCAATCACAAGGATTTCAACAGACGATGCTGCGGCAGCAGCCGCCGCAATAGGTAGCACCCAATGCCTTGGAACAGACTCTAAGTGCCTTCATGACTCAGACAAGTACCTACATGTCCAACATGGATTTATTTGTTAAAAAGACTGAAGCTTTCATAGACAAGACCGAGATGAGAATGCAGAATCATGAGGCAACTTTAAAGTCACTAGAGACTCAAGTGGGACAATTTGCTCAAGTTTTGAACACCAAACCTATGGGAGGGTTGTCCAGCGATACTGAAGTCGCAAGAAAACCCACTTACGAGTAGTGTAAGGCAATCAAATCAGTCACCCAGATGGATGAAAGCAAGCCCGCCGCGGCAGACCCAAAACCATTTGCCTCACTAAACTCTTGTAGTACCACAGTGAAACATGAAGATCATGCACAACAGCTGAAACACCAGAAGCATGATCACCATTTAAAAACATTTCTGGATATTCTCAAGCAAGTGCACATCAACATGCCCCTGGTGGAAGTCATACAACAAATGCCTAACTATGCAAAGTTTCTGAAAGATATGGTTTCCAAACATAAAAGAATCAGGGAGTTTGAAACGATAGCCATGAAAGAAGAATGCATGGCCATGCTGCACAACAAAACACCGCCCAAATTAAGAGATCTAGGTAGTTTCCTCATACCTTGCACTATTGGGAGCCAATCTGAAGGGAAGGCCTTATGCGACCTTGGGGCAAGCATCAATGTGATGCCCAAAGCGGTGTTTGAAAAACTGGGAATTGGAAGAGCTAGACCCACCTCCGTCATACTCCAGCTAGCTGATCACTCTTACGTGCAACCGAAAGGAAAGCCCAAGGACATCTTAGTAAGAGTAGATAATCTTATCTTCCCAGAAGATTTCACAATTTTGGACCGTGAAGGAGATGACAAAGCACCCGTCATCCTGGGAAGACCATTCCTAGCCACAAGCAAAACTCTCGTTGATGTGGAGAATGGTGAGCTTACTATGAAGGTGGACGACCGGGAAATTAAATTGAATGTCCTACAGAACGTGAACAAAGTTGGAGACAAAGAAGAATACTAGGACATCCATGATGCAGCAGACACCGAAACCAATATTAAGCTAGAGCACTCCAGCCACAACCACCCGGGTGGGCAACCTGGCAGCACCAAGGATCGAGAGAAACACAAGGACCCGCCCTGGCAGAGGGTGAAGCAGATGCTACAGCAGCCCAAGAAGTGGTTGTGTTGTGAAATGTATCCAGATGCATTCCCAACATAACTTAAAACTTCTCTCATTTACTTTATTTTATTTCTTGCATTTTAGGAAGTAGATTTAATTTTCGTATTTGTTTATTTTCTAATAATTTTTTATTTCAGTTTTTTTAGGAGAGACAATAACCCAAGAGAAGGGAGAAAGAAGAAAGCCCAAATTCATAAACCATTTCAAGCCCATCCGCCAAGACTGCCGCGGCAGACAAACGTTGCATCCTGCCAGAACTAGCCGTTGCAAACTAGCCGTTCGCAGAAGCCCGTTCCGTTCCAACGGCTCTCTGCCCCGGGCAACGACTGCCTCGGTCGGCGAAATGGCAGCACTCTTCCTCTATTTAAACCCTATATTTTTTTACTATTCACTCTTCTTTATTCTTTCTTGCTTACTTTCTCATCAGATTTCCTTTACTTTCAGTATATTTCTTTTTCCGCAGTTCTTTTATTCAAGCTCTCACAACTCTCTCGCACACCAAAAAGCCCAACTAAAGAATGACAAGAACCCCGCCGTTGTGCTGTCCAGGCAGAGTCGGAGAAATCCCTCCATCGCTTCACCACACCAGAAATCAAAGCCCGCCACAACGAAAGATTTAAAGAAAGAGCGGTATGAGAGGAGCAGGGATTCTTCTACGAGCTGAGAAAGAAATATTTAGGGCTCGAGAAATTCATCTACTCCATGATCGAGCATCAACGGTGGCAAATCTTTTCCCAACAAATCAAACCATGGTGCACGAGTACTACCCCCATAGGCCGACGAAGGACGTACCAACAGTCAATGTTCGCAAGTGGTTGGTTTTAATCGACGAAGACAAGATCTATCTCTACTACATCTTCCATATCCATAAAGACCAGCACACGGAGTTCCTTGCCTCCATCACACCGGACGGTTACGAGGCAATAAAAGAAGAATTATGCGAACTGGGGACGGTCTGGAACGAGGGCAGGAACAAAGGCACTGTTAATCGGTGGAATTTGCTGCCCGAGGCAAAGCTTTGGAACACATTTGTGAAGAGGTGGTTGCTGCCCACAACCCATAACTCAACCGTCGACAAACCAAGATTGGCGCTCATCAACTCCATCATTAATAAAAGGCACGTAAATGTGGGTTCAATTATTGCTAACGAAATTTACGAGTGTGGGTAGAAAACCAAGGGACAACTCTATTTCCCTAGCCTTATCACAGTGATGTGCGAAAATACACATGTGGCGCCCGTCCCAACCGACACCATGACCCTAGAACGAACTGGGTGGACGATGGAAATAATCCTTCGGAAGATGGAGATCACAGCCGCCACCCGAGAAAACTTTGCCCTGGCGTCGGAGATGGGCAGTCATCATTAGTTTCAGCAACCCGCCCTGGCAACCACCATCGGCGGCTTAGCAACACAGCTCGACCGAATGGAACGTCGCCATCTAACCTTCATGGCATATATCTAGGACTACAACAACGCCACCATCTCTGCCATAAAAAAAGTTCCCAACAGCGGTCTTCCCAGAATTCCTCGCCAGGGTATTTGCCCCGGCGGCACCAGCAACGCCCGCCGCACCATCTGCCTCGGCAACACACCCGACAGAATCCATCGAGCTTCACACCTCCCCAACTGCCACGACTACCGAGGTCCTCTCCAGCTTTGACAACCAAAGAGACACGGTGGCAGCCTCAATCAGAGAACACTGGCAGACATCTAGAGCAGCGGCCGACGCACCAGGACCCTCCGACTCTTGCTACCTCAAGGACTTCCTCTCATAAAACTCTGTATGGCAGGACTCGGAGTACACCATTACAAGGAAGCTCGAATCGTCCTTCTCCCCACGAGCGAAGAGAACACACTCCGCCACCAAAGTCTGCCCCGATAGTGAAGACGGAAGCGAACGAGAAGTGACAAAGAAGGCTCAACCTAGTCCGCCTTCTCGCTAACAGCTGCCGAGGGCGGCCAAGCGTTTGAAGATGGCAGCGCGGAAGAAGGTGATCATTGGCAAGGACGACAGCTCTTCCGAATCACAACCAATTTAAGCTTCTCTCCCATTCTTCCCTTTTGTTATTCTTATCTAATCTATTCGTTAATTTTGTGTATGTAGGCATGCATTGAGGACAATGCTCCTCTCGAGTTTGGGGGAGATTAGTCCTCTAATTTTGTCTTTTCTTTTTCTTTCTTTTGTTTTTCTTGTATTTTCTAGTTTTTTTTATGTCTTTTTGTTTTAATTAGGTACTAATTGTAACATGCCTTTATTTAAAACCTAATGAACTCTTAAGTTGAGAAAAAATCTTGAGTACCCTTTACCCACCGCGGCAGATAGCCTGCCTAGGCGGCAACCTTAGCATGACTTTAGGTTAGCTTAGAATCCTACTATGGTCTGAACTTAAAAGAAAACACTCTTTGTGACTAGTTTGATTTTAGGATTAGATTGCATTTCTTGAGGACAAGCAATAGTTTGAGTTCAGGTGTGTGTTAAGTGTGTAAAAGTCCTATATTTATACCCTAGTTTAGCTTAATTATTGTTGTTCTTAAGTACATTTTAGGTTGAATTTATTAGGTAACATATACAAAATAGCATAGATTAGATAATCTGCCTTATTTGATGAATTTAGTTGATTTTACACATATGATACTGCTCAAGTGCGTTTTCTCCCTGTGCGTAGGTACCAGCCCAGGCAAACACCGCCGAGGCAGCAAAGAGGGCAGATGACAAGAAAGTTGGGAGCTGAAGGAGGAAGCTGTTGGATCATCAAGAGAGCTGATCGAGGAGGAAAGAACCAGAATGTAAAGTTGTGCTAAAATCTGCACACCAGTCTATATCCCCGCCGAGGCAGTCAACTACTTGCCGCCGAGGCAGCACTTCAAGGAAGAATGAAAAAAATGCAAAGTGGTATGTGATAGAAAGAGTTCATCAAGCCCAATTTTTAGATACCACTTGCACGTGCATTGGAGCTCAACAGAAAAAGAAAAGACAAGTCAAAGTCAAGTTGAAGAAAAGTCAAAGAGGGAATCTAGGAGTATTTAATGATCTTTTAATGAGTTGTAATCATACTCTAACTAGTATTCCTACCCTAAACCAACTTAGACCTAGGCTCCTCCCCTATATATATGTAACCGACTTGAAGGAGAGAAAAAATTGAGATTTGAGAGAAACTCCTTCTTGTCGAAACCTTAGTGTCGTCCAAACCCTCCATGTTCTAAACCTTCCCTAGGGCTAAGGGTTGGTTGTATAGTAGTTGTGAGAGTCTTGTTGTATTCGTTTAGGATTTCAATTTTGCAATAAAATTCAAGGTTTGTTTACTCTTGGTTCTTCATTTTCGTAATCTTTATCGGGAGAGAAGAGGGCTTCAATCCATTTGTTCAATATCGGGAGAGTTGAACTCACAAAATGAGTAAACACAGTTTTATCCAACCATAGGGTAAAGCTACTTCGGCTTAGGGATAAGTTAAGAAGTTCACCGGCTAAAAGAGGATCCACAATCG
This sequence comes from Hibiscus trionum, assembly GCA_030270665.1. Taxonomy (NCBI): domain Eukaryota; kingdom Viridiplantae; phylum Streptophyta; class Magnoliopsida; order Malvales; family Malvaceae; genus Hibiscus; species Hibiscus trionum. The sequence continues at coordinate 15,474,796 of BSYR01000010.1, forward strand.
GTTGGTGTTCGCCCTTAGATTCATGCTGAGAGGCATCATCCAAGACGTGTTCGCCAATAGTACTTCAAGCTTCAAGAGAAGAGAGCGTCATAGAAGGGAGCCTTGCCGAACCTTGAATCATAGTTTAACTGCCCAGGTAATCTAACACATCTCTGCCGAGGCGGGCGCCTGCTGAGGCATACTTATGGGTGGTGGCTGAAGTTATTAAGTTGATCAGCAAAACTTTGCCAAGACATTACATCAATTCTCCAAACTACGAAACATCCAATACCAGCCCATTCTCTCACTCTAATTTCTCAATTTACTTTACTTGTTTTAGTTTTAGCTTCAATCAATCCAACTCCTAATACTTGTGTTTTTACTTTACTTGTGCAGAAAAGTAAACTCTGAAAAGCTATCACAATCCCTATGGAGACGATATCTTAAATACCATAACTTGGAACCGTGTACACTTGCACACTAATTTGCGCAGCAGTTTTTCACACAACACCAAGCAAGTAGTAATTCAAGTGCAGCAATATAAATCTAGTCTAAGGTCATTAAATGTGCAGGTGATATGCAAATTTTCCTACCCAAGCTCAGAATTTTTTTCCTTTTTGTTATTCTACCAATGTTATACGTTTTTTCTCTTCTTATTGATGGCATTATATTAGGGTAGTGTCATGCACTTTTTTGAGTGAGATATAAGAGGGAACATACCACGAATACCCACGTTAGTCAAGATTACATCACTTACTAACCTATTACACTCATACCCCAAGTCAAGTTGCCTTGAGATCTAAGGGGAGAAAACCATGAAGATCCAAGTTAATAATTTTTCCTAAGTCGGAGGTGTAACATCCTGATTTTGGGCCTAGATGTTTTAGAGTTTGAATTGGGCCGGTCGAGAACGGTTCAAATCTTTAAGGGAGATTTAGGGAACACCTAGTTCAGGATATTTTATAAATATGGAAAAATATCTAAAAATCCTCATTTATTATATTAAAGGTTATGGTGAACACAATTTTACAAAATATGATTTGGAAATACTATATTTTAGTGTAGTGACCAAATCGCAGTTTTTGCAGAAGCTGACAGTGACTGTTTTGTAAAGGATTGAAACTTTAAATCTTTAAGGAGCTAATTTTACCAAAATGTTTTTCATCAGATTTCTCTTTAATTTGGGAGTCTTTAATAATGTTTTAATTAAGGGAATAAAGGAGAATTAAAAAGAAAAATCTATTTTGACTTTTCACAACTACCTTACGTTAGTTTTCTCTCATTTCATTTTCTCTCAACTTCCACTCAGCCAAACACATTACCTTCATCAATTAACCTTTGATTTTCATCTCATTTGCTAAGATTTCATTCTCCTAAGAATTCTTATTCTTTAGCTCATCAAAACCTCTTGTTTTTACCTTGGATTTTCAAGAAAACTTGCCCAAATTGAGGAGAAACCAGCCATTAGAGGTAAGCTTCGTCCTTCTCCTCTAATGATCAGTTCTTTACTGAAATTCCCAAGTTATCAATCCTTTGTTAATGATTTTTGAATTAAATTCCCAAGTTATCAATCCTTCGTCCTTCTCCTCTAAGGATCTAGAGACATTATCTCTATGGTGAGAAGTGTACTGTGTACACGAATCACAAAAGTTTGAAGTACCTTATGTCTCAGAAGGAGTTAAATCTTAGGCAACGACGTTGGGTGGAGTTTCTTAAGGATTATGATCTAACAATCGAGTATCATCCGGGGAAGGCCAATATTGTGGCCGATGCTTTGAGTAGGAAAGTGGCAGTAAAATTAAGGGCGATGTTTGCTAGCTTGAGCATATCGCGAGATGGTGGTCTTGTTGCTGAATTGCAAGTGAAACCATCTCTAGTTTAGTTGATAAAGGATAAACAACTGTTGGATGATTCTTTGGTTCCACATGTTCAGGACATAGTAGAAGGTAGGCCTTCAGATTTCTATTTCAATGATGATGATGTTTTATGTTTTGGGAGTCAGATAGTGGTGCCGAATGATATTGAGTTAAGGCACACTATTCTGATTGAAGCTCATAGTAGTCCTTTTGCTATGCACCCTAGTAGTACAAAGGTGTACCGTGATTTGACGGATGAGTACTATTGAGTGGGATTGAAGAAAGATGTTGCTGAGCTTGTTAGCAAATGCATGGTTTGTCAGCGGGTTAAGGCTGAACATCAATTTCCTTCAGGGTTGTTGCAGCCGCTGAGGATCCCAAAATGGAAATGAGAAAGGTGTACCGTGATTTGACGGATGAGTACTATGGACTTCGTGTTTGGTTTGCCGTTATCGCCATCAAAGAAGAATTTTGTTTGGGTGATTGTGGATTGCCTTACGAAGTGTGCGCATTTCTTTCCAGTGCATACTACGTATACCTTGGATAAGCTTGCAAAGTTGTACATTGCTGAGATTGTATGTTTGCATGGAATGCCAAAATCTATAGTATCAGATAGAGATCTGAGGTTCACCGCAAGGTTTTGGGAATGTTTACATCAAGCTTTGGGTACGCGACTGAATTTCAGTACTTCTTATCATCTGCAGATGGATGGACAGTCAGAGAGTGTTATCCAAGGGCTTGAGGATATGTTGAGGTGCCGTGTTATTGAGTTTCAGGACTCTTGGGAGAAGCACTTGCCTTTGGTGGAGTTTGCTTCTAATAACAGTTACCAGGCAAGTATTCAAATGACACCTTATGAAGCTTTATACGGGAGGAAGTGCAGAACTCCTCTTTGTTCGGCTGAAACGGGACAAAAGTTGGTCTCGATGTCGGCTTTATTAAAAGGAACCACCGAGATGGTGAAGCTCATATGTGAGCGTTTGAAGGCAGCGTCGGACCGGCAAAAGTCTTACGCGGATTTGAAGCGTAAGGAGATAGAATTTGCTGTGGGCGAGCATGTGTTTTTGAAAGTTTCACCTTGGAAGAAGGTGATGAGATTTGGCCGAAAGGGTAAATTGAGCCCAAGGTTCATTGGACCATACGAGGTGATAGAACGTTTGGGTCCTATTGCCTATAATCTAAGACTACCTCAAGAGTTAGAAAAGATACATAATGTGTTTCATGTATCCATGCTTCGGAGGTATAGATCGAATCTGTCTCATGTTATGCCTGTGGAAGAGGTTGAGCTGAACCCAGACCTGACGTATGATGAGGAGCCCGTTGGGATTCTAGATTCGGATAGTAAGGTCCTCCGGTTTAAGACCATTGAGCTGGTCAAAGTCTTGTGGAGGCATCGTGGTGTTGCGGAAGCCACGTGGGAAAGGAAGGAAGACATGTAGAAGCAATTTCCTTACCTTTTTCATCCAGGTAAATTTCGAGGACGAAATTTCTTAAGAGGGGGAGAGTTGTAACGCCCTGATTTTGGGCCTAGATGTTTTAGAGTTTGAATCGGGCCGGTCGAGAACGGTTCGAATCTTTAAGGGAGATTTAGGGAACACATAGTTCGGGATATTTTTAAAATATGGAAAAATATCTAAAAGTCCTCATTTATTATAATAAAGGTTATGGTGAAAACAATTTTACAAAATATGATTTGGAAATACTACATTTCGGTGTAGTGACCAAATCACAGTTTTTGCAAAAGTTGACTAGTGACTGTTTTGTAAAGGATTGGAACTTTGAATCTTTAAGGAGCTAATTTTACCAAAATGCTTTTCATCAGTTTCTTTTTAATTTGGGAGTCTTTAATAATGTTTTAATTAAGGGAATAAAGGAGAATTAAAAAGAAAAATCTATTTTGACTTTTCATAACAACCTTACATTAGTTTTCTCTCATTTCATTTTCTCTCAACTTCCACTCAGCCAAACACATTACCTTCATCAATTAACCTTTGATTTTCATCTCATTTGCTGAGATTTCATTCTCCTAAGGATTCCTAATCTTTAGCCCATCAAAACCTCTTGTTTTTACCTTGGATTTTCAAGACAACTTGCCCAAATTGAGGAGAAATCAGCCATTAGAGGTAAGCTTCGTCCTTCTCCTCTAATGATCAGTTCTTTACTGAAATTCCCAAGTTATCAATCCTTTGTTAATGATTTTTGAGTAGCTTTAATGTTAGAAACATGAAATTGTGGTAAAACTCAAGATTCTTGGCGAGATCATGATGATTTTCGTAATTATTGGTCAGGCTCTATTTTCAGGTTGATTTCTAATGTATTTTGGATGGTAATTGATGTTATAAATGAGGTTTTATCAAGTAAATCACAAATAGGTTTGGATTCCAAAGTTTTACATGCTAGATTTGTGGTTTTGTGGGTGGTTTTGGTGTTCTGTTGTTACTGGAGATATAAGGACGAGTTTATGATGATTTTGGTGTTTATTGAGATTTAGAAATGATTAGATTTGATAAATCTTGGCTGGGCTTTGTTTTGGAAGAGTTTGGAGATGATTTCGGTTGTTTTGGGTAGCCGAAATGATGCTTTTGAGTAGATCAGCGAGTTAGTTTAGATGGCTGGTGATTTCAATGCATGATGATGCATTAATCCTCTGCTCTTATGTGTAATAAACATGGTAGACACCTTTAGACACTTTTGGTGTTGATCCGGAAGTGCCGAGAGCTTAGATATCGTTTCGGCAAGCAAGCAAAATGTAATCAGTGAGTGCAATTGGTTTTAGAAGTCCTTGAGGGACAAAGATACAAGGTTTGGGGATTTAGGATTGGTTTGAAACACCATCCTAAGTTCGGAAGTAAGTATGGCTAGATTTTCTCTCAAATATATGGTTGATGCCTCTAAACGCTTTTACACGCTCTTGTTTGAGTTAGACAAATTCCTATTGTTTTATGCATGATTTGTAGCATGAGAAGATGCTTTGTAAAGATTTCATGACATAGCATGTTGTATTAAAGAGTCTTGAGATGTTGATTTAATGCAAAGCATGAGTTGTGGTTTTGAAATGAGATGTTAAAGATTTGAGAAATGTTGCATTAAAACAGTAGGTGAGATGATGTTTTTGACATAATATATTGACATAGAAGATGAGATAATTACCGGATGTAATTGATTGATCAATAGGATGAGAGTGCACTATAAACTAAAATTCGTACGTGCTCTTTGGAGTCGGGCAATGGGGGTAGTGCCATCCCGATCCAAAGTGACAATCCGATACTGAGAGATACCATCGAGGTAGGACTTGGTGAAACACCCAAGCTTAGTGGCGATGAGAGATACCGCCATGAGAGTCTGGTGATGAGAGATTCCGCCGGGGTAGGACTTGACCTCGAGTCAAGCTAATCCGCATATCCGAGTAAAGATGAAATATGAAATGCCAATATAATTTATGAAATTGTATTTGATTCACATGTACCGAATGTTGAGATGATTTATGCTATGAGAGATGCATATGAGATTTGTGTATGGAATGCTTTAGTTTTCACAAGCATGTGTATGGCTTTGCCATGAGATTTGCATTGGTTTATATGCATGAGATAGAATAGAGGTACATGTGTTTTCAAATGGAGATTTGCTTTGAAATGGTTTTCAAGCATGAGATAGAAATAGCATGTTGTTGAAAATGGTTTTTGAGAAAGAGTTTTATAGATGCATTGTTGTGTTGGTTTTCCTTAGAGCTTGCCTCACTAAGCAAATATACTTACGCTCACTTTTACCAACAATGCAGATAATTAAGACGAGTTTGGGCAGCGAGGAGGCTAAGGACATCCAAGGAAGTGAGAAGCTCATGTATGGTGATGTTTTCACATGCTTTAGTATTGATATTTGGCAATGGGGATCTAAGGTTGATTTTGGGAGATGTATTTGAACTCCCTATGCTTGCTGCAAGTTTATTATGGTATTTGGAGGTTGTAATGGTCCTATTTGGTTTGGTTTGAGGTTTGAGGCCTTTATATGGTTTTATGGTTAGAAAGCATGCCTATAGACTCCATGTTCATGTGATTGATGCCATGCTTTAGCTTAAACTGCATAATAGTGATCTTTGATGTTCAATCATGTTGTTAGTGTGTTATGGTGTGATTTGGGATGTGTTTGAAGGTGTAAAGAGGTGAAAAACCTGAAATTTGTATGGTTGCAGGGCAGGGTGTATCGAAACACCCTTGTCTGTTTCGAAACAGGTGCCCGAAATGGCCATAGTGTTTCGGAACAGGTAATAGTATTTCGGAACACTTTAGCTAATGGAGAGGCCTGTTTCGATACTGGTCTCGGAACGCACCCGAGTACTGAAACGGTCAACTCTGTTTCGATACAACCGTTTCGATACCAGGGTCAGCGTTTCGAAACGGTTGACCGTTGGACTGCATTTTGAATTGTTTCCAGTTCTCATTTCTTACATTTTAGACCTTGTTGATTGTGGATGCAATTGGTTGAGTTTGGAATGTCCAATTAAGTCGATATTTTACAGTGATGCATGAAAAATGACTAATTACATATTGGTAAGCTTAAAATCTACAAAGTCCTCGCAATTTGCAAAGTTTACGTTTTGGTGCCTAAAAGTCTAATTCTTTCAATTAAACCCTATTTGAGTTCCGTTCGCTGTGTCGTGTCCGCTGAAATGTTTTTCTAATCATATAGGCTAATATTGAGCATCTAGAAAAGTTAAAAAGGAAAAAAAGGTCGTAAATCAAGGTTGACTTTGGTTTTCCCCGTGTAATCTTTGTAGTCCGGGTCAAGCGTCTAAGCCGGGCTAAGGGGTTTACACTTGTTGGTATCAGAGCCAGGTTAGCGTATATTTGGGGCTTGGTAAGTGGTTAGTGTGTGATTATGAATGATTATGACTTCTTGGTGAAAGTATGATGTATGATTGTTGATGTTTGGTTCTAATGAGATGAATTTGTGATGCTATGCTGTGTTTGGGGTATAGTTGGGGATCCTATTGCCATATCATTACTATTGGAAATAATTGTTTTGAAAAAAATGAGCTTGAGTACTTGGATTACTTGCCTTATGTTGCCTAATTGAATTTATTGTATTTTGTCAGTTGCATTGTTTTCATATGGGGCCACGTAGAGAGCTTAGAATTAATACTCGTGCTACGGATGAGAACGAGAATGTTGAGGATTTCCTGCCTCCTCCTCCTGGTGGACCACCCGGTGGTGGTGGAGCAGGGGTTGGTGCTGCAGGAGCTGGTGCAGGGGTTGTTGGACTTGAGGGAGTTCAGGGGAAAGCTGCTCTTGATATGTCAGTGTTGATACAAGCTATTGCTAGAGCTTTCCAGGCAGCAGTAGTTGGAGCTCATGGAGCTGCACCTCAGGATGGTGCAAATGTGAGGTTGCCGTTGGAGCGACTCCGCAGTCTGGGAGGGATTGAGTTCAGGGGGTTGACTCCGGAAGGTTCCGAGTCTTGGTTAGAGAGTACCAAGAGGATTCTCGGGCAGCTGAACTGTAACACTGTTCAGAAGTTGGGATGTATTGTGTCCCTGTTGCATGGTGATGCATATACGTGGTGGACAACCACAATAGCGGGGACAGATGATGATGAGGTGACTTGGACATTATTCTTGAATGCATTCAAGCGAAATTATTTGAGGGTCCGTTACCTGGATGAGAAAAATAGGGAGTTCATGTCCCTGGTGCAAGGGAGTATGACTGTGGCGGAGTATGAGGTGCAATTTGTACGCCTTAGAAAATATGCACCCGAGCTGATTCCTAGCTAGCGAGAGAGATGTGAACGATTCTATTATGGGCTGGTGGCTGATGTGAAAACCTATATGCTCGCAGCGGACTATACTGATTTTGATGTCTTGGTCACTAGAACCAAGGACATTGAGCTGAATCTTGGTCTGGCAAGTCGAGCGGGGGGATCTAGCTCAGGGAAGCGACCTGCAGAACGTGAGCTTGGTAGAGATCGTTAGAAGAGGCATAAGGATAGAAGGTCACATGTTGATGCTAGACGTGGGGGTGGTAACCCTAGAAGAGGTCAGCAAGGATCAAATGTTTTCTTACAGACTCCTGAGTGCAATCGGTGTGGTAGAAGGCACACTGGTGAGTGTTGAGGGCAATCTTGGTACATGCTGGAACTGTGGTAATCGTGGGCACATGAAGAGGGATTGTCCGCAGCCGATGAGAGAGGGTCAGGCTCCGGTGAGAGCAGTTGAGCCACAGAGAGGCCGTGGGCGCGGCCGTGGCAACTTCCAGCGTATAGATGAAGGTGGAAGGAATGTAGCGCATGTGGTGGCTGTTCAGCCTGATGATGGTGGCCAGGCTAGATTGTATGCCCATCGAGAAGGGAGGAATGACACGGACGTGATCGCAGGTACCTTTACTTTGCAATCTTTGTCATTACTTTCTTTGATTGATTCTGGATCTACACACTCGTACATATTGCGTGAACATGCTCAAATGCTTGGTTTTCCTGTTGAGTCTTTGGATGTGGGTATGCGTGTGACTAGTTCCTTTGGTGAGACGGTTGTGACAAGGAGATTGTATAGGAGATGCCCCTTAAAGGTGCAAGATCATGTGTTTCTTGTTGATCTTATGGAATTACCATTCTATGGATTTGACGTAATTCTTGGTATGGATTGGCTTGTCGAGCACAATGCCGTAGTGGATTTTGAAAATAAGCGAGTTTCGTTGAAACTTGCGAACGATTATGAGGTTGTAGTGGTGGGAGACAATGTGAAGTTCCTATCTAATGTGGTGTCGATGCTTGAAGCAGGCCAGATGTTGCGTCAAGGATGCCAGACTTATCTAGCCTTTGTTATGAATCCTTGTACAAAGGAGGCACGTGTACAGGATATAAGGACCGTGTGTGAATTCCCCTGAGTGTTTCCGAAAGAATTACCGGGTTTGCCGCCTAGTCGAGAGGTTGAATTCGGAATTGAGTTGTATGAGGACACAACTCCGGTGTCCATTGCTCCCTATCGTATGACACCTAAGAAGTTGAAGGAGCTGAAGACGCAACTTCAAGAGTTGCTTGACCGAGGCTTTATTCGGCCCAGTGTGTCACCTTGGGGTGCACCAGACTTGTTTGTTAAAAAGAAAGATGGCACAATGAGGATGTGCATTGATTATCGTCAGCTGAATAAGTTGACTATCAAGAACAAGTATCCATTGCCGAGGATTGATAATCTTTTTGATCAGTTTCGAGGAGCAGCTGTGTTTTCAAAGATAGATTTGCGGTTAGGATATTATCAGTTATAGGTGAAGGATGTGGATGTGCCGAAAATAGCCTTTCGAACGAGATACGGGCATTATGAATTTCTAGTGATGCCGTTCGGATTGACGAATGCTCCTACTGCTTTCATGGATATGATGAACATGGTGTTTCATGAATTCCTAGATAAGTTCGTTGTGGTATTCATCGATGATATCCTTGTGTACTCTCATACTGAGGAGGAGCATGAGGGACATTTGAGGATCGTTTTGCAAGCGCTGTTAGAGAATCAGCTTTATGCTAAGCTGAGCAAATGTGAGTTTTGGCTAAAGGAAGTTGTTTTTCTTGGCCATGTGGTTTCGGCTGAAGGGATTTTTGTTGATCCTTAGAAGATTGAGGCGGTGGTGAATTGGAAGCCTCATAGGCATGTTCATGAAGTTCATAGTTTCCTTGGGTTGGCAGGTTACTACCGGAGGTTCGTGGAGGGATTTTCTAAGATTGTTGCCCCTTTGACGAAGTTGTTACAGAAGGATGTTAAGTATGAATGGACGGAAGCGAGACAACAAGCTTTTGAGAAGCTAAAGGCAGCTTTGACGCAAGCTCTTATCTTGGTTCATCCTGAATCAGGAAAAGAGTTTTTGGTGTATAGTGACGCATCCTATGTTGGTTTGGGATGTGTGTTGATGCAAGAGGGTAGAGTAGTGGCTTATGCATCGCGACAATTGAAAGTGCATGAGCGCAATTACCCTACGCATGACATTGAGCTGGCAGCAGTGGTTTTTGCTTTAAAGATCTGGAGACATTATCTCTATGGTGAGAAGTGTACTCTGTACACGAATCACAAAAGTTTGAAGTACCTTATGTCTCAGAAGGAGATAAATCTTAGGCAACGATGTTGGGTGGAGTTGCTTAAGGATTATGATCTAACAATCGAGTATCATCCGGGGAAGGCCAATGTTGTGGCCGATGCTTTGAGTAGGAAAGTGGCAGTGGAATTAAGGGTGATATTTGCTAGCTTGAGCATATCGCGAGATGGTGGTCTTGTTGCTGAATTGCAAGTGAAACCATCTCTAGTTCAGTTGATAATGGATAAATAACTGTTGGATGATTCTTTTGTGCCACATGTTCAGGACATAGCAGAAGGTAGGCCTTCGGATTTCTGTTTCAATGATGATGGTGTTTTATGTTTTGGGAGTCGGATAGTGGTGCCAAATGATATTGAGTTAAGGCGCACTATTCAGACTGAAGCTCATAGTAGTCCTTTTGCTATGCACCCTGGTGGTACAAAGATGTACCGTGATTTGAGGGATGAGTACTATTGGGTGGGATTGAAGAAAGATGTTGCTGAGCTTGTTAGCAAATGCATGGTTTGTCAGCGGGTTAAGGCTGAACATTAATTTCCTTCAGGGTTTTTGCAGCCGCTGAGGATCCCAAAATGGAAATGGGAAAGGATTACTATGGACTTTGTGTCTGGTTTGCCGTTATCGCCATCAAAGAAGAATTATGTTTGCGTGATTGTGGATCGCCTTACGAAGTGTGCACATTTCTTGCCAGTACATACTACGTATACCTTGGATAAGCTTGCAGAGTTGTACATTGTCGAGATTGTACGTTTGCATGGAGTGCCAAAATCTATAGTATCAGATAGAGATCTGAGGTTCACCGCAAGGTTTTGGGAATGTTTACATCAAGCTTTTGGTACGCGACTGAATTTCAGTACTTCTTATCATCCGCAGACGGTTGGACAGTCGGAGCCTGTTATCCAAGTGCTTGAGGATATGTTGAGGTGCCGTGTTATTGAGTTTCAGGACTCTTGGGAGAAGCACTTGCCTTTGGTGGAGTTTGCTTATAATAACAGTTACCAGGCAAGTATTCAAATGGCACCTTATGAAGCTTTATACGGGAGGAAGTGCAGAACTCCTCTTTGTTCTGCTGAAACGGGACAAAAGTTGGTCTCGATGCCGGCTTTATTAAAAGGAACCACCGAGAAGGTGAAGCTCATATGTGAGCGTTTGAAGGCAGCGTCGGACCGACAAAAGTCTTACGCGGATTTGAAGCGTAAGGAGATAGAATTTGCTGTGGGCGAGCGTGTGTTTTTGAAAGTTTCACCTTGGAAGAAGGTGATGAGATTTGGCCGGAAGGGCAAATTGAGCCCAAGGTTCATTGGACCATACGAGGTGATAGAACGTTTGGGTCCTATTGCCTATAAGCTGAGACTACCACAAGAGTTAGAAAAGATACATAATGTGTTTCATGTATCCATGCTTCGGAGGTATAGATCGGATTCGTCGCATGTTATGCCTGTGGAAGAGGTTGAGCTGAACCCAGACCTGACGTATGATGAGGAGCCCGTTGAGATTCTAGATTCGGATAGTAAGGTCCTCCGGGGGTAAGACCATTGAGCTGGTCAAAGTCTTGTGGAGGCATCATGGTGTTGCGGAAGCCACGTGGGAAAGGAAGGAATACATGAAGAAGCAATTTCCTTACGTTTTTCCTCCAGGTAAATTTCGAGGACAATTTCTTAAGAGGGGGAGAGTTGTAACGCCCTGATTTTGGGCCTAGATGTTTTAGAGTTTGAATCAGGCCGGTCGAGAACGGTTCGAATCTTTAAGGGAGATTTAGGGAACACCTAGTTCGGGATATTTTAAAAATATGGAAAAATATCTAAAAGTCCTCATTTATTATATTAAAGGTTATGGTGAAAACAATTTTACAAAATATGATTTGGAAATACTACATTTCGGTGTAGTGACCAAATCACAGTTTTTGCAAAAGTTGACTAGTGACTGTTTTGTAAAGGATTGGAATTTTGAATCTTTAAGGATCTAACTTTACCAAAATTCTTTTCATCAGATTTCTCTTTAATTTGGGAGTCTTTAATAATGTTTTAATTAAGGGAATAAAGGAGAATTAAAAAGAAAAATCTATTTTGACTTTTCATAACTACCTTACATTAGTTTTCTCTCATTTCATTTTTTCTCAACGTCCACTCAGCCAAACACATTTCCTTCATCAATTAACCATTTATTTTCAACCCATTTGATGAGATTTCATTCTCCTAAGGATTCCTAATCTTTAGCTCATCAAAACCTCTTGTTTTTACCTTGGATTTTCAAGAAAACTTGCCCAAATTGAGGAGAAATCAGCCATTAGAGGTAAGCTTCGTCCTTCTCCTCTAATGATAAGTTCTTTACTGAAATTCCCAAGTTATCAATCCTTTGTTAATAATTTTTGAGTTGCTTTAATGTTAGAAACATGAAATTGTGGTAAAACTCAAGATTCTTGGAGAGATCTTGATGATTTTCGTAATTCTTGGTTAGGCTCTGTTTTGAGGTCGATTTTAATGTATTTTGGATGGTAATTGATGTTATAGATGAGGTTTTATCAATCAAATCCCGAATAGGTTTGGATTCCTAAGTTTTACATGCTAGATTTGTGGTTTTTGGGGTGGTTTTGGTGTTCTGTTGTTGCTGGAGATATAAGGACGAGTTTATGATGATTTTTGGTGTTGATTGAGGTTTAGAAATGATTAGAATTGACAGATCTTGGCTGGGCTTTGTTTTGGAAGAGTTCGGAGATGATTTCGGTTGTTTTGGGTAGCCAAAATGGTGCTTTTGAGTAGAGCATTGAGTTTATTTAGATGGCTGGTGATTTCAATGCATAATGATGCATTAATCCTATGCTCTTATGTGTAATAAACAGGGGAGACATCTTCGGACGCTATTGGTGTTGATCCGAAAGTTCCGGGAGCTTAGATATCGTTTCGGCAAGCAAGCGATACGTAATCGGTGAGAGCGAATGGTTTTAGAAGTCCTTGAGTGACAAAGATACAAGGTTTGGGGATTTAGGATTGGTTTGAAACACCATCCTAAGTCTGGAAGTAAGTATGGCTAGATTTCCTCTCAAATATGTGGTTGATGCCCCTAAACGCTTTTACATGCTTTTCTTTGAGTTAGACAAATTCCTACTGTTTTATGCATGATTTGTAGCATGAGATGATGCTTCGTAAAGATTTCATGAGATAGCATGTTGTATTAAAGAGTCTTGAGATTTTGATTTAATGCAAAGAATGAGTTGTGGTTTTGAAATGAGATGTTAATGATTTGAGAAATGTTGCATTAAAAACAGTAGGTGAGATGATGTTTTTGACATAATATATTGGCATAGAAGATGAGATAATTATCGGATATAATTGATTGATCAATAGGATGAGAGTGCACTATAAACTAAAATTTGTACGTGCTCTTTGGAGTCGGGCAATGAGGGTAGTGCCATCCCGATCCAAAGTGAGAATCCGATGATTAGAGATACCATCGGGGTAGGACTTGGTGAAACACCCATGCTTTGTGGCGATGAGAGATACCGCCATGAGAGTCTTGTGAAGAGAGATTCCACCAGGGTAGGACTTGACCTGGAGTCAAGCTAATCCGCATATCCGAGTAAAGATGAAATATGAAATGCCAATATAATTTCTGAAATTGTATTTGATTCACATGTACCAAATGTTGAGATGATTTATGCTATGAGAGATGCATATGAGATTTGTGTATGAAATGCTTTAGTTTTCACAAGCATGTGTATGGCTTTGCCATGAGATTTGCATTGGTTTAAATGCATGAGATAGAATAGAGGCACATGTGTTTTCAAATGGAGATTTTCTTTGAAATGGTTTTCAAGCATGAGATAGAAAGAGCATGTTGTTGAAAATGGTTTTTGAGAAAGAGTTTTATAGATGCATTGTTGTGTTGGTTTTCCTTAGAGCTTGCCTCACTAAGCAAATATGCTTACGCTCTCTTTTACCAACAATGCAGATAATTGAGACGAGTTTGGGCAGCGAGAAGGCTAAGGACATCCAAGGAAGTGAGAAGATCCCGAATAGTTTTTATCAAGCAAATCCCAAATAGGTTTGGATTCCAAAGTTTTACATGCTAATTGATAGATCTTGGCTGGGCTTTGTTTTGGAAGAGTTTGGAGATGATTTCGGTTGTTTTGGGTAGCCGAAATGATGCTTTTGAGTAGATCAGCGAGTTTGTTTAGATGGCTGGTGATTTCAATGCATGATGATGCATTAATCCTCTACTCTTATGTGTAATAAACATGGTAGACATCTTCAGACGCTTTTGGTGTTGATCCGGAAGTGCCGAGAGCTTAGATACCGTTTCGGCAAGCAAGCGAAGCGTAATCGGTGAGTGCGGATGGTTTTAGAAGTCCTTGAGGGACAAAGATACAAGGTTTGGGGATTTAGGATTGGTTTGAAACACCATCCTAAGTTCGGAAGTAAGTATGGCTAGATTTTCTCTCAAATATGTGGTTGATGCCCCTAAACGCTTTTACACGTTCTTGTTTGAGTTAGAAAAATTCCTACTGTTTTATGCATGATTTGTAGCATGAGATGATGCTTTGTAAAGATTTCATGAGATATCATGTTGTATTAAAGAGTCTTGAGATGTTGATTTAATGCAAAGCATGAGTTGTGGTTTTGAAATGAGATGTTAAAGATTTGAGAAATGTTGCATTAAAACAGTAGGTGAGATGATGTTTTTGACATAATATATTGACATAGAAGATGAGATAATTACCGGATATAATTGATTGATCAATAGGATGAGAGTGCAGTATAAACTAAAATCCGTACGTGCTCTTTGGAGTCGGGCAATGGGGGTAGTGCCATCCCGATCCAAAGTGAGAATCCGATGATGAGAGATACCATCGCGGTAGGACTTGGTGAAACACCCAAGCTTAGTGGCGATGAGAGATACCTCCATGAGAGTCCGGTGATGAGAGATTCCACCGGGGTAGGACTTGACCTCAAGTCAAGCTAATCCGCATATCCGAGTAAAGATGAAATATGAAATGCCAATATAATTTCTGAAATTGTATTTGATTCACATGTACCAAATGTTGAGATGATTTATGCTATGAGAGATGCATATGAGATTTGTGTATGAAATGCTTTAGTTTTCACAAGCATGTGTATGGCTTTGCCATGAGATTTGCATTGGTTTAAATGCATGAGATATAATAGAGGTACATGTGTTTTCAAATGGAGATTTGCTTTGAAATGGTTTTCAAGCATGAGATAGAAAGAGCATGTTGTTGAAAATGGTTTTTGAGAAAGAGTTTTATAGATGCATTGTTGTGTTGGTTTTCCTTAGAGCTTGCCTCACTAAGCAAATATGCTTACTCTCACTTTTACCAAAAATGCAGATAATTGAGACGAGTTTGGGCAGCGAGGAGGCTAAGGACATCCAAGGAAGTGAGAAGCTCATGTATGGTGATGTTTTCACATGCTTTAGTATTGATATTTGGCAATGGGGATCTAAGGTTGATTTTGGGAGATGTATTTGAACTCCCTATGCTTGCTGCAAGTTTATTATGGTATTTGGAGGTTGTAATGGTCCTATTTGGTTTGGTTTGAGGTTTGAGGCCTTTATATGGTTTTATGGTTAGGAAGCATGCCTATAGACTCCATGTTCATGTGATTGATTCCATGCTTTAGCTTAAACTGCATAATAGTGATCTTTGATGTTTAATCATGTTGTTAGTGTGTTATGGTGTGATTTGGGAAGTGTTTGAAGGTGTAAAGAGGTGAAAAACCTGAAATTTGTATGGTTGCAGGGCAGGGTGTATCGAAACACCCTTGTCTGTTTCGAAACAGGGGCCCAAAATGGCCATAGTGTTTTGGAATGGGTAATAGTGTTTCGAAACACTTTATCTACTGGAGAGACCTGTTTCGATACTGGTCTCAGAACGCACCCGAGTACCAAAACGGTCAACTCCGTTTTGATACGACCGTTTCGATACTAGGGTCAGCGTTTCGAAACGATTGACCGTTGGACTGCATTTTGAATTGTTTCCAGTTCTCATTTCTTACATTTTAGACATTGTTGATTGTGGATGCAATTGGTTGAGTTTGGAATGTCCAATTAAGTCGATATTTGACAGTGATGCATGAAAAATGACTAATTACATATTGGTAAGCTTAAAATCTGCAAAGTCCTTGTATTTTGCAAAGTTTACGTTTTGGTCCCTAAAAGTCTAATTCTTTCAATTAAATCCTAATTGAGTTCCGTTCGATGTGTCGTGTCTGCTGAAATGTTTTGCTAATCATATAGGCTAATATTGAGCATCTAGAAAAGATAAAATGGAAAAAAGGGTCGTAAATCAAGGTTGACTTTTGAGTTGACTTTGGTTTTCCCCGTGTAATCTTTGTAGTTCGGGTCAAACGTCTTGGCCGGGCTAAGGGGGTTACAAGAGGAGTGTTCTAAAGTCCTTCAACATTTGGCACACATTGTTGTCTTAATCTCTTTTGTTTTTCTTTGGCAATGATGTCCCATTTTTCTTTCTAAGTTCAGTTTCAATAGAGTCTAAGTTCATTAAGCAGACTGGATGCATATCTCGTGTAAAGTGCAACCAAAATTCCTTAAACTAGAGTTCAATTGCCAATCAAACTTGGCATACTATTGGCTGACATGGTATTACAACTAAAGATTAAAATTTCTTCATCGAACAAACACCTAGATCAAATTAAACTTTCCAAACAAGTGTTTACATTCTTCAAAATTAATCCGAGGCAAAATTTTCTTTTTCTTTTTTTAAGGTTCGGTATTCATGTAATGTCTAAGCTTGACATTAAGTTCCCCAGCTCTCTCTAATTTAAGGAGAATAACCTCCTGGTGATGGTATATTTGGGAAAGAAATGCCACTGAACTGACAGGAATAGAGGTGTCAGGCTCTGCCTTTGGCATCTTGGGCTTTGGCGTTGACTCTATTGCCTTCCCCTTGCCCTTGTCCTTGGCAGTGAGTTGCCTCCACGTGGCCGACGAGATGGTAGTGCCCTGGATATCTTATCCTTTTTCCGAATCAATTTTGGGCACATTGTGTGGCATGCAAATGTTAGAAATCAAAAGGGGAAAGAACAAACTACCATTAGGCTTACCAGCACATTTATATATATCTCCTCAATGATGATTTGACCGACATTGATTTTGCGGCCAACAATGATAAAGTGTAGCAATGCCAACCGTTCCTCTGACATGGTCTTATTGTAAGTTGTTGGCATCAGATTTGCCTTCAATAAATGGTTCCACTCATTTGGCTGAGGCTTTAACGCCAATCTCTTCACGGTTCTGTGTCATATGAAAGAAACAATCCATGTTGTGCCATGCTCACACAAATCTGCTAGCAGCTTCTTTCTTTTGGTGGAAATCATGGACTCAAAAAACTTCTTGTGCTCATCCTCATGATCTCCCAATTTGAACATGGCATTGATGTAGCCCTCGTCAAAATGCACACATGCGCCTTGAATCATCAAGAACGAGTTGTCATTGGTTGTCAAGTGAGCATAAAACTCACGGACAATGTTGGCATACACCTTGCCCTTTTGCTGGAAGAAAACTTCCCACTTGTGCTGGTTCACAATCGCCATGAAATCAGGAGGAAATCCCACAGTTATCTTACTCTTGAAGTCAAAACGTTTCTCATGACAAAAAGGCCTTGAAGAAATGCTTTTTTTTTTCTGATCTCCTTATTGAAAAAGATCTTGAACGGTGGGGTTGAAGAGGCCATGAAATCGAAATGAAGCTTTGGATGATTTGGACAAAGGAAGAAGAAGAGAAAATATGGATATTGATTTCTTGCTTGATAAAGAAAGAGAGAAGATAAAAGGGTTATAATCTTTGAACGAATAGGTAGGTAAAAAGTGAAGAGTTTGAGTGTTTAATGGGGTTTAATAAGGGTAGCCAAATTAATGGGGGATAATTATGGAAAATAAAATGATTTGATTTGATAAGGGGTAAAGTGATAAGGGTGATGTGATAAGGTGATTAAGTGGTAGGATAGGTGTGATATGATAAGGGTTTAAAGGATGGGTGTAAAGGATAAGGTTAAAGAGATAAGGGTTTAAGTGATAGGATATTTTTAAAGAGATAAAGGTTTAAGTGATAGAATATGTTTAAAGAGTGGAGTGATAAGGTGATTAAGTTGAATTTAAATTCAACTTAGTTTTTGGGCGGCTAGGGTTAAAATTCAAAGAAAAATAATCTCTCTCTTTAATGGGCCAAATTTAATCAAGCTAGGGTTAATCTCTTCTTCCAAAATTCCAATCCGCCGCATGCCAAGCTTCTGCGCTGGCATTGCGCCTGACATACTGGAGTCTCTCAAACTGCCAATGTCTTATGCCAAATTCTCTTCCTTGGCATGGTGTCTGGCACAAAAATATGCACATGTCTGAATCTCATGATCTGTAACCGTTTCATGCCAATCATGCATTGGCATTGTTCCTGAAATACTAAATCTAGACATACTCAAAGAAAACCTCTCAACGCAACAAAAAAAATTAAAAACTTAAAAGCAAAATAAACAAATAAAGAAAATGCTAAAAAAGAAAAACCTCTAATCCTAATAATTACAAAAAATAAACCATGATGACGATGTTACAGTACCTCTTCAAAGAGGATAACCTCTTTGACATTCTTTCGATTACCAGCAAAATAGTGTTACTCTCGTTGGTCCTTGGTTGTTGGGTGGTAGGCTGTGACAATCCGTTGTTTCAATAAGCAACGTAGAAAGCCAAGTAATTGTTTTTCTTTGAGTATGCCGAACTCGTGATGACACAATGAAAGAGGACATTTTTCCATGGTGACTTTGAACAACCACCTTCGAAAATCGAAGAATCTCTTTGTTGTCGAGGCATCTTCATGAAATCTTCAGTTTTGGGCTGCAACATCTCTGGCATTTTTGCTACAAAAGTTTTTTCCTGCTTCAGTTCTTCATTCTCAGTTATTTGGCATCCAATTTTCCTTCCAGCAACAAACCATTTGAGCACACCTTGCTTCATGGCATCAGCTCCGACCAAAATTTATATTCTCCGTCGTTCAATTATTTTGCCATCACACTTTTGTTTGATGACATCAACTTTAATTCCTTGGCAATTCAATGCCAGGTTCTCATCCAAAATGGATTCCATTGGCCCATCTACATGGCATTCAATTTCATATGTACATTTAAGAACTTTGAAATTGTCAACAATAATACCTTCTTGTCTTACCGACGTAGGGTTGGCAAATGGTGGCTCCACTAGTTTTGTCGCGGTGGTGTTGGCATCTAACTGCTGTTTGGAATTATCAACATTTGCCTCTTCTTTCTCTATTTCCTTGGTTTCACATGCTGACGTTGATTTCTCTTCTTAGCAAATAATCGGTTGCTCGCCTTCATCTTCTTGGTTTGTAATTTCAAAATCCCCTTGAACTAGTTGTTGTGGCGTGCTATTCACGATGTTCAAAATCAGTGTCATATGATTTTCAATTTTTCTGCTTGTTTCTTCAATCTCTTGATGTTGAGCATACATCCCAGCTTTCATATCCTCATTGGGGTGCAAGTTCTCTTGCCAAGACATGTGTGTGGAAGTACCAAAGCTACAATCATCATAGAAATCTCTTTGATCTTCGCACGAGTAGCTTGGCTATTGCTGAGGTATATTTTTCCATGGCATTTGTATTGCAGCCGTAATTCTATTATCACAAGCAAAGACGTCAGCCCCTTGATCATACCATGGAAAATTTTGCTGGCACTGCCATCAGTTGTAAGCTCTAATATGGTCTCTAATACTCATTCTCCGATCATCCATGTTCTTAGAAGTACCTAAAATAAATGAAACTAAAAATAATGTTAGAAAAATAAATAATAAAAGGAAAATAATCATAAAATAAACAAAGACAAGTAAAAATCAAAAGAATCAATTCCGTTGCAATCCTCGACAATGACACCAAAAACTTGTAGACTCTTTAGGGAGATGTGTAAAGTAATGCTAGCAAAAGGGGTAATTTATAGATAATGGGCAAATATAAAGCAATGCTGAGAGTATTTTGCGTGTAAGTATACACGACCTGCAAGTAATACAACAGTAAGCTGAGTATCGATCCGACAAAGATTGACTTGGAATTCAATTGCTTTGATTGATTACTTGTCTTGGGAAATATATGTTTTGATTTGAAAATGGTATTGAGAGTGACTAAAAAGAAAAGAAATAAACTAAAGTAAAAACGTTGTCAAGGAGAATGTTTAAATGAATGATGGACGTTGGCAAGGGATGCCTAGTTTTCACGCTATTCATGCCAAGCCAACCTTTAATAAATCATGTATTGGCATTGTTTGCCGAGCATATTCAAATTAGCAAAGCCTCTCTCGATGGTCATTGCCCTAAATCGATCATGTAAAAACCCCTATATCTCTATACTAAATGTTTTCTCAAAAACCGATTTGATTAAGTACCAATCTATACTCCTAAGGGGTAGATCTCACTTCAAGTGTAAGTTCATCTACTTGAACATCTTCTCTTGAAGCATCTCACCTTAGTATCTAGCAACTCATCATTGCCACCCAAGTTTGTTAAGATATTGATGAGCAATAGGCCAACAATGTCAGCTCTCACTTGGCAAAGTATTTAGAAAACAGTAATGCCAGCTCTCGCTTGGCATACAGTTAGAAAATAATAAACATGCCATATAGAAAAATAATGCCGAGGCAGTGTTGATTTATTAAAAACTAAACATTCAAAATAGCGTTCAACGCAAACATCCCTCACCAACTATTATATTTGTTCATGGTGAGGGTATCAACCATAAAACCTTTATCATTTTTCTTAAACATCATTATTAAAATAAAAATAAAAACAACTAAACCAAAGAGAGTGGGCGAGAAGGAGGTCACTTGATGCAGCCTTTCACGGTCCAAACCCTCGGTCAAGCTGGTAGAACCACCCTTCCTCGGTGCAGCTTCTCCAAGTCGATCATGATCATTAAAGCTTGTTTTCAGTTTGATGCTTGGACTCTTTAAATAGCGTGTAGGAGGAGTAGGATAAAGTCTTTGATTTGAATTTGTACATCCAAGGGATAAGGATGCAGTCATCTTATCCTTGATAAGCTGATCAAGACGTGTGATAAGCTGATCGGATTAGGGCTGACGTGTACACTTGCACCAATTGCGACGTGTACACTTGCACCAATCCCTATGGAGACAATATCCTTCTATACTATAACACGTGGCATGTACACTTGCACCAATTGTGAAGCACTCAATACGCGTAACAAGTTTTTGGCGCCGTTGCCGGGGATTGACAATAGCGACTTTGTTTTTATTTTCTTGCACTTTTATTTATTTTTTACTTTTTATTTTTTAGTTTCCAAAGGGTTAACAAAATTTGGTTTTGCATTAGTGTATGACCAGGGCAAACTCAACATCTCCAAAATATCCCCTTGATCTAGAAATTGAACGTACCAGCCAGAGACTTAGACAAAGACTGAGAGCAGCAATGGCAGATCAAGTCAGCAATAACAATGCCAACGACAATCAGGTTATCGCGACAAGAGGTGGAGCGATTCTTCCAGCTCAACTTTCTCAAGAAAGGAACTGAACCGTTCGAGACTATTTAGAGGAATATCTCAATGGCCAAAACCCATGAGTTGTCACACCTGAAATTGAAGCTGCTCACTTCGAATTAAAGCTAGTAACGTTAAATATGATCAATACAATCGATCAATTTGGTAGATCAGAAACTGAAAATGCTAGAAAACATCTCAAATATTTCCTGGAGATTTGTAATTCATTTAAACTACAGGGAGTCCATGAGGATGTTTTGAGGCTAAAATTATTCCCCTATTCACTTAGGGATAGGGCAAAATCGTGGTTGAATAGTGTAAAGTGCTCATTAGTTCTACATTTTGTGCGCATTCCATCTCATATTATTGCTGTTCTTAAGTACATTTTAGGCATAATTAGGTTCATCCATTGCATATTACAATATTCTTTACTTTTTCATGCTTTTAGTGATTATCTTTTATTTGGTAAGGAAAAGATGCTGTTTTAGTTTAGTTTTAGTTTTAGGTACTAGAAGCTGGTAGAATGAGAGATGAGCTGAAGAGCTGATGCTGAGGCAGTAGACCAAAGAGCTGTACTGAAGCAGTTCAAAACAAAGATAGTCGTTTCCGAGTATAAACAGAGGAGAACGTATCAGAAGTAATCGATGAAGGTTCGTAAGCTTTGATTGCTTGGATTCGCATCGACTAGTCGAGTTTGCGCATGTCGGTTAGTGAGAACATGATTTTCAGTTTTGAAAGCTTTAAAAGATGACTTGGTAAAGTTGCAAGCTTGAAACGCTTAACTAAGTTCGGAAGTAAGTGAAAGGAATTTCCTCTCTCGGTTGTGCTATTATGTGATGATTTATACACTGTTTTGAATTAATGGTTTTACCTACTGTTAAAGCATGTTTATAAGAATGTGGTTATTTTTTTCAATGATGTAATGTTGAAGGATGCACATGGTAAGTGATCCTTGAATAATATGATTTATACATGTGATTTTAAGCATTGTTTAATGCTTGGAAATATGATTTAATGATGATGCTTTGAAAACAGTGAGGTATGTGTTAAATGTGAATTATATTGGCAAGTGATGTTGTGAAATGGTTTATAAATGATATCAGATATAGTTAGCCGGCTATAGGATTGGGTACACTATAAAAAGTCGCCATGGATGTCGAGGGGTTGGTGTCTCGTGTCTCCGTCCAAGTACCCTAACGATTGAGGAGGTTGGTGTCCAGTCTCTCGTTAGTGGTTAAGCATCTAACTGATGATAGGGTTGGTGTCCCTATTGGTTGTAATTGTACCCGGTTGATAAAGTACCTTTGGTTGTGAATGTACCAATTTTGATTAAGATGGCTTGAAGTGTCGAGTAGACACTTCTTGTAATCCGTGTATTCGATATGATGTTTTGAGTTGTGAACTTGTTTAATGATCACTTGTAAGTCATTATAATTTATGATGTATCATGGAATGGTTTATGTTGCATAATGTAGTTTATGCATGTTTTACTTTTTAGGCTTTGAATATGGTAGCTATGCATGGGAAGGCTTAAATTGTGTGTGGTTTGGAACTTGTCAATGATTCATGATACATGTGGTTTGATGTTTAACATAATGATTTTGGTTAAGGAAAGTGCATTGTTTTAAAAAGGGAATGGTGGGTTTCAAATGGTGTTTTAGTAAATTGAAATGAGATTTCAATGTGGACATGAAAAATGGTTTTAATGCATTGATGATTTTTTGTTTATGAGCCTCTTTACTGTAACGTCCTGGTTTTGGGCCTAGATGTTTTAGACATCGGATCGGACCGGTCGGGAACGGTTCGAATCGAGTTTGCTGATTTAAGGAAATCAAGGATCGTAATAGGATAAAAATATGGTAAAAATTGCTAAAATCCTCTAAAATCATGTTTGAGAGGTCGGTCAAATCAATTTTACAAAAAGAGTTTCGCAATTAATACATTTTGGGTAGTGACCAAAATGTAAAGATTTAAAAATGTAGAAAAATGCAATTTTTAAAAGAGGAGCCAAAATCTTAGAATCTTTAGGGAGCTTTATGACAATTTAACCTTTCCTTAATATGAAATGTGTTTTAAAAGGGGTTTTAAAGTTATTAATAAAGGGGTTTTTATTTAATTAAAATTAAAAAAGAAAAGTAGGATTTCATTTGACGTAACTACCTTTCTCCTCTCATTTTCAGCCAAACACCATTTTAACTCACTTTCTCTAGAATTCTTTTCTCCCAAACACTCTCTCATTATTTTCAAAACAAATTTCAAGAGTTCTTTCAAGTTCTTCAAGATTTTTGCTAAGGAAAACTTGTCATTCATTGAGGAAAGCAAGGATTGGAGGTAAATCTCATTTTCAACCTTCAATCTAGGTTCTTTATTGAAATTCTCAAGATCTTTGGCTTCTAATTAATGTTTTTAGTTGAGTTTTCATTATAATATTGATTTGAGATTGAAATCTTGCAAAAAAATATGATGAAAACCTTGATTTTCGGACTTGTTTTGTTAAGCTCTGTTTTGGATTGATTTTAATTGAGTTTTGTGATGACTAATAAGTTGAAAAAGGGCTTTGATGATATAGAACCCGAAATCCTTGAGATCCTTTAGTTTCTTGATGGTTTTGAGTGGGTTTTTGAGGTGAAATGATGAAGTAATGCTTGCTGGAGGTATAAAGAAGGGTTTAGGTTGTTTTTAGATGTGTTTTGATGTTTATAATTGATTGGAGGTGATGTATGTTGGCTGGGCTTGGTTTAGGAAGCAATCGATTTAGTTTTCGGTTGTTTCAGATGGGTGAATTGGTGTAGTTTGGGTGAGCAACGAGTTTGTGATTGGTTGCTGGTGTTGAAATGCATTTTAATGCATTTAGATCTCTGTTTTGATAATGTGAAAATAGGGGATCTTGATCCGGGAGCAAACATGACGTTTTTGGAGGCTCTAGAAGAGTATATTTCGTGTCGGCGAGCAAGGCTTCGCGTATCGGTGAGTGGAAATGGATTTTCCAACTTTGTAACGCTTTGAGCGTGGTCTTGGGAGCTTAGTGTAAGTTTGAAACGCTTAGCTAAGCTCAAGAGTAAGTGATTCGAAAGTCTTTCTCGGAATGTGCTATGTTTTTGTTAGAAAATGCACTTGAAGTAAATGTGATTTTTATTTACTGTTTTAAAGCATGTTTGAGCATTGATAATGCTAGTGTTTAATGCCATGTTGTTAAGGATGCATTTGGTAGATGATCCTTGGATTTGAGAAATGTATGTATTTGAGATTAAGCATGGTTATGCTTGTGAAAATGGTATTGTGTTGATGCTTGTAAAACAGTGGAATATTGATGTTAAATGATTATATTGGCAAGTGATGAAAATGGTTTTTGGTTACTTTAATCGGACATAGTTAGCCAGCTATAGGATTGGGTGCACCGTGAATAAAGTCGCATTGGATGTCGAGGGGTTGTGATTGTACCGTATACTCCATCTAAGTACCCTAACGATTGAGGCTAAGATCACAACGGTGGATGTTAATTCCGCGTGTGGATCTTGTGATATGTGTCTCGTGCTCTCGTTAGTGGAATTATACAACTACCGATGAGTGGTGTTGTGGGGTTGTGATTATACCGTTATACTCCACAACGGGTGTCACAACGATGGAGGGTTGCTCTCGTGTGTGAGCCTTCTGTAGTCCGGTAGTGTGTATGAAGCATGTGGGACAACGCTTGTAATCCGCATATCCGATTGTGTCATTTGTGTTGGTTTTGGTATGGTTTGAGAAATGATCACTTGCGAGCCAATATAATGTTGTTGATTAATAATTTAAGCATGAGATGCTTGTGGTTTATGCTAGAATGCATGTGATGCTTGGTTTAAGAATGAGCAAATGATTATTTGCTGTTATTTTAATGATGACTAAAGCATGTGGTTTGAAAAGTGCATTGATGTTTAGAAGAGCATGTTTTTAAGAAAGGCATAAGTTTGCAATTGATGATGCAATGGTTTTATGAAATTCATTGATGAATGTTGTTTTAGCGATACTCACTAAGCTATATGCTTACGCTCGTTTGTTTCATCAATGCAGAGAATTGAGCATTCAAGGCAGCCCAATAGCAAGGGGATTCCAAGAGTTTTTAACTAAACAATGTGCTTTTCTGGTATGCGTATCGATACATGGGGAAGTGTATCGATACACTAAGGCTAATTCCAGGCTTTTCGGTACAGGGCTATCGATACAGATTGCCCGCGTATCGATACGCCCATGCCAAGTTTGAAGGTCATACCGATATGCGAGGAAGCGTGTCGATACGCTCTTCCCATATTTTTCTACCGTCTTCCCACGTATCGATACAAGCTCAGGTGTATCGATACGGGTAGTTAAAATTCGGTTAAAAGTATCTTCTTAAGTCTTGAAATGTTACGTTTTGGTCCTTGAATGTCTTTTGATCAATTGGATGAGTTTGGATGATCCGTTTGAGATGAAACTTGACATGCTGGCATGTTACATGACTAATTTTGGATTGGTAACTTTAAAACCTGTTTAGTCCTTATAATTCTAGAAATTTATAATTTAGTCCCTAAAAGATGTTTGTATGCAATTGAACCCCTAATTGAATTCCGTTCGCTGTGACACTTCTGCTAAATCAAAATGCTAATCATATAGGATAATAATGTGTACCTAGAAAAGATAAAATAAAAAAGGGTCGTTAATTGAGATTGAGTTTAACGAGTTGACTTTGGTTTTCCCCGTGTAATCTTCTTAGTTCGGGTTGGGCGTCTAGGCCGGGCTAAGGGGGTTACATTTGTTGGTATCAGAGCCAGATTGCGAAAGAATTGGGGATGATGGTATGTGAATTTGGTATGTTTTGATGTATGTGGATTGAAAAAGCATGTTTTGATTGAATGTTGGAGCTTATGCCATGCATGATTGATGTAAATCATATGTGAGATGAATATAATTGTAAGTTGATGATGTGATGTTGATATGTGCCGATTTTGGATGATGGAAAGCATGATGAGTTTGATATGCTCTTGTATGCTATGTTATGCTTGAGGGAAATCGGGGTACCCATTTCCTTATTACACTGATTAAATGTTTTTGTGAACTTGGATCCTTGCTTGAGGCTAGCCTAAATGGTTTGTTTTGTTTTATTGTTATGCCTTGTTAAAAATAGCACTATTGGTCTGAGGAGAGAGCTAAGGTCAAACACGATAGTGCCCGCGGCTGAGCAGGGCGATCAGGGTGAGCAAGGGGCTGATGTCCCTCATGGTGGAAATTTACCTCCTCCACCAGCACCGGGAGGTGGGGAGTAGGAGCAGCAAGGACACGCTGGTCCGGGTTTGGGTGATCTAACGTCGTTGGTTCAGGCGATCAACGGGGCGTTTCAGGCTGCAGTAGCCGAATCGCATGTTCAGGCCCCTGCAGCTGGGCAGTCTGGTTTACCTTTGGAGAGGTTGAGGAGCCTAAGAGCTGTTGAGTTCTTTGGTATGTTTCCTGAGGCGTCAGAAGCTTGGTTGGCAAGCACGATCCATATCATGGATCAGATGGGCTGTAATGATGTGCGCAAGCTGGGATGCGTTATTTCTCTTCTCCAGGGTGATGCGTATAGTTGGTGGACGACTACCACTGCGGGAGTGGAACCCAATGAAGTAGATTGAGAGTTTTTCAAGGGTTCCTTTAAGAGAAAGTATCTAGGTGTGAGATACTTGGATGAAAAGAAACGCAAGTTCATGTCGCTAGTACAGGGAACCCTTTTTGTGGCTGAGTACAAGGTCCAGTTCGTACGTCTGAGCCAGTATGCCCCTGAGCTGATACCTAGTGAGAGGCACCATTGTGATCGCTTCTGGTACGGACTGGTACAGGAAGTCAAGACATACATGTTGGCTGCGGATTACACTGATTTCAATATGCTTGTGTGTCGAGCCAAAGACATTGAACAAAACTTGGGTTTGGCATCCCGAGGAGTTGGTTTTAGCTCTGGAAAGAGAGCAGTTGAGTCTAGTTCCGGAGGTGGATGAAACAAGAGGGGATGAGATAAGAGATATCAAACCTGCCAGGCGAGGCAATGCTGGGCATGGTGCACCGGCTCAGGGAGATCGGATGAGAGCGGAACATAACACATGCTGGACGTGTGGATCTCGGGGTCATCTGAGGAGAGATTGTCCTCGAGTGGCTAGGGAGGTTCAGGCTCTTGTGGTGGTAACAGGGAATTTGTGCTGGAACTGTGGTTCATCAGATCACATGAGGCGAGAGTGTCCTTTGTTGGCTGGTGGAGGCCAAGGACGTGCACCTACTACGGCTGAACCTCAGAGAGGCTGTGGGAGCGGCCGAGGGAACTTTCAGAGGAGAGACGAGGGTCAGCGAGGCATTGCACATGTGGTAGCAGTTCGGCCTGAGGGAGGCAGTCCTGCGAGGGTCTATGCTCAGTGTGAGGAGCACAATGATACCGATGTTATCGCAAGTACCTTTTCTCTTCAGTCTTTATCATTACTAGCTTTGATTGATTCCGGATCTACGCATTCTTATATCTTGAGTGAGCATGCACATTTGCTTGATATACCTGTTGAGTTGCTCGAAGTAGGAATGCAAGTGACTAGTTCTTTTGGTGTGACTGTAGTCACTAGGAAGTTGTATAGGAGATGCCCTTTGTCTGTGCAAGGTCATGTTTTTCTTGTGGATTTGATGGAGTTACCCTTTAAGGTGACCCGCTTGACCTTGCACAGACAAAGGGTATTATCAGTTGAAGGTGAAAGATGTAGATGTACCTAAGACAACTTTTCGGACAAGGTACATGCATTACGAGTTCTTAGTGATGCCGTTTGGTTTGACCAACGCACCTACTGCTTTCATGGACATGATGAATCGTGTGTTCCATGAATTCTTGGATCAGTTTGTGGTGGTGTTCATCGATGATATCCTTGTGTACTCTCGTACTGATGAGGATCATGATAAACATCTTCAGATAGTTTTACAAGCGTTGATGGAAAATCAGTTGTATGCCAAGCTAAGTAAGTGTGAGTTTTGGCTTAAGAAGGTGGTCTTCCTTGGACATGTTGTATCAGCTGAGGGTATTCGCGTTGATCCGCACAAAGTAGAGGCTGTGATGAGTTGGAAGGTGCCTAAGTCAGTGACAGAGGTACGAAGTTTCCTTGGTTTAGCCGGGTCTTACCGAAGATTTGTCTAGAGTTTCTCGAAGATTGCTGCACCTTTGACCAAGTTGTTGCAGGAGAATGTTCGCTTTGAGTGGACAGATGCGAGGCAACAAGCTTTTGAGAAGCTGAAGGAAGCTTTAATGCAAGCTCCTATCCTGATTCAACCTGAGTCTGGTAAGGAGTTTGTGGTCTATAGTGATGCGTCCATTGTTGGTTTGGGCTGTATGTTGATGCAGGATGGTAAGGTGGTAGCCTATGCATCTAGACAGTTGAAGGTGCATGAGCGTAACTACCCTACTTATGATCTTGAGCTTGCGGCTGTTGTGTTTACTTTGAAGATCTGAAGGCATTACCTGTACATCGAGAAGTGTGTTGTGTTCACGAATCATAAGAGCTTGAAGTATCTCATGTCTTAGAAGGAGTTGAATCTTAGGCAACGTCGTTGGGTGGAGTTGCTTAAGGATTATGATCTATCGATCGAGTATCACCCGGGTAAAGCTAATGTTGTTGTTGATGCTTTGACCAGGAAAGTGGCCGTAGAGTTGAGGGTGATGTTTGCTCGCTTGAGCATATCGCGTGATGGTGGTCTTATCGCTGAGTTGCAGGTGAAACCATCTTTGATTCAGTTTATCAAAGATAAGCAGTTGCTTGATGATTCCCTTGTTTCACATGTTTAAGACATTGCGGAGGGTAAGCCTTCAGATTTCAGTTTTAATGATGACGGTGTTCTGTGCTTTGTAAGTCGAATAGTGGTGCCATATAATGTTGAGTTGAGACGCACTATTTTGACTGAATCTTATAGTTGTCCTTTTACTATGCATCATGGTAGTACGAAGATGTATCGTGATTTGAAGAATGAGTACTACTGGGTGGGGTTGAAAAAGGATGTGGCTGAGTTCGTTTGTAAATGCATGGTGTGTCAGCGGGTGAAAGCTGAACATCAGGTTCCTTCGGGGTTGTTGCAGCCTCCGAGAATCCCAGAATGGAAGTGGGAGAGAATTACCATGGATTTTTTGTATGGGTTACCATTGTCACCGTCAAAGAAGAATTTAGTTTGGGTGATTGTTGATCGACTTACAAAGTGTGCACATTTCCTGCATGTGCATACTACATATACCTTTGATAAGTTGGTTGAGTTGTACATAGCTAAGATTGTGCGGTTGCACGGTGTGCCAAAGTCCATAGTGTCAGATAGGGATCCGAGGTTTACAGCGCGATTTTGGGAAAGCTTGCATCAAGCCTTGGGTACACGGTTGAATTTTAGTACTTCTTATCACCCGTAGACGAATGGACAGTCGGAACGTGTAATCCAGGTGCTTGAGGACATGTTGAGATGCTGCGTGATAGGTTTTCAGGGTTCTTGGGAGAAGCACTTGCAGTTGGTTGAGTTTACTTACAATAATAGTTATCAGGCAAGTATTCAAATGGCTCCATACGAGGCTTTGTATGGGAGAAGATGTAGAACCCCTCTTTGTTGGGCTGAAGCTGGGCAAAAGTTGATTTCGATGCCAGCTATTTTAAAGGGAACCATCAAGAAGGTGAAGCTCATTTGTGAGTGTTTGAAGGCAGCATCGGATCGACAAAAGTCTTACGCGGACTTGAAGCGTAAAGAGATTAAGTTCGCCGTTGGCGAACGTGTGTTCTTGAAGGTATCGCCTTGGAAGAAGGTGATGAGATTTGGGCTTAAGGGTAAGCTTAGTCCAAGGTTCATTGGACCTTACGAGGTTGTGGAGCGTATTGGTCCTGTGGCGTATCGGTTGAGATTGCCTTTAGAGCTGGAAAAGATACATGATGTATTTCATGTCTCGATGTTGCAGAGGTACATATCGGATCCTTCGCACGTGATGCCTGTTGAGAAGATAGAGTTGAATCCGGATCTATCGTATGATGAGGAACCAGTGAGGATTCTGGATGTAAGCAACAAAGTTCTTCGTGGTAAGACGATAGAGCTTGCGAAGGTGTTGTGGCGACACCGAGGAGTTGAGGAGGCCACGTGGGAAAGCAAGGCGGACATGCTGAAGCAGTTTTCGCACCTTTTTCCTTCAGGTAAAATTTCGAGGACGGAATTTCCTAAGTAAGAGAGAGTTTTAACGCCCTGGTTTTGGGCCTAGATGTTTTAGACATCGGATCGGATCGGTCGGGAACGATTCGAATCGAGTTTGGTGAGTTAAGGAAATCAAGGATCGAGATAGGATAAAACTATGATAAAAATTTCTAAGAGGGCAATTTTTAAAAAGGTAAAGTGATACATTTTGGGCCTATAAAATCAATTTTAAGAGGTCGGTCAAATCAATTTTACAAAAAGAGTTTCGGAAGTAATACATTTTGGGTAGTGACCAAAATGTAAAGTTTTAAAACTATAGAAAATGCAATTTTTAAAAAAGAAGCCAAAATCTTAGAATCTTTAGGGAGCTTTATGGAAATTTAGCTTTTCCTTAATATGACATGTGTTTTAAAAGGGGTTTTAAAGTGATTTAATAAAGGGGTTTTTATTTAATTAAAATTAATAAAAAAGTGAGATTTCATTTGACGTAACTACCTTTCTCTTCTCATTTTCAGCCAAACACCATTTTAACTCACTTTCTCCAGAATTCTTTTCTCCCAAACACTCTCTCATTATTTTCTAAACAAATTTCAAGAGTTCTTTCAAGTTCTTCAAGATTTTTGCTAAGGAAAACTTGTCATTCATTGAGAAGACCAAGGATTGGAGGTAAATCACGTTCTCAACCTTCAATCTAGGTTCTTTATTAAAATTCCCAAGATCTTTGGCTTCTAATTAATGTTTTTAGTTGAGTTTTCATTATAATATTGATTTGAGATTGAAATCTTTCAAAAATATGATGAAAACCTTGATTTTCAGATTTGTTTTGTTAAGCTCTATTTTGGATTGATTTTAATTGAGTTTTGAGATGACTAATAAATTGAAAAAGGGCTTTGATGATATAGAACTCGAAATCCTTGAGATCCTTGAGTTTCTTGATGGTTTTGAGTGGGTTTTTGAGGTGAAATGATGAAGTAATGCTTCCTGGAGGTATAAGGAAGGGTTTAGGTTTTTTAGATGTGTTTTGATGTTTATAATTGATTGGAGGTGATGTATGTTGGCTAGGCTTGCTTTAGGAAGCAATCGATTGAGTTTTCAGTTGTTTCAGATGGGTGAATTGGTGTAGTTTGGGTGAGCAACGAGTTTGTGATTGGTTGCTGGTGTTGAAATGCATTTTCATGCATTTAGATCTCTGTTTTGATAATGTGAAAACAGGGGATCTTGATCCGAGAGCAAACATGACATTTTTGAAGGCTCCGAAAGAGTAATTTTCGTGTCGGCGAGCAAGGCTTCGCGTATCGGTGAGTGGAAATGGATTTTCCAGCTTTGTAACGCTTTGAGCGTGGTCTTGGGAGCTTAGTGTAAGTTTGAAACACTTAGCTAAGCTCAAGAGTAAGTGATTCGAAAGTCTCTCTCGGAATGTACTATGTTTTTGTTAGAAAATGCACTTGATGTAAATGTGATTTTTATTTACTGTTTTAAAGCATGTTTGACATTGATAATGCTGGTGTCTAATGCCATGTTGTTAAGGATGCATTTAGTAGATGATCCTTGGATTTGAGAAATGTATGTATTTGAGACTAAGCATGGTTATGCTTGTGAACATGGTAATGTGTTGATGCTTGTAAAACAGTGGAATATTGATGTTAAATGATTATATTGGTAAGTGATGAGAATGGTTTTTGGTTACTTTAATCGGTTATAGTTAGCCGACTATAGGATTGGGTGCACCGTGAATAAAGTTTCCTTGGATGTCGAGGGGTTGTGATTGTACCGTATACTCCATCCAAGTACCCTAACGATTGAGGCTAAGATCACAATGGTGGATGTTAATTCCACGTGTGGATCTTGTGATATGTGTCTCGTGCTCTCGTTAGTTGAATTATACAACTACCGATGAGTTGTGTTGAGTGGTTGTGATTGTACCGTTATACTCCACCACGAGTGTCACAATGATAGAGGGTTGCTCTCGTGTGTGAGCCTTGTGTTGGCCGGTAGTGTGTATGAAGCGTGTGGGACAACGCTTGTAATCCGCGTATCCGATTGTGTCATTTGTGTTGGTTTTGGTATGGTTTGAGAATTGATCACTTGTGAGCCAATATAATGTTGTTTATTAATAATTTAAGCATGAGATGCTTGTGGTTTATGCTAGAATGCATGTGATGCTTGGTTTAAGCATGAGCAAAAGATTATTTGCTGTTATTTTAATGATGACTAAAGCATGTGGTTTGAAAAGTGCATTGATGCTTAGAAGAGCATGTTTTTAAGAAAGGCATGAGTTTGCAATTGATGATGCAATGGTTTTATGAAATGCATTGATGAATGTTGTTTTAGCGATCCTCACTAAGCTATATGCTTACGCTCGTTTGTTTCATCAATGCAGAGAATTGAGCATTCAAGGCAGCCCAATAGCAAGGGGATTCCAAGAGTTTTAACTAAAAAATGTATGTGGTTCACCCTTAGTGTAATAAGAGGCAATGGGTGGGATTCCTACTTTTTTGATTTGTTGCTGATGTTGCTACCTTAAGCATGTTTGGTTTCTGATTTTGGACTTGTAATCGGTCTCTAATTGGTTTCATGGTTTGCTTATAGTGTGTTGCCTATGCTTTAGCTTGTTTTCTTAAGCATGCTTGAATAGCTAATGTTTCACCATGGTTTGAGGTGTTCGATGAGCCTGATTTACTGTTTGATGATGTTTACATGTCTAATAGGTATATTATAACGTGTATGCATGATTTAAGCTCGTTTGGATATGGCTAAGTGTGTTTAAATGCCTTTGGAATGTGCTTTTCTGGTATGCGTATCGATACACGGGGAAGTGTATCGATACACTAAGGCTAATTCCAGGCTTTTCGGTACAGGGCTATCGATACAGATTGCCCGCGTATCGATACACCCATGCCAAGTTTGAAGGTCATACCGATATGCGAGGAAGCGTGTCGATACGCTCTTCCCATCTTTTGTTACTGTCTTGCCACGTATCGATACATGCTCAAGTGTATCGATACGGGTAGTTAAAATTCGGTTAAAGTATCTTCTTAAGTCTTGAAATGTTACGTTTTGGTCCTTGAATGTCTTTTAATCAATTGGATGAGTTTGGATGATCCGTTTGAGATGAAACTTGACATACTGGCATGTTACATGACTAATTTTGGATTGGTAACTTTAAAACTTGTTTAGTCCTTATAATTCTTGAAATTTACAATTTAGTCCCTAAAAGGTGTTTGTATGTAATTCGACCCCTAATTGAGTTCCGTTCGCTGTGACGCTTCCGCTAAATCAAAATTCTAATTATATAGGATAATAATCTGCATCTAGAAAAGATAAAATAAAAAGGTTGTTAGTCGAGGTTGACTTTAACAAGTTGACTTTTGTTTTCCCCGTGTAATCTTCTTAGTTCGGGTCGGGCGTCTAAGCTAGGCTAAGGGGGTTACACTTACTAAGCCTTGTGTGTTTACGCTCTCATTTTTCCATCAATGAAGATAATTGAGGTTTCGGAGGTAGAAAGTATCAAGGGATCTCAAGAGACTTAGTTTAAGAAAGTATGTTTCAGTTTAGACTAAAGTAATAAGGGCAATGAGGTATCCGTTGAGTTGTTGGGAGATTTATGTAAACTCCCTTTTGAGCATGTTTGGTTTGCTATTTTAGACTTTTAAATGGCCATTGGTATTTGGTTTATGCTTTACTTTGCATTTTGGTATCTTGCTTGGTTTGACAATAGGTTGCATGCCTATAGTTTACCTTTGATGCAAATGCTCATGTTATGTTGATGAATACGCCATGTATGTTTGAGGTTTGATGCCTAAATACGTTGAATGCATGTCGGAATGTTTTAGGTTGGATTAAAGTGTGAAAAACAAGTAAAAAGTGACATTACAGGCAGATAAGTGCCCAAAAGTCCTATATTTTGACCCCATTTTTCATGGCAATTATCACTCAACCTACACCCATTTGAGCTGCATTATGGCCCTACATGCATAGATTTCATCATTTAAGCCTTTGGGCTTTATATTCTATTTATTCTATGAAAAAGGTATTATTTGATACATGTTTGGTGCCTTTGCTGATTTGCACGATGCTAGGGCAGGATGATGCAATGACGACACTGAAGGACAAGGGAAGAAAGAGACAGAACTAGCTAGTAGCAGACCCTGATCGAACCAAGCCACAACCGATAGCTTCTACTAAGGGAAGCTGATTTATAATGAAGCCTTGTGGAACAAAGCCATTAACAAACCCATGTCGTGGCAACTAAAAGCCATGCCGCGGCCGTGTACTATTGCACCTGCTAGAGTGAAAATCAGGCAAAGTGGTAGCTGATTTGAAGAGCTTTAAATGCCGGATTTTTCTACACCCTTTTGCGTGGTAGTTGGGGCTCGAGAAAAGGACGAAAACATGGGAGGAAGGATAAAGTTGGACTTTTGGTCAAAATGTATAATGTAATAAATTAAAGAGATTCACCTCTTTAATAAAGATTAGTCCAAGTCCAACTTAACTTCTTCTCCAAGAAGGATTTGTGCCTACATCTTCTCCTATATAAAGAGGCTCGCCGTCATCAAGAGAAGAGAGTTCGAGAGAGAGAGAAGAACTTAGGGTTAGGATTAGTTTGTTCAGCAGTCGTGTGAAGATTGTACTTTGTTTTTGTTCTTAATGCAACTAAGTTGAGGTTTTCTTATTCTTTGTGTTAATCATTCTTGTATTCTTGTCGAGAGAGAGAGTTTGTGAGATTATCCATTTATTCGATGTCGAGAGAGTTGAATTCACGTAACGAGTAAGCACGGTTTTCATCCAAGGGTGTTAACTAATTCGGCCTAGAGACAGGTTAAGAATTTCCGCGGCTAAGAAAAGCGTGTGATTGGTTGGTGTTTGACTTTGGTTTACGCTGAGAGGTATGGTCAGAGTTTAGCCATCAACAGTGTTCCGAGCTTAGAGATAAGGAAGAGCCATCCAAGGATGCTTTGCCAAAGCCTTAACAAGCATTTGCCCAAGAGCAAGAGATTGTCGCGGCAGAGAATCAACCTTTGCAGCCGCAGCAGGAACTTAGGTTTCTGCCACGGTAGTATAGTGTTGCAGCATTCAAGAACAGAGACAAGTTAATAGGATTCCACACTACGACGCATTCTAATCCGGCCCATTCTATCAACGCTAATCTTCTCTTTACTTTTACTTATGGATTTCTTATGTTTTAGTATTTTTAGATTACTCAACAACCCAACTCATTTGTGTTTTTATTTTAATTATTCTGTAGTGCGAGGAAGTAGGACCAAAAGGATAGCTCAATCCCTATGGAGAAGATACTCGATATATTTATCACTATATTACTTGACGTATACATTTGCACTATTCCGGGGCACTTTTATGCGAGCATCAAGTTTTTGGCGCCGTTGTCAGGGATTGGCAACTTTTGTTTTTATTTTCTTGCACTCTTTATTTTATTTATTTTTATTTTAGTACTAATAATACTTGGTTTTGTCTTGGGGCATGACTGGAGCAAACCCAAGAAGCCCATTGCGAGAACCATATCCTGAAATTGAACACACTTTCCTAAGGCTTAGGCGAGAAGCCGCAATGCAGCAACCTGAGGACCAAGCCTGAGGTCGCGGTTGAGGCATCAACCAAGGGGCCCCGGTACATAATGTCATAGGGCAGCATCCTGCCGAGGGGCAGCCACTTGTCGATGGGTGGCAAAATATCCCGGTAGGAGATGGAGCAAATCTGCAAGCCCCATTCGTACCAATACGACACCTAACAGTCCGAGACTACCTTGAAGAGGACCTTTGCGGACTAAACCCTAGAGTTGTTACCCAGAGATAGAGGCCGCCCACTTTGAGCTGAAGCCCGTGATGTTTAAAATGATCAATACTATGGGGCAATTTGGCGGTTCAGCAATTAAAGATGCCAAACAACACCTCAAGTCCTTCCTCCAGATTTGTAACTCATTTAAATTACAGGGAGTACATGAGGATATTCTAAGATTGAAAATGTTCCACTATTCGCTGAGGGATAGGGCAAAAACCTGGCTCAATAGTATCCTAGAAGGATCAATTGGATTCTGGAGTG
Source organism: Hibiscus trionum (assembly GCA_030270665.1). Taxonomy (NCBI): domain Eukaryota; kingdom Viridiplantae; phylum Streptophyta; class Magnoliopsida; order Malvales; family Malvaceae; genus Hibiscus; species Hibiscus trionum. The sequence continues at coordinate 15,511,433 of BSYR01000010.1, forward strand.
ATCTTTGTCGTGATTTCTTAGCACGCTTTAATCCTACAAATTTAATTGATAAATTGTGTAACGAGATCACTTCTTTTCGACAGGCTGATGAAGAGTCCATTGTTGAGTGCATAAATGTTCTATATTTTAACCCTCATTTATCCATATTATTGATGCACTCAAAAATGTTTAGTTGCATTTTAGGATAGAATTTTCATAAACATCACATATAGATAATTTTGCTCAAATGTTGCTGATTTCGATCAATTCTTGCATGTACCTGTCTTGACAGCATCCAGGGCAACAGAGGAACAGAAGATAACTGCAGAGCTGGAAGTGAAAGGTCGAAGAAAACTGCCTTATACATCACTGTCGTGACTTCTGCCGTGACAGAGATGGCAACAATGAAGAAGAAATGATGGAAAATGTGAAGTGGAGTTCGACTGATATAGGATTTCAAGCATGACTTTTGTAGACCTCTTGCATTATTTTTGGAGTCCAGAAGCACAAAGAAGGCCTTGCCCAATGTTTGAGGAGAAAAGTCAAAGCAAGAAGATAAGGCGAATTAAAGGAAGTCTACTCAGAGATTTAGTCTTTAAATGAATTGTACTTTAATTTGAACTAGTATTCTTGGTCATTAAGAAAACTAACACCCAAGGCCTATATATATGCTTGTATTTCGACCTAGAGAATGAAAACCTAGTTCCTAGTTGTCTTCCATTATAAACCCTAGCTTTCCCCTTCTCCATCATGTTCTAAATTTTCCCCAGGGCTAAGGGTTGATATCGTAAAGTAGTTGTAAGGGTTAAACTGTTTCTTAGGATTTTTTGTTCAATTCAATAAAACTTCAAGTTTATTTACTCTAGTTTTCATATCTCATAAGAATAACGGGAGAGCATTGTGAGGTTATCTATTTACTTAATATCAGGAGAGTTAAGTATACGAAAGGAGTAAATACAAGTTTTCCAGTTTATGGTTAAACTATCTTGACCTAGGGATAGGTACAAGGTTAAGCGGCTAAAGAAGAATTCACAAACATCGGTGCTCATCCTTCGATTCACGCCGGGAGGTATCATCCAAGACGTGTTCGTCGACATAACTTGGACCTAGGGATAGGACGAGTCACAACAGGGGTTCTTGCCGAACTTGAAGTAACAAAGTTTTTGTTCGCTGCCGCGACATCAACATACCTCTATCGCGACAGGTGCTGCCGCGACAGGTGCTGCCGCGACAGGCTCGGCGACATACACAACAGAAGTCCGCTGAACAGTGCAACACCTGTACTATTGAACAAATTAATACCAGCCTGCTTTCTCAATATGATTTCTTCATTTTTTTGGCCTATCTTAAAGATTTAACAAAACTCCTTATTAAGCTTATCTTTTTTCTTGTGCAGAACTTTAAAGTTAGAAGTATTTCCAGTCCATGTGGAGACGATATCCGATACTTCGTATCACTATATTACTTGCGTCGTGTATACTTGCACTCAATTGCGATAGTCTTATTTACACGCAACAAATTTTTGGCGCTGTTGCCGGGGACTGGCAACATACCTTTACCTTTAATTACTGCACTTTTTATTTTTATTTCTTTTCTATTTCCAGTTGTTATATTTCCTTGTGCTTTTCACAAGGTTTTTTTCTCTTGCTTATGCGCAGATCGAGACGTTGTACAGATCTTGAATATAAACTAGACCCGGAAATCGATCGGACGTACCATCTTAGGAACCAAGCCCGACTCTTGATAGAAAGAAACCACTATCTTGAGGAAAGACTTGAAGCAATGGGGAACGAAGGACAAGGCAATGGGGCAAATAACAATAATAACTACCCCAGGGTTTGATGTTAATCCTCCTGCTTATGCTCAAGATAACCGGCAACCTCCTGCTGCCCTGGTAGCATGACAGACATGCCGAGAATATATGGACAATGATCAAGTTGAACTGCAAATTACACTGCCAGATGTGGAAGCTGAACACTTTGAACTAAAACTTGTGATGTTCAGCATGATAAATTCAGCCGGACAATTTAGTGGTTCTGCTACAGAGGATGCACGTGAACATTTGAAAACCTTGTAGGAGATCTGTGGATCATTCAGACAACCAGGAATAAGCCCGAAAGTGCTGAGACTCCGACTATTTCCCCATTCATTGAAGGATAGAGCAAAATCCTGGTGGAATAAGTTAACGTCGGGTTCAATAAGAACTTGGGCAGATCTTTGTCGTGAATTCCTCTCTCGTTTTAATTCTTCTCTTTTAACTGAAAGATTGCGTAACGAAATTGCTACTTTTCAACAGGAAGACGATGAACCAATGCATGAGGCATGTGATCGTTTTACAACTCTCTTACGAAATTGCCCGATGCACGGATTCCCTGTATGGAACCAGGTCGTCAAATTCTACAATGCTGCCAATGCACCCACTCGAATTAGAATAGATTCGGCAGCTAATGGTTTGTTACTAGATAAAGAGCCAGAAGATGCAATGCTTGTGTTGAAAAGGTTAGCAAAGAACGACGAACAGTTCCCCACGGAACGGAGAGGTGGAAGACGAGGAGTATCTGTCAAAGAACAAGAATCTGACAACTCGGTGAGAACCCAATTAGCATACATCACCAAGGTAGTTGAAAACCTGCAGCGGAAGAACGAATCTAAGGCGGTGTTTTCTACCGAGAAGATGTGTGAAACGTGTTGTGGAAACCACAGTACAGAGTAGTGTCCCCTACAACTGGAAACGAGAATGTATGTTGGAAACTTCAACAAGAATAGAAGCTACGACTCCAACAATTATAACCCGAATTAGAGGAAGAATCCTAAATTCTCATGGAGTAACCCATAAAATGCTCTAAATCCTCCTATCAGGAATAATCAGAACCAAGGAATTCCCAGAATAATGTCACGACAGCAGCCACAACAGCAGCCGACATCATCAACAAGTACATTAGAACATACCCTATAAGCTTTCATGTCTCAAACTGGAGCATATATGGCCAACATGGATCACTTTGTCAAGAAGACTGAAACATTTATGGATAAAACAGAGATGGAAATGACAAACCATTAGGCCACATTGAAGTCTCTAGAGACACAGATGGGTCAGGTAGCCCAGTTCATCAACACCAGACAGAATGTAGGATTCCATAGTGATACTGAGGTCACTAGAAAACTCACACACGAGCAGTGTAAAGCTATAACAACGAGAAGTGGGAAACATCTACAAGGGCCAAAAATTAAAGAAACACCTAGTAAGGAACTGGCCCTACAGACACCTGTCGACGACACTTCCCCGGCAGACTTGAAGCAACCTGCTGTCGCTACCCATGCCAGGATAGCAGAAGAATTGGAGGAGGCGACAGAAGAAATTGAAGAATGCGAGCCTCCTCAGATCCGAATTCCATGTGAAGGACGCCTCGAAGATTGTCGTCCTCCATCCCCTTTTCCACTACGGATGAAAAAACAGATACATGAGTACCAGCTTAAGAAGATCTATGATGTTTTTAAGAAAGTACATATCAATATTCCGTTGTTTGAGGCCATCAAGCAGATGCTTGGTATGCAAAGTTCCTTAAAGATGCAATGTCCAAGAGATCCAGACTTAGGGAGTTTGAAAATGTAGTCATGGCAGAAGGTTGCATGGCAATCCTACATTCGTACACCCCCAAATAAGAAGGATCCTGGGAGTTTCATTATAACATGTATAATAGGTGATCAGTATGTGGGTAAGGCACTTTGTGATCTTAGAGCTAGTATTAATCTAATGCCCAAATCTGTTTTTCAGAAATTAGGTATTGGACAAGCAAGACCCACAACAATCATGTTGCAATTGCCAGACCGCTCTTACGTGCAGCCGAAAGGAAAAATTGAAGACATTCTGGTAAGAGTGGATAAATTCATATTTCCCGCTGACTTCCTTGTTCTAGACTGTGAAGCGGATGAGAATGCACCGATAATCCTAGGGCGACCCTTCCTAGCCACAGGCAGAACAGTGATCGATGTAGAGAAGTGTAACACCCCAATTTTGGGCTTGGAAGTTTAGGGTCTGAACTAGACCGGTCTGATTTTCGGTTCGAATATAAAAGGAGGTTTTAGGGAAAGCCTAGTTCGGGATGCTTTAAAAATATGGAAAAAATACTTAAAAATCCTCTTTTAATATATATAGAAGAGTGGTGAAATCAATTTTACAAAATAAGGTTTGGAAATACTACATTTCGGTGTAGTGACTAAAATGCGATTTTTGAAAAGTTTAGTGGTGACTGTTTTGTAAGGATTGAAACTTTGAATCTTTAAGGAGCTAATATACCTACAAATGATTTCTCCAGATTTTTCCTTAATTTGAGTGAATTAATTAATGTTTTAATTAATTAAATGAAATGAGAAACTACTTTTTGGAATTTCATAACTACCTTTTCCTAAATCTTTCTCATTCCTTTTTTCTGTCAAAATTCCATCATCCAAACACTATTTCTCCAGCAACTTTTTCATTGATCTTCACTTCAATTGATGAGATTTCTATCATCAATTAATTCCTAATCAATCTTGTATCAAATCCTTTTGATTTCCTCATTGAATTTTCAAGGAAATTGGCCCAAATCAAGGAGAAATCACCATTTAGAGGTAAGATTGTTCTTCTCCTCTAAATACTCAGTTCTTTACTGAAATTCCCAAGCTGTCAATCCTTAATTTAAGTTTTATAAATGGTTTTAATGTTAGAAACTTGATTTTGACTTAAAACTCAAGATTTGGAAGAAATCTTGAAGAATTTCGTTGAGATTGATTAGGCTCTGTTTTGAGATGATTCTTTAATGTATTTTGGATGTCTAATGACGTGGAAATGAGGTTTTATCAATGCAATCCCGAATAGGTTATATTTCCTAAGTTTTTGCTTATGAAAATGGTGGTTTTTGAGGTGTTTTTCGTGTTCTGTTATAGTTGGAGGTATAAGGACGAGTTGAGGTATATTTTGGATGTTGATTGATGTTTAGAAATGGTTAGAAGTGATGGTTCTTGGCTGGGTTAAGTTGTGAAAGAGTTTGGAGGTGTTTTCAGTTGTGTTTGGTAGCCGAAATATTGGTTTTTGGTAGATCAGCGAGTTTAGGTGTGTTGGCTGAAGATTTCAATGCATGATGATGCATTAATCCTATGCTTTGATGTGTTTAAAACAGGGGAAACATCTTCGGACACTATTGGAGTTGATCCAGAGGCTTGATTGGCGTTTCGGCAAGCGTGCGAAACGTAATCGGTGAGTGGAGTTGGATTTCCAGCTTTGAAACAATTTTTTGAAGGTTATGGGAGCTTAGTTTAAGTCTAATCAACTTAGCTAAGCTCAAGAGTAGGTTTTCGGAAAAACTCCCTCGAATGTACCATGAAGTGGTTGATGCATTGGTTGTAAATTGCATGTTTAAATTCTGTTTTGAAAGCATGTTTTATCATGGTTAATGCTGGTTTTGAAAGCCATGTGTTGAAGGATGCTCATGGTAAGAGATCCTTGTTTTGGCATGTTGTTAAATTGGTAATGATGCATGGTGATGCATGGCAGCCAACACATGCTTGAATGATGCTTGAATCATACTTTTCAGCCCTAAATCTTATAGAATAGTCTATCGTCCAACTTGGCATGTTCTTTAAATTGGTTAGGCAATCGTCCAGGTAAGTTATTCGAACCTTTAAATTATACTTCGGATAACCATTTAATCCAAAAGCCATCTACTGTTGGAAAGTAGATTGGTGCGTTCTCCTTTTTCCACATCAATCAGTGATCTTCCCGTGGCTAAGAAGGGTCGCCCAAGGATGATTGGTGCGTTTTTGTGCGTGCAGTCCAAGATACTCTCCCTCATGTAGCGTCCCACATTTATGGGCCGGTTGTTCATGATTGAGTGGATTAGGGCTAGCCTCTGCTGGTCCACTGTGGTATGATGGGAGGACGGCAGAATCCGCTTCTTGATGAAAGCGTTCCATAATTTAGCTTCTGGAAGCAGCTGCCCCCTTCTTACGGTGTTGGGATTTTTCTTGCTCGTGTTCCATTCAGTTCCTTCTTCTGTCACTTCTGTCGATGGCAGCATAGAATTCCCTCACCAGTGTTCCATTCATTTCTGCTGGTTGCTCTGCAAATTGTTCCAACCTAAGGGCTCTGATCGTCCTTGCGATGAAAGGCTTGAGACCCATATTCACTGCTTTTGGAGCGTAGAGGAAGCCCCGTTCTTCCCATATATCTCTTGTTGCAAAGGACGGTGGAGGAGTTGCTGTTGGTGGAGAATTTGAAGCAGCATTGCGGCGGGTTCTTCTAGAAGACATGTTAGTTGCAAGGGTTGTTGAAAGTAAAAGAAAGCAAATGAAAACTAAAGGGGGAGAGCAAGTAAGAAAAGCAGAAGTGGATGAAAATGAAAATGAAACGGGGTTTTATAGAAGAGGAGTTGCTGCCCGTTTAATGCTGTAACGGCAGGCGTGAATAACGGAGCGACTGTAGAGCTTTAGCGTGTTTGACGCGTCTGACACGCATTTATGCGTCTGTTACGCGTCTGTCACACGTTTCTGCGTCTTCCGTGACAGTCTGATGACAACCTGTCTTATCCGTGTCTGCGGCGGCAGCTGGAACGACAGGCTTCAATATTGGGCTTTGTTGGGCTGATGGATGGATGGTGGGCTTGGGTCACTTCTCCTATTCTTCTTGACTCCTTTATTTCCTAAAAACAGAAAACATAAAAAACATTATTCGAATAAAATAAACCTAATTTCCTAATAAATAATTAATAATAGAAATAAATAAAATTAAAATTTAGGTTAAATTAGGGATGCCTTGTGGGGCATCTCCTAAGGTAACCACTTCATGTATTCCTGGGGCTTCAGTCCCCTGATAATGCTTGAGGCGCTGTCCGTTGACTTTGAATTGGTGCCCGTCTTTTAATGATCGGATTGTGATGGCACCATGGGGAAAAACTTGTACGACTTGGAATGGGCCAGACCATCTAGATTTTAGCTTCCTTGGGAAGAGTTTCAGTCTAGAATTGAACAACAATACAAGCTGCCCTGGGCAGAACTGTCGTGGCAGCAACTTCCTATCATGCCACTTCTTAGTTTTCTCCTTGTAAATTCTTGCATTGTCGTAGGCCATTGTTCTTATTTCGTCAATCTCGTTCAGATCTAACAGCCTTTTCCGGCCTGCCTTTTTCAAGTCCATATTCACTGCCTTGATTGCCCAGTATGCCCTATGCTCTATCTCGACAGGCAGATGACAGGTTTTCCCATAAATTAGTCGGTATGGAGACATGCCCAATGGAGTCTTAAAAGATGTCATGTATACCATCACCAGCGGGCGGGTTACGGGCCATCTTCTCTAGCTGCTCCTCAAGGTATTCGTTCCTGGCTAAAAGGTGACGAAGTTGTTTCTTGAGATTGAAGGAACGTTCAACTTCCGGATCTAATGGATACTCAGGATCTTCACCTCTTTTAGATCTGCGCATAAACAAGAAAACCTTGTGAAAAGCAAGAGTTGAAAGCACCAAAGAAAAAAAAAGAAAAATAAAAATAAAAACAAAAAGTGCAATAAAAGAAAGGTAGAGTTATGTTGCCAATCCCCGGCAACGGCGCCAAATCCGTGTCAGCAGCAGCAGTGAAGACAGTGCTTAAAATTTAAGTCTTTTATTTTCTTCTTATTGCTGCCTGCCTTATCTATATTTTGTGATGTACTGCCTTCATTTTTTTCTGTCATTTGCATTGAGGGCAATGCAACCCTTGAGTTTGGGGGTGGCAACCTTCCATTTTAATGGAGTCTAAGTACATCTTTTTAATTAATTTTTGTGTCTTTATTTAAAGTTCTCTTAAAAAAATCAGAAAAGACTGAAAATTTTGGCTTAAAACTGTGATTTGAACTTACCTGTCGCGACAGCTCTGTCGTGGCAGCATCTTTAGGACAGTTTAAGGAGAAGTTTAGAGCCTTTCTATAGTTATGAAAATCTTAAACACCATTGTGACTATTATACTGCTTAGATTTCTTTTAGCCAAACTAGAATAGGAAGCTTAGCACTTGAATAGCCCCTAGAGGTGCCTAACACTGGCTCTAGGAAAGAAGTTTAGCAAAATAGACTCAACAGCCCTAGAGGTGCCCGAAACCGGCACTAGTGAAACTTTAGCTTGAAAAATAGAGAAATCAAGTCAAAACAAAAAAATCAAAGAAGCATGAAAATGTGCCTTCAAGAAGATAAACTTTGGCATAAAAATTCAAGTTAAGAGTTGAATATTCTAGTGAAACTAAGAGAGTCTTGGCATATAACTGTTCACAAGCCTGCACACACTACACGAGGACTATAGGGAGATTCCGGACAGACTCTAAATTATCCGACAGGTTGCTGCCGCCATAGGGAAAGAACGACGGGTAAGGGAAAGTCCACTGTTTGAAAGCCAAAACAAAAATATTTCATTTTTCTTTTAGGTCTTAGTTGCTTGAGGGCAAGCAAAAACCTGAGTTTGGGGGTGTGTTGAGTGTGTAAAAGTTCTATTATTTACACCCTTTTTAACCCATATTTCTGCTGCATTCAAGCATCATTGCATTGCATTTAGGTCAGTTTACAGCAAAACATCACAAATATAGTAAAGGCACAGATTCTACTAAAAGAGGGCTGATTTTGCAGGGTTGATCAAGGATAACTTCAGTGATAGCCTTGCATTCTTCGTCTGCATCAGCATGCTTCATTGCTTGGAGAACATTCAACTTAATCTCTTGGTCATTCACTCTCATGGTGAGTTCTCCTTTTTCCACATCAATCAGTGATCTTCCCGTGGCTAAGAAGGGTCGCCCAAGGATGATTGGTGCGTTTTCGTCTGCTTCACAATCTAAAACAAGAAAGTCAGCAGGAAAAATAAATTTAGTTGCCCCAGATCAAAAGATATGTCAAGCCCAAAGTTCAAGGAGAGAAAATCCCAAGAAACAAGGAGGACGACTGGAAAGTAGATTCCTTGAAGATTTAGTCTTTATTAGAATCATACTTTTAATTAAAGTTGTAATCCTTGTTACATTAGAAAACTTGAGCCCAAAGCTTATATAAGGGCATGTATTTTAACCTAGGAAAGAGAACCCCATATCCCACAGCCGATTACCCCAGAACCCATAGCCGATTTCCCTTTAAACCGACAACCAAAAACCCTCCGCCGTTTACCCGCCGTCGATATGTTCTAAAACCCCCCTAGGGCCACGGGTTGATTTGTAAAGTAGTTGCAAGGGTTGCTTTTGTTTTAGGAATTTTCAGTTCAATAAAATAAACTTCAAGTTCTCTTATTTTGGTTATTAATATCTTGCAAGAGCATCGGGAGAGCATTGTGAGGTTATCCATTTACTTAGCATCGGGAGAGTTAAGTATACGAAAGAAATAAGAGCAAGTTCTCTAGTTTATAGTTGAACTATCTCGTGCCTAGGGATAGGGCGAGGTTAAGTGGCTAAAGAAGAATTCATACACATCGGTTTTCATCCTTCGATTCACGCCGGGAGGTATCATCAAGACGTGATCATCGACAGACTTGGACCTAGGGATAGGCCAAGGCAGATCTGGGATTCTTGCCAAACTTGAAGAACTGAGTTGGTGTGTTTGCTGCCGCGACGATCAACGGACTGCTGCCGCGACAGGTGCTGCCGCGACGGGCGCGACGACAGAACTGGATTTCCTAAGCATTGCAATACCTGCACTACTGAGCAATTCAATACCAGCCCATTCTCTCTACCTTGATATTTCTACACTTGACTAATTTATACTTGACTAATTTATGGACGATAGACTATTCTATGCTGCTGCTGACACTGATTTGGCGGCGGATTCTGGGCTGTGGGGCAGGCTGGACTGATTGCTCTACGACCTGAATGTCAGAGCTGCTGTCGCTGTCCCAAGTGCTGCTGCTGCTGGTGGTGGTGCTGGCCTTTGCCATAAGCTTTTTGTTGGCCATCTTCTTCTGCCTCTTGACAGGCGTGAATTCTTTCTCCAGGTTCCTCCAAATAGAGGGTTCTGCCTCGCTTTCAGCCCAGACAGAGGAAGAAGAAAAACCAGCGACGAAGGCATCAATGTCATCTGAGGGCGGTCGCTTCGTCCCTCGGGCGGATGTGTCGGCCTGAGGGCTGCCGGCTGCCGTCGGGGCAGGTGATGGGGTGGAGACAGCAGATTGATGAGGTGTGGCAGCAGGTGTAGGTGTGGGGGTAGGGGAGGGGATGGTGAAATAGTGGGCAGGGAAGGTGGGAAACACAACATCGGGATAATTTAAAGTATGGTTAATAAAATTTACGGTAGAGTTGGCAAAATCCCTGATGAATGTCATCAGACCCAGCTGTCTATCTTCCACCCTCTGAATGGTAGCAAGGATTTGAGTGGATGTGTCTGTCGGAGCAGCTGCTGCGGCAGGTTCAGTGTTGGGCTCCTCTGATGATTCTGCTGGGGCGGTATTAGAGTTGACGGACGAAATGGGGGTCGCCACTATCAGCTCCATGAGGCTGATAATATTCTTGTCTGTCCAGCCCCGTCCCTTCTCTAGTCGATCAGTGGTGGCTTCTGGTACGGCAGAGCGGCGGCAGAGGGATGTAATCAGGAAGGGCAGGCAGAGGAGGGCTGTTGATCTGTGCGTGCAGTCCAAGATACTCTCCCTCATGTAGCATCCCACATTTATGGGCCGGTTGTTCATGATTGAGTGGATTAGGGCTAGCCTCTGCTGGTCCACTGTGGTATGATGGGAGGACGGCAGAATCTGCTTCTTGATGAAAGCGTTCCATAATTTTGCTTCTGGAAGCAGCTGCCCCCTTCTTACGGTGTTGGGATTTTTCTTACTCGTGTTCCATTCAGTTCCTTCTTTTGTCACTTCTGCCATGACAGCATCGAAGGCCGCGGTGTCGAGGGTGTCCAGGAACTGCTGGTGAGCATCATCGTTGGGGCCGAAATGAAGGCCATAGAAAGAGTTTATGCGCTCGGCTGTGAATGGCACTTCTGTCCCTCGGACAGTCACTGTTATTGCCGTCCTGCTGTCGATGGCAGCATAGAATTCCCTCACCAGTGTTCCATTCATTTCTGCTGGTTGCTCTGCAAATTGTTCCCACCTAAGGGCTCTGATCGTCCTTGCGATGAAAGGCTTGAGACCCATATTCACTGCTTTTGGAGCGTAGAGGAAGCCCCGTTCTTCCCATATATCTCTTGTTGCAAAGGACGGTGGAGGAGTTGCTGTTAGTGGAGAATTTGAAGCAGCACTGCGGCGGGTTCTTCTAGAAGACATGTTAGTTGCAAGGGTTGTTGAAAGTAAAAGAAAGCAAATGAAAACTAAAGGGGGAGAGCAAGTAAGAAAAGCAGAAGTGGATGAAAATGAAAATGAAACGGGGTTTTATAGAAGAGGAGTTGCTGCCCGTTTAATGCTGTAACGGAAGGCGTGAATAACGGAGCGACTGTTGAGCTTTAGCGTGTCTGACGCGTCTGACACGCATTTATGCGTCTGTTACGCGTCTGTCACACGTTTCTGCGTCTGCCGTGACAGTCTGATGACAGCCTGTCTTATCCGTGTCTGCGGCGGCAGCTGGAACGACAAGCTTCAATATTGTGCTTTGTTGGGCTGATGGATGGATGGTGGGCTCGGGTCACTTCTCCTATTCTTCTTGACTCCTTTATTTCCTAAAAACAGAAAACATAAAAAAACATTATTCGAATAAAATAAACCTAATTTCCTAATAAATAATAAATAATAGAAATAAATAAAATTAAAATTTAGGTTAAATTAGGGATGCCTTGTGGGGCATCTCCTAAGGTAACCACTTCCTGTATTCCTGGGGCTTCAGTCCCCTGATAATGCTTGAGGCACTGTTCGTTGACTTTGAATTGGTGCCCGTCTTTTAATGATCGGATTGTGATGGCACCATGGGGAAAAACTTGTACGACTTGGAATGGGCCAGACCATCTAGATTTTAGCTTCCCTGGGAAGAGTTTCAGTCTAGAATTGAGCAACAATACAAGCTGCCCTGGGCAGAACTGTCGTGGCAGCAACTTCCTATCATGCCACTTCTTAGTTTTCTCCTTGTAAATTCTTGCATTGTCGTAGGCCATTGTTCTTATTTCGTCAATCTCGTTCAGATCTAACAGCCTTTTCTGGCTTGCCTTGTCCAAGTCCATATTCACTGCCTTGATTGCCCAGTATGCCCTATGCTCTATCTCGACAGGCAGATGACAGGTTTTCCCATAAATTAGTCGGTATGGAGACATGCCCAATGGAGTCTTAAAAGCTGTCCTATATGCCCATAATGCATCATTAAGGAGTAAAGACCAATCTTTCCTAGTTGGTTTAACCATCTTCTCAAGAATGTTCTTAACTTCCCTATTAGATATCTCAGCTTGTCCATTGGTCTGTGGGTGGTATGCTGTCGCGATCCTGTGCTTGACACCATATTTCTTCAATGCGGCAGCAATAACCCTATTGTCAAAATGTCTCCCTTCATCACTGATAATCGCCTTAGGGATGCCAAATCTAGAGAAAATGTTCTTGTGTAGAAATTTTTGAACTGTCTTGGCATCATTCTTTTGAGTGGCGATAGCTTCAACCCACTTAGAGACATAATCCACTGCTAGGAGGATGTATAGATTTCCACATGAAGATGGAAAATGTCCCATAAAATCAATCCCCCAAACGTCGAAGATCTCGACTTCTAGTATGTTCTGCAGTGGCATCTCGTTTCTCCTCGAGATGTTACCTGTCCTCTGGCACCTGTCACAGTTCTTGTAGAAGTCATGTGCATCTTTATACAGTGTCGGCCAGTAGAACCCTGACTGCAGCACCTTGGCAGCAGTTTTGTTGCCTCCTAAGTGACCTCCATATTGTGAAGCATGGCAGTGATGGAGAATGTCTTCTTGCTGTTCTTGTGGTACAAACCTCCTTATAACTTGATCTGTACACATTTTGAAAAGAAGAGGTTCGTCCCAATAATAATGCTTAACATCATTTTGGAACCTCTTCCTGGCTTGATAATTAAGATCAGAAGGAAGTATTCCGCTAACTATAAAATTAACGAAATCAGCATACCAGGGGAGTTCAGAAGACTTACCTGCCACCATGGCTGTTGCGGCAGCGATTGCGGCAGCAAAGAGCTGCTCATCTGAGAAGGTCTCCAGTATGTTTGTCTCATCTATTGGTAGACTCTGTCCCATCTCCAATCTTGACAAGTGATCTGCCACCTGATTTTCTGTCCCTTTTTTGTCTTTGATTTCAAGGTCGAACTCTTGCAATAGCAGGATCCATCGTATCAATCTAGGCTTTGCATCCTTCTTTGCGAACAAATACTTCAGGGCAGAATGGTCTGTGTGCACTATTACTTTCGTCCCAAGTATGTAAGAACGAAACTTGTCGATGGAGAATACCACAGCTAATAGCTCCTTTTTTGTGGTGGTGTAGTTCACTTGGGCGTCATTCAATGTCTTGCTGGCATAATATATGACATGAAACAGCTTATCTCTGCGCTGCCCAAGTGCTGCCCCGACAGCGTAGTCACTAGCATCACACATGATCTCAAATGGATGTGTCCAGTCTGGTGGCTGTACTATTGGGGCTGTTACCAATTTTTCCTTCAGAACCTTGAATGCTTCAGTACATTCTTTATTAAAGTCAAAGGGTCGGTTCTGCTATAAAAGATGGCATAGGGGCTTGGTGATTTTTGAGAAATTTGCAATGAATCTTCTATAAAAACCAGCATGCCCTAAAAAACTTCTAATGCCCTTGACTGTGGTTGGCGGCGGCAGTTTTTTAATCACTTCTATTTTGGCCCTGTCGACTTCTATGCCACGGCAGCTAATCTTATGGCCAAGGACTATCCCTTCATCCACCATAAAGTGGCATTTTTCCCAATTTAAGACCAAGTTTGTTTTTTCACATCTTTCAAGTACCTTTTGTAGATTGCCTAAGCAGCTCTCAAAATCTTCTCCAAAGACTGAAAAATCATCCATAAAAATCTCTAGGAAGTCCTCCACCATGTCGGAGAATATGGCCATCATGCATCTTTGGAAAGTGGCGGGTGCATTACATAATCCAAACGACATTCTCCTAAAAGCATACGTTCCATAGGGGTATGTGAAGGTCATTTTTTCTTGATCCTCCGGTGCGATAGCAATTTGATTATAACCTGAATAACCATCAAGAAAACAATAGTAAGGTTTACCCGCTAATCTATCAAGCATTTGATCAATAAAGGGTAAAGGAAAGTGGTCTTTTCGGGTAGCTTTGTTAAGCTTTCGATAGTCCATACAAACCTTCCAACCGGTCACAGTCCTGGTTGGGATTAACTCATTGTTTTCGTTGGTCACCACGGTTATTCCTCCTTTCTTTGGAACACATTGCACCGGGCTCACCCATTTGCTGTCAGAGATGGCGTAAATAATACCAGCATCTAACCATTTGATTATCTCTTTACGAACCACCTCTTTCATCGCATGGTTTAGCCACCTTTGGGCATCTATAGTCGGCTTATGGTCTTCTTCTAAAAGGATTTTGTGCATGCATAACGACGGACTAATGCCTTGAATGTCAGCGATCGTCCATCCAATTGCCTTTTTGTGCTGCCGTAGCATGCCGATTAGCTGTCGTTCCTGTTCCTGCGGCAGCTTAGAAGAGATGATTACGGGCAACGTATCATTTGAACCAAGAAAAGCATATTTTAGCTGCCCTGGCAGGGGCTTCAGTTCTAAGGCAGGTGGTTCAACAGTGGATGGCTTTTGGATTAAATGGTTATCCGAAGTATAATTTAAAGGTTCAAATAACTTACCTGGACGATTGCCTAACCAGTTTACCTCCTCCTGATCTTCAGTATCAGATGTTTCGGAGTCAGATGAGTTGCTGTCGTCAGTGCTGTCGTGACAGCCCTGTAGGTGGCTGCCGCGGCAGTGCCCAATTTTTATGTCGTGACAGCCCGACCAGATGCAGGGTTGATCAAGGATAACTTCAGTGATAGCCTTGCATTCTTCGTCTGCATCAGCATGCTTCATTGCTTGGAGAACATTCAACTTAATCTCTTGGTCATTCACTCTCATGGTGAGTTCTCCTTTTTCCACATCAATCAGTGATCTTCCCGTGGCTAAGAAGGGTCACCCAAGGATGATTGGTGCGTTTTCGTCTACTTCACAATCTAAAACAAGAAAGTCAACAGGAAAAATAAATTTATCCACTCTTACCAGAATATCTTCGATTTTTCCTTCTGGATGAACGTAAGAGCGGTCTGCAAGCTGCAAAATTACTGTCGTGGGCCGCGCCTTTCCAATACCTAATTTCTGAAAAACAGATTTTGGCATTAAATTGATACTAGCACCAAGATCACAAAGTGCCTTACCCAAATATTTGTCTCCGATTACACAAGGTATGATGAAGCTCCCCGGATCCTTCTTTTTCGGGGGTGGCTGCCGATGAAGAATACTCATGCAACCATCTGCCATCCTTACCGTTTCAAATTCCCCCAGTTTATATTTTTTTGACATGACATCCTTGAGAAATTTGGCGTAACCGGGCATCTCCCTAACGGCATCTAACAGCGGAATATTAATATGAACCTGCTTAAAAATATCATAAATCTTTTTAAGTTGAGATTCTTTCTTAGCTTGCTGTATCCGTTGTGGAAAAGGAGGTGGGGGACGGTAATCAGCAATACGTCCTTCCCACTGCATACGAATCTGAGGAGGTTTAGGTTCATCAATTTTCTCCTTTGTCGCTTCTGCTGTCGTGACAGGCTCATCGGCAGCAGTCTGTTTATCACCTGTCGGGGCAGCTCCCTCGGCAGGTTTGTCCAAGGCTGGTTCCTTTACTGTTTCAACTTCTTTTTCCGGCCCTGGTAGTTTCTTCCCACTCCTAGTAGTAATGGCCTTACATTGCTCATGTGTGGGCTGCCTAGCATTTTCAGTATTACTAGGGAATCCTCCAGTCTGCCTCGGCTTAATATGTTGGGAAACCTGACCCATTTGTGTCTCCAGAGATTTCAAAGTAGCCTCATGATTTGTCATCCTCATCTCTGTTTTATCCATGAACGTATCTGTTTTCTTGACAAACTGATTCATATTCTTAATATAAGTAACTGTCTGAGACATAAAGGTGGCCAGAGTCTGTTCCAGTATACTGCTCGTGGCAGTTGGTGGCTGCTGCTGCTGCGGCGACGGCAGGTGCGGCGGCAGTTGTTGTCGCGTTAGCAATCTAGGTCCTCCCTGATTCTTATTGTGTGCTTGAGGATTCAGGGCATTATTAGGATTACTCCAGGAAAATTTGGGATCCTTCCTCCAATTGGGATTATAATTGTTGGAGTTGTAATTCGGCTTGTTGTAATTTCCAACATACTTTCCCTCTTCTAACTGTATTGGACACTCATCCCGACTATGATTTCCCTCACAGATATCACATACCTCCTCAACAGCAAATCCTTGTAATCCATCATCATTTAATAACCTTTTCATTGCTTTAGTAAGGAATTCTACCTGTGATTTCATGGTGCTGTCGGCCTCATAATCCTTGACAGCAAGTACTCGCTTACCCCCTCTTCTTGTAGTTGGAAACTGCTCCTCATTCTTGGCCAGATTTTTCAAAACTTGTAAAGCCTCGTCTGGATCTTTATCCAATAATAGTCCATTTGCTGCAGAATCAATTCGAATGCGAGTTTGTAAGTTAGCAACATTATAGAACTTTGTTACCTGATTCCAGACGGGGAATCCATGCATTGGGCAATTCCGAAGAAGAGTAGTAAATCTATCCCAGGCCTTGTGCATCGGCTCGTCATCTTCCTGCTGAAAAGTAGCAATTTCATTACGTAATCGCTCAGATAAATGCGAAGGATTAAAACGAGATAAAAATTCACGAGATAAATCTGCCCAAGTTATGATTGAACCCGACGTAAGTTTATTCCACCAAGTTTTAGCTCTGTCCCTCAATGAATGGGGAAATAACCGAAGCCTCAGTATCTCCGGATTAACTCCTGGTAGTCTAAACGAACCACAGATTTCCTGGAACGTTTTGAGATGCTCCCTAGCATCCTCTGTCACAGCACCACTAAACTGCCCGGCATTGTTGATCATACTAAACATGACAGGTTTAAGCTTGAAGTTATCAACATCAAAATCCGGCAGCGTGGTCTCCAACTCTACATGATCATTCAACATGTAGTCACGACAGGACCGTCGTCCGGCTGCTGCAGGCGGGTCGCCGACAGGTGGTATACCATCACCAGCGGGCGGGTTACGGGCCATCTTCTCTAGCTGCTCCTCAAGGTATTCGTTCCTGGCTAAAAGGTGACGCAGTTGTTTCTTGAGATTGAAGGAACGTTCAACTTCCGGATCTAATGGATACTCAGGATCTTCACCTCTTTTAGATCTGCGCATAAACAAGAAAACCTCGTGAAAAGCAAGAGTTGAAAGCACCAAATGAAAAAAAAGGAAAATAAAAATAAAAACAAAAAGTACAATAAAAGAAAGGTAGAGTTATGTTGCCAATCCCCGGCAACGGCGCCAAAAACTTGTTGCGTGTAAAATAGTCTATCGCAATGGTAGTGCAAGTGTACACGACGCAAGTAGTAAAGTGATACGAAGTATCGGATATCGTCTCCACAGGGATTGGGCTTATAGCTTCACCTTAGTTTACTGCACGAAAGTAAAGGAAATAATTGAGAGTTGTCACGAGAATAATAAAGTAAACTTAAATAAAAGAGTAGAAATATCAAGGTAGAGAGAATGGGCTGGTATTGAATTGCTCAGTAGTGCAGGTATTGCAATGCTTAGGAAATCCAGTTCTGTCGTCGCGCCCGTCGCGGCAGCAGTCCGTTGATCGTCGCGGCAGCAAACACACCAACTCAGTTCTTCAAGTTTGGCAAGAATCCCAGATCTGCCTTGGCCTATCCCTAGGTCCAAGTCTGTCGATGATCACGTCTTGATGATACCTCCCGGCCTGAATCGAAGGATAAACACCGATGTGTATGAATTCTTCTTTAGCCACTTAACCTCGCCCTATCCCTAGGCACGAGATAGTTCAACTATAAACTAGAGAACTTGCTCTTATTTCTTTCGTATACTTAACTCTCCCGATGCTAAGTAAATGGATAACCTCACAATGCTCTCCCGATGCTCTTGCAAGATATTAATAACCAAAATAAGAGAACTTGAAGTTTATTTTAATGAACTGAAAATTCCTAAAACAAAAGAAACCCTTGCAACTACTTTACAAATCAACCCGTGGCCCTAGGGGGTTTTAGAACATATCGACGGCGGGTAAACGGCGGAGGGTTTTTGGTTGTCGGTTTAAAGGGAAATCGGCTATGGGTTCTGGGGTAATTGGCTGTGGGATATGGGGTTCTCTCTCCTAGGTTAAAATACATGCCCTTATATAAGCTTTGGGCTCAAGTTTTCTAATGTAACAAGGATTACAACTTTAATTAAAAGTATGATTCTAATAAAGACTAAATCTTTAAGGAATCTACTTTCCAGCCGTCCTCCTCGTTTCTTGGGATTTTCTCTCCTTGAACTTTGGGCTTGACATATCTTTTGATCTGGGGCTCGGAAAAATATGAGGTTTTCACACGACAGACGGGCTGAATTTTCTCTATCTATCGAGGTCCACTTTGCTTTTCCTCTACTAACTTGCTGTCGTCCTCTGCTGTCACGGCAGATCCATGGCAGCATCGTCCTCATCGTCTGCTTGTCCAGTTCAGCTCTTCTGCTTCTCTGCCCTGCGCCCGCCTTCTCCGTCTACTATGGCAGCAACCTGCAAAATCAGCCCTCTTTTAGTAGAATCTGTGCCTTTACATATTTGTGATGTTTTGCTGTAAACTGACCTAAATGCAATGCAATGATGCTTGAATGCAGCAGAAATATGGGTTAAAAAGGGTGTAAATAATAGAACTTTTACACACTCAACAATGCATGGTGTTTAATGGCTTTGTTTAAAGCTTTAAAACAGTGAATTGATGATGGTATTTGATGTATATTGGCAAGTGATGAATTGGTTTTAAAGTACTTGAATCGGATATAGTTAGCCGGCTATAGGATTGGGTGCACTGTGAATAAAGTCGCCTTGGATGTTGAGTGGTTGTGATTGTACCTTAAACTCCATCCAAGTACCCTAACGAGTGAGGTAAGATCACAACGGTGGTTAAAAGTCCGTGTGCGGATCTTGTGTTATGTGTCCCTTGCACTCGTTAGTGGAATTATACAACTACCGATGAGTGATGTGGAGGGGTTGTGATTGTACCGTTAAACTCCATCACGGGTGTTGAGGGGTTGTGATTGTTCCGATAAACTCCACCTTATGTTGTTCGGTAGTGTGTATGAAGCGTGTGGGACAACGCTTGTAATCCGCGTATCCGATTGTGTTGTAAATGGTTATGAATTATCACTTGAAAGCCAATATGATGAGTTGAATGTAATGAAGCATGAGATGCTTGTAAAGTATGCAAGGTTGTATGGAAAGACACGAGTTTGTGTTTAAAAGCTTTGTTGAAAGTGTTTTCTAAAATGCATTATTGTGTTGTTTACTTTAGAGCATGCCTCACTAAGCATTTGTGCTTACGCTCTCTCTCTTGTACCAATAATGCAGATAATTGAAGTGTTTAAGGGCAACAAGGAGGCTAGAGTGTCCAAGGGAAACCAAGCTCACGTATGGTGATGTTTTCATACGCTATTAGTTTTGGCAATGAGAACCTAAGTTTGTGTTTTGGGAGATGTGTTGAACTCCCTAGGTTGTGGCATGTTGTTTTTGATGGTTTGAATTTGTAAGTGGCCTTTTAATGCCTGTTTTGGAGATTGGTTGATTGCTTGGTTTTGGATAATAGGAAGCATGCCTATAGATATGTGAAATTCCATGTTTGATGCTATGAATGTGTTTAGGTCGTACAAACATGCTTATTATATGTATGATGACTTGTTTGCATGATTAGGAAGTCATTAGGATGTGTTTGAGTGGATTTATGTATGAAAAACCAGCAAAATATGCCGCTTCTGGGCAAACCGTATCGGAACATGCACTAGCGTTTCGAAACAGGGGCCTGTAATGGCCTTCGTGTTTCGAAACGGCTGGAGGCTGTTCCGAAACGATTTGGCTACTGGAAGGCCCTGTTTCGGAACTAGTCTCAGAACGAACCACGTTTCGGAACGGTCAATGCTGTTTCGAAACATGTGACCGTTGGGCACTGATTTGAATGGTGTTGAAGATTGCAAGCTTTACGTTTTAGTCCCGAAAGTTGTAATTGCAATTGTATGAGTTTGAGATGTCCAATTAAGGTGAAATTTGACAGGGAAGCATAAAATATGACTAATTTAATATTGGTAATTTAAAAATCAGTTACGTCCTTCCAATTTACAAAATTTACGTTTTGGTCCCTAATATTTGTATAATGTGCAATTGAGTCCCTCTCTGAAATCCGATCGCTGTGCTCCACACATATATGTTTCTCAAGTGTTCTCTTAGGGTTAACGTGCATCTAGACAAGTTTAAAAAGAAAAAAAGGGTCGTTAATCAAGGTTAACTTTCGGGTTGACTTTGGTTTTCCCCGTGTAATCTTCGTAGTTCGGGTTAACCGTCTAGGCCGGGCTAAGGGGGTTACAAGAAGGGAGAACTGACTATGAGAGTCAATGACCAGCACATAAAACTAAATGTTCTCCAGGACATGAAACAAGCTGATGTACAAGAAGAATGTAAGTTAATATCAGAGGTAATTTTAGACCAACCCTGCATCAGATCGAGCTGTCATGACAGAAAAATTGGTCACTACCGCCATAGCCACCTAGAAGACTGCCACGACAGCACTGGTGACAGCAACTCCTCGGACAATGACACCTGTAACGCCCCAATTTTGGGCTTAGGAGTTTTGGGATTCGGACCGGTTCGGTCGGATCGCGGTTCGAATATATAAGAGTGAATTTAGGAAAACCTAGTTCGGGTTGCATTAAAAATATGGAAAAATGTCTTAAAATCCTCTTTTATTATATATAAGAATTTGGTGAAATCAATTTTACAAAATGAGGTTTGGAAGTGTGACATTTTGGTTAGTGACCAAAATGTAATTTTCGAAAACTGTGAGACTGTTTTAAAAAGGATTGAAACTTTGAATCTTTAAGGAGCTATTTACCCAATGGGAGTTTCTCCAGATTTTTCTAAAATATTAAAGGTTTAATAAATGGATTTTAAATAAAAGAAAAGGGAGGGAAGATATTTTCCTAAATTTCCAACTAACTTTCCACATTTTCTATTTTCATTTTCTCTCATCTTTTCTCTCAAACCAAACACATTTGTCCAGAGCTTTTCCCTCTGATTTTGCCATCTAAATATCTCATTTCAATTCTCTTTTGATCTTCAATCATCTCTTCAACAAAACCTTTGCATTTGCTAAGTGGATTTTCAAGAATTTGGTTCCAAAAAGGGAGAAAACTCAAGTTTGGAGGTAAGAACGTCCTTCTCCTCTAAACTCTCAGTTCTTTACTGAAATTCCTAAGTTCTCAATCCTTGATTTATGTTTTATAAAAGGTTTTATAGATGTGTTCTTGATTTTGGCTTTTAAATGCAAGATTTGCTTGATTTTGATGAAATTTCGTATGATCTGATTGGGCAGTGTTTTGAGGTGTCAATTTGATGTTAGATGAATGTTAAATTGATGTGAAATTGAGGTTTAATTAATGCAATTCCGGATAGGTTGAATTTCCTAAGTTTAGCTTGTGTTCTTGGTTGTTTTTGGAGTGATCTTGATGATCTGTTATAGCTGGAGGTATAAGGACGTGGTAGGATCCTTTTTGGATGTTAATTGATGTTTAAGGATGTTTAGATTTGATGGATCTTGGCTGGGTAGTGTTGTGGAGTTGTTTGGATGCATTTTCGGTTGTGTTTGGTAGCCGAAAATGGAGTGTGGATGAGAGCAGCGGGTTTAGGTGCTTTCATTGAGGATATTAATGCATGATGATGCATTAATCTACTGTTTTGATGTGTTTAAAACAGGGGAGTCATCTTTGGATCCTAGTGGTGTTGATCCGGAAGCTTGATTGGTGTTTCGGCAAGAGGCGAAACGGAATCGGTGAGTGGATTTTGGATTTCAGCTATGAAACCAATGTTTTGAAGGTTTGGGAGCTTAGTTTAAGTCTAAGCAACTTAGCTAAGCTCAAGAGTAAGTTTTCGGAAAAACTCTCTTGATGATGAACCATGGATTGGTTGTATGCAATGTGGTTTGTTTGCATGTTTTAAATCCTGTTTTGAAAGCATATTTAGCATGTTTATTTGCTAAGATTGTAAGCCATGTGTTGAAGGATGCTCAAGGTAAGAGATCCTTGTTTTTGAACATTGTTTTAATGTGGTTTGATGCTTAAAGATGCATGATGTTTATGGCTTTGTTAAATGCTTTAAAACAGTGGAATATTGTTGTTAATGATGCATATTGGCAAGTGATGGTTAAGGTCACAAAGGTGGTTAAAAGTCCTTGTGTGAGCCTTGTTTATTTAAGAACAACATGGTGTTTAAAAGTCCATGGTTGGTTCTTGGTTAAGGTTCAAGGTGGTTAAAATTCCTTGTGTAAGCCTTGTTATTTAAGAACACCAAGGTGTTTAAAAGTCCTTGGGTGATTCTTGTTAAGGACACAAAGGTGTTTAAAAGTCCTTGTGTGGTCCTTGTCATGGTGTTTAAAAGTCCATGGATGATTCTTGTTAAGGACGCAATGGTGTTTAAAAGTCCATGTGTGGTCCTTGGAAAATTGTAAGATCACAATGGTGTTTAAAAGTCCATGTGTGGATCTTATGTTGATTGTATCACTTGTGGCCAATATGACATGTTATGATCTTGAAGCATGGTTTGCTTGTTTTAAATGCTTATGAGCATGTATATTGTGGTTTTGAACAATGATTTATAAAGGTGTTTTATAAATGCATTATTGTGTGGTTTTAACGAGCATTCCTCACTAAGCTTTTGCTTACGCTCTCTCTTTTCTTAAACCAATAATGCAGAGCCTTAAAGTGCATTGAGGACAGCAAGGTGGACAAGAATCCAAGTGGTGAACAAAGCTCATGTATGGTGAAGGTTTCTGAAACACTATTAGCTTATGGGCATTTGGCAATGGGGGACCTATGTTGTTGTTTTGGGAGATGTTTTGGACTCCCTAAGTTGGTATTATGTTGTTTATGTCGTTGGAACTTGTATTTGGCCATTATGTGTTTGGATTGATATTTTGATGCTTGAATGGATTGCTAAGTAGGATGCATGCCTATAGAATTGGGGTTTTTCATAATTGATGCCATGTTGATGAATGGTTGATGCAATTATGTTCTTTGTATGTTGAATGGCTTGCTGGTAAAGTATGGTTGCCTTTGGAGCATGTTTGATAGGCCAATTGTGTGTTAAACCAGCAATTTTTTCTGCAATCTGGGCAGCCTGTTTTGAAACAGGTGCTACCGTATCGGAACGGGGGCCTGAAATGGCCTGGGCGTTCCGAAACGGAAGCAACCGTTCCGGAACGGATATGCCACTGCCAGGCACTGTTTCGGAACCAGTTGTGGAACGGTCCCGCGTTTCGGAACGGGTCTTCCCTGTTCCGAAACACTCGACCGTTGGGCACTAAAATTGTTGGTTAAGTGTTTTGCATTGTTTGCGTTTTGGTCCTGAATCTTGTTTATGCAATTAAATGAGTTTGTGATGTCCGTTTGAGCTGAAATTTGACAGACAAGCATGGATTACGACTAATTTCATATTGGTAACTTAAAGGTGGGTCAAGTCCTTGTAATTTCCAGAATTTACATTTTGGTCCCTAAGTTTGTGTTTTGTTCAATTAAGTCCCTGAACGTTTTCCGTTTGCGCTGATCTTTGAGTATGATGTTTGTATGAACATAACTAGGGTTAACGTGCATCTAGATAAGATTAAAAGAAAAAAAAGGGGTCGTTAATCAAGGTTGACTTTCGAGTTGACTTTGGTTTTCCCCGTGTAAACTTCTTAATTCGGTTCAACCGTCTGGGCCGGGCTAAGGGGGTTACAACACCTCTGAAACTGAAGGTCTTGAGGAGGTAAATTGGATACGCATGCGTCCAGGTAAGTTCTTCGAACCTTTGAACTATACTTCTAACGAACTTATGATTCAAAAGCCTTCCATTGATCAGCCACCTGCCTTAGATATTAAACCCATGCTAGGGTAGCTTAAATATGTTTTTCTTGGTCTTAATGATACGTTGCCCGTAATCATCTCTTCTAAGTTGATGCAGGAACAGGAACAACAGCTGATTGGTATGCTACAACAGCATAAGAAGGCAATTGGATGAACCATTGCCGATATCCGGTGTATCAGTCCGGCAATTTGCATGCATAAGATCGTCTTGGAGGATGATCATAAGCCGACGATATATGCTCAGAGACGACTAAACGAAGCTATGCGAGAGGTGGTACGAAGGAAATTATCAAATGACTTGATGCTGAAATTATTTATGCCATCTCGGATAGCAAGTGGGCGAGCCCTGTACAATACGTACCCAAGAAGATAGGAATAACTGTCGTAACAAACAAGGACAATGAGCTAATCCCAACCAGGACTGTGACCGGTTGGAGGGTTTGTATGGACTACCGGAAGCTTTATAAAGCTACCCGAAAGGACCACTTCCCCTTACCTTTTATTGACCAAATGCTAGATAGATTAGCGGGAAAACCTTACTATTGTTTCCTTGATGGTTATTCAGGTTATAACCAAATAGCCATTACACTAGAGGATCAGGAGAAGACAACCTTCACACGCCCCTATGGAACATACGCTTTTAGGAGAATACCATTTGGACTGTGTAATGCACCAGCAACTTTTCAGCGGTATATGATGAAATTATTCTCTGACATGGTGGAAGATTTCCTGGAGATCTTCATGGATGACTTTTTTGTCTTTGGAGACAGTTTCAACAACTGCCTAGGCAATTTGAAGAAGGTGCATGAAAGATGTGAATAGGCAAATCTTGTACTGAATTGGGAAAAATGCCATTTTATGGTAGATGAGGGCATAGTGTTGTGACATAAAGTCTCCTGCTGTGGCATAGAAGTGGACAGAGCCAAAATCGAAGTCATCGAAAAACTGCTGCCACCCACCACAGTCAAGGGCATTAGGAGTTTTTTAGGACACGCAGGTTTTTATCGTAGGTTTATTGCTAATTTTTCTAAGATTACTAAACCTTTGTGTCTTTTGTTGGAACATAATAAAGCTTTTGATTTCAATACCGAATGTACTGAAGCATTCAAGACACTGAAAGAGAAGCTGGTAACAGCCCCAATAGTACAACCACCAGACTGGAGTTTACCATTCGAGATAATGTGTGATGCCAGTGACTATGCTGTAGGGGCAGCGGAAGAAGAAACTCTTCCACGTAATATACTATGCCAGCAAGACCTTAAACGATGCCCAGATAAACTATACCACAACATAGAAGAAGTTGCTGTAACCCCCTTAGCCCGGCCTAGACGCCCGACCCGAACTAAGAAGATTACACGGGGAAAACCGAAGTCAACTCGTTAAAGTCAACCTCGATTAACGACCTTTTTTCCTTTTATCTTCTCTAGATTCACATTATTACCCTATAAGTTCAGCAAAGTGATTAGGTGAAAATAGCACATCAATCGGAGTTCAATTAGGGGTTTAATTGCATATATTTGACTTTTATGGACTAAACTATAAATTTCATAAAATACAGGGACTTTTATGATTTTAATGTTATGAATCATCAATTAATCATGTAACATGCCACAATGCCAAATTTCAACTCAAATGGATCATCCAAACTCATTCAATTGCTCTCACAATATTCAGGGACCAAAATGCGACATTTCCAAACCTTAAAAGATACTTATAACTGAAATTTAACTACTCGTATCGATACACTTGGGCCTGTATCGATACGCGGGAATACAATAGCTAAAGAAGAGTTGAGCGTGTCGAAACACTTCCTCGCGTATAGGTACGATCTTTAAACTTGGCCTAGGCGTACCGATACGCGGGCAATCTGTTTCAATACCCTTGTACAGAAATGCCTCATTTTTCCTTAGCGTATCGATACACTTTCCCGTGTATCGATATGCGTACCAGATTAGCTCATTTTAACATCATTTAAACATACTATATCACATTCAAACAAGCTCAAATCATGCTTACATGTTATACTCCATCTAATAGACTTATAGACACTATCAAACAGCAAAACATACTCATCAACCACTCCATATCATGATGACATTTAGCTATTCTAGCATGCTTAAGATATAAAGCTATAGAAAAGGTAAAACTCCACAAACAAACCATAGAGCCACATAAATGCCAAATACAAGTCCACAATCAAAAACTAAACATGCTTGAAACAACAAACATCTCCAACTAAAATCAGGAAGTAGAAGTCCCACCCATTGCCACTTATTACACTAAGGTTGAACCACATACATCTCTTAAACAAAGCCTTGGAATCCTCTTGCTCTTGGGCTGCCTTGAAATGTTCAATTCTCTGCATTGATGAAACAAAAGAGAGTAAGCATATAGCTTAGTGAGGATCGCTACTAACATTCGTCAATGCATTTCACATGGTTTGCAAAACCACCACTATCATCACATGCCTTTTCATAAAACATGTCTTCCCAAGACATCAATGTATTTTAAAAACACAAGTGATAATCCATAAACCATTGATCATGCTTTACCAAGCATCTCATGCATTCTTGCATCATTTACAAGCATCTCATGCTTCACATTATTCATTTACATTATATTGGCTCACAAGTGATAATCCATAAACCATTTCAACACAAGACACAATCGGATACGCGGATTACAAGCGTTGTCCCTCACACTTCATACAAACTACCGGACTACACAAGGTGGAGATTGATGGCACAATCACAACCCCTCAACACCCGTGATGGAGATTAATGGCACAATCACAACCCCTCAACATCACTCATCGGTAGTTGTATAATTCCTCTAACGAGATTATGTGACACATACACAAGACTCACACACGGGACTAACCATTCACCGATGTGATCTTAACCTCAATTGTTAGGGTACTTGGACGGAGATTACGGCACAATCACAACCCCTCGACATCCAAGGCAACTTTATTCACGGTGCACCCAATCCTATAGCCGGCTAACTATATCCGATTAAAGTAACCAAAAACCATTTCATCACTTGCCAATATAATCATTTAACCACATTAATCCACTGTTTTACAAGAATAACCACAATGCCATTTCTACAAGCATAACATGCTTAATATCATATGCATTCAACACATGCAAACCAAGGATCACTTGCCTAGTGCATACTTAACATAATGGCATTAAAATCCAGCATTTAACCATGCTTAAACATGCTTAAAAACAGTAAACAATCCACACTCAACTCAAGTGCAATTTCATCAAACAAAGCACATTTCCAAGAGAGGGATTTCCGAATCACTTACTCTTGAGCTTAGCTAAGTGTATCAAACTTACACTAAGCTCCCAAGACCATGCTCAAAGCGTTACAAAGCACGAAATTGCATTTCCACTCACCGATACGCGAAGCCTTGCTCACCGACACAGAATTACGCTTCTGGAGCCTCCTACAACACCTCGTTTGCTTCTGGATCAAGATCCCCTGTTTTCACATCATCAAAACAGAGATCTAAAGGCATTAAAATGCATTCTAACACAAGCAACAATTCACAAACTTGTTGCTCACCCAAACTATACCAAAATACCCATCCAAAACAACCGAAAACTCAATCGATTACTTCATAAACCAAGCCCTGCCAACATACATCACTTCCAAAGCATTCTAAACATCAAAACACATCTAACAAACAACCTAACCCAACCTTATTCCTCCAGCAAGCAAGATTCCACCATTTCACCTCAAAACCCCACTTTAAACAACCAAGAAACTCAAGGATCTCAAGGATTTCGGGATCTATGTTATCAACACATCATTTTAACATATTAATCAACTTTAAACTCCTTTAAAATCAACATAAAATAGAGCCTAATGCAACAAGTCCGAAAATCAAGATTTCAATCATGTTTTTACAATATTTTGATCTCCAATCAAAACTATAATGAAAACTCAACCAAAAATAGTATTTAGAAGCCAAATATTTTGGGAATTTCAATAAAGAACTTAGATTAGAGGTTGAGAACGGGATTTACCTCCAATCCTTACTTCTCTCAATGAATGACAAGTTTTCCTTAGCAAAATCTTGAAGAATTAGAAAAGATCTCTTGAAAATGGTTTAGAAAATGTTGAGTGAGTTTTTGGAAGAAAGAATTTTGAGAAAAGATGAGAGAATTAGTGTTTGGCTGAAAATGAGAAAGAGTTGGTAGTTACGTAATTAGAAATCTCACTTTAACTAACTTTATTAATTAATTAATATAAACCCAATTAAATCCATTTAATTAAAAGCCTTTTAAAACACATGTCATATTGAGAAAATGTCAAATTGACTTAAAGCCCCCTAAAGATTCTAAGATTTTTGCTTCCACATTAAAAATCACATTTTTCCCAGTTTTGAAACTTTACAATTTGGTCCCTACTCAAAATGTCCCATTTCCGAAATCCATTTTGTAAAATTGACTTGACCAACCTCTTAAACATATTTTTAGAGGATTTTAGCAATTTTTATCACAATTTTATCCTATCCCGATCCTTGATTTCCTTAAATCACCTTACGCGATTAGAACCGTTCTTGACTAGTCCGATCCGATGTCTAAACCATCTAGGCCCAAAACCGGGGCGTTACAGTTGCTAGCTGTGGTATTCGCCTTCGACAAGTTCAGACCATACATACTTGGAACAAAAGTGGTGGTTCACACGGATCACTCAGCAATAAAATACTTGTTCACCAAAAAGGTTCCACGACCACGATTGATACGTTGGATTCTGCTGCTGCAAGAGTTTGATATAAAAATCAAAGACTGGAAGGGAACAGAAAACCAAGTAGCTGATCACTTGTCAAGAATGGAGATGGGAAATGATCAAGATAAAAAAAAGATTAACATATAGGAGACTTTCCTTAATGAGCAATTATTCACTGCAACAAGCACTGCTGCGACAACCATGGCGACATGTAAGCTTTCTGAAGTTCCTTGGTATGCTGACATAGTAAACTATCTTGCTAGTGGTTTATTACCTCCTGAACTTAACTACCAAGCAAGGAAGAGGTTCCAAAATGATGCAAAATATTATTATTGGGTCGAACCTCTTATATTTAAGCACTGTGCATATCAGATTATCAGAAGATGCATACCAAAGGAAGAACATGAAGAAGTACTTCACCATTGCCATGATGCTCCTTATGGAGGACATTTTGGAGGAAACAAAACTGCTGCCAAGGTTCTGAAGTCCGGTTTATTTTGGCCTACACTGTTCAAAGATGCACAAGCCTTTTACAAGCATTGGGACAAGTGCCAAAGGACAAGAAACATCTCTAGAAGGCATGAGATGCCCCTGCTGAACTTTCTCGAAGTCGAAATTTTCGATGTTTGGGGAATCGACTTCATGGGACCATTCCCAGCTTCTTGTGGGAACCTGTATATACTGCTGGCAGTAGATTATGTGTCCAAGTGGGTAGAAGCCATAGCTACACAAAAGAATGATGCCAAAACCGTTCAAAGATTTCTACACAAACACATATTCACCTGGTTTGGCATCCCAAGGGCAATCATTAGTGATGAGGGTAAGCATTTCGACAACAGGGTGATTGATAATGCATTGAAGAAGTATGGAGTGAAACATTGAATCGCAACAGCATATCACCCTCAGACCAATGGGCAGGCCGAGATCTCCAATAGAGAAGTGAAGAACATTCTGGAAAAGATGGTTAAGCCAACTAGGAAGGACTGGTCTCTTCACTTGAATGATGCATTATGGGCTTACAGGACTGCCTTTAAAACACCATTGGGAATGTCACCTTATCGCCTCATCTATGGAAAGACTTATCACCTACCTGTCGAGATAGAACATAAAGCATACTGGGCTATTAAGACAATTAACATGGATTGGGACATAGCAGGACATAAAAGGCTCTTAGATTTAAACGAAATTGAAGAAACTCAAGCCATGGCCTACAACAACTCCAGAATCTATAAGGACAAGACAAAGAAGTGGCACGAAAGAAAACTTCTGCCACGACATTTCACACCAGTCCAAAAGGTGTTGTTGTTCAACTGCAGGTTGAAGCTCTTCCCAGGGAAGCTAAAGTCTAGATGGTCTGGACCCTTTCAGGTAGTTCGGGTTTTTCCCCACGGTGCCATCACAATAAGATCTATCAAGGACGGGCACCAGTTCAAAGTCAATGGACATACACTCAAGCACTATCAGGGGACTGAAGCCCCAAGAGAACATGAAATTGTTACTTTAGGAGATGCCCCTCAAGGCATCCATAATTTAACTTAGTTAAATTTTATTTTATTTCTTTT
This sequence comes from Hibiscus trionum, assembly GCA_030270665.1. Lineage (NCBI taxonomy): Eukaryota > Viridiplantae > Streptophyta > Magnoliopsida > Malvales > Malvaceae > Hibiscus > Hibiscus trionum. The sequence goes on from BSYR01000010.1 coordinate 15,541,800, forward strand.
ATTTTTATTGCTTTAGGAAGTAGGAATTTAATATTAGTTTATTTTAGTTTTCAGGCAAATAAAAGATATAGAGGAAGGAGAAAGAATGAACCAGCCCATCACACTCATCTCAGTCCAAGAAGCCCAAGAGAGAGAGATCAATGGTAACAAGGCTATCGCGACAGACTATCACCAGCTGCCGTGGCAGACGCGCAAAGACAGCCTTCACCCCGCTGTCGCGACAGACACGCAGCAGACGCGAGAAAAACACAGAAACGCGTAACAGGCGCGTCCAGAAACCGCGTGACAGCTAGCTCCGTTTTTCACGCCAACCGTTACAGCTTCAACGAGTAGAAATCTCGTTCTATATAAACCCTCACTCACATTTCATTTTTTACCTTCATTCTACTCTCTCTACTCTGTTTCAGAATATTTTAGCTTTTTAGTATTTTCTGCCTTTTTGTTTCTACAGTACCCTTACGATGACAATGCGATCAACCCGAAGAAGTGCTGCCTCCACTCCCACACAAAGCAGAATTTGAAGAAGGTTCCACTATGCTGAAATGGAGAAACGATATTACGCATCCTTCTAGAAGAGAGAAATGTGGGAGGAGAGAGGCTTTACTTACTTGAAGAATACTGGAGATCTGGGCCTAGAAGGATTCATTGCCAAAAGAATCATTAATCTGAAATGGCAGATGTTTGTTGAACAACCACAGGAGATGAATGTCACCCTCGTCCGAGAATTCTATGTTGCTATCACCACCAATGACGCATCTCAAATCACCGTCAGGGGTAAGACCATCGAATTAGAACCGGCTTACATCAACTCCCTTTATGGCATGTACGTGGGCAGGAAAGAGGACGAGCACATAAGGTTCATCAGCAATCTGTCGTCGGCAGACTAAGACAGCATCATGGCAGGCCTCACCGAAGAAGGCACCAGCTGGAACGATGACCAAAAACATCGGTGGACGGTTCGAAGGACTCAACTCACGTCTGCTGCCAAGCTTTGGAACCACTTCGTTAAGAAATGCCTCATGCCCACATCTCACAACACGACAATAGACAGGCAAAGGCTGGCCCTCATTCACTCCATTATCAATGAAAGACAGATCAACGTGGGGAAATACATCCTCAATGTAATTCATGAGTGTGCACAGAAGGATAAGGGCCCCCTCTTTTCCCCCTACTTAATCATAGCCCTTTGTAGAGCCAAAAACGTCCCCGAAATTGAAGAGGATGTAAAGATCCAGGGCAAGGGGTGGACACAGCAGAATCTCTACAGCCTGGTGGAGCTCAAGGTAGCCACACCAATGACATACATCGACCCTTCTGCCACGACAGAGCCCACGACAGAACCAGACTCAACAGAACCTGTCATGGCAGAGCCTGAGCAGACAGAACCTGACAGACCAGAAGGCACTTCATCCAGCGAAATCATTTTCCTGCTGCAAAGAATGGAGGAACGACAGAAAGGCTACATGGAGTATATGAGGGACTTCCACACAGCTACGGTAAATTTCATTAAACTTGAACTTAATTATCCCAACGTGCAGCTCCCTCCTTTTCTACAAAACCTTCTCTCTGCCCCATCGCATGTCACCTCTCCCAAGACGGCCACATCGACAGCTGCCTCCGCCTCGCCATCTGCCACGGTAGGACCCAACGATAGAAGGTCTGCATCACCCTAGGTTACTCCTCGAGGAGCCAAGAGAAAGGAACCACTGCCAGAAATAGATCCGAAATATTTTGAAGGTTTCTCCTCCTCTTCGGTCTGGTAGGATGACTCAGACTCTGAACCTTCTATCGTCTGCTAATTAGCGAAGGACTTCCCTCCTATGAAGAAAAAGAAACTTGACATCGATGTAGAGGGACCTTGCGCGACAGTGGAGACGGCAGCAGAAGCAGCAGCATAAGTGACTGTGAGCTTGAGATTCTGGACAAAGCTCCAAAAGTTTCACCTACTAGAATCCAGCCACCTCGAGAGGCAAAGAAGAAGCTAGCCTCCTCCTCTCCAACCACAAAGCCAGCCTCTGCTACAAATGAAACTGCCCGCCAACAGCTCCGCATAGACGACAACAATGTCGACACTTCAACTTAAGTTTTTTTACTCTTATTCTCGCATGTGCTTCTATTTGAAATTTGTGATGTTTTTTTTATATTTCTGTTTGTCATGCATTGAGGACAATGCAACCCTCGAGTTTGGGGGTAGGAAGTCCTCCTTTTATTAATGAACTTATCATATTTTGTGTTTTATAACTATTTATTTTTGTATCTAAAAATATTGGCCTAAGTTTTTGAACCTCTCTTACCAGTCGCGGTATTCACTATCGTGACAGTAACTTTAGAATGTTCTAGGAAGTATTTAGAGCCTCACTATAGTTCTGAACTCTTAAAACACCTTTGTGACTTATATGTTGTTAAGGCTCTGTTAGCAAACTTAGAATATGAAGCTTAGCCACTTGAGTTAGAAAGAAAACTTAGACTCAGTTTACTCCTAGAGGTGCCTAACACTGGCTCTAGGAAAATAACTAGAAGTACTCCTGGAGGTGCCTAACAGAGGCTCTAGGAAATTAAACTAGAGGTGCCCAAAACCAGCTCTAGTAAAAATAGAAAAACTTTAGAAAAAGACTAGAGGTGCCCGAAATTGGCTCTAGTTAAAAATTATTTTTGAAGTAAAACTCAAGTGAGTTAAGTAATTATTCTGGTTGCTAAAAAGTCTAAGCTCATATTTGTTCACAAAACCCGCACACACGCACACAAGAATTATAGTTTTGCTCCGGATAAGTCCGTAAACATTCGAAAAGGTATTGATCTTGACGGTGAAGGTGCAGTAGGTAATGGTTGTTCACTGAGTTAAGCCAAAGCCAAAAAAAATTCATTCTTAGTTAGATTGCATTTGCTTGAGGACAAGCAATAACTTGAGTTTGGGGTGTGTTGAGTGCATAAATGTTCTATATTTTAACCCTCATTTATCCATATTTTTGATGCACTCAAGCATGTTTAGTTGCATTTTAGGATAGAATTTGCATAAACATCACATATAGATAATTTTGCACAGATGCTGCTGATTTCGATCAATTCTTGCAGGTACTTGTCGTGGCAGCATCCAAGGCAGCAGAGGAACATAAGATAACTGCAGAGCTGGAAGTGAAAGGTCGAAGAAAACTGCCTTATACATCACTGACGTGACTGCTGTCGTGACAGAGATGGCGACAGTGAAGAAAAAATGATGGAAAATGCGAAGTGGAGTTCGACTGATAGAGGATTTCAAGCCTGACTTTTGTAGACCACTTGCATTATTTTTGGAGTCCAGAAGCACAAAGAAGGCCTTGCCCAAAGTTTGAGAAGAAAAGTCAAAGCAAGAAGATAATGCGAACTAAAGGAAGTCTACTTAGAGATTTAGTCTTTAAATAAATTGTACTTTAATTCGAATTAGTATTCTTGGCCATTAAGAAAACTAACACCTAAGGCCTATATATATGCTTATATTTCGACCAAGAGAAGGACAATCTAGTTCCTAGCCGTCTTCCATCATAAACCCTAGCTTCTCTCTTCTCCATCATGTTCTAAAATTTCCCCAGGGCTAAGGGTTGATCTTGTAAAGTAGTTGTAAGGGTTAAACTGTTTCTTAGGATTTTCTGTTCAATTCAATAAAACTTCAAGTTTATTTACTCTGGTTTTCATATCTCATAAGAGTATCGGGAGATCATTGGGAGGTTATCTATTTACTTAATATCGGGAGAGTTAAGTATACGAAAGGAGTAAATACAAGTTTTCCAGTTTATGGTTAAACTATCTTGATCTAGGGATAGGTACAAGGTTAAGCGGCTAAAGAAGAATTCACAAACATCAGTGTTCATCCTTCAATTTAGGCCGGGAGGTATCATCCAAGATGTGTTCGCCGACAGAACTTGGACCTAGGGATAGGACGAGTCACAACAGGGGTTCTTGCCGAACTTGATGTAACAAAGTTATTGTTCGTTGCCGCGACATCAACAGACCTCTGCCGCGACAGGCTCGACGACATACACAACAGAAGTCCGCTGAAAAGTGCAACACCTGCACTACTAAACAAATCAATACCAGCCTGCTTGCTCAATCTGATTTCTTCATCCTTTTTAGTTTATCTTAAAGATTTATCAAAAGTCCTTATTAAGCTTATCTCTTTTCTTGTGCAGAACTTTAAAGTTAGAAATATTTTCAGTCCTTGTGGAGACGATATCTGATACTTCGTATCACTATATTACTTGCGTTGTGTATACTTGCACTCAATTACGATAGTCTTATTTACACGTAACATCCATGCATGAGACTTGGGAGCAATATAAAGAGTTATTACACAAATTCCCTTTGCAAGGATTCCCAGTATGGACGCAGGTGACCATGTTCTACAATACGGTTAACACGACAACTAGGATGATGCTCAATGCCTCGGCAAACGACATACTCTTAGACAAAGAGCCGGATGAAGCCATGGAGATTTTAAACAGGAAGGCCAAGAATGATTACCAGTTCCCTATGGCAAGAAGGGGAGGAATCCACTGTCAACCCACAGTGAATGAAATAGGGTCCTCAGACTCAATTTCATCTAAAATCGCCACCTTGACAAAGTTGTTTCTGAACTTACAGTCACAAAACAATAAACATGAAGTCAAGGTAATATATTTATTTTGCGAAAACTGTGGAGGTAACCATGCTTTCTCTGAATGCCCGTAGAATCCAGAGTCAGCCTGCTATGATGGAAACTTCAATCGCAACAACAATCAGATGTCCAACAATTACAACCCAGCCTAGAAAAAGCACCCCCAACTTCTCCTGGAGCAACCCTAACAATGCATTCAATCTGCAACATCAAAATGCTCCAGCTGTAGGATTCCAACAAAACATGCCGCCGCAACAGCCTATGCAGTCTAGTTCTTTAGAGGACACTCTCCATGCTTTTATGAATCAAACTAGTGCATATATGGCTAACACTGACAAGTTCATAATAAAGACTGAAACTTTTATGGACAGTGTAACACCCTGGGTTTGGGCCTAGATGTTTTAGACATCGGATCGGGCAGGTCGGGAACGATTCGAATCTTTTTGCGTGGTTAAGGGAGATCATGGTTCAAGATAGGATAAAAAATGTGACAAAATTTTTTAAAATGTTCTAAAATCATATTTAAGTGGTTGGTCAAATCAATTTTACAAAATAGGTTTTGGAACTAGTACATTTTAGGTAGTGACCAAAATGTAAAGTTTTAAAATTGTGGGAATATGCAATTTTCAAAAGAAGAGTCAAAATCTTAGAATCATTAGGGAGATTTTGTGCAATTAGGCCTACCCTCAATTTGGCATGTGTTTAAAATGGTTTTTAAATAAATAGTTTTATTTGGCTTTTATTTAATTAATAAGTAAATTATATAATTTGGAAAGTTTCAATCACGTAACTAATTTTTCAACTCTCATTTCAGCCAAACAAATTTTTCCCTATCTCTTTTCTCTCAAACTCTCTTTCTCATTTCTAAACTCATTTCTAAAGTTCTTCATATTTTTCTTCAAGATGTTGAAAGATAAACTTGTCAAATTGCTAGGAAGGCAAGGATTGGAGGTAAATTCCGTTCTCAACCTCTAATCAAGGTTCTTTATTGAAATTCCCAAGATTACTGACTCTTTAATGATGATTTTGATTGAGTTTTAATGGTAGTTTTGATTTGAGATTGAAATCTTGTAAAATGATGCTTTAATTTCCAATTTTCGTAATGATTATAATGTGTTCATGATCGGTTTTAATCAAGTTTTAAGTTAATCTTGATGTTGAAAATGAGTTTTGACATATAGATCTCAAAATCCTTGAGATCCTTGAGTTTTATGATAGTTTTAATTGAGTTTTTGAAGTGATTTGATGGTTATATGATTGCTGGAGGTATAAGGAAGGGTTTAGGTTGTTTTTATGTGTGATTTGATGAATATTAATGGTTGGAAGTGATGATTGTTGGCTGGGCTTGGTTTAGAAGGCAATCAAATGAGTTTTCAGTTGTTTCGGATGGGTAAATTGAAGTATTTTTGTTGGGCAATGAGTTTGTGTTTAGTTAGAGTTGGAATGCATTTTAATGCATTGGATCTCTATTTTTTATGCTCTATAAGCAGGGGACATTAATTCGGAAGCAAGCAAAGCAATTTTGGAAGCTTCGGACGAGTGATCTTCGCGTCAGCAAGCAAAGTTTCGCGTATTGGTGAGTGGAAAAGAGTTTTCTAGCTTTGAAAAGTTTTGAACGTGGTTTTGGGAGCTTATTGTAAGTTTGAAACACTTAGCTAAACTCAAGAGTAAGTAAATCGAAAGTCTCTCTCGGATTGTGCTATGTTTTGGTTTAAAATCTACTTGATTTAAATGTGGTTTAGTTACTTTTTTTAAAGCATGTTTAGAGAAATGTTGTTGCTGGTTTTAAATGCCATTTTGTTAAGGATGCACATGGTAAGTGATCCTTGTGTTTATGTGATTTAATAATTGATTTTAAGCTTGTTTTTGCTTGTGGAAAAATGGCATTGTGGATTATGCTTTGATAAAATGGTGAAATGTTGTTGAATAAATATTATATTGGCGAGTGATGGTAAATGGTTTTGGTTACTTTAATTGGATATAGTTAGCCGGCTATAGAATTGGTACACCGTGAATTAAGTCGCCTTGGATGTCGAGGGGTTGAGATTGTACCGTACACTCCATCCAAGTACCCTAACGATTGAGGTTAAGGTCACAACGGTTGGTGGTCTAATCCAGTGTGTGGATCTTGTGGTTTGTGTCACGTGCTCTCATTAGTGGAATTATACAACTACCGATGAGTGGTGTTGAGGGGTTGTGATTGTACTGTTAAACTCCACCACGAGTTTCACAACGGTTGATAGTCTAATCATGTGTGTGAGCCTTGAATGTCCGATAGGGTGTATGAAGCGTTTGGGACAACGCTTGTAATCCGCGTATCCGATTGTGTCGATTGTGTATTGCTTTGATATGGTTCTTGTTATTGATCACTTGCGAGCCAATATAATGGTGATGATATAGTGAATTTATGATGAATGCTTATTTTGAGAAAACATGTGATGCTTGAGATTTATGCTAGAGTGCATGTGATGCTTGGTTTAAGCATGAGCAAAGGTTTTGCTATTGTAATTAATAATGCTATGAGCATGTGGATTTGAAAGAGGAAATGATGTTTTTAAGTGCATGTTTTAAAGGAAGGCATGTGTTTACAAAGAATGATGAATGGTTTTTAAAATGCATTGATGAATGTTTTGGTTTTATAGCAGTCCTCACTAAGCTTTATGCTTACGCTCATTTGTTTCATCAATGGAGAGAATTGAGCATATTTGGCAGCAAGCAAGCAAGCAAAGGTTATCCAAGTGTTTTGGCTAAGCAAATATGTGATTTACTTTAGTGTAATAAGAGGCAATGAGAGGGATTTCCACTCTTGGATTATTTGGTGAAGTGAAACACCTTGAGCATGTTTAGTTTGTGTTTTGAGACTTGTATTTGGCCTCTATATGGTTTATGGACTTTTATTTGGTATTTTCGCTATGCTATGGTTAGTGTCTAAAACGCATGCTTATATAGTTTTATACTCTTCATGAATTGCCATGTCTAATGCTTGAAATATGCTTAGATGTTGATACATATGTGTTAGGTATACTTGTCCTAGCATGTATGGATGTCTTGGATGAAATTACTTGATGTAAAATGTGAATTGAAAGGTATTCGAAGTGCATATCTGGTATGGGTATCGATACTCGGGTTTGAGTATCGATACTCGAAGGGAAAACTTAGGCCAAATAACACAGGGGTATCGATACGAGTTGGGAGTGTATCGATACGTCTGTGCAAAGTTTGAAGGGCGTACCGATATACGGGGAAGGGCATCGATACCTTTTTCCCAACTTTTTCTACTGCCTTCCCGCGTATCGATACAGGCTTAAGGGTACCGATACCTGACCGTTATTTTCAGTTAAAAGCATCTTCTTAAGTTCTAAAATGTTACATATTGGTCCCTGAATGTTGTGAATGTTATTGGATGAGTTTGGATGACCGTTTGTGATGAAAATTGAAATGGAAGCATGTTACATGACTAATTAAGGATTGGTAATCTTAAAATTGGATTAATCCCTGTAATTTTCAGAAATTATAGTTTAGTCCCTAAAAGTTAAATGTATGCAATTGAACCCCTAATCGAACTCCGATCAATGTGTCGTTTTCTTCAAAGAGTTTTGTTGAACACATAGGATTTAAATTACATCTAGAAAGATAAAAAAGGATCATTAATCGAAGTCGACTTTTGGGAAGTTGGCTTCGGTTTTCCCCGTGTAATCTTCTTAGTTCGGGTTGAGCGTCTAGGTCGGGCTAAGGGGGTTACAGACAAGATAGAGATGCAGCTGCAGAACAACGAGGCAACGTTGAAGTCCCTAGAAACTCAAGTGGGGTAGATTGCACAAATACTAAACACCAGGACAATTGGAGGCTTTCCTAGCGACACTAAAGGCGCTAAGGGGACATCGTACGAATAGTGCAAAGTTGTAACCGCCAGGAGTGGTATTCAACTACATGGGCCACAGAATAAGCAGACAACACGAGAGAAAACAGAGGAAACAACTGCCACAACACAGACGAGAGACAATGGGGCCGCGACATCAACCAAAAACAATGATGTGTTGGCAGACCCTGTGGCAGCACCTGGGACAGAACCAAGAATCAGCACACCAGCTCCACCATTCCCACAAATGTTGAATCAATAAAAGCAGGAGTACCAGTTTAAGAAGTTCCTGGACATCCTTAAACAGGTACACATTAATATACCTTTGGTGGAGGCAATCAAGGAGATCCCAAACTATGTCAAGTTCCTCAAGGACATAGTGTCAAAACGAAAAAGGATTGGGGAATTTGAAACAGTGGCCGTAACGGATGAATGCATGGCCGCATTACACAACTAAGCTCCGCCCAAGCTAAAGGATCCCGAAAGCTTACTAGTACCATGCGCAATCGAGAATCACTACGAGAGGAAGTCACTTTGTGATCTAGGGGCAAGCATAAATATCATGCCCAAGTCAGTCTTCTAAAAATTGGGGATTGGAACGGCTAGACCAACAACGATAATACTACAACTTGCCGATGGATCACATGTGCAACCAGAGTGGAAAATTGAGGACAAACTGGTAAAAGTCAATAAATTTATTTTCCCTACTGACTTCCTCATTCTAGATTGCGATGCGGATGAAAGAGCCTCACTCATTCTGGGACATCCATTCCTTGCTACCGGGAGGGCAATAATTGATGTTGAGAAAGGAGAGCTAACAACGCGAATCAGTGACGAGCATGTAAAACTCTACATATTAAGTACACAGAAACATGTTGAAGATCCTGAAATATTCCAAACACTCCAAGCCATAGGGGGAACCAAACCACAAGAAGGACCCAATCGATCCTAGCATAGAAGTTGCACAATGTCGTGGCAAACATGTAGGACCCTGTCAAGGCCATTGTCGCGGCGCACTAATAGGAGACTTTGGACACCAGCTGCTACCTCATAAGGGATCACATGTGATGAAGGATAAGGTATCAAACACTCTAGGAGATGCATCCACATGCAATCCTTTAGTGCTCTAATCTTTTCTCTCAAATTTTTATTTTATTTTACTTTTTTTAGTTTTTAGTTTTTAATTTCAGTTAATTTTAATTGTCTACATTTTTTAAGACTAATATTTTGTTTTATTTATTGTTAGGACGGAGATCAAGAAAGGAAGAAGAGATAAACAAACGACATGGAGGAAAGACCGTTAGCTGTCACGACATTCGTCGCCCAATAGGCTGCAAGAGCCGCAATGACTAGTTTACAATGGGTAGAACCGCAACGGGCAGAAACGGCTCATAACGACTAGAAGCGCCGTGGCCGAGATTTGCGCTTCAACGACATGATATGCCGAAACACTATATAAGGGCCACTATTGTCCATTATTCTTCACCTTAACATTCTCTTCTACTACCTTGCATTCTCCAAAGCTTTTACTTTCTTTTACTCTCAAACAACCACTCTCAAACTCTTCTCAAATATTAGATGGCAATTAGAGGCGAAAGCTCTAGCATTGCCGCGTCACAAACTTACAGCCGCTTTGCACCGCCGGGAGTCAAACACAGATTCAAGAAATATTTCATCTCTCAGAAAGTATGGGAAAAACAAGGCTTCCAAGTCTCTGATGAGCCCAACCTCGGCATCAACCACTATCTATTCAACAAGATCAACCATCAAAATTGGTTCATATTTTGCCTTTAACCTACCCCGGCCAACATCACCATCGTCCGAGAATTCTATACCCACCGGCCCAATGATGAAACGCTATTCGTACACGTAAGAGGGAAGGTGATAAGGGTTGATGCCGACGCCATAAATCAGTTTTATGGCTTGCACATTGAAAGAGATGAGCACGCAGAGGTCTTGGAAGCAAAAACGGAAGAGGATTACCAAAAAAACAAAGAGGAGCTTTCCTATGCCGGCATGGCATGGGAGGCCTGGGCTCACCGAGGGTCAGTTCGAAGACGAAGCCCCAGACCAGAAGCGAAACTGTAGAACAAGTTCATTTGTCACCGCCTCATGCCGACCTCCCACAACATGGCCATTGATCGGCCCATGCTTGCTCTTATTCATTATATTATGCATAATCGACAGATTAATGTTCGTAATCTTATTTTCAAAAACTCTACAAATGTACGCAAAAGGACAAAGGACCGCTTTACTTCCCTTCGTTGATCACCGGCCTATGCACAGAAAAGGAGGTGCCCATTAATGAAGCCGACGAATACACACCGAACCGGAAGGGCTGGGATCGGGAAGCCTACTTTAGATTGATGAACATCACTGAAGCCGACCCAGTCCATGCCACACAAATTCAGGGCATTGTTGGGGCAGCAGCCCCGACAAACATCCCAGAAACGACCCATACACGTGCACCAGCCGCGGCAGACCTCCAACAGATCATGCAAAAGCTGGAAGAAATGGACCAACGCCAACAGTTGTTCATGGCACACTATAGAGCGTTTAAGTGTTCTCCATTTATGAGCGCAAGTGCACACTCTTGTCAAGTTATAGTATAAAAGATATCGTTTCCCACAGGGATTGGAGTAGCTTCTATGAATGGTTTCCTGCACAAAGAATTAGTAAATGCGCTATTAAATCTCATGATGTGGAAATATAAAAACACAAGTAAAAATAAAGATAGTGATGAAAGAGATGATAGGGAGAGATTTGGGCGATAAGATGGGTAAGACTGGTGCAGCTCAGTAACGTGTGGACTGCATTGTAAAGTCTGAGTTTGTTTTGCACTGCCATGAGTTGCTGCCTCGGCGGGTATGGCGGGCGGCAAACTACGACCCTATCACGCGGCCGCAGTAGGTCACTGCCACTACAGGGGTGTGTACTGTATCGGTAGGTGGAACAGAAAGAAGTCCTGGCGGCTCGTCTAGCAGACATTCTAAGTTCAACAGGATAGTCGACAGTGATCCCTCCTATTGTAACCCCCTTAGCCCGACTTAGACTGTTGACCCGAACTACGAAGATTACACAGGGAAAACCAAAGTCAACTCGAAACTCAACCTTGATTAACGACCCTTTTTTTCTTTTTAATATTGTCTAGATGCACGTTAACCCTAAATGACCACTCAAGAACATATACGTGTAAAGCACAACGATCGGATTTCAGAGAGGGACTCGATTGCACAATATACAAATATTAGGGACCAAAACGTAAATTTTGTAAATTAGAAGGTCATAACTGATTTTAAAGTTACCAATATTAAATTAGTCTTAATACATGCTTCCTTGTCAAACTTCACCTTAATTGGACATCTCGAACTCATACAATTGCAAATACAACTTTCGGGACTAAAACGTAAAGCTTGCATACTTTAACGCCATTCAAATCAGTGCCCAACGGTCACCTGTTTCGAAACGTCATTGACCATTCCGAAACACGGGTTGGTTCCGAGACTAGTACCGAAACAGGGCCTTCCAATAGCCAAACCGTTTGGAAACAGCCTCCAGCCGTTTCGAAACACGAAGGCCATTTCAGGCCCCCGTTTCGAAACGCCAGTGGGTGTTCCGATACGGTTTGCCCAGAAGCTGCATATTTTGCTGGTTTTTCATACATAAATCCACTCAAACACAACCTAATGACTTCCTAAACATGCCAAACAAGTCATCATACATATATGGAGCAGGTTTGAAACTCCTAAACACATTCATGGCATCAAACATGAAACTTCAAATGACTATAGGCAAGCATCCTAACATCCAAAACCAAGCAATCAACCAAATTCCAAAACAAGCATTAAAAGGCCATTTACAAGTTCAAAACATCAAAAGCATCATGCCACAACTAGGGAGCTCAACACATCTCCCAAAACACATCCTAGGTTCCCATTGCCAAATTACCAATACTAATAGTGTATGAAAACATCACCATACATGAGCTTGGTTTCCCTTAAACACTTCAATTATCTGCATTATTGGTACAAGAGAGAGAGCGTAAGCACAATTTCTTAGTGAGGCATGCTCTAAGAAAACAACACAATAATGCATTTTAGAAAACACTTTCAACAAAGCTTTTAAACACATGCTCATCTCTTTTCATGCAACCTTGCATACTTTACAAGCATCTCATGCTTCATTACATTCAACTCATCATATTGGCTTTCAAGGGATAGTTCGTAACCATTTATAACACAAATCACAATCGGATACGCGGATTACAAGCGTTGTCCCATACGCTTCATACAAACTACCGAACAACATAAGGTGGAGTTTATCGGTACAATCACAACCCCTCAACACCCGTGATGGAGTTTAACGGTACAATCACAACCCCTCCACATCACTCATCGGTAGTTGTATAATTCCACTAACGAGTGCAAGGGACACATAACACAAGATCCACACACGGACTTTTAACCACCGTTGTGATCTTACCTCACTTGTTAGGGTACTTGGATGGAGTTTACGGTACAATCACAACCCCTGAACATCCAAGGCGACTTTATTCACAGTGCACCCAATCCTATAGCCGGCTAACTATATCCGATTCAAGTACTTTAAAACCATTACATTGCTTGCCAATATACATCATTTACCATCAACAATTCACTGTTTAAAAGCATTAAGCAAAGCCATTTAACATCATGCATCACTATGCATCAAAACCATATTAACAATATGTCAAACCAAGGATCTATTACCTTGAGCATCCTTCAATACATGGCTTTCAAAACCAGCATTAACCATGCTAAAACATGCTTTCAAAATAGAATTTAAACATGCAATTTATAACCAATGCATCAAACCACTTCATGGCTCATCCAAGGGAGTTTTTCCGAAAACTTACTCTTGAGCTTAGCTAAGTTGTTTAGACTTAAACCAAGCTCCCAAAACCTCCAAATAATCGTTTCAAAGCTGAAAACCCAACTCCACTCACCGATTATGTTTCGCACGCTTGCCGAAACGCCAATCAAGCCTCCGAATCAACTCCAATAGTGTCCGAAGACGTCTCCCATGTTTTAAACACATCAAAGCAGAGGATTAATGCATCATCATGCATTAAAATCTTCAGCCAACACACATAAACTCGCTGATCTACCCAAAACCAACAATTTTTGCTACCAAACACAACCGAAAACACCTCCAAACTCTTTCACAACTTAACCCAGCCAAGATCCATCACTTCTAACCATTTCTAAACATCAATCAACATCCAAAATACACCTTAACTCGTCCTTATACCTCCAGCAATAACCGAACACCAAAAACACCTCAAAAACCACCATTTTCATAAGCAAAAACTTAGGAAATACAACCTATTCGGGATTGCATTGATAAAACCTCATTTCCACATCATTAGACATCCAAAATACATTTAAGAATCATCTCAAAACAGAGCCCAAGCAATAACGATGAAACTCTTCATGATTTCTTCCAAATCTTAAGTTTTAAGCCAAAATCAAGTTTCTAACATTAAAACCATTTATAAAACTTAAATTAAGGATTGACAACTTGAGAATTTTAGTAAAGAACTCAGTATTTAGAGGAGAATAACAATCTTACCTCTAAATGGTGATTTCTCCTTGATTTGAGCCAATTTCCTTGAAAATTCAATGAGGAAATCAAAAGGATTTGATGCAAGATTGATTAGGAATTAATTGATGATAGAAATCTCATCAATTGAAGTGAAGATCAATGCAAAAGTTGCTGGAGAAATAGTGTTTGGATGATGGAATTTTGAGAGAAAAAGGAATGAGAAAAATTTAGAAAAAGGTAGTTATGAAATTCCAAAAAGTAGTTTCCCTTTTCATTTAATTAATTAAAACATTAATTAATTCACCCAAATTAAAGAAAAATCTGGAGAAATCATTTTTGGGTAAATTAGCTCCTTAAAGATTCAAAGTTTCAATCCATACAAAACAGTCACCACTAAACTTTTCAAAAATCGCATTTTAGTCACTACACCGAAATGTAGTATTTCCAAACCTTATTTTGCAAAATTGACTTCACCACTCTTCTATATATACTAAAAGAGGATTTTTAGATATTTTTTCCATATTTTTAAAGCATCCCGAACTAGGCTTTCCCTAAAACCTCCTTTTATATTCGAACCGAAAATCAGACCGGTCCGGTTCAGACCCTAAACTTCTAAGCCCAAAATTGGGGTGTTACAACTCTCCCCCTCTTAAGAAATTTCGTCCTCGAAATTTACTTGGAGGAAAAAGATACAGAAACTGCTTCTCCATATCATCCTTTCTTTCCCACGTGGCTTCCTCAACACCACGATGCTTCCACAACACCTTAACCAATTCAATGGTCTTGCCTCGAAGAACTTTACTGTCTGAATCCAGAATTTCAATCGGCTCCTCATCATAGGTCAAGTCTGGATTCAACTCCACTTCCTCCACAGACATAACATGCGAAGGATCCGATATATACCTCCGAAGCATAGAGACATGAAACACGTCATGAATCTTTTCCAACTCTTGCGGTAACCTCAGCTTGTACGCAACAGGACCCACACGTTCAATCACCTCGTATGGTCCAATATACCTAGGGCTCAACTTACCCTTCCGGCCAAACCTCATCACTTTCTTCCAAGGTGAAACCTTCAAGAACACACGGTCACCTACCGCAAACTCAATCTCCTTACGCTTTAAATCCGCGTAAGACTTTTGTCGATCAGAAGCTGCCTTCAATTGCTCACAAATGAGCTTCACCTTCTCGGTGGTTCCTTTCAACAAAGCTGGCATTGAAACCAGCTTCTGACATGTTTCAGCCCAGAAAAGAGGAGTTCTGCACTTCCTCCCGTACAAGGCTTCATAAGGTGCCATTTGAATACTTGCATGATAACTATTGTTGTAAGCAAAGTCCACCAAAAGAAAATGCTTCTCCCAAGAACCTTGAAACTCAATCACACAGCACCTCAACATATCTTCCAGCACTTGGATAACACGCTCAGACTATCCATCCGACTGTGGATGATAAGAAGTACAGAAATTCAGCCGCGTACCCAAAGCTTGATGCAAACACTCCCAAAAACACGATGTAAACCTCGGATCCCTATCCGATACTATAGTCTTTGGCACACCATGCAGTCGCACAATCTCAGCAATGTACAACTCTGCAAGCTTGTCCAAGGTATACGTAGTATGCACAGGTAAGAAATGCGCACACTTCGTAAGGCGATCCACAATCACCCACACCGAATTCTTCTTCGATGGCGACAAAGGCAAACCAGACACAAAGTCCATGGTAATCCTTTCCCACTTCCACTCAAGAATCCTCAACGGTTGCAACAACCCTGAAGGAAACTGATGCTCAGCCTTAACCCGCTGACAAACCATGCACTTACTCACGTACTCCGCAACATCTTTCTTCAAACCCACCCAATAGTACTCATCCTTCAGATCACGATACATCTTTGTACTACTAGGGTGCATAGAAAAAGGACTACTATGAGCTTCAGTCAGAATAGTACGCCCCAACTCTGCATCATTCGACACTACTATCCGACTCCCAAAACAAAGAACTCCATCATCATTAAAATAGAAATCCGATGGTCTATCCTCAGCAATATCCTGAACATGAGGCACCAAAGAATCATCCAACAACTGCTTATCCTTTATCAATTGAACCAAAGATGGTTTCACTTGCAATTCAGCCACAAGCCCTCCATCTTGCGAAATACTCAGGCTGGCAAACATAGCCCTTAACTCCACTGCCACCTTCCTACTCAAGGCATCCGCTACAACATTAGCTTTTCCCGGATGGTACTCGATTGTCAGATCGTAATCTTTAAGCAACTCCACCCAACGTCGTTGCCTAAGATTCAACTCCTTCTGAGACATCAGATACTTCAAACTCTTGTGATCCGTGTACACAGTACACTTCTCACCATACAGGTAATGTCTCCAAATCTTCAAAGCAAAAACCACCGCAGCTAACTCAATATCATGCGTAGGATAATTGCGCTCATGCACCTTCAACTGGCGCGATGCATAAGCCACCACCTTACCCTCTTGCATCAACACACACCCCAAACTCACATAGTATGCGTCGCTATACACCACAAACTCTTTCCCTAATTCAGGTTGAACCAAGATAGGAGCTTGCGTCAAAGCTGCCTTAAGCTTCTCAAAAGCTTGTTGTCTTGCCTCGGTCCACTCATACTTGACATCCTTCTGCAACAACTTCGTCAAAGGAGCAGCAATCTTTGAAAATCCATCCACAAACCTCCGATAGTATCCTGCCAACCCAAGGAAGCTACGAACCTCATGAACAGACTTAGGAGGCTTCCAATTCATCACCGCCTCAATTTTCTGAGGATCAACATGAATCCCCTTAGCAGAAACCACATGACCAAGGAAAACAACTTCCCTAAGCCAGAATTCGCACTTGCTCAGCTTAGCATAAAGCTGATTCTCCAACAGCGCCTGCAATACAATCCGCAAATGCCCCTCGTGCTCCTCCTCAGTACAAGAGTACACAAGGATATCATCAATGAACACCACAACAAACTTGTCCAAGTATTCATGGAACACTCTATTCATCATGTCCATAAAAGCTGCAGGAGCATTCGTCAAGCCAAACGACATCACAAGGAACTCATAATGCCCATACCTCGTCCTAAAAGCTGTTTTTGGCACATCCACATCCTTCACCTTAAGCTGATAATAACATGACCTTAAGTCAATCTTAGAGAACACAGCGCTCCCCGAAACTGATCAAAAAGATCATCAATCCTCAGCAAAGGATACCGATTCTTGATAGTCAACTTATTCAGCTGACAATGATCGATGCACATTCTCATAGTGCCATCATTCTTCTTCACAAACAAGACTGGTGCACCCCAAGGTGACACACTCGACCGAATGAAACCACGATCAAGCAACTTCTGAAGTTGTGTCTTCAGCTCTTTCAACTCCTTAGGTGCCATTCGGTAAGGAGTAATGGACACTGGAGTTTTGTTTTCATAGAACTCAATCCCAAACTCCACCTCTCGACTAGGAGGCAATCCAGGTAACTCCTCCGGAAACACTTCAGGAAACTCTCGCACAGTCCTGATATCCTGAACTCGCAACTCCTTAGAGCTAGGATTCATAACAAAGCCTAGATAAGCCTCACAACCTTGCCTCAGCATTCGGCTTGCTTCCAATGAAGACACCATATTGGAAAGAAACTTCACATTCTCACCAACCACCACTACCTCGTAATCATCCGCAAGTTTCAACGAAACTCGCTTGTTCTCAAAATCCACTACAACTCGATGTTCAACAAGCCAATCCATTCCAAGGATTACATCGAAGCCATAGAATGGCAATTCCATGAGGTCAACAAGAAAAACATGGTTTTGCACTTTCAAGCGACATCTTCTATACAACTTCCGTGTCACAACGGTCTCACCGAAGGAACTAGTTACACGCATACCAACATCCAAAGACTCAACAGGTAAACCAAGCAATTGAGCATGTTCACGCAATATGTATGAGTGTGTAGATCCAGAATCAATCAAGGAAAGTAATGATAAGGATTGCAAAGTAAAGGTACCTGCGATCACATCCGTATCATTTCTCCCCTCACGCTGAGCATACACTCGAGCCTGGCCACCACCCTCAGGTTGAAGAGCCACTACATGCGCCACATTCCTCCCATCATCATCTCTGCGCTGGAAGTTACCACGGCCGCGCCCACGGCCTCTTTATGGTGCAACCACCCCAGGAGCACGTTCCTGACCACCACCGGCCAATAAAGGACACTCCCTCCTCATGTGGTCTGCCGAATCACAATTCCAGCATGAATTACCAGTCACTGCTACAGGAGCCTGAAACTCCCTCGTTGCTCGAGGACAATCTCACCTCAAATGGCCACAAGATCCATACGTCCAACACATGTTCTGATCAACTCTCATCCTATCTCCCTGAAAAGGCACACCATGTCCTCCACCACCTCGCCTAGCAGAAGACTGATACCTCTTATCACGTCCTCTCTTGTTCCATCGACCACCGGAACTATAATCACCAGCTCCTTTGCCCGAGCTAGAACCAACGCCTCTGGAAGACAAACCGAAGTTCTGCTCAATGTCCTTCGCTCTACTCACCAGCACATCAAAATCCGTATACTCAGCAGCAAGCATGAAAGTCTTTATGTCTGTCACCAAACCATAACTGAAACGTTCACACCTCTCCCGCTCATCAGGGATTAGCTCAGGTGCGTACTGACTAAGGCGGACAAATTGGATCTCATACTCAGCCACCGTCATGCTTCCTTGCACAAGAGACATTAATTCTCTTTTCTTCTCATCTAGGTATCGCACACCTAGATACTTTCTCTTGAACGCGTTCAAGAAGAACGTCCAAGTCACATCATTGTCCTCCATTCCAGAAACAATGGTCGTCCACCACGTATAAGCGTCATCATGCAACAGTGATACCACACAACCCAACTTCTGCACATTGTTGCAGTTCATTTGCCCCAAAATCCTCTTGGTGCTTTCCAACCAAGATTCAGATCCTTCAGGAGATAAACCTCTGAACTCAGTCCCTCCCAGACTGCGAAGATGTTCCAAAGGTAATCTCCCATTAGCATCACCCTGATGCGCAGCTCCGTGAGCTCCAGCTACTGCTGCCTGAAAGGCTCCCACAATAGCCTGAATCAACACAGTCATGTCAGGAGCAGCTTGCCCCTGTACACCTTCAGGTCCAGCGACCCCATCATCAGCACCAACACCAGTATTTTCACCTCCAGCACCACCACCACCGGGTGGTCCACCACCAGGGGGAGGAGGCAAATCCACAACATTCTCAGCATTTTCCTCATTTTCATTCTGAGCCATAGCTCTCGTTTTCATCCTCATCTCTCTACGAGGCCCCATTTACAAGAAAACAATGAACTGACACAAATGCAATAAACATAATTAGGCTCAACAAGGTAAGTAATCCAAGTACTCAAGCTCATTTTCCAAAAACAATCCCTTTCATTAGTTTTGATATGGCAATGGGTTCCCCTAACATGCTTCAACATAGCATAGCATCACAGAATGCAACCATACATCACAATTTATAAAACATTCCTTCACTTAAAAGGTCCATCATGCAAAAACACATACATCACCCACATAACAATTCCCAATTACACGAGAACAGGCTCTGATACCACCAAATGTAATCCCCTTAGCCCGGCCTAGACGGTTGACCCGAACTACGAAGATTACACGGGGAAAACCAAAGTCAACTCGAAAGTCAACCTTGATTAACGACCCGTTTTTTTTCTTCTTTTTAATCTTGTCTAGATGCACGTTAACCCTAAATGAGCACTCAAGAAACATATACGTGCAAAGCACAGCGATCGAATTTCAGAGAGGGACTCGATTGCACAATATACAAATATTAGGGACCAAAACGTAAATTCTGTAAATTATAAGGTCATAACTGATTTTAAAGTTACCAATATTAAATTAGTCTTATTACTTGCTTCCCTGTCAAATTTCACCTTAATTGGACATCTCAAACTCATACAATTGCAAATACAACTTTCGGGACTAAAACGTAAAGCTTTAATACTTTAACACCATTCAAATCAGTGCCCAACGGTCACCTGTTTCGAAACGGCATTGACCATTCTGAAACACGGGTTGGTTCCGAGACTAGTACCGAAACATGGCCTTCCAGTAGCAAAACCGTTTCGAAAAAGCCTCCCGCCGTTTCGAAACACGAAGGCCATTTCAGGCCCCCGTTTCGAAACGCCAGTGGGTGTTCCGATACGGTTTGCCCAGAAGCTGCAGATTTTGCTGGTTTTTCATACATAAATCCACTCAAACACATACTAATGACTTCTTAAACATGCCAACAAGTCATCATACATATATGGAGCAGGTTTGCAACTCCTAAACACATTCACGACATCAAACATGAAACTTCACATGACTATAGGCAAGCATCCTAACATCCAAAACCAAGCAATCAACCAAATTCCAAAACAAGCATTAAAAGGCCATTTACAAGTTCAAAACATCAAAAGCATCATGCCACAACTAGGGAGCTCAACACATCTCCCAAAACACATCCTAGGTTCCCATCGCCAAATTATCAATACTAATAGTGTATGAAAACATCACCATACATGAGCTTGGTTTCCCTTGGACACTCTAGCCTCCTTGTTGCCCTTAAACACTTCAATTATCTGCATTATTGGTACAAGAGAGAGAGCGTAAGCACAATTGCTTAGTGAGGCATGCTCTAAGAAAACAACACAATAATGCATTTTAGAAAACACTTTCAACAAAGCTTTTAAACACATGCTCATCTCTTTTCATGCAACCTTGCATACTTTACAAGCATCTCATGCTTCATTACATTCAACTCATCATATTGGCTTTCAAGTGATAGTTCGTAACCATTTATAACACAAATCACAATCGGATACGCGGATTACAAGCGTTGTCCCATACGCTTCATACACACTACCGAACAACATAAGGTGGAGTTTATCTGTACAATCACAACCCCTCAACACCCGTGATGGAGTTTAACGGTACAATCACAACCCCTCCACATCACACATCGGTAGTTGTATAATTCCACTAACGAGTGCAAGGGACACATAACACAAGACCCACACACGGACTTTTAACCACCGTTGTGATCTTACATCACTCGTTAGGGTACTTGGATGGAGTTTACGGTACAATCACAACCCCTCAACATCCAAGGCGACTTTATTCACGGTGCACCCAATCCTATAGCCGTCTAACTATATCCGATTCAAGTACTTTAAAACCATTACATCGCTTGCCAATATACATCATTTACTATCAACAATTCATTGTTTAAAAGCATTAAGCAAAGCCATTTAACATCACGCATCACTATGCATCAAAACCATATTAACAATATGTCAAACCAAGGATCTCTTACCTTGAGCATCCTTCAATACATGGCTTTCAAAACCAGCATTAACCATGCTAAAACATGCTTTCAAAACAGAATTTAAACATGCAATTTATAACCAATGCATCAAACCACTTCATGGTTCATCCAAGGGAGTTTTTCCAAAAACTTACTCTTGAGCTTAGCTAAGTTGTTTAGACTTAAACCAAGCTCCGAAAACCTCCAAATAATCGTTTTAAAGCTGAAAACCCAACTCCACTCACCGATTACGTTTCGCACGCTTGCCGAAACGCCAATCAAGCCTCCGGATCAACTCCAATAGTGTCCGAAGATGTCTCCCCTATTTTAAACACATCAAATCAGATGATTAATGCATCATCATGCATTAAAAACTTCAGCCAACACACATAAACACGTTGATCTACCCAAAACCAACATTTTAGCTACCAAACACAACCGAAAACACCGCCAAACTCTTTCACAACTTAACCCAGCCAAGATCCATCACTTCTAACCATTTCTAAACATCAATCAACATCCAAAATACACCTTAACTCGTCCTTATACCTCCAGCTATAACAGAACACCAAAAACACCTCAAAAACAACCATTTCCATAAGCAAAAACTTAGGAAATACAACATATTCGGGATTGCATTGATAAAACCTCATTTCCACATCATTAGACATCCAAAATACATTTAAGAATCATCTCAAAATAGAGCTCAAGCAATCACAACAAAATTCTTCAAGATTTCTTCCAAATCTTGAGTTTTAAGCCAAAATCAAGTTTCTAACATTAAAACCATTTATAAAACTTAAATTAAGGATTGACAACTTGGGAATTTCAGTAAAGAACTGAGTATTTAGTGGAGAAGAACAATCTTACCTCTAAATTGTGATTTCTCCTTGATTTGAGCCAATTTCCTTGAAAATTCAATGAGGAAATCACAAGGATTTGATGCAAGATTGATTAGGAATTAATTGATGATAGAAATCTCATCAATTGAAGTGAAGATCAATGCAAAAGTTGCTGGAGAAATAGTGCTTGGATGATGGAATTTTGAGAGAAAAAGGAATGAGAAAAATTTAGAAAAATGTAGTTATGAAATTCCAAAAAGTAGTTTCCCTTTTCATTTAATTAATTAAAACATTAATTAATTCACCCAAACTAAGGAAAAATCTGGAGAAATCATTTTTGGGTAAATTAGCTCCTTAAAGATTCAAAGTTTCAATCCTTACAAAACAGTCACCACAAAACTTTTCAAAAATCGCATTTTAGTCACTACACCGAAATGTAGTATTTCCAAACCTTATTTTGCAAAATTGACTTCACCACTCTTCTATATATATTAAAAGAGGATTTTTAGATATTTTTTTCCATATTTTTAAAGCATCCCGAACAAGGCTTTCCCTAAAACCTCCTTTTATATTCGAACCGAAAATCAGACCGGTCCGGTTCAGACCCTAAACTTCTAAGCCCAAAATTGGGGTGTTACACCTATTTCTAGGTTAGGATGCTCGAGCATGGATTAAGCAAACTCATAATTTTATTGAAAACAACTCAAAACTATACAATCGTTTCCTCAAACTACTTTACATACACGTGTCTAAACCCTAGGAGAGTTGGGCTGTGACCCCTAACATCTCCAACCTATCTAACTACATCTCGTTGTGCGTCTGCTCAAGCTCGCATCCCCTCACCCTCGTCATACCCCTATACCTTTGCAAACATTGGGTATATATAGGGCTCATGGCCTAAATTTAAGTCCTCCTTGAAGTAGGAGTTCTTAAAGTATATTTACATTAAATACAAACTCCTTTATGCTTTAAATATGGACTCTTTGGACGTTGCCTTCTTCCGCGAGTAAAGATAAGTGCTCCTCCTTATCGATCTTGGATCAGCTCTACCAGCCGCTACAAGCTTCAGAAAATTGCAAGACTGGGCTCATTGGGCTTAGGAAATTGTTCTCTTTAAATCGCGACCCATCTTGGCTAAGTCGGTGTAACTCCTGCCCGGGCGGCACTTGGCAGCAATGCTGCTTCGGCAGTGTCCTTGGAGGTATCTTGAGCTGCTTCAGCACAGCTCATTTGGTTCCATCTTTCCTGTCCTCTTCTCTCCTTCCCTTGCTACAACACCTAAAAATATAAACTAAACCAAAACAATAACTTTTCTCAACCAAACATAAAATATTCAATGGAAGCATGGTAAAAGAGAAGATACTGTTATAATGCATATAATGCACCTAAATATGCCTAAATGAGCTTAAGAACAACATTAATACGGGCAGGAATGTGTACAAAATATAGAACTCATGGACACTCTACACACACACAAGGGACTTCCAAGCCTTCATTGTTCAGCTGATCCAAATAAAGTTCCCAGACCCGCCGGTCTAGTTTCCTCTCTTCCCTACCGTCTTCACTACCGCTGCACCTGAGCCTAGGAAAGAAGCAACACCTACTGATGCCGCCACTACCCAGGCTACCCAAGTACCAACTGCCATGGCCTCTGACATCCTTTCAGTCGCGGCAAGGAAATGCAAGCGCAAGGTTGGCTTGGATACACCTGCCGGATCTCTGTACCACACTACCTCCAGCTGGTCCGATCACTCGGTCAATAGGGTTTTTGAAGAACTTAAACACACGACAACAACTGCAGAAGAAATCTGCCCCGACACAAAGGATAAAGAGGTCACTGCCCCGATAGCAAAGCCCACCCCAGCCTCACGCATCCAGCCACCCCGCGAATCCAAACGAATCAAGCACACGACATCCAAACCGAAGAGACTGATCTTAACGAGTGAAAGTGAAGAGGAATAAAAATCTTCCAAATCACCATCCATTTAAATTTCTCTTCTTTATGCCTTTTATTATTAATGCCCTTATATTTTGTGTGCTAATTTTTTCTATCATTGTATATGAAATGTCAGCATCGAGGGCAATACTTACTTCGAGTTTGGGGGTGGTGGTTCAGTTGCCAAGGCAATGAGCTGCCGCGACAGTATAATATAATTGCCATGCATTTTTGTTCTTTTACTTGTCAAAATTTTTTTACTATTGCATTGCCTTAACCGAATTTTGCTTATGCCTCGACAGTACTTTCTATCAATTGCCTTAGTTTAGTTTTAATTAAATTTTCTTACTTGGCAATATAACTCTCTCTTCTTACCATTGTTTAGAATTGCTTAGAGCCTTTACTTTTAGGATGTTTAAAGGAAGATAACTTAGGATCACACTATAAGATTAGAACTTCAAAAACACCTTAGTAACTTGCATGATTTAAGGAATTCTAATACACCTAGTGCATATACTAGCTTAGAAAGAAAATTGGGTAAAAAGTTAGAGGTGCCTACAACTGGCTCTAGCTTAAGGAAGCCCTATAGGTTCCCGAAACCGGCTCTAGGCTAATCACTAGAGGTGCCCGAAATTGGCTCTAGTTGGTTAGGTTGCTTATAAAAAAATTAACCAAGTTAAGTAGGTTAATGCTTAAGTGTTTGCTTAGAATCCTTATAATCATCTTGTTCAAAATGCATGCACACACTCACAAATCTTATAGTTTGATTCTAGGGAATTCCTAAGGCATCCAAAGATTTAAGGACTGAGCGTTCTTTGCCATGGTTTGAAGAGAGAAGGAAAAGTAAGACCAAGGAGACGGTTTATAAAAATTAAGGTTTGGCAATTGATGGTTTGCATTGCTTGAGGACAAGCAATAGTTTGAGTTTGGGGGTGTGATAAGTGCCCAAAAGTCATATATTTTGACCCATTTTTCATGGAAATTATCACTCAACCTACACCCATTTGAGCTGCATTATGGCCCTCCATGCATAGATTTCATCATTTATGCCTTTGAGCTTTATATTCTGTTTATTCTATGAAAAAGGTATTATTTGATGCATGTTTGGTGCCTTTGCATATTTGCATGATGTCAGGGTACGATTATGTCGTGACGGCACTGAAGGAAAAAGGAAGAAAGTGGCAAAACTAGCTAGTAGCAGACCTTGATCGAGCCAAGCCACAACAAATAGCTTCTACTGAGGGAAGCTAATTAATGATGAAGCCTTGCGGAGCAGAGCCATTCACAGACCCATGTCCTGGCAGCTAAAAGCCATGTCGCGGCCATGTACTACTGCACCTGCCGAAAGGCAAATCAAGCAAAGTGGTAGCTGATTTGAAGAGCTTTAAACGTTGGATTTTTCTAAACCCTTTGCGTGGCAGTTGGAGCTCGAGAAGAGGGCGAAAACATGGAAGGAAGGATAAAGTTGGACTTTTGGCTAAAAGTGTATAATGTAATAAATTAAAAAGATTCACCTCTTTAATAAAGATTAGTCCAAGTCCAACTTAACTTCCTCTCCAAGAAGGATTTGTGCCTACACCTCCCCCTATATAAAGAGGCTTTCTGTCATCAAGAGAAGAGAGTTCGAGAGAGAGAAGATCTTAGGATTTAGATTGTGTTTTTCTTTTCATCAATTATGTTCTAATTTCCTTAGGGTTAGGATTAGTTTGTTTAGTAGTCGTGTGAAGAATATTGTACTTTGTTTTTGTTCTTAATGCAACTAAGTTGAGGTTTCCTTATTCTTGGTGTTAATCATTCTTGCATTTTAGTCGAGAGAGTTTGTGAGATTATCCATTTATTCGAAGTCGAGAGAGTTGAATTCATTAAACGAGTAAGTATGGTTTTCTTCCAAAGGTGTTAATTAATTCGGCCTAGAGATAGGTTAAGAATTTCGGAGGCTAAGAAAAGCGTTTGATTGGTTGGTGTTTGACTTTGGTTTACGCCGAGAGGTATGGTCAGAGTTCAGCCATCAAAAGTGTTCCGAGATTAGAGATAAGGAGGAGCCATCATAGGATTCTTTGCTGAGCCTTAGTGTTGTTGTAACGCCCCGGTTTTGGGCTTAGAAGTTTTTGGTTCGGACCGGACCGGTCGAGTTGCGGTTCGAATATAAAAGGTGATTTTTAGGAAAGCCTAGTTCGGGTTGCATTAAAAATATGGAAAAATGTTCTAAAATCCTCTTTTAATATATATAAGTGAACTGTGAAATCAATTTTGCAAAATGAGGTTTGGAAGGGTGACATTTTGGGTTAGTGACCAAAATGTAATTTTTGAAAACTGTGTGACTGTTTTAAAAAGGATTGAAACTTTGAAACCTTAAGGAGCTATTTACCCAAAGGGGAGTTTCTCCAGATTTTCTAGAATATTAAATGATTTATTGATGGTTTAAAATAAAAGTAAAAAGGAGGGAAAGATATTTTTGTCATTTCTAACTAACTTTCCAAATTTTCCATTTTCCATTTTCTCTCATCTTTTCTCTCAAACCAAACACATTCTCTCCAGATCTTTTCCTCTGATTTTTGTTACCTAAATATCATATTTCAATCCTCATTTGATTTCTAATCAATCCTTCAACAAAACCTTTGTATTTGCTACTTGGATTTTCAAGATTTTGGTTCCAAAAAGGGAGAAACTCAAGTTTGGAGGTAAGAACGTCCTTCTCCTCTGAACTTCAAGTTCTTTACTGAAATTCCCAAGTTCTCAATCCTTGATTTATGATTTATTAAAGGTTTTGCAATTGGAATCTTGATTTTTGCTTTAAAATGCAAGATTTGCTTGATTTTGGTGAAATTTTCGTATGATCTGTTTGGGCAGTGTGTTGAGGTGTTAAATTGATGTTAATTGAATGTTAATTTGATGAGAAATTGAGGTTTAATCAATGCAAACCCGAATAGGTTGAATTTCCTAAGTTTTGCTTGAGTTTTTGGTTGTTTTTGGAGTGATCTTGGTGATCTGTTATACCTGGAGGTATAAGGACGTGTTTGTGATCATTTTGGATGTTAATTGAGGTTTAAAAATGGTTAGAAGTGGTGGATCTTGGCTGGGCTAAGTTTTGGAAGTGTTTGGAGGTGATTTCGGTTGTGTTTGGTAGCCGAATTGTGGTTTTTGCTATGGGCAGCAAGTTTAGTTGTGTTGCTGGTGTTTTTAGTGCATTATGATGCATTAATCCTCTGATGATATGTGTTTGAAACAGGGGAGATCGATCCGTGAGCATTAGAGGTGGTGTGGAAGGTTTCGGATGCTTGGAAGGCTTGTTGGCTAGCCTTGTTTTGTGTATCGGTGAGTGAAGTTGGGTTTTCAGCTTTTAAACCAAGGTTTGAAGGTTTTGGGGAGCTTAGTTTAAGTCTAAACAACTTTGCTAAGCTCAAGAGTAAGTAAATGGATTTTCGCTCTTGATTTGTGTTGTGAATTGGCTTTTCAAGCAATTGTGATTGATGGTTGCTATGCATGTGATTTGCATGTTTTAAATTCTGTTTTGAAAGCATATTTTAGCATGGTTTAATGCTGGTTTTGGAAGCCATATGTGAAGGATGCTCAAGGTAAGAGATCCTTGGTTTTGTACATTGAAATTGTGAATTGATGCATAGTGTTGCATGTTGTTTAATGGCTTTGTGTGATGCTTTAAAACAGTGGAATATTGTTGATAATGATGCATGTGGAAAGGTGATGTTTAAGGTCACAAAGGTGGTTGAAAGTCCTTGTGTGAGCCTTGTGTATTTAAGGACAACATGGTGTTTGAAAGCCCATGGTTGGTTCTTGGTTAAGGTAAATGATGGTTCTTGCATTATGGTTATGCTTGTGAATCAATGGATCAAAGTGGTAAGATGGTTATATTGGCAAGTGATGTAAGTGGTTCTTGGTTACTTTGATCGGATATAGTTAGCCGGCTATAGGATTGGGTGCACCGTGAATTAAGTCGCCTTGGATGTGGAGTGGTTAAGAGTGAACCGGTAAACTCCATCCAAGTATCCTAACGAGATGGTTAAGGTCATAATGGAGGTTGAGATTCCCATTCGAGGACCTTGGGTAAGCAAAGGTTATATGGTGGTTAAAAGTCCATATATGGGAACCTTGTGCTTGATAAGATCACAATGGTGGTGTAAAGTCCATGTGTGGATCTTGTGTAGGGTGTCCCGGATCTCGTTAGTGATGTTATACAACTACCAATCGGTGAGGCAAAGGTTGTATGGTGTTTAAAAGTCCATACATGGGAACCTTGTGCATGTTAAGGTTGTATGGTGTTTAAAAGTCCATACATGGGAACCTTGTGAATGTTAAGGTTGTATGGTGTTTAAAAGTCCATACATGGGAACCTTGTGAATGTTAAGGTTGTATGGTGTTTAAAAGTCCATACATGGGAACCTTGTGAATGTTAAGGTTGTATGGTGTTTAAAAGTCCATACATGGGAACCTTGTGAATGTTAAGGTTGTATGGTGATTAAAAGTCCATACATGGGAACCTTGTGAACGGTAAGGTCAAATGGTGTTTAAAAGTCCATTTGGAGGGCCTTGGATTGGTAGTGTGTATGAAGCGTGGGGACAACGCTTGTGATCCGCGTATCCGATTGGATGTTGAGTTGAAAAGTGGATTTGGTTGATCACTTGGAAGCCAATATAATGCTCTTGAATTTAATGAAGCATGAGATGCTTGAGATGATGCATGGTTGCATGTGAAGTGTATAATGTATTGTGAATGCATGTTTACTTGTTGGTTTGACCAAGTGTTGATTATCTATTGAGAATGGTACATGTGTGCATGAAATCTCTTTAGTGCATTGAGGTCTTGCTAAGACTTATTTTTAAAGGCATGAGATGCAAATTTGATGTTATGGTTCATTTGTTGCATTTGTTTAATGCATGAGTTATAATGAGTGAGGAAATGATTTTAAAGGTTTCTTGCTTTAAAGTGATAATCGAGTATGAGAAAGGTATGATGTGAATTGGAAGTGATTTCCAAGGTTTTGAATTTAACTTTGCATGTGATGTTTATGCATGGTATGGTTAAATTGGTGGTATTGCAAGTTTGTGCTTTGAAAAGGTTTACTTAGCTTTCTAAGCTAAGGGTTGGTTTTCATGTTTGAGCAATGCATGTTTTAAGCTTGTTGTTGAAAAGGGTTTTCAAACAATGCTTGGGTTTATGAAATCGAGTTGTTTTTAAAAGTGGTTTTATGTTTCGCTGCATTGATGGTGTTTTGGTTTTGAGCATTCCTCACTAAGCATTATGTGCTTACGCTCCTTTTTGTCCATCAATGCAGAAAAGTGAAGTTTGGACAGCGAGAAGCAAGGGATTCAAGGAGTACTCCAAGTGAGATGTATGTCTCGGTTAATAGCTATAATTAATAAAGGCAATGGGGGGAAAGAATCTCTTATGTTGATGTTTAAGGAGATTGTGTATGTTGAACAAGTTTGGTTTATGATGTTGAATCACGTGGCTTAATGTTGCAATGTTTGAATCTCCTTATGCTTATATTGATATGCTATTCTTCTTGTTTTAAAAGCATGAATGAGCATTGAATGTGTTTAATGAGTTGATGCACCTAGGGGTGGTTATGTATCTAGTTCTTGATGCATATATATCTCTTGTATGTTGAATGGTTTGCTGGTGTGTTTTGGTTGCCATCGGAGCATGTTTGGTGGGTTAAAAGTGAGTTTAACCAGCAGGGTTGCTGCAATCTGGGCAGGGCGTTTCGGAACGCGTGTTACCGTTTCGGAACAGGGGCCTGAAAAGGCCAAGGTGTTTCGAAACGGGAGGACCCGTTTCGGAACGGAAGTGCTACTGCCAGACCCCCGTTTCGGTACGCGTTGCGGAACGGCCCCGCGTTTCGAAACAGGCTGTCTCCCGTTTCGGAACGTATGACCGTTGAGGGCTGACGTTGGCAGTTATATGTTTCAAAATGTTTGCGTTTTGGTCCTGAATCTTGTTTTTGCAATTGGTTGAGTTTGAGAAGTCCGTTTGAGCTGAAATTTGGCAGTGAAGCATGAAACATGACTAATTTCATATTGGTAACTTTTAATTGGGTTAAGTCCCAGTAATTCTCAGTATTTTAAGTTTGGTCCCTAAAGTTGTAATTTGTGCAATTGAGTCCCTGATTGATCTCTGATGGTTATGAACTTTGAGTATACTGTTTATGTGATCATAACTAGGGTTAACGTGCATCTAGACAAGTTTAAAAAGAAAAAAAAAGGGTTGTTAATCAAGGTTGACTTTCAGGTTGACTTTGGTTTTCCCCGTGTGACTTTCTTAATTCGGGTCAACCGCCTGGGCCGGGTTAAGGGGGTTACAGTTGTAGAATTCAAGAACAGAGACAAGTCAATAGGATTCCACACTACGACGCATTCTAATTCGGCCCATTCTATCAACCCTGGTCTTCTCTTTACTTTAACTTCTGGATTACTTATGTTTTAGTATTTTTAGATTAGTCAAAAACCCAACTCATTTGTGTGTTTATTTTAATTATTTTGCAGTGCGAGGAAGTAGGACCAAAAGGCTAGCTCAATCTATTTGGAGACGATACTTGATATATTTATCATTATATTACTTGACATGTACACTTGCATTATTACGGGGAACTTTTACGCGAGCATCACAGGCCCAGGTATTTCGGTACACTCGAGCTTGTACCGAAACAGTGTGCCTAAAATGGCCTAGGGGTTTCGAAATGGGCAGGGTCTAGAAGGTTGTGTTCCAAAATAGGTTTGGGGTTGTATCAAAACGACCTCGTGTACCGAAACAAATAGTCTTGTTCTGAAATGGGGGTTTCAAAACAGGGCAACCTGTACAGAAACACCCAACAGTTAAGTTGATTAGTGGAATCTTCTAAAGTTATGATTCTTTACGTTTTTGTCCCTGAATGTTTTGGATGCAATTAAATGAGCTTGGATGATTGTTTTGAGTTGAGATTTGTCAGAGGTGCATATAATGTGGTTAATTAAAGGTTGGTAACTTAAAAAGTCAAGAAGTTCCTATATTTTTGTAAAATTACAAAATGATCCCTAAGATGTGTTTGCACGCGATTGAGTCCCTAATCATTGTTTGATCAAGTTGCAAATTGTTTCACTGCGAAGATTATCACATAGGATAATAACAAGCATATAGAAAAAAGATAAAATGAAAAGATAGGGTCGTTTACTGAGGTAAACTTCCCGGTTTACTTCAATATTCCCCGTGTGACACGTTCTGTTCGATCTTTCTCCCAGACCTGGTCAAGGGGTTACAATGGCTTCATCATCTACTCCTTTCAAACAAGTCTTCAATGAGAAAATCCACAAGAAGTTTGAGACAAACTTCTCTTCAAGATCGTTCCTCTATGAAAAGCACTTTAGACTTTCAACCGGACACCACTATTAGATTCCCAGTGAAGTTCATGGTTGTCGTTGATATGTACAAGTGGAGTGCTTTCTGCTAGCTATAGGGAGAGGTTTATGCCACCATTGATCAAGAGTTTTACATGCACCTTGGAACCAAAGACTCTCTATTTTTGATGAATTGGGGTAAGTGTGTCCGATTTGATGAGGGTTATATTAACTCAATTTTTTCTTTACCTAGTGAAAGAGATGAATATTTCGAGTATGTCGAGACCATAAATGTTGCCAAGCACAAGAAGATACTAGCGGATTTGTGTGAACTTGGCACAACTTGGACTGTCTCGTCCACCGGACACCAAACTATTAAGAGGCCGTCATTGAAGCCTGAATGTATTTTCTCACATTATTCCATTTCATGTATTTCACGTTTAATTTTTTTGTTTGCCATGTAGTTTATGTAGAGTAGTTGCATACCGAACCATAAAAAAGAAGTGAAAAAGAAAATTTTGTCTCAACCGAAATTTGAAGTTTGTTAACAATTGATTAGGCAAGTATATTTTGGTCCTAGTTGTTTGCCCAATGATGAAATTTTAATCTTCAGTTTTCCATGCCAGTAGAATGTATGCCAAGTTTGCTTGCCAATTAATCTCTAATTTAGGAAATTGATTTACACTCAGCATGTGGTATGTATCTAGTTCCCTAGCAAACTTAGACTATTTGAAACCATGCTCAGATTTTTAAAAAAAGGAGAGAGAGAGAGAGAGAGAGAGAGAGAGAGAGAGAGAAGAAGAAGAAGAAGAAAGAATGTCAGGGTAAAAGAAAATAAGGCAACAATGTTCTGCCAATGCAAAAAAAATGAACTCTCCTCTACTTAGAGATAATAAGTACTTAGGGCTTCGTGGTTTGCTCCCTCTTAATTCCTAAGTCCAAAACCTTAGAGTATGATTTGAAGAGAAAGCCTGGTGATGTATGGATAAAGTTGGGGATTAGTGATATGTTCACTCTTATCACTCACGCTAAACAGTGTCACGAAGTAAGCTTAAGATAATGCCAGAGACCCTCAACAAAGAAGAAAAAAGTGAAAATGGAAAAAAAACAATATGAGTTTAGGAAGTAGAATTTGGCTAAGGGAGTGAAAGGATAATTATATGCATATTGCCCACACTTTGTGCACAAATCACGCACTTAGACTAGAGTTATATTGTTGGGCTTGAATTATTTTCTGCTTGGCATTGTGCACTATGATTTCTGAGGCCAGCATGAGCATCAAACTCTGCTTGCCAGCATTTGTTGGCATTCCAACTAAACTTTTTCCAAGGTATTATTTTTACTATTTTTCTTTTTCTTTCTTTTTCATTACTTGAGTACAAGCAATGAGCTGGGTTTGGGGGGTGTTTCCTTCTCAAAAGTATTGTATTTCATGTCTATATTTATATGTTTTTGCTTGTTTTTTGGTACATTTAGTTGCATTAAATTGTTAGGATCATGCATTTTCATCAAGGAGTTAGTAGGTTGCCTATGCTAGAGTGAATAGTTATTTTGTGGTTAATTTGCATGTTTGGTATATGATTGGCAAAATGGATACATGAAAGCAACATAGTAAGTAATGCCAAAAAGAATGTCAAGTGTTGTTGACATAGAAGGACCATATGATGCCAAGCATTTGTTGGCAGAGAGATGCGTTTGATGCCATTCCAAGAGATGATGAACTCCCAAAAATATAGGAAAGGATCAGGCTTCTAAAAGATCGCAATTGGATCAACTTCCAAAAAATAGCGAATAAGGTGGTGCCTAGTGATGTTGGCAACGTCGTGCCAAGCTTGGATGCCAAGGCAGCATCGGCATGATGATGTCAGCCCTAGCCTGATAAGCTATCACACTAAGCTGATAAGATGTGAAAATGATCGGATAAAGCTCTATCTCTTATCCTTTCATTACAAATTCAAATGCAAAGGCTTATATCATCCTTTCCCACACACGCGTATACAAAGACCAACCGATCAAGCATTGTGGGGGAGACGAAGAGAGGAATCAAGAGTGATCGGGTGAAAAACTAGAGTGATCGGAGTACGACGTTGGACTGGCCGGTGTGTGACGGCCGGCTGTACCGAGGAAGGATGGTTCAACCTCTTGGCCGAGAGCCTGGCGTGGAGGGCTGCATCGAGAGACCCCTCTGCCTTTTCCCTTGGAACAAGTTGTTTATTTTTAGTTTTTTAATGGTGATGTTTTTGAAAACGATCATGGTTGTGTTGGTTAACCCCCTCACCATGAAATAATTTCATAGTTGGTGGGGGATGTTTGGATTAAATATTGGCTTTATACCTTAGTTCCATTATAATAAATTTGTTTTCGGCAAAGTTTTTCTATTCGGCAAACTTTAATTTTTCCTAAGTACTTTTCCAAGCAAGAGTTGTCAAAGTTATCCTATTACCTCCCAATATCTTAACAGACTTGGGCTGGCAATGATTAAGTTATTGAATACTTGGGAGAGAAGCTTCGAGAGAAGTCGCTCAAGTAGATGAACTTACTTCTGAAGTGAAATCTATCCCATCGAAGTATATATTGGTTTTAATGAAGTTGGTTTAAGAAAAACATACACTATAAAGATATAGGGGTTTTTACTTGGCCAATTTAGGGCAATGACCATCGAGAGAGCCTTTGCCAATGTTGAATCTTCTTGGCAAACAATGCCAAGACAATTTTGCCAACAAGGGCTGGCACGAACCATGGTTAAACCAGACATTCCCTACTAACATTCATCATTCATTTAGAAACACCTTCCTTACCAACATTTTACTTCATTTTACTTTCCTTTAATTTCCTTAGTAACAAGACCAATTCTTTTAAGCAAACATCTATTTTTCCAAAGCAAGTAACAATCACACAATCGAATTCAAGACAATCTATATGGGATCGATAACTTAGCTTACCAAGTTGTATTACTTGCAGACCGTGTATACTTACATGCAAAAGAATCTTGGCAAAACTTTCCCAATACATACCATTTATACCTTTTGCTCGCATTCATTTTAAACACTCCCAAAAGAGTTTACAATAGGCGATGTCCGGAGTTTATCAAGCTGTAATTGCTGGAGTTCATGGGACTGCACTAGCTGTTGGATGGCTGTAAGTTGTTGTTAGGATGCTTCTGTAGTGTGGAAGAAGTTGAGTTTTGACGGTTCACACCCGAGGCATATGTGGAGTAGATGACATGTACTGTTGGGATTATGAAATAAATGGGGTGTAATGATGCTTATAGGTTGCAGATGTGTTGTGTCTTAGTTTCAAGGAGACGTGTACAGTTAGTGGACAACTTTGGTTGTGGGCGTAGAACCCGGTGTTGTGACCTGTGAGTTCTTTCAAACTGTCTTTAAGAAGAAGTATTTGAGAGTTAGATACGCGGGTGACGAGAAATATGAATTCATGGTTTGGATTCAACGCAACATGTTTGTGGCCGAGTTTAAGATACAGTTTGTTCGGTTGAGCGAGTATGCTCCTGAACTGGTATTGGACGTGAGACATCAATGTGAGTGATTATGCTATGGATTGGTACATGATGTCAGGTTATACATGTTGGCTTTTGGTTACACCGTTGTAACGCCCGGGTTTTGGGCCTAGATGTTTTAGAGGTTGAATCGAGCCGGTCGTGAATGGTTCGAATCTTTAAGGTATGTTTAGGGAACACCTAGTTCGGGATGCTTTAAAAATATGGAAAAATATCTAAAAATCCTCATTTATTATATAAATGGTTATGGTGAAAACAATTTTACAAAATGTGATTTGGAAATGCTACATTTTGGTGTAGTGACCAAATTGTAGTTTTTGCAAAAGTTAACTAGTGACTGTTTTGTAAAGGATTGAAACTTTAAATCTTTAAGGAGCTAATTTTACCAATTTTTTCATTAGATTTCTCTTTAATTTGGGAGTTTTAATAAAGATTTAATTAAAGGAATTAAGAGAGAAATTCCATTTTGACTTTTCATAACTACCTTACGATATGTTTCCCTCTTTCCATTTTCTCTCAACTTCCACTCAGCTAAACACATTTCCCTCACCAAATAATCTCTGGTTTTCATCCCTTTTGCTGAGATTTCATTCTCCTAAGGATTTTCAACCTTTGCTTTATTAAATCCTTTTGTTTTTACTTTGGATTTTCAAGAAATCTGACCCAAATTGAGAAGAAATCAGCCATTAGAGGTAAGCTTCGTCCTTCTCCTCTAATAATCAGTTCTTTACTGAAATTCCCAAGTTATCAATCCTTTGTTAATGATTTTTGAGTTGTTTTAATGTTAGAAGCATGAAATTGTTGTAAAATTCAAGATTCTTTGTGAGATCTTGCTGATTTTCGTAACTATTTGTTAAGATCTATTTTGAGGTTGATTTCTAATGTGTTTTGGATGATAATTGATGTTATGAATGAGGTTTTAACAAATGATTCCCGAATAGGTTTGGATTCCTATGTTTTAGATGTTAGATTTGTGGTTTTTGGGGTGGTTTTGGTGATCTGTTGTTGCTGGAGGTATAAGTATGTGTTTGTTTTGATTTTTGGTGTTGATTGAGGTTTAGAAATGATTAGAATTGATAGATCTTGGCTGGGCTTTGATTTGAGAAAGTTTGGTGGTGATTTCGGTTATTTCGGATAGCCGAAATGATGCTTTTGAGTAGTGTAGCGAGTTTGAATGAGTGCCTGGTGATTTCAATGCATGATGATGCATTAATCCTCTGCTCTTATATGTAATAAACAGGGGAGATATCTTCGGACACTTTTGGTGTTGATTCGGAGGTGCCAAAAGCCTAGTTATCGTTTCGGCAAGCAAGCGAAACGTAATCGGTGAGTGAGAATGGTTTTAGAAGTCCTTGAGGGACAAGGAAACAAGGTTTGGGGATTTAGGTTTGGTTTGAAACACCATCCTAAGTCCGGAAGTAAGTATGGTTAGATTTGCTCTCAATATGCGGTTGATGCCCCTAAATGCTTTTAACATGCTCTTGATTTGTGTTAGACAAAATCCTACTGTTTTATGCATGATTTATAACATGAAAAGACGTTATGTGTTGATCCCATGTGATAGCATGTCTATGAAAAGAGTTTTGAGATTTTGATTAGATGAAATGCATGAATTGTGGTTTTGAAATGGGATGAGAATGATTTGAGAAATGTTGCATCAAAACAGTAGGTGAGATGATATTTTTGATATAATATATTGGCATAAATGATGAGATAATTACCGGATATAATTGGTCGACCAATAGGATGAAAGTGCAATATAAACTAAAAATTCTTACGTGCTCTTTGGAGTCGGGAAATGGGGGTAGTGCCATCCCGATCCAAAGTGAGAATCCGATGATGAGATATACCATCGGGGTAGGTCTTGGTGAAATACCCAAGCTTTGTGGTGAAGAGAGATACTGCCATGATAGTCCGGTGATGAGAGATTCCACCGGGGTAGGACTTGGCTTTAAGTCAAGCTAATCTGCATATCCGAGCAAAGATGTAATATGAAATGCCAATATATGAGATTAAATTTGATTCACATGTACCAAATGTTGAGATGTTTTATGCTATGAGATTTGTGGTTTATGTAATGCTTTTGTTTTCATTAAGCATGTGTATGGCTTTGCCATGAGATTTGCATTGGTTAAATGCATGGGTTAGATTGAAGGTACATGTGATTTTCAAATGGCGAATTGCTTTGAAATGGTTTTCAAGCCTAAGATAGAAAGAGCATGTCGTAGAAAATGGTTTTTGAGATAGAGTTTTAAAGTTGCATTGTTGTGTTGGTTTTCTTAGAGCTTGCCTCACTAAGCAAATGTGCTTACGCTCTCTTTTACCAACAATACAGATATTTGATACACTTTTCGGCAACAAGGAGGCTAAGGAAATCCAAGGAAGTGAAAAGCTCAAGTATGGTGACGTTTACATATACTTTAGTAATGATAATTGGCAATGGGGATCTATGGTTAGTTTTGGGAGGTGTATTTAGAACTCCATGCGGTTGTTGCAAGTTTATTACGACATATGTGGTTTGTAAATATTCTTTATGGTTTGGTTTGTGGCTTGAGGCTTTTATATGGTTTTCATGACTAGGGAGTATGCCTATAGTTTCAATGATTACATGCTTGATGCCATGTTTTAGCTTATGCTTCATAATGATGGTCTTTGTTGCTTAATCATGTTGTTAGTATGTTGTGGTATGTTTTGGGACCTTTTTGGTGGTGTTTGAATGTGAAAAACTAGCAAAGTATATAGTTGCAGGGCAGGGCGTATCGAAACGCCCTTATCTGTTTCGAAATGGGGGCCTAAATTGGCCATAATATTTCAGAACGGGTAAGAGTGTTTCGGAACGTTTTGGCTATTAGAAAGCCATATTTCGATACGGGTCTCGGAACGCACCCGAGTACCAAAACGGTCAACCTAGTTTCGATACGGCCGTTTCGATACAGAGCTTAGCGTTTCCAAACACCCGACCGTTGGTTTGGATTTTAAACTGTTTCCAGTTTTTGTTTCTTACATTTTAGTCTCTGATGTTTACGGATGCAATTGATTGAGTTTGGAATGTCTGATTGAGTTGATATTTAATAAAGTGGCATGAAAAAGGATTATTAGAATATTGGTAACCCTAAAATCTGCAAGGTCCTTGTAATTTGTAAAATTTACATTTTGGTCCCTAAATGTCTAATTTGTACAATTAAACCCCTATTTGCTCTACGATCGATGTGCCTTCTCTTCCTATGATCTTGGGTGATCACATAGGATTAATATTGCATTTAGAAAAGATAAGAAGAAAAAATGGGTCGTTAATCAAGGTTGACTTTCGGGTTGACATTGGTTTTCCCCGTGTAAACTTCGTAATTCGGGTCGAGCGTCTAGGCCTGGCTAAGGGGGTTACATTTGTTGGTATCAGAGCCAGGTTTGCGAATATTTGGGGCTTGGTAAGTGGTTAATGTGTGTGATTATGAATGATTATGACTTTTTGGTGAAAGCATGATGTTTGATTATTGATGTTATAGCTCTAATGGGATGTAATGCATGCAAGATGGTAGATTGAGGTGAATTTGCGATGCTATTCTATGTTTGAGGTATAGTTGTGGATCCCATTGCCATATCATTAGTATTGGAAAGAATTGTTTTAAAAATGAGCTTGAGTACTTGGATTTCTTGCCTTATATTGCCAATTGAACTTATTGCATTTTGATAGTTGCATTGCTTTTAAATGGGGCCACGTAGAGAGCTTAGAGTAAATGTGCGTGTTGCGGCTAAGAATGAGAATGATGAGCATGTTGAGAATCTACCGCCGCCTTTTCCTGGTAGACCACCTGGTGGTGGTGGAGCGGGGGTTGGTGCTGCGGGAGCTAGAGTAGGGTTTGTTGGAACCGAGGGAGTGCAAGGGCAAGCTGCCCCTGATATGTCAGTGTTAATACAAGCTATTGCTTGAGCTTTTCAAGCAGCAGTAGCTGGAGCTCATGGGGCTGCACCTCAGGCTGGTGCTGGTGTGACTCTGTCGTTGGAGCGACTCCGTAGTCTTGGAGGGACTGAGTTTAGGGGGCTGACCCCAAAAGGTTCCGAGTCTTGGTTAGAAAGCACCAATAGGATTCTCGGGTAGCTAAACTATAACAATGGTCAGAAATTGGGATGTATTGTGTCCCTGCTGCACGGTGATGCGTATACGTGGTGGACAACCACAATAGTAGGGTTAGATGATGATGAGGTGACTTGGACGTTCTTCTTGAATGCGTTCAAGCGAAAGTACTTGGGAGTCCGCTATCTGGATGAGAAAAAGAGGGAGTTCATGTCCCTAATGCAAGGAAGTATGTCAGTGGCGGGATATGAGGTGTAGTTTGTACGCCTTAGCTAGTATGCACCCGAGCTGATCCCTAGTGAACGGAAGAGATGTGAACGATTCAGATATGGGTTGGTGGCTGATGTGAAAACATATTTGCTCGTAGCAGACTATACTGATTTTGATGTCTTGGTCACTCGAGCCAAGGACATTGAGCTGAACCTTGGTCTGGCAAGTCGAGCATGAGGGTCTAGCTCAAGGAAGCGACCTGCAGATCGTGATCTTGGTAGAGATCAGTTCAAGAGAACTAAGGATAGAAAGTCACATATAGATGCTAGACGTGGAGGGGGTAACCCTGGAAGAGGTCAGCAAGGACCGAATGCTTTTATACGGACACCCGAGTGTAATCGATGTGGTAGGAGGCACACTGGTGAGTGCTGGGGCAACCTTGGTACGTGCTGGAATTGCGGTAATCGTAGGAACATGGAAAGGGATTGTCCGCAGCCGATGAGGGAGCGAAAGGCTCCGATGAGAGCAGCTGAGCCACAGAGAGGTCGTGGGCGCGGCCGTGGCAATTTCCAGCGTAGAGACAAAGGTGCGAGAAATGTAGCACATGTGGTGGCTGTTCAGCTTGAAGGTGGTGGTCAGGATAGAGTGTATGCCCATCGTTAAGGGTGGAATGACACGGACGTGATCGCATGTACCTTTACTTTGCAGTCTTTGTCATTACTTTCTTTGATTGATTCTGGATCTACACACTCGTACATATTGCGTGAACATGCTCAAATGCTTGGTTTGCTTGTTGAGTCTTTGGATGTGGGTATGCGTGTGACTAGTTCCTTTGGTGAGACGGTTGTTGTAACGCCCTGGTTTTGGGCCTAGATGTTTTAGACGTCGGATCGGACCGTTCGAGAACGGTTCGAATCGCGTAAGGTGACTTTTGGAAATCAAGGATCGGGATAGGATAAAATTATGATAAAATTTGCTAAAATCCTCCAAAAATATAATTAAGAGGTTGGTCAAGTCAATTTTACAAAAAAGGATTTGGAAAATGGACATTTTGAGTAGTGACCAAATTGTAAAGTTTCAAAACTAGGAAAATGTGATTTTAAAGGTGGAAGCCAAAATTTTAGAATCTTTAGGGGGCTTTAAGTCAATATGACATGTGATTTAAATGGATTTTAATTAAAATATGATATTAATTAATTGGTAGTTAGTGGATTTTCATTTTACGTAACTACCAATTCCCTCTCATTTTAGCCAAACACCATTTTCTCTCATCTTTTCCAGAATTCTTTCTCCCAAAAATTCTCTCAACATTTTCTAAATCAATTTCAAGAGATCTTCCTTAATTCTTCAAGATTTTTGCAAGGAAAACTGTCATCTATTGAAGGAAGCAAGGATTGGAGGTAAATCCCGTTCTTAACCTCTAATCTAAGTTCTTTATTGAAATTCCCAAGATATTTGGCTTCTAATAAATATTTTTGATTGAGTTTTCAATATAGTTTTGATTTGAGATCAAAATCTTATGAAAATGTGGATGAAATCTTGATTTTCGGACTTGATGAGTTGGGCACTGTTTTGTGTTGATTTTAATTGATTTCTAAGCTGGTTTATATGTTAAGATGATGTGTTATTAACATAGATCCCGAAATCCTTGAGA
The DNA here is from genome assembly GCA_030270665.1 of Hibiscus trionum. NCBI lineage: Eukaryota > Viridiplantae > Streptophyta > Magnoliopsida > Malvales > Malvaceae > Hibiscus > Hibiscus trionum. Next base: position 15,582,799 of record BSYR01000010.1, read on the forward strand.
TCCTTGAGTTTCTTGGTAGTTTTAAGTGTGATTTTGGGGTGTAATGGTGGAATTTTGATTGCTGGAGGTATAAGGATGAGTTAGGATGTTTAATAGATGTGTTCTGATGTTGATAATTCTTTGGAAGTGTTGCATGATGCCTGGGCTTGGTTTAGGAGGCAATCGATTGAGTTTTCGATTGTGTTGGAAGGGTATTTTGGTGTAGTTTGAGTGGGCAACGAGTCTATGGATAGTTGCTGGTGTTAGAATGCATTTTAATGTATTTAGATCTCTGTTTTATTGATGTGAAAACATAGGATCTTGGTCCGGAGGCTAACGAGGTGATTTTGGAAGCTCCGGAGGTGTAATTTCCGTGTCGGCGAACAAGGCTTCGTGTATCGGTGAGGGGAAATGCAATTTTATGCTTTGTAACGCTTTGAGCGTGCTCTTGGGAGCTTAGTGTAAGCTTGATACACTTAACTAAGCTCAAGTGTAAGTGTTTCGATAATCCCTATCTTGGAAATGTGCTAAGTCGATAAAAATGCATTTGATGTAAGAGAGGATTTGTTTACTGTTTTTAAACATGTTTAAGCATGGTTTAATGTTGGATTTTTAATGTCATTATGTTAAGGATGCACTAGGTAAGTTATCCTTGGTTTTCATATGAAAATGCATATGATGTTAAGCATGTGTGCTTGTGGAAATGACATTGTGGTTATGCTTGGAAAACAGTGGATTAATGTGGATAATTGATTATATTGGCAAATGATGAAAATGGTTTTTGGCTACTTTAATCGGATTTAGTTAGCCGGTTATAGGATTGGGTGCACCGTGAATAAAGTCTCCTTGGATGTTGAGGGGTTGTGATTGTGTCGTAATCTCCATCCAAGTACCCTAACAATTGAGGTTAAGATCACAACGATGAATGGTTAGGCCCGTGTGTGAGTCTTGTGTATGTGTCACATACTCTCGTTAGTGGAATTATACAACTACCGATGAGTGATGTTGAGGGGTTGTGATTGTGCCATTAGTGTCCATCACGAGTGTTGAGGGGTTGTGATTGTGCCATTTGTCTCCACCTTGTGTAGTCCGGTAGTTTGTATGAAGCGTGAGGGACAACGCTTGTAATCCGCGTATCCGATTGTGTCTTGTGTTGAAATGATTTGTGGACTATCACTTGAAAGCCAATACAATGTAAATGAATAAAGTGAAGCATGAGATGCTTGTAAATGATGCAAGGGTGCATGAGATTTGTGTATGATGCAAGAATGCATGTCATGCTTGTTAAAGCATGATTAAAGGTCTATTTGTTGTTGTATATTGATGCATATGTGCATAAGGCTTTAAAAGTGCATTGAAGTCTTGAGAAGACATGTTTTTATAAATGGCAAGTGTTGTAAAGTGATGTTTTTGCAAAACATGAGTTATGCTTTGATGAATGTTGTTTAGCGATCCTCGCTAAGCTTATTGCTTACGCTCGTTTGTTTCATCAAAGCAGAAAATTGAACATTTGGAGCCAACTCAAGAGCAAGAGGAATCCAAGGTTTTTGTCAAAGAAATGTATGTGGTTCACCTTTAGTGTAATAAGAGGCAATGGGTGGGATTTATACTTTGGAATGCTTGAGAATCTTTTCTTTACCTTGAGCATGTTTGTTTGCCTATAGGTTAGTTGTAAATGGCCTTTGGAGTATGGATTTTGGTTTATTTGGAGTTTTGACTTGTTTTGGTTTTGGTAAACTAGGGAGAATGCCTTTAGTGCCTTTGCTTATGTGTTGGTTGTTATGTTTAGGCTATAGCTTCGATATGATGATTGTTGATATGTATCCTTGATGTATGCATGTTGTAGCATGTCCCTGGGTTGATTCGAGTGTGAAAAAGTATTAAAAACCAGCATTTTCTGCTGTCACAGTGCAGGGTGTATCGAAACACCCTTAACTGTTTCAAAACGGAGGCCTGTAATGGCCATGGCGTTTCAGAACAGCTGAAGGTGTTTCGGAACAGTTTGGCCACTGAAGAGGTTTGTTTCGATACGAGTCTCGGAACACACCCGAGTACCGAAACGGTCAACACCGTTTCAATACAGACGTTTCGGTACGAAGGTTTGGTGTTCTGAAACGGATGACCGTTGGATGATGATTTTGAATTGTTTTAAGTTTCCATGTTTTATGTTTTAGTCCTGAATGTTGAGGATGCAATTGCTTGATCTTGGAGTGTCCTTTTAGGCTGATCTTTGATAGTGAGGCATGGATTATGATTAATTACATATTGGTAATCTTAAATTCAGCCAAATCCTTATATTTTCTGAAAATTACATTTTGGTCCCTAAAATGTATAAATCATGCAATTGAGTCCCTAAATGTTTTCCGAGCGATGTGTCCTTCTCTCATATGATTCTTGAGATATTCACATAGGTTTATTGTGCATCTAGAAAAGATAAAAAGAAAAAAAGGTCGTTAATCAAGGTTGACTTTCGGGTTGACTTGGTTTTCCCCGTGTAATCTTCGTAGTTCGGGTCAAACGGCTAGGCCAGGCTAAAAGGGTTACATTTGTTAGTATTAGAGCGTGGTTTCGAAAGAATTGGGAATGTTGGTATGTGTAATTGATGTGAGTTGAAGTACGATGTTTGAAAAGCATGTTAATGTTTGAATTTTTGAACTTATGCCATGTTAATTGATGTGAATTGCATATGAGATGAATATGATGGTATGATGATGAGGTTATGTGGATATGTGCTGATTTGAAATGATGAAAAGTTTGGGAGCATGATGATTTGTGTATGCTATACTTTGTGGGGAAATTGGGTGCCCATTGCCTTATTACACTAATCAAATGTTTTGTAAACTTGGATTCTTGCTTGCAGCTGGCCTTAATGGTTTGATTTGTTTTCGTTGTTGTGTTTTTCTAAAATAGCACATGGGACCTAGAAGGGAATTGAGGTCCAATACGATAGTGCCTGCAGCCGAGCAGGAAAACCAGGCTGAGCAGGGGGCTGATGTCCCTCCTGGTGGAGATCTACCTCCTCCGCCACCACCTGGAGGTGGGGATCAGGTGCAACAAGGACAAGCTGGTCCTGGATTGGGTAATTTGGCGCCACTAGTTGAGGCGGTTATCGGAGCGTTTCAAGCTGCTGTTGCCGGAGCGCAAGTGCAGGCTTCTACAGCTGGGTAGGTGGGTCTACCTTTGGGGAGGTTGAGGAGCTTGGGAGCAATAGAGTTCTATGGTATGGCACCTGAGGCGTCTGAGGCCTGGTTGGCCAGTACGATCCGCTAATGGATCAAATGTGTTGTTGTGATGAGCGCAAGCTTGGATGTGTAGTTTCTTTGCTGCAAGGTGATGCTTATAGCTGGTGGATGACTACCACAACAAGTATATAACCCAATGAAGCTGATTGGGAGTTCTTTAGGGGTGCCTTCTAGAGAAAGTATCTAGGTTTGAGATACTTGGATGAGAAGAAACGGGAGTTTATGTCTCTCGTTCAGGGTAACCTATCGGTGGCTGAGTACGAGGTCTAGTTCGTACGCTTGAGTCAATATGCACCTGAGTTGGTACTTAGTGAGAGGCATCGCTGTGATCGCTTCCGGTATGGATTGGTGCAAGATGTTAAGATGTACATGCTAGCTGCAGACTACATAGATTTTGATGTGCTTGTGTGTCGGGCAAAGGACATCGAACAGAACCTGGGCTTGTCTTCTAGAGGTGTTGGTTCTAGCTCTGGAAAGAGAGTTGCTGATTATAGTTCCGGTGGTGGACGGAACAAGCGAGGCCGTGACATGAGACATCAGCCTGGGGGAAGGCGTGGTGATCCGGGTCGAGGTGGACATGCTCAGAGAGGTCGTATGAGGTCCGAGCAGCATACATGCTGGACTTGTGGTTCGAGGGACCATTTGAGGAGAGATTGTCCTCGAGCAGATAGAGAGGTTCAGGCTCCTGTTGCAGTGACAGAGAACTCCTGCTGGAATTGTGGTTCGGCAGATCATATGAGGAGGGAGTGTCCTTTGTTGGCCGGTGGTGGCCAAGGACGTGCTCCTGTTGTGGCTGCACCTCAGAGAGGCCGTGGGCGCGGCCGTGGGAACTTTCAGAGGAGGGATGAGGGGCAGCGAGGTATTGCTCACGTTGTAGCCGTTCGACCTGAGGGAGGTGGACCAGCGAGGGTGTATGCTCAGCGCGAGGAGCGCAACGATACCGATGTGATCGCAAGTACCTTTGCTCTCCAGTCTTTATCTTTGTTGGCTTTTATTCATTCTGGAACCACGCATTCTTATATCTTGAGTGAGCATGCACATTTGCTTGATATACCTGTTGAGATTCTTGGAGTAGGAATGCAAGTGACTAGTTCTTTTGGTGAGACTGTAGTCACTAGGAAGTTGTATAGGAGGTGTCCTCTGTCTGTGCAGGGTTATGTTTTCCTTGTGGATTTGATGGAATTGCCTTTTTACGGATTTGATGTAATCCTTGGTATGGATTGGTTGACGGAGCATAAGGCGGTGGTTGAATTTGATATTAAGCGAGTCACCTTAAAGTTGGTCGATGACTATGAGGTTGTCGTAGTAGGCGAGATTGTGAAATTCTTGTCGAATGTAATTTCGGCCTTGGAAGCAAACCATATGATGAGGTTGGGTTGTGAGGCTTACCTTGCTTATGTGATGAATCCTGGTACCAAGGATGTACGTGTAAAGGACATTCAAACGGTTTGCGATTTTCCGGGTGTCTTTCCGGAAGAATTGCCTGGATTGCCACCAAACAGGGAAGTTGAGTTTGGTATAGAGTTGTACGAGAACACAACTCCGGTGTCCATTGCTCTTTATCACATGGCACCCAAAGAATTAAAAGAGTTGAAAACGTAGTTGCAGGAGTTGTTGGATTGAGGTTTCATCCGGCCAAGTGTGTCACCTTAGGGTGCACCGGTCTTGTTTGTGAAGAAGAAAGATGGGATGATGAGAATGTGTATAGATTATCGGCAACTGAACAAGTTGACGATCAATAACAAGTATCCCTTGCCTAGAATTGAAGATCTCTTTGATCAATTCTGGGGAGCCTTAGTGTTTTCTAAAATAGACTTGAGATCGGGGTACTATCAGCTGAAGGTGAAGGATGTGGACGTACCTAAAACTGCTTTTCGGACGAGGTACGGGCATTATGAATTTTTGGTGATGCCGTTTGGTTTGACCAACGCGCCTGCTGCTTTCATGGACATGATGAATCATGTATTCCGTGAATTCTTGGATCAGTTTGTTGTGGTGTTCATTGATGATATCCTTGTGTATTCCCGTACCGAGGAGGATCATGATAGACACTTGAGGATCATTTTGCAAGCGTTGTTGGAGAATCAGTTGTATGCGAAGCTGAGTAAATGTGAGTTTTGGCTTAGGGAAGTGGTCTTCCTTGGTTATGTGGTATCGGCTGAGGGTATTCGCGTTGATCCGCAAAAAATGGAGGCTGTGATGAGTTGGAAAGTGCCTAAGTCAGTGATGGAGGTACGAAGTTTCCTTGGGTTGGCTGGGTACTACCGTAGGTTTGTCGAGTGTTTCTCAAAGATAGCGGCACCTTTGACCAAGTTGCTGCAGAAGAATGTTCTCTTTGAGTGGACGGAGGCGAGACAACAAGCTTTTGAGAAGCTGAAGGAAGCTTTGACGCAAGCTCCTGTTTTGATTCAACCTGAATCTAGTAAGGAGTTTGTGGTCTATAGTGATGCGTCCATTGTTGGTTTGGGCTGCGTGTTGATGCAGAAAGGTAAGGTGGTGGCCTATGCATCTAGACAGTTGAAGGTGCATGAGCGCAACTACCCTACTTATGATCTTGAGCTTGCATATGTGGTGTTTGCCTTGAAGATTTGGAGGCATTACCTGTATGGTGAGAAATGTGTTGTGTTCACGGATCATAAGAGCTTGAAATACCTTATGTCTCAAAAGGAGTTAAATCTTAGGCAACAACATTGGGTGGAGTTGCTTAAGGATTATGATCTGGCGATTGAGTACCACCCGGGTAAGGCTAATGTTGTGGTCGATGCTTTGAGCTGGAAGGTGGCTGTTGAGTTGAGAGCGATGTTTGCTCGTTGGACCATATCGCGTGAAGGTGGTCTTGTGGCGGAGTTGCAAGTGAAACCATCTTTGTTACAGTTGATTAAAGAGAAACAGTTGCTTGATGATTCTCTTGTTTCGCATGTTCAAGACATTGCGGAAGATAGACCCTCGGATTTCAGCTTTAGTGATGATGGTGTTCTGTGTTTTGGGAGTCGAATAGTGGTACCAGATGATGCTGAGTTAAGGCGCACTATTCTGACTGAAACTCATTGTAGTCCTTTTGATATGCACCCAGGTAGTACAAAGATGTATCGTGACCTAAAGGAAGAGTACTACTGGGTGGGGTTGAAAAAGGATGTTGCGGAGTTCGTTAGTAAGTGTATGGTGTGTCAGCAAGTGAAGGCTGAGCATCCGGTTCCTTCTGGATTGTTGCAGCCTTTGAGAATTCCAGAATGGAAGTGGGAGAGAATCACCATGGATTTTGTGTCTGGTTTGCCTTTGTCACCGACAAAGAAGAATTCAGTTTGGGTGATTGTAAATCGGCTTACAAAGTGTGCACATTTTCTGCCTGTGCATACTACGTATACCTTAGATAAGTTGGCTGAGCTGTACATAGCTGAGATTGTGCGGTTGCACGGTGTGCCAAAGTCCATTGTGTCGGATAGAGATCCGAGGTTTACAGCGCGATTTTGGGAATGTTTGCATCAAGCCTTGGGTACACGGCTGAATTTCAGCACTTCTTATCATCCGCAGACGGATGGACAGTCAGAACGTGTGATTCAAGTACTTGAGGACATGTTGACATGATGTGTGATAGATTTTCAGGGTTCTTGGGAGAAGCACTTGCTGTTGGTTGAGTTTGCGTATAACAATAGTTACCAGGCAAGTATCCAAATATATCCTTACGAGGCTTTGTATAGGAGGAGATGTAGAAACCCTCTTTGTTGGGCAGAAGCTGGGCAGAAGTTGATTTCAATGTCGGCTATGCTTAAGGGAACCACCGAGAAGGTGAAGCTCATTTGTGAGCGGTTAAAGGCAGCATCAGATAGGCAAAAGTCTTACGTGGATTTGAAGTGTAAGGAAATTGAGTTCGCAGTTGGTGAACGTGTGTTCTTGAAGGTATCGCCTTGAAGGAAGGTGATGAGATTTAGGCGTAAGGATAAGCTTAGCCCAAGGTTTATTGGATCCTAAGAAATTGTGGAGTGTATTGGTCCTGTGGCATATCGGTTGAGATTGCCTGCTGAGTTGGAGAAGATACATGATGTATTTCATGTCTTCATGTTGCGGAAGTATAGATCGGATCCTTCGCATGTAATGCTTGTTGAGGAGATAGAGTTGAATCCGGATCTATCGTATGATGAGAAACCGGCGAGGGTTCTGGACGTGAGTAGTAAAGTTCTTCGTGGCAAGACGATAGAGCTTGTGAAGGTGTTGTGGCGGCACCGAGGAGTTGAGGAGGCCACGTAGGAAAGTAAGGCGGACATGCTGAGGCAGTTTCCGCATCTCTTTCCATCAGGTAAGAATTTCGCTGACGAAATTTCCCAAGTGGGGGAGAGTTGTAATGCCCTGGTTTTGGGCTTAGATGTTTTAGACGTCGGATCGGACAGGTCGAGAACGGTTCGAATCGCGTAAGGTAACTTTTGGAAATCAAGGATCGGGATAGGATAAAATTGTGATAAAAATTGCTAAAATCCTCTAAAAATATAATTAAGAGGTTGGTCAAGTCAATTTTACAAAAAGGGATTTGGAAAATGGGCATTTTGAGTAGTGACCAATTTGTAAAGTTTCAAAACTAGGAAAAATGTGATTTTTAAAGGTGGAAGCCAAAATCTTAGAATCTTTAGGGGCTTTAAGTCAATATGACATGTGATTTAAATGGATATTAATTAATTGGTAGTTAGTGGATTTTCATTTTACGTAACTACCAATTCCCTCTCATATTAGCTAAACACCATTTTCTCTCATCTTTTCCAGAATTCTTTCTCCCAAAAATTCTCTCAACATTTTCTAAATCAATTTCAAGAGATCTTCCTTAATTCTTCAAAATTTTTGCAAGGAAAACTTGTCATCTATTGAAGGAAGCAAGGATTGGAGGTAAATCTCGTTCTTAACCTCTAATCTAAGTTATTTATTGAAATTCCCAAGATACTTGGCTTCTAATAAATATTTTTGATTGAGTTTTCAATATAGTTTTGATTTGAGATCAAAATCTTATGAAAATGTGGATGAAATCTTGATTTTCGGACTTGATGAGTTGGGCACTGTTTTGTGTTGATTTTAATTGATTTCTAAGCTGGTTTATATGTTAAGATGATGTGTTATTAACATAGATCCCGAAATCCTTGAGATCCTTGAGTTTCTTGGTAGTTTTAAGTGTGATTTTGGGGTGTAATGGTGGAATTTTGATTGCTGGAGGTCTAATGATGAGTTAGGATGTTTAATAGATGTGTTTTGATGTTGATAATGCTTTGGAAGTGTTGCATGATGGCTGGGCTTGGTTTAGGAGGCAATCAATTAAGTTTTCGGTTGTGTTGGAAGGGTATTTTGGTGTAGTTTGAGTGGGAAATGAGTCTATGGATTGTTGCTGGTGTTAGAATGCATTTTAATGCATTTAGATCTCTGTTTTGTTGATGTGAAAACATGAGATCTTGATCCGGAGGCTAACGAGGTGATTTTGGAAGCTCCGGAGGTGTAATTTCCATGTCGGCGAACAAGGCTTCACGTATCAGTGAGTGGAAATGCAATTTCCTACTTTGTAACGCTTTGAGCGTGCTCTTGGGAGCTTAGTGTAAGCTTGATACACTTAACTAAGCTCAAGTGTAAGTGTTTCGGTAATCCCTCTCTTGGAAATTTGCTAAGTCGATGAAAATGCATTTGATGTAAGAGTGGATTTGTTTACTATTTTAAGCATGTTTAAGCATGATTTAATGCTGGATTTTTAATGTCATTATGTTAAGGATGCACTAGGTAAGTGATCCTTGGTTTTCATAAGAAAATGCATATGATGTTAAGCATGTGTGCTTGTGGAAATGACATTGTGGTTATGCTTGAAAAATAGTGGATTAATGTGGATAATTGATTATATTTGTAACTCCCCGGTTTTGGGCTTAGAAGTTTTGGGCGTTGACCGGTCTGGTCAAAGTGTTGTTCGAATCTAAAAGGGTGAATTTAGGAAAGCCTAGTTCGGGTTGCATTAAAAATATGGAAAAATGTTCTAAAATCATCTTTTAATATATATAAGTGAACTGTGAAATCAATTTTGAAAAATGAGGTTTGGAAGGGTGACATTTTGGCTAGTGACCAAAATGTAATTTTTGAAAGTTGCGTGACTGTTTTATAAAGGATTGAAACTTTGAATCTTTAAGGAGCTATTATTCCAAAAGTAGTTTCTCCAGATTTTTCTAAGATATCTTAAGGTTTTATTCTGATTTTAAAACATAAGAAAAAAGGAGGGAAAGTCATTTTGACTATTTTGTAACTAACTTCTCATTTTCTTTTCTCTCATTTTCTCTCAACCCAAACACTTTCTCTCCAGAGAGTTTCTTCTGATTTTGTTACCTAAATCTCTCCTTTCAACTCTCTTTTGATTCCTAATCATCAAATCTACAAAACCTCTCAATTTGCAAGTTGATTCTTCAAGCTTTTTGGCTCTAAAAGAGGAGAAACTCAAGTTTGGAGGTAAGAACGTCCTTCTCCTCTAAACTCTCAGTTCTTTACTGAAATTCCCAAGTTCTCAATCCTTAATTGATGTTTTATAAATGGCTTTTAAGATTGTTTAATGGATATTGGCTTAAAATGCAAGATTAGGTGTGTTTTGATGAAATTTCGTTGGATCTGTTGAAGCAGTGTTTTAAGGTGTTAAAATGATGATTAATGAATGTTAATTTGATAAGGAATTGAGTTTTGATTAATGCAATCCCGGATAGGTTGAATTTCCTAAGTTTAGCTTATGATTCTTGGTTGTTTTTGGAGTGATCTTGTGGATCTGTTGTTGCTGGAGGTATAAGGATGTTGTTAAGCTCTTTTTAGATGTTAAGTGGTGTTAAAGGATGTTAGGTTTTGTTAGTTTATGGCTGGGCTTTGTTGAGAAGTGGTTTGGATGCATTTTCGGTTGTGTTTGGTGGCCGAAAATGGAGTATGGATGAGAGCAGCGAGTTTAGGTGCTTTCATTGAAGCTATTAATGCATGATGATGCATTAATCTACTGTTTTAATGTGTTAAAACAGGGGAGTCATCTTTGGATCCAAATGGTGGTGATCCGGAGGCTTGTTTTGGTGCTTCGGCAAGAGGCGAAGTGGAATCGGTGAGTGAAATTGGGTTTTCGGCTTTGAAACCAATGTCTTGGGAGCTTAGTTTAAGTCTAAACCACTTTGCTAAGCTCAAGTGTAAGTTTTCGGAGATACTCTCTAGTGGTGGCCATGATTTGATTGTTGTGCAATGTGGTTTATTGCATGTTTTAAATTTTGTTTTGAAAGCATGATTTAGCATGGTTAATGCTATTTTTGTAAGCCATATGTTGAAGGAAGCCTAAGGTAAGAGTTCCTTGTTTTTGAACATTGATTAAATGTGGTTTGATGCTTTTAAATGCATGATGAATATGGATTGGTTTAATGCTTTAAAACAGTGGATAAATTGATGATAATGATGTATATTGGCAAGTGATGTATTGAAAAGGTTAAGTTCACTAAGGTGGTTAAAAGTCCTTGAGTGAGCCTTGTTTACTTAAGAACATCAAGGTGGTTAAAAGTCCTTGGATGGTTCTTGTTACGGACACAAAGGTGTTTAAAAGTCCTTGTGTGATCCTTTCCAAGGTGTTTAAAAGTCCTTGGGGTCAAGGTGTTTAAAAGTCCTTGTGGTGATTTATATCATGGTGTTTAAAAGTCCATGGCCAAGGTGTTTAAAAGTCCTTGGGATCAAGGTGTTTAAAAGTCCTTGATGTGAAACTTGATGCGGACACAAAGGTGGTTAAAAGTCCTTGTGTGGTCCTTTCTATGGTGTTTAAAAGTCCATAGGCCAAGGTGTTTAAAAGTCTGTAAGCCCCTTAACCCGGCCTAGACGGTTGACCCGAATTAAGAAAGTCACACGGGGAAAACGAAAGTCAACCTGAAAGTCAACCTTGATTAACGACCCTTTTTTTTTCTTTTAAAACTTGTCTAGATGCATATTAAGCCTTAGATATGATCATACAACAGCATACTCAAAGATCATAAACATCAGAGATCAAACAGGGACCGAATTGAACAAATTACAACTTTAGGGACCAAATTGTAAATTCTGATAATTATAAGGACTTAACCCAAATTAAAGTTACCAACTTGAAATTAATCAGGTTTCATGCTTCTCAGTGAAATTTCAGCTCAAAAGGACTTCCCAAACTCATGCAATTGCACAAACAAGATTCAGGACCAAAATGCAAACAATTCAAAACACATAACTGCCAATGTCAGCCCCCAACGGTCACCCGTTCCGAAACGCGAGACAGCCCGTTTCGAAACACGGGGCCGTTCCGCAACGCGTACCGAAACGGGGGTCGGGCAGTAGCCTTTCCGTTTCGGAACGGTCCCTCCCGTTTCGGACGCCTGGGCTTGTTTAAGGCACCCGTTCCGAAACGGTAGGTGCTGTTCCGAAACACCCTGCACAGTTTGCCCAAAAATGCATACTTAAACATGCAATTGACCAACCACAAAAACTAGCATTCTCAACAACATTCAACATACTTAGGGAGTTCAAAACATCTCCCAAAACATACACATAGGTCCCCCATTGCCAAATTACCAAAAGCTAAATGTACTTAAGAAAACCTTTCATACTTTAAGCTTTACTACCACTTGAATGCTTGCCTTCCTTGCTGCCCTCAAGTACTTTAGTGCTCTGCAATATTGGTTTGAGAAAACAAAGAGAGCGTAAGCAAAAGCTTAGTGAGGAATGCTCAATAAAACCATCCAATAATGCATTTATAAAACACTTTATAAATCATGCTTCAAATCATCATTTACACATGCTCAAAAGCATACTTTAACAAGCATCTCATGCTTCATTTCATTACATGTCATATTGGCCACAAGTGATACATTTCATTTCTTTGAAAACAAGTTCTTCAACTTTCACCCCAAGGACTTTTAAACACCTTGGACCCCAAGGACTTTTAAACACCATGGCCATGGACTTTTAAACACCATGATATAAATTACCTCAAGGACTTTTAAACACCTTGACCCCAAGGACTTTTAAACACCTTGGCCTATGGACTTTTAAACACCATAGAAAGGACCACACAAGGACTTTTAAACACCTTTGTGTCTGTAACAAGAATCATCCAAGGACTTTTAACCACCTTGATATTCTTAAGTAACAAGGCTCACTCAAGGACTTTTAACCACCTTAGTGACCTCAACCTTTTCAAAACATCACTTGCCAATATACATCATTATCATCAATTTATCCACTGTTCTAAAGCATTAAACCAAGCCATATTCATCATGCATTTAAAAGCATCAAACCACATTTAATCAATGTTCAAAAACAAGGAGCTCTTACCTTGAGCTTCCTTCAACATATGGCTTACAAAAACAGCATTAACCATGCTAAATCATGCTTTCAAAACAGAATTTAAAACATGCAATAAACCACATTGCACAACAATCAAATCATGGCCACCACTAGAGAGTATTTCCGAAAACTTACACTTGAGCTTAGCAAAGTTGTTTAGACTTAAACTAAGCTCCCAAGACATTGGTTTCAAAGCCGAAAACCCAATTTCACTCACCGATTCCTCTTCGCCTCTTGCCGAAGCACCAAATCAAGCCTCCGGATCACCACCACTTGGATCCAAAGATGACTCCCTTGTTTTAACACATTAAAACAGTAGATTAATGCATCATCATGCATTAATAGCTTCAATGAAAGCACCTAAACTCGCTGCTCTCATCCACACTCCATTTTCGGCCACCAAACACAACCGAAAATGCATCCAAACCACTTCTCAACTAAGCCCAGCCATTAACCATCAAAACCTAACATCCTTTAACATCTAAAAAGAACCTAACAACATCCTTATACCTCCAGCAACACAAGATCCACAAGATCACCTCAAAAACAACCAAGAATCATAAGCTAAACTTAGGAAATTCAACCTATCCGGGATTGCATTAATCAAAACTCAATTCCTTATCAAATTAACATTCATTAATCATCATTTTAACACCTTAAAACACTGCTTAAACAGATCCAACGAAATTTCATCAAAAACACACCAAATCTTGCATTTTAAGCCAAGATCCATTAAACAATCTTAAAAACCATTTATAAAACATCAATTAAGGATTGAGAACTTAGGAATTTCATTAAAGAACTTGAAGTTCAGAGGAGAAGGACGTTCTTACCTCCAAACTTGAGTTTCTCCTCTTTTGGAACCAAAAAGCTTGATGAATCAAGTAGCATATACAAAGGTTTTGATGATGAGATGATTAGGAATCAAAAGAGGATTGAAAAGAAGTATTTAGGTGATAAAAATCAGAGGAAAAGATATGGAGAGAATGTGTTTGGTTTGAGAGAAAAGATGAGAGAAAATGGGAAATGGAAAATTTAGAAAGTTAGTTAAAAATGACTAAAATATCTTTCCCTCCTTTTACTTTTATTTTAAACCATTATTAAATCATTTAATATTCTAGAAAATCTGGAGAAACTCCCTTTGGGTAAATAGCTCCTTAAAGATTCAAAGTTTCAATCCTTTTTAAAACAGTCACAAAACTTTCAAAAATTACATTTTGGTCACTAGCCAAAATGTCACCCTTCCGAAACTCATTTTCCAAAATTGATTTCACAGTTCACTTAAATATATTAAAAGATGATTTTAGAACATTTTTCCATATTTTTAATGCAACCCGAACTAAGCTTTCCTAAATTCACTCTCTTAGATTCGAACAGCACTTTGACCAAACCGGTCAACGCCCAAAACTTCTAAGCCCAAAACCGGGGCGTTACAACTCTCCTCCCCTTAAGAAATTTCGTCCCCGAAATTTACCTGAAGGAAAGAGATAAGGAAACTGCTTCAGCATGTCTTCCTTCCGCTCCCACGTGGCTTCCTCAACACCTCGATGCTTCCACAGCACCTTCACCAACTCAATGGTCTTGCCACGAAGAACCTTGCTATCCGAATCCAGAACCTTCACCGGTTCCTCATCATAGGTCAAATCCGGATTCAAAACCACTTCCTCCACAGGCATCACATGCGAAGGATCAGATCTATACCTCCGGAGCATAGAGACATGGAACACATCATGAATCTTCTCCAACTCCTGAGGTAACCTCAACCGATACGCAACAGGACCCACACGCTCAACCACCTCATATGGTCCAATGTACCTAGGGCTCAACTTGCCCTTCCGGCCAAACCGCATCACCTTCTTCCAAGGCGAAACCTTCAAGAACACACGGTCACCCACCGCATACTCTATCTCCTTACGCTTCAAATCCGCGTAAGACTTCTGCCGATCAGAAGCAGCCTTCAACCGCTCACAAATGAGATTTACCTTCTCTGTGGTCCCTTTCAACAAAGCCGGCATCGAAACCAACTTTTGACCAGTTTCAGCCCAACAAAGAGGAGTCCTACACTTCCTCCCGTACAAAGCCTCATAAGGTGCCATCTGTATACTTGCCTGATAACTATTGTTATAAGCAAACTCAACCAAAGGCAGATGCTTCTCCCAAGAACCTTGGAACTCAATCACGCAGCACCTCAACATATCCTCCAAAATCTGGATAACTCGCTTAGACTGACCATCCGACTGAGGATGATAGGATGTACTGAAATGCAACCTTGTACCCAGAGCTTGATGCAAACACTGCCAGAACCGCGATGTGAACCTCGGATCCCTATCCGACACAATCGACTTAGGCACACCATGCAGCCGCACAATCTCAGCAATGTACAGCTCTGCCAACTTATCCAAAGAAAACGTGGTATGCACAGGCAAGAAATGCGCACACTTCGTTAGGCGATCCACAATCACCCACACCGAATTCTTCTTCGAGGGAGACAAAGGTAAACCAGATACAAAATCCATGGTAACCCGTTCCCACTTCCACTCAGGGATTTTCAACAGTTGCAACAACCCTAAAAGAAACTAATGCTCAGCCTTAACTCGCTGACATACCAAACACTTGCTAACAAACTCCGCAACATCTTTCTTCAAACCCACCCAATAGTACTCATCACGAAGATCACGGTACATCTTAGTACTACCAGGGTGCATAGCAAAAGGACTACTATGACCTTCAGTCAGAATAGCACACCTCAACTCAGCATCAGCAGGCACTACTATCCGACTCCCAAAACACAACACACCATCATCATTAAAACAGAAATCCGAAGGTCTACCCTCCGCGATATCCTGAACATGCGGCACCAAGGAATCATCCAGCAACTGCTTATCCTTGATCAACTGAACCAAAGAGGGTTTCACTTGCAACTCAGCAACGAGACCACCATCTTGCGATATGCTCAAGCTAGCAAACATAGCCCTCAGCTCAACAGCTACTTTCCTACTCAAGGCATCCGCTACAACATTAGCTTTTCCAGGATGATACTCAATCGTCAGATCATAATCCTTGAGCAACTCCAACCAACGCCGCTGCCTAAGATTCAACTCCTTCTGAGACATCAGATACCTCAAACTCTTGTGATCTGTGTACACAGTACACTTCTCACCATACAGATAATGTCTCCAGATCTTCAGAGCAAAAACCACTACAGCCAGCTCAATATCATGCGTAGGGTAATTGCGCTCATGCACTTTCAACTGCCGCGATGCATAAGCCACCACCTTACCCTCCTGCATCAGCACACACCCCAAACCAACATAGGATGCATCACTGTAAACCACAAACTCTTTCCCTGATTCAGGCTGAATCAAGATAGGAGCTTGCGTCAAAGCCGCCTTAAGCTTCTCAAAAGCCTGCGGTCTCGCTTCCGTCCACTCATACTTAACATCCTTTTGCAACAGCTTCGTCAAAGGAGCAGCAATCTTGGAAAAACCATCCACAAACCTCCGGTAGTATCCCGCCAAACCAAGGAAACTACGGACCTCATGAACAGACTTAGGAACTTTCCAATTCATCACCGCCTCAATCTTCTGAGGATCAACACGAATCCCCTCAGCTGAGACCACATGCCCAAGAAACACCACCTCCCTTAACCAGAACTCACACTTGCTCAGCTTAGCATAAAGCTGATTCTCCAAAAAGGTTGTAAAACAATCCTCAAATGCTCTTCATGCTCCTCCTCAGTACGCGAGTACACGAGGATATCGTCAATGAACACCACAACAAACTTGTCCAGGTATTCATGAAACACACGATTCATCATGTCCATGAAAGCAGCAGGAGCATTTGTCAAACCAAACGGCATCACAAGGAACTCATAATGCCCATACCTTGTCCTGAAAGCTGTCTTAGGCACATCCACATCCTTCACCTTCAACTGATAATACCCTGACCTCAAGTCAATCTTAGAGAACACAGCAGCTCCCCGAAATTGATCAAAGAGATCATCAATCCTCGGCAAAGGATATCGATTCTTGATAGTCAACTTGTTCAGCTGACGGTAATCAATGCACATTCTCATAGTGCCATCCTTCTTCTTCACAAACAAGACCGGTGCTCCCCAAGGTGACACACTCGGCCGGATGAAACCACGATCAAGCAACTCTTGCAACTGCGTCTTCAGCTCCTTCAGCTCCTTAGGTTCCATTCTATAGGGAGTAATGGACACAGGAGTTGTATTCTCATACAGCTCAATTCCAAACTCCACCTCGCGGTTAGGAGGTAAACCAGGCAACTCCTCAGGCAAAACACCAGGAAACTCCTTCACAACTCTGATATCTTGCACCCTCAACTCTTTAGAGCTAGGATTCATCACAAAAGCTAGATAGGCTTCGCAACCTTGCCTCAGCATCCTGCTCCCCTCCAAGGTAGACACCACATTGGCAAGAAACTTCACATTCTCACCAACCACAACAACTTCATAATCATCCGCAAGCTTAAGCGAAACTCGCTTGTTTTCACAATCCACAACAGCGCGATGCTCAGCAAGCCAATCCATACCAAGGATTACATCAAAACCATAAAAGGGCAACTCCATAAGATCAACATGAAAAACATGTTCTTGAACAACCAAGGGACACCTTCTATAAAGCTTACGAGTCACAACAGTCTCACCAAAAGAACTAGTGACACGAACACCAACATCCAAAGACTCAACAGGCAAACCAAGCAATTCAGCATGCTCACGCAAAATGTATGAATGCGTAGATCCAGAATCTATCAAAGAAAGCAATGACAAGGATTGCAAAGTAAAGGTACCTGCAATCACTTCCGCATCATTCCTTCCCTCACGCTGAGCATACACCCTCGCTTGGCCTCCACCTTCAGGCTGAATAGCCACAACATGGGCCACTCCACGACCACCTTCCTCTCTCCTCTGGAAATTACCACGGCCGCGCCCACGACCTCTCTGCGGTACAGCAACAACAGGAGCACGCACCTGATCACCAGCCAGCCTAGGACAATCACGCCTCAAATGGTATGCGGATCCATAATTCCAGCACCCATTACCAGCTGCCGCAACAGGAGCTTGCACCTCTCTCACAGCACGGGGACAGTCACGTTTCATGTGACCACGTGAACCACAGATCCAACAAGCACTCGGATCAGCTCTAGCATTGCCTCCTCTAGCAGGTGCACCACCACCTCTCTTAGCTGAAGACTGATACTTCTGATCACGTCCCCTCTTGTTCCGTCCACCTCCAGAACTATACTCAGCAGCTCGCTTGCCAGCACCCTTAGCAGATAAACTCAAGTTCATCTCAACGTCCTTGGCTCGGCCCACCAACACATCAAAATCATCATACTCGGTGGCCAGCAAATACATTTTCACATCCGTCTCTAAGCCATAACGGAACCTCTCGCACCTTGCCCGCTCATCAGGTACCAGCTCAGGTGCATACTGACTGAGTCGCACAAACTGCACTTTATACTCAGCCACACTCATGCTCCCTTGGGTAAGAGACATGAATTCACGCTTCTTCTCATCAAGATATCTCACACCAAGATATCTCCGCTTGAACATATTCTGAAAGAATGTCCAAGTCACATCAGCTTCTGCCATCCCAGCAATAGTGGTTGTCCACCACGTATACGCATCCTTCTGCAGCAAGGACACAACACAACCCAGCTTTTGCACATCCGTGCAGCTCATCTGACCCAAGATTCGCTTGGTACTCTCTAGCCAAGCTTCAGAACTCTCAGCAGACATACCCCTGAACTCAGTCCCACCAAGACTGCGCAGACGCTCCAAAGGTAGTCTGACTCCAGCATCTTCCTGATGCCCCGCTCCACGAGCCCCAGCTACTGCTGCTTGAAAAGCACCAACAATAGCTTGCACTAACATCGTCATATCAGGCATAGCTTGCCCCTGACCAGCCCCAGGTCCAGCAGCTCCAGCACCAGCTGCAGCTCCAGCTTCCTCAGCCCCAACACCACCACCACCAGGTGGAGGAGGAGGTAACACCGCACTACTCGCGTTTTCCTCATTCTCGTTCTCATTAGGAGCCGTAGCTCGCACATTACCTCGTAACTCTCTACGTGGTGCCATACTTTTACCATGCAATCACAATACAAATAAAACGAAGTCAGGCCCAGCAAGGTAAGCAATCCAAGTATTCAAGCTCAATTTCGTTCAAAATCAACACCAATTCATTAGCTTTTATTTGGCAATGGGTACCCACAACATGCTACATCACAGCATACATCTCAATTGCAACATACATGCAATTCACTCAACATGCCTCCACTCAACAAGCATACAAAGCATACATACTTCAATCATGCACACATTAATTCCCAATTACTCGAGAACTCAGCTCTGATACCACCAAATGTAACCCCCTTAACCCGGCCTAGACGGTTGACCCGAATTAAGAAAGTCACAACCAAAGTCAACCCGAAAGTCAACCTTGATTAACGACCCTTTTTTTCTTTTAAAACTTGTCTAGATGCATATTAAGCCTTAGATATGATCATACAACAGCATACTCAAAGATCATAAACATCAGAGATCAAACAGGGACCCAATTGAACAAATTACAACTTTAGGGACCAAATTGTAAATTCTGATAATTATAAGGACTTAACCCAAATTAAAATTACCAACTTGAAATTAATCAGGTTTCATGCTTCTCAGTAAAATTTCAACTCAAAAGGACTTCCCAAACTCATGCAATTGCACAAACAAGATTCAGGACCAAAATGCAAACAATTCAAAACACATAACTGCCAATGTCAGCCCCCAACGGTCACCCGTTCCGAAACGGGAGACAGCCCGTTTCGAAACACGGGGCCGTTCCGCAACGCGTACCGAAACGGGGGTCGGGCAGTAGCCTTTCCGTTTCGGAACGGTCCCTCCCGTTTCGGACGCCTGGGCTTGTTTAAGGCACCCGTTCCGAAACGGTAGGTGCTGTTCCGAAACACCCTGCACAGTTTGCCCAAAAATGCATACTTAAACATGCAATTGACCAACCACAAAAACCAGCATTCTCAACAACATTCAACATACTTAGGGAGTTCAAAACATCTCCCAAAACATACACATAGGTCCCCCATTGCCAAATTACCAAAAGCTAAATGTACTTAAGAAAACCTTCCATACTTTGAGCTTTACTACCACTTGAATGCTTGCCTTCCTTGCTGCCCTCAAGTACTTTAATGCTCTGCAATATTGGTTTGAGAAAACAAAGAGAGCGTAAGCAAAAGCTTAGTGAGGAATGCTCAATAAAACCATCCAATAATGCATTTATAAAACACTTTATAAATCATGCTTCAAATCATCATTTACACATGCTCAAAAGCATACTTTAACAAGCATCTCATGCTTCATTTCATTACATGTCATATTGGCCACAAGTGATACATTTCATTTCTTTGAAAACAAGTTCTTCAACTTTCACCCCAAGGACTTTTAAACACCTTGGACCCCAAGGACTTTTAAACACCTTGGCCATGGACTTTTAAACACCATGATATAAATTACCTCAAGGACTTTTAAACACCTTGACCCCAAGGACTTTTAAACACCTTGGCCTATGGACTTTTAAACACCATAGAAAGGACCACACAAGGACTTTTAAACACCTTTGTGTCCGTAACAAGAATCATCCAAGGACTTTTAACCACCTTGATGTTCTTAAGTAACAAGGCTCACTCAAGGACTTTTAACCACCTTAGTGACCTCAACCTTTTCAAAACATCACTTGCCAATATACATCATTATCATCAATTTATCCACTGTTCTAAAGCATTAAACCAAGCCATATTCATCATGCATTTAAAAGCATCAAACCACATTTAATCAATGTTCAAAAACAAGGAGCTCTTACCTTGAGCTTCCTTCAACATATGGCTTACAAAAACAGCATTAACCATGCTAAATCATGCTTTCAAAACAGAATTTAAAACATGCAATAAACCACATTGCACAACAATCAAATCATGGCCACCACTAGAGAGTATTTCCGAAAACTTACACTTGAGCTTAGCAAAGTTGTTTAGACTTAAACTAAGCTCCCAAGACATTGGTTTCAAAGCCGAAAACCCAATTTCACTCACCGATTCCTCTTCGCCTCTTGCCGAAGCACCAAATCAAGCCTCCGGATCACCACCACTTGGATCCAAAGATGACTCCCCTGTTTTAACACATTAAAACAGTAGATTAATGCATCATCATGCATTAATAGCTTCAATGAAAGCACCTAAACTCGCTGCTCTCATCCACACTCCATTTTCGGCCACCAAACACAACCGAAAATGCATCCAAACCACTTCTCAACTAAGCCCAGCCATTAACCATCAAAACCTAACATCCTTTAACATCTTTTAACATCTAAAAAGAACCTAACAACATCCTTATACCTTCAGCAACACCAGATCCACAAGATCACCTCAAAAACAACCAAGAATCATAAGCTAAACTTAGGAAATTCAACCTATCCGGGATTGCATTAATCAAAACTCAATTCCTTATCAAATTAACATTCATTAATCATCATTTTAACACCTTAAAACACTGCTTAAACAGATCCAACGAAATTTCATCAAAAACACACCAAATCTTGCATTTTAAGCCAAGATCCATTAAACAATCTTAAAAACCATTTATAAAACATCAATTAAGGATTGAGAACTTAGGAATTTCATTAAAGAACTTGAAGTTCAGAGGAGAAGGACGTTCTTACCTCCAAACTTGAGTTTCTCCTCTTTTGGAACCAAAAAGCTTGATGAATCAAGTAGCATATACAAAGGTTTTGATGATGAGATGATTAGGAATCAAAAGAGGATTGAAAAGAAGTATTTAGGTGATAAAAATCAGAGGAAAAGATATGGAGAGAATGTGTTTGGTTTGAGAGAAAAGATGAGAGAAAATGGGAAATGGAAAATTTAGAAAGTTAGTTAAAAATGACTAAATATCTTTCCCTCCTTTTACTTTTATTTTAAACCATTATTAAATCATTTAATATTCTAGAAAATCTGGAGAAACTCCCTTTGGGTAAATAGCTCCTTAAAGATTCAAAGTTTCAATCCTTTTTAAAACAGTCACAAAACTTTCAAAAATTACATTTTGGTCACTAGCCAAAATGTCACCCTTCCGAAACTCATTTTCCAAAATTGATTTCACAGTTCACTTAAATATATTAAAAGATGATTTTAGAACATTTTTCCATATTTTTAATGCAACCCGAACTAAGCTTTCCTAAATTCACTCTCTTAGATTCGAACAGCACTTTGACCAAACCGGTCAACGCCCAAAACTTCTAAGCCCAAAACCGGGGCGTTACAAAGTCCTTGGGGCCAAGGTGTTTAAAAGTCCTTGGGGTGAAAGTTGATGAACTTGTTTTTAAAGAAATGAAATGTATCACTTGTGGCCAATATGACATGTAATGATATGAAGCATGAGATGCTTGTTTAAGTATGCTTTTGTGCATGTGTAAATGATGATTTGAAGCATGATTTATAAAGTGTCTAATAAATGCATTATTGAATGGTTTTATTGAGCATTCCTCACTAAGCTTTTGCTTACGCTCTCTTTGTTTTCTCAAACCAATAATGCAGAACATTAAAGTACTTTGAGGGCAGCAAGGAAGGCAAGCATTCAAGTGGAAGTAAAGCTCAAAGTATGGAAGGTTTTCTTAAGTACATTTAGCTTTTGGTAATTTGGCAATGGGGGACCTATGTGTATGTTTTGGGAGATGTTTTGAACTCCCCAAGTATGTTTTAGGTTGTTGAGAATGCTGGTTTTTGTAATTGACCTTTATATGCTTGATTTGGAAGTTTATGCTTGAGTGGTTGCTTGTGTAGGAAGCATGCCTATAGACTTGGGGCTTTCCATATATGTTGATGTTTTGATGAATTGTTGATGAAAGTATGTCTCATATATGTTGAATAGCATGCTGGTAAAGTTTGGTGGCATTTGGAGCATGATTGGATGTTTAATTGCATGTTTAAGTATGCATTTTGGGGCAATCTATGCAGGGTGTTTCGGAACAGCACCTACCGTTTCGGAACGGGTGCCTTAAACAAGCCCAGGCGTTCGAAACGGGAGGGACCGTTCCGAACGGATAGGCTACTGTCTGCCCTCGTTTCGGTACGCGTTGTGGAACCGCCCCGCGTTTCGAAACAGGCTGTCTCCCGTTTCGGAACGGGTGACCGTTGGGGGCTGACATTGGCAGTTATATGTTTTGAATTGTTTGCATTTTGGTCCTGAATCTTGTTTGTGCAATTGTATGAGTTTGGGAAGTCCTTTTGAGCTGAAATTTCACAGAGAAGCATGAAACCTGATTAATTTCAAGTTGGTAACTTCAATTTGGGTTAAGTCTTTATAATTATCAGAAATTACAATTTGGTCCCTAAAGTTGTAATTTGTTCAATTGGGTCCCTGTTTGACCTCTGATGTTTATGATCTTTGAGTATGCTGTTGTATGATCATATCTAAGGATTAATATGCATCTAGTTAAGTTTAAAAAGAAAAAAAAGGGGTCGTTAATCAAGGTTGACTTTCGGGTTGACTTTGGTTTTCCCCGTGTGACTTTCTTAATTCGGGTCAACCGTCTAGGGCGGGTTAAGGGGGTTACATTTGGTGGTATCAGAGCCAGGTTCTCGAGTAATTGGGAATGAATGTGTGCATGATTGAAGTATGTATGCCTTGTATGCTTGTTGATCGAAAGCATGTTTAGTGGCTTGTGATTTGGATGCATTGAGATGTATGCTGTGATGTAGCATGTTGTGGGTACCCATTGCCAAATAAAAGCTAATGAAATGGTGTTGATTTTGAATGAAATTGAGCTTGAATACTTGGATTGCTTACCTTGCTGGGCCTGACTTCGTTTTATTTGTATTGTGATTGCATGGTAAAAGTATGGCACCACGTAGAGAGTTACGAGGTAATGTGCGAGCTACGGCTCCTAATGAGAACGAGAATGAGGAAAACACGGGTAGTGCGGTGTTACCTCCTCCTCCACCTGGTGGTGGTGCTGAGGGTGGAAGAGCTGAAGCTGCAGCTGGTGCTGGAGCTGCTGGACCAGAGGTTGGTCAGGGGCAAGCTATGCCTGATATGTCTATGTTGGTACAAGCTATTGCGGGTGCTTTCCGAGTAGCGGTAGCTGGAGCTCAAGGAGCTGGGCATCAGGGAGATGCTGGAGTTAGACTACCTTTGGAGCGTCTGCGCAGTCTTGGTGGGACTGAGTTCAGGGGTATGTCTGCTGAGAGTTCTGAAGCTTGGCTAGAGAGTACCAAGCGAATCTTGGGACAGATGAGCTGCACGGATGTGCAAAAGCTGGGTTGTGTTGTGTCCTTGCTGCAGGACGATGCATATACGTGGTGGACGACCACCGTAGCTGGGATGGCTGAAGCTGATGTGACTTGGACATTCTTCCAGAGTGTGTTCAAGCGGAGATATCTTGGTGTTAGATATCTAGATGAGAAGAAGCGTGAATTCATGTCTCTTACCCAAGGGAGCATGAGTGTGGCTGAGTATGAAGTGCAGTTTGTGCGACTCAGTCAGTATGCGCCTGAGCTGGTACCTGATGAGCGGGCAAGGTGCGAGAGGTTCCGTTATGGCTTAGTGACGGATGTGAAAATGTATGTGCTGGCCACTGAGTATGATGATTTTGATGTGTTGGTGGGCCGAGCCAAGGACATTGAGATGAACTTGGGTTTATCTGCGAAGGGTGCTGGCAAGCGAGCTGCTGAGTATAGTTCCGGAGGTGGACGGAACAAGAGGGGACGTGATCAGAAGTATCAGTCTTTAGCTAAAAGAGGTGGTGGTGCACCTGCTAGAGGAGGCAATGTTAGAGCTGATCCGAGTGCTTGTTGGATCTGTGGTTCCCGTGGTCACATGAAGCGTGACTGTCCTCGTGCTGTGAGAGAGGTGCAAGCTCCTGTTGCGGCAGCTGATAATGGGTGCTGGAATTGTGGATCCGTAGACCATTTGAGGCGAGATTGTCCTAGGTTGGCTGGTGATCAGGTGCGTGCTCCTGTTGTTGCTGCACCACAGAGAGGTCGTGGGCGCGGCCGTGGTAATTTCCAGAGAAGGGAGGAAGGTGGCCGAGGAGTAGCTCATGTTGTGGCTATTCAGCCTGAAGGTGGAGGCCAAGCGAGGGTGTATGCTCAGCGTGAGGGAAGGAATGATGCGGATGTGATTGCAGGTACCTTTACTTTGCAATCCTTGTCATTTCTTTCTTTGATAGATTCTGGATCTACGCATTCATACATTTTGCGTGAGCATGCTGAATTGCTTGGTTTGCCTGTTGAGTCTTTGGATGTTGGTGTTCGTGTCACTAGTTCTTTTGGTGAGACTGTTGTGACTCGAAAGCTTTATAGAAGGTGTCCCTTGGTTGTTCAAGAACATGTTTTTCATGTTGATCTTATGGAGTTGCCCTTTTATGGCTTTGATGTAATCCTTGGTATGGATTGGCTTGCTGAGCATCGTGCTGTTGTGGATTGTGAAAACAAGCGAGTTTTGCTTAAGCTTGCGGATGATTATGAAGTTGTTGTGGTTGGTGAGAATGTGAAGTTTCTTGCCAATGTGGTGTCTACCTTGGAGGCGAGCAGGATGCTGAGGCAAGGTTGCGAAGCTTATCTAGCTTTTGTGATGAATCCTAGCTCTAAAGAGTTGAGGGTGCAAGACATCAGAGTTGTGAAGGAGTTTCCTGGTGTTTTTCCTGAGGAGTTGCCTGGTTTACCTCCTAACCGCGAGGTGGAGTTTGGAATTGAGCTGTATGAGAATACAACTCCTGTGTCCATTACCCCTTATCGGATGGCACCTAAGGAGCTGAAAGAGTTGAAGACGCAGTTGCAAGAGTTGCTTGATCGTGGTTTCATCCGGCCGAGTGTGTCACCTTGGGGAGCACCGGTCTTGTTTGTGAAGAAGAAGGATGGCACTATGAGAATGTGCATTGATTACCGTCAGCTGAACAAGTTGACTATCAAGAATCGGTATCCTTTGCCGAGAATTGATGATCTCTTTGATCAATTTCGGGGAGCTGATGTGTTCTCTAAGATTGACTTGAGATCAGGGTATTATCAGTTGAAGGTGAAGGATGTGGATGTGCCTAAGACAGCTTTCAGGACAAGGTATGGGCATTATGAGTTCCTTGTGATGCCGTTTGGGTTGACTAATGCTCCTGCTGCTTTCTAGACATGATGAATCGTGTGTTTCATGAATACCTGGACAAGTTCGTTGTGGTATTCATTGATGATATCCTTGTGTACTCGCGTACTGAGGAGGAGCATGAAGAGCATTTGAGGATTGTTTTGCAGGCTTTGTTGGAGAATCAGGTTTATGCTAAGCTGAGCAAGTGTGAGTTCTGGCTTAAGGAGGTGGTGTTTCTTGGGCATGTGGTCTCAGCTGAGGGGATTCGTGTTGATCCTCAGAAGATTGAGGCAGTGATGAACTGGAAGGTTCCTAAGTCTGTTCATGAAGTTCGTAGTTTCCTTGGTTTGGCGGGATACTACCGTAGGTTTGTGGATGGTTTTTCCAAGATTGTTGCTCCTTTGACGAAGCTGTTGCAAAAGGATGTTAAGTATGAGTGGACAGAAGTGAGACAGCAGGCTTTCGAGAAGCTTAAGGCGGCTTTGACGCAAGCTCCTATCTTGGTTCAGCCTGAATCAGGGAAAGAGTTTGTGGTTTACAGTGATGCATCCTATGTTGGTTTGGGGTGTGTGCTGATGCAGGAGGGTAAGGTGGTGGCTTATGCATCGCGGCAGTTGAAAGTGCATGAGCGCAATTACCCTACGCATGATATTGAGCTGGCTGCAGTGGTTTTTGCTCTGAAGATTTGGAGACATTATCTGTATGGTGAGAAGTGTATTGTGTACACAGATCACAAGAGTTTGAGGTATCTGATGTCTCAGAAGGAGTTGAATCTTAGGCAACAGCATTGGTTGGAGTCGCTCAAGGATTATGATCTGACGATTGAGTATCATCCTGGAAAAGCTAATGTTGTTGCGGATGCCTTGAGTAGGAAAGTAGCTGTTGAGCTGAGGGCTATGTTTGCTAGCTTGAGCATATCGCGAGATGGTGGTCTTGTTGCTGAGTTGCAAGTGAAACCATCTTTGGTTCAGTTGATCAAGGATAAGCAGTTGCTGGATGATTCCTTGGTGTCTCATGTTCAGGATATCGCGAAGGGTAGATCTTCGGATTTCTGCTTTAATGATGATGGTGTGTTGTGTTTTGGGAGTCGGATAGTAGTGCCTGTTGATGCTGAGTTGAGGCGTGCTATTCTGACTGAAGGTCATAGTAGTCCTTTTGCTATGCACCCTGGTAGTACTAAGATGTATCGTAATCTTCGTGATGAGTACTACTGGGTGGGTTTGAAGAAAGATGTTGCGGAGTTTGTTAGCAAGTGTATGGTATGTCACCGAGTTAAGGCTGAGCATCAGTTTCCTTCAGGGTTGTTGCAACCGTTGAAAATCCCTAAGTGGAAGTGGGAAAGGGTTACCATGGATTTTGTATCTGGTTTACCTTTGTCTCCATCGAAGAAGAATTCTGTTTGGGTGATTGTGGATCCCCTAACGAAGTGTGCGCATTTCTTGCCTGTGCATACCACGTTTTCTTTGGATAGGTTGGCAGAGCTGTACATTGCTGAGATTGTGCGGCTGCATGGTGTGCCTAAGTCGATTGTGTCGGATAGGGATCCGAGGTTCACATCGCGTTTCTGGCAGTGTTTGCATCAAGCCTTGGGTACAAGGTTGCATTTCAGTACATCCTATCATCCTCAGTCGGATGGTCAGTCTGAGCGACTTATCCAGATTTTGGAGGATATGTTGAGGTGCTGCGTGATTGAGTTCCAAGGTTCTTGGGAGAAGCATCTGCCTTTGGTTGAGTTTGCTTATAACAACAGCTATCAGGCAAGTATACAGATGGCACCTTATGAGGCTTTGTACGGGAGGAAGTGTAGGACTCCTCTTTGTTGGGCTGAAACTGGTCAAAAGTTGGTTTCGATGCCGGCTTTGTTGAAAGGGACCACAGAGAAGGTAAAGCTCATTTTTGAGCGGTTGAAGGCTGCCTCTGATCGGCAAAAGTCTTACGCGGATTTGAAGCGTAAGGAGATAGAGTATGCGGTGGGTGACCGTGTGTTCTTGAAGGTTTCGCCTTGGAAGAAGGTGATGCGGTTTGGCCGGAAGGGCAAGTTGAGCCCTAGGTACATTGGACCATATGAGGTGGTTGAGCGTGTGGGTCCTGTTGCGTATCGGTTGAGGTTACCTCAGGAGTTGGAGAAGATTCATGATGTATTCCATGTCTCTATGCTCCGGAGGTATAGATCTGATCCTTCGCATGTGATGCCTGTGGAGGAAGTGGTTTTGAATCCGGATTTGACCTACGATGAGGAACCGGTGAAGGTTATGGATTCGAATAGCAAGGTTCTTCGTGGCAAGACCATTGAGTTGGTGAAGGTGCTGTGGAAGCATCGAGGTGTTGAGGAAGCCACGTGGGAGCGGAAGGAAGACATGCTGAAGCAGTTTCCTTATCTCTTTCCTTCAGGTAAATTTCGGGGACGAAATTTCTTAAGGGGGGGAGAGTTGTAACGCCCCGGTTTTGGGCTTAGAAGTTTTGGGCGTTGACCGGTCTGGTCAAAGTGTTGTTCGAATCTAAAAGGGTGAATTTAGGAAAGCCTAGTTCGGGTTGCATTAAAAATATGGAAAAATGTTCTAAAATCATCTTTTAATATATATAAGTGAACTGTGAAATCAATTTTGAAAAATGAGGTTTGGAAGGGTGACATTTTGGCTAGTGACCAAAATGTAATTTTTGAAAGTTGCGTGACTGTTTTATAAAGGATTGAAACTTTGAATCTTTAAGGAGATATTATTCCAAAAGTAGTTTCTCCAGATTTTTCTAAGATATTTTAAGGTTTTATTCTGATTTTAAAACATAAGAAAAAAGGAGGGAAAGTCATTTTGACTATTTTGTAACTAACTTCTCATTTTCTTTTCTCTCATTTTCTCTCAACCCAAACACTTTCTCTCCAGAGAGTTTCTTCTGATTTTATTACCTAAATCTCTCCTTTCAACTCTCTTTTGATTCCTAATCATCAAATCTACAAAACCTCTCAATTTGCAAGTTGATTCTTCAAGCTTTTTGGCTCTAAAAGAGGAGAAACTCAAGTTTGGAGGTAAGAACGTCCTTCTCCTCTAAACTCTCAGTTCTTTACTGAAATTCCCAAGTTCTCAATCCTTAATTGATGTTTTATAAATGGCTTTTAAGATTGTTTAATGGATCTTGGCTTAAAATGCAAGATTAGGTGTGTTTTGATGAAATTTCGTTGGATATGTTGAAGCAGTGTTTTAAGGTGTTAAAATGATGATTAATGAATGTTAATTTGATAAGGAATTGAGTTTTGATTAATGCAATCCCGGATAGGTTGAATTTCCTAAGTTTAGCTTATGATTCTTGGTTGTTTTTGGAGTGATCTTGTGGATCTGTTGTTGCTGGAGGTATAAGGATGTTGTTAAGCTCTTTTTAGATGTTAAGTGGTGTTAAAGGATGTTAGGTTTTGTTAGTTTATGGCTGGGCTTTGTTGAGAAGTGGTTTGGATGCATTTTCGGTTGTGTTTGGTGGCCGAAAATGGAGTATGGATGAGAGCAGTGAGTTTAGGTGCTTTCATTGAAGCTATTAATGCATGATGATGCATTAATCTACTGTTTTAATGTGTTAAAACAGGGGAGTCATCTTTGGATCCAAGTGGTGGTGATCCGGAGGCTTGTTTTGGTGCTTCGGCAAGAGGCGAAGTGGAATCGGTGAGTGAAATTGGGTTTTCGGCTTTGAAACCAATGTCTTGGGAGCTTAGTTTAAGTCTAAACCACTTTGCTAAGCTCAAGTGTAAGTTTTCGGAGATACTCTCTAGTGGTGGCCATGATTTGATTGTTGTGCAATGTGGTTTATTGCATGTTTTAAATTCTGTTTTGAAAGCATGATTTAGCATGGTTAATGCTGTTTTTGTAAGCCATATGTTGAAGGAAGCTCAAGGTAAGAGTTCCTTGTTTTTGAACATTGATTAAATGTGGTTTGATGCTTTTAAATGCATGATGAATATGGCTTGGTTTAATGCTTTAAAACAGTGGATAAATTGATGATAATGATGTATATTGGCAAGTGATGTATTGAAAAGGTTAAGTTCACTAAGGTGGTTAAAAGTCCTTGAGTGAGCCTTGTTTACTTAAGAACATCAAGGTGGTTAAAAGTCCTTGGATGGTTCTTGTTACGGACACAAAGGTGTTTAAAAGTCCTTGTGTGATCCTTTCCAAGGTGTTTAAAAGTCCTTGGGGTCAAGGTGTTTAAAAGTCCTTGTGGTGATTTATATCATGGTGTGTAACGCCCCGGTTTTGGGCTCAGAAGTTTTGGGTGTTGACCGGTTCGGTCAAAGTGCTGATCGAATATATAAGAGTGAATTTAGGAAAGCCTAGTTCGGGTTGCATTAAAAATATGGAAAAATGTTCTAAAATCATCTTTTAGTATATAAAAGTGAACTGTGAAATCAATTTTGGAAAATGAGGTTCGGAAGGTTGACATTTTGGCTAGTGACCAAAATGTAATTTTTGAAAGTTCGGTGACTGTTTTAAAAAGGATTGAAACTTTGAATCTTTAAGGAGCTATTATTCCAATAAGAATTTCTCCAGATTTTTCTAAGATATTTTAAGGCTTTATTCTGATTTTAAAGATTATGAAAGAGGAGGGAAATCATTTTTACCGTTTCTTAACTAACTTTTCATTTTCTCTCCATTTTCCTTTTCTCTCATTTTCTCTCAACCCAAACACAATTCTCCAGATTTTTCTTCTCTGATTTTGGCATCTAAATCTCTCATTTCAACTCTCATTTGATTCCTAATCATCTCATCAACAAAACCTCTCAATTTGCAAGTTGTTTCATCAAGCTTTTTGGCTCTAAAAAGGAGAAATTCAAGTTTGGAGGTAAGAACGTCTCTCTCCTCTAAACTATCAGTTCTTTACTGAAATTCCAAAGTTCTCAATCCTTGGTTTGTGTTTTGTTAAAGGTTTTTCAATAGAAATCTTGATTTTGGTTTAAAATGCAAGATTTGGTGATTTTGGTGAAATTTTCGTGTGATCTGTTTGGGCAGTGTTTTGAAGTGTCAAAATGATGTTAAATGAATGCTAAATTGATTAGAAGTTGAGGTTTAATTAATGCAATCCCGGATAGGTTGAATTTCCTAAGTTTTGCTTGAGTTTTTGGTTGTTTTTGGAGTGTTTTTGGTGATCTGTTATACCTGGGAGTATAAGGACGTGTTTGTGATCATTTTGGATGTTAATGGATGTTTAAAAATGGTTAGAAGTGATGGATCTTGGCTGGGTTAAGTTTTGGAAATGTTTGGAGGTGATTTCGGTTGTGTTTGGTAGCCGAATTGTTGGATTTGTGTCGAGCAGCGAGTTTGGTTGTGTGGCTGCTGTTCTTAATGCATAATGATGCATTAATGTGCTGTTTTTGTGTGCTTGAAACAGGGGAGTTTGATCCGTGAGCTTTAGAGGTGTTGCGGAAGGTTTTGGATGCTTGGAAGGCTTGGTGGCTAGCTTTGTTTTGTGTATCGGTGAGTGAAGTTGGGTTTTCGGCTTTTAAACAAAGGTTTGAAGGTTTTGGGAGCTTAGTTTAAGTCTAAACAACTTTGCTAAGCTCAAGAGTAAGTAAATGGATTTCTTACTTGATTTGTGATATGAATTGGCTTTTTAAGCAATTGTGGTTGATGATTGAAATGCATGCGTTTGCATGGTTTAATTCTGTTTCGAAAGCATATTTTAGCATGGTTTAGTGCTGGTTTTGAAAGCCATATGTGAAGGATGCTCAAGGTAAGAGATCCTTGGTTTTATACATTGAAAATGTGGTTTTGATGCATGGTGTTGCATGTTGTTCTATGGCTTTGTCTAATGCTTTAAAACAGTGAATTAATGTTGGTAAATGATTGTTTTTGCATGTTGGTTATGCATGTGAATCATTTGATTAATGTGGTAATGGTTTTGCATATTGGTTATGCATGTGGAACATTGGACTAATGTGGTAAGATGGTTATATTGGCAAGTGATGTAAGTGGTTCTTGGTTCTTTGATCGGATATAGTTAGCCGGCTATAGGATTGGGTGCACCGTGAATTAAGTCGCCTTGGAGGTGGAGTGGTCGAGAGTGGACCGGGAAACTCCCTTCAAGTATCCTAACGAGATGGTTAAGGTCATAATGGAGGTGTTGCCCATTCGAGGACCTTGGTTGAGCAAAGGTTATATGGTGTTTAAAAGTCCATATGTGAGAACCTTGTGCTTGTTGAGATCACAATGGCGGTGTTAAGTCCATGTGTGGATCTTGTATAGGGTGTCCCGGATCTCGTTAGTGATTTCTACAACTACCAATCGGTGAATGCAAGGGTTATATGGAGGTGTTGCCCATATGTGAGAACCTTGTGCATGTCAAGGTTGTATGGTGGTTAAAAGTCCATACATGGGAACCTTGGGGAAGAGCTAAGGTTGTGTGGTGTTTAAAAGTCCATACATGGGAACCTTAGGATGTTGAGGTCATAATGGAGGTGTTGCCCATTCGAGGACCTTGGATTGGTAGGGTGTAGGGAGCGTAGGGACAACGCTCGGAATCCGCGTATCCGATTGGATGTTGAGTTGAAAAGTGGATGTGATTGATCACTTGAAGGCTAATATGATGTTCTTGATTATGAAGAAGCATGAGATGCTTGAAAAGATGCATAATTGCATGTGAAGCATGAAATGCTTGAAAAGATGCATGGTTGCATGGAAATTGTATAATGCTTGTAAATGCATGTTTTCTTGTTAAGTTGAACAAGTGTTGATTATCGTTTGATAAATGATGCATATGAGCATGATATACCTTTAATGCAGTGGAGTCTTGGAAGACTTGTTTTAAAAGGCATGTGATGATGATAGTATGGTTTATATTTTTGCCTTGGTAAATGCATGTGATGGATTGCTTGAGTAATGGTTTTAAAAAGGTTTCTTGCTTGAAATGGCTCTCAAGTTTAAGAAAGGTATGTTATGGAATGGGAGTGTATTCCAAGGCTTGGTTTTAGCTTTGCATATGGTGTTTATGCATGGTTTGGCTAAATGGATGTTTTGTAAGTTGTGCTTTAAAAAGGTTTTCTTAGCTTGCTAAGCTAAGGGTTGGTTTTCATGTATGTGCAATGCATGGTTTTGATGCTTGTTGTTGAAAAGGGTTTCAAACATGGCTTTGGTAAACAAATCGGGTTTGTTTTAAAAGTGTTTTGTGACCCGCTGCATTGATGGTGTTTTGGTTTTGAGCATTCCTCACTAAGCATTATGTGCTTACGCTCCTTTTTGTCCATCAATGCAGATTCTTGAAGTTTGGACAGCAAGGAGCAAGGGATTCAAGGTGGACTCCAAGTGAGATGTATGTCTCGGTGAATAGCTATAGTTAATAAAGGCAATGGGGGTAGAATCTCTCGGGGTTAACGTGTATGTGTTCGTTTATGTTTGAACAAGGATGTTTTTATGTTAATGTTGTTGTTGGATCATGTATTGGCGTAAATGAGCTTGGTTTGGAAAGTTTGTGCTTAAGTGGTTGCTTGTGTAGGAAGCATGCCTTTAGATTTGGGGCTTTTTGTATATGTTGTTATTTTGTTGAATTGTTGATGCAAGTATGCCTCTTTTATGTTAAATTGCATGTTGGCAAAGTTTGGTAGCGTTTGGAGCATGTTTGGTTGGCCTATTGCATGTTTAAATAGGCAAATTTCTGCATTTTGTGCAGGGTGTTTCGGAACAGGGTGAACCGTTTCGGAACGAGTGCCTCGAAGCAGCCCAGGCGTCCGAAACGGGTGACACCGTTCCGAAACGGAAAGGC
Organism: Hibiscus trionum; assembly: GCA_030270665.1. NCBI lineage: Eukaryota > Viridiplantae > Streptophyta > Magnoliopsida > Malvales > Malvaceae > Hibiscus > Hibiscus trionum. The sequence goes on from BSYR01000010.1 coordinate 15,616,228, forward strand.
TTCTGCCAGACCCCCGTTTCGAAACGGGCTATGCTTGTTTCGGAACGGCCCCGCGTTTCGAAACGGGCTGTCTCCCGTTTCGGAACGGTTGACCGTTGGGGGCTGACAGTGGCAGTTATGTGTTTCAAAATGTTTGCATTTTGGTCCTGAATCTTGTGTGAGCAATTGTATGAGTTTGAGATGTCCGTTTAAGCTGAAATTTGGCCGAGATGCATGAAACATGATTAATTTTAAGTTGGTAACTTAAAATCTGGTTAAGGCCTCAAAGTTTTCAGAATTTACAATTTGGTCCCTAAAGTTGTGTTTTGTGCAATTGGGTCCCTGAATGATCTCTGATGGTTGTGATCTTTGAGTATGACGTTTGTGTGATCACATCTAGGGTTAATGAGCATCTAGTCAAGATTAAAAAGAAAAAAAAGGGTCGTTAATCAAGGTTGACTTTCGGGTTGACTTTGGTTTTCCCCGTGTAATCTTCGTAGTTCGGGTCAACCGTCTAGGCCGGGCTACGGGGGTTACATTTGGTGGTATCAGAGCTGTGTTGCGAATGCTTGGGGAAAACGGTAAGTTGTTGTGATGTGTGCTTGTTGTTTACCCTGATGTGTGGTTGAATGTTGGTTGAAACACGTGTTTCTGGGCATGATGCTGATGTATCTGAGCAAATTGTTGATGTTTCTGAGCATGTTGCTGATGTTTTCAAGCATGTTTTGGGGTTATGAATCTTGGTTGAGCTTATGTGGTTTGTGCTGATGATAAGCTGATGCTGTGAGTTGGTTTTATGCATGATGAAAGTGCTGTGAGTATGTTATGTAATAATATGCTGTTGCAAGTGGATGCTGTTTGATGTAAGCATGATCAAGGTGTGTTGTTTGATATGCTTGATGTTGTGATATCCATGTTGTGTTGACTGTTATGTCATGTAAGGGGAGGATTCGGGATACCCATTGCCTTATTAATATAGCTATTGTGTTATTTTGGAGTTGCAGTTTGAATCCTTGCTTAATGCTGGTCTAACTGGTTTGTTTGCTTGTTGTGATTGTATGTTTGTTGTTGTTAGTGGTATGGCAAAGTTGATGAAAGAATGGCGGTTGAGTGAGATGGTTGCTGCCTTGGGGCAGGTTGTTAAGGCGTGGAATTCACCCTTTCGAGGAGGTGTTTTGTCTTAGTTTTCTGTGCCTGGGGTTGGGGTGATAAGGCAAGGGAAAGAAGCTAGTTCTGCGGTGAAGAGTTCATCATCTGATGTTCAGGAGGTGTTGGGAACATCTCAGGCTGTGGTAAAGATAAAGTCAGTGGATGTGCTGGCTGTGGAATGTGTGGGTTTGCCGAAGCAGCGTTTGCTTGATTTGGGTGCTGTGGAATATCATGGTTCCACACCAGAGATGTTTGAGGCTTGGTTGGCCAGTGTGGTTCTGATCTTGGATCAGGAAGGCTGTGATCTTGCTTGTAAGCTGGGGAGTGTTGTTTCTCTGATGTTGGAGGATGCATGTGCCTGGTGGACATCTGTGGCGGTGGCGTCACATATTCCTGATATTGATTGGGATTTCATTGTATCTGCCTTTTATGAAAGGTATCTTGGAGGGAAGTTTCCAAGGGTTGAGCAATGTGACGGTGGTGCTGTTGTGGAGCAAGTGTTGCTTGGGCAAGGAGTGGAAGTTCAGCCACCGGTGTGTGACCATTGTGAAAGGCGCCATGTTGGACGTTGTGGGGGCGCAGGTGTTTGTTGGAATTGTGGTTCCAAAGTGCATGTTAAGCGTGATTGTCCTTTAGGGGTGAAGTCAGCTTCAGTGATAGCCAAAGGATCTCAGAAAGGTCGTGGGCACGGCCGAGGCAAGGTTCAGAAGTGGCAGAAAGAGCAGAAAGTTGTGAAGAGTGTGGGAAAGGAGAATTGCTGGAAATGTGGGTCTACTGGACACATGAGACGTGATTGTTTGATGTTGGCTCGGAATAGCCAAGGTTCTTTATCGCAAGAGGTTGGTGATGACCCTAGTGTGTTTGTTGGTGCTGCAGTGGTGCGGCAGGAGGATGATGGTTCCGCAAGGAAGAGAGCTCGTCTGATGAAGCTTCAGAGAGGTGTTGTGTTTTCAGGTAACCTTGTTTAGTAATCTTTGCTCTAGTTACCTTAGTTTGGTTTCTGTTGGTTTTCCTTGCGTGGTAAGTTTAGTCTTGTTGCTAGCATGTTTGGGGTAATAGTTGTAGTTTGGAAATATCTTTGGTGTGAAGAAGGTTTAAGTGAGTATCATATGGTTGTGGTTGTTGGTATGTTGGAGCTAGATAAGTTAGAGGTGAGGTAGGAGGTTGTTTTTAGACGGATTTGAGGATGTTATTGGAGGGTGTGAACTGGCATTCATGCACAGTTAAAATCATTGTTATATGCTATATTATATATGTTGGTCCATGCATACATGAGGCATGACATTAGAGGTTTTGCATACATGTACATCAGGCATTGATAGGGCATGTAAGTGATCATGCATACGATGTTCACACTCGCTAATAATTAATCGAATCTGTGAGAGTGGTGGTTGGGTTAGGTTGGATGGTGGGTTTTTAGAGGTTGTGTTAGTGCTGAGTGGAAGTTAGAGGTAATGGAGTTTGTTAAGCTAGTTGCTAGTAATAGTGAGGGTGGTATAGCCTGTTGGTAGAAGATTGGTGTTTGATGCTTTATGAGTTTAGTGGTTTGGTGGTGAGGGGTACCGGTTGAGGTTAGAATCGATCAGGTGGTTTGATAGCTAGGTGGGAGTGGTAGTTCCTTGGTGTTAAGTGAGGTTGCAGTTTGGTGGTTGTTTTTCCAAGTGCTGAGGTAGCTTAGCATTTAAGTTGAAGTGGAAGGATCATGAAGGATCGAAGGCTTGTGTTGTTTGGAAGGATTCTTATGAGAAGTGGTTGGCTGGTTGTGTGTATGTGAATTTCTTTTGAGGTCAGCTGGTGGTGTATGGAGCAGCTGGCGGAGCCGAGTTGAGGTTGTGATGTAATTTTGGTTTGTGGGTGAGTAGACCTGGTGAGTCGTGGTGGTAATGTTAGCAACAGTTGTGGAGGTTATCAGCTTTTGTTGAGGAGTTTGGGTAAGCAGTTGATGCTTAAGAATTCTTGCTTGTTGGGAAGATTCTTGGAAGAGGTTTGAGAGTTGCAAGAGTTTTGGAAGCAGAGAAGTTTGTGTGGTGGTGGAATTGGATTGGTTAGAGTCTCTATGTAAACCAGTCTTGGAAGTTGTGTGTTACAGTAGTGTGTGCTGTGAAAGCTAAAGTTCTTTATGGTTGAAGTTGGGGCTGTGTACAGTCTGGAGATGTGGAAGGTTAAGTTGTGGCTATCTTGAGTGTTCTGGGTTTGTGAACAGCATGTGGTGGTGTTGGGTTCAGTGGAGTTTTGTGTGGAAAGTGTTCAGTGTTGGTTGAGGTTTTTGTGTTGCCTTGTGTGTGTTTTGAGAAGGTTGTTGTTCTCTTTTCGCCAGTTGAAATTTCGAGGACGAAATTTCCTAAGGGGGGGAGAGTTGTAACGCCCCGGTTTTGGGCTCAGAAGTTTTGGGCGTTGACCGGTTCGGTCAAAGTGCTGATCGAATATATAAGAGTGAATTTAGGAAAGCCTAGTTCGGGTTGCATTAAAAATATGGAAAAATGTTCTAAAATCATCTTTTAGTATATAAAAGTGAACTGTGAAATCAATTTTGGAAAATGAGGTTCGGAAGGTTGACATTTTGGCTAGTGACCAAAATGTAATTTTTGAAAGTTCGGTGACTGTTTTAAAAAGGATTGAAACTTTGAATCTTTAAGGAGCTATTATTCCAATAAGAATTTCTCCAGATTTTTCTAAGATATTTTAAGGCTTTATTCTGATTTTAAAGATTATGAAAGAGGAGGGAAATCATTTTTACCGTTTCTTAACTAACTTTTCATTTTCTCTCCATTTTCCTTTTCTCTCATTTTCTCTCAACCCAAACACAATTCTCCAGATTTTTCTTCTCTGATTTTGGCATCTAAATCTCTCATTTCAACTCTCATTTGATTCCTAATCATCTCATCAACAAAACCTCTCAATTTGCAAGTTGTTTCATCAAGCTTTTTGGCTCTAAAAAGGAGAAATTCAAGTTTGGAGGTAAGAACGTCTCTCTCCTCTAAACTATCAGTTCTTTACTGAAATTCCCAAGTTCTCAATCCTTGGTTTGTGTTTTGTTAAAGGCTTTTCAATAGAAATCTTGATTTTGGTTTAAAATGCAAGATTTGGTGATTTTGGTGAAATTTTCGTGTGATCTGTTTGGGCAGTGTTTTGAAGTGTCAAAATGATGTTAAATGAATGCTAAATTGATTAGAAGTTGAGGTTTAATTAATGCAATCCCGGATAGGTTGAATTTCCTAAGTTTTGCTTGAGTTTTTGGAGTGTTTTTGGTGATCTGTTATACCTGGGAGTATAAGGACGTGTTTGTGATCATTTTGGATGTTAATGGATGTTTAAAAATGGTTAGAAGTGATGGATCTTGGCTGGGTTAAGTTTTGGAAATGTTTGGAGGTGATTTCGGTTGTGTTTGGTAGCCGAATTGTTGGATTTGTGTCGAGCAGCGAGTTTGGTTGTGTGGCTGCTGTTCTTAATGCATAATGATGCATTAATGTGCTGTTTTTGTGTGCTTGAAACAGGGGAGTTTGATCCGTGAGCTTTAGAGGTGTTGCGGAAGGTTTTGGATGATTGGAAGGCTTGGTGGCTAGCTTTGTTTTGTGTATCGGTGAGTGAAGTTGGGTTTTCGGCTTTTAAACAAAGGTTTGAAGGTTTCGGGAGCTTAGTTTAAGTCTAAACAACTTTGCTAAGCTCAAGAGTAAGTAAATGGATTTCTTACTTGATTTGTGATATGAATTGGCTTTTTAAGCAATTGTGGTTGATGATTGAAATGCATGCGTTTGCATGGTTTAATTCTGTTTCGAAAGCATATTTTAGCATGGTTTAGTGCTGGTTTTGAAAGCCATATGTGAAGGATGCTCAAGGTAAGAGATCCTTGGTTTTATACATTGAAAATGTGGTTTTGATGCATGGTGTTGCATGTTGTTCTATGGCTTTGTCTAATGCTTTAAAACAGTGAATTAATGTTGGTAAATGATGGTTTTTGCATGTTGGTTATGCATGTGAATCATTTGATTAATGTGGTAATGGTTTTGCATATTGGTTATGCATGTGGAACATTGGACTAATGTGGTAAGATGGTTATATTGGCAAGTGATGTAAGTGGTTCTTGGTTCTTTGATCGGATATAGTTAGCCGGCTATAGGATTGGGTGCACCGTGAATTAAGTCGCCTTGGAGGTGGAGTGGTCGAGAGTGGACCGGGAAACTCCCTTCAAGTATCCTAACGAGATGGTTAAGGTCATAATGGAGGTGTTGCCCATTCGAGGACCTTGGTTGAGCAAAGGTTATATGGTGTTTAAAAGTCCATATGTGAGAACCTTGTGCTTGTTGAGATCACAATGGCGGTGTTAAGTCCATGTGTGGATCTTGTATAGGGTGTCCCGGATCTCGTTAGTGATTTCTACAACTACCAATCGGTGAATGCAAGGGTTATATGGAGGTGTTGCCCATATGTGAGAACCTTGTGCATGTCAAGGTTGTATGGTGGTTAAAAGTCCATACATGGGAACCTTGGGGAAGAGCTAAGGTTGTGTGGTGTTTAAAAGTCCATACATGGGAACCTTAGGATGTTGAGGTCATAATGGAGGTGTTGCCCATTCGAGGACCTTGGATTGGTAGGGTGTAGGGAGCGTAGGGACAACGCTCGGAATCCGCGTATCCGATTGGATGTTGAGTTGAAAAGTGGATGTGATTGATCACTTGAAGGCTAATATGATGTTCTTGATTATGAAGAAGCATGGGATGCTTGAAAAGATGCATAATTTCATGTGAAGCATGAAATGCTTGAAAAGATGCATGGTTGCATGGAAATTGTATAATGCTTGTAAATGCATGTTTTCTTGTTAAGTTGAACAAGTGTTGATTATCGTTTGATAAATGATGCATGTGAGCATGATATACCTTTAATGCAGTGGAGTCTTGGAAGACTTGTTTTAAAAGGCATGTGATGATGATAGTATGGTTTATATTTTTGCCTTGGTAAATGCATGTGATGGATTGCTTGAGTAATGGTTTTAAAAAGGTTTCTTGCTTGAAATGGCTCTCAAGTTTAAGAAAGGTATGTTATGGAATGGGAGTGTATTCCAAGGCTTTGTTTTAGCTTTGCATATGGTGTTTATGCATGGTTTGGCTAAATGGATGTTTTGTAAGTTGTGCTTTAAAAAGGTTTTCTTAGCTTGCTAAGCTGAGGGTTGGTTTTCATGTATGTGCAATGCATGGTTTTGATGCTTGTTGTTGAAAAGGGTTTCAAACATGGCTTTGGTAAACAAATCGGGTTTGTTTTAAAAGTGTTTTGTGACCCGCTGCATTGATGGTGTTTTGGTTTTGAGCATTCCTCACTAAGCATTATGTGCTTACGCTCCTTTTTGTCCATCAATGCAGATTCTTGAAGTTTGGACAGCAAGGAGCAAGGGATTCAAGGTGGACTCCAAGTGAGATGTATGTCTCGGTGAATAGCTATAGTTAATAAAGGCAATGGGGGTAGAATCTCTCGGGGTTAACGTGTATGTGTTCGTTTATGTTTGAACAAGGATGTTTTTATGTTAATGTTGTTGTTGGATCATGTATTGGCGTAAATGAGCTTGGTTTGGAAAGTTTGTGCTTAAGTGGTTGCTTGTGTAGGAAGCATGCCTTTAGATTTGGGGCTTTTTGTATATGTTGTTATTTTGTTGAATTGTTGATGCAAGTATGCCTCTTTTATGTTAAATTGCATGTTGGCAAAGTTTGGTAGCGTTTGGAGCATGTTTGGTTGGCCTATTGCATGTTTAAATAGGCAATTTTCTGCATTTTGAGCAGGGTGTTTCGGAACAGGGTGAACCGTTTCGGAACGGGTGCCTCGAAGCAGCCCAGGCGTCCGAAACGGGTGACACCGTTCCGAAACGGAAAGGCTTCTGCCAGACCCCCGTTTCGAAACGGGCTATGCCTGTTTCGGAACGGCCCCGCGTTTCGAAACGGGCTGTCTCCCGTTTCGGAACGGTTGACCGTTGGGGGCTGACAGTGGCAGTTATGTGTTTCAAAATGTTTGCATTTTGGTCCTGAATCTTGTGTGAGCAATTGTATGAGTTTGAGATGTCCGTTTAAGCTAAAATTTGGCCGAGATGCATGAAACATGATTAATTTTAAGTTGGTAACTTAAAATATGGTTAAGGCCTCAAAGTTTTCAGAATTTACAATTTGGTCCCTAAAGTTGTGTTTTGTGCAATTGGGTCCCTGAATGATCTCTGATGGTTGTGATCTTTGAGTATGACGTTTGTGTGATCACATCTAGGGTTAATGAGCATCTAGTCAAGATTAAAAAGAAAAAAAAGGGTCGTTAATCAAGGTTGACTTTCGGGTTGACTTTGGTTTTCCCCGTGTAATCTTCGTAGTTCGGGTCAACCGTCTAGGCCGGGCTACGGGGGTTACATGGTGTTTAAAAGTCCATGGCCAAGGTGTTTAAAAGTCCTTGGGATCAAGGTGTTTAAAAGTCCTTGATGTGAAACTTGATGCGGACACAAAGGTGGTTAAAAGTCCTTGTGTGGTCCTTTCTATGGTGTTTAAAAGTCCATAGGCCAAGGTGTTTAAAAGTCCTTGGGGCCAAGGTGTTTAAAAGTCCTTGGGGTGAAAGTTGATGAACTTGTTTTTAAAGAAATGAAATGTATCACTTGTGGCCAATATGACATGTAATGATATGAAGCATGAGATGCTTGTTTAAGTATGCTTTTGTGCATGTGTAAATGATGATTTGAAGCATGATTTATAAAGTGTTTTATAAATGCATTATTGAATGGTTTTATTGAGCATTCCTCACTAAGCTTTTGCTTACGCTCTCTTTGTTTTCTCAAACCAATAATGCAGAACATTAAAGTACTTTGATGGCAGCAAGGAAGGCAAGCATTCAAGTGGAAGTAAAGCTCAAAGTATGGAAGGTTTTCTTAAGTACATTTAGCTTTTGGTAATTTGGCAATGGGGGACCTATGTGTATGTTTTTGGAGATGTTTTGAACTCCCCAAGTATGTTTTAGGTTGTTGAGAATGCTGGTTTTTGTAATTGACCTTTATATGCTTGATTTGGAAGTTTATGCTTGAGTGGTTGCTTGTGTAGGAAGCATGCCTATAGACTTGGGGCTTTCCATATATGTTGATGTTTTGATGAATTGTTGATGAAAGTATGTCTCATATATGTTGAATAGCATGCTGGTAAAGTTTGGTGGCATTTGGAGCATGATTGGATGTTTAATTGCATGTTTAAGTATGCATTTTGGGGCAATCTGTGCAGGGTGTTTCGGAACAACACCTACCGTTTCGGAACGGGTGCCTTAAACAAGCCCAGGCGTTCGAAACGAGAGGGACCGTTCCGAAACGGATAGGCTACTATCTGCCCTCGTTTCGGTACGCGTTGCAGAACGGCCCCGCGTTTCAAAACGGGCTGTCTCCCGTTTCGGAACGGGTGACCGTTGGGGGCTGACATTGGCAGTTATATGTTTTGAATTGTTTGCATTTTGGTCCTGAATCTTGTTTGTACAATTGTATGAGTTTGGGAAGTCCTTTTGAGCTGAAATTTCACAGAGAAGCATGAAACCTAATTAATTTCAAGTTGGTAACTTCAATTTGGGTTAAGTCCTTATAATTATCAGAAATTACAATTTGGTCCCTAAAGTTGTAATTTGTTCAATTGGGTCCCTGTTTGACCTCTGATGTTTATGATCTTTGAGTATGCTGTTGTATGATCATATCTAAGGATTAATATGCATCTAGTTAAGTTTAAAAAGAAAAAAAAGGGTCGTTAATCAAGGTTGACTTTCGGGTTGACTTTGGTTTTCCCCGTGTGACTTTCTTAATTCGGGTCAACCGTCTAGGCCGGGTTAAGGGGGTTACATTTGGTGGTATCAGAGCCAGGTTATCGAGTAATTGGGAATGAATGTGTGCATGATTGAAGTATGTATGCCTTGTATGCTTGTTGATCGAAAGCATGTTTAGTGGCTTGTGATTTGGATGCATTGAGATGTATGTTGTGATGTAGCATGTTGTGGGTACCCATTGCCAAATAAAAGCTAATGAAATGGTGTTGATTTTGAATGAAATTGAGCTTGAATACTTGGATTGCTTACCTTGCTGGGCCTGACTTCGTTTTATTTGTATTGTGATTGCATGGTAAAAGTATGGCACCACGTAGAGAGTTACGAGGTAATGTGCGAGCTACGGCTCCTAATGAGAACGAGAATGAGGAAAACACGGGTAGTGCGGTGTTACCTCCTCCTCCACCTGGTGGTGGTGCTGAGGGTGGAAGAGCTGAAGCTGCAGCTGGTGCTGGAGCTGCTGGACCAGAGGTTGGTCAGGGGCAAGCTATGCCTGATATGTCTATGTTGGTACAAGCTATTGCGGGTGCTTTCCGAGCAGCGGTAGCTGGAGCTCAAGGAGCTGGGCATCAGGGAGATGCTGGAGTTAGACTACCTTTGGAGCGTCTGCGCAGTCTTGGTAGGACTGAGTTCAGGGGTATGTCTGCTGAGAGTTCTGAAGCTTGGCTAGAGAGTACCAAGCGAATCTTGGGACAGATGAGCTGCACGGATGTGCAAAAGCTGGGTTGTGTTGTGTCCTTGCTGCAGGACGATGCATATACGTGGTGGACGACCACCGTAGCTGGGATGGCTGAAGCTGATGTGACTTGGACATTCTTCCAGAGTGTGTTCAAGCGGAGATATCTTGGTGTTAGATATCTAGATGAGAAGAAGCGTAAATTCATGTCTCTTACCCAAGGGAGCATGAGTGTGGCTGAGTATGAAGTGCAGTTTGTGCGACTCAGTCAGTATGCGCCTGAGCTGGTACCTGATGAGCGGGCAAGGTGCGAGAGGTTCCGTTATGGCTTAGTGACGGATGTGAAAATGTATGTGCTGGCCACCGAGTATGATGATTTTGATGTGTTGGTGGGCCGAGCCAAGGACATTGAGATGAACTTGGGTTTATCTGCGAAGGGTGCTGGCAAGCGAGCTGCTGAGTATAGTTCCGGAGGTGGACGGAACAAGAGGGGACGTGATCAGAAGTATCAGTCTTCAGCTAAGAGAGGTGGTGGTGCACCTGCTAGAGGAGGCAATGTTAGAGCTGATCCGAGTGCTTGTTGGATCTGTGGTTCACGTGGTCACATGAAGCGTGACTGTCCTCGTGCTGTGAGAGAGGTGCAAGCTCCTGTTGCGGCAGCTGGTAATGGGTGCTGGAATTGTGGATCCGCAGACCATTTGAGGCGAGATTGTCCTAGGTTGGCTGGTGATCAGGTGCGTGCTCCTGTTGTTGCTGCACCGCAGAGAGGTCGTGGGCGCGGCCGTTGTAATTTCCAGAGAAGGGAGGAAGGTGGCCGAGGAGTAGCTCATGTTGTGGCTATTCAGCCTGAAGGTGGAGGCCAAGCGAGGGTGTATGCTCAGCGTGAGGGAAGGAATGATGCGGATGTGATTGCAGGTACCTTTACTTTGCAATCCTTGTCATTGCTTTCTTTGATAGATTCTGGATCTACGCATTCATACATTTTGCGTGGGCATGCTGAATTGCTTGGTTTGCCTGTTGAGTTTTTGGATGTTGGTGTTCGTGTCACTAGTTCTTTTGGTGAGACTGTTGTGACTCGAAAGCTTTATAGAAGGTGTCCCTTGGTTGTTCAAGAACATGTTTTTCATGTTGATCTTATGGAGTTGCCCTTTTATGGCTTTGATGTAATCCTTGGTATGGATTGGCTTGCTGAGCATCGTGCTGTTGTGGATTGTGAAAACAAGCGAGTTTTGCTTAAGCTTGCGGATGATTATGAAGTTGTTGTGGTTGGTGAGAATGTGAAGTTTCTTGCCAATGTGGTGTCTACCTTGGAGGCGAGCAGGATGCTGAGGCAAGGTTGCGAAGCTTATCTAGCTTTTGTGATGAATCCTAGCTCTAAAGAGTTGAGGGTGCAAGACATCAGAGTTGTGAAGGAGTTTCCTGGTGTTTTTCCTGAGGAGTTGCCTGGTTTACCTCCTAACCGCGAGGTGGAGTTTGGAATTGAGCTGTATGAGAATACAACTCCTGTGTCCATTACCCCTTATCGGATGGCACCTAAGGAGCTGAAAGAGTTGAAGACGCAGTTGCAAGAGTTGCTTGATCGTGGTTTCATCCGGCTGAGTGTGTCACCTTGGGGAGCACCGGTCTTGTTTGTGAAGAAGAAGGATGGCACTATGAGAATGTGCATTGATTACCGTCAGCTGAACAAGTTGACTATCAAGAATCGGTATCCTTTGCCGAGAATTGATGATCTCTTTGATCAATTTCGGGGAGCTGCTGTGTTCTCTAAGATTGACTTGAGATCAGGGTATTATCAGTTGAAGGTGAAGGATGTGGATGTGCCTAAGACAGCTTTCAGGACAAGGTATGGGCATTATGAGTTCCTTGTGATGCCGTTTGGGTTGACTAATGCTCCTGCTGCTTTCATGGACATGATGAATCGTGTGTTTCATGAATACCTGGACAAGTTCGTTGTGGTATTCATTGATGATATCCTTGTGTACTCGCGTACTGAGGAGGAGCATGAAGAGCATTTGAGGATTGTTTTGCAGGCTTTGTTGGAGAATCAGCTTTATGCTAAGCTGAGCAAGTGTGAGTTCTGGCTTAAGGAGGTGGTGTTTCTTGGGCATGTGGTCTCAGCTGAGGGGATTCGTGTTGATCCTCAGAAGATTGAGGCGGTGATGAACTGGAAGGTTCCTAAGTCTGTTCATGAAGTTCGTAGTTTCCTTGGTTTGGCGGGATACTACCGTAGGTTTGTGGATGGTTTTTCCAAGATTGCTGCTCCTTTGACGAAGCTGTTGCAAAAGGATGTTAAGTATGAGTGGACGGAAGCGAGACAGCAGGCTTTCGAGAAGCTTAAGGTGGCTTTGACGCAAGCTCCTATCTTGGTTCAGCCTGAATCAGGGAAATAGTTTGTGGTTTACAGTGATGCATCCTATGTTGGTTTGGGGTGTGTGCTGATGCAGGAGGGTAAGGTGGTGGCTTATGCATCGCGGCAGTTGAAAGTGCATGAGCGCAATTACCCTACGCATGATATTGAGCTGGCTGCAGTGGTTTATGCTCTGATGATCTGGAGACATTATCTGTATGGTGAGAAGTGTATTGTGTACACAGATCACAAGAGTTTGAGGTATCTGATGTCTCAGAAGGAGTTGAATCTTAGGCAACAGCGTTGGTTGGAGTCGCTCAAGGATTATGATCTGACGATTGAGTATCATCCTGGAAAAGCTAATGTTGTTGCGGATGCCTTGAGTAGGAAAGTAGCTGTTGAGCTGAGGGCTATGTTTGCTAGCTTGAGCATATCGCGAGATGGTGGTCTTGTTGCTGAGTTGCAAGTGAAACCATCTTTGGTTCAGTTGATCAAGGATAAGCAGTTGCTGGATGATTCCTTGGTGTCTCATGTTCAGGATATCGCGGAGGGTAGATCTTCGGATTTCTGCTTTAATGATGATGGTGTGTTGTGTTTTGGGAGTCGGATAGTAGTGCCTGTTGATGCTGAGTTGAGGCGTGCTATTCTGACTGAAGGTCATAGTAGTCCTTTTGCTATGCACCCTGGTAGTACTAAGATGTATCGTGATCTTCGTGATGAGTACTACTGGGTGGGTTTGAAGAAAGATGTTGCGGAGTTTGTTAGCAAGTGTATGGTATGTCAGCGAGTTAAGGCTGAGCATCAGTTTCCTTCAGGGTTGTTGCAACCGTTGAAAATCCCTGAGTGGAAGTGGGAAAGGGTTACCATGGATTTTGTATCTGGTTTACCTTTGTCTCCATCGAAGAAGAATTCTGTTTGGGTGATTGTGGATCGCCTAACGAAGTGTGCGCATTTCTTGCCTGTGCATACCACGTTTTCTTTGGATAGGTTGGCAGAGCTGTACATTGCTGAGATTGTGCGGCTGCATGGTGTGCCTAAGTCGATTGTGTCGGATAGGGATCCGAGGTTCACATCGCGTTTCTGGCAGTGTTTGCATCAAGCCTTGGGTACAAGGTTGCATTTCAGTACATCCTATCATCCTCAGTCGGATGGTCAGTCTGAGCGAGTTATCCAGATTTTGGAGGATATGTTGAGGTGCTGCGTGATTGAGTTCCAAGGTTCTTGGGAGAAGCATCTGCCTTTGGTTGAGTTTGCTTATAACAACAGCTATCAGGCAAGTATACAGATGGCACCTTATGAGGCTTTGTACGGGAGGAAGTGTAGGACTCCTCTTTGTTGGGCTGAAACTGGTCAAAAGTTGGTTTCGATGCCGGCTTTGTTGAAAGGGACCACAGAGAAGGTAAAGCTCATTTGTGAGCGGTTGAAGGCTGCCTCTGATCGGCAAAAGTCTTACACGGATTTGAAGCGTAAGGAGATAGAGTATGCGGTGGGTGACCGTGTGTTCTTGAAGGTTTCGCCTTGGAAGAAGGTGATGCGGTTTGGCCGGAAGGGCAAGTTGAGCCCTAGGTACATTGGACCATATGAGGTGGTTGAGCGTGTGGGTCCTGTTGCGTATCGGTTGAGGTTACCTCAGGAGTTGGAGAAGATTCATGATGTATTCCATGTCTCTATGCTCCAGAGGTATAGATCTGATCCTTCGCATGTGATGCCTGTGGAGGAAGTGGTTTTGAATCCGGATTTGACCTACGATGAGGAACCGGTGAAGGTTATGGATTCGGATAGCAAGGTTCTTCGTGGCAAGACCATTGAGTTGGTGAAGGTGCTGTGGAAGCGTCGAGGTGTTGAGGAAGCCACGTGGGAGCGGAAGGAAGACATGCTGAAGCAGTTTCCTTATCTCTTTCCTTCAGGTAAATTTCGGGGACGAAATTTCTTAAGGGGGGAGAGTTGTAACGCCCCGGTTTTGGGCTTAGAAGTTTTGGGCGTTGACCGGTCTGGTCAAAGTGCTGTTCGAATCTAAAAGGGTGAATTTAGGAAAGCCTAGTTCGGGTTGCATTAAAAATATGGAAAAATGTTCTAAAATCATCTTTTAATATATATAAGTGAACTGTGAAATCAATTTTGAAAAATGAGGTTTGGAAGGGTGACATTTTGGCTAGTGACCAAAATGTAATTTTTGAAAGTTGCGTGACTGTTTTATAAAGGATTGAAACTTTGAATCTTTAAGGAGATATTATTCCAAAAGTAGTTTCTCCAGATTTTTCTAAGATATTTTAAGGTTTTATTCTGATTTTAAAACATAAGAAAAAAGGAGGGAAAGTCATTTTGACTATTTTGTAACTAACTTCTCATTTTCTTTTCTCTCATTTTCTCTCAACCCAAACACTTTCTCTGTAGAGAGTTTCTTCTGATTTTGTTACCTAAATCTCTCCTTTCAACTCTCTTTTGATTCCTAATCATCAAATCTACAAAACCTCTCAATTTGCAAGTTGATTCTTCAAGCTTTTTGGCTCTAAAAGAGGAGAAACTCAAGTTTGGAGGTAAGAACGTCCTTCTCCTCTAAACTCTCAGTTCTTTACTGAAATTCCCAAGTTCTCAATCCTTAATTGATGTTTTATAAATGGCTTTTAAGATTGTTTAATGGATCTTGGCTTAAAATGCAAGATTAGGTGTGTTTTGATGAAATTTCGTTGGATCTGTTGAAGCAGTGTTTTAAGGTGTTAAAATGATGATTAATGAATGTTAATTTGATAAGGAATTGAGTTTTGATTAATGCAATCCCGGATAGGTTGAATTTCCTAAGTTTAGCTTATGATTCTTGGTTGTTTTTGGAGTGATCTTGTGGATCTGTTGTTGCTGGAGGTATAAGGATGTTGTTAAGCTCTTTTTAGATGTTAAGTGGTGTTAAAGGATGTTAGGTTTTGTTAGTTTATGGCTGGGCTTTGTTGAGAAGTGGTTTGGATGCATTTTCGGTTGTGTTTGGTGGCCGAAAATGGAGTATGGATGAGAGCAGCGAGTTTAGGTGCTTTCATTGAAGCTATTAATGCATGATGATGCATTAATCTACTGTTTTAATGTGTTAAAACAGGGGAGTCATCTTTGGATCCAAGTGGTGGTGATCCGGAGGCTTGTTTTGGTGCTTCGGCAAGAGGCGAAGTGGAATCGGTGAGTGAAATTGGGTTTTTGGCTTTGAAACCAATGTCTTGGGAGCTTAGTTTAAGTCTAAACCACTTTGCTAAGCTCAAGTGTAAGTTTTCGGAGATACTCTCTAGTGGTGGCCATGATTTGATTGTTGTGCAATGTGGTTTATTGCATGTTTTAAATTCTGTTTTGAAAGCATGATTTAGCATGGTTAATGCTGTTTTTGTAAGCCATATGTTGAAGGAAGCTCAAGGTAAGAGTTCCTTGTTTTTGAACATTGATTAAATGTGGTTTGATGCTTTTAAATGCATGATGAATATGGCTTGGTTTAATGCTTTAAAACAGTGGATAAATTGATGATAATGATGTATATTGGCAAGTGATGTATTGAAAAGGTTAAGTTCACTAAGGTGGTTAAAAGTCCTTGAGTGAGCCTTGTTTACTTAAGAACATCAAGGTGGTTAAAAGTCCTTGGATGGTTCTTGTTACGGACACAAAGGTGTTTAAAAGTCCTTGTGTGATCCTTTCCAAGGTGTTTAAAAGTCCTTGGGGTCAAGGTGTTTAAAAGTCCTTGTGGTGATTTATATCATGGTGTTTAAAAGTCCATGGCCAAGGTGTTTAAAAGTCCTTGGGATCATGGTGTTTAAAAGTCCTTGATGTGAAACTTGATGCGGACACAAAGGTGGTTAAAAGTCCTTGTGTGGTCCTTTCTATGGTGTTTAAAAGTCCATAGGCCAAGGTGTTTAAAAGTCCTTGGGGCCAAGGTGTTTAAAAGTCCTTGGGGTGAAAGTTGATGAACTTGTTTTTAAAGAAATGAAATGTATCACTTGTGGCCAATATGACATGTAATGATATGAAGCATGAGATGCTTGTTTAAGTATGCTTTTGTGCATGTGTAAATGATGATTTGAAGCATGATTTATAAAGTGTTTTATAAATGCATTATTGAATGGTTTTATTGAGCATTCCTCACTAAGCTTTTTCTTACGCTCTCTTTGTTTTCTCAAACCAATAATGCAGAACATTAAAGTACTTTGAGGGCAGCAAGGAAGGCAAGCATTCAAGTGGAAGTAAAGCTCAAAGTATGGAAGGTTTTCTTAAGTACATTTAGCTTTTGGTAATTTGGCAATGGGGGACCTATGTGTATGTTTTGGGAGATGTTTTGAACTCCCCAAGTATGTTTTAGGTTGTTGAGAATGCTGGTTTTTGTAATTGACCTTTATATGCTTGATTTGTAAGTTTATGCTTGAGTGGTTGCTTGTGTAGGAAGCATGCCTATAGACTTGGGGCTTTCCATATATGTTGATGTTTTGATGAATTGTTGATAAAAGTATGTCTCATATATGTTGAATAGCATGCTGGTAAAGTTTGGTGGCATTTGGAGCATGATTGGATGTTTAATTGCATGTTTAAGTATGCATTTTGGGGCAATCTGTGCAGGGTGTTTCGGAACAGCACCTACTGTTTCGGAACGGGTGCCTTAAACAAGCCCAGGCGTTCGAAACGGGAGGGACCGTTCCGAAACGGATAGGCTACTGTCTGCCCTCGTTTCGGTACGCGTTGCGGAACGGCCCCGCGTTTCGAAACGGGCTGTCTCCCGTTTCGGAACGGGTGACCGTTGGGGGCTGACATTGGCAGTTATATGTTTTGAATTGTTTGCATTTTGGTCCTGAATCTTGTTTGTGCAATTGTATGAGTTTGGGAAGTCCTTTTGAGCTGAAATTTCACAGAGAAGCATGAAACCTGATTAATTTCAAGTTGGTAACTTCAATTTGGGTTAAGTCCTTATAATTATCAGAAATTACAATTTGGTCCCTAAAGTTGTAATTTGTTCAATTGGGTCCCTGTTTGACCTCTGATGTTTATGATCTTTGAGTATGCTGTTGTATGATCATATCTAAGGATTAATATGCATCTAGTTAAGTTTAAAAAGAAAAAAAAGGGTCGTTAATCAAGGTTGACTTTCGGGTTGACTTTGGTTTTCCCCGTGTGACTTTCTTAATTCGGGTCAACCGTCTAGGCCGGGTTAAGGGGGTTACAATATTGGCAAGTGATGAAAATGGTTTTTGGTTACTTTAATCAGATATAGTTAGCCGGCTATAGGATTGGGAGCACCGTGAATAAAGTCGCCTTGGATGTTGAGGGGTTGTGATTGTGGCGTAATCTCCATCCAAGTACCCTAACGATTGATGTTAAGATCACAACGGTGAATGGTTAGTCCCGTGTGTGAGTCTTGAGTATGTGTCCCATACTCTCATTAGTGGAATTATGCAACTACCGATGAATGATGTTGAGGGGTTGTGATTGTGCCATTTGTCTACACCTTGTGTAGTCCGGTAGTTTGTATGAAGCGTGAGGGACGACGCTTGTAATCCGCGTATCTGATTGTGTCTTGTGTTGAAATGATTTGTGGACTATCACTTGAAAGCCAATATAATGTAAATGAATAAAGTGAAGCATGAGATGCTTGTAAATGATGCAAGGGTGCATGAGATATATGTGTATGATGAAAGAATGCATGTGATGCTTGTTAAAGCATGAGAAATGGTCTCTTTGCTGTTGTATATTGATGCATATGTGCATGAGGCTTTAAAAGTGCATTGAAGTCTTGAGAAGACATGTTTTATAAATGGCAAGTGTTGTAAAGTGATGTTTTTGCAAAACATGAGTTATGCTTTGATGAATGTTGTTTAGCGATCCTCACTAAGCTTATTGCTTACGCTCGTTTGTTTCATCAATGCAAAAAATTGAACATTTGGAGGCAGCTCAAGAGCAAGAGGAATCCAAGGTTTTTTTCAAAGAAATGTATGTGGTTCACCTTTAGTGTAATAATAGGCAATGGGTGGGATTTATACTTTCGAATGCTTGAGAATGTTTTCTTTACCTTGAGCATGTTTGTTTGCCTATACGTGAGTTGTAAATGGCCTTTGGAGTATGGATTTTGGTTTATTTGGAGTTTTGACTTGTTTTGGTTTTGGCAAACTAGGGAGCATGCCTTTAGTGCCTTTGCTTATGTGTTGGTTGCTATGTTTAGGCTATAGCTTCGATATGATGATTGTTGATATGTATCCTTGATGTATGCATGTTGTAGCATGTCCCGGGGTTGATTCGAGTGCGAAAAAGTATGAAAAACCAGCATTTTTTGCTGTCACAGTGCAGGGTGTATCGAAACACCCTTAACTATTTCGAAACGGAGGCCTGTAATGGCCATGGCGTTTCGGAACAGCTGAAGGTGTTTCGGAACAGTTTGGCCACTGGAGAGGCATGTTTCGATACAGGTTTCGGAACACACCCGAGTACTGAAACGGTTAACACCGTTTCGATACGGATGTTTCGGTACGAAGGTTTGGTGTTTCGAAACGGATGACCGTTGGATGATGATTTTGAATTGTTTTAAGTTTCCATGTTGTACGTTTTAGTCCGGATTGTTGAGGATGCAATTGCTTGATCTTGGAACGTCCTTTTAGGCTGAGTTTTGACAGTGAGGCATGGATTATGATTAATTACATATTGGTAATATTAAATTCAGCCAAATCCTTATATTTTTTGAAAATTACATTTTGATCCCTAAAATGTGTAAATCATGCAATTGAGTCCCTTAATGTTTTTCGAGCGCTGTGTCCTTCTCTCATATGATTTGTGAGTATTCACATAGGTTTAATGTGTATCTAGAAAATATAAACAGAAAAAGGGTCGTTAATCAAGGTTGACTTTCGGGTTGACTTTAGTTTTCCCCGTGTAATCTTCGTAGTTCGGGTCAAACGTCTAGGCCGAGAAAAGGGGGTTACAGTTGTAACAACGAGATTGTATAGGAGATGCCCCTTAAAAGAGCAAGAGCATGTGTTTCTAGTTGATCTTATGGAATTTCCATTTTATGGATTCGATGTAATCCTTGGTATGGATTGGCTTGTTGAGCATAGGGTCGTAGTGGATTTTGAAAATAAGCGAGTTTCGCTGAAACTTGTGGATTATTATGAGGTTGTGGTGGTGGGAGAAAATGTGAAATTCCTATCTAATACTGTGTCGACGCTTAAAGCAAATCGGATGTTTCCTCAGGGATGCGAAGCTTATCTGGCCTTTGTTATGAATCTTAGTACAAAGGAGGTTCGTGTACAGGATATAAGGACCGTGTGTGAATTCCCTGGAGTGTTTCCAGAGGAATTACCGGTTTGTTGCCTAGTCGAGAGGTTGAATTCAGAATTGAGTTGTATGAGAACACAACTCCGGTGTCTATTGCTCCCTATCGCATGGCACCCAAGGAGTTGAAGGAGTTGAAGACGCAACTTCAAGAGTTGCTTGACCGAGGCTTTATTCGGCCTAGTGTGTCACCTTGGGGTGCACCGGTCTTGTTTGTTAAAAAGAAAGATGGCACAATGAGAATGTGCATTGATTACCGTCAGCTGAATAAGTTGACTATCAAGAATAAGTATCTGTTGCCGAGGATTAATGATTTTTTCGATCAGTTTCGAGGAGCGGTTGTGTTCTCAAAGATAGATCTGCGGTCAGGATACTATCAATTGAAGGTGAAGGATGTAGATGTGCCTAAAACAACCTTTCGAACGGAATATGGGCACTATGAATTTCTAGTGATACCGTTTGGGTTGACGAATGCCCCTGCTGCTTTCATGGATATGATGAACAGGGTGTTTCATGAATTCTTAGATAAGTTCGTTGTGGTGTTCATCGATGATATCCTTCTGTACTCTCGTACTGAGAAGGAGCATGAAGAACATTTGAGGATTGTTTTGCAAGCGATGTTAGAGAATCAGCTTTTTGCTAAGTTGAGTAAATGCGAGTTTTGGCTGAAGGAGGTTGTTTTTCTTGGCCATGTGTTTTCGGCTGAGGGGATTCGTGTTGATCCTCAGAAAATTGAGGAAGTGGTGAATTGGAAGCCTCCTAGGTCTGTTCATGAAGTTCATAGTTTCCTTGGGTTGGCAGGTTACTACCGAAGGTTCGTGGATGGATTTTCTAAAATTGCTGCCCCTTTGACGAAGTTGTTACAAAAGGATGTTAACTTTGAGTAGACGGAAGCGAGACAACATGCTTTTGAGAAGTTAAAGGAAGCTTTGACGCAAGCTCCTATCTTGGTTCAACATGAGTTAGGAAAAGAGTTTGTGGTGTATAGTGACGCATCTTATGTTGGTTTGGGGTGTGTGTTGATGCAAGAGGGAAGGGTAGTGACTTATGCATCGCGACAGTTGAAAGTGCATAAGCGTAATTACCCTACGCACGACATTGAGCTGGCAGCGGTGGTTTTTGCTTTAAAGATCTAGAGACATTATCTATATGGTGAGAAGTGTATTGTGTACACAGATCATAAAAGTTTGAAGTACCTTATGTCTCAAAAGGAGTTAAATCTTAGGCAACGACGTTGGGTGGAGTTGCTTAAGGATTTAGATTTAACGATCGAATATCATCTGGGGAAGGCCAATGTTGTGGCCAATGCTTTGAGCAGAAAAGTGGCGGTGGAATTGAGAGCGATGTTTACTAGCTTGAGCATATCGCAAGATGGTGGTCTTGTTGCTGAATTGCAAGTGAAACCATCGTTAGTTCAGTTGATAAAGGATAAACAGCTGTTGGACGATTCTCTAGTACCGCATGTTCAGGATATCGGAGAAGGCATGCCTTCAGATTTCTGTTTCAATGCTGATGGTGTTCTATGTTTTGGGAGTTGGATAGTAGTGCCGAGTGATGTGGAGTTAAGACGCACTATTCTGACTGAAGCTCATAGTAATCCTTTTGCTATGCACCCTGGCAGTACGAAGATGTACCGTGATTTGAAAGATGAGTACTATTGGGTGGGATTGAAGAAAGATGTCGCTGAGTTTGTTAGCAAATGTATGGTTTGTCAGCGAGTTAAGGCTGAACATCAAGTTCCTTCTGGGTTGTTGTAGCCGTTGAGAATCCCAGAATGGAAATGGGAAAGGATCACTATTGACTTCGTGTCTGGGTTGCCGTTGTCGCCATCCAAGAAGAATTTTGTTTGGGTGATTGTGGATCGCCTTACGAAGTGTGCACATTTCTTGCCTGTGCATACTACGTATACCTTGGATAAGCTTGTAGAGTTGTACATTGCTGAGATTGTACGATTGCATGGAGTGCCAAAATCTATAGTGTCGGATAGAGATCCGAGGTTCACCGCAAGGTTCTGGGAATGTTTACATCAAGCTTTGGTCACGCGGCTGAATTTTAGTACTTCTTATCATTCGCGGATGGATGTACAGTCGGAGCGCGTTATCCAAGTGCTTGAGGATATGTTGAGGTGTTGTGTTATTGAGTTTCAACGCTCTTGGGAGAAGCACTTGCCTTTGGTTGAGTTTGCTTATAATAACAGTTACCAGGCAAGCATTCAAATGGCACCTTACGAGGCTTTATACGGAAGGAAGTGTAGAACTCCTCTTTGTTGTGCTGAAACGAGACAAAAGTTGGTCTCGATGCCAGCTTTGTTGAAAGGAACCACCAAGAAGGTGAAGCTCATTTGTGAGCGTTTGAAGGCAGCGTCGGACCGGCAAAAGTCTTACACGGATTTGAAGCGTAAGGAGATGGAGTTCGCGGTAGGCGAACGTGTGTTTTTGAAAGTTTCACATTGGAAGAAGGTGATGAGGTTTGGATGGAAGGGAAAACTGAGTCCAAGGTTCATTGGACCATATGAGGTGATAGAGCGTGTGGGTCATGTTGCTTACAAGCTGAGACTACCTCAAGAGTTGGAAAATATACATAATGTGTTTCATGTATCCATGCTTCGGAGATATAGATCGGATCTGTCGCATGTTATGCCTCTGGAGGAAGTTGAGTTGAACCCAGACTTGACGTATGATGAGGAACCTGTTGAGATTCTGGATTCGGATAGTAAGGTTCTCCGGGGTAAGACTATCTAGCTGGTCAAATTCTTGTGGAGACATCGTGGCGTTGAGGAAGCCACGTGGGAAAGGAAGGATGACATGAAGAAGCAATTTCCTTACCTTTTTCCACCAGGTAAATTTCGAGGAAGAAATTTCTTAAGTGGGGGAGAGTTGTAACGCTCGGGTTTTGGGCCTAGATGTTTTAGAGGTTGAATCGAGTCGGTCGTGAATGGTTCGAATCTTTAAGGTAGGTTTAGGGAACACCTAGTTCAAGATGCTTTAAAAATATGGAAAATATCTAAAAATCCTCATTTATTATATAAATGGTTATGGTGAAAACAATTTTACAAAATGTGATTTCAAAATGCTACATTTTGGTTTAGTGACCAAATTGCAGTTTTTGCAAAAGTTGACTAGTGATTGTTTTGTAAAGGATTGAAAATTTGAATCTTTAAGGAGCTAATTTTACAAAATTGTTTTCATCAGATTTCTCTTTAATTTGGGAGTTTTAATAAATATTTAATTAAAGGAATTAAGAGAGAAATTCCATTTTAACTTTTTATAACTACCTTACGATATTTTTCCCTCTTTCCATTTTCTCTCAACTTCCACTCAGCCAAACACATTTCCTCACCAAATAATCTCTGGTTTTCATCCCTTTTGCTGAGATTTCATTCTCCTAAGGATTTCCAACCTTTGCTTCATTAAGTCCTTATGTTTTTACTTTAGACTTTCAAGAAATCTTGCCCAAATTGAGGAGAAATCAGCCATTAGAGGTAAGCTTCGTCCTTCTCCTCTAATGATCAGTTATTTACTGAAATTACCAAGTTATCAATCCTTTGTTAATGATTTTGAGTTGTTTTAATGTTAGAAGCATGAAATTGTTGTAAAATTCACGATTCTTGGTGAGATCTTGATGATTTTCGTAACTCTTTGTTAAGCTCTACTTTAAGGTTGATTTCTAATGTGTTTTGGATGATAATTGATGTTATGAATGAGGTTTTAAAAAATTATTCCTGAATAGGTTTGGATTCCTATGTTTTAGATGTTAGATTTGTGGTTTTTTGGGTGGTTTTGGTGATCTGTTGTTGCTGGAGGTATAAGGACGTGTTTGTGTTGGTTTTTGGTGTTGATTGAGGTTTAGAAATGATTAGAATTGATAGACCTTGGCTGGGCTTTGATTTGAGAAAGTTTGGTGGTGATTTCGGTTATTTCGGATAGCCGAAATGATGCTTTTGAGTAGTACAGAGAGTTTGAATGAGTGGCTAGTGTTTTAAATGCATGATGATGCATTAATCCTCTGCTATTATGTGTAATAAACATGAGAGATATCTTCAAACGCTTTTGGTGTTGATCTGGAGGTGTCGGATGCCTAGTTATCGTTTCGGCAAGCAAGCGAAACGTAATCGGTGAGTGCGAATGGTTTTAGAAGTCCTTGAGGGACAAGGAAACAAGGTTTGGGGATTTAGGTTTGGTTTGAAACACCACCCTAAGTCCGGAAGTAAGTATGGTTAGATTTGCTCTCAATAAGTGGTTGATGCCCCTAAATGCTTTTAACATGCTCTTGATTTGTGTTAGACAAAATCCTACTATTTTATGCATGATTTATAACATGAAAAAGATGTTATGTGTTAATCCCTTGTGATAGCATGTCTATGAAAAGAGTTTTGCGATTTTGATTAGATGAAATGCATGAATTGTGGTTTTGAAATGGGATGAGATTGATTTGAGAAATGTTGCATCAAAACAGTAGGTGAGATGATGTTTTTGATATAATATATTGGCATAAATAATGAGATAATTACCAGATATAATTGGTCGACCAATAGGATGAAAGTGCACTATAAACTAAAAATTCGTACGTACTCTTTGGAGTCGGGAAATGGAGGTAGTGCCATCCCGATCCAAAGTGAGAATCCGATGATGAGAGATACCATCAGGGTAGGTCTTGGTGAAATACCAAAGCTTTATGGCGAATTGAGATACCGCCATGAGAGTCTGATGATGAGAGATTCCACCGGGGTAGGACTTGGCTTTAAGTCAAGCTAATCCGCATATCCGAGTAAAGATGTAATATGAAATGCCAATATATGAGATTATATTTGATTCACATGTACCAAATGTTGAGATGTTTTATGCTATGAGAAATACATATGAGATTTGTGGTTTATGAAATGCTTTTGTTTTCATTAAGCATGTGTATGGCTTTGCCATGAGATTTGCATTGGTTAAATGCATGAGTTAGATTGAAGGTACATGTGATTATCAAATGGAGAATTACTTTGAAATGGTTTTCAAGCATGAGATAGAAAGAGCATGTCGTAGAAAATGGTTTTTGAGATAGAGTTTTAAAGTTGCATTGTTGTGTTGGTTTTCTTATAGCTTGCCTCACTAAGCAAATGTGCTTACGCTCTCTTTTACCAACAATGCAGATATTTGAGACACTTTTGGGCAGCAAGGAGGCTAAGGAAATCTAAGGAAGTGAAAAGCTCAAGTATGGTGACGTTTACATATACATTAGTAATGATAATTTGCAATGGGGATCTATGGTTAGTTTTGGGAGGTTTATTTAGAACTCCATGTGGTTGTTGCAAGTTTATTATGGCATATGTGGTTTGTAAATATTCTTTATGGTTTGGTTCGTGGCTTGAGGCTTTCATATGGTTTTCATGACTAGGGAGCATGCCTATAGTTTCAATGATTACATGCTTGATGCCATGTTTTAGCTTATGCTTCATAATGATGGTCTTTGTTGCTTAATCATGTTGTTAGTATGTTGTGGTATGTTTTGGGACCTTTTTGGTGGTGTTTGAATGTGAAAAACCAGCAAAGTATATAGTTGCAGGGCAGGGCGTATCGAAACGCCCTTATCTGTTTCGAAACGGGGGCCTGAAATGGCAAAAATGTTTCGGAACGGGTACGAGTGTTTCGGAACATTTTGGCTACTAGAAAGCCATGTTTCGATACGGGTCTCGGAACACACCCGAGTACCAAAACGGTCAACCCAATTTCGATACGACCGTTTCGATACAGGGCTTAGCGTTTCGAAACACCCGACCGTTGGTTTGGATTTTGAACTGTTTCTAGTTTTTGTTTCTTACATTTTAGTCCCTAATGTTTATGGATGCAATTGGTTGAGTTTGGAATGTCCGATTGATTGATATTTAACAAAGTGGCATGAAAAAAGAGTAATAGAATATTGGTAACCCTAAAATCTGCAAGGTCCTTGTAATTTGTAAAATTTACATTTTGGTCCCTAAATGTCTAATTTGTACAATTAAACCCCTATTTGCTCTACGATCGATGTGCCTTCTC
Organism: Hibiscus trionum; assembly: GCA_030270665.1. Lineage (NCBI taxonomy): Eukaryota > Viridiplantae > Streptophyta > Magnoliopsida > Malvales > Malvaceae > Hibiscus > Hibiscus trionum. The sequence continues at coordinate 15,641,483 of BSYR01000010.1, forward strand.
TTCCTATGATCTTGGGTGATCACATAGGATTAATATTGCATTTAGAAAAGATAAGAAGAAAAAAGGGACGTTAATCAAGGTTGACTTTTGGGTTGACTTTGGTTTTCCCCGTGTAATCTTCGTAGTTCGGGTCGAGCGTCTAGGCCGGGCTAAGGGGGTTACAACCGTTTTCGACGTGTTGGTTACACGGGCGAAGTGCACTTATCAGAACTTGGGATTATCAATTTGTATGGGAGGTTCTAGCTCTGGAAAGAGAGTTGCGGACTCTGGTTTTGATGGTAGTCAGTTTAAAAATAATCATGATAAAAGGTATCGCTTGAGTTGAAGCGAGGTGGTAGTGGTGCTGGGCGAGGACCGTGGGGTCAGTGTATCCAGGCTAGAGTAGCATTTAATACATGTTAGGTATGTGTTGTGTGATCACATGAGGTGGGATTGTCCATATTTGATCTGTGGGGTATAGATTTCTGTGCATGTTGTTGCCAACTGTTGTGTAACCCCCTTAGCCCGGCCTAGACGATTGACCCGAACTACGAAGATTACACGGGGAAAACCAAAGTCAACCCAAAAGTCAACCTTGATTAACAACCTTTTTTTTCTTTTTAAGCTTGTCTAGATGCACATTAACCCTAGGTGTACTCTTGATATAAGCATGCTAAAAAATCACAGCAATCGGAAAACAATAAGGGACCCAATTGCACAAAAAACGAATTTAGGGACCAATTTGTAAATTCTGAAAATTAAGAGGACTTTACCAATTTTTAAGTTACCATTATTAAATTAGTCATGTTTCATGCCTCTCTGCCAAATTTCACCTTAATCGGACATCTCAAACTCTAACAATTACACATACAAAAATCAGGACTAAAACGTAAAGCTTGCAAACTTCAAAACTATTCAAATCAGTGCCCAACGGTCAAGTGTTTCGAAACGGGGTTAGCCCGTTCAGGAACGGGGCTTGGTAGTAGCCAAAGTGTTTCGAAACACCTCTACCCGTTTCGAAACACCCATGCCAAATCAAGCACCTGTTTCGAAACAGGCAAGGGTGTTTCGAAACACCCTGCCCAGAAACAGCAGATAGGCCTGTTTTAACACATTTAAACCCCATCGAACATGCTCCAAATCAAACCTCAACAAAGCAACAACTTGCCAAGCATCATAACTACCAAATTGCATTAAAATCTAGATACAAAACAACTCCTAGGTGCACAACTCTTTCCACACATCCAACACTTAAACATGCTTTTAAAACAAGAAGCATAGCATAACGACTTATGAATAAGAAGATACAAACATTGCAAGCGTTAAACCACATAGTTCAAAATCATAAACCAAACTTTTCCAACATACACAATCTCATTATACATCAATATAAAAGACTCTCCCCCCATTGCCTTTATTATCTATAGCTATTAACCGAGACATACTTCTCAAGTGGAGCTCTCCTTCAATCCCTTGATTCTTGCTGTCCCAACTTCAAATATCTGCATTGATGGACAAAAAAGGAGCGTAAGCACATAATGCTTAGTGAGGAATGCTCAAAACCAAAACACCATCAATGCAGCGAGTCATAAAACCTCATTAAAAAGAAAACACTTTTCGATAAACCAAAGCAGTGTTTGAAAATCCCTTTTTAAACAACATGCTTTAAATCATGCATCGCTCAAACATGAAAACCAACCCTTAGCTTAGAAAAGCTAAGTAACTCACTTAAAAGCACATCTTTGCAAAACCATCAATTTAACCTTTCCATGCATGAACATCATATGCAAAGTTAAGTACAACTCCTTGGAAAACACTTCCACTTCACATTATACTTTTCTCATTCTTGAAAATCATCTCAAAGCAAGAAACCTTTAAAAACCACTTACTCCTTCAATCTAACTCAAGCATTAAACAAATGCAATACATGAACCACAAATCAACATTTGCATTACATGCCTTTTTAAAACAAGCCTTCGCAAGACTTCAATGCACTAAAGAGATTCCCATGCACATATGCACCATTCTTAATATAAGATAAACACTTGTACAAGCTTAACAAGTAATACATGCATTCTAAGAACATCACACACTTCCCATGCAACCATGCATCATTTCAAGCATCTCATGCTTCATTACATTCAAGAACATTATATTGGCTTCCAAGTGATAATTCACAAACCAACATAACACAAGACACAATCGGATACGCGGATTACAAGCGTTGTCCCACACGCTCCATACACACTTCCGAACAACACAAGGTGGAGTTTACCGGTACAATCACAACCCCCTCAACACCCGTGATGGAGTTTAACGGTACAATCACAACCCCTCAACATCACTCATCGGAAGTTGTATAACACACTAGCGAGAGTCGGGACACATCACAAGGCTTACACATGGAAGCTACCACAACCATTGTAATCACCTTAACCAAGCTCACACACGGGAGCAACCCTCCACCGTTGTGACGCTTAATAAAGTCCACCCACGAGAGCCACCCTCCATCGTGGTGACTTTTAACAAGGTTCACCCACGAGAGCCATCCTCCATCGTGGTGGCACTTAACCAAGCCCACCCACGAGAGCCATCCTCCATCGTGGTGACAACAATTTCCTCAATCGCTAGGATTCTTGGATGGAGTTTACGGTACAATTACAACCCCCTCGACATCCAAGGCGACTCAATTCACGGTGCACCCAATCCTATAGCCGGCTAACTATATCCGATTAAAGTAACCAAGAACCACTTACATCACTTGCCAATATAACCATTTTACCTCATTAACCCATTGTTTTTACAAGCATAACCAAAATGCCAAAACCACCAATTACCATCATCACTTCACTGTTTGAAGCATTAAACAAAGCCATTAAACAACATGCAACACTATGCATCAATTCCACAATTCCAAAGTACAAAACCAAGGATCTCTTACCTTGAGCATCCTTCACACATGACTTTCAAAACCGGCATTAAACCATGCTAAAATATGCTTTCAAAACAGAATTTAAACATGCAAATCACATGCATTGCATCCAACAATCACAAGTGCATTAAAAACCAATTCATAACACAAACTAAGAGAGAAATTCCATTTACTTACTCTTGAGCTTAGCTAAGTAGCTTAGACTTAAACTAAGCTCCCAAAACCTTCAAACATTGGTTTTAAAGCTGAAAACCCCAACTTCACTCACCGATACACAAAACTAGGCTAGCCAACAAGCCTTCCAAGCATCTGAAACCTTCAACGCCACCTCTATTGCTCACGGATCATTCTCCCCTGTTTCAAACACATAACAACAGAGGATTAATGCATCATTATGCATTAAAAACACCAGCAACACACCTAAACTCACTGCTATTTGCAAATCCAGCATTTCGGCTACCAAACACAACCGAATTCACCTCCAAACACTTCCAAGACTTAACCCAGCCAAGATCCATCACTTCTAACCATTATTAAACATCAATTAACATCCAAAATAAACTCAAACTCGTCCTTATACCTCCAGCATTAACAAAACACCAAGATCATCCCAAAAAGCACCATTTTCACAAATAAAAACTTAGGAAAATCAACCTATTCGGGATTGCATTGATTAAACCTCAATCACACATCATTTAGACATCCAAAATACATCAAAAAGACATCTCAAAATAGAGCTCAATCATCCAATACGAATTTCTTCAAAATTAAATCCAAATCTTGCATTTTAAGCCAAAATCAAGATCACAACATTAAAACCTTTAATAAAACTTAATTTAAGGATTGAGAACTTGGGAATTTCAGTAAAGAACAGAGTATTTAGAGGAGAAGGACGTTCATACCTCTAAATGTGGATTTCTCCTTGTTTAGAGCCAAAATTCTTGAAAATTCAATAAGCAATTGATGAGGATTTGGTGTAGAAATGATTAGAAATCATTTAGGAATTGAAATCTCAACTTTAGGTGTGAAAATAAAAGGAAAAGTTGCTGTGGAAATGTGTTTGGCTGAGGGAATTTTGAGAGAAAATGAAATAGGAAAATTTTTGGTAAAAGTTAGTTATGAAACCAAATATATCTTTTTCCCTCTTTTCTTTTCATTAATTAAACATTAAATGAGTCTTAAAAATCAAGAAAAATCTGGAGAAATCCTCCCTTGGTTAAATTAGCTCCTTAAAGATTCAAAGTTTCAATCCTTTTAAAACAGTCACGAACTTTTCAAAAATTACATTTTAGTCACTAACTCAAAATGTCATATTTCCAAACCTCATTTTGTAAAATTGATTTCACCACCCTCTTATATATATTAAAAGAGGATTTTTAGATATTTTTCCATATTTTTAATGCATTCCGAACTAGGCTTTCCTTAAAACCACCTTTTATATTCGAACCGAAAATCCGACCGGTCCGGTTCAAACCCAAAACTTCTAAGCCCAAAATTGGGGTGTTAGAACTCTCCCCCTCTTAGGAAATTTAGTCCTCGAAATTTCAACCGGCGAAAAGAGCACAACCAAACTTCTCAAATCAACCCACAAGGCAACACATGAGACTTAACCACCACTGAACACTCTCCACACAAAACTCCACCAACCCAACACCACCACATATTGTTCACGAATTCCAGAACACTCAGATGTTAACCACATCTTAACCTTTCACACTTCCGGACTGCACATAGCCCCAACAACAACCTGAAGAACCTCCAAACTTTTACAGCATACACCACCTCAGCTCATAACTCCCAAAACTCGTACACACGGTGACACTAACCCATCCAGTTCAGCCACCATGTGACCCACAACCTTCACTGCTTCTAAAACCCCTTGCACAACTGCTCAACCTCTTCCAAAGGTTACCACATCAAGCAAAAATTCTTAAGCATCAACTGCTTACTCCAACTTCCCAACGTATTGCTGACATCCTTCACATCCGCCACTATCATTACCATAACGAATCACCAGGACTACTCACCCAACATCCGAAATATCTCGTCACAAAAACCCCAACCTTGACTCCGCCAGCTGTTCCACATACCACTAACTGACTTCAGAAGGGATTTACTTATGCACGACTAGCCTACCACTTCTCACAAGAACCCGTCCAACCAACAATGGCCCCTGAACTTACATTGCCTTTCCACTTCAAGCTTCGACTACAACACTAGCCTTACCAGGACACCGCCCATTCTATACATACATATTAAGATTACGAAACTTCTATTCACCCCAGGCCAACCTTTTTCTACAACCCACAACACAACCTCTTCTCAACTCTTCGAAGGTTGCTACGAACCATCAGCTACATAAACAACCCTTCTATTACAACATCAATGCCAAGTTACCTCAGCACTTTGGAAACACATCCTGCAACATCACTTAACACCAAGAAACTACCACTTCTACTAGCTATTCATAACCACTCTAACCGATTCTAACTTCAACCGGTAATCTCCTCACCACCACACCGCTAAACTCTTTAAGCACCAAAACACTTTCCTTCTGCCAACATGCTATAACGCACTCACTATTACTGACAGCTCACTTAATACCCTCCATTACTTCTAACATTCTCCTAGCACCAAAACAACTTTTAAAACCCATCATCCAACCTAACCTTATCCCAACACTAACGGACCCAACTAGCTATTAGCAAGTGTGAACGTTCGTATGCATGGTCACCAACATGCCCTATCAATGCCTGTGTACATGTATGCAAAACCTCTAATGTCATGTCACATGTATGCATGTACCAACACATATATATAATATAGTATAGAACAAATGGTTTTAACTGTGCATGTATGTCAGTTCACACCCACCAATAACATCCTCAGGATCCGCCTAAGAACAACCTCCTATCTCACTTCCAACTTGTCCAACCCTACCACTCTAACAACCTACTAACCACAAAATACCCACTAATGCCCTCTTCACGCTAAAGTTGTTTTCAAAACAACACCAACTACTACCCCAAACTTGCTAGCAACGAGACCATACCCATTACGCAAGGAAATACCAACCAAAACCAAACTAAAATAACTAGGGCAAAGGTTACTTAACAAGGTTACCTGTAAACACCTCACCGCCCCGGAGCTTCAACAGACGAGCTCTCTTCCTCGCAGAACCATCATTCTCCACCCGTACCGATGCAGCATCAGCTAACACATTAAGGTCATCACCATCTCCCCGCGGTAAAGAACCCTGACTACCCCGAGCCAACTTCAAACAATTTCGTCCCAAATGCCCAACAGACCCACAATTCCAACAGGTTTCATTCCCCAAGCTCCTCACACCTTTCTGCCCTTCCTGCCACCTTCGAACCTTGTCTCGGTCGTGCCCACGACCCTTCAGAGACCCTTTTGCTACCACTAAAGCTGATCTCACCACTTGAGGACAATTTCTCTTCACATGCTCCTTAGAACCACAGTTCCAACAAACTCTCGCGCCCCAACAACCTCCAACATGACACCTTCCACAATGGTCACACTTCAGCAACTGACCTACCACTCCCTGATCATACCGCACTTGACCTACGTCTGCACCACAACCCAGACTTCGATTCAAGCAAAACCTTCTATCACGTAGCCTCTTACGACGACTGCTCCGGAGGTCAGTACCCACAGCTCTCTTGCTTACACTTTTCTCACCTTCATAAACTGAAACCACACCCTCACGTTGCTTAACCCTTGGGAATTTCTCTCCAAGGTACCTTTCATAAAAGGCAGACACAAAGAAGTCCCAATCTATATCATGGATATACGATGCCACCGCCACAGATGTCCACCAGGCACAGGCGTCCTCCAACATCAATGAGACAACACTTCCCAGCTTACAAGCATAGTCACAACCTTCCTGATCCAAAATCAGAATTACACTGGCCAACCAGGCCTCGAACGTCTCAGGTGTCGAACCATGATACTCCACAGCTCCCAAATCATGTAAACGCTGTTTCGACAAACTCGTACGTCCCACCTTCGGCACGTCTACAGGCCTCACTTTCGCCACAACCTGAGATGTTCCCAACACCTCTTGAACAATAGGTGATGAACTCTTCATCACATAACCAGCTTCTTCCTCCTGCCTCACTACCTCAACTCCAGGCACAGAAGACTGAGACGAAACACCTCCACTAAAAGGTGAATTCCACGCCTTAACAACCTGCTCTAAAGCAGCAACCATCTCACCTAACTGCCATTCTCTCATCGATTTTACCATGCTATTAACAACAAGCTATCATAACAAGACAAACAAAACGATCAGGCCAGCTTCAAGCAAGGATTCAAGACTCCAATTCCAACATAACACAATAGCTATAATAATAAGGCAATGGGTATCCCGAATTCTCCCCTTTTACATGACATAACAGTCAATAAAAACATGGATATCACAACATCGAGCATATCAATCAACATACTTCGATCATGCTCTCATCAAACAACATTCACTCACAACAGCATAATATCAACATATCATACCCATCACACTTTCATCATTCATAAAATCAGCTCACATCACCAGCATCTCATCAGCACAAATCCACATTAGCTCAATGAAGATTCACAATAAAAAAGCATGCTAAAAACATCAACAATTCGCTGAAAGACACACATTTCAACCGACTTTCAACCACACATCAGAATAAACATTAAACACTTATTACAACAATTTACCATTTCCCCAAGCATTCGCAGCTCAGCTCTGATACCACCAAATGTAACCCCCTTAGCCCGGCCTAGACGGTTGACCCGAACTACGAAGATTACACGGGGAAAACCAAAGTCAACCCGAAAGTCAACCTTGATTAACGACCCTTTTTTTCTTTTTAAGCTTTTCTAGATGCACATTAACCCTAGGTGTACTCTTGAGATAAGCATGCTCAAAAATCACAGCAATCGGAAAACAATAAGGGACCCAATTGCACAAAAAATGAATTTATGGACCAATTTGTAAATTCTGAAAATTAAGAGGACTTTACCAATTTTTAAGTTACCATTATTAAATTAGTCATGTTTCATGCCTCTCTGCCAAATTTCACCTTAATCGGACATCTCAAACTCAAACAATTGCACATACAAAAATCAGGACTAAAACGTAAAGCTTGCAAACTTCAAAACTATTCAAATAAGTGCCCAACGGTCAAGTGTTTCGAAACGGGGTTAGCCCGTTCAGGAACGGGGCTTGGCAGTAGCCAAAGTGTTTCGAAACACCTCTACCCGTTTCGAAACACCCAGGGGAAATCAAGCACCTGTTTCGAAACAGGCAAGGGTGTTTCGAAACACCATGCCCAGAAACAGCAGATAGACCTGTTTTAACACATTTAAACCCAATCGAACATGCTCCAAATCAAACCTCAACAAAGCAACAACTTGCCAAGCATCATAACTACCAAATTGCATTAAAATCTAGATACAAAACAACTCCTAGGTGCACCAACTCTTTCCACACATCCAACACTTAAACATGCTTTTAAAACAAGAAGCATAGCATAACGACTTATGAATAAGAAGATACAAACGTTGCAAGCATTAAACCACATAGTTCAAAATCATAAACCAAACTTTTCCAACATACACAATCTCATTATACATCAATATAAAAGACTCTCCCCCCATTGCCTTTATTATCTATAGCTATTAACCGAGACATACTTCTCAAGTGGAGCTATCCTTGAATCCCTTGCTTCTTGCTGTCCCAACTTCAAATATCTGCATTGATGGACAAAAAAGGAACGTAAGCACATAATGCTTAGTGAGGAATGCTCAAAACCAAAACACCATCAATGCAGCGAGTCATAAAACCTCATTTAAAAGTAAACACTTTTCGATAAACCAAAGCAGTGTTTGAAAATCCCTTTTTAAACAACATGCTTTAAATCATGCATCGCTCAAACATGAAAACCAACCCTTAGCTTAGAAAAGCTAAGTAACTCACTTAAAAGCACATCCTTGCAAAACCATCAATTTAACCTTTCCATGCATGAACATCATATGCAAAGTTAAGTACAACTCCTTGGAAAACACTTCCACTTCACATTATACTTTTCTCATTCTTGAAAATCATCTCAAAGCAAGAAACCTTTAAAAACCACTTACTCCTTCAATCTAACTCAAGCATTAAACAAATGCAATACATGAACCACAAAATCAACATTTGCATTACATGCCTTTTTAAAACAAGCCTTCGCAAGACTTCAATGCACTAAAGAGATTCCCATGCACATATGCACCATTCTTAATATAAGATAAACACTTGTACAAGCTTAACAAGTAATACATGCATTCTTAGAACATCACACACTTCCCATGCAACCATGCATCATTTCAAGCATCTCATGCTTCATTACATTCAAGAACATTATATTGGCTTCCAAGTGATAATTCACAAACCAACATAACACAAGACACAATCGGATACGCGGATTACAAGCGTTGTCCCACACGCTCCATACACACTTCCGAACAACACAAGGTGGAGTTTACCGGTACAATCACAACCCCCTCAACACCCGTGATGGAGTTTAACGGTACAATCACAACCCCTCAACATCACTCATCGGAAGTTGTATAACACACTAGCGAGAGTCGGGACACATCATAAGGCTTACACATGGAAGCTACCACAACCATTGTAATCACCTTAACCAAGCTCACACACGGGAGCAACCCTCCACCGTTGTGACGCTTAACAAAGTCCACCCACGAGAGCCAACCTCCATCGTGGTGACTTTTAACAAGGTTCACCCACGAGAGCCATCCTCCATCGTGGTGGCACTTAACCAAGCCCACCCACGAGAGCCATCCTCTATCGTGGTGACAACAATTTCCTCAATCGCTAGGATTCTTGGATGGAGTTTACGGTACAATTACAACCCCCTCGACATCCAAGGCGACTCAATTCACGGTGCACCCAATCCTATAGCCGGCTAACTATATCCGATTAAAGTAACCAAGAACCACTTACATCACTTGCCAATATAACCATTTTACCTCATTAACCCATTGTTTTTACAAGCATAACCAAAATGCCAAAACCACCAATTACCATCATCACTTCACTGTTTTGAAGCATTAAACAAAGCCATTAAACAACATGCAACACTATGCATCAATTCCACAATTCCAAAGTACAAAACCAAGGATCTCTTACCTTGAGCATCCTTCACACATGACTTTCAAAACCGGCATTAAACTATGCTAAAATATGCTTTCAAAACAGAATTTAAACATGCAAATCACATGCATTGCACCCAACAATCACAAGTGCATTAAAAACCAATTCATAACACAAACCAAGAGAGAAATTCCATTTACTTACTCTTGAGCTTAGCTAAGTTGCTTAGACTTAAACTAAGCTCCCAAAACCTTCAAACATTGGTTTTAAAGCTGAAAACCCCAACTTCACTCACCGATACACAAAACTAGGCTAGCCAACAAGCCTTCCAAGCATCTGAAACCTTCAACGCCACCTCTATTGCTCACGGATCATTCTCCCCTGTTTCAAACACATAACAACAGAGGATTAATGCATCATTATGCATTAAAAACACCAGCAACACACCTAAACTCGCTGCTCTTTGCAAATCCAACATTTCGGCTACCAAACACAACCGAAATCACCACCAAACACTTCCAATACTTAACCCAGCCAAGATCCATCACTTCTAACCATTATTAAACATCAATTAACATCCAAAATAAACTCAAACTCGTCCTTATACCTCCAGCATTAACAAAACACCAAGATCATCCCAAAAACCACCATTTTCACAAATAAAAACTTAGGAAAATCAACCTATTCGGGATTGCATTGATTAAACCTCAATCACACATCATTTAGACATCCCAAAATACATCAAAAAGACATCTCAAAACAGAGCTCAATCATCCAATACGAATTTCTTCAAAATTAAATCCAAATCTTGCATTTTAAGCCAAAATCAAGATCACAACATTAAAACCTTTAATAAAACTTAATTTAAGGATTGAGAACTTGGGAATTTCAGTAAAGAACAGAGTATTTAGAGGATAAGGACGTTCATACCTCTAAATGTGGATTTCTCCTTGTTTAGAGCCAAAATTCTTGAAAATTCAATAAGTAATTGATGAGGATTTGGTGTAGAAATGATTAGAAACCATTTAGGAATTGAAATCTCAACTTTAGGTGTGAAAATAAAAAGAAAAGTTGCTGTGGAAATGTGTTTGGCTGAGGGAATTTTGAGAGAAAATGAAATAGGAAAATTTTGGTAAAAGTTAGTTATGAAACCAAAAATATCTCTTTCCCTCTTTTCTTTTCATTAATTAAACATTAAATGAGTCTTAAAAATCAAGAAAAATCTGGAGAAATCCTCCCTTGGGTAAATTAGCTCCTTAAAGATTCAAAGTTTCAATCCTTTTAAAACAGTCACGAACTTTTCAAAAATTACATTTTAGTCACTAACTCAAAATGTCATATTTCCAAACCTCATTTTGTAAAATTGATTTCACCACCCTCTTATATATATTAAAACAGGATTTTTAGATATTTTTCCATATTTTTAATGCATCCCGAACTAGGCTTTCCTTAAAACCACCTTTTATATTCGAACCGAAAATCCGACCGGTCCGGTTCAAACCCAAAACTTCTAAGCCCAAAATTGGGGTGTTACATGTTGCGTGTAAAATAGTCTATCACAATTGTAGTGCAAGTATACACGACGCAAGTAGTAAAGTGATACGAAGTATCGGATATCGTCTCCACAGGGATTGGGCTAATAGCTTCACCTTAATTCACTGCACGAAAGTAAAGAAAATATTTGAGAAGTTTGTCACGAAAATAATAAAGTAAACGTAAATAAAAGAGTGGAGATATCAAGATAGAGAGAATGGGCTGGTATTGAATTGCTCAGTAGTGCAGGTATTGCAGAGTTTAGGAAATCCAGTTCTGTCGTCGCGCCTGTCGCGGGCAGCACCTGTCGCGGCAGCAGTCCGTTGATTGTCGCGGCAGCAAACACTCAACTCTGTACTTCAAGTTTGGCAAGAATCCCAGATGTGCCTTGGCCTATCCCTAGGTCCAAGTCTGTCGATGATCACGTCTTGATGATACTTCCCGGCGTGAATCGAAGGATGAACACCGATGTGTATGAATTCTTCTTTAGCCACTTAACCTCGCCCTATCCCTGGGCAGGAGATAGTTCAACTATAAACTAGAGAACTTGCTCTTATTTCTTTCGTATACTTAACTCTCTCGATGCTAAGTAAATAGATAACCTCACAATGCTCTCCCGATGCTCTTGCAAGATATTAATAACCAAAATAAGAGAACTTGAAGTTTATTTTATTGAACTGAAAATTCCTAAAACAAAAGCAACCCTTGCAACTACTTTACAAATCAACCCGTGTCCCTACGAAGGATTTAGAACATGTCGGCGGCGGGAAAACGGCTAGGGGTTTTTGGTTATCGGTTATGGGGAATTCTCCCTGCCCTAGGTTAGAATACATGCCCTTATATAAGCTTTGGGCTCAAGTTTTCTAATTTAACAAGGATTACAACTTTAATTAAAAGTATGATTCTAATAAAGACTAAATCTTCAAGGAATCTACTTTCCAGCCGTCCTCCTTGTTTCTTGGGATTTTCTCTCCTTGAACTTTGGGCTTGACATATCTTTTGATCTGGGGCTCGGAAAAATATGAGGTTTTCACATGACAGACGAGCTGATTTTCTCTATCTGTCGAGGTCCACTTTGCTTTTTCTCCTCAAAAACTGTTGTCATCCTCTGCTGTCACGGCAGCATCGTGGCAGCATCGTCCTCTTTGTCTGCTTGTCCAGTTCAGCTCTTCTACTTCTCTGCCCAGCGCCTGCCTTCTCCGTCAGCTACGGCGGCAACTTGTGAAAACAGCCATTCTTAGTAGAATCTGTGCCTTTAATATATTTGTGATGTTTTGTTGTAAAGTATCCTAAATGCAATGAATAATGCTTGAATGCAGCAGAAATATGGGTTAAAAGGGTGTAAATAATAGAACTTTTACACACTCAACACACCCCCAAACTCAAGTTTTTGCTTGCCCTCAAGCAACTAAGACCTAAAAGAAAAATGAAATATTTTTGTTTTGGCTTCCAAACAGTGGACTTTCCCTTACCCGTCGTTCGTTCCCTGTGACGGCAGCAACCTGTCGGATAATTTAGGATCTGTCCGGAATATCACTATAGTTCTCGTGCAGTGTGTGCATGCTTGTGAACAGTTATATGCCAAGACTCTCTTAGTTTCACTAGAATATTCAACTCTTAACTCGAATTTTTATGCCAAAGTTTATCTTTTTGAAGGTACATTTTCATGATTCTTTGATTTTCTGTTTTGACTTGATTTTTTTTTATTTTTTGAGCTAAAGTTTCACTAGAGCCGGTTTCGGGCACCTCTATCTAACTTCCTAGAGCCGGTTTCGGGCACCTCTAGGGCTGTTGAGTCTATTTTGCTAAACTTCTTTCCTAGAGCTAGTGTTAGGCACCTCTAGGGGCTATTCAAGTGCTAAGCTTCCTATTCTAGTTTGGCTAAAAGAAATCTAAGCAGTATAACAGTCACAATGGTGTTTTAAGTTTTCAAAACTATAGAAAGGCTCTAAACTTCTCCTAAAACTATCCTAAAGTTCCTGTCACTATAGAGCTGTCACGACAGGTAAGTTCAGTTCACAGTTTTCAGCCAAAATTTTCAATATTTTTCATCTTTTTTTAGAGAAAAATAAAATGAGTAAAAGACACAAATTTTAACTAAGATGTACTCAGACTCCATTAATATGGAGGGTTGCCACCCCCAAACTCAAGGGTTGCATTGCCCTCAATGCAAATGACAAAATAAAAAACAAAATAAATGAAGGCAGTACATCACAAAATATATATAAATAGCAGGCAGTAATAAGAAAATAAGAAACTTAAATTTTTAAGCGTTGGCTTCACTGCTGCTGCTGAGGCGGATTTGGCGGCAGATTCTGGTTCTTGGTTGCTGTACAACCTGAATGTTAGAGCTGCTACCGCTGCTGTCACTGCTGCTACTGCTGCCGCTAGCTGTTGGCAGAGTTTTCTTGACTGCCATTCTTTTCTGCCTCTTTTTCGGTGTAACTTCCTTTGACAGGTTCCTCTGAATAGAGGGTTCAGCTTCGCTGTCTGCCCAGACGGAGGAGGAAGAGAACCCAGCAACAAAGGCAGCAAGGTCATCCGAGGGCACCGGTCGCTTTGTTCCTCGAGCGGATGTTTCGACATGAGGGCTGCCAGCTGCCGTCGGGGCAGGGGATGGAATGGAGGCAGCAGATGGTGTATGTGGTGTGGCAGCAGGTGTAGGTGTGTGGGCAGGGGTGGGGACAGTGAAATAGTGGACATGGAAGGTGGGAAAGACAACATCAGGGAAATTTAAAGTATTATGAATAAAATTTACCATGGATGCGGCAAAGTCCTTGATGAATTTCATGAGGCCCAGCTGTCTGTCCTCCATCCTTTGAATAGCAGCAAGGATTTGATTGGATGGGTCTGTCGGAGCAGCTGCTGCGGCAGCAGGTTCAGGGTTTGGCTGCTCTGATGATTCAGCTGGGACGTCAGCAGGGTTGAAAGATGAAAGGGGGGTTGCTACTGTTAGCTCCATGAGGCTGATGATATTTTTGTCTGTCCAGCCCCGGCCTTTCACTATTCGATCGGTGTCTGGTTCCAGCACGTCATAATAGCGGCAGAGGGACGTGATGAGGTAGGGAAGGCATAGGAGGGCCGTCGGTCTATGGGCGCTTTCCAAAATACTTTCCCGCATATAACTCCCCACATTAATGGGTCGTTTATTGAGAATGGAGTGTATTAGGGCTAACCTTTGCTGGTCAACGGTGGTGTGATGTGATGACGACAGGATCCTCTTCTTGATGAAGGCATTCCACAGTTTGGCCTCCGGCAGCAGCTGCCCCCTCTTCACTGTGTAGGGATTTTTGCGGCTTGTGTTCCATTCAGTCCCTTCTTTCGTTACTTCTACCATGACAGCGTCATAGGCAGCATCATTTAGAGTGTCAAGGAACTGCTGGTGAGCATCATCGTTGGGGCCGAAGTAGAGGCCATAGAAAGAGTTAATGCTCTCGGCTGTGAACTGCACTTCTGTCCCCCGGACAGTCACTGTTGTTGTCGTCCTGCTGCCAATGGCAGCATAGAATTCCCTCACCAGTGTTTCATTCATTTCTGCCGGTTGCTCCGCGAATTGTTCCCACATGAGGGCTCTAATCGTCCTTGCGATGAAAGGCTTGAGGCCTATATTGACTGCTCTTGGAGTGTAAATAAAGCCTCTTTCTTCCCATAAATCTCTAGTAGCAAAGGATTGTGGGGTAGGTGCTGCCGGTGAAGAAGGTGAAGCAGCACTGCGGCTGGTTCTTCTGGAAGACATGTTAGTGCAAGGGTTGTTGAAAGTAAAATAAAACAAATGAAAACTAAAGGGGGAGAGCAAGTAAGAAAAGCATAAGTGAATGAAAATGAAAATGAAAATGAAACGGGGTTTTATAGAAGAGGAATTGCTGCCCATTGAAACTGTAACGGCGGGCGTGAATAACGGGGCGACTGTTGAGCTTTAGCGTGTCTGACGCGTCTGACACGCGTTTCTGCGTCTGTTACGCGTCTGTCACACGTTTCCGCATCTGTCGTGACAGTCTGGTGAGAGCCTGTCTTTTCCGTGTCTGCCGCGGCAGCTGGAACGACGGGCTTCAATATTGGGCTTTGTTGGGCTGATGAAGGGATGGTGGGCTGAGTTCACTTCCCCTGTTCGTCTTGACTCCTTTATTTCCTAAAAACAATAAACATAAAAACATTATTTGAATAAAATAAACCTTATTTCCTAATAATAATAAATTAATAAAAATAAAAATAGAATTTAGGTTAAATTAAGGACGCCAGATGGGGCATCTCCTAAGGTAACCACTTCTTGCATTCCTGGGGCTTCAGTCCCCTGATAATGCTTGAGGCGCTGTCCGTTAACTTTGAATTGGTGCCCGTCTTTTAATGATCGGATTTTGATGGCACCATGGGGAAAAACTTGTATGACTTGGAATGGGCCAGACCATCTAGATTTCAGTTTTCCTGGGAAAAGTTTCAGTCTAGAATTGAACAACAATACAAGCTGCCCTGGGCAGAACTGTCGTGGCAGCAACTTTCTGTCATGCCACTTCTTAGTTTTCTCCTTGTAAATTCTTGCATTGTCGTAGGCCATTGTCTGTATTTCTTCAATTTCGTTTAGATCTAACAACCTTTTCTGCCCTGCCCTATCCAAGTCCATATTCACTGCCTTGATCGCCCAATATGCTCTGTGCTCTATCTCGACAGGCAGATGACAGGTTTTCCCATAAATCAATCGGTACGGAGACATGCCCAATGGAGTCTTAAAAGCTGTCATATATGCCCATAACGCATCATTGAGGAGTAAAGACCAATCTTTCCTAGTTGGCTTAATCATCTTCTCCAGAATGTTCTTAACTTCCCTATTAGATATTTCAGCTTGTCCATTGGTCTGTGGGTGATATGTTGTTGCGATCCGATGCTTGACACCATATTTCTTCAAGGCGGCAGAAATAACCCTATTGTCAAAATGTCTCCCTTCATCACTGATAATCGCCTTAGGGATGCCAAACCTAGAAAAGATATTTTTGTGTAAAAACCTTTGGACTGTCTTGGCATCATTCTTTTGAGTGGCGATAGCTTCAACCCACTTAGAGACATAATCTACTGCCAGGAGGATGTATAGATTTCCACATGAAGATGGAAAAGGTCCCATAAAATCAATCCCCCAAACGTCGAAGATCTCGACTTCTAGAATGTTCTGCAGCAGCATCTCGTTTCTCCGTGAGATGTTTCCTGTCCTTTGGCACCTGTCACAGCTCTTGTAGAAGATTTGTGCATCTTTATACAGTGACGGCCAGTAGAACCATGACTGCAGCACCTTGGCAGCAGTTTTGTTGCCTCCTAAGTGACCTTCATACTGTGAAGCATGGCAGTGATGTAATATGTCTTCTTGCTCTTCTTGTGGTACACACCTCCTTATAACCTGATCTGCACAGACTTTGAAAAGAAGAGGTTTGTCCCAATAATAATGCTTAACATCATTTTGGAACCTCTTCCTGGCTTGATAATTAAGGCCAGTGGGAATTATTCCGCTAACTAAGAAATTAACGAAATCTGCATACCAAGGAAGTTCAGAATACTTACCTGCCGCCATGGCTGTCGCGGCAGTGATTGCGGCAGCAAAGAGCTGCTAGTCTGGGAAGGTCTCCAGTATGTTTGTCTCATCTATTGGTAGACTCTATCCCTTCTCCAACCTTGACAAGTGATCTGCCACCTGATTTTCTGTCCCTTTTTTATCCTTGATTTCAAGGTCAAATTCTTGCAGTAGCAGGATCCACCATATCAATCGAGGCTTTGCATCCTTTTTAGCGAACAGATATTTGAGGGCAGAATGGTCTGTGTGCACTATTACCTTCGTTCCATGTATGTAAGAACGAAACTTGTCAATGGAAAATACCACAGCTAATAACTCCTTTTCTGTGGTTGTGTAGTTCACTTGGGCTTCATTCAGTGTCTTGCTGGCATAGTATATGACATGAAACAATTTGTCTCTCCGCTGCCCAAGTGCTGCCCCGACAGCATAGTCACTAGCATCACACATGATCTCAAACGGCTGTGTCCAGTCTGGTGGCTGTACTATTGGGGCTGTTACCAGCTTTTCCTTCAGAACCTTGAATGCTTCAGTACATTCATCATTAAAGTCAAAGGTTCGGTTCTGCTCTAAAAGATGGCATAGGGGCTTGGTGATTTTTGAGAAATTTGCAATGAATCTCCGATAAAAACCAGCATGTCCCAAGAAACTTCTAATACCCTTGACTGTGGTCAGCGGCGGCAGCTTCTCGATCACTTCTATTTTGGCCCTGTCGACTTCTATCCCACGGCAGCTAATCTTATGGCCAAGGACTATCCCTTCATCCACCATAAATTGGCATTTTTCCCAATTTAAGACCAGGTTTGCTTTTTCACATCTTTCAAGTACCTTTTGTAGATTGCCTAGGCAGCTCTCAAAATCATCCCCAAAGACTGAAAAATCATCCATAAAAATCTCAAGGAAGTCCTCTACCATATCAGAGAATATGGCCATCATGCACCTCTGGAAGGTGGCGGGTGCGTTGCATAGTCCAAACGACATTCTCCTAAAAGCATAAGTTCCGTATGGGCATGTGAAAGTCGTCTTTTCTTGATCTTCCGGTGCGATAGATATTTGATTGTAACCTGAATAATCATCAAGAAAACAATAGTAAGGTTTACCCGCTAATCTATCAAGCATTTGATCAATAAAGGGTAAAGGAAAGTGGTCCTTTCGGGTAGCTTTGTTAAGCTTCCGATAGTCCATACAAACCCTCCAACCGGTCACAGTCCTGGTTGGGATTAACTCATTGTTTTCATTGGTCACCACGGTCATTCCTCCTTTCTTTGGAACGCATTGCACCGGGCTCACCCATTTGCTGTCGGAGATGGCGTAAATAATACCAGCATCTAACCATTTAATTATCTCTTTACGCACCACCTCTTTCATCGCATGGTTAGCCGCCTTTGGGCATCTATAGTTGGCTAATGATCTTCTTCCAAAAGGATTTTGTGCATGCATAACGCCGAACTAATGCCTTGAATATCAGCTATCGTCCATCCAATTGCCTTTTTGTGCTGCCGCAGCATCCCAATTAGCTGTCGTTCCTGTTCCTGTGGCAGCTTAGAAGAGATGATTACGGGCAACGTATCATTTGAACCAAGAAAAGCATATTTTAGCTGCCCTGGCAGGGGCTTCAGTTCTAAGGCAGGTGGTTCAACAGTAGATGGCTTTTGAATTGCATGGTTATCCGAAGTGTAATTCAAAGGTTCGAATAACTTACCTGGACGATCGCCTATCCAGTTTACCTCCTTCTGATCTTCAGTATCAGATGTATCGGAATCAGAGGAGTTGCTGTCATCAGTGCTGTCGTCAGTGCTGTCGTGACAGCCCTGTAGGTGGCTGCCGCGGCAGTGACCAATTTTGACGTCGTGATAGCCCGACCTGATGCAGGGTTGACCAAAGGCAACTTCAGTGATAGCCTTGCATTCCTCGTCTGCATCAGCACGCTTCATAGCTTGGAGAACATTCAACTTAATCTCTTGGTCGTTCACTCTCATGGTGAGTTCTCCTTTTTCCACATCAATCAGTGATCTTCCCGTGGCTAAGAAGGGTCGCCCAAGGATGATTGGTGCGTTTTCATCTGCTTCACAATCTAAAACAAGAAAGTCAGCAGGAAATATAAATTTATCCACTCTTACCAGAATATCTTCGATTTTTCCTTCTGGATGAACGTAAGAGCGGTCTGCCAGCTGCAGAATTACTGTCGTGGGCCGTGCCTTTCCAATACCTAATTTCTGAAAAACAGATTTTGGCATTAAATTAATACTAGCACCAAGATCACAAAGTGCCTTACCCACATATTTGTCTCCGATTACACAAGGTATGATGAAGCTCCCCGGATCCTTCTTTTTCTGGGGTGGCTATCGATGAAGAATACTCATGAAACCTTCTGTCATCTTTACCGTTTCAAATTCCCCAAGTTTAGATTTCTTTGACATGACATCCTTGAGAAATTTGGCGTAACCAGGCATCTCCCTAACGGAATCTAACAGTGGAATATTAATATGAACCTGCTTAAAAATATCATAAATCTTTTTAAGCTGAGATTCTTGCTTAGCTTGCTGTAACCGTTGAGGAAAAGGGGGTGGGGGACGATAATCAGCAATACGTCCTTCCCACTGCATACGAATCTGAGGAGGTTTGGGTTCATCATTTTTCTACTCTGTCGCTTCTGCTGTCGTGACAGGCTCATCGGCAGCAGTCTGTTGTTACCTGTCGGGGCAGCTTCCTCGGCAGGTTTGTCCAAGGCTGATTTCCTTACTGTTTCAGCTTCTTTTTCTGGCCCTGGTAATTTCTTCCCACTCCTAGTAGTAATGGCTTTACACTGCTCATGTGTGGGCTGTCTAGCATTTTCAGTATTGCTAGGAAATCCTCCAGTCTGCCTTGGCTTAATATGCTGGGAAACCTGACCCATTTGTGTCTCCAAAGATTTCATAGTAGCTTCATGATTCGTCATTCACATCTCTGTTTTATCCATGAACGTCTCTGTTTTCTTGACAAACTGATTTATGTTCTCAATATAAGTACCTGTCTGAGACATAAAAGTGGCCAGAGTCTGTTCCAGTATACTGTTCGTAGCAGCTGGTGGCTGTTGTTGCTGTTGCGGCGGCAGTTGCTGTCGCGTCAGCAATCTAGGTCCTCCCTGATTCTGATTGTGTGCTTGAGGATTTAGGGCATTATTAGGATTGCTCCAAGAAAATTTGGGATCCTTTCTCCAGTTGGGATTATAGTTCTTGGAGTTGTAATTCGTCTTATTGTAATTTCCAACATACTTTCCATCTTCTAACTGTATTGGACATTCCTCCGAACTGTGATTTCCCTCACAAATGTCACATACCTCCTCGACAGCAAATCCATGTTGTGCATCCTCGTTCAAGAGCTTTTTCATTGCCTTAGTAAGGTATGCCACCTATGATTTCATCGTGCTGTCGGCCTCATAATCCTTGACAGCTAGTACCCGTTTACCTCCTCTTCTTGCTGTCGGAAACTGCTCCTCATTTTTAGCCAGATTTTTCAAAACTTGCATTGCCTCATCTAGATCTTTATCCAATAATAGTCCGTTTGCTGCTGAATCAATTCGAATACGAGTTTGTAAGTTGGCAGCATTATAAAACTTTGTTACCTGATTCCAGAGGGGAATCCATGCATAGGGCAGTTCCGTAGAAGAGTAGTAAATCTATCCCAGGCTTCGTGCATCGGCTCGTCATGTTCCTGTTGAAAAGTAGCAATTTCATTACGTAATTGCTCATATAAATGCGAAGGATTAAAACGAGATAAAAATTCACGAGATAAATCTTCCCAAGTTCTAATTGAACCCGGCGTAAGTTTATTCCACCAAGTTTTTGCTCTGTCCCTCAATGAATGGGGAAATAACCGAAGCCTAAGTATCTCCGAATTAACTCCTGGCAGTCTAAACGAACCACAGATTTCCTGGAACGTTTTGAGATGCTCCCTAGCATCCTCTGTAACAGCACCACTAAACTGCCCGGCATTGTTGATCATACTAAACATAACAGGTTTCAGCTCGAAGTTGTAAACATCTATGTCCGGCAGCGTGGTTTCCAGCTCTACATGATCGTTCAACATGTAGTCACGACAGGACCGTCGGCCGGCAGCGGCGGGCGGGTCGCCGACAGGCGGGTCGTTTCCATTGTAGGCCATCTTCTCTAGCTGTTCCTCAAGGTACTCGTTCCTGGCTAGTAAGTGACGAAGTTGTTTCTTGAGATTGAATGATCGTTCGATTTCTTGATCTAATGGATACTCAGGATCTTTACCTCGGTTCGATCTGCGCATAAACAAGAAACCTTGTGAAAAGCAGGAGTTGAATGCACCAAAGAAAAACAGAAAAATAAAAATAAAAATAAAAATAAAAAGTGCAGTAAAAGAAAAGGTAGAGTTATGTTGCCAATCCCCGGCAACGGCGCCAAAAACTTGTTGCGTGTAAAATAGTCTATCGCAATTGTAGTGCAAGTATACACGACGCAAGTAGTAAAGTGATACGAAGTATCGGATATCGTCTCCACAGGGATTGGGCTAATAGCTTCACCTTAATTCACTGCACGAAAGTAAAGAAAATATTTGAGAACGTAAATAAAAGAGTAGAGATATCAAGATAGAGAGAATGGGCTGGTATTAAATTGCTCAGTAGTGCATGTATTGCAGAGTTTAGGAAATCCAGTTCTGTCGTCGCGCCTGTCGCGGGCAGCACCTGTCGCGGCAGCAGTCCGTTGATTGTCGCGGCAGCAAACACTCAACTCCGTACTTCAAGTTTGGCAAGAATCCCAGATGTGCCTTGGCCTATCCCTAGGTCCAAGTCTGTCGACGATCACGTCTTGATGATACCTCCCGGCGTGAATCGAAGGATGAACACCGATGTGTATGAATTCTTCTTTAGCCACTTAACCTCGCCCTATCCTTAGGCACGAGATAGTTCAACTATAAACTAGAGAACTTGCTCTTATTTCTTCCGTATACTTAACTCTCCCGATGCTAAGTAAATAGATAACCTCACAATGCTCTCCCGATGCTCTTGCAAGATATTAATAACCAAAATAAGAGAACTTGAAGTTTATTTTATTGAACTGAAAATTCCTAAAACAAAAGCAACCCTTGCAGCTACTTTACAAATCAACCCGTGGCCCTAGGAAAGATTTAGAACATGTCGGCGGCGGGAAAACGGCTAGGGGTTTTTGGTTATCGGTTATGGGGAATTCTCCCTGCCCTAGGTTAGAATACATGCCCTTATATAAGCTTTGGGCTTAAGTTTTCTAATTTAACAAGGATTACAACTTTAATTAAAAGTATGATTCTAATAAAGACTAAATCTTCAAGGAATCTACTTTCCAGCCGTCCTCCTTGTTTCTTGGGATTTTCTCTCCTTGAACTTTGGGCTTGACATATCTTTTGATCTGGGGCTCGGAAAAATATGAGCTTTTCACACGACAGACGGGCTGAATTTTCTCTATCTGTCGAGGTCCACTTTGCTTTTTCTCCTCAAAAACTGCTGTCGTCCTCTGCTGTCACGGCAGCATCGTGGCAGCATCGTCCTCTTTGTCTGCTTGTCCAGTTCAGCTCTTCTGCTTCTCTGCCCAGCGCCTGCCTTCTCCGTCAGCTACGGCGGCAACCTGTGAAAACAGCCATTCTTAGTAGAATCTGTGCCTTTAATATATTTGTGATGTTTTGCTGTAAACTATCCTAAATACAATGAATAATGCTTGAATGCAGCAGAAATATGGGTTAAAAAGGGTGTAAATAATATAACTTTTACACACTCAACACCAACGCTAGTGGGAGTGGCCTTTCCATGGTTTTGATGTAATCTTGGGTATGGATTGGTTGTCGGAGCAAAGGGCTGTGGTTGATTTTGAAACCAAGCGAGTTACCTTGAAACTTGTTGACGATTACGAAGTGGTAATCATTGGTTAGAATGTTAAATTCTTTTCCAATGTTGTTTCAGCTCTAGAAACGAGTCATTTGATGGAACCGGGTTGTGAGGCCTTCTTAGCTTATGTTATGAATCCGGGATCCAAGGAAGTGAGAGTATAGGACATACGTACGACATGTGAGTTTTCGGGCGCATTTCCGGAAGAATTGCCTAGTGTGCCGCCGAATAAAGAGGTTGTGTGTAAACCCCTTAGCCCGGCCTAGACGGTTGACCCGAACTACGAAGATTACACGTGGAAAACCAAAGTCAACCCGAAAGTCAACCTTGATTAACGACCCTTTTTTTCTTTTAATCTTGTCTAGATGCATATTAACCCTAGGCGTAGCCTTGAGAAAAACATATGTGAAAAGCACAGCGATCGGAAAGCAATAAGGGACTCAATTGCACAACATACAAAAGTTAGGGACCAAATTGTAAATTCTAGAAAGATGAAAGACTTAGCGAATTTTTAAGTTACCAATATGAAATTAATCTTATTACATGCTTCTCTGTCAAATTTCACCTTGAACGGACATCTCAAACTCAAGCAATTGCAAACACAAGATTCAGGACTAAAACGTAAAGCTTGCAAACCTTAAACCATTCAAATCAGTGCCCAACGGTCATCTGTTTCGGTACGGGGGTTGACCGTTCCGAAACGCCGGTTCGTTTCGAGACATGTATAGAAACAGGGTTTGGTAGTGGCCAATTCGTTTCGGAACGGCCTCTACCCGTTTCGATACACGAAGGCCATTACATGCCCCTGTTTCGAAACGCGGGTGCTCGTTCCGATACGGATTGCCTAGAAAGTGCAGATTTTGCTGGTTTAGCATACAATTAACCACTCAAACACACCCCTATGACCTCCTAATCATGCCAACAATTCATCATGCATATAATGAACATATTTGCATCATCAAAACACATTCATGGCATCAATTAGGAAAAACCACAAGTCTATAGGCATGCATCCTATTACCCAAACCAACCAATCATCAAATCACCAAAACAAGCATCATAATGGCCATTTACATGTCCAAAACATCAAAGGCATCATGCCACACTCAGGGAGTCCAAAACATCTCCCAAAAACACAACCTAGGTTCTCATTGCCAAATACCAAAAACTAATAATGTTGTAAAAATAGTCACCATACATGAGCTTAGCTTCCCCTTGGATTCTTAGCCTCCTTGCTGCCCTCAAAGCACTTCAATTCTCTGCATTATTGGTTCAAGAAAGAGAGCATAAGCACATTTGCTTAGTGAGGCATGCTCTAAAGAAACAACACAATAATGCATTTATAAAACACCTTTCAAAAGGCCTTTAAATTCATAAACATCATTTCTCATGCAACAATGCATACACAACAAGCATCTTATGCTTCATTAACATCAACATGTCATATTGGATTCCAAGTGATACCATAACCATTTTTCAACACAAAACACAATCGGATACGCGGATTACAAGCGTTGTCCCATACGCTTCATACACACTACCGAACACACAAGGTGGAGTTTATCGGTACAATCACAACCCCTCAACACCCGTGATGGAGTTTAACGGTACAATTACAACCCCTCCACATCACTCATCGGTAGTTGTATAACATAACTAACGAGAACACGGGACACACAACACAAGATCCTCACATGGTCTTTTAACCACCATTATGATCTTAGACATCTCGTTAGTGTACTTGGATAGAGTTTACGGTACCATTACAACCCCTCAACATCTAAGGCGACTTTATTCACGGTGCACCCAATCCTATATTCGGCTAACTATATCCGATTCAAGTACTTTAAAACCAACACATCACTTGCCAATATACATCAATTATCATCAACAATCCACTGTTTTAAAGCATTAATCAAAGCCATTAAACCACCATGCATCACTATGCATCAAAACCACATTTATCAATATCAAACCAAGGATCTCTTACCTTGAGCATCCTTCAACACATGGCTTTCAAAACCAGCATTAATCATGCTAAAACATGCTTTCAAAACAGAATTTAAACATGCAAATTAAACACATTGCATCCAACCATCTCATGGTTCATCAAAGAGAGAGTTTCTCCGAAAACTTACTCTTGAGCTTAGTTAAGTTGCTTAGACTTAAACTAAGCTCCCAAAACCTTCAAACATTGGTTTCAAAGCTGAAAACCAAACTTTACTCACCAATTCCGTTTTGCAAGCTTGCCGAAACGCCGTTCAAGCCTCCGGATCAACACCACAAGGATCCGAAGATGTCTCCCCTGTTTTAAACACATCAAAGCAGAGGATTAATGCATCATCATGCATTAAAATCTTCAGCCACAACACCTAAACTCGCTGCTCACATCAAATCTAACATTTCGGCTACCAAATACAACCAAAATCACTTCCAAACTCATCCACAACATTACCTAGCCAAGATCCATCACTTCTAAACATTCTTAAACATCAATTAACATCCAAAAAGAACCTAAACTCGTTCTTATAGCTCCAGCTATAACAGAACACCAAGATCACCCCAAAACCACCATTTTCACAAGTAAAAACTTAGGAAAATCAACCTATTCGGGATTGCATTCATTAAACCTCAATTACACATCATTAAACATCCAAAATACATTAAAAAGACATCTGAAAACAGAGCCCAAACATTCATCACGAATTTCTTCAAGATTTAATCCAAATCTTGAGTTTTAAGCCAAAATCAAGATCACAACATTAAAACCTTTTATAAAACTTAATCTAAGGATTGGGAACTTCGGAATTTCAGTAAAGAACTGAGTATTTAGAGGAGAAGGACATCCTTACCTCTAAATGTAGATTTCTCCTTGATTAGAGCCAAAATCCTTGAAAATTCAATAAGCAAATGAAGAGGATTTGATGTAGAAAGGATTAGGAATCTTTTGATGATTGAAACCTCATCATTTAGTGTGAAAATCAAAAGGAATGTTGCTTTGGAAATGTGTTTGGCTGAGGGAATTTTGAGAGAAAATGAAATGAGAAAATTTTAGCAAAAGTTGGTTATGAAAACTAAAATATGGTTTCCCTCTTTTCTTTTAATTAATTAAACATTAAATGAGTCATTAAAATTAAGAAAAATCTAGAGAAATCCTTCCTTGGGTAAATTAGCTCATTAAAGATTCAAAGTTTCAATCCTTACAAAACAGTCACCACTGAACTTTTCAAAAATTACATTTTAGTCACTATTTCGAAATGTCACACTTCCAAACCTTATTTTGTAAAATTGATTTCACCACTCTCTTATATATATTAAAAGAGGATTGTTAGATATTTTTCCATATTTTTAATGCATCCCGAAATAGGCTTTCCTTAAAACCATCTTTTATATTCGAACCGAAAATCAGACCAGTCCGGTTCAAACCCTAAACTTCCAAGCCCAAAATTGGGGTGTTACAACTCTCCCCCTTAAGAAATTTCGTCCTCGAAATTTACCTGGAGGAAAAAGGTATGGAAACTGCTTCTCCATGTCATCCCTCATTTCCCACGTGGCTTCATCAGCACCACGATGCTTCCACAACACCTTTACCAACTCAATGGTCTTGCCTCGAAGAACTTTACTGTCTGAATCCAGAATTTCCACCGGCTCCTCATCGTAGGTCAAGTCTGGATTCAACTCCACTTCCTCCACAGGCATAACATGCGAAGGATCAGATATATACCTCCGAAGCATAGAGACATGAAACACATCATGAATCTTTTCCAACTCTTGCGGCAACCTCAACTTGTACGCAACAAGACCCACACGTTCAATCACCTCGTATGGTCCAATGTACCTAGGGCTCAACTTACCCTTTCGTCCAAATCTCATCACCTTCTTCCAAGGCGAAACTTTCAAAAACACACGGTCACCCACCGCATACTCAATCTCTTTACGCTTCAAATCCGCGTAAGACTTCTGTCGATCAAAAGCTGCCTTCAATCGCTCACAAATGAGCTTCACCTTCTCGGTGGTTCCTTTCAACAAAGCTGGCATTGAAACCAACTCCTGACCTGTTTCAGCCCAACAAAGAGGAGTCCTACACTTCCTTCCGTACAAGGCTTCATAAGGTGCCATTTGAATACTTGCCTGGTAGCTATTGTTATAAGCAAACTCCACCAATGGCAAATGCTTCTCCCAAGAGCCTTGAAATTCAATCACACAGCACCTCAACATATCCTCCAGCACTTGGATAACACGCTCAGACTGTCCATCAGACTGTGGATGATAAGAAGTACTGAAATTCAACCGTGTACCCAAAGCCTGATGCAAACACTCCCAGAAACGCGATGTAAACCTCGGATCTCTATCCGACACTATCGACTTTGGCACACCATGCAGCCGCACATTCTCAGCAATGTACAGCTCTGCAAGCTTGTCCAAAGTGTACGTAGTATGCACAGGAAAGAAATGCACACACTTCGTCAGGCGATCCACAATCACCCACACCGAATTCTTCTTCGATGGCGACAAAGGCAAACCAAACAAAAAGTCCATGGTAAACCTTTCCCACTTCCACTCAGGAATCCTCAACGGTTGCAACAACCCAGAAGGAAACTGATACTCAGCTTTAACTCGCTCACAAACCATGCACTTGCTCACATACTCAGCAACATCTTTCTTTAAACCCACCCAATAGTACTCATCACGAAGATCACGATACATCTTAGTACTACCAGGGTGCATAGCAAAAGGACTACTATGAGCTTCATTCAGAATAGCACGCCTCAACTCAGCATCATTGGGCACTACTATCCGACTCCCAAAACATAAAACTCCATCATCATTAAAACAGAAATCCGATGGCCTATCCTCAGCAATATCCTGCACATATGGCACCAAGGAATCATCCAACAGTTGCTTATCCTTTATCAACTGCACCAAGGATGGTTTCACTTGCAACTCAGCCACAAGACCACCATCTCGCGATATGCTCAAACTGGCAAACATAGCCCTCAACTCCACTGCTACCTTCCTACTCAAGGCATCCGCTACAACATTAGCTTTTCCCGGATGATACTCGATCGTCAGATCGTAATCTTTAAGCAACTCCACCCAACTTCGTTGCCTAAGATTCAACTCTTTCTGAGACATCAGATACTTCAAACTCTTGTGATCCGTGTACACAGTACACTTCTCACCATACAGGTAATGTCTCCAAATTTTCAAGGCAAAAACCACCGCAGCCATTTCAATGTCATACGTAGGATAATTGCGCTCATGCACCTTCAACTGGCGCGATGCATAAGCCACCACCTTACCCTCTTGCATCAACACACATCCCAAACCAACGTAGGATGCGTCACTATACACCACAAACTCTTTCCCTGATTCAGGCTGAACCAAGATAGGAGCTTGCGTCAAAGCCGCCTTCAGCTTTTCAAAAGCCTGCTGTCTCGCTTCCGTCCACTCATACTTGACATCCTTCTGCAACAACTTCGTCAAAGGTACATCAATCTTTGAAAACCCATCCACGAACCTCCGATAGTATCCTGCCAAACCAAGGAAACTACGGACTTCATGAACAGACTTAGGAGGCTTCCAATTCATCACTGCCTCAATCTTCTGAGGATCAACACGAATCCCATCAGCATAAACTACATGACCAAGGAACACAACTTCCCTGAGCCAGAACTCACACTTGCTTAACTTAGCATAAAGCTGATTCTCCAACAAAGCCTGCAACACAATCCTCAAATGCCCATCATGCTCCTCCTCTGTAGGAGAGTACACGAGGATATCATCAATGAACACCACAACAAACTTGTCCAAATATTCATGGAACACTCTATTCATCATGTCCATAAAAGCTGCAGGAGCATTCGTCAAACCAAACGGCATCACAAGGAACTCATAATGCCTATACCTCATTCTGAAGGCTGTCTTTGGCACATCCACATCCTTCACCTTAAACTGGTAATACCCTGACCTTAAGTCAATTTTAGAGAACACAGCCGCTCCCCGAAATTGATCGAAAAGGACATCAATCCTCGGCAATGGATACCGATTCTTGATAGTCAACTTGTTCAGCTGACGGTAATCGATGCACATTCTCATAGTGCCATCCTTTTTCTTCACAAACAAGACCGGTGCACCCCAAGGTGACACACTCGGCCAAATGAAACCACGATCAAGCAACTCCTGAAGTTGCGTCTTCAGCTCTTTCAACTCCTTAGGTGCCATTCGATAAGGAGTAATGGACACTGGAGTTGTATTTTCATACAGCTCAATTCCAAACTCCACTTCACGGTTAGGAGGCAATCCAGGTAACTCATCCGGAAACACACCAGGAAACTCTCGCACAGTCTTGATATCTTGAACTCGCAACTCCTTAGAGCTAAGATTCATCATAAAGGCTAGGTAGGCTTCACAACCTTGCCTCAGCATCCAACTCGCCTCCAAGGAAGACACCACATTGGCAAGATACTTCACATTCTCACCAACCACCACTACCTCATAATCATCCGCAAGCTTCAACGAAACTCGCTTGTTCTCAAAATCTACCACAGCTCGATGTTCAACCAGCCAATCCATACCAAGGATTACATCAAAACCATAGAAAGGTAATTCCATAAGATCAACATGAAAAACATGATCTTGAACAACCAAAGGACATCTTCTATATAACTTCCGTGTCATAACGGTCTCACCAAAGGAACTAGTTACACGCATACCAACATCCAAAGAGTCAACAGGCAAACCAAGCAATTGAGCATGTTCACGCAATATGTATGAGTGTGTAGATCTAGAATCAATCAAGGAAAGTAATGACAAGGATTGCAAAGTGAAGGTACCTGCGATCACATCCGTGTCATTCCTCCCCTCTCGCTGCGCATACACTCGAGCCTGGCCTCCACCCTCAGGTTGGACAGCCACCACATACGCCACATTCCTTCCGCCATCATCTCTGCGCTGGAAGTTACCACGGCCGCGCCCACGACCTCTCTGTGGTGCAACAACTCCAGGAGCTCGTCCCTGACCACCACCGGCCAAAAAAGGACACTCCCTCCTCATGTGGTCTGCCGAACCACAATTCCAACACGAATTACCAGTCACCACAACATGAGCCTGTACCTCCCTCGCTGCTCGAGGACAATCACGCCTCAAATAGCCACGCGATCCACACGCCCAGCATGTGTTCTGATCAGCTCTCGCCATGTCTCCCTGAACAGGCGCACCATGCCCTCCACCACCATGCCTAGCCGAAGACTGATATATCCTATCTTGTCCTCTCTTGTTCTGTCCACCACCGGAACTATACTCAGCAGCTCTCTTGCTCGAGCCAGAACCAACACTCCTGGAAGACAAACCCAGGTTCTGCTCAATATCCTTCGCCCTACTAACCAGTACATCAAAATCAGTGTACTCAGCTGCAAGCATATAGGTCTTTACATCCGACACCAAACCATATCGGAAAAGCTCGCACCTCTCCCGCTCATCAGGGATAATCTCAGGTGCGAACTGACTGAGTCGGACAAACTGGATCTCATACTCAGCCACTGTCATGCTCCCTTGTGTAAGAGACATGAACTCTCTTTTCTTTTCATCCAGGTATCGCACACCCAGATACCTTCACTTGAACGCGTTCAGAAAGAACGTCCAAGTCACATCAACTTCCTCCATTCCGGAGACAGCGGTCGTCCACCAGGTATACGCATCATCATGTAACAGCGATACCACACATCCTAACTTCTGCACATCATTGCAGTTCATTTGTCCCAATATTCTCTTGGTACTTTCCAACCAAGATTCGGAACCTTCAGCAGACAAACCCCTGAACTCAGTCCCTCCCAGACTGCGCAGACGTTCCAAAGGTAGTCTAGCATTAGCATCACCCTGATGCCCATCTCCATGAGCTCCAGCTACTGTCGCCTGAAAGGCTCCAGCGATAGCTTGTATCAACACTGTCATGTCAGGAGCAGCTTGCCCCTGCCCAGCTTCAGGTCCAGCGACCCCAGCACCAGCACCAACACCAGCTCCATCACCTCCAGCACCACCACCACCAGGTGGTCCACCACCAGGAAGAGGAGGTAAATCCACAACATTATCAGCATTCTCCTCATTCTCGTTCTAAGCCATAGCTCGCGTATTAATCCTCGTCTCTCTACGAGGTCTTATTCACTAAAACAATGCACTAACACAAATGCAATAAACATAATCAGGCTCAGCAAGGTAAGTAATCCAAGCTCTCAAGCTCATTTTTCAAAAACAATTCATTTCATTAGTTTTGATATGGCAATGGGTCCCTCTAACATGCTTCAACACAGCATAGCATCACAATTGCAACATACTTTACAATTCACACATCAAACTTTCACTTAAAAAACATACAAAGCAATCATACACATATCACCCACATAACCATTCCCAATTACTCGAGAACTCAGCTCTGATACCACCAAATGTAACCCCCTTAGTCGGCCTATTCGGTTGACCCAAACTACGAAGATTACACGTGGAAAACCAAAGTCAACCCGAAAGTCAACCTTGATTAACGACCCTTTTTTTTCTTTTAATCTTGTCTAGATGCATATTAACCCTAGGCGTAGCCTTGAGAAAAACATATGTGAAAAGCACAGCGATCGGAAAGCAATAAGGGACTCAATTGCACAACATACAAAAGTTAGGGACCAAATTGTAAATTCTAGAAAGATGAAAGACTTAGCGAATTTTTAAGTTACCAATATGAAATTAATCTTATTACATGCTTCTCTGTCAAATTTCACCTTGAACGGACATCTCAAACTCAAGCAATTGCAAACACAAGATTCAGGACTAAAACGTAAAGCTTGCAAACCTTAAACCTTTCAAATCAGTGCCCAACGGTCATCTGTTTCGGTACGGGGGTTGACCGTTCCGAAACGCCAGTTCGTTTCGAGACATGTATAGAAACAGGGTTTGGTAGTGGCCAATTCGTTTCGGAACGGCCTCTACCCGTTTCGATACACGAAGGCCATTACATGCCCCTGTTTCGAAACGCGGGTGCTCGTTCCGATACGGATTGCCTAGAAAGTGCAGATTTTGCTGGTTTAGCATACAATTAACCACTCAAACACACCCCTATGACCTCCTAATCATGCCAACAATTCATCATGCATATAATGAACATATTTGCATCATCAAAACACATTCATGGCATCAATTAGGAAAAACCACAAGTCTATAGGCATGCATCCTATTACCCAAACCAACCAATCATCAAATCACCAAAACAAGCATCATAATGGCCATTTACATGTCCAAAACATCAAAGGCATCATGCCACACTCAGGGAGTCCAAAACATCTCCCAAAAACACAACCTAGGTTCCCATTGCCAAATACCAAAAACTAATAGTTGTAAAAATAGTCACCATACATGAGCTTAGCTTCCCCTTGGATTCTTAGCCTCCTTGCTGCCCTCAAAGCACTTCAATTCTCTGCATTATTGGTTCAAGAAAGAGAGCGTAAGCACATTTGCTTAGTGAGGCATGCTCTAAAGAAACAACACAATAATGCATTTATAAAACACCTTTCAAAAGGCCTTTAAATTAATAAACATCATTTCTCATGCAACAATGCATACACAACAAGCATCTCATGCTTCATTAACATGAACATGTCATATTGGCTTCCAAGTGATACCATAACCATTTTTCAACACAAAACACAATCGAATACGCAGATTACAAGCGTTGTCCCATACGCTTCATACACACTACCGAACACACAAGGTGGAGTTTACCGGTACAATCACAACCCCTCAACACCCGTGATGGAGTTTAACGGTACAATTACAACCCCTCCACATCACTCATCGGTAGTTGTATAACATCACTAACGAGAACACGGGACACACAACACAAGATCCTCACATGGCCTTTTAACCACCATTATGATCTTAGACATCTCGTTAGTGTACTTGGATGGAGTTTACGGTACCATTACAACCCCTCAACATCCAAGGCGACTTTATTCACGGTGCACCCAATCCTATAGCCGGCTAACTATATCCGATTCAAGTACTTTAAAACCAACACATCACTTGCCAATATACATCAATTATCATCAACAATCCACTATTTTAAAGCATTAATCAAAGCCATTAAACCATCATGCATCACTATGCATCAAAACCACATTTATCAATATCAAACCAAGGATCTCTTACCTTGAGCATCCTTCAACACATGGCTTTCAAAACCAGCATTAATCATGCTAAAACATGATTTCAAAACAGAATTTAAACATGCAAATTAAACACATTGCATCCAACCATCTCATGGTTCATCAAAGAGAGAGTTTCTCCGAAAACTTACTCTTGAGCTTAGTTAAGTTGCTTAGACTTAAACTAAGCTCCCAAAACCTTCAAACATTGGTTTCAAAGCTGAAAACCAAACTTCACTCACCAATTCTGTTTCGCAAGCTTGCCGAAACGCCGTTCAAGCCTCCGGATCAACACCACAAGGATCCGAAGATGTCTCCCCTGTTTTAAACACATCAAAGCAGAGGATTAATGCATCATCATGCATTAAAATCTTCAGCCACAACACCTAAACTCGCTGCTCACATCAAATCTAACATTTCGGCTACGAAACACAACCGAAATCACTTCCAAACTCATCCACAACATTACCCAGCCAAGATCCATCACTTCTAAACATTCTTAAACATCAATTAACATCCAAAAAGAACCTAAACTCGTTCTTATAGCTCCATCTATAACAGAACACCAAGATCACCCCAAAAACCACCATTTTCACAAGTAAAAACTTAGGAAAATCAACCTATTCTGGATTGCATTCATTAAACCTCAATTACACATCATTAAACATCCAAAATATATTAAAAAGACATCTCAAAACAGAGCCCAAACATCATCATGAATTTCTTCAAGATTTAATCCAAATCTTGAGTTTTAAGCCAAAATCAAGATCACAACATTAAAACCTTTTATAAAACTTAATTTAAGGATTGAGAACTTGGGAATTTTAGTTAAGAACTGAGTATTTAGAGGAGAAGGACATCCTTACCTCTAAATGTAGATTTCTCCTTGATTAGAGCCAAAATCCTTGAAAATTCAATAAGCAAATGAAGAGGAATTGATGTAGAAAGGATTAGGAATTTTTTGATGATTGAAACCTCATCATTTAGTGTGAAAATCAAAAGGAATGTTGCTGTGGAAATGTGTTTGGCTGAGGGAATTTTGAGAGAAAATGAAATGAGAAAATTTTAGCAAAAGTTGGTTACGGAAAACTAAAATATGGTTTCTCTCTTTTCTTTTAATTAATTAAACATTAAATTTGTCATTAAAATTAAGAAAAATCTAGAGAAATCCTTCCTTGGTTAAATTAGCTCCTTAAAGATTCAAAGTTTCAATCCTTACAAAACAGTCACCACTGAACTTTTCAAAAATTACATTTTAGTCACTATTTCGAAATGTCACACTTCCAAACCTTATTTTGTAAAATTGATTTCACCACTCTCTTATATATATTAAAAGAGGATTTTTAGATATTTTCCATATTTTTAATGCATCCCGAAATAGGCTTTCCCTAAAACCATCTTTTATATTCGAACCAAAAATCAGACCGGTCTGGTTCAAACCCTAAACTTCCAAGCCCAAAATTGGGGTGTTACATTGTGTTTGGCATTGAGTTGTATGAGAATATATTTCCAGTGTCTATTGCTCCCTATTGTATGGATCCAAAAGAGTTGAAGAAGTTGAAGACGCAACTTCAGGAGTTGCTTGATCAAGGGTTTATTAGGCCTAGTGTCTCACCTTGGGGTGCGCCGGTGTTGTTTGTTAAGAAGGAGGATGGCGCAATGTGAATGTGTATTAATTATCGGCAACTAAACAAGATGACAATTAAGAACAAGTACCCTTTTCCAAGGATTGATGATCTGTTTGACCAGTTTCGAGGTGCTTCGGTGTTTTGTAAGATTGATTTGAGGTCTGGGTATTATCAGTTGATGGTGAAGGATGTAGATGTACCTAAGACTGCTTTTTGTACAAGGTACGAGCATTATGAGTTCTTGGTGATGTCGTTTGGTTTGACAAAAGCACCTACTGCATTCATGGATATGATGAATCGAGTATTCCATGAATTTTTGGATCAATTTGTGGTTCTGTTTATTGGTGGTATCCTTGTGTACTCTCGTACCGAGGAGGATCATGATAAACATTTTCGATAACCTGTTGTATATTAAGTTGAGCAAATGTGGGTTTTGGCTTAGAGAAGTTGTTTTTCTTGGACATGTTGTGTCATCTGAAGGAATTCAAGCTAATCCACATAAGATCGAGGCAGTGATGAGTTGGTAGTCACCTAAATCTGTGTCGGTAGTTCGTAGTTTTCTTGGGTTGGCTGGTTATCAGAGGTTTGTGGATCGTTTTTTCATGGATTGCTGCTTCGTTGACCAAGTTGTTGTAAAAGAATGTTCGTTTTGAGTGGATGGAAGATAAACAAGGAGCTTTTGAGAAGTTGAAGGAAGCTTTGGCGCAAGCTCCTATCTTGATTCAACCTGAGTTGGGTAAAGAGTTTGTGGTTTATAGTGATGCGTCCTACGTTGGTTTGGGTTGTGTGTTGATGTAAGAAAGGAAAGTTGTGGCTTATACATCTAGACAATTGAAGGGTCACGATCGCAATTATCTTACCCATGATCTTGAGCTTGCCACAGTTGTGTTTGCTTTGAAAATTTGTATGCATTATCTTTATGGTGAGAAGTGTGTTGTTTACACGGATCATAAGATTTTGAAGTATTTTATTACTCAATAGTATTTGAATCTTCGACAACGTAAATAGTTGAGTTTCTTAAGGATTATGATTTAACAATTGAGTATCATCCAAGGAAAGCTAATGTGGTAGTTGATGCTTTGAGTAGGAAGGTTGTCGTTGAGTTGAAAGCCATGTTTGCACGGTTGAGTGTGATGCAAGATGGAGATTTCTTGGCCGAGTTGCAAGTTAGGCCAACTTTGTCACATTTTATTAAGGAAAAGCAACCTTATGATGAAAATTTGGTAGCTTATGTTAAGGATATTATTGATGGGAATCCGACGAATTTTCATTTAAATTATGATGGAGTATTGTGTTTCAAGGATCGGGTAGTGATGCCTAATGACGATGAGTTGAGGCGAAGCATTTTGACCGAAGCGCATAGTAGTCCTTTTGCTATTCATCCGGTAGTACTAAGATGTATCGAGGTTTGAAAGGAGAATACTATTGAGGATACCGTTGACCCAACTCAATAGTATGGTGTGTCAGCATGTTAAGGCTAAATATCAGTTCTTTCTGGGTTGTTGTAACTTTTGAGGATACCTGAATGGAAATGGGAGAGAATCACCATAGATTTTGTGTATGGGTTACCGTTAACGCCAACTAAAAAGGATTCCATTTGGGTGATTGTTGATCAGTTTACTAAGTGTGCACATTTTGTGACTGTGCATACGATGTATAATTTGGATAAGTTAGCGGATTCATACATCGCTGAGATTGTACGTTTGCACGGAGTGCCCAAGTCTATAGTTTCGGATAGAGATATGTGGTTTACAACAAGATTTTGTGAGTGTCTACATCGAGCTTTGGGTACACAGTTAAATTTCAGCACTTCTTGTCATCCCGGTCGGATAGTCAATTTGAATGTGTGATTCAGGTTTTGGAAGATATGTTGAGATGTTGTGTCATTGAGTTCCAAGGAACCTAGGAGAAACAGTTGCCTTTGGTGGAGTTTGTGTATAATAATAGTTACCAAGCCAGTATACAAATGGCACCGTATGAAGCCTTGTATGGTAGGAAGTGTCGTACGCCTTTGTGTTAGGTTGAGGTTGGGGAAAAGCATGTTCCCTTGCCTAATGTCTTGAAAGGAAAAAATGAGAAAGTGAAGATTATTTGTGATCGTTTAAAAGTTGCCTCGGATCATCAGAAATCATACGCATATTTGAAGTGTAGGGAGAATGATTTTGCAGTTGGTGATCGCATGTTTTTGAAAGTGTCACCTTGGAAGAAGGTGATGAGGTTTAAACATAAAGGTAAGCTTAGCCTAAGGTTTATTGGACCATATGAAGTTGTGGAGTGTGTTAGTCGTGTTGCGTTTCGTTTGAGGTTACTCCCAAGTTGGAGAAAATTCATGATGTATTTCATGTGTCGATGTTGTAGAAGTATAGGTTGGATTTGTCGCATGTTATGCCAGCATATGATATTGAGTTGGGACCGGATTTGTCTTATGATGAGGAACCTATCAAGATTCTTGATTTTATAAGCAAAGTTCTTCTTGGTAAGATGATTGAACATGCAATGGTGTTGTGGCGACATCGAGGAGTTGAGGAAGCCACGTGGGAAAGCAAGTCTGATATGTTGAAACCGTTTCCGCACCTTTTTCCTCCAGGTAAAATTTTGAGGACGAAATTTCCTAAGTGGGGGAGAGTTCTAACACCTCGGTTTGGGGTCTTGAGGTTTTTGGGATGGTTTTAGGGTCAGTTGGACCGAGATTAGATATTCAAGTAAGTTTCGGGACGAGTTCAGTGAAAACAAATTTCATAAGGTAATAAAAATATGGGAAAAAAACATCTAAAATCCTTTTTAAATACATAAAAGGTTTTGGTGAAATTAGTTTTAGGAAACGAGTTTTAGAAATGTGACATTTTGGACTAGTGACCAAAATGTAAAGTTTGAAAACTAGTGACATTTTGGTCTAATATGAGTTTTCCCTTAACTAGTATTATTCTAATTGTGTTTTAATTAAAGGAATTAAAAAGGATTTAATAAACGAAGGTGGTTATTTTCTAAATCACAATTTGACGCAACTTTATTTTCTCAAGATTTTCTCTCAACTTATCTTTAGCCAAAAACATTCTTTTCATTAGAAATTTTAAGGTAATGATATTGATTTCTTAACTCTTTGATTTCCTAAATGATTCTTCAACTTGATTTCTAAAAATCTTATTGAATCTCTTTGATTTTCAAGAGCAAAACATCCAATTAAGGGGAAACTCATACATTAGAGGTAAGGTTCATTATTCTCCTCTAATGTAAGGTTCTTTACTGAAATTCTCAAGTTATTGATCCTTTATATATGTTTTCTAATGTGGTTTTATGATTTAATTGGGTAATATGATTAAATCAAGGTTTTAATTGATGGATTTACATAATTTTTGGATTGGATCTATTTTGTTGGGTTTATGATTGATTTTAATCATGATTTTGAAGTTTAATAATGTTAAGATAAAGTTTTAACATTGTAATATCGGAACTATGTGAATCTCTAATTGTTTAGGTTGCTAGATTTGGGTTTTTGTGGAGTTGTGGTGGTTTTATGAATTCTGGAGGTATAAGGATGACAATATGATAATTTTGGATGTTAATCAATGATAATTGATGGTTGAAAGTGTTAGGTTTTGGTTGGGTTAAGTTTGGAGGTTAAACGATGTTGTTTTCGGTTGTTTCGGATAGGCGATTAATATTTTTTGGCAAGAAAATGTAGTGGAATTGCTTGTTGGGATTTTGAATGCATTGAGATGCATTAATTCATTGTTATTATGTGGTTAAAATAGTGGAGGTTGATTCGAAAGAGAACGGTGAAGCTTTGGAGGCGTCAGACGCTTAGTTTTGCGTCGGTGAATTGAGGTTTCATGTGTGGCTGAGTGAGAACGTGGATTTCAGCTTTGAAATGTTTTAAAGGTGGTTTTGGGAACTTAGATTTAAGCTTGAAAGGCTTTTCTAAGTATTGAAGTAAGTATAAGTGGTTTTCTCTCTCGGTCGTGCTTTTATAGAATGGTTTATGCACTTGTTTTTGATTGAACAGATTTACCTACTGTTTATGCATGTTTTAAGTATGTGATACATTGTTTCTAATCATGAGATGATGATGGAGGCACGTGGTAAGTGATCCATATAAGTATGTGTTTTACACTTGTGTTTAAAGCACGT
The DNA here is from genome assembly GCA_030270665.1 of Hibiscus trionum. NCBI lineage: Eukaryota > Viridiplantae > Streptophyta > Magnoliopsida > Malvales > Malvaceae > Hibiscus > Hibiscus trionum. The sequence goes on from BSYR01000010.1 coordinate 15,680,449, forward strand.
GGTAAGTGTTTTATCTATGTAAGTATGTGTTGTATACGTTGTACAGAATACACCATCCAAGACCCTAATGATCGAGGAAGTGTGGTGTGTCGTCTCTCGATAGTTGGGTATACATCTACCGATGAGTGGAGTCGAGGGGTTTATACGGTGTATCGAATACTCCACCATGGGTGTCACAAAGGTTGAGGGGTTTGTATTGTTTACCGAATACTCCCGTGTGTGAACCTTGAGATGCCGATGAGAATGTATGAAGTGTTGGGACAACACTTGTGAATCCGTGTATCCAATGTTGTGATTTGGAAATGGAACTTGGTTAATGATCACTTGTAAGCCAATATAATTGTTGATGTATCATGTGTTGTATAATGAGATTTATACATGTTTACTCTTTAAGCTCTGTATATGGTTGTTATGCATGGGAAGGCTTAAATTGAGGTTTAGCAACGGTATTTGTTGTTGGTTAATGATAGTTGAGGCATATAGTTTAATATGTTGGTTTTGAAAAGGCTTAAGTGCATGGTTTTCAGGGCATGATGTTTTATAAATGGATTGAAATGAAGATTTCAATGGTTTTGAGAAATTGGTTTCAAATTGCATTGATTGTGTTTTGTTTTGAGCACTCGTCACTAAGCCTAGTGTGATTACGATCCCTTTTTCCATTAATGCAGAGGTTTAACGGAGTGGAGGCGGTAAGTAAGCAAGGAGGATCCAAGAACTTCGATCTTGAAAGTATGGTTTCAAACTAGACTTTGAGTAATATAGGCAATGGGGTTCATTGTTTATTTGAGAGTGTGTTTGTTAAACACCCTGTTTTGAACAAGTTTATATTGTTCTTTTAAAGTTGTAAATGTCATTTATATGTTGGTATTGCTTGGGATTAATGTTTTGGATGTTGGATGGTTTATTTTCTAGGAAGCATGCCTCTAGATTTCCTTTGAAGAATGATGGTTTATTCTTGTTGATAATTATGTGTTGGATTGGCATGGTTTGGTCTCTCATATGCATGTGATTATGTTTAAAGCATGTTGGTATGAGTTTGGAACCTTTAATGCATGATAAACCAGAAAAAATGGACATTTTGAGTCCATACGTATCGGTCGCGACCTTTCGTATCGATACAGGCCTTGTGAAATAGGCTAAGCGTATCGGTACGATGGAAACCGTATCTATACGATTCATGAGAAAAATAGTTGGGTGTTTCGATACGTGAGGCCATATCAGTACGGTAAATGACTACTAGAATCTGGGATTTAAAATCCAACAAGACCGCACTGATCCGGTGCTAGGAGTATCGATACGTTGGCAGGTAAATTCATTGCATGGAATCTTTGAAGTTATGTTTTCTTACGTTTTAGTACCTGAATGTTGTGCATGCAATTGAATGGGTTTGGATGAACTTTTAGAGCTGAAATTTGACATGTATGCATGGAACCTGACTAATTGAGGATTGGTAAACCCGATTTTAAGTAAATCCTTATAATTTTCCAGATTTACAATCTGGTCCCTTATTGTTTGTGATTGCAATTGAATACTCTATTGATGTCCGTTTGAGTTGAGATTTAACATCGTGACATGAAATATAACTAATTTTCTAGAATTGCGATTTGGTCCTCGAAACATGTAAGTTATTAAAAAAAATGTCTAATTGATGTCTGATTGAGTTGAGGTTTCTTCTGCTACGATTTTAAAGCATATAAGATGATAATGTGCATCTAGATAAGATAAAAAGAAAAAAATGGTCGTTTATTGAGGTAAACTTTCCCGGTTTACTTCAATATTCCCCGTGTGATTTGCTCGATTCGGTCTCGCATCTAGACCGGGTTGAGGGGGTTATATTAGTAATTAATTTAATGGTGCTCAACGGTTCTCATCGTAAGTGATTCACAGCGGTGCTCGTCGAGCGTGGTACACATCAAACAAAGACGCCATAATATCTGCTTCTTCTACTATGACCATTTCAACAATACCCTTCACAAATTGACATCAAAATCGGACATCACATTACAAGAAACTAGAGAGTTTGAGTTCTGATTGAATACCACAATCGCCATGTCATCCGAATAGTCATAATTTGAATTAAGTTAAACCTTATCCAAATGAATCGTTTAAACGTAATCTGTCTGTCCCTCAACCATCAACTGTCTCTACATCAATCTCGCCCCCGTATCCACCTGTAAGGCTTCGACCAACCCTCCCACTTGAACATTCATGACATCCTGATGCTCCCCACCGTGGTCAACCATCCTCATCAACCCATTCGATACTTCCATCCTCATCTCAACAGGACGACCAGACTCTCATAAACCATTATCATGCCAAGAACGTTGTTCACCTCATAATTCATCCGCATACAAATCATTTAACGCATCCTTGGAAAAAATTTCTTTCTTCTGACTCAAACCATTACGCTGATCCCCAGACATATGTTCTTCCTTAGAGTCATGACAACAACTCAATTGTTCCCCATCACTATCCTTTTTTCCAACCGAGCTTCACATCAATTCTATTTCTTGAACATGTATCGTGAAGGAAAATCCCCCTACCATCATATCTAATATTTCATCTATTCGCTCTGACTTCTCCGTCTCAATTAACACTCAACATCTCTCAAACGATGACAGTTCTAAGGTGGCCTCATCCACCCGCACAAATTTACCCCTCGCTTCATCCACAATCTTAAACGTAGACATCAACCACGCATGCACATGCATCCCACAAATCGACAACCATACATGTCGTGAACTAATCGAAAATTCTACTGACCAAGCCTCCACTCTCTCAAACCAGACTTGCAAACCCTCCTTACACAAGAACTTCTGTTGTTTCTCCAAATTCGTAAACACAATTAAAACCATTTAGCCTGATATTCGCATGAGCTAACACTCCTTAATATTCATCCGAGACATCGCCACAACAAGTTCCACAATCGACATAGGCTTCTTGCACCAACTAATTGCACATGTACTAAGAAAAACAACCCGAATCTCATTTATTTCCCCAAACACCTTTCGTCGCTCCTGCACAATACCGTTATCCCTATGTTCCCCATTATCCCCAGCTACCTTCCACCTTTCCTGCAAAATTCCTTGGCTCGTATGTTTAGATCCCCTAGGCAGATTGCTTATGTGAGGCTCATAATCACTCTTGTGCCACCAATACGAGTTTCTAATATCTCGATGTGCAAAAGACCCAGTAAGAGCAAATTTTCCTTCCCCCTAGGTAGAAATTGTTCAAAAACAACTTCACTAGTATCTAATATCCATACAACCAAAAATCATTCAATCGTTCGATCGCTCGCAACGAATCCTCGTACGATCCCATTTGAGTGAAGCCAAACTTGGCACCCTCCTTTGTCTTCTTAACCGGAATAAACACATCCACAACCTCTCGGTGTCGATCAAACGATTGCCACTTACCCTGCCAGTGTAAACGATCTAAAATATTCTTCACAAAGAGTGTCCATATACTCTATCGTTTAGCCTTGTCCACCCCCGATCCCAATCCATTTCCCTCATAGGCCACCACCTTCGTCATATTAGAATTAATTATTTTATTTTGTCTCTTTTGATTTGTAGGTAAGCTTTGGGGGTATTTTTTAAGAATTTTATTCATTAACTTACTAGAATTAATATATGTGGTATGAGGAAGAAGATTAGTAAGTTTTAATTTATAAAAACATATTATGTGGAAAATAAAGATGATGTGGTTTTATTTAATTGGGTAGGACCATGGATGAGGTGGTGAGAATTGTTCATGGAATAATTTCTTCTAACTTTGTTTTGAAACATGATTAATTGCATGTCGAGCCTTTGAGATTTTTAATAATTATTTAAAAGGCATTTAAAAATTAATGGTGTTCAGTGGTGTATTGCGTTAGTGATGTTCAGTGGTGTGTGTCGCCCGTTCTAAAATTTTCCATTAGAAAATGAGTGAAAATACGAAAACTTAAAAAAATGTTTTAAAAAAACATATATTGTTATTAATATTTATCTATGTGGATGTCTATAATGATAAGAACTTTATCTAGGAGATTTGATTTACTTTATCATTAGGAATATTATATCCATTAATTATAATTTAATGTATTATGTACTTCTTATGCCTTCAAATTCAAGGCTCAAACCAAATGAATTTAGTGACTTTCGTAAGCCGTACACGGTACATGACACTCATGTTTTTCAAAATCCTTTTTGATATAAAAAACTATCACGCTTGTTTACACTGTTCAACTTGTGGTTATATATATTTATTTAATATTTATTTATTTGTTACTTAATATTTTATTTTATAAGAATTGATGTTTCTAACCATGTTTTGAGTTTTACATGTGTTTAAATAGCTTGGAAAGAGACATATCATAAAGAGATTATGAGAAATTGTCTTCGTCATTCGCTACACCTCCATTCTCTTCGAGAGGAAAATCAATAACGGTAAACTCTATTCCTATTTTTTATTCTTTAAATTATGATTTTAATGTATGATAAATTATGGTGATTTTGCTCGAAAGAAATAATTCTCATGTTTCGAATTCGACTATTGACTTCTCCCAAGTTCAAATTACAAAAAGTTGTCTTGATCCAAAAAGTTTTATGGGAGGCATTCTCTGAAGTGAATGCAAGTATGGTGTTTATTCCATGCGTTTATTGGATCTGTTTCATTCCCTAAAGTGAATGCAAACAAGGTAAATCATTATTTAATTAGAGACATAACTTCGATATAATCCAAGTATATTGGTTGGACATCCTGTTCTACGAGACTGTTGGTCTCAAAGGAGGTTTTTAAATGACCTTGTGAACTGGTTTAACAATGTCGCGTACGAGAATTAAATCTTTGTTCTCCGTGATGAGGATATGTTAATAAAAACATACTCCACCTTTCACGCCAAATAATGTTGTCCTCGGACACAATATCGTGAAAAATATTTCAAAGTCCCACTGGCTATACTCCATTCCCTAAAGTAAATGTGAGATTATATTATGGAAAGAATAAAAGCCACATTAGAAGTTGTGGTCGTGATCGAGGCTATGAATATAGACATGAAAAATATGGTCATTTTAAGAATACTTCTACCCACTAGTAGTGAGGTTATAAGGATGACAAGAGTGATAGAGATCATTCTAAGAAAGTGAAATCCTTTTTATTACCAATGTGACGTTATAAACCATTGGTCTCGTACTTATCGTACGCTGAAAAATCAACAATCATTGAATGATAAAGGAAAAAAATAAAAGAAAATTTTGTTTGCGAAAATGATGAAGATGATATTGGTCCAACTCATTTGGACGTTATTGGTTCAACTTATTTGGACGTTGTTGATTTCCTTATAAACCTCGAAGGGAATAAATCATCTTTTAATTATTCTCATAACCTTGAAGAGAATTATTCATCTTTTATTTATTTTGCTTTATGTTTATTTACTTTACACATTAATTATTTATATTTATATTTATATTTATATTTATATTTATATTTATATTTATATTTATATTTATATTTATATTTATATTTATATTTATATTTATATTTATATTTATATTTATATTTATATTTATATTTATATTTATATTTATATTTATATTTATTTATTTATCTATTTTGCTGCACATGATCACTTATCAAATACAATCTATGGTGATGATTTATGCTTAGCAGAAACATATGATATATTTTTCATTTAAATGCAAGGGAAAAATACGAGTACTATATCTCAAAGTACTAAAAATATTGGTGCTCTAGAAGAGCAGTAAATTCTTGAGAGAAAGCACATTATGAGAAGTGCAGAATTGCGAATATTTCAATAATTATCGCTAATGGTAATAATATCGTCACCACTAGAAGTGGAAATTTTAAGAGAGCAATATGAGTTTGCAAAATATCCCTTTGTGAATTATAGATAACATATGTTATCAATTGGCATATGAAATAAGTCAATGTGGATATAAGCTCTGGTAGCCATAAGTCAGCTGAAAGCTCTAGAATAGTTATATATTGGTACCAAAAGAATAATTTCCATTGAAAGCTTCGAAAGAGCTAAATATATTCCTATTCAAAGGAACAATTTTTTGTGGACAGTGTATTATCATGTTTTAAAGAAACTTGTATTTTAAAATTTATACCACACATGTACAAGTGAGATTGAATCACATGTTATGGTAAATCAAAAGTTTACAAATTTAGAAATATATATATATATATATAGTTGGCATGATCGGTTAGACCATCTTGATCAATAATGATGTGAAAAGCTATTGAAATTTATATGCATATTTATCAAAAGCTATTGAAATATAGTTCTTGTGGTGCTTGTTCTTAGAGGAATTGATTAAATTTCATTTACTAAAAGAATTTTAAGTTATTGTGTTGCTTGTTCTCAAAGGAAATGATTAAGATCCCACTTAGCAAGAGAACTTGAAGTTCTTGTACTAAAGTTGAGACTTCATGTCTTGTATATCTGAATAAAATATGGGCCCATTTATCCACAATTGTGAAAATTTTTATATGATTTTAGTAGATGTATCTACATTGTTTTATCAACTTACAACTAGAAGTTTGTGAGATTAATTATTAGAGGATTCAAATTATGCAGTTAGACTATTCGTCTTGAAAAAACTAGTGGGTTTATGTTTTAGGTTATATCAGTTGATACAATTCCTATTGATTATGAAAAATATGGTTTAGCAAAATTTTAATTGGATGCTTCCTCTTTAATAGCTAAACTATGAGAACAAAATAGTTATTATTTATATGGTATTTTCATATAGCCGCACTTATACGCATCAAGCCAACGAGTTATAATAAACTCCCCGTTATGATTGGTTTTTGGTCAGAAGCCATACATTCCCATTTTATAATTTTAGAATGCGCGATATATTATTAAGTTGCTCCACCACAACGTACAAAAATGGGTAAATAAAAAAGGTTGAGAATATATATTGAGTACGAATCTCCTTTTATGTTTAAATTCTTAAACATTTATTGGAGAATCATTTATGACATGGTTTTTTCTCAAAATCAGGGGGAGATAATAATCAGCTGGATAAAGAAAAATGAATTATCGTTATCTAGATCCTCGTATATGAACCAGAAGTTCATAAGATAATTCATGCTATTACATGTCAACTGCCAGGCATATTTATTGACCCAAAGAGAGTAACTAAGTCTCATATACCCGCTGAAATGTTCTAAATTTTAATTACATGTTAGAGCGAACGGATGTAAATCGTGCATGAAGCATGAAAATTGGTTCCAATGATCAAAATTCTCGTAAATGAAAAATAGTATGAGATGGCCATATATTGGAGGCGAGTACTCCTGAAGAGACCCAAGACATAACTAATAATAAAACTCTTGAAGAGTTTTAGGTACCTAAAATAAAGATTGAAATCTTGAAGAGATCTCAATGAGTTATGTCACTACGAGAATGGAACCAGAAAATTGAAAAGTTTTCGAAAACGATTTTGCAAACAATTTTTCATATAATATTTCTATAGAAGTAAAGAAAGGAAATGAGGATATTGGATATAAACCTATCAAGAAGTATAGATATTGAATTGGCCAATATAGAAAGACTCTTTGAACTTCCAAAAGAGAAGTATTTGGACCAGTAGTCCAAGCACCTAAAGTTGTAATGCAAGTGAGGCACAAATAATTAGTCGTAAATATGACTTGAATTATGATTTATGAAGAGTTTTAATTACTTAATGGGGATGCAATTACCTTGGCAGTTATGAAATATTTTATATGTGTCTAATTATTTTGTGGATCTCTATTTATCCTTAAAGGATTTAAAATACTAGAAGCATTTGAAAATTTCTGAAGAAATTTATTTAGACATGTCTCATTGAATATTTATATTTTGGCGCATTCAGGATAATCTCCTTTGTGAGTACTTATTGAGGAAATACTATAAGAATGATCATATTTTCTTATGCATTTTATAAAAGAGTTTGGATCAAGATTCATGGTATTATTAGAACTCCTGAAGAGCTTCAAAATTGGAAAGTCATGAAGAGTTTTCAAAGTATTTAATGAAAGTATTTGAGAAAAAGAATCTTGAGATGTGGTTTTGTCTCGACCTAATGATCGAGCACTTAAATATGTGTTTTTGTCTATGAATGGACATAAGTTGAAAGAATCTTAAAGAAGATTTAATATGGATAAATCATATCTATTGAATATCCCAATAATTGTAAAATTGTTGGATGTGAATAGAGATAATTATATATTTTCTTAGTCTTGAAGTACCATATATTAGTTAGTCAAGAAATATCCATGGATATACAAATATCATTACCTTTAGTTCTTCAAACATTTGTCGATGTCTCCTCAAATCTTGTAGAAATAATTGTTATGCACGAGGCAAGCCAAAAATGTGTTTGGCTAAGACCATTGACCTAACATATCCAGAAGATATGTGATTTACTTTCACAAGATATGATACAAATGTTATCTTGTAGAGATAATGCAAGGAGAATACATCACGGAAAATATTACCCCAAAGTTTTATCCCTCGCAATCTTTAGAAAAGTATTCAATATTGAATTATGAAGATTCAAATATCTTATGTGATGTTTTCATGAGGGGTAGTAAATACGCGTTGCACTCTTTTTTCCTTAACCGAGATTTTTTCCCAGTGAGTTTTCATGTTAAGGTTTTTAATGAGGCAACATGTTATGTGTATCAAAGATGTGTGTACTCATTTTCCTTCACTAAACAATTTTTTTCGCACTGGGTTTTATCTTAGTAAGGTTTTAACCAAGGGGGAGTGTTATGAATATTTATATATATGGATGTCTATAATGATAAGAACTTTATCTAGGAGATTTGATTTACTTTATCATTAGGAATATTATCTCCATTAATTAGAGTTTAATGTATTATGTACTTCTTAAGCCTATAGATAGATGAAGTCATTGTACACAAATCTAGTTTTTTTTAATAATACGAATCTCCTTCTTTCTCTCATCTCTTTGTTCTTTAAACTTGTTTGTTGTTCTTCATTATTTTATTCAGAACATATATATATATATATATATTAATGACATTTAACTTTTTGTTTTAGCATTATTTCAAACCATCATAAAATATTTTTTCGATAAAATACATACATAGTCCTTCAACTATAATTTTTTTGTTAAGTCCTTCGACTATGAAAAAATTATAAAAGGGCCGTGTGACTTAAAACAACTAAAAAAATTGGTCCTTTGCCATTAAAATTTTAACAGCAAATGATGTGACAATTAATAAAAGTGACATAATAGTAAATTTAGTCCTCAATTTTAAGACTTTATTTTAATTTAGTCCTAGCTCTAAAAATTAACCCTTAACATCTCAATGTTCTATTAATCTAATCCCCAATTCCCTATTTTCTTCACTTTGTCTTCCTCTCATCATCTTCTTCGTCAATCCAAGCGCCATTGAACTTACCTTAGAAACACAACTATAAAAAATAAGTCCCCGATTCAAAACACAATTTTTTTTATAAAACCCTAAAAATGTCCTAACAAAACAACTAAACAGAACAAAAATTATTGTTTCACACAATCAATTATTCACATATCATTAAAGAAGTACAAAATCAAATGATGCATAAACTGAATGTTTTTGTTAATTAGTATAAGCTCAAATAACACATTAAAATGGATAGTCTGTCATATTTTTATTAAGAATAAAAATTATTTTCTGTTTTATTGATTTTAAAACTTTGCTTTGTTTAATCATATTTTATTTTTTTATATTTATAATTATATTTTATAATAATTATATTTTAATTTAATTATTGAGTAATTATTTGTTCGTTTCTATTTTAGAACAACTACATATCAAACAAGTTTTTATTTCTAAAAAAAATTCATTTGATTTTTGTTTTTTAATACTTAATATAAAAAATTTAAAAATATTATTAAAAAACAAAACAAAATATTTTCTAAAACTAAACTAAACTTAAAAAATTAACATCATCAACAGTTAATAATTAAAAATTAGGGGAAAAGAGGAAACCTGTAACCCCTAAACCCGGCCTAGAAGAAAATATAGAATTTAAGAAGTCACGTTTGAAAACATAATCTTCAAGAAATTCAATTTTGGAAATTATATTTTAACTTAAAATAAAATAACAAAGATTTAATAAATATCTTTAGTAAATAAAAATAAAAATATCATAATAAATATTAGATTGTTTATATAAAATCTCTGAAATAAAATCATAGTAAAAGAATTCTAAAAAAATAATCCCAAAACATATTTATTCTCAAAGTATGAAATTACATCAATGTCTCAAAATAATAGTTAATAATCTGAATAACTAAAAATAGTTTCGTACTGAATAATAAAATAATCGGATAAGATATGAGATCCTCCAAGTACTGATTCGCCTAGAGTCTGAGTATCTGAAAGAAAGTCTAAAGGGAGTAAGCTAAAGAGCTTATTGTGTCTCTAAAGTGCAAGAAAATCATAATCATAAAATACAGTAATATTTTCTTAAAATCCTTTAAAAACCATAACACAAATATCACATTCACAATGAAATGCACCCGAACTACAAACGCCATAAAAATAGGTAGGTTCCCCAGAACCCCTCACTACAACGTCACCAATCGATGTGTGTTAAAAACCACTGATTCCTCTGTACAAATCTCAACCCATGCTCATACATACATGATGATTAAAAATCAAATTTCATAAACCCAGTTCCATAAATCCGATATTCCATAAACATACTTCATAAATCATAGTCCATAAATCCATAAAGCATAGATCCATAAATCCGATGTTTCATAAATCAAATATTTCATAAGTCATAATTAAAATACGTTTTGAAAATCGCATACACGTGATGTCAACCATACAAGCCATAACACATATAAATAATCACATAAGGGGTAAAACACCAACACATAGAAAAATAATATATAATTTATTTATAGCACCGGAAGAAAACACACCTTAGTCAAGCTATACTCAACCTACAGAATGATGTGATTTTCCATGATCAGAAGTATTGGATCCAACTGTCATGGTACTAGACTATACTTGGGGTTGAAGGGATTAACGAACAAGAAGGGGTATAGAGCGGTGAAGATTATTACATAGAAATTTAACAAATCAATAAGGGATTTTGGCAGTTTGAAACTATATAAAAAGTAGGGTTCTTGGGGTGATCTTATTTGAACTATATGTGTGTATATATATATGAGGGTAAACCTAATTTAAGTAAAATAATGAAAGTGATATAGGATAGAAAAGAATAATAAATAAATAAATAAATCATAAAACAAGAAAAATGGACGACTTGAGGAGGAGAGATTGAATTCGAATGCTAAAAAAGGGTTTAATTTTATATGTGATCCTTAAAATTTCATGAAATCTCATTTAACATTCAAGTGATAAAAATTCTATTTAGTCTCTCGTAGAAAAATAAGGTTTTTGAATTAAAATTCCTAAATAATTAGGGTTATGAATTTAGGGATTTCAAAATTATGTTTTAAATTAGCGATATTTCGAATCTAGGGTTTATAATTTTGTCCTCAAAATTTTCAAACTAACGATGTAACGCCCCGGTTTTGGGCTCAGAAGTTTTGGGCGTTGACCGGTTCGGTCAAAGTGCTGATTGAATATATAAGAGTGAATTTAGGAAAGCCTAGTTCGGGTTGCATTAAAAATATGGAAAAATATTCTAAAATCATCTTTTAATATATAAAAGTGAATTGTGAAATCAATTTTGGAAAATGAGGTTTGGAAGGGTGACATTTTGGGTTAGTGACCAAAATGTAATTTTTGAAAATTGCGTGACTGTTTTAAAAAGGATTGAAACTTTGAATCTTTAAGGAGCTATTTACCCAATGGGAGTTTCTCCAGATTTTCTAAATATATTAAATGATTAATTAAATGTTTTTAAACTAAAGAAAAGTGGAGGGAAGATATTTTCCTAATTCTAACTAACTTTTCTCTCAACCATTTTCTCTCATCTTTTCTCTCAAACCAAACACATTCTCTCCAGATTTCCTCCTCTGATTTTGTCACTCATATCACTCATTTCAATTCTCATTTGATTCCTAATCATCTCATCAACAAAACCTCTCAATTTACAAGTTGTTTCATCAAGCTTTTTGGCTCCAAAAAGGAGAAACTCAAGTTTGGAGGTAAGAACGTCTCTCTCCTCTAAACTATCAGTTCTTTACTGAAATTCCCAAGTTCTCAATCCTTGATTTGTGTTTTGTTAAAGGCTTTTCAATTGGAATCTTGATTTTGGCTTAAAATGCAAGATTTGGCGATTTTGGTGAAATTTTCGTGTGATCTGTTTGGGCAGTGTTTTGAAGTGTCAAAATGATGTTAAGTGAATGCTAAATTGATTAGAAGTTGAGGTTTAATTAATGCAATCCCGGATAGGTTGAATTTCCTAAGTTTTGCTTGAGTTTTTGGTTGTTTTTGGAGTGTTTTTGGTGATCTGTTGTACCTGGAAGTATAAGGACGTGTTTGTGATCATTTTGGATGTTAATTGATGTTTAAAAATGGTTAGAAGTGATGGATCTTGGCTGGGTTAAGTTTTGGTAATGTTTGGAGGTGATTTCGGTTGTGTTTGGTAGCCGAATTGTTGGTTGTGTGATGAGCAGCGAGTTTGGTTGTGTGGCTGCTGTTCTTAATGCATAATAATGCATTAATGTGCTGTTTTTGTGTGCTTGAAACAGGGGAGTTTGATCCGTGAGCTTTAGAGGTGTTGTGGAAGGTTTCGGATGCTTGGAAGGCTTGGTGGCTAGCCTTGTTTTGTGTATCGGTGAGTGAAGTTGGGTTTTCAGCTTTTAAACCAAGGTTTGAAGGTTTTTGGGAGCTTAGTGTAAGTCTAAACAACTTTGCTAAGCTCAAGAGTAAGTAAATGGTTTTTTGCTCTTGAATTATGATTGTGAAATTGGCTATTAAGCAATTGTGGTTGATGATTGGAATGCATGTGTTTTGCATGGTTTAAATCTGTTTTGAAAGCATATTTTAGCATGGTTTAATGCTGGTTTTGAAAGCCATATGTGAAGGATGCTCAAGGTAAAAGATCCTTGGTTTTATACATTGGAAATGTGGATTTGATGCATGGTGTTGCATGTTGTTCAATGGCTTTGTTTAATGCTTTAAAATAGTGAATTAATGTTGGTAAATGATGGTTTTTGCATATTGGTTATGCATGTGAAACATTGGACTAATGTGGTAAGGTGGTTATATTGGCAAGTGATGTAAATGGTTCTTGGTTCTTTGATCGGATATAGTTAGCCGGCTATAGGATTGGGTGCACCGTGAATTAAGTCGCCTTGGAGGTGGAGTGGTCAAGAGTGGACCGGTAAACTCCCTTCAAGTATCCTAACGAGATGGTTGAGGTCATAATGGAGGTGTTGCCCATTCGAGGACCTTGGTTGAGCAAAGGTTATATGGTGTTTAAAAGTCCATATGTGAGAACCTTGTGCTTGTTGAGATCACAATGGCGGTGTTAAGTCCATGTGTGGATCTTGTGTAGGGTGTCCCGGATCTCGTTAGTGATGTTATACAACTACCAATCGGTGAATGAAAAGGTTGTATGGTGTTTAAAAGTCCATACATGGGAACCTTGTGCATGTCAAGGTTGTATGGTGTTTGAAAGTCCATACATGGGAATCTTGGGGAAAGCTAAGGTTGTATGGTGTTTAAAAGTCCATACATGGGAACCTTAGGATGTTGAGGTCAAATGGTGTTTAAAAGTCCATTTGGGAGACCTTGGATTGGTAGGGTGTATGGAGCGTAGGGACAACGCTCGGAATCCGCGTATCCGATTGGGTGTTGAGTTGAAAAGTGAATGTGGTTGATCACTTGAAGGCCAATATGATGTTCTTGATTGTGATGAAGCATGAGATGCTTGAAATGATGCATAATTGCATGTGAAGCATGAGATGCTTGAAATGATGCATAATTGCATGTGAAGCATGAGATGCTTGAATTGATGCATAATTGCATGTGAAGCATGAGATGCTTGAAAAGATGCATGGTTGCATGGAAAGTGCATAATGCTTGTGAATGCATGGTTACTTGTTAGGTTGAACAAGTGTTGATTATCATTTGGAGAATGATGCATGTGAGCATGAAATATCTTTAGTGCATTGGAGTCTTGTTAAGACTTGTTTTGAAAGGCATGTGATGATGATGTTGTGGTTCATATATGTTGCCCTTGGTGTAATGCATGTGTTGGTTGGTTAGTGAAATGGTTTTAAAAGATTCTTGCTTGAATTGGCTTTCAAGTTTAAGAAAGGTATGTTGTGAAATGGGAGTGTTTTCCAAGGTTTTGTTTTAGCTTGCATATGGTGTTTATGCATGGTTTGGCTAAATGGTTGATTTTGCAAGTTATGCTTTGAAAAGGGTTTTCTTAGTTTGCTAAACTAAGGGTTGGTTTCCATGTATGTGCGATGCATGGTTTTGAGCTTGTTGTTGAAAAGGAGTTTTCAAACATGGCTTTGGTAAACAAATCGAGTTTGTTTTAAAAGTGATTTATGGCTCGCTGCATTGATGGTGTTTTGGTTTTGAGCATTCCTCACTAAGCATTATGTGCTTACGCTCCTTTTTGTCCATCAATGCAGATTCTTGAAGTTTGGACAGCGAGGAGCAAGGGATTCAAGAAGGACTCCACTTGAGATGTATGTCTCGGTTAATAGCTATAGTTAATAAAGGCAATGGGGTAGAATCTCTTGGGTTGATGTATGTGTTGGTTTATGTTCGGACAAGTATGGTTTTGTGTTGTTGATGTTGTTGAAACATGGTTTGGCTTATGAGTTTGAAATGGAAGTATGTTGTTTAAATGGTTGCTTGTGTTGGAAGCTTAGCCTTGAAATTGGGGCTTTTCATATATGTTGTGATTTTGTTGAATTGTTGATGCAAGTATGCCTCTTTTATGTTAAATTGCATGTTGGCAAAGTTTGGTGGATTTTGGAGCATGATTGGATGTTTAATTGCATGTTTAAATAGGCAAAATTCTGCATTTTGTGCAGGGTGTTTCGGAACAGGGTGCACCGTTTCGGAACGAGTGCCTTGAAGCAGCCCAGGCGTCCGAAACGGGTGACACCGTTCCGAAACGGAAAGGCTACTGCCCGACCCCCGTTTCAGTACCCGTTTCGGAACGGCCCCGCGTTTCGAAACGGGCTGTCTCCCATTTCGGAACGGTTGACCGTTGGGGGCTGACAGTGGCAGTTATGTGTTTTAAAATGTTTACATTTTGGTCCTGAATCTTGTATGTGCAATTGTATGAGTTTGAGATGTCCGTTTGAGCTGAAATTTGGCCGAGATGCATGAAACATGATTAATTTTAAGTTGGTAACTTAAAATCTGGTTAAGGCCTCAAAGTTTTCAGAATTTACAATTTGGTCCCTAAAGTTGTGTTTTGTGCAATTGGGTCCCTGAATGATCTCTGATGGTTGTGATCTTTGAGTATGATGTTTGTGTGATCACATCTAGGGTTAATGAGCATCTAGACAAGATTAAAAAGAAAAAAAAGGGTCGTTAATCAAGGTTGACTTTCGGGTTGACTTTGGTTTTCCCCGTGTAATCTTCTTAATTCGGGCCAACCGTCTAGGCCGGGTTAAGGGGGTTACATTTGGTGGTATCAGAGCTGAGTTGCGAATGCTTGGGGAAAACGGTAAGTTGTTGTGATGGGTGTTGATGTTTACCTTGTTGTGTGGATGAATGTTGGTTGAAACACGTGTTTCTGGGCATGATGCTGATGTTTCTGAGCAAATTGTTGATGTTTCTAATCAAGTTGCTGATGTTTTCAAGCATGTTTTGTGTTTATGAATCATTGTTGAATTAATGTGGATATGTGCTGATGTTGTGAGCTGGTGTTATGCTTGATGTTGTGATATCCATGTTGTGTTGACTGTTATGTCATGTAAAGGGGAGGATTCGGGATACCCATTGCCTTATTAATATAGCTATTGTGTTATTTTGGAGTTGGAGTTTGAATCCTTGCTTAATGCTGGTCTAACTGGTTTGTTTGTTTGTTGTGATTGTATGTTTGTTGTTGTTAGTAGTATGGCTAAGTCGATGAAAGAATGGCAGTTGGGTGAGATGGTTGCTGCCTTGGGGCAGGTTGTTAAGGCGTGGAATTCACCCTTTCGTGGAGGTGTTTTGTCTCAGTCTTCTGTGCTTGAGATTGAGGTGGTAAGGCAAGGGAAAGAAGCTGGTTCTGCGGTGAAGAGTTCATCATCTGATGTTCAGGAGGTGTTGGGAACATCTCAGGCTGTGGTAAAGGTAAAGTCTGTGGATGTGCTGGCTGTGGGATGTGTGGGTTTGCCGAAGCAGCGTTTGCTTGATTTGGGTGCTGTGGAATATCATGGTTCTACACCGGAGATGTTTGAGGCCTGGTTGGCCAGTGTGGTTCTGATCTTGGATCAGGAAGGCTGTGATCTTGCTTGTAAGCTGGGGAGTGTTGTTTCTCTGATGTTGGAGGATGCATGTGTCTGGTGGACATCTGTGGCGGTGGCGTCACATATCCAAGATATTGACTGGGATTTCTTTGTATCTGCCTTTTATGAAAGGTATCTTGGAGGGAAGTTTCCAAGGGTTGAGCAATGTGACGATGGTGTTGTTGTGGAGCAAGTGTTGCTTGGGCAAGGAGTGGTAGTTCAGCCACCGGTGTGTGACCGTTGTGAAAGGCGCCATGTTGGAGGTTGTTGGGGCGCGGGTGCTTGCTGGAACTGTGGTTCCAAAGTGCATGTTAAGCGTGATTGTCCTCTTGGAGTGAAGTCAGATTTAGTGTTAGCCAAAGGGTCTCAGAAAGGTCGTGGGCACGGCCGAGGCAAGGTTCAGAAGTGGCAGAAAGAGCAGAAAGTTGTGAAGAGTGTGGGAAAGGAGAATTGCTGGAAATGTGGGTCTGCTGGACACATGAGACGTGATTGTTTGATGTTGGCTCGGAACAGCCAAGGTTCTTTACCGCAAGGAGGTGGTGGTGGCCCTAGTGTGTTAGCTGGTGCTGCAGTGGTGCGGCAGGAGGTTGATGGTTCCGCAAGGAAGAGAGCTCGTCAGATGAAGTTTCAGGGAGGTGTTGTGTTTTCAGGTAACCTTGTTAAGTAACCCTTGCTTTAGATACCTTGGTTGGTTTCTGTTGGTTTTCCTTGCGTGGTAAGTTTAGTCTTGTTGCTAGCATGTTGGGGTAATGGTTGTAGTTTGGAAATATCTTTGGTGTGAGGAAGGCTTAGGTGAGAATCTTGTGGTTAATGTTTGTTGGTATGGTGGAGTAGTTAAGTTAGAAGTGAGGTAGGAGGTTGTTCTTAGACGGATTCTGAGGATGTTATTGGAGGGTGTGAACTGGCATTCATGCACAGTTAAAATCATTGTTATATGCTATATTATATATGTTGGTCCATGCATACATGTGGCATGACATTAGAGGTTTTGCATACATGTACATCAGGCATTGATAGGGCATGTTGGTGATCATGCATACGATGTTCACACTCACTAATAACTAATCAAATCTGTTAGAGTGGTGGTTGGATGATGGGTTTTTAGAGGTTGTTTTGGTGCTGGGTGAGAGTTAGACGTAATGAAGTATATTAGGCTAGTTGCTAGTAATAGTGAGAGTGGTATGGTTTGATGGTAGAAGGATAGTGTTTGTTGCTTAAAGAGAGTTTAGTGGTTTGGATAGCTAAGCAGAAGGGGTAGCACCTTGATGCTAAGTGTTGTTGTAGTTTAACGGTTGTGTTTCCAGGTGCTGGGGTAGCTTAGCATTCGGGTTGTTGTGGAAGGGTTGTGTTTGTAAGTGCTGGTTCTTAGCAACCTTTGAGGAGTTGAGGAGTTGGTATGTATGGTAGGTTGGGCGATGTCCTGGTAAGACAAGTGTTATGGTTGAAGTTTGAAGTGGAAGGATCATGAAAGATCGAAGGCTTGTGTTGTTGGAAAGGATTCTTATGAGAAGTGGTTGGCTGGTTGTGAGTAAGTGAATTCTTTTTGGAGATCAGCTGGTGGTGTATGGAACAGCTGGCGGAGCCGAGTTGGGGTTGTGATGTAAATTTTGGTTTGTGGGTGAGTAGACCTGGTGAGTCGTTTTGGTAATGTTAGCGGCAGATGTGAAGGAATGTCAGCTTTTGTTGAGGAGTTTGGGTAAGCAGTTGATGCTTAAGAATTTTTGCTTGTTGGGAAGATTCTTGGAAGGGGTTTGAGAGTTGCAAGAGTTTTGGAAGTAGAGAAGTTTGTATGGTGGTTGAATTGGATTGGTTAGAGTCCCTGTGTAAACCAGTCTTGGAAGTTGTGTGTTACAGTAATGTGTGCTGTGAAAGTTAAAGTTCTTCATTATTGAAGTTGGGGCTGTGTACAGTCCGGATATGTGGAAGGTTAAGTTGTGGCTATCTTTGAGTGTTCTGGGTTTGTGAACAGCATGTGGTGGTGTTGGGTTCAGTGGAGTTTTGGTGTGGAAAGTGTTCAGGGTTGGTTGAGGTTTTTGTGTTGCCTTGTGTGTGTTTTGAGAAAGTTGTTGTTCTCTTTTCGCCGGTTGAAATTTCGAGGACGAAATTTCCTAAGGGGGGGAGAGTTGTAACGCCCCGGTTTTGGGCTCAGAAGTTTTGGGCGTTGACCGGTTCGGTCAAAGTGCTGATTGAATATATAAGAGTGAATTTAGGAAAGCCTAGTTCGGGTTGCATTAAAAATATGGAAAAATATTCTAAAATCATCTTTTAATATATAAAAGTGAATTGTGAAATCAATTTTGGAAAATGAGGTTTGGAAGGGTGACATTTTGGGTTAGTGACCAAAATGTAATTTTTGAAAATTGCGTGACTGTTTTAAAAAGGATTGAAACTTTGAATCTTTAAGGAGCTATTTACCCAATGGGAGTTTCTCCAGATTTTCTAAATATATTAAATGATTAATTAAATGTTTTTAAACTAAAGAAAAGTGGAGGGAAGATATTTTCCTAATTCTAACTAACTTTTCTCTCAACCATTTTCTCTCATCTTTTCTCTCAAACCAAACACATTCTCTCCAGATTTCCTCCTCTGATTTTGTCACTCAAATCACTCATTTCAATTCTCATTTGATTCCTAATCATCTCATCAACAAAACCTCTCAATTTACAAGTTGTTTCATCAAGCTTTTTGGCTCCAAAAAGGAGAAACTCAAGTTTGGAGGTAAGAACGTCTCTCTCCTCTAAACTATCAGTTCTTTACTGAAATTCCCAAGTTCTCAATCCTTGATTTGTGTTTTGTTAAAGGCTTTTCAATTGGAATCTTGATTTTGGCTTAAAATGCAAGATTTGGCGATTTTGGTGAAATTTTCGTGTGATCTGTTTGGGCAGTGTTTTGAAGTGTCAAAATGATGTTAAGTGAATGCTAAATTGATTAGAAGTTGAGGTTTAATTAATGCAATCCCGAATAGGTTGAATTTCCTAAGTTTTGCTTGAGTTTTTGGTTGTTTTTGGAGTGTTTTTGGTGATCTGTTGTACCTGGAAGTATAAGGACGTGTTTGTGATCATTTTGGATGTTAATTGATGTTTAAAAATGGTTAGAAGTGATGGATCTTGGCTGGGTTAAGTTTTGGTAATGTTTGGAGGTGATTTCGGTTGTGTTTGGTAGCCGAATTGTTGGTTGTGTGATGAGCAGCGAGTTTGGTTGTGTGGCTGTTGTTCTTAATGCATAATGATGCATTAATGTGCTGTTTTTGTGTGCTTGAAACAGGGGAGTTTGATCCGTGAGCTTTAGAGGTGTTGCGGAAGGTTTCGGATGCTTGGAAGGCTTGGTGGCTAGCCTTGTTTTGTGTATCGGTGAGTGAAGTTGGGTTTTCAGCTTTTAAACCAAGGTTTGAAGGTTTTTGGGAGCTTAGTGTAAGTCTAAACAACTTTGCTAAGCTCAAGAGTAAGTAAATGGTTTTTCGCTCTTGAATTATGATTGTGAAATTGGCTATTAAGCAATTGTGGTTGATGATTGGAATGCATGTGTTTTGCATGGTTTAAATCTGTTTTGAAAGCATATTTTAGCATGGTTTAATGCTGGTTTTGAAAGCCATATGTGAAGGATGCTCAAGGTAAAAGATCCTTGGTTTTATACATTGGAAATGTGGATTTGATGCATGGTGTTGCATGTTGTTCAATGGCTTTGTTTAATGCTTTAAAACAGTGAATTAATGTTGGTAAATGATGGTTTTTGCATATTGGTTATGCATGTGAAACATTGGACTAATGTGGTAAGGTGGTTATATTGGCAAGTGATGTAAATGGTTCTTGGTTCTTTGATCGGATATAGTTAGCCGGCTATAGGATTGGGTGCACCGTGAATTAAGTCGCCTTGGAGGTGGAGTGGTCAAGAGTGGACCGGTAAACTCCCTTCAAGTATCCTAACGAGATGGTTGAGGTCATAATGGAGGTGTTGCCCATTCGAGGACCTTGGTTGAGCAAAGGTTATATGGTGTTTAAAAGTCCATATGTGAGAACCTTGTGCTTGTTGAGATCACAATGGCGGTGTTAAGTCCATGTGTGGATCTTGTGTAGGGTGTCCCGGATCTCGTTAGTGATGTTATACAACTACCAATCGGTGAATGCAAAGGTTGTATGGTGTTTAAAAGTCCATACATGGGAACCTTGTGCATGTCAAGGTTGTATGGTGTTTGAAAGTCCATACATGGAACCTTGGGGAAAGCTAAGGTTGTATGGTGTTTAAAAGTCCATACATGGGAACCTTAGGATGTTGAGGTCAAATGGTGTTTAAAAGTCCATTTGGGAGACCTTGGATTGGTAGGGTGTATGGAGCGTAGGGACAACGCTCGGAATCCGCGTATCCGATTGGGTGTTGAGTTGAAAAGTGAATGTGGTTGATCACTTGAAGGCCAATATGATGTTCTTGATTGTGATGAAGCATGAGATGCTTGAAATGATGCATAATTGCATGTGAAGCATGAGATGCTTGAAATGATGCATAATTGCATGTGAAGCATGAGATGCTTGAATTGATGCATAATTGCATGTGAAGCATGAGATGCTTGAAAAGATGCATGGTTGCATGGAAAGTGCATAATGCTTGTGAATGCATGGTTACTTGTTAGGTTGAACAAGTGTTGATTATCATTTGGAGAATGATGCATGTGAGCATGAAATATCTTTAGTGCATTGGAGTCTTGTTAAGACTTGTTTTGAAAGGCATGTGATGATGATGTTGTGGTTCATATATGTTGCCCTTGGTGTAATGCATGTGTTGGTTGGTTAGTGAAATGGTTTTAAAAGATTCTTGCTTGAATTGGCTTTCAAGTTTAAGAAAGGTATGTTGTGAAATGGGAGTGTTTTCCAAGGTTTTGTTTTAGCTTGCATATGGTGTTTATGCATGGTTTGGCTAAATGGTTGATTTTGCAAGTTATGCTTTGAAAAGGGTTTTCTTAGTTTGCTAAACTAAGGGTTGGTTTCCATGTATGTGCGATGCATGGTTTTGAGCTTGTTGTTGAAAAGGAGTTTTCAAACATGGCTTTGGTAAACAAATCGAGTTTGTTTTAAAAGTGATTTATGGCTCGCTGCATTGATGGTGTTTTGGTTTTGAGCATTCCTCACTAAGCATTATGTGCTTACGCTCCTTTTTGTCCATCAATGCAGATTCTTGAAGTTTGGACAGCGAGGAGCAAGGGATTCAAGAAGGACTCCACTTGAGATGTATGTCTCGGTTAATAGCTATAGTTAATAAAGGCAATGGGGTAGAATCTCTTGGGTTGATGTATGTGTTGGTTTATGTTCGGACAAGTATGGTTTTGTGTTGTTGATGTTGTTGAAACATGGTTTGGCTTATGAGTTTGAATTGGAAGTATGTTGTTTAAATGGTTGCTTGTGTTGGAAGCTTAGCCTTGAAATTGGGGCTTTTCATATATGTTGTGATTTTGTTGAATTGTTGATGCAAGTATGCCTCTTTTATGTTAAATTGCATGTTGGCAAAGTTTGGTGGCTTTTGGAGCATGATTGGATGTTTAATTGCATGTTTAAATAGGCAAAATTCTGCATTTTGTGCAGGGTGTTTCGGAACAGGGTGCACCGTTTCGGAACGGGTGCCTTGAAGCAGCCCAGGCGTCCGAAACGGGTGACACCGTTCCGAAACGGAAAGGCTACTGCCCGACCCCCGTTTCGG
Source organism: Hibiscus trionum (assembly GCA_030270665.1). Taxonomy (NCBI): domain Eukaryota; kingdom Viridiplantae; phylum Streptophyta; class Magnoliopsida; order Malvales; family Malvaceae; genus Hibiscus; species Hibiscus trionum. The sequence goes on from BSYR01000010.1 coordinate 15,702,537, forward strand.
TACCCGTTTCGGAACGGCCCCGCGTTTCGAAACGGGCTGTCTCCCGTTTCGGAACGGTTGACCGTTGGGGGCTGACAGTGGCAGTTATGTGTTTTAAAATGTTTGCATTTTGGTCCTGAATCTTGTATGTGCAATTGTATGAGTTTGAGATGTCCGTTTGAGCTGAAATTTGGCCGAGATGCATGAAACATGATTAATTTTAAGTTGGTAACTTAAAATCTGGTTAAGGCCTCAAAGTTTTCAGAATTTACAATTTGGTCCCTAAAGTTGTGTTTTGTGCAATTGGGTCCCTGAATGATCTCTGATGGTTGTGATCTTTGAGTATGATGTTTGTGTGATCACATCTAGGGTTAATGAGCATCTAGACAAGATTAAAAAGAAAAAAAGGGTCGTTAATCAAGGTTGACTTTCGGGTTGACTTTGGTTTTCCCCGTGTAATCTTCTTAATTCGGGCCAACCGTCTAGGCCGGGTTAAGGCGGTTACAAACGACATACTTAAAAAATAGAGGTTTTGAGAACAATTTTAAAAAGGCATTTTAGATCGGGGTACGAATGCCAACGCAGAGTTTTCAAATAGGCTTTAATCTCAAATTTCTAGGAACGAGTATGATCACGATCGGTCGCTAATCTAGAGCTCATACGAGGTGGCATAGTAATTTATCTACAAAAGGGAAAATCCTAGAATTAGGGTTGGTACTTGGAGTTTCTATTCAAAACATATCTTTAATTCTTTAAAATAATAAATTTATCAGAAAATCCCATTTTGCCCCAAAACATTTAATATGCATACAAAAATCATTTTCGGCTCAAAATTTTAAGTGAGCCTCAGAGTCCGAGGGTTGAACTTAGCTCTGATACCACTAAATGTAACCCCCTAAACTCGACCTAGAATAAAAAACCGAATTTAAGAAGTCACATTCGAAAACTTAATCCTCAAGAAATTCAATTTTGGATATTATATTTTAACTTAAAATAAAATAATAAAGATTTAATAAATATCTTGTAGTAAATAAAAATATAAATATCATAATAAATATTAGATTGTTTATATAAAATCTCTGAAATAAAATCATAGTAAAAGAATTCTAGAAAAATAATCTCAGAACATATTTATTCTCAAAGTATGAAATTACATCAATGTCTCAAAATAATAGTTAATAATCTGAATAACTAATGTAATGCCCTGGTTTTTGGCTTAGAAGTTTTGGTAAAGGTTTTGAGCTCCGCTGAACCGGTTTCGGAGTTTCAGGTAAATTTGGGGGTGTAACACCCCGAAATCTGGTCTAGTCAGAATTTATTTCCGATGATCGGAAATCCTACATTGATGAAGCTTAAATATTTCATCGACTAGTTAATTATTGTTATTGAACCCTAATTGGGCTTAAAACATCATGTTTGAACTTTATTAAATAATATTGAGCTTTTAGTGGCTAAAATGGAAGAAGTGTAAGTTGGAGGGCAAAACTATAATTGTGTGAAAAGTGAGGGACTAACCTCGCGATTAGCCATCTTTAATTAAATTCTCCACTTAGTGGAGTTATCTAATGACTTTGCTTTGAATTAAAAATAAAACAAAAGGAAGTAGAGATAGTTTACCCCGAAAACATTCCCAAGCTAGCACCTCTCACTTTCATCATCTTCTCCAACTAAGCTCACACATCCATTAGTGGAATTTCAAGCTTTGCTATCTCTTCATTTTATCGATATCGAATCGTTGCTATCGATCGGGTAAGCTATATTCCTCAATCGGTTATTGGATTCCATGGATATTTTGAGTGTAATCTAATCTAGGGTTTTGACTATCCATGGATATCTCATCATTGTCTTCTCTTTTGAAGTCGGATATCAATTTTGATATAGTTATATTGATTTTGATATCGAAACATCAAACCTAATAAGTTTTCTATTAATTTTTCTAGCTCAAGAAGTGGAGAAAGAGGTTTCACTATCTCCTTCACAAGCTAGGAACAAATGGATTGCTATCCGAGAGCCTTGAAGCTTCAAATTGTAAGGTGAGTGTAGTCGAAGTCTCGGGTTTAGGCGAAAGGCCTTCCCAAATCTTAAATTGTTATTTTAGATTACTTCACTGACACTGCTATTGAAGCAATTGCATTAGATGGTTAATCGGACACTTTGGTAAGTGTCGGTAAGTTGCCATTGAACATTGGTTATTTTCATGGTATATTGTCATCGATATAAGAATTGTCATTGAATTGTTGCATTGAAATCATCGGACATTGATATTCGTACCAATTTATGAGATATGGATGTTGAGACATATATATTGATCACCGACAATATTGAATTCATTGGACATTGGTATATCATTGATTATTGAAATGAATATGTATTTTGCAACCTTGGATTGAAATGGACTCGGGATATAATTGGCATGCCATAGAATTCATGAGCTCAGTGTACGGGTGGACTACGGTCCTAAGGCTACGTCCTATATTGATTTGGCGAGGCGGAGGGATGTGTATTGTTATTGGTCACATTGGCGAGGCGGAGGGATTAGACCATTCATTGATTTGGTGAGGCGTAGGAATTTGCGTATCCACGATCTTGATTCAATCCAAGGACTACGAATGAAAAGAAACATGTTTATTACTTTATGCATCGTTGCATAGCATTGATAATGTTGGCATGGTATTATGTATCATTATAACCATGGAATTTCCATTACTTACATTGTTTGTGACTACCTCACTAGGCAAAGTATGCCTAACACATCTCATCTCATGCAATTTTAGGTTAAGGAGTTTTGTTCGTTGGAAGATCGGATCAGCCACCAAGACAAGTCACTACCATGCTACAAGTAATGTAATTATGACTTTTGAACTCCTAGGAAGGTGGCAAAGTAGTTGAACTAGTCATGCATGCCCATTTTGTTGTGTTGGTGCAATGTCTATTATGTAATTTGGTCATTGGCCCTAAATGGTCTTTTTGGTTCTTTTGGAATAGCTTAAAAATGCTTGATTAGCCTAAAAAGGTAAAAACATAGTAAACGTACTCGGATGATCATGAAACGTGACATGCTAGTAGCTTATATCTTTGAAAATTTGTGTGTGAAGTTTCGTTGCATTTGGACATCATATCATAGGGTAAATTGATCAAAAACCAGTAAAAATCTATCACTACATGCCTGTCCGTATCGAAACGTGTGATGTTGTTTCGGTACGGGTGCATATTATTGAACCTGAGATTATGGGTGTTCCGAAACGAAGTAATTCCATTTTGGAACATTTTTCCACTAGAAACCATTGTTTCGGTATATGTTTAAAGGGTATCGAAACGAGTCAAAGTCAAGGGTGGTCAATCCGTTCCGATACGGGTCAAGCCTGTATCGAAACGGTCTAAAGAGAACGATCAACATGGTTGACTCTCGTGTACTCGTTCCGAAACAACATGAGGTGTTTCGAAACATGGTTAGGTAAGTTAGTTAAAGACTCATAGGACAGTTTGATAATGTTACAATCTGGTCACTAAATTTTTGTAAAGTCAATTGATGGTGTTGTTGATTCCCGAATTGAATGAAATTTGGTAGACTTGACCCTTAAGTAATAAATTTTATTTTGGTAAAGTTATTCACATCGAGGGACCTCAACTGGTCAAAATTTACGAATTAGTCCTTAAGCTTATAAAGGTTATAAAAAGATCCTAGATTGATATTTGTGCCCCCTACTTGATTTTAGTGAGCTAGTAACTGCATTGGTAATATATTGTAAGTCTTCTATTGTTTAGTAATGTGTATAAAAATGAAACTTCATAATATCGATCATCGTATCATCCTCCAATAACACGCTTCGACCCGGTTTCTAACCAGACCGAGAAGGGGGTGTTACATTTGTGGTATCAGAGCTAGAGTTTAGTCGATTCTAGGACTAAACCGAAGTTTATTCCATTATTGTTGTGTTACTTTGCCACCTAGGAGTTTTATATTGTGTATATTGTGACTTATCGACTAATCTGATATTTCATATAGATATGTCTGAGACAAATGAAGCTCACATTGACGAGCTTGCCTCTGGCTCCTCGAAACATGGCGAGGAGATTAGGGGAGAAAATCCTCAAAATCCACTACAACCACAGGACCCTCCTGTTCAGGGTGCTGAGCCTGCTGCACATGCTGTCAGGCTGAATGCTATCAGTACATGGCTAACACGTTTAAGCAATTTAAGATTGCGATGCAAGCTACACCACCAGTTCAGCCTACCCCTTCTGTTGCTCAGTATGTCCGAGCCCCTGTGGACAAACTGGTTTCACACCGAGCCTATTCTTTCACCGGACAGGATGATGATAATCCTGAGATTGTTAAATACTGGCTGGATAACATCCTACGTATCCTGAATAAACAGTTGCAGTGTTCCGATAAGCACAAGCTAGAGTGTGTTATTGCATTGCTGACCGATGAGGCTCTTATGTGGTGGGAGACTATTATTCTTACTGTCCCTGAAGAATCGGTCACTTGGGAAATCTTTCTTAAGGAATTTCGGAACAAGTACATCAGCGGGTATTATCTCACGGAAAGGCGGAGCACTTTTCTTCACTTGAAACAAGGCGGGCGGCCTATCTAGCAGTATATCCAAAATTTCTGCAAGTATTGCCAATACGGAGCTGAGTTTATAAAGAAAGAATAAGACAAATGCCGAATGTTTATTGCTGGGTTGAGCGATGAGCTGCGACCTATGTTTACGGCTTTGGGTATCACCAACTTCCACGATTTGGTGAACCGAATTAAAGCAACCGAAGCAGCGCAGAGAGCTCAGAGAGGAAATATGTCTAGCAAATCTGAGAAAAGAACATGAAGCGATTCTCGACCTCCCAAGTGGAATAAGAAGGGCAAGTATCAAGGCCTGAGGCAAGCTTCATATTCACAGTCTTCCCGTACCGGGAACATTGAGAGACCGCAGACTATCACCGAGTCCTGGTCTAAGGTAGCTTCAGTTGAGAGTACTGGAGGTTCGAACCGGAGTGTTCAGCATCCAGTTTGTAATTTTTGTCAGAAACGACACCCAGCAGGATAGTGTCGCAAGCATACGGGAGCGTGTTTATTTTGTGGGGAACAAGGACATTTTATCAGGGATTGTCCTCAGTATCCCTCTAAGTCAGTGGCGGTGCACGGAGACATCACCTCACCAGCCCAATCCTTCAGAGGAAAAGGGCCAAGACAAGCACCATGGGTAACCTCAGGCAAGCCAGGCGGATCCGGGAAGCAAGGTAACAGGCAAGAATCGAAGGCCTCTACCCAGATGTATCATGTGAGAGGCCGGGAGGAGGATGACGAGCCTGATGTTATAGTAGATACTGTTATGTTATATGCACACTCATTGTATGTATTGATTGATTCTGGATCTACACATTCTTTTATAAGCCTGGAATTGGTTAAAAGACATAGGATGTCTAGTGAACCTATGGCAACAAAAATCTTCGTGACAAATCCGTTAGGTGATTGTGTTGTTCTAAGCCGTGTATGTAAGAATTGTCCGATATTGATCCAAGGAATTTCATTCCCTGCGGATTTCCTAGTCTTACCTATCCACGAGTTTGATGTGATTCTAGGCATGGATTGGCTTAGTAAACATCAGGCGTGGGTAGACTGCAGTAAGCGAAAATTGTATCATCGAGGCCTTGGCAAGGAAAGAATAATGTTGATGGATTCTCGAAACTCCATGTTGTGTGCGTTGTCTACAGAACCCAAGAATGAACCTCAAATCCATGATATCAACATAGTAATTGAATTTCCATATGTTTTTCCTGACGAACATCCGGGATTGCCCCCAACCCGTGAAGTGGAATTTGGCATTGAGGTGCAACCTGGGACTGCTCTAGTTTCTATTGCACCATATCGGATGGCGACTTTGGAGTTGAAAGAATTGAAAGCTCAAATTCAGGACCTTATGAATAAGGGTATTATTCAACCAAGCTCTTCACCTTGGGGAGCACCAGTTCTTTTTGTCAAGAAGAAGGATGGTTCTATGCGTTTGTGCATTGACTATAGGCAACTGAACAAAGTCACCATCAAGAATAAATATCCTTTGCCTAGGATAGACGACCTGTTCGACCAATTAAAAGATGCATATGTGTTTTCCAAGATGGATTTGAGGTCGGGTTACTATCAAATGAGAGTCAAGGAGTGTGATGTGCCCAAGACTGCTTTTTGTACGAGATATAGACACTATGAATTCTTGGTGATGCCTTTTAGGCTAACTAATGCACCTGCGGCTTTTATGGATTTAATGAATCGGGTGTTTATACCCTATCTTGATAAATTCATTGTGGTGTTCATAGACGATATCTTAATTTATTCCAAGAATGAATCGGAGCATCGAGATCATCTTCGTATTTTACTTCAGACTCTGAGAGAGAAACAATTGAATGCGAAGTTTTCTAAGTGTGAATTATGGCTCACTGAAGTTGCCTTTTTAGGACGTGTCGTATCAGCTTCGAGTATTCAGGTGGACCCGAAGAAAATCCAAGCTATTGTATATTGGCATCCACCGAAGAATATCAGTGAAGTCAGAAGCTTTCTTGGGCTTGTTGGCTATTACAACAGATTCATGAAGGGATTTTCTATGCTAGCCGCTCCTTTAACCAAATTACTGAGGAAGGAAGTTCATTTTGTTTGGACCGAGGTTCAACAATGAAGCTTCGATCAGTTAAAACAAGTTCTGACCCATGCACCTGTCTTGACCCAGCCTGAGTCTGGAAAAGACTATACAGTTTACAGTGATGCCTTGCATATTGGATTAGGGTGCGTATTGATGCAAGAAGGTAAGGTTATTGCTTATGCTTCGAAGCAACTTAAGCCACACTAGAAGAATTATCCCACTCATGACCTAGAATTGGCTGCAGTTGTCTTTGCATTGAAAATTTGAAGGCATTATCTCTACGGGGAGAAATGCTATCTTTTCACCTATCACAAGAGTCTTAAATATTTATTGACTCAGAAGGAGCTGAATCTTCGGCAACGGAGATGGATGGAACTCCTTAAAGATTATGATCTGGTTATTGACTATCATCCGGGCAAGGCCAATGTTGTAGCTGATGCGCTCAGCTGTAAACCTTTGCCTGGTAAGCATTAATAACAGACTTGATGTAACACCCGGGTTTAGGGGTTGGTGTTAAGAGAGTTAAATCGGGTTCGAGTTATTGGGCTTGTTTTAAATAAAAATGGGTTTTGTTTTTAAACTAAAAAGGTTTGAGTTTTCATTAAGGGCAAAATGGTAAATTTCTAAATAAAGGAAATAAGCTAAGTAAAAAAGGGACTTTTTACAAGTCACCATCTTCTTCATCCTTCAACCAAAAATCACGACCAAAACCTCCCTAAACCCCAAAACATTGTTCCATCCATTTCTTCACCGATTTCAAGATCTTTCATCAAGGTAAACATGTTTTTGACTTCTCCTCGTCTTTCTTAACATTTCTATAGCTTTAGATTTTCATAAACCCCATTTTTGTGACATTTCAAGTTTTCAAATTTTAAGAAAAAAGAGGAAGCTTTAATGGTTTTTCATTGGGTTTTTTATTTGTAAAGTTAATTTATGTTATACTCTTGCCCTTAGGTGTATCATATGTTAAAATGGTGGTGTTTTGTTGAAAATCCCGAAATGGGTTTTTGTGAGTGTTTTAAAAGGAAGAAAACTTGAGTTTTTGGGGTAGTTTTGTGAGGGATTGTTGGGCTGATGATATGGTGATGCTTGGGGGTTGTTTTGAACGTGTTTAATGATGATTTGGGTGTTGGAATCCATGGGTATTTGCTGGGTTGTATGTAAGTCCGAAAATGGATATTTTGGTTAGTTCTTGGTTTGGAAATATAGTGAAATGGTCTTGAGATTGTAATCTGATTTGTGGCAGTGGTTTTGTGGATGATTTGTTGAGTAATACACTGTTTTTGGTTGATTAGAAGCAAGGGAAATCGTTGGAGAAGCTTCGGGCTCGATTCCGGGAAATTTGGAGGCTTGATCGGCTATCTCGGTTTGCTTTAAGGGTGTTCGGTGAGTGGACTGACTTAAATGGTTTTAAATTGGTTCAAAGTGTGTGGTTGAGGTATTAGATTGTGCGTGGTAGGCCAATCTAATGTAAGGATTAAGTTGGTAGCTTAATTTCTCGTTGACTTTATGAGTTCTTGCTAAATGTACATATGTGATCTTGTGTTATATGAGTTCGTTTATGCATGTTGATATATATTGATGTTGCATAATGGTGATTGAGATGTTGTGTTGCATGATTGTGAAATCATGGTGAGACTTGTTTAGTATGTTGGCACTAGTTATAATTACCGGGTATAAATGATCGATCATTAGGATGAGTGTGCACACGGTAAGAGTCAAATTCGCGTGTGGCCTTGGTGATGTGTAGTCACCAAAGAGGAGTACGGTGAGGTAACATTTCACCGGAAAGTGTTTGTGATGATGAGTGAAATCCCATCTGTAAATGAAAACGGTGATGTGTGTAATCCCACCGGAAGGTAATATGGTTGTTTGAGTACGTTGGGGCGAAAATCCCAACGGAAGTTATCCGCATATCCGAGTAAGCTATATAGTTACCAATATACTTGTTTATGTGTGGTGGTTGTGATAAGATGTTCTATGCATTGTGCTTAGCATAACATGAGGTAAGATGCCATGTTCATGCATTCTCGAAGTAGTTGGCTATGTTGCTATGTTAGTGTAAAAGTAGGCCTTGTTGATGTGTATGGATACCATGCTTTGAACCATGTATTGTCGATATTTTTATAGAGCTCCCTCACTAAGCTTTCCAATGCTTACGCTCTCGTTTTCGGCAATGCAGATCATTAGTGTGGAAGTTAGCAAGGAGCAAGGAAGGGGCACCCAAGTGTGTGTGTGGTTGCTCAAGTATGGTTTTATTGAATAATGTAATAGTTAGCAATGTGGATGCTACGTGTTGAAGGAGCATGTGTTAGACTCATATGTTGTTATTGCTTTTGTGTTGAAGATTTGTATCTCATGTTTTATGGGTGCTTATGTTTTGTGTGAGAAGCATGTAAAACTTGTTATGTATTCTTATATGATTGATCATGCTTGTGGTAGGATGTAATGCCTTTAGATTGTATGTATGGTTGTTTTATGATTCTTTTTGTCTTGGAGCATGTTTGGGAATGTTTGAAGATGCAGAAAACTGTTTTCAGGGTCACTCTGAGTGTAGGCGTTTCGAAACGCCCGTGGTTGTTTCGGAACGGTAGTAGCTCCAGGGATACTCGTATTGGAACAGGAGTGGTATTGTTTTGATACGATTTGACACTGTGAGTTCCCGTTTCAGTATGCGTTTCGATACGATTTGCCTCTGTGAGTGCTTGTTTCAAAACCAGTTCTGAAACGTTTCGACACTAGAGACCCCCATAACGGAACAAAGTGGACCGTATCGGTACGGCCTGGTCTGGCTTTTAAACTGGAGACCCACATACCGGAACGAAGTGGACCGTATCGGTACGGCCTGGTCTGGCTTTTAAACTTGAGCCCGCGTATCGAAATGGGCAAGCCTGATTCGAAATGCAGGCCTATAAATTGGCTTTTTGGCATCTTCAAAGTTTCTTGGATGTTGTGTTTTAGTCCCGATTGTTTGTTTGCTTCCTTGTTAGGTTCGTGTGTATCTTTTATGTATGGTTTGGTTTCGTAAGCGTGCAATTGGAGTAACATGTCACATGGTTAATTTAAAGTTACCTTATGTTTGCTTGGATGTTTTCTATATCGTTTTCTGCTGACGTTTTCGCACATACGACTAAGTGTAACATTTAGACAAGATAATTAAAAGAATTTTTTTCTAGGGTTGCTAATCAGAGTGGAACCTTAACGGGTTTCACTTCGGTTTTCCCCGTGTAACCTGTTCGGACCGGTCTGTCAGCTAGCCCAGGACGAGGGGGTTACATTTGTTGGTATCAGAGCCTGAGGTTTTCGCGACCTCGAGAAGGTAAGTAAGGTAAGTTTGAAGTGTTATGTTGAAATGTATCGGTGTATGTTGTTTGGTGAGTCCTTTGCTATGATTGCTTGTTGTTTGCTTGCTTGCATGGTGTTTGAAAGCATGTTCTAGTACGGTAGTTGTGTTGAGGCGTAGTGTCGAGTTCTCATTGCTACTATTGCTTATTTGAAATGATATTGTAAAGGAATACTTGAGCACGTTGGACCCTTGCCTTTGCTAACTTAATCCTTGTGTGTTTGTTTGTTTGTAGTTGATATCTTGCTAGCCGTAAGATGAGACCTAGAGGCAGGCCTAGGATGGTTCATCCGGAACCACGGGCAGAAGCTCCGGAAGTTGAGCCGACTGTTGAGGCAGAGGCTCCTCCATCTCCTCATTCTTCTCCTCGTCAAAAGGGAGGTGAGGCGAGATGTAACACCCAATTTTGGGCTTAGAAGTTTTGGGTTTGAACCGGACCGGTCGGATTTTCGGTTCGAATATAAAAGGTGGTTTTAGGGAAAGCCTAGCTCGGGATGCATTAAAAATATGGAAAATATCCAAAAATCCGCTTTTAATATATATAAGAGAGTGGTGAAATCAATTTTACAAAATGAGGTTTGGAAATATGACATTTCGAGTTAGTTACTAAAATGTAATTTTTGAAAAGTTCGTGACTGTTTTAAAAGGGTTGAAACTTTGAATCTTTAAGGAGCTAATTTACCCAAGGGAGGATTTCTCCAGATTTTTCTTGATTTTTAAAGACTCATTTAGTGTTTAGTTAATAAAAAGAAAAGAGGAAAAAGTGATATTTTAGTTTCGTAACTAACTTTTACCAAAATTTTCCTATTTCATTTTCTCTCAAAATTCCCTCAGCCAAACACATTTCCACAGCAACTTTCCTTTTGATTTTCACACCTAAAGAAGAGTTTTCAATCCCCAAATGATTCCTAATCATTTCTACATCAAATCCTCACCATTCGCTTAATGAATTTTCAAGGATTTTGGCTCTAAACAAGGAGAAATCCACATTTAGAGGTATGAACGTCCTTCTCCTCTAAATACTCAGTTCTTTACTGAAATTCCCAAGTTCTCAATCCTTAAATTGAGTTTTATTAAAGGTTTTAATGTTGTGATCTTGATTTTGGCTTGAAATTCAAGATTTGGATTTAATTTTGAAGAAATTCGTATTGGATGTCTAAATGATGTGTAATTGAGGTTTAATCAATGCAATCCCGAATAGGTTGATTTTTCCTAAGTTTTTACTTGTGAAAATGGTGGTTTTTGGAGTGATTTTGGTGTTCTGTTAATGCTGGAGGTATAAGGACGAATTTGGGATCATTTTGGATGTTAATTGATGTTTAAAAATGGTTAGAAGTGATGGATCTTGGCTGGGTTAAGTTTTGGGAGAGTTTGGAGGTGATTTCGGTTGTGTTTGGTAGCCGAAATGTCGGATTTGTGTAGAGCAGCGAGTTGAGTTGTGTTGCTGGTGTTTTTAATGCATGATGATGCATTTACCCTCTGTTGTTATGTGTTTAAAACAGGGGAGAATGATCCGGAAGCAATAGAGGTGGCGTTGGAGGTTTCAGATGCTTGGAAGGCTTCTCGGCTAGCTTAGTTTTGTGTATCGGTGAGTGAAGTTGGGTTTTCAGCTTTGAAACCAATGTTTGAAGGTTATGGGAGTTTAGTTTAAGTCTAAGCAACTTAACTAAGCTCAAGAGTAAGTTTTCGGAAAAACTCTTTCTCTTGAATGAACCATGATATGGTTGGATGCATACATTTAATTTGCAAGTTTAAATTCTGTTTTGAAAGCATGTTTTAGAATGGTTTAATGCTGGTTTTGAAAGTGATGCGTTGAAGGATGCTCAAGGTAAGAGATCCTTGGTTTTGCACTTTGGAATTGTGGAATTGATGCATAGTGTTGCATGTTGTTTAATGGCTTTGTTTAATGCTTTAAAACAGTGAATTGATGATGGTAATTGATGGTATTGGCAAGTGATGTAAGTGGTTGCTGGTTACTTTAATCGGATATAGTTAGCCGGCTATAGGATTGAGTGCACCGTGAATTGAGTCGCCTTGGATGTTGAGGGGTTGTAATGGTACCGTCAACTCCATCCAAGTATCCTAGCGATTGAGAGAGTTGGTGTCACCACGATGGAGGATAGCTCTCGTGGGTGGGCTTTGTTAAGTGCCACCACGATGGAGGATGGCTCTCGTGGCTGAACCTTGTTAAATGTCACCACGATGGAGGATGGATCTCGTGGGTGGACTTTGTTAAGCGTCACAACGGTGGAGGGTTGCTCCCGTGTGTGAGCTTGGTTAAGGTGATTACAATGGTTGTGGTAGCTTCCATGTGTAAGCCTTGTGATGTGTCCCGGCTCTCGCTAGTGAGTTATACAACTTCCGATGAGTGATGTTGAGGGGTTGTGATTGTACCGTTAAACTCCATCACGGGTGTTGAGGGGTTGTGATTGTACCGGTAAACTCCACCTTGTGTTGTTCGGTTATGTGTATGAAGCGTGTGGGACAACGCTTGTAATCCGCGTATCCGATTGTGTCTTGAGTTGAGATGGTTTGTGAATTATCACTTGGAAGCCAATATAATGTTCTTGAATGTAATGAAGCATGAGATGCTTGAAATGTTGCAAAGTTGCATGGGAAATATGTAAATGATGCAAGAATGCATGTGATGTTTTTTTAAGCTTGAGCACTTGTATATTTTGCTAATGTAATGTGCATATGTGCGTAGAATCTCATAAATGCATTGAAGTCTTGTGGAGGCTTGTTTAGAAAGGCATGAAGTGTAAATGTTGCTTGGGTAGTTCATGTGTTGTGCATTTGTTGAATGCATAAGATAGTTGAGGGAACAAATGGTTTTCCAAAGATTTTGCTTGAATGGATCATTAAGCATGAGAAAAGCATGTTATGAAGAGGAAATGTTTTTCAAGGAATTTGAGTTTAACTTTGCATAAGGTGTTCATGCTTGGAAAGGATTTTATTGATGGTTTTGCAAGAATGTGCTTTGAAGTGAGTTATTTAGATTTTCTAAGCTAAGGGTCTGTTTTTATGATTGAGCAATGCATGATTTAAAGCATGTTGTTTGAAAAGGAGTTTCAAACAATGCTTTGGTTTATCGAATTTATCTACTTTTTAAGAGGTTTTATGATTTGCTGCATTGATGGTGTTTTGGTTTTGAGCATTCCTCACTAAGCATTATGTGCTTACGCTCCTTTGTGTCCATCAATGCAAATAAATGAAGTTGGGGCAGCAAGAAGCAAGGGATTCAAGGAGAGCTCCACTTGAGAAGTATGTCTCGGTTAATAGTTATAGATAATAAAGGCAATGGGGGGAGAGTGGTTTATATTGATGTGTAATGAGATTGTGTATGTTGGACAAGTTTGGTTTATGTTTTGAACTATGTGGTTTAACGCTTGCAACGTTTGAATCTTCTTATTCATAAGTCGTTATGCTATGCTTTTTGTTTTAAAAGCATGATTAAGTGATGGATGTGTTGAAAGAGTTGGTGCACCTAGGGGTTGTTTTGTATCTAGATTTTAATTCAATTTGGTAGTTATGATGCTTGGCATGTTGTTGATTTGTTGAGGATTGATTTAGAGTATGTTTGATGGTGATTAGATGGGTAAAAACAGGCTTTTCTACTGTTTCTGGGCAGGGTGTTTCGAAACACCCTTGCCTGTTTCGAAACAGGTGCATGATTTGGCCTGGGTGTTTCGAAACGGGTAGAGGTGTTTCGAAACACTTTGGATACTGCCAAGCCCCGTTTCTGAACGGTCAATTCCCGTTTCGAAACACTTGACCGTTGGGCATTGATTTGAATGGTTTTGAGGTTTGCAAGCTTTACATTTTAGTCCTGATTTTTTTATGTGCAATTGCTTGAGTTCGAGAGGTCCGTTTAAAGTGAAATTTGACAGGGAAGCAAGTAATATGACTAGTTTCTTAATGGTATCTTAAAAATTAGTAAAGTCCTCTTAATTTTCAGATTTTACATTTTGGTCCCTAAATTCGTATGTTGTGCAATTGAGTCCCTTATTGTTTTCCGATTGCTGTGATTTTTGAGTATGCTTATCTCAAGAGTATGCCTAGGTTTAATGTGCATCTAGACAAGTTTAAAAAGAAAAAAAGGGTCGTTAATCAAGGTTGACTTTCGGGTTGACTTTGGTTTTCCCCGTGTAATCTTTGTAGTTCGGGTCAACCGTCTAGGCCGGGCTAAGGGGGTTACTTTTGGTGGTATCAGAGCTGAGTTGCGAATTCTTGGGGAAATGGTAAATTGTTGTAATAAGTGTTTGATGTTTATTCTGATGTATGGTTGAAAGTCGGTTGAAATGTGTGTCTTTGAGCGAATTGTTGATGTTTTTATCATGCTTTTTGGTTATGAATCTTTATTGAGCTAATGTGAAATTGTACTGATGATATGCTGGTGTTGTGAGTTGATTCTATGAAAGATGAAAGTGTGATGGGTATGATATGTTGATGTTATGCTGTTGCGAGTGAATGTTGTTTGATGAGAGCATGATCGAAGTATGTTGATTGATATGCTCGATGTTGTGATAACCATGTTTTTATTGATTGTTATGTCGTGTAAAAGGGGAGAATTTGGGATACCCATTGCCTTATTATTATAGCTATTGTGTTATGTTGGAGTGGGAGTCTTGAATCCTTGCTTGAAGCTGGCCTGATCGTTTTGTTTGTTTTGTTATGATTGCTTGTTGTTAATAGCATGGTGGAATCGATGAGAGAATGGCAGTTGGGTGAGATGGTTGCTGCTTTAGAGCAGGTTGTTAAGTCTTGGAATCCATCTTTTGGTGGAGGTGTTTCGTCTCAGTCTTCAGTGCCTGGAGTTGAGGTAGTGAGGCAGGAGGAGGAAGCTGGTTCTGTGATGAAGGGTTCATCACCTATAGTTCAAGAGGTGTCGGGAACATCTCAGGCTGTGGTGAAAGTGAGGCCTGTAGACGTGCTGACTGTGGGACATGCGAGTTTGTCGAAGCAGTGTTTGTATGATTTGGGAGCTGTGGAGTATCGTGGTTCGACACCTGAGGCGTTTGAGGCTTGGTTAGCCAGTGTAATTCTGATTTTGGATCAGGAAAGGTGTGATTACGCCTGTAAGCTGGGAAGTGTTGTCTCATTGATGTTGGAGGATGCCTGTGCCTGGTGGACATCTGTGGCGGTGACAACGCATATCCACGATATAGATTGGGACTTCTTTGTGTCTGCCTTTTATGAAAGGTACCTTGGTGAGAAATTCCCAAGGGTTAAGCAACGTGGGGGTGTGGCTTCGGATTATAAAGGTGAGAAAAGTTTAAACAAGAGAGTTGTGGATACTGACCTCGGGAGCGGTCAGCGTAAGAGGTTGCGTGATAGAAGGTTTTGCTTGAATCGAAGCCTGGGTGGTAGTGCAGATGTGAGGCAAGTGCTACATGATCAAGGAGGAGTAACTCGGCTGCCGATGTGTGACCATTGTGGAAGGTGCCATGTTGGAGGTTGTTGGGGCGTGGGAGTTTGTTGGAACTGTGGTTCTAAGGAGCATGTGAAGCGAAATTGTCCTCAAGTGGTGAGATCAGCTTCAGTGGTAGCAAAAGGGTCTCAGAAGGGTCGTGGGCGCGGCTAAGACAAAGTTCGAAGGTGGCAGGAAGGGCAGAAAGGTGTGAGGAGCTTGGGGAATGAATCTTGTTGGAATTGTGGGTCTGCTGGGCATTTGAGACGAAATTGTTTGAAGTTGGCTCGGGGTAGCCAGGGTTCTTTACCGCAGGGAGATGGTGATGACCTTAATGTGTTGGCTGATGCTGCAGCGGTGCGGCTGGAGAATGATGGTTCTGAGAGGAAGAGAGCTCGTCCGTTGAAGCTCCGAGGCAGTGAGGTGTTTACAAGTAACCTTGTTAAGTAATCTTTGCCCTAGTTATCTTAGTTTTGTTTCGGTTTGGTTTTCCCTTACATAGTGGGTATGGTCTAATAGCTAGCATGTTTGGGGTAGTAGTTGGTGTTTTTTTGAAAACAACTTTAGTGTGAAGAGGGCATTAGTGGGTATTTTATGGTTAATGGGTTGTTAGAATGGTAGGGTTGGACAGGTTGGAAGTGAGATAGGAGGTTGTTCTTAGGCGGATTCTGAGGATGTTATTGGTGGGTGTGAACCGACATACATGCACAGTTAAAATCATTTGTTATATGTTATATTATATATGTTGGTACATGCATACATGCGACATAACATTAGAAGTTTTGCATACATGTACACAAGCATTGATAGGGCATATTGGTGACCATGCATACGAACGTTCACACTTGCTAATAGCTAGTTGGGTCCGTTAGTGTTGTGATAGAGTTAGGTTGGATGATGGGTTTTAAGAGTTGTTTTGGTGCTAGGAGAATGTTAGAAGTAATGGAGGGTATTAAGCGAGCTGTCAGTAATAGTGAGTGCGATATAGCATGTTGGCAGAAGGAAAGTGTTTTGGCGCTTAAAGAGTTTAGCGGTGTGGTGGTGAGGAGATTGCCGGTTGAAGTTAGAATCAGTCAAAGTGGTTCTGAATAGCTAGTAGAAGTGGTAGTTTCTTGGTGTTAAGTGATGTAGTAGGTTAGTGGATGTGTTTCCAGAATGCTGAGGTAACTTGGCATTGATGTTGTAATACAAGGGTTGTTTTTTGTAGGTGATGGTTCGTAGCAACCTTCGAAGAGTTGAGAAGAGGTTGTGTTAAGGGTTGTAGAAAAGGTTTGGCCTGGGTTGAATAGAAGTCTCATAATCTTAATATGTATGTATAGAATGGGCGGTGTCCTGGTAAGGCTAGTGTTGTAGTCAAAGCTTGAAGTGGAAAGGCAATGTAAGTTCAAGGGCCATTTTTGGTTGGACGGGTTCTTGTGAGAAGTGGTTGGCTAGTCGTGTATAAGTAAATCCCTTCTGAAGTCAGCTAGTGGTATGTGGAACGGCTGGCGGAGTCAAGGTTGGGGTTTTGTGACGTGATTTTCGAATGTTGGGTGAGTAGTCCTGGTGAGTCGTTATGGTAATGATAGTGGCGGACGTGAAGGAATTTCATCAATACGTTGAGAAGTTTGAGTAAGCAGTTGATGCTTAAGAATTTTTTGTTTTTGTGGTAATCTTTGAAAGAAGTTGAGTAGTTTTGCTAGGAGTTTTAGAAGCGGTGAAGGTTGTGGGTCACAGGGTGGCTGAAACTGGATGGGTTAGTATCACCGCGTGTGTGAGTTTTGAAAGTTATGAGTTAAGGTGAGTATGTTGTAAATTTGGAGGTTCTTCGGGTTGTTGGGGCTATGTGCAGTCCGGAAGTGTGAAAGGTTAAGCTGTGGTTAACATCTGAGTGTTCTGGAAATTGTGAACAGTATGTGGTGGTGTTGGGTTTGGTTATAGTGTAAGTTGATTTGTGGAGGAGTTGGTTTGTAGAGTTTTGTGTGGAGAGTGCTCAGTGGTGGTTAAGTCTCCTGTGTTGCTTTGTAGGTTGCCTGGAGAAGTTTGGTTGTGCTCTTTTCGCCAGTTGAAATTTCGAGGATGAAATTTCCTAAGAGGGGGAGAGTTGTAACACCCCAATTTTGGGCTTAGAAGTTTTGGGTTTGAACCGGACCGGTCGGATTTTTGGTTCGAATATAAAAGGTGGTTTTAGGGAAAGTCTAGTTCGGGATGCATTAAAAATATGGAAAAATATCCAAAAATCCTCTTTTAATATATATAAGAGACTGGTGAAATCAATTTTACAAAATGAGGTTTGGAAATATGACATTTCGAGTTAGTGACTAAAATGTAATTTTTGAAAAGTTCGTGACTGTTTTAAAAGGGTTGAAACTTTGAATCTTTAAGGAGCTAATTTACCCAATGGAGGATTTCTCCAGATTTTTCTTGATTTTTAAAGACTCATTTAGTGTTTAATTAATAAAAAGAAAAGAGGAAAAAGTGATATTTTAGTTTCATAACTAACTTTTACCAAAATTTTCCTATTTCATTTTCTCTCAAAATTCCCTCAGCCAAACACATTTCCACAGCAACTTTCCTTTTGATTTTCACACCTAAAGAAGAGTTTTCAATCCCCAAATGATTCCTAATCATTTCTACATCAAATCCTCACCATTTGCTTAATGAATTTTCAAGGATTTTGGCTCTAAACAAGGAGAAATCCACATTTAGAGGAATGAACGTCCTTCTCCTCTAAATACTCAGTTCTTTACTGAAATTCCCAAGTTCTCAATCCTTAAATTGAGTTTTATTAAAGGTTTAAATGTTGTGATCTTGATTTTGGCTTGAAATTCAAGATTTGGATTTAATTTTGAAGAAATTCGTATTGGATGATTGGACTCTGTTTTGAGATGTCTTTTTGATTTATTTTGGATGTCTAAATGATGTGTAATTGAGGTTTAATCAATGCAATCCCGAATAGGTTGATTTTTCCTAAGTTTTTACTTGTGAAAATGGTGGTTTTTGGGGTGATTTTGGTGTTCTGTTAATGCTGGAGGTATAAGGACGAGTTTGGGATCCTTTTGGATGTTAATTGATGTTTAAAAATGGTTAGAAGTGATGGATCTTGGCTGGGTTAAGTTTTGGGAGAGTTTGGAGGTGATTTCGGTTGTGTTTGGTAGCCGAAATGTCGAATTTGTGTAGAGCAGCGAGTTGAGTTGTATTGCTGGTGTTTTCAATGCATGATGATGCATTAATCCTCTGTTGTTATGTGTTTAAAACAGGGGAGAATGATCCGGAAGCAATAGAGGTGGCGTTGGAGGTTTCGGATGCTTGGAAGGCTTCTCGGCTAGCTTAGTTTTGTGTATCGGTGAGTGAAGTTGGGTTTTCAGCTTTGAAACCAATGTTTGAAGGTTATGGGAGTTTAGTTTAAGTCTAAGCAACTTAACTAAGCTCAAGAGTAAGTTTTCAGAAAAACTCTTTCTCTTGAATGAACCATGAGATGGTTGGATGCATACATTTAATTTGCAAGTTTAAATTCTGTTTTGAAAGTATGTTTTAGCATGGTTTAATGCTGGTTTTGAATGTCATGTGTTGAAGGATGCTCAAGGTAAGAGATCCTTGGTTTTGTACTTTGGAATTGTGGAATTGATGCATAGTGTTGCATGTTGTTTAATGGCTTTGTTTAATGCTTTAAAACAATGAATTGATGATGGTAATTGATGGTATTGGCAAGTGATGTAAGTGGTTGTTGGTTACTTTAATCGGATATAGTTAGCCGGCTATAGGATTGGGTGCACCGTGAATTGAGTCGCCTTGGATGTTGAGGGGTTGTAATGGTACCGTAAACTCCATCCAAGTATCCTAGCGATTGAGAGAGTTGGAATCACCACGATGGAGGATGGCTCTCGTGGGTGGGCTTTGTTAAGTGCCACCACAATGGAGGATGGCTCTCGTGGGTGAACCTTGTTAAATGTCAGCATGATGGAGGATGGCTCTCGTGGGTGGACTTTGTTAAGCGTCACAACGGTGGAGGGTTGCTCCCGTGTGTGAGCTTGGTTAAGGTGATTACAATGGTTGTGGTAGCTTCCATGTGTAAGCCTTGTGATGTGTCCCGGCTCTCGCTAGTGAGTTATACAACTTCCGATGAGTGATGTTGAGGGGTTGTGATTGTACCGTTAAACTCCATCATGGGTGTTGAGGGGTTGTGATTGTACCGGTAAACTCCACCTTGTGTTGTTCGGTTGTGTGAATGAAGCGTGTGGGACAACGCTTGTAATCCGCGTATCCGATTCTGTCTTGAGTTGAGATGGTTTGTGAATTATCACTTGGAAGCCAATATAATGTTCTTGAATGTAATGAAGCATGAGATGCTTGAAATGTTGCAAAGTTGCATGGGAAATATGTAAATGATGCAAGAATGTATGTGATGTTTTTTAAGCTTGAGCACTTGTATATTTTGCTAATGTAATGTGCATATGTGCATAGAATCTCATAAATGCATTGAAGTCTTGTGAAGGCTTGTTTATAAAGGCATGAAGTGTAAATGTTACTTGGGTAGTTCATGTGTTGTGCATTTGTTGAATGCATAAGATAGTTGAGGGAACAAATGGTTTTCCAAAGATTTTGCTTGAATGGATCATTAAGCGTGAGAAAAGCATGTTATGAAGAGGAAATGTTTTTTAAGGAATTTGAGTTTAACTTTGCATAAGGTGTTCATGCTTGGAAAGGTATTTATTGATGGTTTTGCAAGAATGTGCTTTGAAGTGAGTTATTTAGCTTTTCTAAGCTAAGGGTTGGTTTTTATGATTGAGTATTGCATGATTTAAAGCATGTTGTTTGAAAAGGAGTTTCAAACAATGCTTTAGTTTATCGAATTGTATCTACTTTTTAAGAGGTTTTATGATTTGCTGCATTGATGGTGTTTTGGTTTTGAGCATTCCTCACTAAGCATTATGTGCTTACGCTCCTTTGTGTCCATCAATGTAGATAAATGAAGTTGGGGCAGCAAGAAGCAAGGGATTCAAGGAGAGCTCCACTTGAGAAGTATGTCTCGGTTAATAGTTATAGATAATAAAGGCAATGGGGGAGAGTCTTTTATATTGATGTGTAATGAGATTGTGTATGTTGGACAAGTTTGGTTTATGTTTTGAACTATGTGGTTTAACGCTTGCAACGTTTGAATCTTCTTATTCATAAGTCGTTATGCTATGCTTTTTGTTTTAAAAGCATGATTAAGTGATGGATGTGTTGAAAGAGTTGGTGCACCTAGGGGTTGTTTTGTATCTAGATTTTAATGCAATTTGGTAGTTATGATGCTTGGCATGTTGTTGATTTGTTGAGGATTGATTTAGAGTATGTTTGATGGTGATTAGATGGGTAAAAACAGGCTTTTCTGCTGTTTCTGGGCAGGGTGTTTCGAAACACCCTTGCCTGTTTCAAAACAGGTGCATGATTTGGCCTGGGTGTTTCGAAACAGGTAGAGGTGTTTCGAAACACTTTGGCTACTGCCAAGCCCCGTTTCTGAACGGTCAATTCCCGTTTCGAAACACTTGACCGTTGGGCACTGATTTGAATGGTTTTGAGGTTTGCAAGCTTTACATTTTAGTCCTGATTTTTGTATGTGCAATTGCTTGAGTTCAAGAGGTCCGTTTAAGGTGAAATTTGACAGGGAAACAAGTAATATGACTAATTTCTTAATGGTATCTTAAAAATTAGTAAAGTCCTCTTAATTTCCAGATTATACATTTTGGTCCCTAAATTCGTATGTTGTGCAATTGAGTCCCTTATTGTTTTCCGATTGCTGTGATTTTTGAGTATGCTTATCTCAAGAGTATGCCTAGGTTTAATGTGCATCTAGAAAAGTTTAAAAAGAAAAAAAAGGGTCGTTAATCAAGGTTGACTTTCGGGTTGACTTTGGTTTTCCCCGTGTAATCTTCGTAGTTCGGGTCAACCGTCTAGGCCGGGCTAAGGGGGTTACACGAGAGCTGAGGGTGTAGGACCTCAGGTTGGCCAAGATCCGGCTGGTATAGATTTGGCTCCGTTAGTTCATGCTATAACTAGGGCATTCCAGGCAGCTGTGGCCGGGTGACAGGCAGTGGCACAACCTCAGGGTGAGGGCACCGATTTGCCACTTGAGAGGCTCCGTAGTTTGGGAGGTGAAGAATTCCGAGGGTTGGCACCCGAGAGATCAGAGGCTTTGTTTGATAAGACCGTTCGTATTTTGTCTCAAATGGGTTGTACTGGAGCACGCAGACTGAGGTGTGTTGTTTCTTTTCTTCAGAGTGATGCCTACACTTGGTGGGTCACCATTACTACAGGCATACCAGATGCCGAGGTTACGTGGGAGTTCTTTGTGTCTGCTTTTCGCAAGAAGTATCTGGGTCCCCGTTATCTTGATGAGAAGTGTAACCCCCTTAACCCAGCCTAGACGTTCGACCCGAATTAAGAAGATCACACAGGGAAAACCAAAGTCAACCCGAAAGTCAACCTTGATTAACGACCCTTTTTTTTCCTTTTTAATCTTGTCTAAATGCTCTTTAACCCTAGATGTGTTCACACAAACATCATACTCAAAGATCACAACCATCAGAGAACATTCAGGGACCCAACTGTACAAAACACAACTTTAGGGACCAAACTGTAAATTCTGTATATTACAGGGACTTCACCCAATTAAAAGTTACCAATATAAAATTAGTCATGTTTCATACTTCACTGCCAAATTTCAGCTCAAACGGACATCTCAAACTCATCCAATTTCAAAAACAAGATTCAGGACCAAAACGCAAACATTTCGAAACACATAACCGCCAGTGTCAGCGCCCAACGGTCAGGTGTTCCGAAACAGGTTCACCCTGTTTCGAAACGCGGGGCCGTTCCGCAACGCGTATCGGAAGTGGCACTGGCAGTAGCACAAACGTTCCGAAACGGGTCCATCCGTTTCGAAACACCCTGGCCTTTACAGGCCCCCGTTCCAAAACGGTAACACGCGTTCTGAAACGCCCTGCCCAGATTGCAGCATCCTTGCTGGTTAAATGCATCTTTGACCCACTAAACATGATCCGAATGCAACCAAACCACACCAGCAAGTCATATAACATACAAGAGACATATATGCATCAAAAACTAGATACATAACCACCCCTAGGTGCAACAACACATTAAACTCATTCAAGGCTCAATCATGCTTTTAAACAAGAAGCATAGCAATACAACTTAAGCATAGGGAGATTCAAACGTTGCAACATTAATCCACATGATTCAAAACCATAACCCAAACTTGTCCAACATACACAATCTCCTTAAACATCAACATAAGAGATTCTTCCCCCCATTGCCTTTATTAACTATAGCTATTAACCGAGACATACATCTCACTTGGAGTACTCCTTGAATCCCTTGCTCCTCGCTGTCCAAACTTCACTTATCTGCATTGATGGACAAAAAGGAGCGTAAGCACATAATGCTTAGTGAGGAATGCTCAAAACCAAGACACCATCAATGCAGCGAATCATAAAACCATTTTTAAAAGCAAGCTCGATTCGACAAACCAAAGCAATATTTGAAAACCCTTTTTCAACAACATGCTTTAAAATCATGCCTTGCACAAACATGAAAACCAACCCTTAGCTTAGGAAGCTAAGTAAACCTTTTCAAAACATAAACTTGCAAAACCATCAAATTAGCCATTCCATGCAAAAACACCATATGCAAAGCTAATTTCAAACCTTGGAAAACACTTCCACTTTACATCTTACCATTCTCATACTTGAATGTCATTTCAAAGCAAGAAACCCTTTTAAAACCATTTACTCAAACAATCAAACACATGCATTAAACAAATGCAACATATGAACCACATCATTAACAATTGCATCACATGCCCTTTAAAAACAAGTCTCCACAAGACTTCAATGCACTAAAGAGATTTCATGCACACATGCACAATTCTCAATAGATAATCAACACTTGTTCAAACCAACAAGTCAACAAGCATTCATAATACATTTTACACTATTCATGCAACCATGCATCATTTCAAGCATCTCATGCTTCATTATATTCAAGAACATCATATTGGCCTCCAAGTGATAACCAAATCCACTTTTCAACTCAACACCCGATCGGATACGCGGATCACAAGCGTTGTCCCCACGCTTCATACAGACTACCAATCCAAGGCCCTCCAAATGGACTTTTAAACACCATTTGACCTTACCGTTCACAAGGTTCCCATGTATGGACTTTTAATCACCATACAACCTTAACATTCACAAGGTTCCCATGTATGGACTTTTAAACACCATACAACCTTAACATTCACAAGGTTCCCATGTATGGACTTTTAAACACCATACAACCTTAACATTCACAAGGTTCCCATGTATGGACTTTTAAACACCATACAACCTTAACATTCACAAGGTTCCCATGTATGGACTTTTAAACACCATACAACCTTAACATGCACAAGGTTCCCATGTATGGACTTTTAAACACCATACAACCTTTGCATCACCGATTGGTAGTTGTATAACATCACTAACGAGATCTGGGACACCCTACACAAGATCCACACATGGACTTTACACCACCATTGTGATCTTATCAAGCACAAGGTTCCCATATATGGACTTTTAACCACCATATAACCTTTGCTTACCCAAGGTCCTCGAATGGGAATCTCAACCTCCATTATGACCTTAATCATCTCGTTAGTATACTTGGATGGAGTTTACCGGTTCACTCTTAACCACTCCACATCCAAGGCGACTTAATTCACGGTGCACCCAATCCTATAGCCGGATAACTATATCCGATCAAAGAAACCAAGAACCACTTACATCACTTGCCAATATAACCATCTTACCACATTAATCCATTAATTCACAAGCATAATCAAAATGCAATAACCACCATGAACTTTAACCAAGAACCAACCATGGAATTTTAAACACCATGTTGTTCTTAAATACACAAGGCTTACACAAGGACTTTCAACCACCTTTGTAACCTTAACCATCACTTACCAAAATGCATTATTAACAACAATATTCCACTGTTTTAAAGCATCACACAAAGCCATAAACAACATGCAACACTATGCATCAATTCCACAATTCAATGTACAAAACCAAGGATCTCTTACCTCGAGCATCCTTCACATATGGCTTTCAAAACCAGCATTAAACCATGCTAAAATATGCTTTCAAAACAGAATTTAAAACATGCAAATCATATGCATTGCAACCATCAATCACAATTGCTTAAAAAGCCAATTCACAACACAACCAAGAGCGAAAATCCATTTACTTACTCTTGAGCTTAGCAAAGTTTTTTAGACTTAAACTAAGCTCCCAAAACCTTCAAACCTTGGTTTAAAAGCTGAAAACCCAACTTCACTCACCGATACACAAAACAAGGCTAGCCAACAAGCCTTCCAAGCATCCGAAACCTTCCACAACACCTCTAATGCTCACGGATCAACTTCCCCTGTTTCAAGCACACAACATCAGAGGATTAATGCATCATAATGCACTAAAAACACCAGCAACACAACTCAACTCGCTGCTCATTGCAAAACCATCATTTCGGCTACCAAACACAACCGAAATCACCCCCAAACACTTCCAAAACTTAACCCAGCCAAGATCCATCACTTCAAACCATTTTTAAACATCAATTAACATCCAAAATGATCACAAACACGTCCTTATACCTCCAGGTATAACAGATCACCAAGATCACTCCAAAAACAACCAAAAACTCAAGCAAAACTTAGGAAATTCAACCTATTCGGGTTTGCATTGATTAAACCTCAATTTCTCATCAAGTTAACATTCAATTAACATCAATTTAACACCTCAACACACTGCCCAAACAGATCATACGAAAATTTGACCAAAATCAAGCAAATCTTGCATTTTAAAACCAAAAACCAAGATTCCAATTGCAAAACCTTTAATAAATCATAAATCAAGGATTGAGAACTTGGGAATTTCAGTAAAGAACTTGAAGTTCAGAGGAGAAGGACGTTCTTACCTCCAAACTTGAGTTTCTCCCTTTTTGGAACCAAAATCTTGAAAATCCAAGTAGCAAATACAAAGGTTTTGTTGAATGATTGATTAGAAATCAAATTAGGATTGAAATATGATATTTAGGTGACAAAAATCAGAGGAAAAGATCTGGAGAGAATGTGTTTGGTTTGAGAGAAAAGATGAGAGAAAATGGAAAATGGAAAATTTGGAAAGTTAGTTAGAAATGACAAAAATATCTTTCCCTCCTTTTTACTTTTATTTTAAACCATCAATAAATCATTTAATATTCTAGAAAATCTGGAGAAACTCCCCTTTGGGTAAATAGCTCCTTAAAGATTCAAAGTTTCAATCCTTTTTAAAACAGTCACGCAGTTTTCAAAAATTACATTTTGGTCACTAACCCAAAATGTCACCCTTCCAAACCTCGTTTTGCAAAATTGATTTCACAGTTCACTTATATATATTAAAAGAGGATTTTAGAACATTTTTTCCATACTTTTAATGCAACCCGAACTAGGCTTTCCTAAAAATCACCTTTTATATTCGAACAACACTTTGACCGAACCGGTCAACGCCCAAAACTTCTAAGCCCAAACCCGGGGTGTTACAACTCTCCCCCCCCTTAGGAAATTTCGTCCTCGAAATTTCAACTGGCAAGAAGAGCACAACCAAACTTCTCAAGGCAACACGCAAGGCAACACAGGGGACTTAACCACCACTGAACACTCCCTCTTCACAAAACTCCACCCAAACTCAACACCACCACACACTGTTCCCGAAACTTGTTCACATAGTGACTCCAACCAAACAGTTCAGCCACTATGTAACCCACAACCTTCACTGCTTCTAAAAACCTTTGCAAAACTACTCAACCTTTTCCAAAGATTTCCACCACAAGCAAGCATTCCCAAGCATCAACTGTTACCCAAACTTCTCAACGAATGCTGGCATTCCATCACATCCGCCGCTATCATTACCATAACAACTCACCAGGACTACTCACCCAAAATCCAAAAATCACATCACAAAACCCCGACCTTGACTCCGCTAGCCATTCCACACACCACCAGCTGATCTCCAAAAAGAATTCACTTACTCACAACCAGCCAACCACTTCTCACAAGAATCCATCCAACCAACAATGACCTTCGATCTTTCATTACCTTTCCACTTCAAGCTTTGACCACAACACTTGCCTTACAAGAACACCGCCCAACTTAAACATGCACATCACCATCTCAACTCCTCGAAGGTTGCTACGAACCAACACCCAAATAAACAACCTTTCTACTACCACATCCATGCCAAGATACCTCGGCACTCCGAGAACACATCCACTAACCTGCAACATCATCTAGCTTCCATAGAACCATCTCTTCCACAAGCTACTCATAACCACTTGACCGATTCTAACTTCCACCGGTACTCCTCACCACCAAACCACTAAACTCAACAAGCACCAAACACCTTCCTTCCACCACATACTATACCGCACTCACTATTACTAACAACTTGCTTAATACTCTCCACTACCTCTAACTTACACTCAGCACCAAAACAACTTCTAAAAACCCATCACCAACCTAACCCAACCACAACACTAACAGACTTGATTAGTTATTAGCAAGTGTGAACGTTCGTATGCATGGTCACCAACATGCCCTATCAATGCCTGATGTACATGTATGCAAAACCTCTAATGTCATGCTACATGTATGCATGGACCAGTACATATATAATATAACATATAACAAATGATTTTAACTGTGCATGTATGTCAGTTCACACCCACCAATAACATCCTCAGAGTCCGTCTAAGAACAACCTCCTATTTCACTTTCAACTTGTCTAACTCCATCATTTTAGCAACCACTAACCACAAGATACCCACTAAAACCTCCTTCACGTTTAAGATGTTTCAAAACAACAACAACATCTACTACCCCAACATGCTAGCAACAAGACCAAACTCACAACACAAGGAAACCCAAACCAAAACCAAACTAGGTTACTAAAACAAGGTTACCTGAAAACACCTCACTGCCCTGAAGCTTCAACAGACGAGCTCTCTTCCTTGCAGAACCATCATTCTCCAGCCGCACCGCTGCAACATCAACTAACACCCTGAGATCACCACCTTCTCCTTGCGGTAAAGAACCTTGGCTGTTCCGAGCCAACTTCAAACAATCACGTCTCATGTGTCCAGCAGCCCCACATTTCCAACAGATTTCATTCCCCAATTTCTTCACAACTTTCTGCTCTTCCTGCCACCTTTGAACCTTGTCTCGGCCGTGCCCCCGACCCTTCAGAGACCCTTTTGCTACCACTGAAGCTGATTTCACTATTTCAGGGCAATCTCGCTTCACAGGCTCTTTAGAACCACAGTTCCAACAAACACCCGCGCCCCAACAACCTCCAACATGGCGCCTTCCACAACGGTTACATACCGATAGCTGAGCTTCTACTCCTTGATCAAGCAACTCTCGCCCCAGATTTGCACTACCTTCACATTGCTTAACCCTTGGGAATTTCTCTCCAAGATACCTCTCATAAAAGGCAGACACAAAGAAATCCCAATCAATATCATGGATGTGCGATGACACCGCCACAGATGTCCACCAGGCACAAGCGTCCTCCAACATCAATGTGACAACACTTCCCAGCTTACATGCATAAACACAACCTTCCTGATCCAAAATCAGAACCACACTGGCCAACCAGGCCTCAAACGTCTCAGGTGTCGAACCATGATACTCCACAACACCCAAATCATGCAAACGCTGCCTCGACAAACCCACACATCCCACAGCCTGAGATATTCCCAACACCTCCTGAACAATAGGTGATGAACTCTTCATCACAGAACCAACCTCTTCCTCCTGCCTTACCACCTCAACTACAGGTATAGAAAACTGAGACGAAACACCTCCATTAAAAGGTGAGTTCCACACCTTAACAACCTGCCCCAAGGCAGCAACCATCTCACCCAACTGCCATTCTTTCACCGATTTCACCATACTATTAACAACAAGCAATCACAACAAAACAAACAAAACAATTAGACCAGCTTAAGCAAGGATTCAAACTCCAACTCCAACATAACACAATAGCTATATTAATAAGGCAATGGGTATCCCGAATCCTCCCCCTTTTACATTACATAACAGTCAACAAAAGCATGGATATCACAACATCAAGCATATCAACAACATATCCGATCATGCTTACATCAAACAACATCCACTCGCAACAGCATAACATTAACATATCATACCCATTACACTTCCATCATACATAACATCAGCTCACAACAACAGCATAAACCACATGAGCTCAACGAAGGTTCATGACCACAAAGCATGCTTGAAAACATCAACAATTTGCTCAGAAACACATGTTTCAACCGGCTTTCAACCATACATCAGGATATACATCAAACACATATCACAACAACTTACCGTTTTCCCCAAACATTCGCAACCT
This sequence comes from Hibiscus trionum, assembly GCA_030270665.1. Classification (NCBI taxonomy): domain Eukaryota; kingdom Viridiplantae; phylum Streptophyta; class Magnoliopsida; order Malvales; family Malvaceae; genus Hibiscus; species Hibiscus trionum. Next base: position 15,731,379 of record BSYR01000010.1, read on the forward strand.
GGCTCTGATACCACCAAATGTAACCTCCTTAACCCGGCCTAGACGTTCGACCCGAATTAAGAAGATCACACGGGGAAAACCAAAGTCAACCCGAAAGTCAACCTTGATTAACGACCCTTTTTTTCCTTTTTAATCTTGTCTAAATGCTCTTTAACCCTAGATGTGTTCACACAAACATCATACTCAAAGATCACAACCATCAGAGAACATTCAGGGACCCAACTGTACAAAACACAACTTTAGGGACCAAACTGTAAATTCTGTATATTACAGGGACTTCACCCAATTAAAAGTTACCAATATAAAATTAGTCATGTTTCATACTTCACTGCCAAATTTCAGCTCAAACGGACATCTCAAACTCATCCAATTTCAAAAACAAGATTCAGGACCAAAACGCAAACATTTCGAAACACATAACTGCCAGTGTCAGCCCCCAACGGTCAGGTGTTCCGAAACAGGTTCACCCTGTTTCGAAACGCGGGGCCGTTCCGCAACGCGTATCGGAACAGGCACTGGCAGTAGCACAAACGTTCCGAAACGGGTCCATCCGTTTCGAAACACCCTGGCCTTTACAGGCCCCCGTTCCGAAACGGTAACACGCGTTCCGAAACGCCCTGCCCAGATTGCAGCATCCTTGCTGGTTAAATGCATCTTTGACCCACCAAACATGATCCGAATGCAACCAAACCACACCAGCAAGTCATATAACATACAAGAGACATATATGCATCAAAAACTAGATACATAACCACCCCTAGGTGCAACAACACATTAAACTCATTCAAGGCTCAATCATGCTTTTAAACAAGAAGCATAGCAATACAACTTAAGCATAGGGAGATTCAAACGTTGCAACATTAATCCACATGATTCAAAACCATAACCCAAACTTGTCCAACATACACAATCTCCTTAAACATCAACATAAGAGATTCTTCCCCCCATTGCCTTTATTAACTATAGCTATTAACCGAGACATACATCTCACTTGGAGTACTCCTTAAATCCCTTGCTCCTCGCTGTCCAAACTTCACTTATCTGCATTGATGGACAAAAAGGAGCGTAAGCACATAATGCTTAGTGAGGAATGCTCAAAACCTAGACACCATCAATGCAGCGAATCATAAAACCATTTTTAAAAGCAAGCTCGATTCGACAAACCAAAGCAATATTTGAAAACCCTTTTTCAACAACATGCTTTAAAATCATGCCTTGCACAAACATGAAAACCAACCCTTAGCTTAGGAAGCTAAGTAAACCTTTTCAAAACATAAACTTGCAAAACCATCAAATTAGCCATTTCATGCAAAAACACCATATGCAAAGCTAATTTCAAACCTTGGAAAACACTTCCACTTTACATCTTACCATTCTCATACTTGAATGTCATTTCAAAGCAAGAAACCCTTTTAAAACCATTTACTCAAACAATCAAACACATGCATTAAACAAATGCAACATATGAACCACATCATTAACAATTGCATCACATGCCCTTTAAAAACAAGTCTCCACAAGACTTCAATGCACTAAAGAGATTTCATGCACACATGCACCATTCTCAATAGAGAATCAACACTTGTTCAAACCAACAAGTCAACAAGCATTCATAATACATTTTACACTATTCATGCAACCATGCATCATTTCAAGCATCTCATGCTTCATTATATTCAAGAACATCATATTGGCCTCCAAGTGATAACCAAATCCACTTTTCAACTCAACACCCGATCGGATACGCGGATCACAAGCGTTGTCCCCACGCTTCATACACACTACCAATCCAAGGCCCTCCAAATGGACTTTTAAACACCATTTGACCTTACCGTTCACAAGGTTCCCATGTATGGACTTTTAATCACCATACAACCTTAACATTCACAAGGTTCCCATGTATGGACTTTTAAACACCATACAACCTTAACATTCACAAGGTTCCCATGTATGGACTTTTAAACACCATACAACCTTAACATTCACAAGGTTCCCATGTATGGACTTTTAAACACCATACAACCTTAACATTCACAAGGTTCCCATGTATGGACTTTTAAACACCATACAACCTTAACATGCACAAGGTTCCCATGTATGGACTTTTAAACACCATACAACCTTTGCATCACCGATTGGTAGTTGTATAACATCACTAACGAGATCCGGGACACCCTACACAAGATCCACACATGGACTTTACACCACCATTGTGATCTTATCAAGCACAAGGTTCCCATATATGGACTTTTAACCACCATATAACCTTTGCTTACCCAAGGTCCTCGAATGGGAATCTCAACCTCCATTATGACCTTAACCATCTCGTTAGGATACTTGGATGGAGTTTACCGGTTCACTCTTAACCACTCCACATCCAAGGCGACTTAATTCACGGTGCACCCAATCCTATAGCCGGATAACTATATCCGATCAAAGAAACCAAGAACCACTTACATCACTTGCCAATATAACCATCTTACCACATTAATCCATTAATTCACAAGCATAATCAAAATGCAATAACCACCATGAACTTTAACCAAGAACCAACCATGGAATTTTAAACACCATGTTGTTCTTAAATACACAAGGCTTACACAAGGACTTTCAACCACCTTTGTAACCTTAACCATCACTTACCAAAATGCATTATTAACAACAATATTCCACTGTTTTAAAGCATCACACAAAGCCATAAACAACATGCAACACTATGCATCAATTCCACAATTCAATGTACAAAACCAAGGATCTCTTACCTCGAGCATCCTTCACATATGGCTTTCAAAACCAGCATTAAACCATGCTAAAATATGCTTTCAAAACAGAATTTAAAACATGCAAATCATATGCATTGCAACCATCAATCACAATTGCTTAAAAAGCCAATTCACAACACAACCAAGAGCGAAAATCCATTTACTTACTCTTGAGCTTAGCAAAGTTGTTTAGACTTAAACTAAGCTCCCAAAACCTTCAAACCTTGGTTTAAAAGCTGAAAACCCAACTTCACTCACCGATACACAAAACAAGGCTAGCCAACAAGCCTTCCAAGCATCTAAAACCTTCCACAACACCTCTAATGCTCACGGATCAACTTCCCCTGTTTCAAGCACACAACATCAGAGGATTAATGCATCATAATGCACTAAAAACACCAGCAACACAACTCAACTCGCTGCTCATTGCAAAACCATCATTTCGGCTACCAAACACAACCGAAATCACCCCCAAACACTTCCAAAACTTAACCCAGCCAAGATCCATCACTTCAAACCATTTTTAAACATCAATTAACATCCAAAATGATCACAAACACGTCCTTATACCTCCAGGTATAACAGATCACCAAGATCACTCCAAAAACAACCAAAAACTCAAGCAAAACTTAGGAAATTCAACCTATTCGGGTTTGCATTGATTAAACCTCAATTTCTCATCAAGTTAACATTCAATTAACATCAATTTAACACCTCAACACACTGCCCAAACAGATCATACGAAAATTTCACCAAAATCAAGCAAATCTTGCATTTTAAAACCAAAAATCAAGATTCCAATTGCAAAACCTTTAATAAATCATAAATCAAGGATTGAGAACTTGGGAATTTCAGTAAAGAACTTGAAGTTCAGAGGAGAAGGACGTTCTTACCTCCAAACTTGAGTTTCTCCCTTTTTGGAACCAAAATCTTGAAAATCCAAGTAGCAAATACAAAGGTTTTGTTGAAGGATTGATTAGAAATCAAATGAGGATTGAAATATGATATTTAGGTGACAAAAATCAGAGGAAAAGATCTGGAGAGAATGTGTTTGGTTTGAGAGAAAAGATGAGAGAAAATGGAAAATGGAAAATTTGGAAAGTTAGTTAGAAATGACAAAAATATCTTTCCCTCCTTTTTACTTTTATTTTAAACCATCAATAAATCATTTAATATTCTAGAAAATCTGGAGAAACTCCCCTTTGGGTAAATAGCTCCTTAAAGATTCAAAGTTTCAATCCTTTTTAAAACAGTCACACAGTTTTCAAAATTTACATTTTGGTCACTAACCCAAAATGTCACCCTTCCAAACCTCGTTTTGCAAAATTGATTTTACAGTTCACTTATATATATTAAAAGAGGATTTTAGAACATTTTTTCCATACTTTTAATGCAACCCGAACTAGGCTTTCCTAAAAATCACCTTTTATATTCGAACAACACTTTGACCGAACCGGTCAACGCCCAAAACTTCTAAGCCCAAACCCGGGGTGTTACAAGAAGAAGAGAGAGTTCATGGCTTTGCTTCAGGGTGGCATGACAATGACCGAGTATGAGATACGGTTTGTCAGAATGAGTCAGTATGCGTCCGAGCTAGTTCCTACTCAGAGGGAACGATGTGACCGTTTCCGTTACAGGTTGAGCGAGGAAGTGAAGATGTATACTTTGGCTACGGATTATACGGACTTTGATGTCTTGGTCACTAGGGCCAAGGACATAGAGCACAGTTTGGGTCTGACCAAACGTTCAGGTGGTTCTATTTTAGGGAAGAGGTCTGCTGACTTTGATAGAGTTGATGCCAAGAGGAATAGGGACAATAGGCATCATTTTGATCACAAACGTGGGGGTGGTAACCACGGTAGAGGCCATCAGGGCTAGAGAGCTGGTGGGCGTTTACCCGAGTGTGCTAGCTGCGGGAGGCATCACACCGGAGAGAGTTGGGGAAACTTTCATGCATACTGGAACTGTGGAGCTAGAGATCATCTTAGGCGTGATTGTCCACATCAGGCTGGGTTTGCACCGGTTCAGGTTCAGGCTCCTGCTAGAGCTATTGAGTATCTGAGAGGCCGTGGGCGCGATCGAGGTAACTTTCAGTCAAGAAACGATGGCCAGAGGAACGTAGCACATGTAGTTGCGGTTCAGCCGGAGGGCGGAGGTCAGGCTAGAGTTTATGCTCAGCAAGAGGGACAGAACGACGCAGATGTGATTGCAGGTAATTTCTCGATACAGTCTCTGAGTTTTCTTTCTTTGATTGACTCCGGGTCTACGCATTCATACATATTGAGAGAGCATGCAAAAATGTTGAATATACCTTGTGAGGTATTAGAGGTAGGTGTTAGTGTTACTAGCTCCTTTGGCGATACAAAAGTGGTTAGGAAGATGTACAGAAGGTGTCTGTTAATGGTTCAGGGGCATATATTTCCAGTGGACATGATGGATTTACCGTTTTATGGTTTTGATGTGATTTTGGGTATGGACTGGCTTACGGAGCATAGAGCTAGGATAGATTTCTAAACAAAGAGAGTCTACTTGAAGCTTGCGGATGACTATGAGATAGTTGTAGTAGGTGAGAATGTAAATTTCTTATCAAATGTTGTTTCAGCCTTAGAGGCTCAGAGGTTAGTTGAGTTGGGTTGTGAGGCGTACTTGGCCTACGTGATGAATCCGAACATGAATGAAGTTAGACCGCAGGATATCAGAACTGTGTGTGATTTTCCGAGTGTGTTTCCAAAAGAATTGTCTGGTTTGCCGCCTAATAGATAAGTAGAGTTTGCTATAGAGACATATTCAGATTCTGCTCCTGTTTCGATTGCTCCGTACCGTATGGCACCGAAAGAACTGAAAGAGTTGAAGACTCAATTATAAGAGTTGTTAGATATAGGTTTTATCCGTCTGAGTTCTTCGCCTTGGGGAGCTCCAGTATTATTTGTGAAGAAGAAAGACGGTAGTATGAGGATGTGCATTGATTATAGACAGTTGAATTAGTTGACAGTGAAAAACAAGTATCCCTTGCTGAGTATCGATGATTTGTTTGATCAGTTGAGAGGGGCATCAGTCTTTTCGATGATTGATTTGAGATCCGGTTATTACTAGTTGAAGGTAAAAGTGGTTGATGTACCGAAGACAGCTTTCAGGACTAGGTATGGTCACTACGAGTTCTTAGTTATGCCGTTTGGGTTGACAAACGCACCGGCTGCTTTCATGAATATGATGAACAAAATCTTCCATCAGTACTTAGATCAGTTTGTGGTTGTATTCATAGATGAAATTTTGGTGTATTCGCGTACCGAGGAAGATTATGACCGGCATTTGAGGTTAGTTTTGCAGACTATGCTAGACAACCAGTTGTACGCTAAGTTGAGTAAGTGTGAGTTCTGGATCAGAGAAGTAGTCTTTCTAGGACATGTAGTGTCAGCCGAGGGGATTAGAGTTGATCCAAGAAGATAGAAGCTATTGTTGAGTGGAAGCAACCAAAGTCTGTGACAGAGATTCGTAGTTTCCTAGGCTTAGCAGGTTATTATAGGAGGTTTGTGGATGGATTTTCAAGATAGCCGCTCCTTTGACAAAATTGCTTCAGAAGAATGTACAGTTTGAGTGGTCAGATGCGAGACAGCAAGCCTTTGAGAAATTGAAAGAAGCTTTGACCAATGCACCGATTTTGATTCAGGCAGAGTCGGGGAAAGAGTATGTAGTCTATAGTGATGCTTCATATGTAGGATTAGGTTGTGTGCTCATGTAAGACGGAAGATTCGTAGCTTATGCCTCGAGACATTTGAAGAATCATGAGCGTAATTATCCGACACACGACATAGAGCTAGTCGCAGTTGTGTTTGCCTTGAAGATCTGGAGGCATTATTTTTATGGGGAGGAATGCACAATGTATACGGATCACAAGAGTATGAAGTATATCATGACACAAAAAGAGTTGAACCTTAGGCAACGTAGGTGGCTAGAGTTTCTCAAGGATTATGATCTCACAATTGAGTACCATCCGGGTAAAGCCAATGTATTGGCAGATGCTTTGAGTAGGAAGGTAGATGTTGAGTTGAGAGCCATGTTTGCTAGTTTGAGCTTGTCCGGTGACAGTGGTTTAGTGGTCGAGCTTCAGGTTAGACCTACCTTAGGCCAGTTGATTAGAGAAAAAACAGTTGTTAGATAGATCTTTGGCACCTCACGTGTAAGATATAGCCGAGGGTAGACCATCAGACTACAGTTTCAGTGTTGATGGGGTCTTGTGTTTTAGAGGTAGAATAGTTGTGCCGGTTGATAGTGATTTAAGACGTACGATCTTGACCGAAGCACACAGTAGCCCGTTCGCTATGTATCCAGGTAGTACGAAGATGTATCGTGATTTGAAGAATGAATACTACTGGGTTGGTTTGAAGAAAGACATAGCCCATTTTGTGAGTAAGTGTATGGAATGCCAGAGAGTTAAGGCAGAACATCAGGTTTCATCAGGTTTGATGTAACCGTTGAGGATTCTAGAATGGAAGTGGGAAAATATCACCATGGACTTTGTTTTAGGGTTGCCTTTGACTCCTTCGAAGAAGAACTCAGTTTGGGTTATAGTTGACTGCTTCACAAAGTGTGCTCACTTTTTAGCTGTTAATACTACTTACTCCTTAGATAAGTTGGCCGATTTTTACATCAATGATATTGTGAGACTGCATGGTGTACCGAAGTCGATTGTGTCTGACAGAGATCTGAGATTTACAGCCAGATTTTGGGTGTGTTTGCATACTGCTTTGGGTACCCGATTGAATTTCAGTACGTCGTATCATCCTTAGTCAGATGGTCAGTCGGAGATGGTTATATAGATTTTAGAGGACATGTTGCATTGTTGCATTATTGACTTTCAGGGTACTTGGGAGAAACACTTGTCGTTGGTCGAGTTCGCATACAATAACAATTATCAGTCGAGCATTCAGATGGCTCCGTATGAGGCATTGTGTGGTAGAAAATGTAGAACTTCGATTTGTTGAGCCGATGCGGGTCAGAAGTTGTTACCGATGCCGGATTTGCTTAAGGGGACCACCGATGTAACGCCCCGGATTTGGGCTTAGAAGTTCTGGGCGTTGACCGGTTTGGTCAAAGTGCTGTTCGAATCTAAAGAGGTGAAATTAGGAAAGCCTAGTTCGGGTTGCATTAAAAATATGGAAAAAAATGTTCTAAAATCATCTTTTAATATAATTAAGTGAACTATGAAATCAATTTTGAAAAATGGGTTTTGGAAGTATGACATTTTGTCTAGTGACCAAAATGTGAATTTTGAAAGTTTGGTGACTGTTTTATAAAGAGTTGAAACTTTGAATCCTTAAGGAGCTATTAATCCAAAGATGATTTCTCCAGATTTTTCTAAGATATTTTAAGTCTAAAATCTGATTTTAAAGGTCATTAAAATTGGAGGGAAGCCATTTTGGCTATTTTTGGATTTTGTAACCAACTTTGCTAAACTTTCTTTCTCTCATTTTCTCTCAAACCAAACACTACTTTTCCAGAGAACTTGATCTGATTTCTTCACCTAAATTCCTCCATTCAACTCTCATTTGATTCCAAATCATTGTATCTTCAAATCTCTTCAATTGCTAAGTGTTTCAACAAGGATTTTCATTCCAAAAAGTGGAGAAACACAAGTTTGGAGGTAAGAACGTCCTTCTCCTCTAAACTATCAGTTCTTTACTGAAATTCCCAAGTTATCAACTCTTAATTGATGTTTAATTAAAGGCTTTTGAGTTTGGAATTGTATCTTGGCTTATAATGCAAGATTTGATGGTTTTCATGATTTTTCGTTAGATCTGATTGATCTGTGATTTGAGATGTGTTTTTGATGTTAAATGAACTCTAAATTGATAAGGAAATGAGTTTTGATTAATGCAATCCCAGATAGGTTGAGTTTCCTAAGTTTAGCTTATGTTTCTTGGATGTTTTTGTGGTGATCTTGTGGATCTGTTGTTGCTGGAGGTATAAGGATGTTTATAGGTTGTTTTTGGATGTTAAATGGTGTTAATGGATGTTAGGTTTTGCTGGTTTATGGCTGGGCTTTGTTGAGAAGTGGTTTTGGTGCAATTTCGGTTGTGTTTGGTGGCCTAAATTGGAGTGGGAATGAGAGCAGCGAGTTTGAGTGCTTTCATTGAAGCTTTTGATGCTTGATGATGCATTAAACCTCTGCTTTAATGTGTTTAATCAGGGGAGGCATCTTTGGATCCAAGAGTTGTTGATTCGGAAGCTTGATTTCGTGCTTCGGCAAGTGGCGAAGTGGAATCGGTGAGTGAAATTGGGTTTTCGGCTTTGAAACCAATGTCTTGGGAGCTTAGTTTAAGTCTAAACAACTTTGCTAAGCTCGAGCGTAAGTTTTCGGAATTTCTCTCTAGTGGTGGCCATGATTTTGTTGTGTTGCAAAATGATAATTTGCATGTTTTACTTACTGTTTTGGAAGCATGTTTTAGCATGGTTTTTGCTGATGATGTAAGCCATATGTTGAAGGTAACTCTAGGTAGGAGTTCCTTGCTTTCGTACATTGAAATGATGTGGTTTAATGCTTTTGAATGCATGATGAATATGGCTTGGTTTTATGCTTTAAAACAGTGATGTAAGTGATGAAAATGATGTATATTGGCAAGTGAGGTTTTAAAATGTTAAGGTCACTAAGGTGGTTAAAAGTCCTTGAGTGAGCCTTGTTTCCTATGAACATCAAGGTGGTTAAAAGTCCTTGGATGGTTCATGTTGTGGACACTAAGGTGGTTAAAAGTCCTTAGGTGATCCTTTTCTATGGTGTTTAAAAGTCCATAGGCCAAGGTGTTTAAAAGTCCTTGGGATCAAGGTGTTTAAAAGTCCTTGATGTGATGCATTCTATGGTGTTTAAAAGTCCATAGGCCAAGGTGTTTAAAAGTCCTTGGGGCCAAGGTGTTTAAAAGTCCTTGGGGTGAAAGTTGATGAACTTGTTTTTAAAGAAATGGAATTTATCACTTGTGGCCAATATGACATGTTATGATTTGATGCATGAGATGCATGTTTAAGTATGCTTTTGAGCATGTGTAAATGATGGTTTGAAGCATGTTTTATAAAGTGTTTTACAAATGCATTATTGGATGGTTTTATTGAGCATTCCTCACTAAGCTTTTGCTTACGCTCTCTCTTCGTTTTCCTTAATTCAATAATGCAGAGCATTAGAGACCTTTGAGGGCAGCAAGAAGGGCAAGAATTCAAGTGCAAGTAAAGCTCAATGTATGGAAGGTTTTTGTTAAACATTTTAGCTTTTGGGTGATTTGGCAATGGGGAAACCATGTGTATGTTTTGGGAGGTGTTTTGTACTCCCTAAGTATGTTTCTTGATGTTAAGATTGTTGGTCTTTGGTTTGGATCTTCATATGCTTGTTTTGGAAGTTTGGTGCTTGAATATCTAGCTTGTGTAGGAAGCATGCCTATAGAATTGGGGCTTTTTGCATATGATGATGTTTGGTTGAATTGATGATGCTAATATGTTATATATATGTTGATTTGCATGCTGGTAAAGTTTGGTGACATTCGGAGCATGATTGGTTGTGTAATTGCATGTTTAAAGTGGAGTTTTGGAGCAATCTGGGCAGGGTGTTTCGGAACAGCACCTACCGTTTCGGAACGGGTGCCTTAATCGTGCCCAGGCGTCCGAAACGGGAGGGGCCGTTCCGAAACGGAAAGGCCACTGCCAGACCCCGCGTTTCGAAACGGGCTGTCTCCCGTTTCGGAACGGTTGACCGTTGGGGGCTGACACTGGCAGTTATATGTTTTGAATTGTTTGCGTTTTGGTCCTAAATCTTGTTTGTGCAATTGTATGAGTTTGGGAAGTCCTTTTGAGCTGAAATTTCACAGGGAAGCATGAAACCTGATTAATTTCAAGTTGGTAACTTCAATTGGGATTAAGTCCTTATAATTATCAGAATTTACAATTTGGTCCCTAAAGTTGTATATTGTTCAATTGAGTCCCTGTTTGATCTCTGATGTTTGTGATCTTTTGGTATGATGTTTGTGTGATCACAATTAGGCTTAATATGCATCTAGACAAGTTTTAAAATGAAAAAAAAGGGTTGTTAATCAAGGTTGACTTTCGGGTTGACTTTGGTTTTCCCCGTGTGACTTTCTTAATTCGGGTCAACCGTCTAGGCCGGGTTAAGGGGGTTACATTTGGTGGTATCAGAGCTGAGTTCTCGAGTAATTGGGAATGTTTGTATGCATGATTGAAGTATGTATGCTATGAATGCTTGTTGTTTGAAAGCATGTTCAGTGGTTTGAAGTGTTGATGCAGTTGAGTTGTATGCTCTGATGTTGCATGTTGAGGGTACCCATTGCCAAACAAAAGCTAAAGGAAAGATGTTGTTTTGAAATGAAATTGAGCTTGAATACTTGGATTGCTTACCTTGCTGGGCCTGACTTTGTTTTATTTGTGTTGTGATTGCATGGTAAAAGTATGGCACCACGTAGAGAGTTAAGAGGTAATGCGAGAGCTACGGCTCCTAACGAGAATGAGAATGAAGAGCACACTGGTAGTGCTGTGTTACCCCCTCCTCCGCCTGGTGGTGGTGCTGGAGGTGCGAGAGCTGAAGCTGCAGCTGATGCTGGCGCTGGAGCTGCTGGACCAGAGGTTGGTCAGGGGCAAGCTATGCCTGATATGTCTGTTTTGGTACAAGCTATTGCGGGTGCTTTTCGAGCAGCAGTAGCTGGAGCTCAGGGAGCTGGGCATCAGGGAGATGCTGGATTCAGATTGCCTTTGGAGCGTCTGCGCAGTCTTGGAGGGACTGAGTTTAGAGGTTTGTCAGCTGAGAGTTCTGAGGCTTGGCTGGAAAGTACCAAGCGTATCTTGGGTCAGATGAGTTGCACGGAGGTGCAAAAGCTGGGCTGTGTTGTGTCCTTGCTGCAGGACGATGCTTATACATGGTGGACGACTACCATTTCTGGAATGGCTGAAGCTGATGTTACCTGGACATTCTTTTAGAATGTGTTTAAAAGAAGATATCTGGGAGTGAGATATCTGGATGAGAAAAAGCGGGAATTCATGTCTTTTACCCAAGGGAGCATGAGCGTAGCTGAGTACGAGGTACAGTTTGTACGGCTCAGTCAGTATGCACCGGAGCTGATACCTGATGAGAGGGCTAGGTGCGAGAGGTTTCGTTACGGTCTTGTGACAGATGTTAAGATGTATTTGCTGGCCGCCGAGTATGTTGATTTTGATGTGTTGGTGGGCCGAGCTAAGGACGTTGAGATGAACCTGAGTTTGTCTGCTAAGGGTGCTGGCAAGCGAGCTGCTGAGTATAGCTCCGGAAGTGGACGGAACAAGAGGGGACGAGATCAGAAGTATCAGTCCTCAGCCAGGAGAGGTGGTGGTGTGCCTGCTAGGGGTGGCGGTGCTAGAACTGATCCTAGTGCTTGTTGGATCTGTGGTTCCCGTGGTCACTTGAAGCGTGACTGTCCTCGTGCTGAGAGAGTGGCACAAGCTCCTGTTGCGGCTGTTGGTAACGGGTGCTGGAATTGTGGTTCTGCAGACCACATAAGGCGAGATTGTCCGAGGATGGCTGGTGAGCAGGTGCGTGCTCCTGTTGTTGCTGCACCACAGAGAGGTCGTGGGCGCGGCCGTGGTAATTTTCAGAGGAGAGAGGAAGGTGGCCGAGGGGTAGCTCATGTTGTAGCTATTCAGCCTGAAGGTGGAGGCCAAGCGAGGGTGTATGCTCAGAGAGAGGGCAGGAATGATGCAGATGTGATTGCAGGTACCTTTACTTTGCAGTCCTTGTCATTGCTTTCTTTGATTGATTCTGGATCTACGCATTCATATATTCTTCGTGAGCATGCTGAATTGCTTGGTTTGCCTGTTGAGTCTTTGGATGTTGGTGTTCGGGTCACTAGTTCTTTTGGTGAGACTGTTGTGACTCGAAAGTTGTATAGAAGGTGCCCTTTGGTTGTTCAAGAGCATGTCTTTCATGTTGATCTTATGGAGTTGCCCTTCTATGGTTTTGATGTGATCCTTGGTATGGATTGGCTTGCTGAGCATCGTGCTGTTGTGGATTGTGAGAATAAGCGTGTTTCGCTTAAGCTTGCGGATGATTATGAAGTTGTGGTGGTTGGTGAGAATGTGAAGTTTCTTGCCAATGTGGTATCTTCTTTGGAGGCGAGCAGGATGCTGAGGCAAGGTTGCGAAGCCTATCTAGCTTTTGTGATGAATCCTAGCTCTAAGGAGTTGAGGGTGCAAGATATCAGGGTTGTAAAGGAGTTTCCTGGTGTTTTTCCTGAGGAGTTGCCTGGTTTACCTCCTAACCGCGAGGTGGAGTTTGGAATTGAGCTGTATGAGAATACAACTCCTGTGTCCATTACTCCCTATAGAATGGCACCTAAGGAGCTGAAGGAGCTAAAGACGCAGTTGCAAGAGTTGCTTGATCGGGGTTTCATCCGGCCGAGTGTGTCACCTTGGGGAGCACCGGTCTTGTTTGTGAAGAAGAAGGATGGCACTATGAGAATGTGCATTGATTACCGTCAGCTGAACAAGTTGACTATCAAGAATCGGTATCCTTTGCCGAGGATTGATGATCTCTTTGATCAATTTCAGGGAGCTGCTGTGTTCTCTAAGATTGACTTGAGGTCAGGGTATTATCAGTTGAAGGTGAAGGATGTGGATGTGCCTAAGACAGCTTTCAGGACAAGGTATGGGCATTATGAGTTTCTTGTGATGCCGTTTGGGTTGACAAATGCTCCTGCTGCTTTCATGGACATGATGAATCGTGTGTTTCATGAATACTTGGACAAGTTTGTTGTGGTGTTCATTGATGATATCCTCGTGTACTCGCGTACTGCGGAGGAGCATGAAGAGCATTTGAGGATTGTTTTGCAAGCCTTGTTGGAGAATCAGCTTTATGCTAAGCTGAGCAAGTGTGAGTTTTGGTTAAGAGAGGTGGTTTTTCTTGGGCATGTGGTCTCAGCTGAGGGGATTCGTGTTGATCCTCAGAAGATTGAGGCGGTGATGAGCTGGAAGGTTCCTAAGTCTGTTCATGAGGTCCGTAGTTTCCTTGGTTTGGCGGGATACTACCGAAGGTTTGTGGATGGGTTTTCCAAGATTGCTGCTCCTTTGACAAAGCTGTTGCAGATGGATGTTAAGTATGAGTGGACAGAAGCGAGACAGCAGGCTTTTGAGAAGCTGAAGGCGGCTTTGACGCAAGCTCCTATCTTGATTCAGCCTGAATCAGGGAAAGAGTTTGTGGTTTACAGTGATGCATCCTATGTTGGTTTGGGGTGTGTGCTAATGCAGGAGGGTAAGGTGGTGGCTTATGCATCACGGCAGTTGAAAGTGCATGAGCGCAATTACCCTACGCACGATATTGAGCTGGCTGCAGTGGTTTTTGCTCTGAAGATCTGGAGGCATTATCTGTATGGAGAAAAGTGTACTGTGTACACAGATCACAAGAGTTTGAGGTATCTGATGTCTCAGAAGGAGTTGAATCTTAGGCAGCGGCGTTGGTTGGAGTTGCTCAAGGATTATGATCTGACGATTGAGTATCATCCTGGAAAAGCTAATGTTGTTGCTGATGCCTTGAGTAGGAAGGTAGCTGTTGAGTTGAGAGCCATGTTTGCTAGCTTGAGCATATCGCGTGATGGTGGTCTTGTGGCTGAGTTGCATGTGAAGCCCTCTATGGTTCAGTTGATCAAGGATAAGCAGTTGTTGGATGATTCCTTGGTGTCTCATGTTCAGGATATCGCGGAGGGTAGACCTTCGGATTTCTGTTTCAATGATGATGGTGTGCTGTGTTTTGGGAGTCGGATAGTAGTGCCCAATGATGCTGAGTTGAGGCGTGCTATTCTGACTGAAGGTCATAGTAGTCCTTTTGCTATGCACCCTGGTAGTACTAAGATGTATCGTGATCTTCGTGATGAGTACTATTGGGTTGGTTTGAAGAAGGACGTTGCGGAGTTCGTGAGCAAGTGTTTGGTGTGTCAGCGAGTTAAGGCTGAGCATCAGTTTCCTTCAGGTTTGTTACAACCGTTGAAAATCCCTGAATGGAAGTGGGAGAGGGTTACCATGGATTTTGTATCTGGTTTACCTTTGTCTCCATCGAAAAAGAATTCGGTCTGGGTGATTGTGGATCGCCTGACGAAGTGTGCGCATTTCTTGCCTGTGCATACTACGTTTTCTTTGGATAAGCTGGCAGAGCTGTACATTGCTGAGATTGTGCGGCTGCATGGTGTGCCTAAGTCGATTGTGTCAGATAGGGATCCGAGGTTCACATCGCGGTTCTGGCAGTGTTTGCATCAAGCTCTGGGTACAAGGTTGCATTTCAGTACATCCTATCATCCTCAGTCGGATGGTCAGTCTGAGCGAGTTATCCAGATTTTGGAGGATATGTTGAGGTGCTGCGTGATTGAGTTCCAAGGTTCTTGGGAGAAGCATCTGCCTTTGGTTGAGTTTGCTTATAACAATAGTTATCAGGCGAGCATACATATGGCACCTTATGAGGCTTTGTACGGGAGGAAGTGTAGGACTCCTCTTTGTTGGGCTGAAATTGGTCAAAAGTTGGTTTCGATGCCGGCTTTGTTGAAAGGGACCACAGAGAAGGTGAAGCTCATTTGTGAGCGGTTAAAGGCTGCTTCTGATCGGCAGAAGTCTTACGCGGATTTGAAGCGTAAGGAGATAGAGTATGCAGTGGGTGACCGTGTGTTCTTGAAGGTTTCGCCTTGGAAGAAGGTGATGCGGTTTGGCCGGAAGGGCAAGTTGAGCCCTAGATACATTGGACCATATGAGGTGGTTGAGCGTGTGGGTCCTGTTGCGTATCGGTTGAGGTTACCTCAGGAGTTGGAGAAGATTCATGATGTGTTTCATGTTTCTATGCTCCGGAAGTATAGATCTGATCCTTCGCATGTGATGCCTGTGGAGGAAGTGGTTTTGAATCCGGATTTGACCTATGATGAGGAACCGGTGAAGGTTCTGGATTCGGATAGCAAGGTTCTTCGTGGCAAGACCATTGAGTTGGTGAAGGTGCTGTGGAAGCATCGCGGTGTTGAGGAAGCCACGTGGGAGCGGAAGGAAGACATGCTGAAGCAGTTTCCTTATCTCTTTTCTTCAGGTAAATTTCGAGGACGAAATTTCTTAAGGGGGGGAGAGTTGTAACGCCCCGGTTTTGGGCTTAGAAGTTCTGGGCGTTGACCGGTTTGGTCAAAGTGCTGTTCGAATCTAAAGAGGTGAAATTAGGAAAGCCTAGTTCGGGTTGCATTAAAAATATGGAAAAAATGTTCTAAAATCATCTTTTAATATAATTAAGTGAACTGTGAAATCAATTTTGAAAAATGGGTTTTGGAAGTATGACATTTTGGCTAGTGACCAAAATGTGAATTTTGAAAGTTTGGTGACTGTTTTATAAAGAGTTGAAACTTTGAATCCTCAAGGAGCTATTAATCCAAAGATGATTTCTCCAGATTTTTCTAAGATATTTTAAGTCTAAAATCTGATTTTAAAGGTCATTAAAATTGGAGGGAAGCCATTTTGGCTATTTTTGGATTTTGTAACCAACTTTGCTAAACTTTCTTTCTCTCATTTTCTCTCAAACCAAACACTACTTTTCCAGAGAACTTGATCTGATTTCTTCACCTAAATTCCTCCATTCAACTCTCATTTGATTCCAAATCATTGTATCTTCAAATCTCTTCAATTGCTAAGTGTTTCAACAAGGATTTTCATTCCAAAAAGTGGAGAAACACAAGTTTGGAGGTAAGAACGTCCTTCTCCTCTAAACTATCAGTTCTTTACTGAAATTCCCAAGTTATCAACTCTTAATTGATGTTTAATTAAAGGCTTTTGAGTTTGGAATTGTATCTTGGCTTATAATGCAAGATTTGATGGTTTTCATGATTTTTCGTTAGATCTGATTGATCTGTGATTTGAGATGTGTTTTTGATGTTAAATGAACTCTAAATTGATAAGGAAATGAGTTTTGATTAATGCAATCCCAGATAGGTTGAGTTTCCTAAGTTTAGCTTATGTTTCTTGGATGTTTTTGTGGTGATCTTGTGGATCTGTTGTTGCTGGAGGTATAAGGATGTTTATAGGTTGTTTTTGGATGTTAAATGGTGTTAATGGATGTTAGGTTTTGCTGGTTTATGGCTGGGCTTTGTTGAGAAGTGGTTTTGGTGCAATTTCGGTTGTGTTTGGTGGCCGAAATTGGAGTGGGAATGAGAGCAGCGAGTTTGAGTGCTTTCATTGAAGCTTTTGATGCTTGATGATGCATTAAACCTCTGCTTTAATGTGTTTAATCAGGGGAGGCATCTTTGGATACAAGAGTTGTTGATTCGGAAGCTTGATTTCGTGCTTCGGCAAGTGGCGAAGTGGAATCGGTGAGTGAAATTGGGTTTTCGGCTTTGAAACCAATGTCTTGGGAGCTTAGTTTAAGTCTAAACAACTTTGCTAAGCTCGAGCGTAAGTTTTCGGAATTTCTCTCTAGTGGTGGCCATGATTTTGTTGTGTTGCAAAATGATAATTTGCATGTTTTACTTACTGTTTTGGAAGCATGTTTTAGCATGGTTTTTGCTGATGATGTAAGCCATATGTTGAAGGTAACTCTAGGTAGGAGTTCCTTGCTTTCGTACATTGAAATGATGTGGTTTAATGCTTTTGAATGCATGATGAATATGGCTTGGTTTTATGCTTTAAAACAGTGATGTAAGTGATGAAAATGATGTATATTGGCAAGTGAGGTTTTAAAATGTTAAGGTCACTAAGGTGGTTAAAAGTCCTTGAGTGAGCCTTGTTTCCTATGAACATCAAGGTGGTTAAAAGTCCTTGGATGGTTCATGTTGTGGACACTAAGGTGGTTAAAAGTCCTTAGGTGATCCTTTTCTATGGTGTTTAAAAGTCCATAGGCCAAGGTGTTTAAAAGTCCTTGGGATCAAGGTGTTTAAAAGTCCTTGATGTGATGCATTCTATGGTGTTTAAAAGTCCATAGGCCAAGGTGTTTAAAAGTCCTTGGGACCAAGGTGTTTAAAAGTCCTTGGGGTGAAAGTTGATGAACTTGTTTTTAAAGAAATGGAATTTATCACTTGTGGCCAATATGACATGTTATGATTTGATGCATGAGATGCATGTTTAAGTATGCTTTTGAGCATGTGTAAATGATGGTTTGAAGCATGTTTTATAAAGTGTTTTACAAATGCATTATTGGATGGTTTTATTGAGCATTCCTCACTAAGCTTTTGCTTACGCTCTCTCTTCGTTTTCCTTAATTCAATAATGCAGAGCATTAGAGACCTTTGAGGGCAGCAAGAAGGGCAAGAATTCAAGTGCAAGTAAAGCTCAATGTATGGAAGGTTTTTGTTAAACATTTTAGCTTTTGGGTGATTTGGCAATGGGGAAACCATGTGTATGTTTTGGGAGGTGTTTTGTACTCCCTAAGTATGTTTCTTGATGTTAAGATTGTTGGTCTTTGGTTTGGATCTTCATATGCTTGTTTTGGAAGTTTGGTGCTTGAATATCTAGCTTGTGTAGGAAGCATGCCTATAGAATTGGGGCTTTTTGCATATGATGATGTTTGGTTGAATTGATGATGCTAATATGTTATATATATGTTGAATTGCATGCTGGTAAAGTTTGGTGACATTCGGAGCATGATTGGTTGTGTAATTGCATGTTTAAAGTGGAGTTTTGGAGCAATCTGGGCAGGGTGTTTCGGAACAGCACCTACCGTTTCGGAACGGGTGCCTTAATCGTGCCCAGGCGTCCGAAACGGGAGGGGCCGTTCCGAAACAGAAAGGCCACTGCCAGACCCCCGTTTCGAAACGGGCTATGCCTGTTTCGGAACGGCCCCGCGTTTCGAAACGGGCTGTCTCCCGTTTCGGAACGGTTGACCGTTGGGGGCTGACACTGGCAGTTATATGTTTTGAATTGTTTGCGTTTTGGTCCTAAATCTTGTTTGTGCAATTGTATGAGTTTGGGAAGTCCTTTTGAGCTGAAATTTCACAGGGAAGCATGAAACCTGATTAATTTCAAGTTGGTAACTTCAATTGGGATTAAGTCCTTATAATTATCAGAATTTACAATTTGGTCCCTAAAGTTGTATATTGTTCAATTGAGTCCCTGTTTGATCTCTGATGTTTGTGATCTTTTGGTATGATGTTTGTGTGATCACAATTAGGCTTAATATGCATCTAGACAAGTTTTAAAAAGAAAAAAAGGGTTGTTAATCAAGGTTGACTTTCGGGTTGACTTTGGTTTTCCCCGTGTGACTTTCTTAATTCGGGTCAACCGTCTAGGCCGGGTTAAGGGGGTTACAACCGATAAGGTGAAGTTGATCTGTGATCGTTTGAAGACAGCTTTGGATAGACAGAAATCCTATGTCGATTTGAAGAGGAAAGAAGTTGAGTATGCCATGGGAGATAGAGTGTTCTTGAGAGTCTCTCTGTGGAAGAAAGTTATGAGGTTTGGCAGAAAAAGGAAATTGAGTCCGAGGTACATTGGGACGTATGAGATTGTGAAGCGAATCGGTCCAGTTGCTTATCAGTTACGTTTGCCGTCCGAGTTAGAGAAAATTCTCAATGTGTTCCATGTTTCGATGCTTCACAAGTATAGATCAGATCCACCGCATGTTATGCTTGTGGAAGAGATTGAGTTGAATCCAAACTTGGCGTACGATGAAGAACCAGTTGAGATATTGGCATCAGATAGCAAAGTGTTGTGTGGTAGACGGATTGAGTTGGTCAAACTGAAGTTGCAACGTCGAGGCGTGGAAGAGGCCACTTGGGAAAGAAAGGAGGATATGGTGAGGCAGCTCCCGTATCTCTTCCAGTCAGGTAATATTGAGGACGAAATTCCTTAAGAGGGGGAGAGTTGTGACACCCGGGTTTAGGGGTCGGGTGTTAAGAGAGTTAAATCGGGTTCGAGTCATTGGGCATGTTTTAAATAAAAATGTGCTTTGTTTTTAAACTAAAAAGGCTTGAGTTTTCATTAAGGGCAAAATGGTAAATTTATAAATAAAGGAAATAAGCTAAGTAAAAAAGGGACTTTTTACAAGTCACCATCTTCTTATTCCTTCAACCAAAAATCACGACCAAAACCTCCCCAAACCCCAAAACACTGTTCCATCCACTTCTTCACCGATTTCAAGAGCTTTCATCAAGGTAAACATGTTTTTGACTTCTCCTCATCTTTCTTAACATTTCTATAGCTTTAGATTTTCATAAACCCCGTTTTTGTGACATTTCAAGTTTTCAAATTTTAAGAAAAAGGAGGAAGCTTTAATTGTTTTTCATTGGGTTTTTTATTTGTAAAGTTAATTTATGTTATACTCTTGCCCTTAGGTGTATCATATGTTAAAATGGTGGTGTTTTGTTGAAAATCCCGAAATGGATTTTTGTGGGTGTGTTAAAGGGTAGAAAACTTGAGTTTTTGGGGTAGTTTTGTGAGGGAATGTTGGGCTGATGATATGGTGATGCTTGAGGGTAGTTTTGAACGTGTTTAATGATGATTTGGGTGTTGGAATCCATGAGTATTTGCTGAGTTGTATGTAAGTCCGAAAATGGAGATTTTGGTTAGTCCTTGGTTTGGAAATATAGTGAAATGGTCTTGAGATTGTAATATGATTTGTGGCAGTGGTTTTGTGGATGATTTGTTGAGTAATATGTTGTTTTTGGTTGATTAAAAGCAACGAAAATCATTGGAGAAGCTTCGGGCTCGATTCCGGGAAATTTGGAGGCTTGATCGGCTATCTCGGTTTGCTTTAATGGTGTTCGGTGAGTGGACTGACTTAAATGGTTTTAAATTGGTTCAAAGTGTGTGGTTGAGGCATTAGATTGTGTGTGGTAGGCCAATCTAATGTACGGATTAAGTTGGTAGCTTAATCTCTCGTTGACTTTATGAGTTCTTCCTAAATGTACATATGTGATCTTGTGTGATATGAGTTCGTTTATGCATGTTGATATATATTGATGTTGCATAATGGTGATTGAGATGTTGTGTTGCATGATTGTGAAATCATGGTGAGACTTGTTTAGTATGTTGGCACTAGTTATAATTATCGGGTCTAAATGATCGATCATTAGGATGAGTGTGCACACGGTAGGAGTCAAATTCACGCGTGGCCTTGGTGATGTGTAGTCACCAAGGAGGAGTACGGTGAGGTAACATTCCACCGGAAAGTGTTTGTGTGTGATGATGAGTGAAATCCCATCCGTAAATGAAAACGGTGATGTGTGTAATCCCACCGGAAGGTAATATTGTAACCCCCTCATCTCGGTCCGGGTGACTGACCGGTCTGAGTGGGCTACACGGGGATAACCAAGGCGAACCCCGTTAAGGTTCCACTCCGGTTAACCACCCAAGAAAAACTTTCTTTTAATTATTATCTTGTCTATATGCTTTAATACATCCTATGCGAATCAACGACAGCGGAAGCAACAAGCGAGGCGAAACAAACGAACATACAATTTAGAACAACCCATTTTAGCCTTTAAAGCAGGCCGTATCGATACACTAGAAGAGGGTATTGATACGCCTTACTAGGTCAACACCCCAAGGTCAAACCAGGGAGACCGTATCGGTACACTGGTTGACTGTACCGATACACCTTCACTAGTCAACTTCTCAAGGTCAACGATATATGACCGTACCGATACACCCTAGACTCGTACCGATACGCCAAAATCTCGTCAATATCTTCGTTTTCCAGAGAGGTTTTGGCGTATCGATACACCCCCATGTACTGGTACGCTAGGCCAAACTTGAGTCCCAAAGTGTAGGACCGTATCGGTACAGCCCTTGGGCGTACCGATATGCCCTACACTGCAACACTCAAATTTGTAGCAAAACGCAACAAGACTCGACTCTAGATGCAAGATAACACTCACCTAGCCACACACAAACATACATACAACATTCAACATCCATGGAACAGCACACGAGTCATTTAACGAATAAGGAGCATACGATCAAAGGAATCATACATTTACCATAAAGAGACATACATTGCATATTAAGGTTCATACCTTAGACAAAAACATGCACAATAGCATAAAGGTAAGGGCACTAGGCCAACATACAAGGCATAGCAAACCATAAACAAAACATCCACATAATACAGGAGTCTAAACATGCTCCTAACACAAACAACAACTCACATCCAAAATACTCAAATCCCATTGCTTGTCTATTACATCTTAACTTAAAAGTCCATACTTGTTGATAGCAAAAGCACAACTAGCACACTTGGAGGCCCTCTCCTTGCACAAGCAACCCACGAAGTAAGGATCTGCATTGTCGAACAAAAGAGAGCGTAAGCATAAAGCTTAGTGAGGATAAGCTCATAAAACAAACCTCGACAATGCAGGGTCCAAGCACGAGCAAGACAACCAAGGAAGAATGCATGTTTTCTTACCTTAGAAGCCACAAGAGTCAAATATAAATGATGCATGAACATAATATCAATATCATGCCATGCTCAACAAGTCCATAAACACAACCATATGGAAACACATATATCAAACGTATTGGCACCTAGCTATGACCCGAATACGCGGATAACAACCATTGGAACTCACATCCAACAACTCAACATTTACCTTACGATGGGATTACACTCATCATCGTTTCTCGCGGAGGGGATTCCACCCATCACCGACTAACATATAAAAGAAGATTTACAGGCGTACCCGTACTCCATCTTGATGACTACCGTCATCAAGACCAAGAGCGCATTTCGACTCTCGTGTGCACACTAAACATCCTAATGATCGATCATTGTACCCCAAGCATATTAGTGTCAATATTTAACTCATTTCATTTATCAACCTTACAACTTTCTTACCAATTTCCGTGCTAAGCACGTACTCACCACGATTTACCATCATGCACAAACCACATTCCACAACCACATGCATATCACAATGCATCAAACATCATGCCTCAACACACATGTATATCACAATATACATAACAACATTAAACACAATTAATAATGAATCAATAGGCATATCAACATTTAGAAGTTCAACCAAAGGTCTCCTAAACTAAGCTTGAGATTAGAATACCAATCTAATCCCAACTCTAGGTGGGTTTACCGAGCCCAACCTAGGTCTACAAGCTTAAACCAACATTTGAAAACCAATTAAACCAAGTTGAAATCATTAACCACTCACCGATTATTCCAAGCTCAACAACTCTAGCCGATCAAACCACCAAGTATCCAGATTCGTTCCCGAGGCTTCACCAACACAATTCCTTGCTTCTAAACATTCCAATACAATCAAAACAACCACATTTCAGTCCACGAACACTGTAGCAAACCCGGAACACAAACCAAGCATCAAAATCAAGCCAACACACTCCCAAAATCCACATTTTCGAGCAGCCCTATAGCACAGCCAAAACCCATCGATTCCAACACTTTTAACACACCTAAAAGCTTCCAAAACAACCCCCTAACTATCAACCAACCATCAGCCAACAATTTCTAACACAAAACAGCCCCAAAAACCAACCTTTGAACTCCATAAAACCCAAATCCGGGAATCATTATAAAACCATTCAAAATTTAGATATGTTGGACCTTATGGTTTACAAACAACTTATCTAACAACAATAAACCAAAAGCTTAGTAAAAAATCCATAAAGCTATAACCTTTATCAAAATCTTTGAAAAACTCAAAATATAGAAACATGGGTTTTATGAAAATGAAGACTAGAGTTAGATAGGAAATGGAAAGGACAACATAGAAACGAGTTTACCTTTGAAACATATTCAAGAATCAAGTAAGGGAGTAATGGAATAGTAAAATGTAAGGGGAGGGGGAAATGGCGTTAATTTGAAAGTGAGTGGGGAAGAAGATGAGCAAATAGTCATCTTCATTTGTTTTGTTTTATTTTTAAATACCAAGAGACCCATTTACCCTTAATGAAATAAGGTATTTACAATAGAAGGAAACTCATGGCTATTTGGTTCAAATTAAAATATGTCCAACACAATTTATTTTGAAAACAAAACCCAGAATATTATTTTAATTATTTAATTCACCCGACCCCCAAACCCGGGTGTTACAAATATGGTTGTTTGAGTACGTTGGGGCAAAAATCCCAACGGAAGTTATCCGCATATCCGAGTAATCTATATAGTTGCCAATATACTTGTTTATATGTGGTGGTTGTGATAAGATGCTCTATTGCATTGTGCTTAGCATAACATGAGGTAAGATGCCATGTTCGTGCATTCTCGAAGTAGTTGGCTATGTTGCTATATTAGTGTAAAAGTAGGCCTTGTTGATGTGTATGGATACCATGCTTTGAACCATGTATTGTCGATATTTGTTTTAGAGCTCCCTCACTAAGCTTTCCAATGCTTACGCTCTTGTTTTCGGCAATGCAGATCATTAGTGTGGAAGTTAGCAAGGAGCAAGGAAGGGGCACCCAAGCGCGTGTGTGGTTGCTCAAGTATGGTTTTATTGAATAATGTAATAGTTAGCAATGGGGATGCTACGTGTTGTAGGAGCATGTGTTAGACTCCTATGTTGTTATTGCTTTTGTTTTGAAGATTTGTATCTCATGTTTTATGGATGCTTATGTTTTGTGTGAGAATCATGTAAACATTGTTATGCATGCTTATATGATTGATCATGCTTGTGGTAGGATGTAATGCCTTTAGATTGTATGCATGGTTGTTGTTTTATTATTCTTGCTGTCTTGGATCATGTTTGGGAATGTTTGAGGATGCAAAAAATTGTTTTCAGGGTCACTTTGAGTGCAGGCGTTTCGAAACGTCCGTGGTTGTTTCAGAACTATAGTAGCTCCAGGGATACTCGTATTGGAATAGGAGTGGTGTCGTTTCGATACGATTTGACATTGTGAGCTCCCGTTTCAGTATGCATTTCGATATGGTTTGCCACTGTGAGTGCATGTTTCGGAACCAGTTCAGAAATGTTTCGACACTGGAGACCCCCGTACCGGAACGAAGTGGACCGTATCGGTACGACCTAGTCTGGCTTTTAAACTGGAGACCCCAGTACCGGAACAAAGTGGACCATATCGGTACGGCCTGGTCTGGCTTTTAAACTAGAGCTCGTGTATCGAAACGGGGAAGCATGTTTCGAAACGCAGGCCTATAAATTGGCTTTTTGGCTTCTTCAAAGGTTCTTGGATGTTGTGTTTTAGTCTCGATTGTTTGTTTGCTTCCTTGTTAGGTTCGTGTGTATCTTTTATGTATGGTTTGGTTTCGTAAGAGTGCAATTGGACTAACATGTCACATGGTAAATTTAAAGTTACCTTATGTCTGCTTGGATGTTTTCTATATCATATTTTGCTGACGTTTTCGCACATAGGACTAAGTGTAACAATTAGACAAGATAATTAAAAGAAATGTTTTCCTAGGGTTTCTAATCGGAGTGGAACCTTAACGGGTTTCGCTTTGGTTTTCCCCGTGTAACATGTTCGGACCGGTCTGTCGGCTAGCCCGGGACGAAGGGGGTTACACTTGAAGTTATATGTATTGTGAAGTACGTTAACTTATTGTAATATTTCTATATTGTAGCCCCTCGAGCAATTAACGCTCACTTCCGACTTCGGAAACATCAATGCCTTGTAGCTGAACTTCAAGTTTAGTCTACCATTGTTACGCGAATCAAGGATTTGCAAGAGCAAGATTCTGAACTTCAAACCATTGTCTCTAAGCTATCGGATAACCCTGACTTCAAAATTAATTCTGAATGACTCCTATGTTTCCATGATCGAATTTGTGTACCTAGCTATGAAACTCTTCGCACCGACATCCTTTCTGAAGCTCATTCGAGTTCTTTTTCTATTCACCTCGGGTTTGTGAAAATGTATAAAGACCTACGTGAACTCTATTGGTGGCCAGACATGAAACAGGCCATAGTTGATTACCTTTCAAAGTGCCTCACGTGTCAACGTGTTAAAGCAGAGCATAGCGCCCCTACGAGATTATTGCAACCTATTGATCCACCGAAATGGAAATGGGAAAAGAAAACTATGGGCTTTGTTAATGGTCTACCGTTAACTCCTGCAAATCATGATGCTTTTTGGGTTATCGTAGATCGTTTCACGAAGTCAGCTCATTTTATACCAGTTAGAATGGACTAAGGTCTCCCTAAGCTAGCTGACTTATACATCAAGGAAGTAATCAGACTCCACGGGGTACCTAAGTCTATCATCTCCGATCGAGATCCACGATTTGCTCTTGGTTTTGGAGAACCTTACAGGAGGCTCTGGGCACCAGAGTTAATCTAAGCACATCTTTCGACCCTCAATCTGACGGTCAGTCAAAAAGGGTAATTCAGGTAAATCATCAACAAATCTGTCTATTGAAATCCTAGAAATTTGCATTGTTATTGAAACCTCCCTATGCATATATTGGAAGACATGCTTCGGGCATGTATTATCGGTTTTGGTGGGACTTGGGAGAAATCTCTACCTCTTGTCGAGTTTTCTTATAACAATAGTTACCAAGTATCCATCCAAATGGCCCCGTATGAAACATTGTATGGTGGACGATGCAGAACCCCTTTGTGTTGGTCAGAGCTTGGTGAGGGTAAAATGTTAGGGCCGGGCCTGCTTCGCGAGACTGAAGAACGAATCACCATTATCCATGATCGTTTAAAAGTTGCTTTTAATCGGTAAAAAGCTTATGTTGATCTTAAAAGGAGAGACATTGAATATGAAGTTGGTGAAAAAGCCTTTCTTAAAGTGTCACCGTGGAAGAAAGTCTTGATATTTGGCAAGAAGGGGAAACTGAGTCCCAGGTTCATTAAACCCTTTGAAATCATTGAAAAGATTGGCCTAGTGGCATATCGGCTTATGCTACCCTTAGATTTGAGTAAAATCCACGATGTCTTTCATGTATGGATGCTTCGGAAGTATCGGCCTGATCCCTCACACATTGTTGAACCTGAATCCATAGAACTTATGTCAAATCTATCCTACGAAGAAGAATCGGTTCAGAATCTTGCTAGGGAAGTCAAGAGACTTCGCAACAAAACTGTACCGTTAGTAAAAGTGCTCTGGAAGAGCCATGTTGTTGAGGAAGCCACTTGGGAGCCTGAAGAGACTATGAAATAACAATATCTGCATCTCTTTAGTTCAGGTAAAAATTCGAGGATGAATTTTTCTTAAGGGGGAGAGTTGTAACACCCCGAAATCCGGTCTAGTAGGAATTTATTTCCGATGATAAGAAATCCTACATTGACGAAGCTTAAATATTTCATCGACTAGTTAATTATTGTTATCGAACCCTAATTGGGCTTAAAACATCATGTTTGAACTTTATTAAATAATATTGAGCTTTTAGTGGCTAAAATGGAAGAAGTGTAAGTTGGAGGGCAAAACTATAATTGTGTCAAAAGTGAGGGACAAACCTCGCGATTAGCTCTCTTTAATTAAATTCTCCACTTACGTGGAGTTATTTGATGACTTTCCTTCAATTGAAGGAAAGCTTTGAATTAAAAATAGAAACAAAAGGAAGTGGAGATAGCTTACCCGAAAACACTCCCAAGCTAGCACCTCTCACTTTCATCATCTTCTCCAACTAAGCACACACCTCCATTAGTGGAATTTCAAGCTTTGCTATCTCTTCATTTTATCGATATCGAATAGTTGCTATCGATCGGGTAAGCTATATTCCTCAATCGGTTATTGGATTCCCTGGATATTTTGAGTGTACTCTAAGCTAGGGTTTTGACTATCCATGGATATCTCATCATTGTCATCTCTTTTGAAGTTGGATATCGATTTTGATATAATTATATTGATTTTGATATAGAAACATCGAACCTAATAAGTTTTCTATTAATTTTTCTAGCTCAAGAAGTGGAGAAAGAGGTTTCACCATCTCCTTCACAAGCTAGGAACAAAGGGATTGCTATCTGAGAGCCTTGAAGCTTCGGATTATAAGGTGAGTGTAGTCGGAGTCTCGGGTTTAGGCGAAAGGCCTTCCCGGATCACTAATTGTTATTTTAGATTACTTTGCTAACACTGCTATTGAAGCAATTGCATTGGATGGTTAATCGGACACTTTGGTAAGTGTCGGTAAGTTTCCATTAAACATTGGTTATTGTCATGGTATATTGTCATCGATATAAGCATTGTCATTGAATTATTGCATTGAAATCATCGGACATTGATATTGATACCAATTTATGAGATATGGATGTTGAGACACATATATTGATCACCGGAAACATTGAATTCATTAGTATATCATTGATTATTGAAATGAATATGTATTTTGCAACCTTTGATTGGAATGGACTCGGGATACAATTGGCATGCCATAGAATTCATGAGCTCAGTGTACGGGTGGACTACGGTCCTAAGGCTACGACCTATATTGATTCGGTGAGGCAAAGGGATGTGCATTGTTATTGGTCATATTGGCGGGGCGGAGGGATTATACCATTCATTGATTTGACGAGGCATATGAATTCGCGTATCCACGATCTTGATTCAATCCAAGGACTATGAATGAAAAGAAACATGTTTATTACTTTATGCATCGTTGCATAGCATTGATAATGTTGGCATGAGATTATGTATCATTGTAACCATAGCATTTCCATTACTTACATTGTTTGTGACTACCTCACTAGGCAAAGTATGCCTAACGCATCTCATCTCATGCAATTTCAGGTTAAGGAGTTTTGTTCATTGGAAGATCGGATCGGCCGCCAAGACAAGTCACTACCAAGCTACAAGTAATGTAATTATGACTTTTGAACTCCCAGGAAGGTGGCAAAGTAGTTGAACTAGTCATGCATGCCCATTTTGTTGTGTTGGTGCAATGTCTATTATATAATATGGTCATTGGCCCTAAATGGCCTTTTTGGTTCTTTTGGAATAGCTTAAAAATGTATGATTAGCCTAAAAAGGTAAAAATATAGTAAACGTACTCGAATGATCATGAAACTTGACATTCTTGTAGCTTATATCTTTGAAAAATTGTGTGTGAAGTTTCGTTGCATTTGGACATCATATGGTAGGGTAAATTGATCAAAAACCAGTAAAACTCTGTCTTTACATGGTTGTCCGTATCGAAACGGGTGATGTCGTTTCGGTACGGGTGCATATTATTGAACCTGAGATTATAGGTGTTCTGAAACGAAGTAATTCCGTTTCAAAACATTTTGCCACTGGAAACCATTATTTCGGTACGAGTTTAAAGCGTATTGAAACGAGTCAAAGTCAAAGTCAAGACTGGTCAATCTGTTTTGATACGGGTCAAGCCTGTATCGGAACGGTCTAAAGAGAACGGTCAACAGGGTTAACTCTCGTGTACCCGTTCCGAAACAGCCTGAAGTGTTTCGAAACAGGGTTAGGTAAGTTAGTTAAAGACTCAAAGGACAGTTTGATAATGTTACAATATGGTCACTGAATTTTTGTAAAGTCAATTGATGATGTTGTTGATTCCCGAATTGAATGAAATTTGGTAGACATGAACATTAAGTAATAAATTTTATTTTGGTAAAGTTATTCACATCGAGGGACCTCAACTTGTCAGAATTTACAAATAAGTCCCTAGGCTTATAAATGTTATAAAATGCTCCTAGATTGATATTTGTGTCCCCTGCTTGATTATAGTGAGCTAGTAATTGCATTGCTAATATATTGTAAGTCTTCTTTTGTTTAGTAATGTGTATAAAAATGAAACTTCATAATATCGATCATCGTATCGTCCTCCGGTAACACGCTTCGACCCGGTTTCCAACCAAATCGGGAAGGGGGTGTTACAGGGGGAGTTCAGGGAAAACCCATTTCGAATGTTTTTTTTTAAAATGTGGAAAATTTATCTAAAATCCTTATTTATTATATATAAGGTGCGTGTAGAATTAATTTTGGAAAATGAGTTTCGGTAGTATGACATTTTAGTCCAGTGACTAAAATGTAAAGTTTCAAAATTGTTTTGGTGATTGTTTTGCAAAAGAATCAAAATGTTGAATGTGTAACACCCATTCACGGTCTGGTCGAGAACCGGGTCGGAAGGTGATATTGGTGTTCAATACAGTAATCAGTGCAACAAAATTTTCCTTTTAATAATAACCTTTAAGCCAATATCATACAATAACACAATACTTCAATATATTTTAGTCCAATAAATCTATACGAAGCAATAATTAATCAATCGAGGCTAAAATCACAATTGTTACGTGTATTAGGGACTAAACTATAAATTTAACAAATTAGGGGTCCTTCAATGAAATTGATTATACTAGATTGAAATTCAGTACAATATTAACATACATGTAAAATTTCATACAATTTGAAGTCCATTAGCTCATTCAATTTAATCTTTCAATATTTAGCGACTAAATTGTGAACCTTGCAATCTGTTTAATAAGCCTTTAACTAACTTAACTAACCCCGTATCAAAACACCCTAGGGATGTTTCGAAGCGGGTGGAAGATGGACAACCCATGTTGACTTTACCCTTTAGACTGTATCGATACGGGAGAGTCCTGTATCGAAACAGGTTGAGTTCTTTTGACTTTAACTTTGACTCGTTTCGATACGCTATAAACCCGTATAGAAACGATGGATTCCAGTGACAAAATGTTTCGAAACGGCCATGAACCGTTTCGGTACGCCCTATTCCTCAAGTTCAATTATGCTTACCCGTATCGAAACGCCGTCACCCGTTTCGATACGGCCTGACCTATAATAACAGATTTTTGCTGGTTTTTATTCGATTTGACCTACCGAACGATGTCCAAATGCAATGAAACTTTACACACAACATTTCAATGGTATAAACTACTAGCATGCCAAATTTCATGACCATATGAATAAGTTTACTATGTTTTGACCTTTATGAGCTAAGTATGCATCTTTAAGCCATTTTAAGCCAACCAAAAGGGCCATTTAGGGCCATCAAACATATTTTAACATATGCATCATACAAACATAACAAAATGGGCACAAACGACTAGTTCGACTACTTTTCCACCTTCCTAGAAGTTCTTAGGATCAAAATACATTACTTTAGGGCTCGTAGTGACTTGTCTTGCCTTGACTATCTGGTCTTCAAACACACGATCCTTTCAACCTGAAATGCATGAGATGAGACACGTTAGGCATACATTTCCTAGTGAGGTAGTCGTAAACAATATGAACAACAATTTATCAAGTACCTATATACATGATCTCATGCTCATCAATGTCAATGCTATGCGACAATATACAATGTTTAACATATGCATTTCATCCTTAATCATTGGATTGAATCAAGATAGTGGATATGCAAAATCCTACGCCTCGCCAAATCAATGAATGGTCTAGTCTCTCCGCCTCGTCAAATCAATATAGTTCATATCCTTAGGACAATAGTCCACTCGTACATTGAGCTCATGAAATCTATGGCATGCCAATTGTATCCAATGTCTATTCAAATCCAAGGTTTCAATATTCATTTCTATATTCAATGTTCAATGAGAATTCCAATGACCAATGATCTCAATATTATCAATGTCAAACATGTCTCGTGGTCAATGTTTCATGATTCAATACCAATATCAATAACCGATGATTTCTTTACAATGTTCCGATGACAATAGCTATATTAATGACAATGCACAATGATTATACCAATGACTATGTCTGATATTCAATAACAAACTTACCGACACTTACCATGGTGTTCGATTAATAATCCAATGCAACTTCTTCAATGATAATATTAGCGATATAATCTAAAACATCAATAAAAGGTTTAGGAAGGCTTTTCGCCTAATCCTGAGACTTCGACTACACTCACCATGACAATCCGAAGCTTTCAAGGCCCTTGGATGATAATCCCCTTTTTCCTAGCTTTGGATGGAGACGACGAAATCTCTTTATCAACTTCTTGAGCTAGGGAATCAAAAGAAGAATATTAGGATCGATATTACGATATCAAAATCAATATAAATATATCAAAATCGATAACTGATCTCAACATAGATGACAATGATGAGATATCTATCGATGGTCAAATCCCTAGCTTAGTATTAAACTCAATACATCCATGGAATCCAATAACCGATTGAGGAATATAGCTTACCTGATCGATAGTAACGATTCGATAACAATTAATCAAAGAAAAACAAAGCTTGGAGGTGCTTGCTTAGGTAGGAGATGATGAAGATGAAGAGGTAGGGAGGTGTTTGCTTACTTAATAATCGGGTATGTTTTTTTTATCACCTTTCAATATCTTTCCTTTTTATTTATTATTTCTCTCTTATAAGGCTTTCCTTAAGGTGAAGCAACTTCACCAGATTTCCCAACATTTGGGAGATTAAAATTTGAGGAGGGGTTAATCACGAGGTTATTCCCTCAACTCTCTCTATACTATGGTTTTGACCTCGAAGTTCTCAATTTCTACAATTTAGCCACTATAATATTTTCGATACTATTCAATAGAGTCCAATAACAATGATTTAACTCAATTAGAGTCTGATATCAATAATTAACTAGTCGATAAAATGTTTGGATTTTATCAATATGGGATTTCCGATCACCGGAACCTAATTCCGACTATACCGGATTTTGGGGTGTTACAACTCTCCCCCCTAAAAAATTTGTCCTCAAATTTTTACCTGAACTGAAGAGATGAGGATATTGTTGTTTCATGGTCTCTTCAGGCTCTAATGTGGCACCTCCAGAGCACTTTAACTAACGGTACAGTTTTGTTCCGGAGTTTCTTGACTTCTCTTGCTAGAATCTGAACTGGTTCCTCCTAGTAGGATAGGTTTGGTCGAAGTTCTACAGATTCAGGTTCCACAATGTGCGAAGGGTCAGAATGATGCTCCCGAAGCATCGATACGTGAAAAACATCATGGATTTTACTCAATTCAAAGGGCAACAATAGTCAATATGCCATAGGGCCAACTCTTTCAATAACTTCAAAGGGTCCAATGAATCGGGGACTCGATTTTCCTTTTTTGCCAAATCTTAAAACCTTCTTCCACAGTGACACCTTGAGGAAGGCTTTTTCACCAACTTCGTACTCGATGTCTTTTCTCTTGAGCTCTGCATAAGCCTTTTGTCGATCAAAGGCAGCCTTTAAACGATCATGGATAATGGTGACCCGCTCTTCAGTCTCTCGAAGCAAATTGGATTGATGCTTCATACGGTGCCATTTGGATTGATGCTTGGTAACTGTTATTGTAGGCAAATTCAACAAGAGGTAGAGATTTCTCCCAAGTTCTGCCAAAGTCGATAATGCATGCCCGAAGCATGTCTTCCAAGATCTGTATAGAAAGGTTCAATAACAATGCAAGTTTCTAAGATTTCAATGGACATATTTTTCGATGATTTACCTTGATTACCCTTTTTGACTGGCCCTCAGTTTGAGGGTGAAAAGTTGTACTAAGATTAACTCTAGTGCCAAGAGCTCCTTGTAAGGTTCTCCAAAACTGAGATTCAAATCGGGGATCTCGATCGGAGATAATAGACTTAGGTACTTTGTGGAGTCGGATTACTTCCTTGATATACAAGTCAGCTAATTTAGGGAGACCGTAGTCCATTCTAACCGGTATAAAGTGGGATGACTTTGTGAATCGATCTATAATGACCCATATGGCATCATGCTTCACGGAAGTTAACGGTAGACCACTAACAAAATTCATAGTGACCTTTTCCCATTTCTATTTCGGTGGATCGATAGACTGCAATAGCACGGTAGGAGCACAATGTTTTGTCTTAACACGTTGGCACGTGAGGCATTTGGAAATAAAATCAACTATGGACTGCTTCATGCCCGACCACCAATAGAGTTCACGTAGGTCCTTATACATCTTCACAGACCTAGGGTGAACAGAAAAAGAACTCGAATGAGCTTCGGAGAGAATATCGGTGCTAAGGGATTCATCATTAGGTACGCAGATTCGATCACGAAAACACAAGAGTCCTTTAGAGTTAATTCTGAAGTCGGGGTTGTCTGATAGCTTAGAGATAATGGATTGAAGCTCAGGATATTGCTATTGTAAATCCTTGATTCGTGAAACGATGGTAGACTAAACTTGAAGTTCAGCTACAAGGCAACGATGCTTCTGAAGTTGAAAGTGAGCGTTAATTGCTCGAGGGGCTACAATATAGCAATATTGCGATGAGTTAATATACTACATAATACATATAACTCCAAATTTATAGTCAATGCTTACCAGGAAAAGGTTTGCGGCTGAGCGCATCAGCTACAACGTTGGTTGTAGGGTGTGTATGTAACACCCCAAATTTGGGCCTAGATGTTTTAGAGTTGGAATCGGACCGGTCAGAAAACGGTTCGAATCTTAAAGGGAGCTTTAGGGAACACCTAATTCGGGATGCTTTAAAAATATAGAAAATATCTAAAAATCCTCTTTTAATATATGAAAGATTATGATGGAATCAATTTTACAAAATAAGGTTTGGAAATACTACATTTCGGTGTAGTGACCAAATCGCAGTTTTTACAAAGTTAACTAGTGACTGTTTTGTAAACGATTGAAACTTTGAATCTTTAAGGAGCTAATTTTACCAAAATATTTTCATCAGATTTTTCCTTAATTTGGGTGATTTTATTAATGTTTTAATTAAAGGAAGTGAAGGTTAATTCAATGAGAAACTACCTTTGAATATTCATAACTACTTTTCACAAATTTTCCCTCATTTCATTTTCTCTCAAATTCTTTTCAGCCAAACACATTCTCTCCAGCAATTATACTTTGATTTTCACTTCATTTGATGGGATTTCAATCTTCTTTTGATTCTTAATCATTTCCTCTTCAAATCCTCTTATTTTTAACATTGAATTCTCAAGAAAACTTGCCCAAATCAAGGAGAAATCATCCATTAGAGGTAAGCTTCGTCCTTCTCCTCTAATGATCAGTTCTTTACTGAAATTCCCAAGTTATCAATCCTTTGTTAATGATTTTTCAGTGGTTTTAATGTTAGAAACAAAAAAAAATTGTCTTAAAACTCAAGATTTTGGAAGAGATCTTGAAGATTTTCGTGGTGAATGATTGGGCTCTGTTTTGAGGTGGTTTTCTAATGTATTTTGGATGTAAATTGATGTTACAAATGAGGTTTTATCAATCAAATCCCGAATAGGTTTGGTTTCCTAAGTTTTGTATGCTAGAATGATGGTTTTTTGGGTGATTTTGGTGTTCTGTCATAGCTGGAGGTATAAGGACGAGTTTGTGGTGGTTTCTGATGTTAATTGATGTTTAGAAGTGATAGATCTTGGCTGGGTTTTGTTTTGGAAGAGTTTGGAGGTGATTTTGGTTGTGTTTGGTAGCCGAAATGTGGTTTTTGAGTAGAGCAGCGAGTTTACGTGTGTGGATGATGATTTCAATGCATGATGATGCATTAATCCTCTGCTCTTATGTGTTATAAACAGGGGAGACATCTTCGGACACCTTCGGTGTTGATCTGGGAGCCTAGATAGCGTTTCGGTAATCAAGCGAGACGTAATCGGTGAGTGCGTAAGGTTTTAGAAGTCCTTGAGGGACAAAGAATCAAGGTTTGGGGATTTAGGAAAGGTTTGAAACACCTTCCAAAGTCTGGAAGTAAGTATTGGCTAGATTGCTCTCTTAAATGTGGTGGTTGCCCCTAAAATGCTTTTACATGCTCATGGTTTGGGATAGATAAATTTTTACTATTTTTATGCATGTTTTATCGAATGAGATGATGCTTGAAATGATTTCATGAAGTAACATGTTGCATGATTGAGATTTGAGCTTTTGTTTAAAGCATTGCAAATGTTATGGTTTTGAAATGAGATGAGAATGTTTTGAGAATTGTTGCATGAAAAACAGTAGGTGAGATGATGATTTGACATAATATATTGGCATAGATGTTGAGATACTTACCGGATATAATTGATCGATCAATAGGAGGAGAGTGCACTATAAACTAAAATTTGTATGTGCTCTTTGGTTTAATCCAAAGGGAGAGAACAGATGATGGGCATTCCATTAGGTAGGACTTGGTGAAATACCCAAGCTTTGTGGCGATGAGAGATTCCGCCATGTGAGTACAGTGATGTGAGATTCCACCGAAAATTATGTTACTAGACGAGTGAGTACGGTGATGGTAGATGCCACCGGAAGTGTCTAGTGAGTTGTCCGCATATCCGAGTAATAATGAGATGTGAAATGCCAATATAAAATATGAAATTGTTTTGATTCACATGTACCTTTGATGAAATGATTTATGCTATGAGGAATGCATATGAGAATTTGTTTATGAAATGCTTTGGTGTTACAAGCATGAGAGTGGCTTTGCCATGAGTTTTGCATTAGTTTAAATGCATGAGATAGAATTGAGGTACATGTGTTTTCAAGGAGATGTTACTTTGAATGGTTTTCAAGCATGTGATAGAATGAGCATGTTGTTTAAAAAGCTTTTGAGAAAGTGTTTTCAAGAAATGCATTATTGAGTTGGTTTTCCTTAGAGCATGCCTCACTAAGCATTTGTGCTTACGCTCTCTTTTACCAATAATGTAGATAATTGAGTTGTTTTCGGGCATCAAGGAGGATAAGAACATCCAAGGAAGTACAAGCTCACGTATGGTGATGTTTTCATAAACTTTAGTTTTGATAAATGGCAATGGGAAACCAAGGTTGTATTTGGGAGATATGTTTGAACTCCCTAAGTTTGTGGCATGTTTATGTTGGCATTTTTAGGTTGTAAGTGGCCTTAAATGTTTGGTTTGATGTTGGGTTGCTTATATTGGTTTTGAGATTAAGAAGCATGCCTTTAGACTATGTGATTTTGTGTTTGATGCCATGCTTGTGCTAGAGAGTCCTAAATGTGTTCCTTAATTGTAAAATGGATTGCTGGTATGATTTGAGAATCTTTGAGGCATGTTTGAATGGGTTAAAGGGTGAAAAATAGCTATATCTGTTGTTTCTTGGCAAGGTGTATCGAAACACCCTCAATTGTTTCGAAACGGGGGCCTGTAATGGTCTTGGTGTTTCGAAACAGTTGAAGCTGTTTCGAAACAGTTTGGCTACTAGAGTGCCTTGTTTCGGTACTCGTCTAGGAACATACCCGCGTACCGAAATGGTCAACACCGTTTCGATACGTGCGTTTCGATACGGTGGGTAGGCGTTCCGATACAGTTGACCATTGGACACTGATTTGAATTGCTTTGAGACTTCATGCTTTACATTTTAGTCCTAAATGTTGTGAACGCAATTGCTTGAGCTTGGAATGTCTTTTTAAGATGAAACTTGACAGTGAAGCATGTAACATGATTAATTTCATATTGGTAATCCTAAAATCAGCGAAGTCCTTCTAATTTACAAAAATTACATTTTGGTCCCTAATCTTGTTAAAAGTGCAATCGTGTCCCTAAATGTTTTCCGATCGCTGTGCCTTTCTATACCATGTCTCGTGGGTATTCACATAGGCTTAATGTGCATCTAGAAAAGATTAAAAATAAAAAAGGGTCGTTAATCAAGGTTGACTTTCGGGTTGACTTTGGTTTTCCCCGTGTAATCTTCGCGGTTCGGGTTAAGCGTCTAGGCCGGGCTAAGGGGGTTACATTTGTTGGTATCAGAGCAAGGTTATTAAACAATTGGGGATTGGTATGTGGTTGTTGTATGTGATTATGCATGATTGTGTCTTTTCAGTGAAAGTTTGATGTATGAACATTGATGTGTGATTCAATTGAGATGATTTCGTGATGCTATGCTATGTTTGGAGTGTGGTTGGGGATCCCATTGCCATATCAATACTAATGAGAAGAATTGTTTTCGAAAGTGAGCTTGAGTACTTGGATTACTTACCTTGTTATGCCTAATTGTGTTTATTGCATTTTATCAGTGCATTGTTTTTATTATGGGGCCACGTAGAGAGCTGAGAATCAATACTAGATCTATGGCTGATAATGAGAACGCGGAGAATGCTGAGGATTTGCCTCCTCCTCCCCCTGGTGGACCACCTAGTGGTGGTGGAGCTGGGGTTGGTAACGCGGGAGTTGGTGCTGGGGTTGTGGGACCCGAGAATGGTCAGGGGCAAGCTGCTCCGGACATGACTGTGCTGATCCAGGCTATTGCTGGAGCTTTCCAGGCAGCAGTAGCTGGGGCTCATGGAGTTGTACCTCAGGATGGTGCTAATGTGAGATTGCCTTTGGAGCGTCTTCGCAGTCTAGGTGGGACTGAGTTCAGAGGCTTATCTCCAGAAGGATCTGAGTCTTGGTTGGAGAGCACCAAGAGGATTCTGGGTCAGTTGAACTGCAACAATATGCAGAAGTTGGGTTATATTGTGTCACTACTGCATGGTGATGCTTATACGTGGTGGACGACCACTATCTCTGGGATGGAGGATGATAAGGTGACTTGGACGTTCTTCTTGAATGCGTTCAAGCGGAAGTATCTGGGAGTGCGTTACCTCGATTAAAAGAAGAGAGAGTTTATGTCTCTCATGCAAGGGAACATGTTTGTGGCTGAATATGAGATTCAGTTTGTTCGCCTTAGCCAGTATGCGTCTGAGCTAATCCCTAATGAGCGGGAAAGGTGCGAGCGGTTCCATTATGTACTGGTAGTGGATGTAAAGACCTATATGCTTGCAGCTGATTACACTAATTTCGATGTCTTGGTCACTAGAGCCAAGGACATTGAATCGAATCTTGGTTTCGCAAGCTGAGCTGGTGGATCAAGCTCGGGAAAGCGAGCTGCGGAACGCTATTTTGGTAAAGATCGCAACAAGAGGCACAAGGACAGGAAGCCACATTATGATGCTAGACGTGGGGGTGGTAACCTTGGTAGAGGTCAGCAAGGACCTAATGCTTTCCTAAGGACTCCTGAGTGTAATCGTTGTGGTAGAAGACACGGTGGTGAGTGTTGGGGTAACCTTGGGACATGCTGGAATTGTGGGAACCGAGGGCATTTGAAAAAATATTGTCCTCAGCTGCTGAGAGAGGGACATGCTCCGGTGAGAGCAGCTGAGCCACAAAGAGGTCGTGGGCACGGTCGTGGTAATTTTCAGCGTAGGGATGATGGTGGAAGGAACGTAGCGCATGTTGTAGTTGTCCAACCTGAGGGTGGTGGTCAGGCTCGAGTGTATGACCATCGCGAGGGAAGGAATGACACGTACGTGATCGCAGGTACATTTACTTTGCAATCCTTGTTATTACTTTCTTTGATTGATTTTGGATCTACACACTCGTACATATTGCGTGAACATGCTCAAATTCTTGGTTTACCTGTTGAGTCTTTGGATGTTGGTATGCGTGTGACTAGTTCCTTTGGTGAGACGGTTGTAACAAGAAAGTTGTATAGGAGATGTCCCTTGAAGGTGCAAAATCATGTCTTTCTTGTTGATCTCATGGAATTGCCATTCTATGGTTTTGATGTAATCCTTGGCATGGATTGGCTTGTTGAGCATAGAGCCGTTGTGGATTTCGAAAGCAAGCGAGTTTCGTTGAAACTTGCAGATGATTATGAGGTTGTGGTGGTGGGAGAAAATGTGAAGTTTCTTGCCAATGTGGTGTCTACGTTAGAAGCGAGCCGGATGTTGTGGCAAGGTTATGAGGCTTACCTAGCCTTTGTTATGAATCCTAGTTCAAAGGAGGTGCGCTTTCAGGATATAAGAACCGTGTGTGAGTTCCCTAGAGTGTTTTCGGAGGAATTACCTGGTTTGCCACCTAGTATAGAGGTTGAGTTTGGGATTGAGCTATATGAGAATACAACTCCGGTGTCCATTGCTCCCTATCGTATGGCACCCAAAGAGTTAAAGGAGTTGAAGACGCAACTTTAGGAGTTGCTTGACCGTGGCTTCATTCGGCCTAGTGTGTCACCTTGGGGTGCACCGGTCTTGTTTGTGAAGAAGAAAGATGGCACGATGAGAATGTGCATCAATTATCGTCAACTGAACAAGTTGACCGTTAAGAACAAGTATCCTTTGCCGAGGATTGATGATCTCTTTGATCAGTTTCAGGGAGCGGCTGTGTTTTCAAAGATTGACATGAGGTTAGGATACTATCAGTTAAAGGTGAAAGATGTGGATGTGCCGAAAACAGCCTTTAGAACGAGGTATGGGCAATATGAGTTCCTTGTAATGCCGTTTGGCTTGACGAATACTTCTGTTGCGTTCATGGACATGATGAATAGGGTGTTCTATTAATTCTTGGACAAGTTCGTTGTGGTGTTCATCGACGATATCCTTGTGTACTCTCGTACTGAGGAGAAGCATGAAGGCCATTTGAGAATTGTTTTGCAGGCGCTATTGGAAAATTAGCTTTATGCTAAGTTGAGCAAATTGTGAGTTTTGGCTAAAGGAAGTTGTTTTCCTTGGTCACGTTGTTTCGGCTGAAAGGATTCGAGTTGATCCCCAGAAGGTTGAGGCGGTGATGAATTGGAAGCCTCCAAAGTCTGTTCATGAAGTCTGTAGTTTCCTTGGGTTGGCAGGATACTACCGGAGGTTCGTGGATGGATTTTCTAAGATTGATGCCCCTTTAACGAAGTTGTTACAAAAAGATGTTAAGTATGAGTGGACAGAAGCGAGACAGCAAGCTTTTGAGAAGCTTAAAGCAGCTTTGACGCAAGCTCTTATCTCGGTTCAACCTAAATCAGGGAAAGAGTTTGTGGTGTACAGTGATGCATCCTACGTTGGTTTGGGGTGTGTGTTAATGCAAGAGGGTAAGGTGGTGGCTTACGCATCGCGACAATTGAAGGTGCATGAGCGCAATTATCCTACGCATGATATTGAGTTAGCTGCGGTGGTTTTTGCTTTAAAGATCTGGAGACATTATCTTTATGGTGAGAAGTGTACTGTGTACACGGATCACAAGAGTTTGAAGTATTTGATGTCTCAGAAAGAGTTGAATCTTAGGCAACGGCGATGGGTGGAGTTGCTTAAGGATTACGATCTAATGATCGATTATCATCCGAGAAAGGCCAATGTTATGGTTGATGCTTTGAGCAGGAAAGTAGCGGTGGAGTTAAGGGCGATGTTTGCTAGCTTGAGCATATCGCGAGATGGAGGTCTTGTTGCTGAATTGCAAGTGAAACCATCTCTAGTTCAGTTGATAAAGGATAAGAAGTTGTTGGATGATTCTTTGGTGCCACATGTTCAGGATATTGCTGAGGATAGACCATCGGATTTTTGTTTTAATGCAGATGGTGTTCTATGTTTTGGAAGTCGGATAGTGGTGCCGAATGATGTTGTGTTGAGGCGCACTATTTTGACCGAAGCTCATAGTAGTCCATTTTCTATGCACCCAGGTAGTACAAAGATGTACCGTGATCTGAAGGATGAGTACTATTGGGTGGGTTTGAAGAAAGATGTCGATGAGTATGTGAGTAAGTGCATGGTTTGCCAGCGGGTTAAAGCTGAGCATCGATTTCCTTCGGGGTTGTTGCAGCCGTTGAGGATTCCTGAATGGAAATGGGAGAGGATCACCATGGACTTTGTATCTGGTTTGCCTTTGTCACCATCAAAGAAGAATAATGTTTGGGTGATTGTGGATCGCCTTACGAAGTGTGCGCATTTCTTACCTGTGCATACTACATATACCTTGGATAAGTTTGCAGAGTTGTACATTGCTGAGATTGTACGTCTGCATGATGTACCAAAATCTATAGTGTCGGATAGAGATCTGAGGTTCACTGCAAGGTTTTGGGAGTGTTTACATCAAGCATTGGGTACGCGGCTGAATTTCAGTGCTTCTTATCATCCGCAGACGGATGGACAGTCGGAGCGTGTTATCCAAGTGCTTGAGGATATGTTGAGGTGCTGTGTGACTGAGTTTCAAGGCTCTTGGGAGAAGCATTTGCCTTTGGTAGAGTTTTCTTATAATAACAGCTACCAGGCAAGTATTCAAATGGCACCTTATGAAGCTTTGTACGGGAGGAAGTGCAGAACTCCTCTTTGCTGGGCTGAAACGGGACAAAAGTTGGTCTCGATGTCGGCTTTGTTGAAAGAAACCACCGAGAAGGTGAAGCTCATTTGTGAGCGGTTAAAGGCAGCGTCGGATCGGCAAAAGTCTTACGCAGATTTGAAGCGTAAGGAGATAGAATTTGCGGTGGGTGACCGTGTGTTCTTGAAGGTTTCACCTTGGAAGAAGGTGATGAGATTTGGCCGAAAGGGCAAGTTGAGCCCTAGATACATAAGTCGAGGCTACCATAAGAGCTAGAAAAGATACATAATGTGTTTCATGTATCCATGCTTCGGAGGTATAGATCGGATCCTTCGCATGTTATGCCTGTGGAGGAAGTTGAGTTGAATCCAGATTTGACATATGATGAGGAACCAGTTGAGATTTTGGATTTGGACAATAAGGTTCTCCGTGGTAAGACCATTGAGCTGGTTAAGGTGTTGTGGAGACATCGTGGTGTTGAGGAAGCCACGTGTGAAAGAAAAGAGGACATGAAGAAGCAATTTCCTTACCTTTTTCCTCCAGGTAAATTTCGAGGACGAAATTTCTTAAGAGGGGGAGAGTTGTAACACCCCAAATTTCTTAAGGGGAGCTTTAGGGAAGACCTGATTCGGAATGCTTTAAAAATATAGAAAAATGTCTAAAAATCCTCATTTAATATATGAAAGATTATGGTGGAATCAATTTTATAAAATAAGGTTTGGAAATACTACATTTCGGTGTAGTGACCAAATCGCAGTTTTTACAAAGTTAACTAGTGACTGTTTTGTAAACGATTGAAACTTTGAATCTTTAAGGAGCTAATTTTACCAAAATGTTTTCATCAGATTTTCCTTAATTTGGTGATTTTATTAATGTTTTAATTAAAGGAAGTGAAGGTTAATTAAATGAGAAACTACCTTTGACTATTCATAACTACTTTTCACAAATTTTCCCTCATTTCATTTTCTCTCAAATTCTTCTCAGCCAAACACATTCTCTCCAACAATTATACTTTGATTTTCACTTCATTTGATGGGATTTCAATCTTCTTTTGATTCTTAATCATTTCCTCTTCAAATCCTCTTATTTTTCACATTGAATTTTCAAGAAAACTTGCCCAAATCAAGGAGAAATCATCCATTAGAGGTAAGCTTCGTCCTTCTCCTCTAATGATCAGTTCTTTATTGAAATTCCCAAGTTATCAATCCTTTGTTAATGATTTTTGAGTGGTTTTAATGTTAGAAACAAGAAATTGTCTTAAAACTCAAGAATTTGGAAGAGATCTTGAAGATTTTCGTGGTGAATGATTGGGCTCTGTTTTGAGGTGGTTTTCTAATGTATTTTTGATGTAAATTGATGTTACAAATGAGGTTTTATCAATCAAATGATGGTTTTCTAATGATGGTTTTTGGGGTGATTTTGGTGTTCTGTCATAGCTGGAGGTATAAGGACGAGTTTGTGGTGGTTTTTGATGTTAATTGATGTTTAGAAATGAGTAGAAGTGATAGATCTTGGCTGGGTTTTGTTTTGGAAGAGTTTGGAGGTGATTTCGGTTGTGTTTGATAGCCGAAATATGGTTTTTGTGTAGAGTAGCGAGTTTAGGTGTGTGGCTGATGATTTCAATGCATGT
The DNA here is from genome assembly GCA_030270665.1 of Hibiscus trionum. Lineage (NCBI taxonomy): Eukaryota > Viridiplantae > Streptophyta > Magnoliopsida > Malvales > Malvaceae > Hibiscus > Hibiscus trionum. The sequence continues at coordinate 15,774,574 of BSYR01000010.1, forward strand.
TGATGCATTAATCCTCTGCTCTTATGTGTTATAAACAGGGGAGACATCTTCGGACACCTTCAATGTTGATCCAGGAGCCTAGATAGTGTTTCGGCAATCAAGCGAGACGTAATCGGTGAGTGCGTAAGGTTTTAGAAGTCCTGAGGGACAAAGAATCAAGGTTTGGGGATTTAGGAAAGGTTTGAAACACCTTCCTAAGTCCGGAAGTAAGTATTGGCTAGATTGCTCTCTTAAATGTGGTGGTTGCCCCTAAAATGCTTTTACATGCTCATGGTTTGAGATAGATAAATTCCTACTGTTTTTATGCATGTTTTATAGCATGAGATGATGCTTGAAATGATTTCATGAAGTAACATGTTGCATGATTGAGATTTGAGCTTTTCTTTAAAACATTGCAAATGTTATGGTTTTGAAAAGAGATGAGAATGTCTTGAGAATTGTTGCATAAAAAATAGTAGGTGAGATGATGATTTGACATAATATATTGGCATAGATGTTGAGATACTTACCGGATATAATTGATCGATCAACAGGATGAGAGTGCACTATAAACTAAAATTCGTACGTGCTCTTTGGTTTAATCCAAAGGGAGAGAACCGATGATGGGCATTCCATCGGGTAGGACTTGGTGAAAAACCCAAGCTTTGTGGCGATGAGAGATTCCGCCATGTGAGTACGGTGATGTGAGATTCCACCGGAAATTATGTTACTAGACGAGTGAGTACGGTGATGGTAGATGCCACTGGAAGTGTCTAGTGAGTTGTCCGCATATCTGAGTAATAATGAGATGTGAAATGCCAATATAAAATATGAAATTGTTTTGATTCACATGTACCTTTGATGAAATGATTTATGCTATGAGGAATGCGTATGAGAATTTGTTTATGAAATGCTTTGGTGTTACAAGCATGAGATTGGCTTTGCCATGAGTTTTTCATTGGTTTAAATGCATGAGATAGAATTGAGGTACATGTGTTTTCAAGAAGATGTTGCTTTGAATGGTTTTCAAGCATGTGATAGAATGAGCATGTTGTTTAAAAAGCTGTTGAGAAAGTGTTTTCGAGAAATGCATTATTGAGTTGGTTTTCCTTAGAGCATGCCTCACTAAGCATTTGTGCTTACGCTCTCTTTTACCAATAATGCAAATAATTGAGGTGTTTCCGGCATCAAGGGGGATAAGAACGTCCAAGTAAGTACAAGCTCACGTATGGTGATGTTTTCATACACTTTAGTTTTGATAAATGGCAATGGGAAACCAAGGTTTTATTTGGGAGATATGTTTGAACTCCCTAAGTTTGTGGCATGTTTGTGTTGGCATTTTTGGGTTGTAAGTGGCCTTAAATGTTTGGTTTGAGGTTGGGTTGCTTATATTGGTTTTGAGATTAGGAAGCATGCCTTTAGACTATGTGATTTTGTGTTTGATGCCATGCTTGTGCTAGAGAGTCCTAAATGTGTTCCTTAATTGTAAAATGGATTGCTGGTATGATTTGAGAATCTTTGAGGCATGTTTGAATGGGTTAAAAGGTGAAAAACCAGCTATATCTGTTGTTTCTTGGCAAGGTGTATCGAAACACCCTCAATTGTTTCGAAACGGGGGCCTGTAATGGTCTTGGTGTTTCGAAACAGTTGAAGCTGTTTCGAAATAGTTTGGCTACTGGAGTGCCCTGTTTCGGTACTGGTATCGGAACATACCCGCGTACCAAAATGGTCAACACCGTTTCGATACGTGCCTTTCGGTACGGTGGGTAGGCGTTCCGATACAGTTGACCGTTGGATGCTGATTTGAATTGCTTTGAGACTTCATGCTTTACATTTTAGTCCTAAATGTTGTGAACGCAATTGCTTGAGCTTGGAATGTCTTTTTAAGCTGAAACTTGACAGTGAAGCATGTAACATGATTAATTTCATATTGGTAATCCTAAAATCAGCAAATTCCTTCTAATTTACAAAAATTACATTTTGGTCTCTATACTTGTTAAAAGTGCAATCGTGTCCCTAAATGTTTTCCGATCGTTGTGCCTTTCTATACCATGTCTCGTGGGTATTCACATAGGCTTAATGTGCATCTAGACAAGATTAAAAATAAAAAAAATGGTCGTTAATGAAGGTTGACTTTTGGGTTGACTTTGGTTTTCCCCGTGTAATCTTCGCGGTTCGGGTCAAGCGTCTAGGCCGGGCTAAGGGGGCTACTGTGTAGGTGTTACCTTTTTTAAGAGTGCAAATGCACACTCCTGCCAAGTTATAGTATAAAAGATGTCGAATCCCACGAGGATTGGACAGCTTGTTTTGAATTGTGGTTCCTGCACAAGGAAAATTAAATTGCACAAGTAAAGTGATTTTTGAGAGGAAAAGTAAATTAAAACACAAGTTATAAAGGAAGTGATCAGGTTGATAGAGCGGGCAGAGTTATGCTGCTTCTTAGTGTGAAACTGCGTTGAAAATGTCAAGTTGTTTTGCACTGCCACGATATGCTGCCTTGGCAGGTAATGGCGGATTGAGGCTGCGACAACTTTCGCTACCACGGCGGAACTCTGCTCTTGCAACTTTCGCTGTCTCGGCAAGTGGAATGGAGATAAGTCATGGCGGCAAGTCTAGCAGATACTCCAAGTTCGGCAGAGCAATTCTGAAGTGATCCTTCCTATGTCTAGGCAAGGATTCTGTCACCACGTGATGTAGGCAATACCTAGCAATCTCAACGTAAACCTAACACAGACAGTCAACATTTGGTTGCTCCTTTTAGCCGTTGAAACTCGTACTTATGTCTAAGCCTAATTAGTCAACACCTAGACATGATGAGACCTTACTTAATTCTTTCGTGAGTTTGACACTCTCGTGCCCGACAAATGGATTTCTTCAATTGGACTTTTGGAACTAATTGAAGAAGTGAAGAACATGAATTAAGCAAACTTGGAATATTTTATTGAAAACAAACTTGAAACCTAAACAACCGTCTCACAACTAATTTACAACATAACCTTTAACCCAAGAGAAGTTTAGAACATGGCGGCAGCAAAGAACACTCAAGCTATGTCTATATAAAACCTAAGATGATTTGAACTAGGAGTACAATGAGTATTTATAGACAAATAGCTAGGTCTAGTCCTTCTTGAAGTAGAAGTCCTCGAAAGTAGCTTTTCACATTTAATGTGACTTTAAACTCTGACTTCTTTGAGTTGAATGTGGACTTTATCACGTTGCCTTAGCCCGTAAACAATCTTGAGATTTTACTTTGGTGGCTCTACCCGCTGCTAAAGACGTCAGAAAATCAAGTGGTTGACATCGATAGAATCAGGGTTTTGGCTCTACAGATCGCACTCCAATTCTTCAACTCCATAGTTTGCTGACGTGGGCAGCAAGGTCGGCGGCGGCAACACTCGGCAGCTACTGTCTTCAGCAGGAACCTCTTTAGTACAGCTCCATGGTCCGCTGGCTCAACATTGCATCCTCGGCTCCTCTTTCCCTTTGTCAGTCGTTAATACCTAAAACCAAAAATACACTAAAACAATATCTTCTTCACCAAATAAAAGGTAATCTTATAGAAATAAGGTAAAGCGAAGAAATACTGTAAAATGCTATGCATGATCCTATTTTATGCCTAAGATGAGCTTAAAACGGCAATAATGTGAGATGGAATGTGCATGAAATATAAGACTTGTGGACACTTTATATTGGCCTAGCCCGGATGGTAATCAATGACCAGATCGTAATCTTTAAGGAGTTCGATCCACCTCCGTTGCTGGAGATTCAACTGCTTTTGAGTAAATAGATACTTAAGGCTTTTATGGTCGGGGAAGAGGTAACATTTTTCTTCGTAGAGGTTATGTCTCTAGATTTTCAATGCAAAGACAACTGCAGCCAATTCATGGTCATGAGTGGGGTAATTTAGTTCATGTGGCTTAAGTTGCCTCAAAGCATAAGCGATGACTTTACCCTCTTGCATCAATACACATCCTAACCCGAGGTGCGATGCATCACTATAAACTGCGTAGTCCTTTCTGGACTCGGGTTGGGTCAGGATGAGTGCATGAGTCAATACTTGTTTCAATTGATTGAAACTTCGTTGTTAAACTTCGGTCAAAAAAGGAGCTTCTTTCCTCAATAACTTGGTTAAAGGAGTGGCTATCATAAAAATCCTTTTACAAATCTACGATAAAAGCCAGCAACCCCAAGGATGCTTCTGACTTCACTAATGTTCTTCGGTGGGTGCCAATCTACAATAGTTTGAATTTTCTTCGGGTCCACTTGAATACCCGAAGCTGACACAATATGTCCTAGAAAAGCAACTTCAGTGAGCCAAAACTCACACTTGGAGAACTTCGCGAACAATTGTTTCTCTCGTAAGGTCTGAAGCACAATATGAAGATGATCTCGGTGTTTCGCTTCATTCTTGGAGTAAATCAATATGTCATCTATAAACACCACTATGAATTTATCAAGGTAGGGTCTAAATACCCGATTCATCAAATCCATAAATTCTGCTGGTGCATTGGTTAACCCAAAGGGCATCACCAAGAATTCATAGTGTCCATATCTTATACGGAAGGCAGTCTTCGGTACATCACACTCCTTAAATCTCATTTTATAATAGCCCGACATTAAATCGATCTTGGAAAACACAATGGCATCTTTTTGTTGATCGAACAGGTCGTCTATTCTAGGCAATGGATATTTATTTTTGATATTTACTTTATTCAATTTTCGGTAGTCAATACACAATCGCATAGAACCATTTTTCTTCTTAACAAAGAGAACCAGGGCTACCCAGGGCGAAGAGCTCGGTTGAATGAAACCTTTGTTCAATAAATCTTGAATTTGAGTCTTTAATTCTTTTAGTTCCACATCTGCTATACGATATGGTGCAATGGAAACTGGAGCAGTCCCAGGTTGCACCATGATGCCAAACTCCACTTCACGGGTTGGGGGCAATCCCGAAAGTTCTTCAGGAAAGACATCAAGAAATTCACATACAGTGTCAATGTATTGTAGTTGCGATTCGCCTTTGGTTTCCAATGTCAACGCATACAATGATGGATTCTTCACGTTCATCAGTACGACACTTTCCTTACCCAAACCCCGAAGGTATAATTTCCTCTTACAACAGTCTACCCAGGCTTGATGCTCACTAAGCCAATCTAAGCCTAAGATAACATCGAATTCATGGATCGGTAAAGCCAACAAATTGGCCAGAAAAGGAATCCCTTGAATTATTAAAGGGTAGTTCTTACACACTACCCTTACGGTGTACAATCTCATAAGGGATTGGTTACAGAAATTCTCGATGTTATTGGTTCGGAAGACATATTATGCTTCTTAACTACAATGGTACTTATAAAAGAATTAGTAGAACCAGGGTCTATCATTGTATATAAATAATGTGAATATAGCTCGATGGTACCTACAATGACATCAGGTTCATCCTCTTCTTCTCTGCTCCTTACATGATACATTTGGGCAAAAGCTTTTGAGTCTTTCTTATTAAAGGGTTTCCCTGGACCACTCGATCATCCAAAAGTTCTCGATGATCCTTTCTTCGATCCTTTACCTTGAAAGGATTGAGCAGGAGAAGCAGCAGTAGTCGGTGTGACAGCAGATTTGGTTGTATTCAAGGGGCAGTCACGAATAATGTGACCCTGCTCACCACACTAGTAACAAGCTCCAGTCTGCTTATGAAATTGACCCGTTGGATGCCTATTCTAACAATATTGTAAAGTGGATGCTGGTTGCCTCGATTTGAACCTCCAGTGCTATCAACGGACGCTGTTTTAGCAAAAGATTGCGTCACGGACTGAGGTCTCTCAATTTTTCCAGAACAGGAGGGATGTGGATAGATATTCTGTTTGGGGCCTTGATATCTCCCTCTTGTTCCATCTCGGAGGTCGAGAAACATCCCTGAACCTCTTCTCGGACTTTCGAGACCCACCAGCTCGCTGAGATTTATGTGCAGCTTCGGTGGCCTTAACTCAATTCACAAGGTCCTGGAAATTAGAAATGCTTAACGCAATGAACATAGGGTGTAGTTCATCATTAAGCCCTGCAATGAACATCCGGCACTTTTCTTCCTCCTTCTTAATGTACTCAGCACCGTATCTAAAGTACTTTCAGAAATCATGTATGTATTGTTCGATCGGTCGTCCGCCTTGTTTGAGGTGAATGAAGATGCTTCACCTTTCAGCAAGATAGAATTCACTAACATATTCCTTGCAGAATTCTTTAAGGATGAATTCCCAAGTCACCTTGTCCTTAGAAATTGTCAAAATGGTGGTTTCCCACCAATGAAGTGCCTCGTCAGCCAGCAATGCGATAGCACACTCGAGTTTGTGCTCGTCCGAGCACTGGAGTTGCTTATCCAAGATCCGTAAGGTGTTGTCCAACCAGTATTTGGAAATTTTAGGGTTGTTGTCATCTTTTCCAGTAAAAGTATAAGCTCAATACTATGAGAGCTTATCAATATGTGTTCGAGTGTGTTGAATGACAAGGGCAATAGGTTGCACAACTTGTTCGGCCCTCATAGCATTCATAAACTGCCTGAACATGTCGTTCATGTTCTTGTAACACTCAGCCTAAGCGGTAGGTGCTGCAAGCCCGGTACCCTGAACAAGAGGGTCATGAGGTTGCGATGGGTTCTGAGGATTTTCTCCTCTAATCTCCTCGTCATGCGTCGAGGAGCCAGTGGCAAGCTCGTCTATGTGAGCTTCATTAGTTTCAGACATATCTATATGAAAGATCATATTAGCCGACAAGTCACAATATACGTAACTTATAACTCCTAGGCGGTAAAGTAACACAATAACAATACAACGAGCTTCAGTTTAGTCCTAGAATTGACTAAGCTCTAGCTCTAATACCACAAATGTAACACCCCTTCCCGGTCTGGTCGAGAACTGGGTTGGAAGGTGATATCGGTGTTCAATACAATAATTAGTGAAACAAAAGTTTCTTTTTAATATTAACCTTTAAGCCAATATCATACAATAACACAATACTTCAATATATTTTAGTCCAATTAATCCATACAAAGTAATAATTAATCAATCGAGGCTAAAATCACAATTTACGAGTTTTAGGGACTAAACTGTAAATTCAACAAATTAGGTGTTCTTCAATGAAATTGATTATACTATATTGAAATTCACTACAATATTAATATACCTGTAAAATTTCATACAATTTGGAGTCCATTAGCTCATTCAATTTAATCTTTCAATATTAAGTGACTAAATTGTGAACCTTGCAATCTGTTTAATAAACCTTTAACTAACTTAACTAACCCCGTATTGAAACACACTAGGGCTGTTTTGAAATGGGTGGACGATGGTCAACCCATGTTGACTATACCCTTTAGAACGTATCGATACGGGCAAGTCTTGTATCAAAACGGGTTGACTTCTTTTGACTTTGACTTTGACTCGTTTCGATACGCTATAAACCCGCATCGAAACGATGGATTACAGTGACAAAATGTTTTCAAACGACCATGAACCATTTCGGTATGCCCTATTCCTCAAGTTCAATTATGCTTACCCATTTCGAAACACCATCACCCGTTTCAATACGGCCTGACCTGTAATGACAAATTTTCACTAGTTTTTGATACGCCATCACCCGTACACTAAGCTCATGAATTCTATGGCATGCCAATTGTATCCAATGTCTATTCAAATACAAGGTTTCAATGTTCATTTCCATATTCAATGTTCAATGATAATTCCAATGACCAATGATCTTAATATTATCAATGTCAAACATGTCTTGTGGTCAATGTTTCATGGTTCAATACCAATATCAAAAACCGATGATTTCTTTACAATGTTTCGATGACAATAGATATATCAATGACAATGCACAATGACGATACGAATGACTATGTCTGATATTCAATAACAAACTTACCAACACTTACCATGGTGTCCGATTAATAATCCAATGCAATTTCTTCAATGATAATATTAGTGATATAATCTAAAACATCAATAAAAGGTTCGGGAAGGCTTTTCGCCTAATCCCGAGACTCCGACTACACTCATCTTTACAATCCAAAGCTTTCAAGGCTCTTGGATGATAATCCTCTTGTTCCTAGCTTTGGATGGAGATGATGTGTAACCCCCTTAGCCCGGTCTAGATGCCCGACCCAAGCTAAGAAGATTACACGGAGAAAATCGAATTCAACTCGTAAAAGTCAACCTCAATTAACGGCCCTTTTTTACGTTATCTTTTCTAGATCCACAATATTAACCTATGTGGATAGCATGACACATAGAAGAAAACGGCGCAGCGATCGGAGTTCATTAAGGGATGCAATTGCATAAATTTAACTTTTAGGGGCTAAATTGTAAATTTTCAGAATTATGAGGACTAACCAGATTTTAGAGTTACCAAACCAAAATTAATCATGTATCATGCCACCATGCCAAAACTCACCTCAAACGGAACATCCAAACTCAATTAATTTAACACACAAAAATTCAAGGGTAAAATTGCAAGAAAGACAAACCTGGAACAATTCAAAATCCAAGTTCAACGGTCACCTGTTCCGAAACGCTAAACCTCGTATCGGAACGGTCATTTCGAAACCAAGTTGACTGTTTTGATACTCGGGTACTTTCTGAAACCATTTCCGAAACCAGGCTTCACAGTAGCCAAATGTTTCGGAACGATCTCACCCGTTCCGAAACCCCCTGGCCAATACAGGCCATCGTTTCGATACTCGGGTACGTTCTAAAACCATTTCCGAAAACAGTCTTCACAGTAGCCAAATGTTCCGGAACGATCTCACCCGTTCCGAAACCCCTTGGCCAATATATGCCATCGTTTCGATACGGATGAGGGCGTTCTGAAACACCCTGCCCTGCAACAACAGACTTTGATGGTTTTAGACAACTTCCCACACCCGAAATCATTCCCACACATGTTACAACCCACATACAACTTGTTCACATATCAACAACCATTAACATGAAGCATAAACTAAATCGTAGCATCATTCATGCAAGCATTAGATCTACAGGCATGCTTCCTAGTTTCCAAAACCATGCAAAAGCTAAAAACCATGTTCCTGCACAAATCAATCCTCAAAGGTCATTAACAAGCCAAAATGAACAAACCATCATATCTCAGCTAAGAAATCAATAATGAAACCTTCAAGCCAAGGTTCTAATCCCCCCATTGCCAAATTCTACTTATTAAAATTCTCCAAAGTTCATACTTGAGTTCGAGTGACAACTTAGGTGCCTTCACTTGATACTTCTCGGCCCTCAAGCTTAGTTATCTGCATTGTTGGAAAAAGAGGAGCATAAGCACACTTGCTTAGCGAGGGAAAGCTCAAGAGTATACCAACAATGCGGTTTTTAAAACACAATCAAACCATTTCATGCTCATTCTCATATCATGCTTTCAAAACCAAAGCAAATCAATCTTAAATCATGTTCCTCATGTATCATTAATCACATGCATTGCTCTCAATGCAAATTCACATTAAGCCTCACTTGCTTAATTCACATGCATAGAATCCTCTTATGCAATAACTCAACATCAAGCATCTCATACACAATAAATTGTGATGCTTACATTTAAAGCATGATACATGGGCAACATAAACAACACACATATATTGGCATTTAACAACCGGCATAGGCTCACCCCTATCCGTTATGATGGACTCACCTACATCACTTTCATACACAATATCATATACACAGACTCACATAGGCTCACCCCTAACTCAATGATGGCTCACCCATCTTAATAGCTACGAATGGGATTAGGCTCACCCCTAACCCATAGTGATAGGCTCACCTCTATCACCCGCAATAGGATTACCCCATATTACGTCACGTACCTAGACACACATACGATTTATAGTTTATAGTGCACTCACATCCTATTGGTCGACCAACGTATCTGAGTATTAAGAATAGATCAAACCATGTCAATATATCCTTAAAAACCATGTTAACTCACTGTTTTCAATGCATCATCAAAATCATCACATATCCCAAACTAAACATGCCTTTAAATAGCAAAAACCATCTCATACAATATCTCACCATCTTGTACTCAAACCAAACCTTTTCATGGGATAAACACAAGAAAAACCATGCTTAAATACATGCATAATAGTGAGTAACAAACATCAACAAAACATGAGCATGATATACCATGGAATCCATTTAAAAATCGTAAACCGAGAGAACAAGCACCATACTTACTTCCGAGATTAGCTAAGCCTTTCAATCTTACACTAACCTCCCAATAACTCGTATCCAAGCTTACAAAGCTTTAAAAACACGTCGACTCACCGACAACATGAAACCTTGCTTGCCGACACTGAATTCACTCTTCCGGAACCTCCACAACTGACTCGTTTGCCTCCGAATCAAGATCCCATGTTTCCATATCATCAAAACAGAGATCCAAATGCATTAAAATGCATTTCAACACCAGCAACTAAACACAAACTCGTTGCTCACCCAAACTACACCAATTTACCCATCCGAAACAACCGAAAACTCAATCGATTGCTTTCTAAACCAAGCCCAGCCATCATACATCACTTTCAATCATTTATAAACATCAAAAATACACCTAAAATCAACCTAAACCCATCCTTATACCTCCAGCATCAAAACCTCATCATTTCACCTCAAAAATTCAACTAAAACTAGCATAAGACTCAAGAATCTCAAGGATTTCGGGATCTATATCATTAAAACACTTCCTCAACAACATAATCAACTCAAAACTCAATTGCAATCTATCCAAAACAGAGCTCATCAAAACAATTCCGAAAATCAAGAATTAAGTCACCATTTTGTAAGATTTTGATCTTAAATCATAACTATTATCAAAACTCAATAAAGAACCTTGATTATAGGTTGAGAATGGGATTTACCTCCAATCCTTGCTTTCCTCAATGAATTACATGTTTTTGCTTCAAAAATCTTGAAGAAATTGAAAAGGATTCTTTGGAAATGAAAGAGAGAACAAGAGAGAGTGTTTGAGAGAAAAGAAATCTGGAGAAAATGATTTAGAAGAGTGTTTGGCTGATAATGAGAAGAGAAAAAAGTAGTTACGTAACTAAAATCTCCCAAATTAACTATTTAATTAATAAAATAAACAAAAACCCTTTTAAAAACAATTAAATAAAAACCATTTTAAACACATGTCATATTAAGGAAAGGCTTAATTGCATAAAGCTCCCTAAAGATTCTAAGACTTTGACTCTCCCTTTGAAAATTGCATTTTTCACAGTTTTTAAACTTTACATTTTGGTCACTACCCAAAATGTACGACTTCCGAAACTTTTTTTGTTAAATTGATTTGACCAACCTCTTAAACATATTTTTAGAGAATTTTAGAAAATTTTACCACATTTTTATCCTATCTCGATCCTTGATTTCCTTAAATCACCTTACGCGATTCGAACCGTTTCTGATCCGTCCGATCCGATGTCTAAAACATCTAGGCCCAAAACCAGGGCATTACATGATGGATGCTCTTTATCAACTTCTTGAGCTAGGAAATCAAAAGGAGACTGTTATGATTGATATTACGATATCAAAATCAATATAACGATATCAAAATCGATAACTGATCTCAACATAGATGAAAACGATGAGATATTCATGGATGGTCAAAACCCTAGCTTAGGATTAAACTCAATACATCCATGGAATTCAATAACCGATTGAGGAATATAGCTTACTAGATCGATAGTAATGATTCAATAACAATTAATTGAAGAAAAACGAAGCTTGAAGCTAACTCCAATGGAGGTGCTTGCTTAGGTAGGAGATGATGAAGATGAAGAGGTAGGGAGGTGATTGCTTACTTAATAATCGGGTAAGTTTTTTTATCACCTTTCAATATCTTTCCTTTTTATTTATTATTTCTCTCTTATAAGGCTTTCCTTAAGGTGAAGCAACTCCACCAGATTTCCCCACGTTTGGGAGATTAAAATTTGAGGAGGGGCTAATCGCGAGGTTAGTCCCTTAACTCTCTCTATACTATGGTTTTGACCTCGAAGTTCTCAATTTCCACAACTTAGCTACTATAATATTTTCGATACTATTCAATAGAGTCCAATAACAATGATTTAACTCAATTAGAGTCTGATGTCAATAATTAACTAGCCAATAAAATGTTTGGATTTTATCAATATGGATTTCCGATCACCGGAACCTAATTCTGACTAGACCAGATTTTGGGGTGTTATAGAATCTTTAAAGAGCTATTTAGCTAAGTCTAATTCAGGAATTTCCCCTAAATGTTTTGACTTTTAAAAAGAGTTTTTAATTAAATAAAAGGTATTTTAAAAGAATTCTATTATTTCACAAATTTGACGTTAAAACTCTCTCAAAGCTTTCTCTTCATTTTCCTTTCAACCAAACATCTTTCTACCTTCAAGATTTCGAATTTAAAATCCTTTTTATATTAGTTTTACATTATCAAACTAATTTCCAATGATTTCTCTCTAAAGCCCAATTGTTTTCTCTAGATCATTTCAAGCTTTTCATTGAAAAACAAGGGGAAATTCTACCATTAGAGGTGAGCTGTGTTTTTCTCCTCTAATGTAAGGTTCTTTATTGAAATTCCCACGTTCTTGATTCTTTTATGGTTTTAGATTCAAGGTTTTATAATGAAACTTATGAAAATATGCTTAATCAATCTAAAAATGGTATTTTTGTAAGATTTTCGTGTGGATCATGGTTTGCTGGGCTTTGAAATGTTGTTGGCAATGTTTTTGATGTTAGATAATGTTGAGATAATGGGTTGATCATATAAATCCCGAAATTTGATGAGTTGGTGAAGCTTTGGGTTGGTATTATTGAGTTTTTGGATTACATTTGTGAGAAATCAGTAGTTGATGGTTATATGATGATGGGTTGATGTTTTTGGATGTTATTAGATATGTTTTTGATGATAATCTTGTTGGGTTTGAGTTGGGGATTGTTTGGGTTGATCTATTTGATGTTTTTGGTTAATTTTATAAACGAATCGATGAGCGAATGTTGCTAGATGTTGGATTTCTGAGTTGCTGCAAATTTTTGGGTTGAAATAAGCTCTAATGCTATGTTTTGAATTGTTTAGAAGCAGAGGATTTGGGTTTGGAAACTTCAGACGTGATTTTGGGTGATCTTGAGGCTTGATTCGGTGTTTTGGCTAGTGTTTGTGTGTTGTTGGTGAGTGGAACTGTTTTAAAAGCCTTAACGTGGTTAAGGACATGATTTTGGGGGTTTAGATTGTGCTTGAAAGGCCAATCTAAGCTCAAGAGTAAGTTTGGTTGTTTCGCCTTTGTCTCCGCCTTGTTTTTTGCTATTCTCGCTTGATGTGATGATTATGCTTATACACGGTTATTTATGTTAAATCCTACTGTTTTCATTCATATTGAGCTATTTAAATGTTGTTTCATGTGATCCCATGTGGTAAGGTTATTATTTCAAAGAGTTGATATCATGTTGAAAAAATGATATGCATTATTCATGTTTTCGAAATGGGATGAGGTTTGATCATTTATATGCATTGAAAACAGTAGGTGAGCATGGTTGTAATGTGTATATTGGCAAGTGATGTGATTCTATTTATCGAATATGTTGGTCGACCAATAGGATGTGAAGTGCACTATAATATGCAAAATTCGCACGTGAGATGAACTCTTCGGTTTCACAATAGGGGTAGTGCTATTGTTATGTGAGTGATATGGGTAGTGCTATCACCAACGGGCAATGCGAGTAGTGGCATCCCGGCCGAAGTGAGATAATGGTGAGGGTAGTTTCACCATGTGACTTGATGGGGGTAGTGCCATCAAGGTGTCCGTATATCCGAATTATGAGTGATAGGGGTAGTGCTATCACCAACGGGCAATGCAGGTAGTGGCATCCCGAATCACTTGAAGCCAATATATATATGTATATGAGATTTATATGTACCATGTTTAAATGAATTTGTGTATGGTGATTTGCACATGTTTTGGTTGTTGTTTTATGCTTATGAGAACAAGCATGGTAAGTTGAGGCTTATTATGCATCGGTAATGCATATGTTGCGCATTTGTGGTTGAGTATTGAGCTTATGCCTTTGTGTGGTGACTCAAGCATGAATTGGGATCAGCATGTTTTTGTTGAAACACTTCCATTGAAATGATTTAAAGAAAGGTTTTGTTTTCATGATCAAATTATATGGTTTTAAAACTGCATTGTTGTTGTTTTCGCCTTGTTTTCGGTTATTCTCTCTTGATGTGATAATTATGCTTTTGCATGACTTTTATGTTAAATCCTACTGTTTTCGTGCATAATGAGTTATTTAAATGTTGTTTCATGTAGGGGTGTGCAAAACCGGGTTCGGTTAACCATTAGCAAATTATTTCGGTTAACCGATAAGTTCGGGTCGCTAAATTCTCGACCCTAAGCCGTATCCATTCAACTGGTTAACCGTTTATTCGGTTAACCGAAAAATTCGGTTCGGTTCGGTTCGGGTAACGGTTTTTTATTTTATTTATTAAAAATATAAATTTTAATAATATGTTAGAAAAAAGTACATACTTTTTAAAAATCGACATATGATATTATTATCTTTTCTAATACTAGCAAGTTAAACACTTAAACTTGATAAAATAAAATTATGGTTTTACTTTTTGGAAATGAGAAAATAAAATAAAATTTAATTTTTTTAATATAAAATAATAAAATAACATAAAATATAATAATATATATTATATAATCGGTCGGTTCGGTTACCCGGTTTATCCCAAAACTGTAAACCGTAACCGAACCGGATTTTTTTAAAAAAATAAAAACCCGAACCGAAACCGAATTTTTCGGTTCGGTTAACCAATTTTTCGGTTCGGTTTTTTCGGGTTTTGGAATCGGTTTCGGTTTTTCGGTTTTTTTGCACACCCCTAGTTTCATGTGATCCCATGAGGTAAGGTTATGATTTCAAAGAGTTGATATATGTTGAGAAAATGTTATGTATTGTTTATGCTTTTTTGAAATGGGATGAGGTTTTATCATGATTATGCATTGAAAACAATAGATGAGTATGATTGTAATGTGTATATTGGCAAGTTATCAGATTTCCATTATCGGGCATGTTGGTCGACCAATAGGATATGAAGTGCACTATAATATACAAAATTCGCTCGTGAGATAAACTCTTTGGTTTCACAATAGGGGTAGTGCTATTGTGATGCGAGTGATAGGGGTAGTGATATCACCAAAGGGCAATGCGGGTAGTGGCATCTCGGCTGAAGTGAGATAATGGTGAGGGTAGTTTCACCATGTGACTTGATGGGGGTAGTGTCATCAAGGTGTTCATATATCCAAATTATGAGTGATAGGGGTAGTGCTATCACCAGCGGGTAATGCGGGTAATGGCATCTCGTATCACTTGTAGCCAATATATGAGTTTGTTTATGCCATTTTATTTGAGTTGGTATGGTGATTTACATGCTTTGGTTGTTGTTTAATGCTTATGAGAACAAGCATGGTAAGTTTGAGGTTTGTTATGCATCGGTAATGCATATGTTGCGAATTTGTGGTTTTGAATATTGAGGCTATGCCTTGTGTTGTGACTCAAGCATGAATTGAGATAAGCATGCTTTGATGAAACACTTCCATTGAAATGATTTAAAGAAAGGTTTTGTTTTCATGATCGAATTATATGGTTTAAAAACTTCATTGTTGTTGCTTTGGTTTTGAGCGCCGCTCACTAAGCTTTATAGATTACGCTCTCTTTTCCAACAATGCAGATCTGTATACCTTTCGGGAAAGCAAGCGGGCAAGGGAGGTGTCTAAGAGGTTGCTCTAAGCTCAAGTATGGTTTTGGAGTTTAATAATAATATGAATAGCAATGGGATAGGACCTTTATGTTGTTGGGAGGTTTTGTTTGAGACTCCCTGTTTTGAGACATGTTTATGATGCCTTTTTAGATTTGTAAAGTACCTTTACATGTTGAAGCATGGTTTGGTTTGAAGTTTGACTGTTTTGTGGATTGTTTATGCTTAAGTTGCTTTCATCTAGAATTTTTCCATGTTTATTCTTGCTATGTAGATGCCGTTGCCATGGTTGTTGGGGTTTTGTGGTATGTATGAGTTGTATGCATGTTTGTGTCTTGATTGAGGGTCTTATGTGGGTTAAGATTGCAATAAACTAGCAAAATATGTCATTGCATGTCGGGCGTATCGATACGGTGAAGCCTGTATCGATACGGGGTACCTGAAATGGCCTTATGGTATCGAAACACTATGGTCAGTTCTAGTACATTTTGCTACTGGAAACCTTGGTTCTGAAACGCCCCCGAGGGTGTTTCGATACAGGTTGGTGTTCCGAGCCCTTCGAACCTGTTTCAATACTCTCATATCGATATAGGGCAACCTGTATCAATACGGCTAGCTATTTTGTTAGTTATTGGAATCTTTGAAGTTATGTTCTCTTGTGTTTTGGTCCCTGTTTGATGTGCCATCATTTGTTTGAGTTCGGATGGTTGTTTTAAGCTACATTTTGGCATGCGAGCATGAAACCTGACTAATTGATTATTGGTAGGCCTAATTTCATGCTAGGTCTCTGTAGTATGCTAGATTTGTATTTTAGTCCCTTGATGTTTGAATCGCTTAATTGACGCCGTTCTCATTTTCTTTCGTTGTGAGTTCCTATCACATAGGATTTAAATGTGCATCTAGAAAAGATAAGTAGAAAAAAGGGGTTGCTAATCGGAGCAAAACCTTAGCGGGTTTTTCTTCGGTTTTCTCCTTGTAACCCGTTTGGTTCAGTCTGGCGGCTAGACCGGGCTAAGGGGTTACAACTAAAAATAGTTTCGTACTAAATAATAAAATAACCGGATAAAATGTGAGATCCTCCAAGTACCGATTCGCCTATAGTCTGAGTATCTGAAAGAGAGTCTAAGGGGGAGTAAGCTAAAGAGCTTAGTGTGTCTCTAAAGTGCAAGAAAATCATAATCATAAAATACAGTAATATTTTCTTAAAATCCTTTAAAAACTATAACATAAATATCAAATTCACAATGCAATGCACCCAACTACAACCGCCATAAAATAGGTAGGTTCCCAGAACCCCTCACTACAACGTCACCAATCGATGTGTGGCAAAAATCATTGTTTCCTCCGTACAAATCCCAACTCATGCTCATACATACATGATGATTAAAAATCAAATTTCATAAACTTAGTTCCATAAATTCGATATTTCATAAACATACTTCATAAATCATAGTCCATAAATCATAGATCCGTAAATCCGATGTTTCATAAATCAAATATTCCATAAGTCATAATTAAAATACGTTTTGAAAATCGTATGCACGTGATGTCAACCATACAAGCCATAATACATATAAATAATCACATAAGGGGTAAAACATCAACACGTAGAAAAATAATATATAATTTATTTATAGCACCTGAAGAAAATACACCTTAGCCAAGCTATACTCAACCTACAGAATGATGTGATTTTCCATGATAAGAAGTATTGGATCCAACTGTATCGGTACCAGACTAAACTTGGGGTTGAAGGGATTAACGAACAAGAAGAGGTATAGAGCGGTGGAGATTATTACATAGAAATTTAACAAATCAATAAGGGATTTTGGCTGCATGAAACTATATAAAAAAGTATGGTTCTTAAGGTGATCTTATTCGAACTATATGTGTATATATATAGAGAGAGAGTAAATATAATTTAAGTAAAATAATGAAACTGATATAGGATAGAAAAGAATAAAAAAATCATAAAACAAGCAAAATGGACGGCTGGGGGAGGAGAGATTGAATTCAAATGCTAAATAAATGGGTTAATTTCATATGTGATCCTTAAAATTTTACGAAATCTCATTTAACTTTTAAGTGATAAAAATTCTATTTAGTCTCTCATGGAAAAATAGGGTTTTTAATTAAAATTCTCAAATAATTAATTTTTGAATTTAGGAATTTCAAAATTAGGTTTTAAATTAGAGATATTTCGAATCCAATGTTAACAATTTAGGCGTAATTTTAAAGTGATTACCCAAAATGAACCAAAACGCGTGAAAAAAAAAACAGAGGGTCTCCCTTTGCTGCAAGAATGACTCCTATAACAAGGTTTTAGTTTTGAAATGAGGAACAAGGTTTTAGTTTATTAGCCCTTTTATAACAATCGAAAAAACTGTCAACTTTATCGAATAGATTTAATTAAATGATATGCCATTAATTTAAATTCATTTATATGTTGCAGTTTCAAAAAAATAATGGATCATTATATAACCTAACTCCATTTCACATCCAACTAGTTAAACTCAACTGTTCAATTTATTTAAAATTCAATGGTTGGATGAAAAATATCATATCACTTAAAGTTGTGACTTGATAAAATTAACACTTGTCTCCCTAATCTACAAGGGCATTTGTGCTTCTTTTTTTTTTTTGACAAAGCATTTCTGCTCATTTTAAAAGCATAGGGACTAGAATATGATTCATGTGTCAATTAGATTTACTTGAAATTTATGCTATGATCCGACATTGTTAATTGTATGATTGTTGATGTTCTCTTTTCTTATTTTTTAACTTGTGACTTAAATCCAAATAAAAATCTGTCTCAAGAAAACTGTATCAAAAAATGAAGAATAAGGAGTAAAATTTATATTTTACATTTTTTGTTAAGAGACATTAATTTCATATTAATTATAAATAGGATTTTGTTTTGGATTTAAAAGATATGTCACTAAAATATTACTCTTCGACTAACCAGTGTTAAGTGCAATGACAAAGCATATTGTTCTTCTAAGGAGAGAACCGAATTTGAAACTTGGAAACAATATTGTTAGGAGGGAGATCCACGAATAGGGATGAGCAATTCACCTGGCCGGATCGGAACCCCCGATCGGGTTGGGTCGGGGTTTTTTTTGTAAAGAGATCAGGTTTGGTTTGGGTCGGGTTTTTCTTAAGGGTGATTTTGGGTCTGGTCGGGTTCGAATTTAGGGTGGAAAATATCCGACCCGACCTAAGACTAATAGTTTATCATATATTTTTAGGGATATTTGCAATAACGCCCTCTCTTTATATATTTTTTACATTTAGGTTATTAAAATTGATTTTTTACAATTAGATCTCTAAACTTGAATTTTTTGCAATTAGGTCCTTAAAATTAATTTTTTACAATTAGGTCCAAAACTTTAATTTTTTATGGCAAAATGACAAAAGATGCCCAATGTTTGCATGTTTTGTCATTTGGCCCCTATTCTTTTTTGGAGCAAACAACCCCCTAACGTTTTAATCTGGTCCAAATATGCCCCTGTTGGATGGAAATTGTCAGTCAATTGACAGTTAACGGCTGATTCTGACTAGAATTTCCACGCGTTAAGATCGGCTAACGTGGCATATGCCACATCAGATTTAAAAAAAATTGTTATACCCTTCTTTATGGTGACATGTGGTTGACTATCATGCTGACACGTGGCCAAATCAAATGGTGACACGTGGTGAATATGATGTTGACACGTAGTGAATATGATGCTGACATGTCAGCAGATCTTAACACGTAGCAAGTCCAGTCAACATTAGCCGTTGACTGTAAATTGACTGGCAGTTTCCATCCAACAGGGGCATATTTAGACCAAATTAAAATGTTGGGGGTTGTTTGCTCAAAAAAAAAGAATAAGGAGTCAAATAGCAAAACATGCAAACATTGAGGGCATCTTTTTGTCATTTTACCATAAAATATTAATAAAGGATTAAATTTTATAAAATATTAAGTGGAATAAAATTAAAAGGAAAAACTTGTTAGCACTTGATTAGCATGGTCAACACATGTTTAGTATGGTTAAAGTTATGGGACAAATGCTTGATTTTGTTTGAAGACTTATTTTTAAATTGAATTTTTTTAGAATGATCAAGTGTTGCTATTATTTGATCTTCATCTACCGTTTTTATGTTATCTTATGTTTGTACTGAGATGCAATTAAATAATATATTATGAATAAAGTTACTATTTATCCATATCTAGATTATAGACTATCCTTTGTATCTTTATTGTGGCTTTGTTATCATGGTATTTTGCTAGGGATGAAAATAGAATGGTAGGTATGAACTTTGATTATCTTGCTCATTTTCTCTAGGTTTAAATATGAATAGAAAAATAATATATTCATATTTTTTTTTAAATTGGAACCAGTATCAGAATCAAACATTGAGAATGCACACCCTAGTGCTCCCATTAAAAATGATGTTGAATTAGCAAAGGATATCTACTCAAGTTTCAGATGATAAACTATCAAATACATGTAAAAATAAGTCTACAATTAATATTGATACTCCTTTTGTATGTGATTCTGCTCCGTGTAAGCAAATTAGTAATTATCCCTTAGAAAAACAAGAAGAAATCATAGAGAAATTTATTAAATCATGGACATTATCATATTTTTATGTCAGAGTATCATTAATCTGGTCTAGATGATAATCTACAGTGATTTCAACTTAAATGGTTTAAGACCTTTAATTAAGTTAAATATTCACTGACTATTAATGTTACTTATTGTTTTTCGTGTTTTCTTTTTTAAAAAAGAAACTATTAAGAAAACTCAGTTCGTATACTTTTACATTACAAAGATTTAAAAACGGGAAGATGATTGAATGAAAAGATTGTGTATTTGAAATGCTTATGGTGAAAAATATTAACCCATCTCATGGATATTCTATTCAATGTTTGAAAGGTTTCAAGAATTTAAAAGGTCATATAATATTACACTTGAAAATCTAACTCCAAAATAAAATGTTGTTATGCTTTTACGTTTTGTGGTTCAGCAGTTATGTGGACCGTGGCTCATATTTCAAAATGTATATTTAGGGGGCATATTGAGGGTGCAAAGTCAAAAAATCAGGAAATTTTATTAGATATGCTGAAACTCCTCTGCTTCTTATAGTAAAGATATATGAAACGGTGTATTAAAAAATGTTCCACAAAATACAAAAATATAGCCTCGTCCATTCAAAAGGAAATTTTGCACACATTTGGTCAAAAAGTATAAAAGAAAATTTGCAAAGAGATTGTTGATTAAAATTTGACATAATTTTTAGTGCATCTCAAGACATATTTAAAAGAGAACAAATGAATATAATCATAAGATTTATTGATGGATATGAAATTATACAAGAATAACTTTTACAGTTAGTAAATGTTGCTACTTGCTAATGCACAAGAATTTGGTAGTGCATGCCCCGCATTAGGCGGGGATGAGACTTGAGATGAATTAATATATGGACTTTATTTTCCCTCCTTTTGAAAATTGATATGAAAAAACTCTCGCACACGTGTCATCGTCTAGTTGGGATTAGTACATGTCTTTGACACGTGTCGTGCGTGTAATTTATTGTTGAAGAAAATCCGTAATAGTTTTCTTTGTGTGTTTTCAAACTGTGAAAAAAATAATCACTTCATTATTCGTAAGAACTCAGATTGAAACGTTCTCAGACATGTGTTAATGATAGTTATTAGGCCTAATTATTTGTTCTTAGTTACAACACTGTGCTTTAATTCAGCATTTAATCCAGCTGTTGAATTGGACCATAACGGTAACATTTCTAAACTATTTTTTCTGCAACATTTAAGTGATTTTTGACCATTTACTAACTGAATTTTGAACAAAGTATTAAAATAATATTTATGGTCATTATAATACGTTAATGACAATTATTATTTTTTATCATCGTTATTGGGTTTTTTACCTTTTTACCCTCAATTTGAGCCTCTAAATAGTTCGCTTCATTTTATATATCTCAAGCAAACATATGTGCTTAAATCTTTCTCTAAATTTTCTGTTTTATCCTCTACTTCCAAGTTTCAAGTTATTATTTTAAGGGTAAACTATACCATTGACCACCATACTTTGGTTAATGTATTAAAATGACCACCTTAAAAAAAATTGACTCAATTGACCACCCAAACTATTGAAATTGGTTCAATGTGACCACCAGCCGTTAATGGACTAACGGAAGGTGACATGGCAGTTAAAAAATTAAAGGTATAATTACACATTTGGTCTTTACTATTTACACATTCTTTTAATTTAGTCCTAATTTTAAACTAATAAATAAATTAATTAAGTGGTGACACGTGTCAACACTTTATTGGAGGAATTTAATTATTTATATTTAATATAATAAATTATTTTCCTCCTCCAATTAGGTGGTGACACGTGTCACCACCTATTTGGAGGTGAAAAATAAATTTCCCAAACTTGCGCTATGTAGGAATCGAACTTGGGTGAAATAAAAATTAAAGTAGCATTTTAACCACTACACCAAGAACATGTTTGTGTTATAATTCACCAATTGTAATATATGCTTTATTGTGTTATAATTCACCTATGTTTTCTTTTCCCTAAAAACTCGATTTCGGACCTGCAATTTTTGGCATCCTTATCCAAATCTCTCCACCTCTAAACACCCCACACAAACAGAGATATCCAAATCCCCAGTTATTCAGACATACCAAAAACGAAAAAAGAAATCTTTTGGGCTGAAACTCAAAGAAAAACAGTGAAGATCGAAAATAGATAAAAAGAAATTTTTTGGGTGTCATTTCCGTGTGGTATGAAGCTGGTCTAGTTAGGAACCTGGTTTTTTATTCCAGCTGCTATCCTATGGTCTATCTGGCTTCTAAGAAATGATGTTATTTTTTATAAAAAAAATGGATTTTCTCAATCTTCTTTTTGTGGCGAGATACAGAGTGGCTTCATGGTTTTCGTCGAATTTAGTTTCTTTGGAAGACTTGATTATCAGTCCTGCTATTAATGCTTGTTCGAAGCAGCAGAATCAGATGAAGGGTGGGCAATTTGCTTTTTTTCTGTATTGGGTCTACTGGGTGCTTATATGCCTAAGCATTGCGCCTTTCTTGTATCGTTTAGCAATTCTGATCTGTAGGTGGCATTGGGTTTTTGTTTTGTGGTGATGTGAATTGATATTAAATCTGGTTGGGTTCTCTTAGGTTTTTTTGTATTGGATTGTTATTACTCTTTGCTTCTCTAAATCGTGTCGAGTTGAAGTTGTTGTTTGTGGAGAGATTTGGGATTAAGGATACCAAAAATTGCAGGTCCGAAATTGAGTTTTTAGGGTAGAGAAAACATGTGAATTAAGAGCTATAGAAATGAAGCTTTTATGGCGGTCAGAAGATGATGAGGAAGAGAAAACATGGGTGAATTATAACACAATAAAACATATATTACAATTGGTGAATTATAACCCAAATATGTTCTTGGTGTAGTGGTTAAAATGCTGCTTTAATTTCTACTTCACCTGGGTTCGATTCCTACATAGCGCAAGTTTGAAAAATTTGTTTTTCACCTCCAATTAGGTGGTGACATTCTTTTAATTTTTTAACTGCCACGTCACCTTCCGTTAGCCCATTAACGGCTGGTGGTCACATTGATCTAATTTCAATAGTTTGGGTTGTCAATTGAGTCGATTTTTTTAAAGTGGTCATTTTAATACATTAACCAAAGTATGATGGTCAATGGTATAGTTTACCATTATTTTAAAGAGTTTTGGAATACCATCATCGTTCGCTTTAATTTTTGGGTGTACAATTTTTTTAGAGAGACTGTGTTAACTTCATTGAGATCTATTGCAGCGATTAAACCAATTGAGATAAATTTGCTTCTAAGATTGTGGTTTACTACCATAACCCAATTAAACGTGATTTATTCTTATCTATTTATTTTCTAGTCAATGTTAAAATTTTTGTTTTGCAACAATAATACTTCTGTCAAATATACAACATCAAAAATTCAAAAAATATATTTTTACTATTTTATCTAACCAGGAGTTGAGTATTGTAAATCTTAGAGGCAATAGATATGATGGAAGGAGTAATATATGAGATGAAAGATCGTCCTTATGCATATTATCTACATCGCCAAGCACATCAATTACAATTGACTCTTATTGTTGATGCAAGAGAAGTATCTGAAGTTCATAACTTTTTCAAAGATTTTATTTTTATTGTGAATGTTGTCAGATCTTCTTCTAAACGTTGTGATGAATTACAGGATAGTCAAATAACTGAATTAGAGCAAGACTAGAAACAGAACATGATTAAATCAAATTGGCACTTTGCAACGTCCTAGAGATACTAGATTAAGTTTTCATTACAGTTCAATTTGTTGTGTCTTAAGGATGTACAATGCAACTCGTTCTATCCTTGAGAAAATAGTTATTGATTGTCGAGCCTCATACTCTTAGCGTGGGGTGCTAATTTTGTTCTTAAAAATTGCTAACTTTTAATTTTTTATTCATTTTACATATGACGCAGGGACTTATGAGATACACAGATGCATTTTATCGAGCTTTGTTATATATGTCACAAAATTTTTTAAATGAGGTGGATTTAGTTGCTGCTAAAAAATCTTTAATTTAGAAATTTATAAATGATGGTTAGGAAGGTCTTTTACAAAAAGTACTCATATTTTACAATAAGCATGACACTCTTACTCTGGTTCTTAATATGAATGCTAATTATTCTGATATAATTTAATCTTAATGTAATAAAGATGTCATTTCAGTGGAACATCATTACAGAGTGGACGCATTTACAGCTACTATAAATCAACAACTACATGAATTAAATAGACATCTTAGTGAGCAAATAGCATAGTCATCTTATGCATAATCATCTTATTTCAAGTGGCTATAAGCACTTTAATGTGGAAAACATTTGTCATCTTCCATAGAAGTACTATTCTAAAGACTTTATAGAACATGATAAATAGCATTTGGTGTATAAACTTGAGTTATGTTTTTTTTTATGTTCCTAATCATGCGGATATGAAGAATTTGAGCACCATAACCTAATTATGTCAAAGTTTGTTAAAAAGTGAGAAAAAATTATATTCCTTTGTTGATAGATTGACTTGACTTACTCTGATTTTTTTAGTATAGCAATTATCGAGAGAGCCTTGTCAGCAATAGAAATTGTCAAGACTAGTCTACGAAACAATATATAAGATGACTTTATTTTGGATTACTTAATTGTGTACATTAAAAAAATTGTTGAAAAATTTACCATTGACTCGATCTTGGATGATTTTGATTCTATCATCTTAATTAATGAAGATATTATGTTTTGATAGAGTATGTTTTTGAAACGTGTAATCATATTATTTTTAGTTACTTATTAAATTTTTAATTTAATAATTATATATATGAGTCATGTTAGATATTTTTTTCTATTTACATTGACCAGTCAATGATGTTTTTCGGGACTTGCCATTGAATATTTTACTCACGTTTTCTCAAGTGTGAGATGTTCGTGTACATAACTAATTGTAACCGTCAACCGGTATAACCGTTATATTTTATAGGTTAATTAACTAGACCGTTAAAGTTAAACGGTTTCGGTTAATCGAACCGCTAAAAACAATGGTTAATGATTACGGTTATGGTTACGAATTTTGACTAATGGTTAACCTATAGGTTAACCGGTATTAAATTATATATATATAATAACTTTTAAAAAATAACTCAGATACAATACATGCCCTCTATTTTTATTATAAACTCTATTTCTAAAGTTATCAAATTTTGATGGTGTATTGCTACAATGTTATGTATTACAAACTTTTGAAACTTTAAACTCTATTTCTGGCCGTTGGGGCCTTTATTTCTCGCAATAAATGCAGTTCTAGAGCTTTCTGTATCGATATGTGGGTAGCCGTATCGGTACGTCCTTCTTCAGAACTAGCCGTTAGAGTCTGATAAAACATGCCTTATCGAAATGCCTTGGTGCGTATCAGAACACGTATCGGTACACCTATGTATCGTATCAGTACGGGCTGCAATTCAAATAGTTGTTAGGGGTTAAGCTGTTGGGGTTTTTGCCATGTAGGCGTATCAAAACACCGGGAGACGTATTGAAACGACCTCTCTCCGTATCGATATGGCCTATGTCTGTATCGGTACGGGTTTTGATAGTTTCAAAACCTGTAGCTGAAACCCTTAAGGTGTATCGATACGGGGTATACCGTATCTGTACGGTCAATCTAGAAACTTGGGTTTGGCTACTTTAAAACATTTCAAAACCTTTTGAAAACTTCTCAAACTTATTTTCAAGTTGTTTGGACTTGAAATCATTTTTGAATTCTTTTCAATTTAATCCAAAATTATTTTCAATTATTATATCATAACAAATATCATAACAATCTCCCTCTTTTTGATATAATAAAACCAACTTGAAAATTTGTGTTTGGAATTCTCCCCCTTTGTAAAATAAATTTTGAATAAGAGACTATAGATTCAAAAGAGATTAAATCTCCCTTATTCAATTGAAAATTCAATTTTTCAAAACATTCTCTGCCTTTTTGTTATATCAAAAATGGTTCAAGCCAAAATTTGAAAAACTTTTAAGTCCATAACAATGAAGAGTAAAAAAATTGACAAAAGTAAGATTTTTGTTTAAAAATTAGCTTCCCCTTACTCAAGGCATCATAAGATGTTTGTCCAACAAATATGTGATTGTTTAGTTTAATTAAAGTAAATAAATCAAATAAAAAGTAAATAAATTTAACTAAATTAATTTTACCACTCGAACCATATGGAGGATGTGAAGCATTCCTTCTTCAAGTGAATTTTTTTGTGTGTATGGAGCTCCCCTCAATGTTGTACTTTATTGGTCATTCTCCATCACACCTAAAATAAGACATTCAAATAATTTTTGTGTTGAGTTGTGTGGTGCTCGATTCGTTCAACCGATTATGCTCACCAAGTGGTGGAGAGGTGGATTTTTGGGTGGAAGGGTTAAGGAAGCTAAAAAGAATAAAGACACAAAGATTTAGAGTGGTTCGGTCTTCTAACAAGCACCTACATCCACTACCTTAGCTCCCCACTAAGGATTTCACAATCAATCCACTAATTGATTCGTCCCCTTTTCTAGGATTAGGAGGAAACCCTTACAACCGATCAAGCTTCTACCCAAAGCCTTGATCAAAACCCTCTTTACAAAGAGAAACAATAAGCAAACTTAAAACCCTCTAATAGGTGTTTGTTTGCACAATTAAGCTCTCACCCAAATCCTAAAACACTTGAGCAAATTTGACAATTTTGGCTCACTAGTGTTTGTCTATACAAGAATTGACAAATAAAGCACTAAGACAATTTCTTGATCATTTGATGTTTGACAATATGAGCATTAGCCTTCTCTTGATGCTTGGAGGTCCCTTTTATACTCCCAAATGAGTTTGTAGCCGTTACTAGCCGTTGGGGATGAAATGGAGCCGTTGAGGACTTAATTTCCCTTCATAAATGCTGTTCTGCAGCTAACGGTATCGATACACGTGGAACGGTATCGATACGGCCTTCATAGGAACTAGCCGTTGGGCTCTTGCCTGCATAGGCGTATCGATACGCTTGAGGGCGTATCGGTACCCTTTGACATTTAAATGGCCGTTGGGAAATAGCCGTTGGGGTAGTTAAACTGGGATCGGTACGCTGACATGGCGTATCAAAACGACCCCCTCCGTATCGATACACTAAACCCCCGTATCGATACGGGTTTTGACAGTGGCCAAACCAGGGCAAAATGGTATCGGTACGGGTACAACCGTATCGATACTGGTGACGTGAAAAGTTAAGTTTGGCTTATTAAAACATGAAAAATCTTTGTCAAAAACCTCTTAAAATACCTCAAACATAATTTCAAGTTGTTTGGACTTAAAAACAAGTTTTAAATTCTTTTCAAATTAGTCCAAAACATTTTTCAATTATTATATCAAAACATTGGTTCTACAATCTCCCCCTTTTTGATATAATAAAACTAACTTGAAAAATTGTTTGGGTTCTCCCCCTTTAACTTTAAAAAAGTGAATAAGAGATTAAAGATATGAAGTCACTTAAAGCTCCCCCTTATTCATTTGAAAATCCAATTTTTCAAAACCATTTCTCCCCCTTTTTGTTATATCAAAAAGAATTTAAAATGACATTTAGCTCAAGATAACATAGGAGGCAAAAAAAAATTGACACACTTGAAAATTTTTGGTTTAAAATTGGCTCCCCCTTACTCAAAGCATCATTGAAATTGTTAGTCCATCATATATGATCATCTAGTTGAATGAAATGAAAATAAAACAAATAAATTGCTAAAACAACTAGATTTTACCAACACTTGAACCCAAGGGAGGATGTGAAGCCTTCCTTCTTCAAGTGTTCCTTCTTTGTGTGCATGGAGCTCCCCCTCAATGTTTGACTTGTTGAACATCTCCATCACACCTAGCAATAGACAATCAAGTAATTTTTGGTATCCAAATTGCTTTGGATCCATGAACATTAGAAGCACAAATTTTTGACCCCTTAGGAATCCATTTTTCAATGTCATCCTTTTTGATTGAAGTGGTTAGTCCTTTTGGGACCCAAACACTTCTAAAACATTTACCATTTTTAAATCTAGGGGCACTAGATTGTCTAACATAAAAATTTGATTTTCCGAAATCATTTTTCTTTTGAAGTTCATTTGAAATCAAATCTTTTTCCTTTTTGAGATCATCAACTTCCTTTTGATGATCTCTTTCCATCGTTTGAAGCAAGTTTTGTAAGTTTAAAACTTTAAGCTCAAAATTTTTAATTTTTGCTTCAAACTCTAAATTGGTTTTAGAAAGCAAATCATTTTCGGTTTTCAACTTTGAAATCAATTTCTTATTTTTCGAAAATGAAGCCTTGAATTCAAAAACCAATTCATCGTAGGCTTCTTGTAACTCATCAAAAGAATATGAATTTGAACAAGATGAGTTAGAAGTTACCTCCCCCTCATTGAGGGCCATCAAGCATAGGTGGGTACTTCATCATCGGTGGAGTCTTCATCACTCCATGTGGCCACATATGCTTGTTTTGAAGATGATCCCTTCTTTTTGGATTTGTGGGAGTCCTTCATCTTCTTCATCGATTCATGCTTGGATTTATCCATTTTGCTCTTCATGAACCGGGTGAATTTGTTGAAGAGATAGGTCATCTCTTCATCTTCACTATCCTCCTCACTAGAATCTTCATGATGACATGTGGAGGACTTGAGAGCCATGGCACTTGCATTGATGCCAAGCCCTTTGATTTTCTTCTCTCCCATAGCTCGAATTTCTTCTCTCTTCTTCTCATCCTCTTTATTCTTCTTCATGATTTGATGAGTAAGGAGTGACCCCATGAGTTCATCAAGCTTCAAAGTCTTCAAATTTTTGGCTTCGATGATGGCGGTCCTCTTTGAGTCCCAAGACTCGGGAAGTGAGTAGATGAGCTTTCGAACAAGCTTCTCCTCCGGGATGGCTTCTCCATAGCCTTTAAGACCATTCGTGATTGTGGAGAACCTATCAAACATCTTCTCGATGTTCTCTTCCGGATCCATTTTGAAGTTTTCATACTCAAGAGTTAGGAGCCCAATCTTGGTCTCCTTGACTTCATTTGTTCCCTCGTATGTGACTTCAAGCTTGTCCCATACCTCCTTGGCACTCTCACAAGAAGACATCTTCTCATAGATGGATGGACCAAATGCACAAAATAAAATGTGCAAGGCTTTGCAATTTAGCTCCATCTTCTTGCGATCGTCGGCACTCCATTCCGCTTTGCTCCCTTATGGCACGAACGGACCATCTTCAACTATATCCCATAGCTTGTAATCTCTTGACTTCAAGAAGAATTTCATCTTTGTCTTCCAATGGGCATAGTGATCTCCGTTGAAGAAAGGCGGTTTGTCGATGGATTGCGCCATTTGAGCCGGTTGATGAAAAAAGTGATCGAGCTTGCCGGATCTTCTCAATAGGATGTGAATCCTCTTCGATTGAGCCAAGCTCTGATACCAATTGTTGAGTTGTGTGGTGCTCGATTCGTTCAACCGATTATGCTCACCAAGTGGTGGAGAGGTGGATTTTTGGGTGGAAGGGTTAAGGAAGCTAAAAAGAATAAAGACACAAAGATTTAGAGTGGTTCGGTCTTCTAACAAGCACCTACATCCACTACCTTAGCTCCCCACTAAGGATTTCACAATCAATCCACTAATTGATTCGTCCCCTTTTCTAGGATTAGGAGGAAACCCTTACAACCGATCAAGCTTCTACCCAAAGCCTTGATCAAAACCCTCTTTACAAAGAGAAACAATAAGCAAACTTAAAACCCTCTAATAGGTGTTTGTTTGCACAATTAAGCTCTCACCCAAATCCTAAAACACTTGAGCAAATTTGACAATTTTGGCTCACTAGTTTTTGTCTATACAAGAATTGACAAATAAAGCACTAAGACAATTTCTTGATCATTTGATGTTTGACAATATGAGCATTAGCCTTCTCTTGATGCTTGGAGGTCCCTTTTATACTTCCAAATGAGTTTGTAGCCGTTACTAGCCGTTGGGGATGAAATGGAGCCGTTGAGGACTTAATTTCCCTTCATAAATGCTGTTCTGCAGCTAACGGTATCGATACACGTGGAACGGTATCGATACGGCCTTCATAGGAACTAGCCGTTGGGCTCTTGCCTGCATAGGCGTATCGATACGCTTGAGGGCGTATCGGTACCTTTTGACATTTAAATGGCCGTTGGGAAATAGCCGTTGGGGTAGTTAAACTGGGATCGGTACGCTGACATGGCGTATCGAAACGACCCCCTCCGTATCGATACACTAAACCCTCGTATCGATACGGGTTTTGACAGTGGCCAAACCAGGGCAAAATGGTATCGGTACGGGTACAACCGTATCGATACTGGTGACGTGAAAAGTTAAGTTTGGCTTATTAAAACATGAAAAATCTTTGTCAAAAACCTCTTAAAATACCTCAAACATAATTTCAAGTTGTTTAGACTTAAAAACAAGTTTTAAATTCTTTTCAAATTAGTCCAAAATATTTTTCAATTATTATATCAAAACATTGGTTCTACATTTTGGTATACAAATTGCTTTGGATCCATAGGCATTAGTAGCACAAAG
This sequence comes from Hibiscus trionum, assembly GCA_030270665.1. Taxonomy (NCBI): domain Eukaryota; kingdom Viridiplantae; phylum Streptophyta; class Magnoliopsida; order Malvales; family Malvaceae; genus Hibiscus; species Hibiscus trionum. Next base: position 15,805,502 of record BSYR01000010.1, read on the forward strand.
TTTAGTCCCCTTAGGAATCTACTTTGCAATTTCATCTTTTTTAGTTGAATAAATTATTCCTTTTGAGACCCAAATACTTCTAAAACATTTTCCATTTAAAAAATCTAGAGGCACTAGATTGTCTTTGATAAAAGTTTGGTTTTCCAAAATTGTTTTTCCTTTCAAGTTCTTTGGAAATCAAATTTTTTTCCTTCTTAAGATCATCCACCTCTCTTTGATGATCTATTTCTAAGTTTTGAAGCAAATTTTGTAAATTTAAAACTTTAAGCTCAAAATCTTTGATTTTTTTTCAAACTTTAAATTGGTTTTTAAAAGAAAATCATTTTCGGTTTTTAATTTTGTAATCAACTTTTTGTTTTTTGAAAATGAAGCCTTGAATTCAAAAACCAATTCATCGTAGGCTTCTTGTAATTCATCAAAGGAATAGGAAGTAGAAGCAAATGAATTAGAAGTTACCCTTGAATCTTCTTCGATGGCCATGAGACAAAGGCTGGCTTGTTCATTATCAGTGGAGTCATCATCACTCTAAGTAGCCACATTAGCCTTCTTCTTATGGCTTGAAGAGCTTGACCTCTTCTCCTTCATCTTTGATTCACATATTGATTCTTCCTTTTCTTTCTTCATGAATCGGATGAATTTGTTGAAGAGCTTGGCCATCTTTTCATCCTCACTTTCCTCCTCACTTGAATCTACATGTACGCATGTGGAGGATGGAAGAGCAATGACATTTACATTAATGCATTGCTCTTTGATCTTCTTTTCCTTCTCCCTCTTCAAGGGTTGAGACATCATCTTATGAGTGAGCAAAGATCCAATGAGCTCGTCAAACTTGAGCTCCTCCAAGTTCTTTTCTTCTACAATTGCCATCTTTTTGGACTCCCATGATTCGGGAAGTGAGTAAATCAACTTTCGAATGATCTTGTCCTCCGAAATCTCCTCTCCAAAACCTTTATCTTGTTGATGATTATGAAAAATCGATCGAACATGCTCTTGATGTCTTCTTCCGGGTCCATCTTAAAGTTTTCATAATCAAGGTTGAGAAGACCGATCTTGGTCTCATTTACATCGTTTGTTCCCTCATATATGACTTCAAGCTTGTCTCATACTTCCTTGGCATCTTCACAAGAAGAGACCTTTGCATATACATCAAGGCCCAATGCACACAATAAAATGTGCAAGGCTTTACAATTTAGCTCCATCTGTCACACCCCAAAACCCGGTCTAGTTGAAATTAGGTTCGAAATTTAATTATTCGGGTTAAATCGTAATGGTTTATAATTATTATTATTATCATTATCATTATTATTATAAAAGAAAAAATATATATATACGATGGCAATTCCTTCAAAATGAAGGAATTGCCTAAGGGCATTCCACGCATTGTGGCCACTCGGCCAAATTTGGTTAAGGGTGGCAATTGCCACTATACGTGGCGCAAGCAAAAGGGAAGTTCTCCCCAAAATTGCCACGGTTCCATGAATCGTGGAACATGGAGAAGCAAATGGCAGGCGACAATGTTAGTATAAATAGGGAAGGGTAATACCCTGAAAGCTCACACCAAATCGAGGTAAAAATTATAAGGAGAGCAAGTGAGAAATGATTCAGCGTTAGATTGGTAGTTCAAATTGTTCGGTTTAGCGATAGCGAAACCCTGATAACGTTACGGTAAGCTTAGACTCTGGGTTAGTTTAATTTTCGGTATCAAATTTAATTAGTATTTCCGTATTTATTCGATACTGTCTTATTGATTTTAATTAGTTTTTATTAATTATCGTAGTACACGAGGTCGATTCGGAACAACCGTCAAGCCCAAGAAATAAAAATAAAGCACTGGTCTGTCACGGTGAGTGTAGTCGGAGTCTCGGAAGTAGGCGAAGAGCCTTTCTGAATTCATCATTATTGATTTCGTTTGTTTTACTAACCATTAAATTAAGGGAATTTTCATAAAGCATTATTGAAATCCTTGTTGTAAGCATGAGTAAGTATTGCATATCGAGCATTAGAAATTGATTATTGCACATTGCTATTGAAACTTTGATATATGTCTACTGCTATTGAATTACCATTATTGATATTGATGTGTAAATATTGCTATTGAAATATCTTTATTGAACTATTGAGCATTGAACCTTGGATTCGAGAGTATTGGATACAGTTGGCATGCCATAGAATTCATGAGCTCATTGGTACGGGTATTGGGCTTCGGCCATTGGTGCGGCGGAGGGATGCGTTGTGTATTGGTCAATTGGTGCGGCGGAGGGATTATGACACGACCATTATTATTGGTGATGTGGTGGAATTCGCGTATCCAAATACTATTGAATCGGTCCAAGGGAAAATATTAATTATTGATATTGTTTTTTTTATGATTGGATAACATGCCTTTCATTTATAATATGTTTATAGATTGTTTATGTGAAATATTTCATTGAAGTATGCATCATTGCATAACATACTCATTCATTGTTATTGGCTACCTCACTTAGACTATGTAAGTCTAATGCATTCATTTGCATAACATTTTAGGCTAACAAAGTGTTCGGTCCGAGATCGGAGCAGTCAAAGGATTGGCAAGTCACTACAAGTAAAGAGTAAAATATTTTGTCCTTATGAACTCCTAGTATGGTGGCAAAGTAGCTAAAGTAATTATACTAGTCTTGTGGCCCTACTATTGTGTAAATGTTGCCTATGTTTTGTATAAGGTTTTAAAGCTATATTGACTATTGAGATAGTAATAAAATTGATATAATTGGCACTAAAATATTGATTAAAAGTCTAAGATTTTTGTCTCCGATCTCCGTTATGTTTTTCGGTAGCGCTCTCCGACCCGGTTCTCTACCAGGCCGGGAAGGGGGTGTTACACCATCATCTTATTGTCATTTGCATTTCAATCTGCCTTCCTTCTTGTTGGCACGAACGGTCCATCTTCAACAAGATCCTAAAGTCGGTAGTCCTTGACCTTGATGAAGTACATCATCCTATTCTTCCAATAGGCATAATGTTCAATGTTGAAGAATGGTGGTTTGTCGATTGATTATGCCATTTATCACTGGTTGACTTGTTTATAGATCAAGCTTTTGGATTGTCTCAATAGGTGGTTAAACCTTCTCGATTGAGCTTCGCTCTAATACCAATATATAGACTTAATTCTCTTTAACCGTTTTGCTTGTCAAATGGTGGAGAAGATTAATTTTTGGGTGTTTGTGGTGAAAGCAAAATGTAGAACTAAGGTTTTGATATAATATTTGAAAAATGTTTCGGACTAAATTGAAAAGAATTTAAAATATGGTTTTAGTAAAAAAACAACTTGAAAACATGTTTTAGGATTTTTACAAGGCTTTGGAACAAATTAAAGTACATTTAAAGTAGTCAAAACCTAGAACTTCAGGTACTCGTACCAATACGGTATAGAACCGTACCGATACGCCTTAGGGTTTCAAACTACCAGATTTTCCAGTAGTCAAAACCCGTACCGATACGCTTAGCCGTATCGATATGGTGTGCTTTGAAATAGCCCAACGGCTAGTTGCGTACCGGTACGCTTGTATCGCGTACCGATACGCCTAACTACCCCAACGGTCATTTGAATTTGTAGGACCGTACCGATACGCTAGGCAAGCGTATCGATATGCATCAGCTGAAGAGCACAACGGCTAATTCCTCTTCGAGACCGTATCGATACGGGTTGAGAGGGTATCGATACGCCAAGCTGCAGAACTGCATTTATGGTGGGAAATAAAGGCTCCAACGGCTCCAATTCAATCCTAACGGCTAGTAACGGCTACAAACTCAATTGGGAGTATAAAAGGGACCTCCAAGTATCTTGTAATGATTAATGCTTCAATTGTTACAACATTATGATGTCAAAATTTGTCAAGAGCTTTAATTGTCCATTCTTTGCTTAGACAACACTAGTGAGCTAAATATTGTTAAATTTGCTCAAGTGTTTAGGTTTTGGGTGAGTGCTTAGAATTGCAAACAAACACCTATTAGAGGGATTTCTAGTTTGCTAAGTCTTTCTTTGTACAAGAGAGAGTTCCTTCAAGCTTTGGGTAGAAAGCTTTGAGGGTTGTAACGGTTTCCTCCTAAGCCGAGAAAAGGGGACGAAATTCTTAGTGAATTTGTTTGGAAATCCTTAGTGGGGAGCTAAGGTAGTGGATGTAGACCTTGGTTAGAAGGTTGAACCACTATAAATCCTTGTGTCAAATTGCCTATTTTCACCTCCCACTAAAATACTAAATTATCCAACTTCTCCACACTTGGCGAGCAAGAACGGTTGATCGAATCGAGCCCCTAAAATCTCAAAAATTGGTATCAGAGCTTAGCTCAATCGAAGGGGATTCACATCCTATTGAAAAGATTCGGCAAGCTCGATCAATATTTCACCAACCGGCTCAAATGGCGCAATCCATCGACAAACCGCCCTTATTCGACGGAAATCACTATACCCATTGGAAGACAAAGATGAAATTCTTCTTGAAGTCAAGGGATTACAAGCTATGAGACATAGTTGAAGATGATCCGTTCGTGCCTCAAGGAAGCAAAGCGGAATGGAGTGCCGACGATCGCAAGAAGATGAAGCGTAATTGCAAAGCCTTGCACATGCTCTTTTGTGCTTTTGGCCCAACCATCTATGAGAAGATGTCTTCTTGTGAGAGTGCCAAGGAGGTATGGGACAAGCTTGAAGTCATATACGAAGGAACCGATGAAGTCAAGGAGACCAATATTGGGCTCCTCATCTTAGAGTATGAGAACTTCAAGATGGATCCGGAAGAGAACATCGAGAAGATGTTTGATAGGTTATCCACTATCACAAATGGACTTAAAGGTTATGGAGAAGCCATCCCGGAAGAGAAGCTTGTCCGAAAGCTCATCTACTCCCTTCCCGAGTCATGGGACTCAAAGAGGACCGCCATCATTAAAGCCAAGAATCTCAAAACCTTGAAGCTTGATGAACTCATGGGGTCACTTCTCACTCACCAAATAATGAAGAAAAACATAGAAGAGGAGAAGAAGAAGGAAGAGATTAGAGCGATGGGGGAGAAGAAGATCATGGAGCTAGGCATCAATGCTAGTGTCGTAGCTCTCAAATCCTCCACAAGCCATCATGTAGATTCAAGTGAGGAGGAAAGTGAAGATGAAGAGATGGCCTATCTCTTCAACAAATTTGCCCGGTTCATGAAGAGCAAAATGGAAAAATCCAAGCATGAATCGATGAAGAAGATGAAGGACTCCCACAAATCCAAAAAGAAGGGATGATCTTCAAAACAAGCATATGTGGCCACATGGAGTGATGAAGACTCCACCGATGATGAAGTAGCCCACCTATGCTTGATGGCCCTCAATGAGGGAGAGGTAACTTCTAACTCATCTATTTCAAATTCTTATACATTTGATGAGTTACAAGATGCCTAAGATGATTTGCTTTTGGAATTCAAGGCATCATTTTCCAAGAACAAAAATTTGATTTCAAAAATAAAAATTGAAAATGATTTGCTTTCCAAAACAAATCTTGAACTTGAAGCAAAATTGAAAGATTTTGAACAAAAATGTTTTGATTTACAAAATTTGCTTCTTAAAGTTCAAAAAGAAAAAGATTTGATTTCCAATGAACTTGAAAAGAAAAATAATTTTGGAAAATCAAATTTTTATGTAAGACAATCTAGTGCCCCTAGATTTGTGAATAGAAAATGTTTTAGAAGTGTTTGGGTCCCAAAAGGACTAACCACTTCAACTAAAAAGGATGAAATTGAAAAATGGATTCCTAAGGGGACTAAATTTTGTGCTACTAATGTCTATGGATCCAAAGCAATTTGGATACCAAAAATTACTTGATTGTCTTTTGCTAGGTGTGATGGAGAGTGATCAACAAGTCAAACTTTGAGGGGGAGCTCCATGCACACATAGGAAGAACACTTGAAGAAGGAAGACTTCACATCCTCCCTTAAGTTCAAGTGTGGTAAAATCTAGTTGCTTTTGTTTCTATTTGATTTATTTTCATTTATGTCAACTAGATAATCATATATGTTGAACTAACATTCTTATGATGCTTTGAGTAAGGGGGACCCAATTTTAAACCAAAATTTTAAGTGTGTCAAATTTTTTTTGCCTCATATGTTATTTTGAGCTCAATATCATTTTAAATTCTTTTTGATATAACAAAAATGGGGAGAAATTGGTTTGAAAATTTGAATTTTCAAATGAATAAGGGGGAGCTTTATTTGATTTCATATCTTTAATCTCTTATTCACAATTTTAAAGTTAAAGGGGGAGAATCCCAAACAAATTTTTCAAGTTGGTTTTATTATATCAAAAAGGGGGAGATTGTAGAACTAAGGTTTTGATATAATATTTGAAAAATGTTTCGGACTAAACTGAAAAGAATTTAAAATATGGTTTTAGCCAAAAACAACTTGAAAACATGTTTTAGGGTTTTTACAAGGCTTTGGAACAAATTAAAGTACATTTAAAGTAGTCAAAACCTAGAACTTCATGTACCCGTACCGATACGGTATAGAACCGTACCGATACGCCTTAGGGTTTCAAACTACCAGATTTTCCAGTAACCAAAACATGTACCAATACGCTTAGCCGTATCGATACGGTGTGCTTTAAAATAGCCCAACGGCTAGTCGCGTACCGATACGGTTGTATCCCGTACCGATATGCCTAACTACCCCAACGGTCATTTGAATTTGCAGGACCGTACTGATATTCTAGGCAAGCGTATCGATACGCATCAGCTGAAGAGCACAACGGCTAATTCCTCTTCGAGACTGTATCGATACGGGTTGAGTAGGTATCGATACGCCAAGCTGCAGAACTACATTTATGGTGGGAAATAAAGGCTCCAACGGCTCCAATTCAATCCTAACGGCTAGTAACAACTACAAACTCAATTGGGAGCATAAAAGGGACCTCAAAGCATCTTGTAATGGTTAATGCTTCAATTGTTACAACATTATGATGTCAAAATTTGTCTAGAGCTTTAATTGTCCATTCTTTGCTTAGACAACACTAGTGAGCTAAATATTGTTAAATTTGCTCAAGTGTTTAGGTTTTGGGTGAGTGCTTAGAATTGCAAACAAACACCTATTAGAGGGATTTCTAGTTTGCTAAGTCTTTCTTTGTACAAGAGAGAGTTCTTTCAAGCTTTGGGTAGAAAGCTTTGAGGGTTGTAACGGTTTCCTCTTAAGCCGAGAAAAGGGGACGAAATTCTGAGTGAATTTGTTTGGAAATCCTTAGTGGGGAGCTAAGGTAGTGGATGTAGACCTTGGTTAGAAGGTTGAACCACTATAAATCCTTGTGTCGAATTGCCTATTTTTCACCTCCCACTAAAACACCCAATTATCGAACTTCTCCACACTTGGCGAGCAAGAACGGTTGATCGAATCGAGCCCCTAAAATCTCAACACGAAAGATAGACAAAATTGACACAAGATTTAGAGTGGTTCAAGCTTATAACAAGCTCTACATCCACTACCTTAGCTCCTCACCAAAGATTTCACCAATTCACTAAGAATTCTTCCCCTTTTCTAGGCTTAGGAGGCAACCTTTTACAACCTAGACTCACAACCCAAGTCTGGCATCCAAAGCTCACAAACTGAGCTTTGGGAACTCTCTCAAACAAGAGAAAACTTAGCAAACAGAAATCTCTCTAAAGGTTGATGTTTGCGCACTAAAGCACTCACCTAAATCCTAGAGCACTTGAGCATACATTAACAAATTGAGCTCACAAGTGTTTGTCTATACTAGGAATGCAAATTTGAGCACTCAGAAAATTTTGCATCATAATATTGTTGACTTGAGGATCATTAGTCTTCCTTAGATGCTTGGAGGTCCCTTTTATACTCACAAATGAGTTTGTAGCCGTTGGAGATCGTTGGGATTGAATTGGATCCATTGGGGCCTTTATTTCTTGCAAAAAATGTAGTTCTGGAGCTTTCCGTATTGATACGCGAGTAGCCGTATCGGTACGTCCTTCTTTAGAACTAGCCGTTGGAGTTCAATGCAGCATGCCGTTTCGAAACGCCTTGGTGCGTATCAGAACGTGTATCGGTACACCTATGTACCGTATCAGTATGGGTTGCTATTCAAATAGTTGTTGGGAAATAACTTTTGGGGGTTAAGACGTTGGGGTTTTTTTCATGTATGCGTATCGAAACGCCATGAGGTGTATCGAGACGACCCCTCTTCGTATCGATACGACCTATGCCTGTATCTGTATAGGTTTTTGCAATTTCAAAACTTGTAGCTGAAACCCTTAAGATATATCGATACGGGGTATACCGTATCGGTACGGTCAAGCTGGAAACTTGGATTTGACTACTTTAAAACATTTCAAAACCTTTTGAAAACTTCTCAAACTTATTTTCAAGTTGTTTGGACTTAAAATCATTTTTGAATTTTTTTCAATTTAGTCCAAAACTAATTTTCAATTATTATATCAAAACAAATATCATGACACTTTCCTTTTCTCTTTATATCAATTATGTTATCATGGATTATTAAAAAGAAGAAAAATATAAAGTTTCTTAGGTTTTAGAATGGGAAGAAATTGCCTTGTTTTGTGTCATTTATTTTTTGCCGATGATTGTTTGTTGTTTACCAAGGCTAATATGAAGAATGTGAATAGTATCATGAAAATTATTAATGTTTTCTGGAGTGCTATAGGTCAGACGGTGAATTGCTTCAAAACCTCAGTTTTCTTCTCTTTAAATATGAGCCCTAACTTATGCACCCACCTCTCTAATGTTATGGAAGAATGTAGTAAGTACTTAGGTCTCCCTTCATTTTGTGGTCGCAACAAAATGGAAGCATTGAGATTCTTATTGAACAAAATAAAAGGTAAATTACAAGGGTGGAAGAGTAAGCTTCTATCTCAAACAGGGAAAGAAGTTATTATTAAATATGTTTTCAATGCCATCCCTTCTTATGTCATGCAATGTTTTCTCCTTCTCGTTTCTTTCTATAAGGAGGTACATGCCCTTATTAGTTAGTTTTGGTAGGGGTAATTCAATGGAACCACATAATGAAGTTCATTGGGTCAGTAGGAAGAGGATGTGTCAGTCTGTTAGACTTGATAGACTCGATTTTCTTCAGCCGATTTAACTAGCCAAGTGGTGGAGAAGTTGGATTTTGGGTGATTTTGTGGGAGGTAAAAAATAGACAATGGACACAAGGATTTATAGTGGTTCGACCTTCTAACAAGCACCTACATCCACTACCTTAGCTTCCCAGTAACGATTTCACCAAATTCACTCTTGAATTTCTTCCCCCTTTCTAGGCTAAGGAGGTAACCTTTACACACTCAAAGCTTTCTAACCCAAAGCTTGAGTAAACCCTCTTTATAAGACAAATTTGAGCAAACTTGAAATTCCTCACTAGGTAGATAGTTTGCACTCTTAAGCTCACTCACCTAATACTAAACACTTGAGAAAATTTGACAATTTTGGCTCACAAGTGTTGTCTATACAAAGAATTAACAATTAAGCCCTTAAGACAATTTTCTCATCATAATGTTGTTGACAATTGAAGCATTAATCTTTCATTGATGCTTGGAGGTCCCTTTTATACTCCCAATTAATTTTGTAACTATTTAGGACCGTTGTGATTGAATTGGAGCCGTTGGAGACTTTATTTCCCACCATAAATGTAATTCTGGTGATGTCTATTTTGATACACACATAGTTGTATCAAAATGCCCTTCTTCAGAACTAGCCGTTGGAGTTTGATGCAGTATGCCGTATCGAAACGCCCGTATCAAAACTCCTAGTGTCGTATCAAAACATCCTGCAATTCAAATAGTCGTTGGGAAATAGTCGTTGGGGGTTTTGATCGTTGGGGTGTATACCACGTAGGCGTATCGAAACACCAAAGGGTGTTTCGAAACAACCCTATCTGTATCGAAATAAGTAAGCCATGTATCGAAAAGGGTTCTGGCAGTTTCAAAATGTATCGATACAGATTATGTTTGTATCGAAACGGGTTCATTAAAAGCACTGGTTTGGCTACTTAAAAACGTTTCAAATATTGCCAAAACCTTTTTAAACATCCTCAAACTTATTTTTAAGTTGTTTTTGACTTAGAGAATATTTTAAATTCTTTTCAATTAGGTCCAAAACATTTTCAATTATTATATCAAAATATATATTTCTGCACAGTCTAAGGGGGGTGGTGGTATGGGTTTTCGGGATCTACATTCATTTTAACAAAGCTCTTGTTGCTAAATAATTATGGAGGACTCTGAAGGATCTGGAGTCTATGCATGCTTGCATCATGGAGGGACTTTACTTCCCAAACGGTAATATTCTCTCAGCTCCTAAGACCTCTAACCCTTCTTGGGCTTAGAGAAGTATTCTTGATAGTAATATTCTTGTTAGAGTATGCCCAAAGACCAATCATAAAATGATTATAAATTATATTTGTTTTTACCTTGTTTATTCATAAAAAGGCATTGTCATTATTATTTTCAATTACAATTATGCATGTGTAAATAAACTAAATTATAATAAAGTCCTTAGAATAATATGATTATTCTTAAATGTCCTTAATCGAGTATTATTGTGGGCGTGACCCGCTATGAGCATGTTTCTTAGATTATTATGTGATAGTCACAACATTGCTCATAGTGATAACTACATGTATGATCATTAGACTTGAGATCACCATTATTTCAACATCGTGAGTGACATATTTTGATACAGTCAAATGAGTGTCGTAACTGACTACACTATAAAGATTGATATTGGATAAGTCACAATCTATGTAGTGGGATATGGTTGATCAAGATATGATTTCTCCCTCCTACATAATAGGAGCAATATCGTAGGTCACTTGATTGAGTGAGACTAGAAATGCATGACCATGCTCGAATAAGTTGATATGAAATATCATAGTTATTCGTTTATAATAGTCTACTCAAGATATCAATAAATATTAGAAGAACTATACAAGTGTGACTATTCCATGATTTGTGTCCAATCTATATATAAGGACAAAAGGATGTAATACGTGAAAAGAGTTAATCACGAAGATGTTATGTCGAATCATGATTTCTTGCAACTTAGGTGACAATGACATATAGCTAGATGTCACTCATTGTTTGTAATTATAGAAATGTTCTAATATTTACTACTAACGTTACATGAACCTCCAAGGTCACGCCCACAGTTGAAATGAGCATATATTAAACGAATTATATATGGATCTCTGATGATGATCGCCGAATAAATTTTTCGTTGCGCCATGGGGTGTACCGACATGACCCAACACTCTAACCCTTCTTGGGCCTAGAGAAGTATTCTTGATGGTGTTGAATCTATTCAATGTGGTTCTTTATGGACAGTCGCGGTAATGAGGAAGATATTGACATTTGGTCCAATCCTTGGGTTCTAAATTTACCTAAGTGTAAGGTGAGTTATGGAAGACTACTTTCTATGAGGGTGCCATGGTCTCCAATTTGATTCATGTTGAAGACCGAGAATCGGACCGTAAAAAAATTGATAATTTATTCTTAAGAGGTTGAAAAGGAGAATATCCTTAAAATTTTCGTTGGTGGCCCTCATATCAAGGACAAAATAATTTGACATGGCAATAAGAAGGAATACTTTTCCAGTTAGGTCTTGTTATTTCCTTCTGATGAGGAGGGTGTTTCGGCCAGTAATGATCCAAAGAATAGAAAGCTTGTATGAAAATCTATATGGACTACTAAAATCCTGCCTAAGATGTGATATTTTCTTTGGAGAATATGTTGCAATTCCCTCGCTACTTTTGGCAACTTGCAATCCAAATTTAAGTTTCCTTGTTCGAGTGTTGAACATACTCCTTTGCTTTTGCTGTTTGGAGAATCTCTGATTTTAACTATGTTTTGGACCTTTTGTCGGTGGTGGATTGTTACGACTGAGATGTGCTCTTTATCTTCATGTCTTGATTGCGTGTTTATTATGGCAGATTTGGAAATCAAGGAGGTTTATCTTTGATGTTTGAAATAAAGCTGAAACTTTCATTGTTTATATTTCTTCTATTTTTTCTCATCCGATGATTCTCTCTTGTGTGATGAGTTTGATTGATTCTAAACTTTTTCAATCTTCTACGAGAGGCCTAGGTGTAAAGATAGCAATTAAACTTGGTTTATGTTTTATCTGTTTTGAAGAGTTTGATTGAATGCCTTGTTAATAGATTTTTGAGTGGTAAATCCCCCAAACGAAGATCGAACGTGTTTCTAGGAGGAACACAAACTTAAGATCACCAGACATTTGATTCATCTAAACACTTGGTTTTTTCTTTTCTAAAAAGTCCCAAGTTTTATTGATATATCATATGTAGATGGTACTGTCTCTGACAGTATTAAGATTACAACAGGACCATAAAAACAAAGTAGAAGCACGCACACAAAGCAAAGCATATAACAAACAGAGACTCTTACATTTTACATCCCCAGAGCACTAAAACTCGCCCGTTTCCTTTAGTTTAGTAGGATCTATAATAAGGATCATCCTGCGTACCCCTTGTGTTCCTTCTCCCAGGATTGTTCGGCTCCCCACTCCCGCCTAGGTTCCTTCTCCCAGGATTGTTCGGCTCCCCACTCCCGCCTAGGTTCCCCCCAGTTGTCGAATAACCCAATCCACCTCCGGTGTCTCCACCGTACCCCATGTTCATGTTTTCATCGGTCCCGACCTGCCTTCCCGAGTTATACCCAGTGCCAGTGTCTGCGGTGGGGTAGCCACGGCTAGTGTCATGATCATGAACCCCTCCTCCTCCGTAGCCACCAGTATCACCTCTGTTGTGGTGGAGGCCACCTGTGGTGAAGCCAGTACCACCAATAGGGTTGACGTCATGAACGCCGCCTCCGCCATAGCCAGCGGTGCCAGCTCTGTTGTAGCCGATGCCGGCACCGGCACCAGCACCATGGCCGGCTGTAGCGTTATGAAGGCGAGCCTCTTGTTTTCTCAGCTCTGCATCTTCTATTCTATCCTCTTTCCTTTCTCTGGAAATCTGTTTCTCAGTAGGGTCACTTGTCTTCATTTGGTCCACCTACAACATCATCATAATCATGATTGAGTTTCAATAAATCAAATGCAGCACATAAGTTACAAAGGGAATTAAATGAGTAAAAATTAACCTTTTCCTGCATGGTGGCCTTGGCCTTCTCCATGCCAGCCTTGGCAGAGGCAGCTGCATCCTTCATCGACTGCATCTTCGATATTTCTCTAAGGGTTTTACTCTGAAAGATGGTTGCGTTGCGTTAGTATTTGCTGATGAACTTGGATACTCCAGCTGCAATATTATTCCCATTAAATAAGATCAAAGTCATAGTTCCCGAGCTGCCACGTATAGGAAAAGTCTGACACGTGTGCTTCTTTAATCAATTTGAATTTGTTACACGTTTCGGACATATGGCAAGCTTGTAATGCGTTGGGTGTTTTTACTCTTTAATTATGCACATAGACATGTAGATGGGGATAATATTGGTCTGCCCCTTTTTGATGCCCCTACATATGCCCCAATACTAAAAAATACTACAAAATTAAAATCTAAGCCCTAACCTAAATTCTAAATCTTAAACCCTACACCCTATACCCTAAAAAATACACCATACCCTAAATTTCCTAAACTCTAACCACAACCCCTAACCTAAAACCCTAAACCCTAAAGTTAATTTTGAGTGTGGGGGCATATGTAGGGGCACCGAAAAGGGGCAGAGGATTTCCATCCTGTAGATGAAGGACACGAAGGGATAATAATATTCTCACTCCCTTTCGGTATTTTTATTTATGCCCCAACATTAAAAAAATATTACAAAATTAAATTTTAAGCCCTAATTTTAAATTTTAAATCATAAACCCTATATTGTATACCTTAAAAAATACACTAACCCTAAATTCCCTAAACCCTAAACATAATTTTAAGCGTGGGGCACAAGTAGAAGCACCAAAAAGGGATAGAGGATTTCCATCCGACAGAAGCCGGTAGCTACCGTGGGCTGTGGCTTCATCTTTATTTGAAAAATAACAAATAAAGGTTAACTACTAGAATGGTCACTTATGTTTCCCCCAATATAGTTTTGGTCACCGATTTTCAAATTCGATAGATAAGGTTATTTATGTTTTCGGGCCGTAAACTTTTGGTCACTTGAAGTTAAGTGTCGTTAAATGGGTGACGTGCCTGTTAAAGGGAAATTTATATAATTAAATATTTGGTCCCTATTAGTTACCCATTATATCAATTTGTTCTTAATTTTAATTTAATTAAATAAATAAATCACTTAATTAGGTGACAGCACGTGTCATTACCTTATTGGAAGAATTTAATTATTTATTTTTATTTAATAAATTTCAGAACAAAGAACTAATTTGCCTCAGTTGGGAATCAAACCTAGATTCCCTTGTGTGTAAGTGGCGTTAGTTTTTCATTAAACAAAGTAGCCATTTGTGACATAAAGTACAAAGTACAATATATGTTTTAGTTTGTTGTTAATGCAAGGAAAAAAAAATAAATATGGATTAAAGAGACTCCAACATGACGTACTTGAGACACAAAAAAAAATATTTAAACAACTGCAGAAATATAATAATTAAATTAAAGTCGACAACATTTTATATTATATATAATTATATTAAAAATAAAAATTATATTCGAGTGAACTTTAATTTTGTTGTTAATCTTATTTTCCTATTTCATGGTATTAACTTTAATTTAATTATTATATTTTTATTTTAAAAAAATTAATTTAATTAAATAAAAAATTAAAATTATATTAAAAATTCATTTAACGAAACTAAACTTATCTTATGATTAGAGTTATATTCGTGAATTTGAATTCATTAAATGAATTTTTAATATTGCAATAACGGTCCATCGAGCTTGACGTGTTTTTACAAAAATTATATTTCAAGTTTAAATGGGAGTCGCCACCAATCTGTTAATTTAGGTGAGATTGGATCACTTGAAAACCCGATCATTTTAATAAAACTTGTTTTTGACATTTTATTAAAACAACGAGTTTTAGTCTGCGAAACCAAAAAAACAGGTTCCGAAGTCGGTTACGTGTGGAGAATGGTGAGCACCCCACAACGCCCAAAAATTGATACTTAGTCGATTACGTAATATTTTAACGATGAAAGTTACGAGTTCAAATATAATTTAGAAATTGTGACCCCTGAAAATAATCCTTTAATTAGGATGAAAAAAATACATCTCTTTGAGCCGAGACATAAATTTTCTTGAGATTCCAGGATAAAAGAATACTATTTTAAATTTGTGATTTTGATCAAAAGAAGATTTTATTTAGGATTATAAAAAAAATCACCACGCCTCTTAAAGCTCGAGACATGGTTTTGTCAAAAATCCCAAATAAAATATTTTAGTTAAAATAAGACTATAAAAAACGACCGCATCTCTTTAATCTCGAGACATGATTATCAAAAATCCAGATACAAAATCTTTACTTTATTTTGATAAAAAATTGATTGTAAAATATCAAATATAAATTTTGATAAGGCGTGTATATATATATATATATATATATATATATATATATATATATATATATATATATATATATTTAAGTTTAACACGTTTTTTGGACCGTTGAATGAGTTAAACAAATGGATGAGATTAACAGTAAATATGTAAAGATTATCACTTGGAGAAAAAAAGAGAGTAAGAAGTTAATCTGAGCCATTTATTCCCCCATTTAACGATCCAAAAAACGTGTAAAACTTAAAAAAATTTATAGTGTAAGTTGATCCTAACCCATATATATATATATATATATATGGGTTAGGATCAACTTACACTGTGTAAAACTCTTTAAGTTTTACACCTTTTTTGGATCGTTGGATGGGGAAAATGGATGGTTGATATTAACTCCGTATTTTTAATTCCCAAGTGATAATCTTCACATATTTTACTGTTAATCCCATCCATCCGTTTCACTCATCCAACGATCCAAAAGAGGTGTAAAACTTAGAGAGTTTTACACAGTGTAATTTGATCCTATCCCTATATATATATATATATATATATATATATATAAATGGGATGGGATCAAGTTACATGGTGTAAAACTCATTTAGTTTTACACTAATCTAGGACCATTGGATAAGGGAAATGGATGGATGAGATTAACAATAAAAAATGTGAAGATTATCACTTGGGAAAAAAGATAAGGAAATAATCTGAGCCATTAATTACCATCATCCAATGATCCAAAAATTATGTAAAAGTAATTGAGTTTTACACAGTGTAAGTTGATCCTAACCCTATATATGGGATGGGATCAAGTTACATAGTGTAAAACTCATTTAGTTTTACACTAATCTAGGACCATTGGATAAGAGAAATGGATAGATGAGATTAACAGTAAAAAATGTGAAAATTATCACTTGAGAAAAAAAATAAGGAAATAATATGAGCTAATGGCATACTTAATATAATAGATAAAAATAAATATAAAAGGTAAACGTATTAATTAATATACATATATAAAACTAAAACATATATAATAGTTGACATATATATAAAATAAACGTATTAGAAAAATATATATATATATATATATATATATTAGGCTATTATTAGCTGCCATATATATATATATAACATCAATAGGTTAGTATATATATATATGTATATAACGTACGTACGTATGTATAATAATAATAATAATAATAATAATAATAATAATAATAATAATAATAATAAAAAGATGTAAATGAAGGAAACATAAGTCACATGGCATAATTATAAGAAAACAAGGACGAAATTAAACGGAAACATAAATTAACATGCAAAAGTAAGAAGGATACAGAGGTGGAAGGACCAGATGTGCAATTTCCCCATTTGTCAAAAATAGCGCAGATCTTAGGCATCGGGTCGGGTCAAGGCGCCGGTCGAGAGCACCAAAACGACGTTGTTTTGGTTCTTAATTAAATACTCATTTTCATTCAAAAAAACATTTGATGTGGTAATTTTAGAAAAGGAGTTGAGACTCTCTCAAGCTCTCTCATTTTCTCGGTCGCCGTTTTGCTTGCCGTCCTGGATAACCGTTCGCCGGTGACGGAGAACCACCACGAACAGTGGCATGAATGCATGCAGGGACACTGATTGACTCAGGTAAGCCTCTTAAACTCAGATTTTAACTTTGTTTTTGGTAAAACTCGATCTAAAATTTTAGATCTAAGTTTGAAGCGTTCGGTTTTTTTACCCATCTTTTTCAGATTTTTCTTTCTATTTTTTCTTAAATCTCGCTCTATTTTTTGTGTTGTTAGATTTGATTTCGGATGATAAACTCAGATTTTTTTGTGTGTGTTTCGAATCTTATTTTTTTTGAACTGAAAATCTCATTTTTTTATTTTCAATCTCCAGAAAAAGTCCCCCTTTTACATTGCATGCCTTGGGTTTTTATTACCCGATTTTACTAAATAAAAAATTAAGATTTGGATAGGCATTAGCTTTATCTTCATATAATGATTTCATATTTTCTGTCTTTTGCAGATTTGGGCGGTAGAGCAGGGCGGTGGAAGTGGCCAATGATGACGCGCGTGGCGACCACGGGGTAGTGAAGCGTCGCGTGTGGCGGCCACACGCGGGGAAGCTGAAAGGACATGAACGTCGGCTGCTAAGGGATAAGCTTTTAGGTTTAGGTTATTTTTTAGGGTTAGGGGTATTTAAGGTAACTATGATTAATTTGGATATGAATTATTAGATTGGGCATGGGCTATTGGATTGTAACATTATTATTGGGTTTAAAAAATTAATAATAAAAGGATTTGATTATATTTTTTGTTTGATTTTTGGATTTTGATTTTGGGTTTAATTTGGCTATTGGGTTAGGCCCGAACAAAAATGAGCATCTACAGTTGTATCTCTTTATTCATTGTTGTGCAACGGGAGCAAAGGCAAAACGAGGACTATTTTTGTCTCGTCAAGTTAGGGCTTATATCTTTGGCCATTGCTTCTTTAGCTTCACTTGATTTGTTCGGGTGCTATTGTAGGCAAAATCTTTAAAATGGGGTGATCTGTTGGGAGGATAAAATCTTCAAATTATGGTGATCTGTTGGGAGAGCAAATTGAGTTTGTTTTGCTATGACTCTGACGATGACGCAATTATCCGAAAAAAATTTGACCTAGCTGCAACACTGATGAAGAGGCAAGGTCTGCAAAATTTGATCCATCTGCAACACTGAAAAAGAGAAAGGATCGAAGGATGAAAGTTCTAACATTTTATTTGACTACAACACCGACGAGGAGACATGATCGAATGTTGAAGGCTCTGATGTTTGATCCAGTTGCAACACTGACGAAGAGGCCAGATCGACGAATGAAGGATCTGGCATTTGATCCGACTACAACACCGATGAGGAGACATGATCGAATGATAAAGGCTCTGATGTTTGATCCAACTGCAACACTGACGAAGAGAAATGATCGGGAGTAAGGTTTTTTTTCTTTTTCTTTTTCTTTTGTTTTTTCTTTGATTTTTCCTCTCTTTTTTGTTTTTGTTCTCTTTTCTCTCTCTCTCTTTTTTCTTTTTTTGCTACAACATTGACAAATTGAGGAAATTAAAGGTCAGTAAATTTTGACCAAGCAACAACACCGACAAAAGGCAAGGTTTATAGTTAGTAAGGTTGATCCAGCTACGACTCTGACGAAGAGGAAAGATAGAGAGTTAGTGAACTTGGTCTAGCTACAACACCGAAGAAGAGGCAAGACCATGACTTAATAAGGTTTAACCCAACTACAACACCGACGAAGAGGCAGGGTCTAAAGTTAAAAAAAATTGATCCAACTGCAACATCGAAGAAGAGGCATGATTAGAATCTTGGCACATTTGGTCCAGCTACAACACCGACGAAGAGGCAAGACCAGGATTTGACCGAGCTACAACACTGATGAAGAAGCAAGTTCTAAAGGTAAAAAACTTTGATCCGGCTGCAACACCGACAAAGAGGCAGAACCGGAGGACGAAGCTTTGAATTTTTTTTCCTTTTTTTGGATTTTTTTCTTTTGATTTTTTGATTTTTTTATGGTTCATCCACTCCGCCCAATCTTGGACAAGTAGAATCTGTAAATTTGGGTGATTTGCTCCACTACAAACAGGGAGGCAGAACCTACAAAAGTTGATCCGCTACAACACTGGCGAAGAGGCGGGATCTAGAGAAACTTCTAATCAAGCTACAACTCTAACGAAGAGGCCTGATCTAAGAGTTTGATCCGCTACAACATTGTCGAAGAGGCAAGATCAGAGAGTTTGATTCTAATCAAGCTACAACTCTGATGAAGAGGCATGATCTGAGAGTTTGATCCGCTACAACACTAACGAAGAGGTAGGATCTGAGAGTTCCATTTTGATCAAGCTACAACTCTGACGAAGAGGCACAATCTAGGAGTTTGATCCGCTACAACACTGATGAAGAGACAGGATCTGAGAGTTTGATTTTGATCAAGCTACAACTCTAATGAAGAGGCATGATCTGAGATTCTGATCCGCTACAACACTGGCGAAGAGACAGGATCTAAGAGTTTGATTTTGATCAAGCTACAATTCTAACGAAGAGGCATGATCTTAAAGATAGTTTGTTGATCCACTACACCATGTTACGAGTGAGATATGATCTGCATTAGTTAGTTCTCTTTGTAAAAAAAATTGTATTTTTAATTACCCAAAGGTATTAACATTACGCCCGATGGTGATGACCAAAAGTGTTGAGATTTAGGGTGCTCGATTCGATCAACCGTTCTTGCTCGCCAAGTGTGGAGAAGTGGGATAATTGGGTGTTTTAGTGGGAGGTGAAAAATTGGCAATTTGACACAAGGATTTATAGTGGTTCAACCTTCTAACCAAGGTCTACATCCACTACCTTAGCTCCCCACTAAGGATTTCCAACAAATTCACTAAGAATTTCGTCCCCTTTTCTCGGATTAGGAGGAAACCGTTACAACCCTCAAAGCTTTCTACCCAAAGCTTGAAGGAACACTCTCTTTACAAAGAAAGACTTAGCAAACTAGAAATCCCTCTAAAAGGTGTTTGTTTGCAATTCTAAGCACTCACCCAAAACCTAGACACTTGAGCAAATTTAACAATGTAAGCTCACAAGTGTTGTCTAAGCAAGAAATAAACAATTTAAGCTCTAGACAAATTTTGACATCATAATGTTGTAACAATTGAAGCATTAACCATTACAAGATGCTAGGAGGTCCCTTTTATACTCCCAATTGAGTTTGTAGCCGTTGCTAGCCGTTGGGATCAATTTGGAGCCGTTTGAGTCTTTATTTCCCACCATAAATGCAGTTCTGCAGCTTGGCGTATCGATACTCGTCCAACCGTATCGATACGGTCTCAATGAGGAAAGAGCCGTTGGGCTTCTTTAGCTGATGCGTATCGATACGCTTACCTAGCGTATCGGTACGGTCCTGAAATTTAAAAGACCGTTGGGAAAGTGACCGTTGGGGTAGTTAGACGTATCGGTACGAGATACAACCGTATCGGTACGCGACTAGCCGTTGGGCTATTTCAAAGCTCACCGTATCGATACGGCTAAGCGTATCGGTACGGGTTTTGGCTACTGGAAAATCTGGTGGCTTAAAACCCTAAAGCGTATCGGTACCCTTCTATACCGTATCGATACGGGTACATAAAAATACAGGTTTTGACCACTTTAAATGTACTTTAAGTCCATTCCAAAGCCTTTAAAACCCTTAAACATATTTTCAAGTTGTTTTTGACTAAAAACTCATTTTAAATTCTTTGCAATTTAGTCCAAAACATTTTTCAAATATTATATCAAAACTTAGTTCTACAATCTCCCCCTTTTTGATATAATAAAACCAACTTGAAAAATTGTTTGGAATTCTCCCCCTTTGACTTTAAAATTATGAATAAGAGATTACAAATGAAAAACAAGTAAAGCTCCCCCTTATTCATTTGAAAATTCAATTTTTCAAACCATTTCTCCCCCTTTTTGTTATATCAAAAAGAATTTAAAATGACATTTAAGTTCAAGATAACATAGGAGGCAAAAAAAATTTTTGACACACTTAAAATTTTGGTTTTAAAAATTGGCTCCCCCTTACTCAAAGCATCATGAGAATGTTAGTTCAACATATATGAATATCTAGTTGACATAAAAGAAAATAAATCAAATAAACACTAAAGCAACTAGATTTTACCACACTTGAACTCAAGGGAGGATGTGAAGCCTTCCTTCTTCAAGTGTTCTTCCTTTGTGTGCATGGAGCTCCCCCTCAATTTTTGACTTGTTGATCACTCTCCATCGCACCTAGCAAAAGACAATCAAGTAATTTTTGGTATCCAAATTGCTTTGGATCCATAGACATTAGTAGCACAAAATTTAGTCCCCTTAGGAATCCATTTTTCAATTTCATCCTTTTTAGTTGAAGTGGTTAGTCCTTTTGGGACCCAAACACTTCTAAAACATTTTCCATTCACAAATCTAGGGGCACTAGATTGTCTTACATAAAAGTTTGATTTTCCAAAACTATTTTTCTTTTCAAGTTCATTGGAAATCAAATCTTTTTCTTTTTGAACTTTGAGAAGCAAATTTTGTAAATCAAAACATTTTTGTTCAAAATCTTTTAATCTTGCTTCAAGTTCAAGATTTGTTTTGGAAAGCAAATCATTTTCAATTTTTATTTTTGAAATTAACTTTTTGTTTTTAGAAAATGATGCCTTGAATTCCAAAAGCAAATCATCATAGACATCTTGTAACTCATCAAATGTATAAGAATTTGAAATAGATGAGTTAGAAGTTACCTCCCCCTTATTGAGGGCCATCAAGCATAGGTGGGCTACTTCATCATCGGTGGAGTCTTCATCACTCTATGTGGCCACATATGCTTGTTTTGAAGATGATCCCTTCTTTTTGGATTTGTGGGAGTCCTTCATCTTCTTCATGCTTGGATTTTTCCATTTTGCTCTTCATGAACCGGGCAAATTTGTTGAAGAGATAGGCCATCTCTTCATCTTCACTTTCCTCCTCACTTGAATCTACATGTTGGCATGTGGAGGATTTGAGAGCTACGGCACTAGCATTGATGCCTAGCTCCATGATCTTCTTCTTCCCCATCGCTCTAATCTCTTCCTTCTTCTTCTCCTCTTCTTTGTTTTTCTTCATTATTTGGTGAGTGAGAAGTGACCCCATGAGTTCATCAAGCTTCAAGGTTTTGAGATTCTTGGCTTCGATGATGGCGGTCCTCTTTGAGTCCCATGACTCGGGAAGTGAATAGATGAGCTTTCGGACAAGCTTTTCCTCCGGGATGGCTTCTCCAAAACCTTTAAGACCGTTGGTGATGGTGGAGAACCTATCAAACATCTTCTCGATGTTCTCTTCCGGATCCATCTTGAAGTTCTCATACTCTAAGGTTAGGAGCCCAATCTTGGTCTCCTTGACTTCATTGTTTCCCTCGTATGTGACTTCAAGCTTGTCCCATACCTCCTTGGCACTCTCACAAGAAGACATCTTCTCATAGATGGTTGGGCCAAAAGCACAAAAGAGCATGTGCAAGGCTTTGCAATTTAGCTCCATCTTCTTGCGATCGTCGGCACTCCATTCCGCTTTGCTTCCTTGAGGCACGAACGGACCATCTTTAACTATGTCCCATAGCTTGTAATCTCTTGACTTCAAGAAGAATTTCATCTTTGTCTTCCAATGGGCATAGTGATCTCCATTGAAGAAAGGCGGTTTGTCGATGTATTGCGCCATTTGAGCCGGTTGATGAAAAAGTGATCGAGCTTGCCGGATCTTCTCAATAGGATGTTAATCCTCTTCGATTGAGCCAAGCTCTGATACCAATTGTTGAGATTTAGGGTGCTCGATTCGATCAACCGTTCTTGCTCGCCAAGTGTGGAGAAGTGGGATAATTGGGTGTTTTAGTGGGAGGTGAAAAATTGGCAATTTGACACAAGGATTTATAGTGGTTCAAACTTCTAACCAAGGTCTACATCCACTACCTTAGCTCCCCACTAAGGATTTCCAACAAATTCACTAAGAATTTCGTCCCCTTTTCTCGGATTAGGAGGAAACCGTTACAACCCTCAAAGCTTTCTACCCAAAGCTTGAAGGAACACTCTCTTTACAAAGAAAGACTTAGCAAACTAGAAATCCCTCTAAAAGGTGTTTGTTTGCAATTCTAAGCACTCACCCAAAACCTAGACACTTGAGCAAATTTAACAATGTAAGCTCACAAGTGTTGTCTAAGCAAGAAATAAACAATTTAAGCTCTAGACAAATTTTGACATCATAATGTTGTAACAATTGAAGCATTAACCATTACAAGATGCTAGGAGGTCCCTTTTATACTCCCAATTGAGTTTGTAGCCGTTGCTAGCCGTTGGGATCAATTTGGAGCCGTTTGAGTCTTTATTTCCCACCATAAATGCAGTTCTGCAGCTTGGCGTATCGATACTCGTCCAACCGTATCGATACGGTCTCAATGAGGAAAGAGCCGTTGGGCTTCTTCAGCTGATGCGTATCGATACGCTTACCTAGCGTATCGGTACGGTCCTGCAATTTAAAAGACCGTTGGGAAAGTGATCGTTGGGGTAGTTAGACGTATCGGTACGAGATACAACCGTATCGGTACGCGACTAGCCGTTGGGCTATTTCAAAGCTCACCGTATCGATACGACTAAGCGTATCGGTACGGGTTTTGGCTACTGGAAAATCTGGTGGCTTAAAACCCTAAAGCGTATCGGTACCCTTCTATACCGTATCGATACGGGTACATAAAAATACATGTTTTGACCACTTTAAATGTACTTTAAGTCCATTCCAAAGCCTTTAAAACCCTTAAACATATTTTCAAGTTGTTTTTGACTAAAAACTCATTTTAAATTCTTTGCAATTTAGTCCAAAACATTTTTCAAATATTATATCAAAACTTAGTTCTACAAAAAGGTCTTAGCATCACTCCCGAATGTGATGGCTCGAAGGACTTAACATCACTTTCATTGGTGATGGAATGAATTTGTTGACTTCGCTCTGCTTTCTTTGCTAGCTTGATTCACAGGAATGGTGTCCTGAATTTCTTTTCTTCTTTGGAAACATGTTTCAATCAGTTTAAATGCATCTATCTTTTATGCATCTATTTCTATAATTATGCATGCATTTATCTTGAATGCACAATGCTTTCATGGATGTAAAAATGCAGTCTCATCAATCATCATGTTTGGTTCTCAAACGAAGAATTCTCTCTTGGTCGATTTCTTTCTCGAGTATCAATTCTCAACTCTGAATTGTGAACTCTTAGATTGTTCAAAACATATGTTATTACTTTGAACAGTTTTGCCCCACTCAAACTTGGGTTTAACCATTTTCTTGTTTTTAACTTCCGTGGAAAGTTTTTCCCTGTGAAGTTTAACAAGGTGGGCACTTATCTCAGGTCCTCGCATGAAAACTTATGTCTTCTCATATATGGTGACGCCCCATTTTTCTTTTGGGGTTTAGCTACCATTTTCTTTGATTTCAACAATGATGACAATTTTTATTAGGGCCCATTTTCCGATTGAACACTTATCTGGGTTGTTGACCGCTCTTATTCATGAGCATTGTTGTCAATTTCTTTTCGTGCAAATTGTCTTTATCATTCTTACACTCAATCGCTTTGTTGAAATTTGTAGCTTTGATTTTTTTGAAACTTAGATTTGTTTCCTTGTTTTTGGGTTTTTTTCTTTCTTTTGATTCTTTTTAATTTTTTGGCTAACTATAAGTCTGAAGTGGAGATCCGAAGAACATATTTGGTCTGGTCGCATCATCAATGGAGTAACTAGACTTGGACAAAAATTTAACATGTTTCACCATCAACGGAAAAGCGAGATCTAGAAAATGTGGGATATGCTACATCATTGGCAAAGAGACGAGATTCAGAAGAAAATTTCAATATGTTGCACTATCAACTGAAAAACCTGATCTTCAAAAAATTTGATATGCTACACCATCAACGACAAAGTGAGATCTGCAAAATGATGGATTTACTACATCATCAGTGAAGAGACGAGATCCGGAGGAAAATTTGATTTGTGACACCACAACTAGAGATGCAGAATCTGGATTAAACTGGCCCACCACCACTAACGGATGCGAGATCGGAAAAAAGTTGATTATGCTACTTCATGGCGGGGAGTCATGACCTGAAAAAAGGGAAACACTAGTTAGTAATCTATTTGGAAAATTTTACCGTTGTTATTTGGATGTTTGAGCTTTTTGCATATTTAGCCTCCTTCAGGGCTAAGGGTTGGTCATCAATTGTTGCCTACATAGTTGAGGTTCTTCGATCTCTTCCCTAGACCTATTTGTACATTCAAGCAAAAAATAAATGCATATTTATGCCTAAATGTATGTGTTTAATCTAAATGCATGATAAATTAGATGTATGTGTGATGCGTGTGCTTAATGTAACATGACGAATGTGGCATGATTTTTCTCGACCCTTAAAGGGATGCTCCTAACTCTCTACTAGTTAGATCTTTGCTTCTAATTAAGTAGTGTTCAACGCCTTGTATGTGGGGATGCCCCAACATTTTCGTTTGAGGCTGCTCTTGAAGCGAACTCGAAGCTTGAAGTATGTTTTCGCCTTTTCTTGAATGGCTTTCATTGTTCTCATGAACGCATTATGTTATGTTTCCCCCCGGTCGGGTCTATAAATTTGTTGTGTTGGTTCATGAAAACTAATTACTTTTGGCTCAGAATAAGTGCTATTGTAGATTATTGATGTAGTCGTTTAGGGTGCAGAAGTTTGACTCGACGTCGAAGGCTTGCTTTCTGAATTCGTCGAGGAATGCCCCTAGACTAGAGCCTTGTAGAGGCATGGTGTATGTATGAACACAGAGGGTATTCTCAAAAATTCCCCTGGACCGGGCTATTGCATAGGTTCAACATGGTGCTAGATTTCACTTTATCTTGTATTTCTAACACGAGGCATCCCGGGGACCAGTTTCAAAATCTTGAAATGTATGTATGCAAATGCAAGGTGCGTGTCCTAGATGCGAAGATACTGATTCAAAAATGGTTTTCGTGTCTCAACTTCTGAATTCAAGGGATTCATTCGGACTTTGAATGTTGCATTGTGTAAAACCAATGTTTGATTTGATATAACAAATAATATAAGGACCAAATTGCAAAGTAAATAAATTTTTAAGTACCCAAAAGACTCACATTTGAAAAGTAAATTTTAGACTTAAAATGTTTTAAAGTCAAAATTAAACCCCATAAAATTTTCTAAGTATTTCAAATCCAAATTACTCAAAATCGCCCAGGCGTTTCGAAACACCCCCAAGGTGTTTCGATATGAACTGATTTTAGGAGCTTACTAGAAAAACCCCATTTTTATACGTAATTCCCTATTTCGAGACTAAGGTTTCAAAACGGGCAAGCTCGTTTCGATACAACCTTCATCTGGGCTTTTGTTTTTTAAGTGTCGTTTCGAAACAACTCATAACCATTTTGATACAGGGGTTAAGTATTTTCAAAATTGAGCATCAAATGAACTAGCCGTTACTTGCCAGAACGGAAATTTTGAAAAATTGGTCAACTATTTCGATACACCCCTTTGGTGTTTCGAAACGAAACGACACTTTACTGTTTCAATACACCCTATAGCTATATTGATACGATCCCCTTTTTACACGTAACGTCTCTTTCTTTTTTGAGGCTGTTTCGATACAGAGCCACGTGTTCTGATACGGGTAGTTGCAGAACTGCATTTATAAAGGGAAGAGATAGCCCCAACGGCTCTATTGGTGATCTCAACCACCCAAACGGCTAGAAATCAATGAGAATGTATAAAAGCAAGCCTCAAAAGTACCAACAACAGCTATTGAACCAAAAAGTAACATCCAAGCAATCAAATCTAAACCCTTGAGCATAAGTGTTAAATTCTTGTACCCAACTCATTTGGAGTTCCTCATTGTAAATCTTTTTAGAGTTTGAGGAGTGTTTATTTGTAATTGGGTAAACAATTAGCCTTTGAGAGGTATTTTCAAAGTTTTCCTATCTTTCTCTTGTAAATAATGTTCTTGGGTCAATCTTTAGGTAGAAAGATTGGCCGGTTTGTAAGGTTTCCTCCTAAGCCGAGAAAAGGGGATGAATTCAAGTTAGTGAATTGTTGAAATCATCAGTAGGGTGCTGAGGTAGTGAATGTAGAGCTTGTTCGAAGCTTGAACCATTCTAAATCGCGTTGTCTTTATCTTTTTCACCCCCTCTTGGTGTTTAGTCATTGTTTGATCAACTCAACACATTGATATCTAAGGTACTAAAATTTCTACCGATGATAAAGCTTTTTCAAATTGGGAACCAGAAGTGAATCACTACTTCATGCTGGTGAAATGCAAAAAATAAAATGATATAGTGATGTCATGCAGTTAATGCGAAATGAATGACTTAATGCAGTGTGATCACCAAAAAAAAAATGGGTTAGTTCAAATTAAAAGAATTGAATGAATAAATCGAATGATGAATAAGGCAAGAATTAAAACAATAAAAAAATTGTTAATATATGAAAAATAAAGGCATCAACACCTAAATAGGGTGACTGCTAAAAGGGTAGGATTTTGCATGGCCCTGAAAGGTTGGCTCCTATGATTCCCTATATGTGGTTTAGGTTCTAGGGTGATGGTACCCGAACTGTCGCTAGGACATCGATTTGGGAGGATACATTTCCCTAGGTCTATACGGAGACGAAAATCTCACGAAGACAAAGGTACAAATGTATTCCAGAAGCGATCCATCATCCTGCACGGAGGCAATACCTCACGAAGGAGTAGCATCTCACTCCCACTTAGAATGGACGAAACTCGAGTGCAAAACTCATGATATGAAAACTCAGATAAAAGATTTTATAAAAACTTTTGTAAATTTTGAAAAATAAAAAGGCAGGGATCACAAAATTAAATTAAATCGAAGTCATAATTTTCATCTATTAAGACAAAAAGTAATCAACTTGTGGCTTGACTCTCTAAAAAAGGTCTCCAGCAGAGTTGTCAACCTGTAATAACGGTCCCGTGAGTTTGACGCGTTTTTACAAAAAATATATTTTCGTTTTAAATAAGACCCGCGACTATTCTATTAATTTAGGTGAGATTGGACATCCTGAAAACCCGATCATTTCAATAAAACTTGTTTTTGTCATTTTATTAAAACAACGTGTTTTGGTATGCAAAACCAGAAAAACAAGTTCGGGAGACGGTTACGTGTGGAAAAGGGTGAGCACCCCAAACGCCCAAAAATTGGTACCTAGTCGATTACGTAGTGTTTTAACGATGGAAATTACGAGTTCAAATTTAATTTAGAAATTGTGATCCTGAAAATAATCCTTTAATTAGGATGAAAAGAAAATTACACCACTTTGAGCTCGATGCATAATTTTTCTTGACATTCCAGGATAAAAGAATACTATTTGGAATATTGTGATTTTGATTAAAAGAAGTTTTTACTTAGGATTATAAAAAAACAACCACGTCTCTTTAAGCTCGAGACATAGTTTTGTCGAAAATATCAAAAAATATTTTGGTTAAAATAAAATTATCAAAAAACGACCACATCTCTTTAAGTTCGAGACATGATGAGAAATCCAAATCCAAGATCTTTACTTTATTTTGATAAAAATTTGATTGTAAAATGCTAAATATTAATTCTGATAAGGCGTGTGTGTATATATATATAGGGTTAAGATCAACTTACATTGTGTAAAACTCAATTACTTTTACACAGTTTTTGAACCGTTGGATGATGGTAATTAATGGCTAGATTATTTCCTTATTTTTTTTTCTTAAGTGATAATCTTCACATTTTTTAATGTTAATCTCATCCATCCATTTCATTAATCCAATGGCTATGAATTAGTGTAAAACTCAATGAGTTTTACATCATGTAACTTGATCCTATATATATATATGGGTTATGATCAACTTACACAGTTTAAAACTGTTTAAGTTTTACACGTTTTTGAATCGTTAGATGGGGGAAATGGATGGATAAGATTAACTCCTTACTTTTTTCCCAAGTGATAATCTTCACACATTCTACTGTTAATCTCAGCCAATCATTTCACTCATCCAACAATCCAAAAAACGTGTAAAACTTAAAGAGTTTTACACTGTGTAACTGGATCCATATATATATATATATATATATAAAGTAATTTAATGGTGTATTGAATATACTGGGTAAAAATAAATATGAAAAGTAAACGTATTAATTAATATACATATATAAAACTTAAACATATATAATAGTTGACATATTTATATAATAAACGTATTAGAAAAATACATATATATTTAGGCTATTATTAGCTGCCACATACATACATATATATATATATATATATAACATCAATAGGTATATAACGTACATATGTATAATAATAATAATAATAATAATAATAATAATAATAATAATAAAAGGATGTAAATGAAAGGAATCAGAAATCACATAGCATAATTATAAGAAAACAAGGATGCGATTAAAAGAAAACATAAATTAAAAGGTAAAAGTAGGAAGTATACAAAGGCGAAAGGACTAGATGTGCAATTTCCCCATTTGTCAAAAATAGCGCAAATCCTAGGCATCGGGTCGGGTCGAAGCGCGGGTCGAGAGCACCAAAAGAAGTCGTTTTGGTTCTTAATTAAATACCTGTTTTTATTCCAAAAAAATATTTGATGTTGTAATTTTAAAAAAAAGTTGAGACTTTCTCAAGCTCTCTCATCTTCTCGGTCACCTGCCTCAGTCGTCGTCTTGCTTGTCATCGTGGATCATCGTTCGCCAGGGGCAGAGAACCACCGCAAACGGTGGCCTGAATGCACGCAGGGACACTGATTCACTCAGGTAAGCCTCATAAACTCGGATTTCAACTTTATTTTCGGTAAAACTTGATCTAAAATCTTAAATCTAATTTTGAAGCGTTCGGATTTTTTTACCCTTCTTTTTCAAATTTTTCTTTCTATTTTTTCTTGAATCTCCCTCTATTTTTTGTGTTGTTAGATTTGATTTCGGATGATAAACTCAGATTT
Source organism: Hibiscus trionum (assembly GCA_030270665.1). Lineage (NCBI taxonomy): Eukaryota > Viridiplantae > Streptophyta > Magnoliopsida > Malvales > Malvaceae > Hibiscus > Hibiscus trionum. The sequence goes on from BSYR01000010.1 coordinate 15,835,533, forward strand.
TTTGTGTTTCGAATATTGTTTTTAAAACTAAAAATCTCTTTTTTTCGACCTCCAAAAAAAATCCCCCTCTTACATTGCATGACTCAGGTTTTTATAACCCGATTTTACAATATAAAAAATTGAGATTCGAATAGATATTTGCTTTATCTTCAGATAATGATTTCATTTTTCTGTCTTTTGCAGGTTTGGGCGGTAGAGTAAGGCGGTGGCCGAATTAGGCGATTAAAGTGACCAATGGTGCCGCCCGTGGTGACTACGGGGTAATGAAGCGTGTGTGTGGCGGCCACGCACGGGAAAGCTGAATGGACATGACCGACGGTTAGTATGAGATAAGCTTTTATGTTTAGGTTATTTTTTAGGGTTAGGAGTATTTAGGGTAACTAGGATTAATTTGGATATGGCTATGGGCTATTGGATTGTAATATTATTATTGGGTTTAAGGAAATAATAATAAAAGGATTTGATTTTTTTTAGATTTTTATTTTGGGTTTAATTTGACTATTGGATTAATGTCTGACAAAAATGTACATCTACAAATACAATTTTAAAAATTTTATTGTAAATCATGAATCAACTATTTTTAAGTAAAGTAAATTACACAGATCATTACTGAACTTTGCTCTTTGACCTATTTGGGTTACTGAATTTTCGAAACGATCAATTTACTCACTGGATTTTATTTTTTGATATATTTTGGTTATTCTAAATTATTTTATTAACATTTTTGTATTACTTAGCCTATGTTATTATTATTAAATATGAAAAATAATTTAAAACAAAAATAAATTATATTTATTATTATTAAAAAGTTAATTTAAAATAAAACCTCAAAATCCTAAACCACATTCAATCTCACTGGTGTCACTCACCCATTCACTGACATCACCCTTATCAACTTTACCCACCTATTCGCCGGCGTCACCCTTACTGATGTCACCCTAAAAGTTGAAACTGAATTATATTACCACCAGCACAAGACTTCCATGGACGCTAGAGACTAGAAGAGAGGACTATTTTTCTGCAAGTCTTGAAAGCCTTGAAGTTTGGCAATGTCACAGTTTGATTTATTTGGGATCAAATTTTTCAACTTTGTAAAATTTTACCACTTTGCAGAAACATTTGAGGCATGGTAGAGTTCGAAGCCCAAGGTAGGATAATTGATTAAATTCAAACCAGATTTCATGTTCCACTCCCTCAATATTCTTCGAAACATTTGAGGCATGGTAGATTTCCAAGCCCAAGGTAGGATAATTTATCATTTTAAATATTATATTTCTACATTAGTTTAAATATTTTTTATTCGTCTCAAGTATATCATGTTCGAGTCCCCTTAACTTATATTTATTTTTTTCTTTGAATTAACAACAAACTAAAATATATATTTTATTTTGTACTCTATAGAACAAATGACCACTTGATTTAATGGCTAACTCAAGCCACTTAAACCTAGGGGAACTTGGGTTTGATTCCTAGCCAAGGCAAAATAATTTTTTTTTGTTTTATTTCCTTTTAACAACAAGGTCACCTATTTAACCGCACTTAACAGAAATTAACGTTCGAGTGACTAAAAGTTTACATCTCGAAAAACGTAAGTGACCTTATTTGTCAAATTTGAAAATTGATGACCAAAACTGTACTAAAAGAGACATAAGTGACCATTCCAGTAGTTAACCTAACAAATAAATAAGCTTGTTAGTTTCGACATATAACAATTAATGTATTGCTTTTATTTATGGAGTGTTCGTTTGGTTCTAGAAAATGAAGTGCGTTTTTATTTTTTAAAAATGAAAAACGGTGAATAAAACGTTTTTTGTTGTAAAATTTAAAAATAAATTTTTGAATATAAAAATAAAAATATGTGAAAATTTAAAAATATAAAAAAGATATTTTCATCATTTTCATTAAAAATTTCTTAGGAAAATGGAAAATATAAAAAGGGTTTTTTAGTTTTAACTTCATTTTAATCCGGGTTCAAATCCTTCTAATGCCATTTTTTAAAACTTTAGTTTATCTTCTCATATTTTATTTATTTATTATTATACTAATATTTTTCTAACTTTATTTTATTTTAATTATTTAATAATTATTTTTTTAATTCTATTTTGAAAAACTAGATACCAAACACATTTTCACTATTTTCATTTTTTAGAAACAAGTTTACATCCTATTAACCAAATATGTTTTCTAGTTTTTTTAAAAACTGAAAATTAAGATTATTTTTTAAAAATAATAAAAAAATAAAAAAATAAAAAAATAATTTTTAAAATCAAATGCACCATCTTCTAATGCTAATTTTTAAACTTTAGTTTATCTTCTTGGGCATGGACATGCATTAGAGAAGGTGTTGATATCATCAAGGAAGGATCATTATGGAGAGTCAGGAACGGAAGAAGTATCTCCACTTGGTATGATAATTGGATCCCAAGCTTACTAAGTTTAGGATTTCCTCTCAGCCTCCACCTAGCTGCCCTTGTCCTTCTATTTGCAACCTCATGAATCCTTATTCAAGGTCGTGGGACAAAACTAAGATTGATCGTCTCTTCTCACAGACAGAGGCAAATGCGATTCTGACCATTCTTATAGGAGGACTAGGAGTTAAAGATTCGCTCATTTGGGTCGGAACAAAGAACGAGGAGTATTCGGCTAAGTCGGGTTATCGTTTTATCGAAGGAAACATTTGTCCTCCTTCGGATCCCTCACCTAGCGATTCGCCAAGTAAAAACCACGCCTTCTAGAATTTCATATGAGGACTAAAGTTTTCGTCCAAAATCCGTTCCTTCCTGTGGAAACTCAGTTACAACATTGTGCCTACCAAAGGATTCCTTGCAGCTCACCTTCATGATAAATTTCAGGATTCATATTGTTGTCCACGATGTGGAGATAAAGAGGAATCCATCAAACACCTCCTGATTTTTTGTCCCTTTGCACAAGCGGTCTGGAGTGCTTCAGGTTTCAATTATTCTCCTTCCTCTCCCGGTTTCCCTGGTTTTTCCAAATGGTGAACTAGAATCAATGAATTTCGAAAGCTGGGGAGTTTCGAAGAAGGCTGCGCTCTCATTGCCTTCCTTCTTTGGTGTATTTGGAAATCACGGAATGCCCTGGTCTTTGAAGGAAGGAAAGACCTTCCTTGGGATGTATGGCTGCGTGCTGAGCGAGCCTTTTAGAAGTTCGCGCAAGCAACACCTGTTTGTACACTGGAAAAGCCTCATCAACCCTCTGAACCTAGGTGTTGGACTCCTCCTCATCCTCTTACTGTTAAGATTAACTGCGATGCTGTCTTTGATAGTAAAACAGGTAAGGCTACGGCGGCAGCCATTGCACGAGATAGTGCGGGATCCGTTATCCAAGGAATATCCACACATACTTTCGCACCTTCTGCGGCAGTGGCAGAAGCCTTTGCTATTAGGCTGGGACTCTCTTTGGCATCTCTTAATGGCTTCTCCAACATTATTCTTGAGGCAGATTGTCAAGCTGTTATTGGATGGATGAGCTCAGGCTCCTTGTCTGATTGGGCCTCGTCAGCCATCGAAGAGGACATCCGATCGGAAGTTGTGTCTTTTGCTTCTTGCTCTTTTTTCTTTTGTTCCTCGATCCTGTAATCAGGCGGCAGATTAGCTTGCCAAATTTGTTAAAAAATTTCAGGGATAAACTCTTTGGGTCCCTCTTTTCCCCCACAACTTGATGTGTACATGTAATGTTGTTTTGGTGAAATGATATTCTCTCTTTGTTGATAAAAAAATCACCTTATGCAATACATCATAAAAAAGCAAGGATTAAGAGCTAGTTAAAAATTTATTAGAGAGACTGCAGTATCCATCTGACACTCTAGTAAATAGTAATAGGTGTGGGAGAAGTACTGAAAATGCAGTAAGGATTTGTATTAAAATTTAAGTTAATTTTTTAAACATTTAATGTGATTTTATGCTACTTTTAATCCTTTAATAAGATTTTACAGACAAATTATTTAAATATAATGTTTAAAAATAACAATATTTTTTGGGTAAACTACATAGATGATCATATAATTATGAGGTTGGTGTCAATTTGATCACTATACTTTTAATTTGACAAATATACCACATAACTATTTAATTGGTTCCAATGTAGTCACCTGCCGTTACAAAACAAACAACGTAATTGATGTGGTTGTTAATTGAGTAAGAGTGAGTCCTAAATGTAAATTAAAATTAAATTTATTTTCACATTGAAAACTAAAAACATAAAGGTAAAAAAATCAAATGTCTATTTACTCTTAATCACTTTTTTTAGTCACTCAACTGAAAATTACTCTAACTATTACTTTCAAACTAAAAAAAATTGATGATTCAGGCTGAGAAAATCTTTGAGAGAGATTAAAAATGAGTGGGTTTCTTCGCTAAAAAGAAAAACTCAATCCGAAAAATGGTAAGTAATCTTTTTTGTTTTGTGGTTTGTTTGTTTTGGGATTAAGGGTAATATTTTGGGTTAATATTTAGGATTAATGTTAATACTGAGATTAGAGTTAATATTTGGGGTTAATGTTTGGGATTAACGTTAATAGTTGAGATTAGGGTTTATAGTTGGGATTTGGGTTAATAAATGACTGTAGCGCTAATATTTAGGTTTAGGGTTAATATTTTAGTTTTGAGGTTAATAACGAATTCAAGAAAAATGCTTTAGAGTTGATATATGGGTTAAAAACATGATTAATTTGCTATTGATTTGTTCATAAAGTAAGATTTTGTTTTGTTCTGTAAATGAAAAGAATAAAAAAGTAAGATTTTGTGTTATTATTCAATGTCCATGTCTTTGATTGTTTTGCACTAAATGAAAAGAATAAAAAATGAATTGAAAATTATGTGGTCCTTGTTTTATTCAATGGTTTGCACGTGCCTTGATTGTTCCTATGTAAAATTAAAAATTAATGGTGGGGTCTTTTTTGGTTGTTGTAGTGGATCTCTCAGACATAATTTTCTGTGATCTTTATTTTGTTTTTTATTTTTCTTGCTATTTTGTGTATCTTATTTGGTGTGTATCTTATTTTTTTGTATCTTGTTTGGTGTATCTTATTTGGTGTATCTTAGTTTGTGTATCATATTTGGTGTGTTATGTTTCTATACAAGTTCTTATTTCTTCATGTACTGCAACACCCTCAACCCGATTTAGGAGAAAATCGGAATTGAATATATTACTAAGAACACATACAGAAATTTATGTGACCAAATTTAAAAATTTGGTCAAGATCCAGCGTTAGCTAACAAAAATTTAAATGACACAATTTCAATTCACACATAAATAGTATTACCAACAATCGAGATCAAACAAAAAACATACAAGAGTGGTCTTACAAGCAAGAATAAAGAAGGCCATGTCCATTCATATCCATTTTAAGGACTAAAATATCTCAATTGAATAGAAAGGTGTTTTAAATTAAAAAAATTCAAATATTCTATTGGGATATTAACAATGTAGAACCAAGTTGATTAGGCTTAGTTCATTTGAGCATAAAACACCTGAGTACTCCTGACTTATTTACTTCATTCATTTTGTTATTCCAAAGACCAATTTTCTTTGAACTAAAATCTAAGGAACAAATAAAATCTAAAGGTCTCATTCATAAGTCCATTTCAATTCAAAGGAGACAACAAATTATATTAATCCAACTCATGAAATTTATAATTAACTTAACATTGTTTAGGTCAATGATCATGTTTAATTCAATTAAAGCGTTGTCCTTAAGACACCGATCCCTAACTTGAAGCATGTTATAATCAATATGGCTCACACATAGTAACCTTTTTTAGAAACTTTCAACCAACAGGAAAATCTTTTAATCATTCAAACAAGAACCCCAAATGATCAATCTTTAGAAAATTAATCGAACACACATGAACAAACCCCAAAGGACTTAAGCAAATCTAAGAACTTATCTCAAAATCATGTCTAGCATTTTATCATATACACAACTCTTCAAACTTTTATCACAAACCTTATCTTATACACCAAGATGTCACATAACTATTTAAGCATGTAACTCACATTTTTCTTTTAAACCATTTTAATCTTATAATCGTGTCATATATCTTAATAAACATTAATAACAATTTTCCACTTGAAAGTTGAAGGATTCAAACAATCACAATGTGGGGAGGTCACAGCTAACTCCTTAGGGTCATAAAGATGCACCAAAAGATTAGGGCCTAACATATGAATTCTTGAAATTAACTCTATGCTTACTAGAGTATGATACAAATTAAACTCTAAATAGGTTTTAAGACTATAATCTATCTTTCATCATTCATTCATCTAAAACATATCATCATTCAAGTCATGTTATTCAAACAATACATATACATATGTTTACAGTCCTTTAAATTCTTGGCAAAACTTACATACAAACAATCAACCATTCTCAAAGTGACTTATATCATGCATAGTATTGCACTGGTGATCCATAAACAAATTAAGCATCACTTAAAAACATTTTCAAGAAGATATTATGTCAAGGTTAGTTACTTAAAGGCCATTTACAAACCAAGTCCATAATATACATGATAACTACGTAAATCATAATTATGCTAATACAAATGTAGTATGCCACCATTCTAGGAGTTTCGAGGTAAAATTTAAACAAACTCCAAGGTCTTTACGGTGTGACTTGCAAACTTTAGATACGTTCAACTCAAGCTTAGTCATATAACCTGCATATGCATCGAAATGAATGCATTAGGCTTATATAACCTAAGTAAGTTAGTGACAACAAAATAACAAAGCACAGAATCAATTATACTAAATGTAAATTCAAAGAATTCAAGTGTAAGTTAGAATTTGATTCTTTGTCTAAATCTTAACTTAAACAAGGTTTTCTTATTGGAAGATTTATTGGGGTTCATAATCTTTCAAAACTTAACTGAATATCTTTCAGGATTTTTAACTGAGTTTTATCGAACTTATCATGGTTCATATCCTACCTTATTGAAGACGTATCGAGTACTTATCAAGTTTTTCGGAGTTCTTAACAAAACTTATCAGGATATTTATCAAAACTCAGCACAGTTCTTAACATATATCTTACACATTTTACGTCTTTTAAAACGTTTGCCTTGGATCACATTTGGATATAAGTAGCATTGGTTTAAAGCTCACTTAGCACAAAGCAATGACTAGTGTTTAGCATAACAGACCTAACTTCTCTTATCTATCCAACCAACTGTCGCCAATCTCTTTATCATCTCCTTCGTTACCTCCTACTGTCGCCAATATATTACATATATAGGGTCGTCACTCTTGAGCCGTAGCTCATGGACCGTTGTCCCGAATTATACCATGTACTATATCAAAGTGTCCAAGGGCTTCCATTGTGTAGGCAACTTGGAAATTTTATGCTTTGATGTTAGGAGAGTTCTTAACAGATATCTTACACATTTTATTACATATATAGGGTCGTCAATCTCCTTATCATCTCCCCCATTACCTCCTAGTGTCGCCAATATATTACATATATAGGGTCGTCACCCTTGAGCCGTAGCTCATGGATCGTTTTCCCGAATTATGCCATGTACTATACCAAAGTCTCCAAGGGCTTCCATTGTGTAGGCAACTTGGAAATTTTATGCTTTGATGTTAGGAGAGGTATTTTTTAGTACAAGTAAACTTGATTGTTTCTTTTCATAATATCTTATAACATGAAAAATAAGGTTTTGGCTCTTTAGGCTTAAGAATTCATGAACTTATAAGGTTGAGATTAAGGGTCTGTTTGTTTCACTGAAAATGTTTTCTGAAAAATGTTTTCTGGAAAGTATTTTCCAAACATTTTCTAGAAAACATTTTCCATTGTTTGGATGTTGCAGTGTAAAATATTTTCCGCTGTTTGGTTAATTTTTCTGAAAACAATTTCCGAAATCTGTTTTGAGTATACAATTATACATATTTTATGAATTATTTTTTACTTTTTACTTTTTTAAAGTTATTAAAATTAATTTTATTGTTAAAAAATTATACTTTACTGTTCTTTAATATAAAAAAATGATTTTTTTGAATATAAACAATGTTTTGACATTTGGCAGTGCACGTATTTTTTTAGCGATGAATTTCTTATCTTTCTTTAATGCGCTTACTTCTACCGTCAAACTCTCTAAAGCGCATGCCTCCATCAAAACATACTCAACGAACTTAATACTATATCACATTAACATTATCTCATCGTACTAATATAACAATATTGTCTAATTCATAATTTATACCACAACACATCAAACCTACGATATTATCAAAGTTCATACTTAGTACAACACATAAGTTTAAAATATTGTGTAAGTGCATATATAATATTACACCACCTTAAAAGTTCACATCTTAACCTTGGGCAAACTTTTGAAGCCAGATTTTCCTATGCTTTGTTTTCTTAGCCAAGAAAGCTTTGGCCTCCAGTTCATTCTTCGCCAATAAGTCGAACACTTCGCAAAGAAAGTCATCATCAAATCCCTCGTTCTCCATTGACATAACTTGCTCATAAAGATATGGTGTCAAATCCTCTGTAAACTTTTTCAGTGCTTCAGCAATTTCGCCAAGTTTGGCACCTACAAAATGAATATGATCATCCTCGACATTTTCTTGGACATTTTTTCTTTTACGTTTTGATGTGCCAGATGAAGATGCTTTTGATCTTTCCTCACAAACATCTTCAACATCAAAATTTAATGGCATTGAACCTTCATTAATATCATCCAAGTCTATATCAGCAAAAGTTCTTGCGAAACTCTCTGTTGTCATATCTTGACCGACAACGAGAGCCATCTCATCATAGGAATAAATTTTTTTGTTCAAAAATTGTCCATATTTTGGGTGTGCCTGTTAGTTGTACACAATTAGAATAACAAGTAAAATGTAACTTTCATATATTGAAATAAGAGTGTAAATAAATACTGAAATAGAAATCATCTTAATAAAGTTTTAACTTTTTACAATCTGTCATGAACTAGTGATAACATTCATTCATATCACAGTGCTAATTGTTGCCTCCCATCTCTACAGAGTATTGAAGAGAAGGGTTTTACACCATTGTAAAACTGAGATTTAAAAAATTGTTAGCTGTATGGTTTTACACCACTGTAAAAGTAGTAAAAAGTTGTTAGTCACGTATGCAGGTTGTTAGCCGCTGAAGCTAAGTACGTATGCAGGTTTTACACCACTGTAAAACAAATAGTAAAAATTTTACAGTGCTAATTCATTCATTCATATCACAGTGCTAATTGTTTATATCCTAATAGCAAATACTGAAATAGAAATCATCTTAATAAAGTTTTAACTTTTTACAATCTGTCATGAATTAGTGATAACATTCATTCATATCACAGTGCTAATTGTTGCCTCCTATCTCTACAGAGTATTGAAGAGAAGGGTTTTACACCACTGTAAAACTGAGATTTAAAAAGTTGTTAGCTGTATGGTTTTACACCACTGTAAAATTGAGATTTGAAGTCTCTGTCGAGATTTTCTCCTTGTCTGCAACTACCAGCACCACCCTAATTCATTCTCTTTCTATAAGGGTTATAATCATGTTTTGAGTATTGAGTTTGCTCTAAACTACCGACTCGATGTGAATGAAAAGGCAAACAATTACTGGGAAGCTGAGTTGCCTCCTAATTATAATAGAGTTGGAATTGAAAACTTTATCCGTTCAACACAAAACACCCACATATTTCAACTATCAAGGCACAGTAATAAAGAATTCTAAAACCCAGAAAGAAATCCAACAAAAAGCCAAAATCTTCAAGTAAAACACCCAATTTCAGAAATTGTCGAAAGGGGAAAAATTTGAAAGGGGATGAAACAAAGGAAGCAAAGGAAGCGGTTGGATTACATGAGAAGATGAGCTCTGCTCGTTGCCGGTGAGAGCCAGTTTTCCACACGGTGAGAAGATAAGCTCTGCTCCTTGCCGGTGAGAAGATGAGAAGCTTTGGAAAATGACTTCCCCTTTTCAACACGGGAAGTTGTTTTCCGTAAAAATATTAGGGATTTTCCTTTGACCAGAAAACATTTTCCTTTGACCAAGAGTTTTCCTTGAACCAAACACAGGAAAACTAGGAAAATGTTTTCCCGAAAATTATTTTCCTCCAAACAAACAGACCCTAATTATATTCATTAAAATCTTATGGCATCATTGGTCAGTAGTTAGCTTCAAAGCTTTATTACAAAGTATACATAGTTTTCCATTACAAAACATAACATAGCAAGACACAAAATACTTATGTAATGCACACATAACCAAAATGTTTATCAAAGATGCCATACTACGGATGAATTCACACATTATGCTCAATGTGAGCCTAATGCATATGCCTATGAATTAATCAAAACATCTCATGAAAACAAAGATCAGAATGATGGCGTGTCACACGAGATAAATGGAACTACACTCACCTCTTATCCTGAAGTTACGGGATACCTGAACATCATTCATACTTTGCTACTAACAAAGTCCTTTCCTAGCTTCCTCTTAGCATTGTCTTCCTAATCAATACACGTACCTCAACCAAAAATAACAAGTCATTACTACCAATTCGATTCATTCAACTTACAAAATAGTCCTATTGATTACCAATCAATCCATATCTCTAATTTATAATTTAACCCATTTTGGTTTTATTAAACACTTCTTAATATACAAATTTTCACATACATATTCACTCAACAGTCCATTAACCTTTACATTAACGCAAAACAATCCAAATATAGATATACATATACACAAGCTCAAAATAGTCCCACATGTTTTCTATACTTTCAATTCAATATCCTATTCTTATATACACTTTCTTATATCTTAAAACTGTAACACCCCAAATTTGGGCCTAGATGTTTAGAGTCTGAACCGGATCGGTCTGGAAAACGGTTCGAATCTAAAAGGGAGTTTTAGGAAACACCTAGTTCGGGATGCTTTAAAAATATAGAAAAATTTCTAAAAATCCTCATTTAATATATAAAAGAGAATGGTGAAATTAATTTTACAAAATAAGGTTTGGAAATACTACATTTCGGTGTAGTGACCAAATTGCAGTTTTTGCAAAGTTAAGTAGTGACTGTTTTGTAAAGGATTGAAACTTTGAATCTTTAAGGAGCTAATTTTACCAAAATGTTTTCATCAGATTTTTCCTTAATTTGGGTGATTTAATCAATGTTTTAATTAAAGAAAAATGAAGGTGATTAAATTAGAAAACCACCTTTGACTTTTCATAACTACTTTTCACAAAATTTCCCTCATTTCATTTTCTCTCAAATTCCTTTCAACCAAACACATTTTCTCCATAAAATACACTTTGATTTCCACTTCATTTGATGGGATTTCAATCACTCTTTGATTCCTAAGAAATTCCTCATCAAATCCACTTGATTTCTACATTGAATTTTCAAGAAAACTTGCCCAAATCAAGGAGAAATCATCCATTAGAGGTAAGCTTCGTCATTCTCCTCTAATGATCAGTTCTTTACTGAAATTCCCAAGTTATCAATCCTTTATTAATGATTTTTAAGTGGTTTAATGTTAGAAACAAGAAATTGGCTTAAAACTCAAGATTTTGGAAGAGATCTTGAAGATTTTCGTGGTGATTGATTGGGCTCTGTTTTGAGATGGGTTTCTAATGTATTTTGGATGTTAATTGATGTTATAAATGAGGTTTTATTAATCCAATCCTGGATAGGTTTGTTTTCCTAAGTTTTGCTTGTTAGAATGATGGTTTTTGGGGTGATTTTGGTGTTCTGTTATAGCTGGAGGTATAAGGACGTGGTTGTGTTGGTTTTTGATGTTAATTGATGTTGAGAAATGATTAGAAGTGATGGATCTTGGCTGGGTTTGGTTTTGGAAGAGTTTGGAAGTGATTTCGGTAGTGTTTGGTAGCTGAAATGTGGTGTTTGTGTAGAGCAGCGAGTTTAGGTGTGTGGCTGATGATTTCAATGCATGATGATGCATTAATCCTCTGCTCTTATGTGTTTAAAACAGGGGAGACATCTTCAGACACCTTTGGAGTTGATCTAGAAGCTTAGATAGCGTTTCGGCGAGCAAGCGAAACGTAATCGGTGAGTGCGTATGGTTTTAGAAGTCCTTGACGGACAAAGAAACAAGGTTTGGGGATTTAGGAAAGGTTTGAAACACCTTCCTAAGTCCGGAAGTAAGTATTGGCTAGATTGCTCTCTTGAATGTGGTGATTGCCCCTAAAATGCTTTTACATGCTCATGGTTTTAGATTGATAAATTCCTATTGTTTTTATGCATGAATTATAGCATGAGATGATGATTGAAATGATTTCATAAAGTAACATGTTGCATAGTTAAGATTTGAGCTTTTATGTTAAAGCATGGCAAATGTTATGATTTTGAAATGAGATGAGAATGTTTGAGATTTAATGCATGAAAAACAGTAGGTGAGATGATGATTTGACATAATATATTGGCATAGATGTTGAGATACTTACCGGATATAATTGATCGATCAATAGGATGAGAGTGCACTATAAACTAAAAATTCGTACGTGCTCTTTGGTTAAGCCAAAGGGAGAGAACCGATGATGGGTATTCCATCGGATAGGACTTGGTGAAATACCCAAGCTTTGTGGCGTTGAGAGATTCCGTCATGTGAGTACGGTGATGTGAGATTCCACCAGAAACTATGTTGCTAGACGAGTGAGTACGGTGATGAGAGATGCCACCGGAAGTGTCTAGTGAGATGTCCGCATATCCGAGTAATAAAGAGATGTAAAATGCCAATATAAAATATGTAATGGTTTTTGATTCACATGTACCTTTGATGAAATGGTTTATGCTATGATAAATGCATATGTGGTTTGATTATGAAATGCTTTAGAGTACAAGCATGAGTATGGCTTTGCCATGAGATTAGCATTGGTTTTAATGCATGAGATAGAATGAAGGTACATGTGGTTTCAATGAGAAATTGCTTTGAAAGATTTTCAAGCATGAGATAGAATGAGCATGTGGTTTAAAAGCTTTTGAGAATGCGTTTTCTAGATATGCATTATTGTGTTGGTTTTACTTAGAGCATGCCTCACTAAGAATTTGTGCTTACGCTCTCTCTTTTACCAATAATGCAGATAATTGAGGTGTTTCAGGCATCAAGGAAGCTAAGTTCATCCAAGGAAGTCCAAGCTCATGTATGGTGAAGTTTTCACACACTTTAGTTTTGATATAATGGCAATGGGAAACCAAGAATTGTATTTGGGAGATATGTTGAACTCCCTAAGGTTGTGTCATGTTTGTGTTAGCTTGTTGGAGTTGTAAATGGCCTTAATTGTTTGGTTTGAGGTTGGATTGTTTATTTTGGTTTTTGTGGTTAGGAAGCATGCCTCTAGGCTAATGAGAACTTGTGTTTGATGCTATGTTTGTGCTAGAATGTCCCAAATATGTTCCTTATATGTATGATGATTTGTTGGTATGATTTGGGTGTCTTTGGGGCATGTTTGAGTATGATAATGAGTGAAAAACTAGCATTTGCTACTATTTCTGGGCAGGTCGTATCGAAACACCCTATAGTGTTTTGGAACAGGGGCCTGAAATGGCCTTTGCATTTCGAAACGGTGGAGGCTGTTTCAGAACATTTTGGCTACTGGAATGTCATGTTTCGGAATTGGTCTCGGAACCTACCCGCATACCGAAACGGTCAACACCATTCCGATACAGTGTTTCGGTACGGTGAGTAGGCGTTTCGAAACGGGTCACTGTTGGACCCAGATTTGAATTGTTTTGAGTCTGCATGCTTTACGTTTTAGTCTTAAATGTTGTGATTGCAATTGCTTGAGCTGGAGATGTCTTCTTAAGGTGAAATTAGGCAGAGAAGCATGTAACATGATTAATTTCATAATGGTAATCCTAAAATCAATGAAGACCCTCTAATTTACAAAAATTACATTTTGGTCCCTAACTTGTACTGAGTGCAATTGAGTCCCTAAATGTTATCCGATCGCTGTGCCTTTCTGAATCATGATTTGTGAGTACTCACTTAGGGTTAACATGTATTTAGACAAGATTAAAATAAAAAGGGTCGTTAATCAAGGTTGACTTTCGGGTTGACTTTGGTTTTCCCCGTGTAATCTTCGTAGTTCGGGTCAAGCGTCTAGGCCGGGCTAAGGGGGTTACATATTGCTTGTGAAAAATGGCATTGCGGTTTATGCTTTGATAAAACAGTGAAATGTTGTTGAATAATGATTTGTGAGTACTCACTGCAGGGGTGTGTACTGTCTCGGCAGGTGGAATGAAAAGATGTCCTGGTGGAAAGTCTGGCAGATACTCCAAGTTCAGCAAGATAGTCGACCGTGATCCCTCCTATTTCTAGGTTAGGATGCTCGAGATGTTAACTTGAGGACTAGTGTGGAACCAAGTTAGCCAAATCGGTTGGTGATCCCTTTTAGCCGCTGAAACTTGTGGACTAGTGTGGAACCAAGTTAGTCACGCCTCATCACGTTGTGACCGTACTTAACCCTTTCGTGAGCCTTGCACTTTCGTGCCCGACAAATGGATTCTCTCAAACGACTGGTGTAGAAAGATTGAAAGAATGAAGAACAATGGATTAAGTAAACTCGGAATATTTATTGCAAAACAACTTAACCTAATACAACTGTTTCTCACAACTACTTTACAAGCAAAAACCTAAACCCTAAGGAGTTTAGAACATAGCCGACTCCACCTCTCTAACTCTCTCTATCTCTATTTTCTCTATGCTTGATTTGCTAAATACATGAGGTTTATATAGGCAAGCAAAGATCTAGTCTAAGTCCTTCTTAGAGTAGAAGTCCTTCTTGGAGTAGAAATCCTTCTTGGAGTAGAATATAGACTTCTTTTCTCGTTGCCTTGTTCCATAAGTAAGTATAAGCCACCTTGCTTATCGATCTTCAATTAGCTCTATACACCGCTCTAGGCCTCAGAAAAATGCAAGATTGGGCTCTATGGACTCAGAAAAATATCCTCTATCAAACGAGACCCATCTTGACTATGTCGGCGTATTGTCGTCTGGGTGGCATTCTACGGCGGCAACATTCTTGGCGGCGGCATTCTGCAGTGGCAGCGTCTTTGGCGGCAACTGGAGCTGCTTCAGTACAACTCCTTCTGCTCCCTACTTTCCTGTCCTCTCTTCCTTTGATTAGAAACTAGCACCTAAAATAGAAAACTAACTAAAATAATACCTCTTCTCTACCAAATATAAGATATTCAAATAAAGCGTGGTAAAAGAAGAAATACTGTTATAATGCATGATATGCAGCTAATTATGCCTAACTAAGCTTAAGAACAGCAATAATAAGGGCAGGAATGTACATAAAATATAGAACTTTTGGACACTCTACAACATTCAAATAAGCCCTATAATGTTTATTTTCATGCCAAAATAATTCATTATCTCGTTTGCAAATTTCAATTCACCAAAATAGTCTCATATGCATTTATACTTATGCCGAACAGTCTAATATGCATGTAAACACACACGCACACACACACACATATGTATATATTTCTTAAAACAGTCCAATATTCACAAAGCAGCCCTTTTATCTTAGAAAGCAAATTAGTTCTTAAATTTTCTTGTAAAACAATCCTTATTGTTATGTTTTCAAACAGTTCTTTAAAATTATCAAGGCAGTCCCTATTTCTTTGCAAAACGGTCCCTATTAACTTGCAAAACAATCCTCTGTTTCCAGATTACAAAGCATCCCTCTTAACATCATCAAAATAGTCCCTACAACCCCCTTCAAATCATCAAAACAGTCCTTTGTAATTTTCTTTAAAACTGTCCCTTTTTCAATTGCTAAAACAATCCAAAAAAGTTCAATTTGTTCATAAAATAGCCCATAATTGTTGTATAACAGTCCATTGTTTCCAGGTTTCAAAACAGTCCATTAAAACACCAAAACATTCCTTTAAGACCCCCTTAACAGCCTCTTCACTATTTTCACCAATCTAGAACGATCCCTATAATTTCATATATACACAAAACAGTCCCAAACATTCAAATTTTACTTCAAAACAGCCCCTTAAACTTTTACACAGCAGCCCCCCTGTTTTTCAGATTTACAAAACAGTTTTAAGCAATACTCATATGATCAATTCATTCCTTAACTCATAAATATATCATTATGTGAGAACAATTCGATTCTAAATACAACTGTACAAGCATCAATGGTTTATTCAAGAATTAAATCTATCTTAAACATCATTGAAACTCAAATTCAAGCAAATTCAACACTTAAAACTATGTTACAATCTAACCAAACATGAGCATTTATCATACATGCTATTCAAATGATCTAGGATAATTCATGGTACCAAGTTATTTCCAACAACCTAATCATTCAAAGATCATAAGAACAAAATTCTTAGGTTTCAAGTTTATATCATCTTACTAAAGAGGTGAAAGATAATTTTTTACCTTTTTCCACATGTTATTCGAACAAATTCACCAAAAATTTACCCAAGATTGAAGTTCTCATGAGGTTTGGCTAACAATTCTCTTGTTCTTTCTCTCACAAGGTAGACTCAACACTTAGGAAGAATAAAGAAGATGATGCTGATTTTTTTTTTCTTTTTTTCCCTACATGTTTTCTCCCATGCATGACACATGGTTAAGTCCTTATTAATCCTAAAGTTTTACATGCAATCCCTCATCAAGCAAAGTTTTCAATTTTAAAAATTCAATTTGGTAGCATACTTCTAAGCTACATATTAGGATATTACAAATCTCCCTCCCTAAAAGAAATTCGTCCTCAAATTTCTCTTGAACTGAGAAGCTGAGTCTATTGTTCTCATACAAAATTGTTACTATCACGGAGAAGAAACATGTCATGTTAGTTGCAAGTCACAAATGCTAAAAGGAATATTTTAACTCCTAGGTGGCATATGCAGAATGCAAAAATACAACAAGCTCCGGTTTAGTCTAGAACCGACTAAACTCTAACTCTGATACCAATATGTAACACCCTCAACCTAATTCAGGAGAAAACCAGAATTGAAGATATTACTGAGAACACATACAGAAATTTTTGTGACCAAATTTAAAAATCTAGCCAAGATCCAGCGCTGGCTAACAAAAATTTAAACGAGGCAATTTCATTCCACACATAAGTAGTACTACAAACAATCGAGATTAAACAAACAACAAAAAAGAGTGGTCTTACAAGCAAGAATGAAGAAGGTCAGGTCCATTCATATCAATTTTAGGAACTAAAACATCTCAATTGAATACAAAGGTGTCTTAAATTTAAAAAAATTCAAATCTTCTATTGGGATCTTAACAATGTAGAACCAAGTTGATTAGGCTTAGTTCATTTGAGCATAAAACACCTGAGTACTCCTGACTTATTTACTCCATTCATTTTGTTATTCCAAAGACCAATTTACTTTGAACTAAAATCTAAGAAACAAATAAAATCCAAAGGTCTCATTCATAAATCCAGTTCAATTAAGAGGAGACAACGAATTAAATTAATCCAACTTATGGAATTTACAATTAACTTAACATTTTTTAGCTCAACGATTATGCTTTATTAAATTAAAGGTTGTTCCTTAGACAATGATCCCTAACTTAACAGATATTGTAACGCCCCGGTTTTGGGCTTAGAAGTTTTGGGCGTTGACCGGTTTGGTCAAAGTGCTGTTCGAATCTAAAAGGGTGAATTTAGGAAAGCCTAGTTCGGGTTGCATTAAAATTATGGAAAAATGTTCTAAAATCATCTTTTAATATAATTAAGTGAACTGTGAAATCAATTTTGGAAAATGAGTTTTGGAAGGGTGACATTTTGGCTAGTGACCAAAATGTAATTTTTGAAAGTTTTGTGACTGTTTTAGAAAGGGTTGAAACTTTGAATCTTTAAGGAGCTATTATTCCAAAAGTAGTTTCTCCAGATTTTTCTAAGATATTTTAAGCTATATTCTGATTTTAAAACATATCAAAAGAGGAGGGAAAGCCATTTTGGCCATTTTGATAACTAACTTCCTATTTTCTTTTCTCTCATTTTCTCTCAACCCAAACACTTTCTTTCCAGAGAATTGTTTCTGATTTTCTCACCTAAATCTCTCCTTTCAACTCTCTTTTGATTCCTAATCATCATATCTACAAAACCTCATCATTTGCTACTTGATTCATCAAGGTTTTTGAATCCAAAAAGAGGAGAAACTCAAGTTTGGAGGCAAGAACGTCCTTCTCCTCAAAACTATCAGTTCTTTACTGAAATTCCTAAGTTTTCAATCCTTAATTGATGTTTTATTAAAGGCTTTTAAGTTGTGAAATGGATCTTGGCTTATAATGCAAGATTTGGTGATTTTTGATGATTTTCGTTTGATCTGTTAAATCTGTGATTTGAGATGTGTTTTTGATGTTATTTGAACTCTAAATTGATAAGGAATTGAGTTTTGATTGATGCAATCCCGGATAGGTTGGGTTTCCTAAGTTTAGCTTGTGATTCTTGATTGTTTTTGAGGTGATCTTGTGGATCTGGTGTTGCTGGAGGTATAAGGATGTTATTAGGTTCTTTTTAGATGTTAAATGATGTTAAAGGATGTTAGGTTTTGATGGTTAATGGCTGGGCTTTGTTGAGAAGTGGTTTGGATGCATTTTCGGTTGTGTTTGGTGGCCGAAAATGGAGTGGGGATGAGAGCAGCGAGTTTAGGTGCTTTCATTGGGGATATTAATGCATGATGATGCATTAATCTACTGTTTTGATGTGTTAAAACAGGGGAGTCATCTTTGGATCCAAGTGGTGGTGATCCGGAGGCTTGTTTTGGTGCTTCGGCAAGAGGCGAAGTGGAATCGGTGAGTGAAATTGGGTTTTCGGCTTTGAAACCAATGTCTTGGGAGCTTAGTTTAAGTCTAAACAACTTTGCTAAGCTCAAGTGTAAGTTTTCGGAAATACTCTCTAGTGGTGGCCATGATTTGATTGTTGTGCAATGTGGTTTATTGCATGTTTTAAACTCTGTTTTGAAAGCATGATTTAGCATGGTTAATGCTGTTTTTGTAAGCCATATGTTGAAGGAAGCTCAAGGTAAGAGTTCCTTGTTTTTGAGCATTGATTAAATGTGGTTTGATGCTTTTAAATGCATGATGAATATGGCTTGGTTTAATGCTTTAAAATAGTGGATAAATTGATGATAATGATGTATATTGGCAAGTGATGTTTTGCAAAGGTTAAGGTCACTAAGGTGGTTAAAAGTCCTTGAGTGAGCCTTGTTTACTTAAGAACATCAAGGTGGTTAAAAGTCCTTGGATGATTCTTGCTACGGACACAAAGGTGGTTAAAAGTCCTTGTGTGGTCCTTTCCATGGTGTTTAAAAGTCCATGGGGCCAAGGTGTTTAAAAGTCCTTGGGGCCAAGGTGTTTAAAAGTCCTTGGGGTGAAACTTGATACGGACACAAAGGTGGTTAAAAGTCCTTGTGTGGTCCTTTCCATGGTGGTTAAAAGTCCATGGGCCAAGGTGTTTAAAAGTCCTTGGGGCCAAGGTGTTTAAAAGTCCTTGGGGTGAAAGTTGATGAACTTGTTTTTAAAGAAACGGAACTTATCACTTGTGGCCAATATGACATGTTATGATATGAAGCATGAGATGCATGTTTAAGTATGCTTTTGAGCATGTGTAAATGATGATTTGAAGCATGATTTATAAAGTGTTTTATAAATGCATTATTGAATGGTTTTATTGAGCATTCCTCACTAAGCTTTTGCTTACGCTCTCTCTTTGTTTTCTCAAATCAATAATGCAGAACATTAAAGTACTTTGAGGGCAGCAAGGAAGGCAAGCATTCAAGTGAAAGTAAAGCTCAAAGTATGGAAGGTTTTCTTAAGTACATTTAGCTTTTGGTAATTTGGCAATGGGGGACCTATGTGTATGTTTTGGGAGATGTTTTGAACTCCCTAAGTATTTTGAATGTTGTTGAGAATGCTGGTTTTTGTGGTTGGCCATTATATGCTTGAATTGGAAGTTTATGCTTGAATGGTTGCTTGTGTAGGAAGCATGCCTATAGATTTGGGGTTTTTCACATATGTTGATGTTTTGATGAATTGTTGATGCAAGTATGTCTCATATATGTTGAATTGCATGTTGGTAAAGTTTGGTGGCACTTGGAGCATGATTGGATGTTTAATTGCATGTTTATGTATGCATTTTGGGGCAATCTGTGCAGGGTGTTCCGGAACAGTACCTACCGTTTCGGAACGGGTGCCTTAAACAAGCCCAGGCGTCCGAAACGGGAGGGACCGTTCCGAAACGGTTGGCTACTGTCATCCCGTGTTGCGGTACGCGTTGCGGAACGGCCCCGCGTTTCGAAACGGGCTCTGCCTGTTTCGGAACGGGTGACCGTTAGGGGCTGACATTGGCAGTTAAATGTTTTGAATTGTTTGCATTTTGGTCCTGAATCTTGTTTGTGCAATTGTATGAGTTTGGGAAGTCCTTTTGAGCTGAAATTTCACAGAGAAGCATGAAACCTGATTAATTTCAAGTTGGTAACTTTAAATTGGGTTAAGTCCTTATATATATCAGAAATTACAATTTGGTCCCTAAAGTTGTAATTTGTTCAATTGGATCCCTGTTTGATCTCTGATGTTTATGATCTTTGAGTATGCTGTTGTATGATCATATCTAAGGATTAATATGCATCTAGACAAGTTTAAAAAGAAAAAAAAGGGTCGTTAATCAATGTTGACTTTCAGGTTGACTTTGGTTTTCCCCGTGTGACTCTCTTAATTCGGGTCAACCGTCTAGGCCGGGTTAAGGGGGTTACAGATATCTTACACATTTTATGTCTTTTAAAACGTTTCCCTTGGACTACATTTGGATATAAGTAGAATAGGTTTAAAGCTCACTTAGCATAAAGCACAAAGCAATGTCTAGTGTTTAGCATAATTGGCCTAGCTTTTCTTCTCTATCCAACCAACTGTCGATAATCTCCTTATCATCTACCCTGTTACCTCCTACTGTCGCCAATATATTACATATATAAGGGTCGTCACCCCTTGAGCCGTAGCTCATGGACCGTAGTCCCGAATTATACCATGTACTATACGAAAGTTGTAATCCCCTCGACCCGGCCTAGGCGATAGACCGAATCGAACGGGTCACACGGGGAATATTGAAGTAAATCAGGAAGTTTACTCTAATAAACGACCCTATTTTTTGTTTTATCTTTTCTAGATGCACATTTTAACTCAAAGAAACGGAACATTCAAAGATACTTTTAACTAATATAACAACAGACCATATCAATACCTTAAAACCAGTATCGATACGCCCTCGACAAATAAGCTTCCAAAGTCAACATCAAAGACTCGTGTCGATACCCTCTAACACCGTATCGATACCCATTTTTCTATTAGTTAAAATCTGTATTGGTACGCCCTCGTGTATCGATATGCCTCTTCATTTTCATAGAGACCGTATCGGTACCCTTTCCATCGTAGGGGTACGCCAAACCTAGATTGGCTTACCCGTACCGATACAGTTTCCTGAGTATCGATACGCCTGTACCGAATATGCATTCTTTTGCTAGTTTTTCACACTTTAATCCATTCTAACATATTCCAACATACTTCTAACAAGCATACAACTTAATTAAACATCAAACCTCAGACAAACATGACAATTTCATCAACTAGGCATAGAGATAAGCAACATTTAAATCTATAGGCACACTTCCTATGCAAAAAGCGATTAAAGAGTGAAAACTCAAACAAAATAAAAAACCATAAAGCAAAGGCCGTTTACAAGTCATTAAGGGCATCTCAAATTTTCCACAAAATAGGGAGTTTCAAAATACACTCTCCCGAAACATAAATGCATCCTCCCATTGCCAACCATTATTACTAATAGGTAAATATAAAATCATACTTGAGCTTAGTCCCACTCCTTGGAATCCTTCTTGCCTCTTTGCTGCCCAAATATGTTATTTCTCTGCATTGTTGGAAAAAGAGAGTATAAGCAATAATGCCTAGTGAGGGATGCTCAAAACAAACTAACAACAACAATGCATTTTAAAACCATTTCTCATTTAGAAATATCTATCTCATGATTGAAACCATTTTCAAAGCAAAACTACATTTAAACCACATGTACCATCTATCTCATGCATTCATCAAAATGCAAAGTCTCAAGGCAAAGCCTTACATGCTTAAATCTCATAAAGCATATCTCAAAGCATAATCTCATATGCAATATCATTTCATTTAAATCATTTATAAACAAGGTACATGTGAATATCATATATAGGTGTTTTAGCAACATTACTCGGATATACGGATAGCTTGACGGAATCTCACATTATCAAGTCCTACCCCGGTGGAATCTCACATCACCGGACCCTCATGGTGGCATCTCTCATCGCTACAAAGCTTTAGTGTTTCATTAGGATCTACCGTGGTGGAATCTCTCATCACCACACTCTCACTTTGGAACGGGATGACACTACCCCCATTGCCCAAACCAAAGAGCACATACAAATTTTGTATATTATAGAGCACTTCTCATCCTATTGATCGACCAATTATATCCGGTAACAATAATCTCATTTTATGCTAATACATAACATTTTAAACATCAAATACCCACTGTTTTCAATGCATCAACATAAAACAATTTTAACATTTTAAACATCAAATACCCACTGTTTTCAATGCATCAACATAAAACAATTTCATCCCATAAAACATCAAATACTCTATCTCTTTGAAATCAACATTCTATCTCATGGGATTAATTAAGTCATCAAAACATTTCTCAAATCATGCATAAATAGTAGATTATCATCAAAACAAGAGCATGAACATGAAAATCAATGGGACAAAAGCCGAGAAATGAGATCGGAACAACTCAAACTTACTTCCGGGTTTAGATTAGCATTTTAAACTCAATCTAAATCCCCAAACCTTGCTTTCAAGTCTTTGAGAACACTTTAAAACCAATTCCACTCACCGATCACGTCTCGCTTGCTTTGCCGAAGCGAAATCAAGCTTCCGAAACTTCGTCGATTGTGTCCGATACAAACTCCCCTATTTATACCACACAAAAATAGAGGATTAATGCTTCTCAATGCATTAAAACCACAAGAAACTCGTGTTATCTTGCTGCATTGCCCAAGAACACCAAAACGCCTATCTGAAACAACCAAAAACACCTTCGATTGCTTCCTAAACTTGACCCAGCCAAAATCTAACACTTTCATCCAATTTTAATCATCAATTAACATCCAAAAATACCCTAATTGCATTCAAGAACCTCCAGCAACACCAAAAACATATTAACACCCCAAAAAACCCAAATCTAACAACCTAAACTACTAGAGATCCAATATATTTCGGGATTATTATGGTAAAACCTTTATTTTAACATCATTTAACATTAAAATCATAACTAAAATCAATCTCAAATCACACAAACAGTAGTAATATGAAAATCCTTAGAAATCACCTTTTAAAGCTTGATTCATCAATTAAATCACAAAACTTTGTTAATAACCATATTTAGAGAGTCAAAGACTTGAGAATTTCATTAAAGAACCTTGATTAGAAGACTTGAACAAATCTTACCGCTAACCTTTTCCTCTTCCTTCAATTGACAAGATTTGATGAAAGTTCCTTCAAATTGCTTTGAGGTAAATGATGTAAAAGCTAAAGAAATCATTTGTAAAACAAAAAGAAGTTGAAAGATGAAGATCTCTAGATATTTAGAGAGAAAATAGAGTGTTTGGTTGTTTGGAAAATGGGAGAATGGAAGTTACGTCAATTTGCCTTTTAGAAAACTAAAACATCTTTTTACTAAAATCTCCTTTTATTTCCTTTTTACTAAATCATTTAAAATGGTCAAATTAAAGGAAAATGTTCATTAATTAAATGGTAGCTCCCTAATGATTCTAAGTTTTGGCCCTCTTTCAAAACAATCCTTAAAAACAAATTTTGCACTATTTACAAAATGGCCACTAAACCAAAATCTCGATCTTCCAAAAGCCATTTTCTAAAATTGCCTTTACCAACCCTTTCTTTATACTTTTAGAAGATTTTAGGATTTTTCCCATAATTTTATCATACCCCAAACTACATTTTCCCTGAATCGCTCCCGAAGACTCGGATCTCTAGTTTAGGTTCTACTAACCCTGAACCAACGCTAAAAGCTTTTAGGCCCCAAAACCCAGGCGTTACAACTCTCCCCCACTTAGGAAATTTCATCCTCGAAATTTTACCTGATGGAAAAGATAAGAGAACTACTTCTTCATGTCATCTTTCCTCTCCCACGTCGCTTCCTCAACACCATGATGATGCCACAAGACCTTGACCAACTCAATGGTCTTACCAAGAAGAACCTTGCTGTTCGAATCCAAGATCTCGACCGGTTCTTCATCATAGGACAAATCTGTGTTCAGCTCAAACTCTTCAACATGCATAACACGAGACAGATTCAATCTATATATCTACGAAGTATGGATACATGGAAAACATCATGTATCTTCTCCAACTCAGAAGGCAACCTCAACCTATAAGCGATAGGCCCAATACGTTCTAGAACCTCATATGGTCCAATAAACCTCGGACTCAACTTTCCCTTCTGACCAAACCTCATCACCTTCTTACGCTTCAAATCTGCGTAATACTTTTGCCGATCTGAAGCCACTTTCAACCTTTCACTAATAAGCTTCACTTTTTCTATTGTGCCGTCCAACACATTAGGCAAAGAGACAAACTTCTACCCCGTTTTTGCCCAACAAAGAGACGTTCTACACTTTCTCCAATACAAGGCCTCATAAGGAGCCATTTGGATACTCGCTTGATAACTATTATTGTAAGCAAACTCCACTAAAGGTAGTTGTTTCTCCCATGAACCTTGGAAAACAAATATGCAACACCTCAATATGTCTTCCAACACTTGGATAACTCTTTTAGACTGACCATCCATTTGAGGATGGTACGAAGTACTGATATTCAAACACGTATCCAACGCTTGTTGTAGACACTCCCAAAACCTTGCTGTGAAACGTGGATCTCGATCCAAAATGATGGATTTAGGTACCCCATGCAACCTCACAATCTCAGAAATGTAAAAATCTGCCAACTTCTCCAACGTATACGTAGTATGCACCGCCAAGAAAATGTGCACACTTCGTAAAACGATCAACAGTCACCCCAATGGAATTCTTTTTGGACGATGTCAAAGGCAAACCCGTCACAAAATTCATTGTGATTCTCTCCCATTTCCATTCCAGAATCTTCAAAGGTTGCAACAATCCAGAAGGAAATTGATGCTCAACCTTAACTCATTGACAAACCATACACTTACTAACAAAATCAGCAACGTCCTTCTTCAAGCCAACCCAATAGTACTCATCCTTCAACCCACGATACATCTTTGTACTACTAGGATGCATAGCAAAAGGACTGTTATGAGCCTCAGCTCAACATCCTCCGGCTCAACTATTTGACTCCTAAAACACAAAACACCATCATCATTCAAACAAAAGTCTGTTGGATTTCCTTCCGCAATGTCCTGAACATGCAGTGCCAACGAATCATCCAACAATTGCTTCTCCTTAATTAACTCCACCAACGAGGGTTTCACTTGTAACTCAGCCACTAAACCACCATCTCGTGATTTACTCAGCCGAGCAACCATCACCCTTAACTCTACAGCCACCTTCCTACTCAAGGCATCAGCTACAAAATTAACCTTCCCTAGATGGTACTCGATTGTTAAGTCGTAATCTTTAAGTAACTAGCCACATTCGTTGCCTAAGAATAAACTCTTTTTATGACATCAAGTACTTCAAACTTTTGTGGTCTGTGTACACCGTACATTTTCCACCATAAAGGTAATGCCTCCAAATATTCAAGGCAAACACCATTGTAGCCAACTCGACGTCATGCGTAGGGTAACTACGTTCGTGCACCTTCAACTGTCAAGATGCATAAGCTGCCACCCTACCTTCTTGTATCAACACACACCCCAAACCAACATAGGATGTATCACTATAAACCACAAACTCTTTTCCTGATTCAGGTTGATTCAAGATAGGAGCTTACGTCAACGCTTCCTTCAACTTCTCAAAAACTTGTTGTCTAACCTCCGTCCACTCAAACTTAACATCATTTTGTAACAACTTTGTCAAAGGAGCAGCAATCCTTGAAAAAATCATCCACGAACCTACGGTAGTATCTCCCCAAACTAAGGAAACTATGCACCTCATGAACCGACTTAGGCGATTTCCAGTTCAACATTGCTTCAAACTTTTGAAGATCAACTCTAATCCCTTCGGCCGACACCACATGACCAAGGAGAACAACTTCCCTAAGCCAAAACTCACACTTGCTCAACTTGGAATAAAGTTGATTTTCCAGCAAGACTTGTGTTGAGCGTATTAGGTGTCGCAATTTTAGTGCAAGTATACACATCACTAAGTTATAGTATAAAAGATATCGTCTCCACAAGGATTGGTGCTACTTCTAGAAATTATCGTCTCCCACTGTAGAAAATTAAAAAAACAGGTAATGGTTTGGTTGAGATAACAACAAAAGTAAACAAAGCAAGTAAACTAAGAAATTGAGTAAATATGATGATAGAGTAGGCCATATTATGTTACATCGTAGTGTGGAAGTTGAATGAAACTGTATTAGTTTTGAATGCAATCGTCAACTTGATTGCCTCGGCAATGGGCAAGAGAATTGCCTCGGCAATGGGCAAAGCTACTGCCGCGGAAAGGAACACAGCTACTGCCTGGGCAATTGAGCGACAACCTTCAAGTTTCGGCAAAATGTTCTTCAATGGTTCCTCCTTATCCCTAAGTTGAAACTCTAATGATGTGGAAGCCTTGATAATACTTCCCAGCGTGAACCAAGGGTGAACACCAATCTATTGTGCGCTTCTCTTAGCCGTTGAAATTTGTACTTATCCCTAAGTCGAATTAGTCTTCACCGATTGAGATAAAGACCATGCTTATTCATTTCATGAGTATAACTCTCCCGATATTAGACAAATAAATGCAATTGCAATATCCTCTCCCGATTTGATTGCAAGAAAAAGTAAAACACCAAGAATAAGCAAACATTGAACTTAATTGCATTAACAAAAACCTAAACAAATTACAATCGTCTTCTCACAACTACTAAAAAAATAATCCTAGCCTAAGAAAGAATTAGAACATAATGGCGATAACAAGCACTCTACTAAACCCCTAATTCTCTCGATCTCTCGATGTCCTCATGGTGGCGGATGTGTCTTGGCTTTATAGGGCATGGCCTTGCCGAGTCCTTCTTGGAGTAGGAGGATAAGTTGGAGTTGAATATAACTTCATAAAAGAGATAAATCTCTTTTAATCCATTATTGTATTCCTCCTTATCGGTTTTCTATCTTTGACCTTCCTTTGGCTTTTTCATGGCCTTCCTTTGCTCCGATCTTTATGCAAAATATCTCTAAAAATTCAGCATTTTATGCTCTTCAAGTCGCATACAATTTTGCATAATTTCTCCCTTGTCGGTACTTGTCTGGGCATTGCCTTGGCAATGGCTTGGTCCTTGCCTCGGCAATGGTTTGTCAGTCTCTTCTACTTCGACATTGCTCGTTCTTGGTCCAGCGTTCCTTGGTAAGGCTTGACGTCAAAGGATGGCATGGTCTGGATCATCGAATGATGGTTCTGCACCTTTTTCTTCCCCTTCCTTCACTACCGCGACAATGCTTGTCTGGGCAGTGGGTAATAAAATCTGCACATACACAAAACACACACCAAAGCATTACCTTTTCCCCCAAATATAATCGAATAGAGATGATCAAGCATGGCAATGTTAAGAACAGTAAATTGTGTATGTATGATTAGTAATGCATCTAAAATAAGCTTAAGTCTAACAATAATTGAGTCATAAATGGTCCTAAAATGAATACTTTTATACACCTAACACCCCCAAACTCGAACTATTGCTTGTCCTCAAGTAATGCAAAACTAACAGTCAATTGCCAAAGGTTTAATCTTCATGAAATTATCTCTCGGTTTTACTTTTTTCTTCTCTTCTTTAAACCGTGAATATGAATGTGATTTGCCTTCAATTCTTCGGATGTCGAAGATTTCTCTAGAATCAAACTATAAGACTTGTGAGTGTGTGCGTAATTGTGAACAAGATGATTTTCTGGGTTCTAAGTAAACACCTAAATAGTTAACCTACTTTCCTTGGGGTTTTTTTTTATCTAATCGACTAGAGCCAATTTCGGTCACCTCTAGTGATTAGCCTAAACTAGAGCCAATTTTGGGCACCTCTAGTATTTTCTTTCCTTAAGCTAGAGCCGGTTTTAGGCACCTCTAACTTTTTACCCAATTTTTTCTAAGTAAATATCATAAGTGTCCTAGAAATCCTTCAATCATGCAAGTCACAAAAGTGTATTTATTTTGTTTTTAGCCTCATAGTGTGATTCTAAGTATTTTCCATGGACATCCTAAAATTGAAAGCTAACTAGCAAAAATTTTAAGGCTACGGTAAAGAGAGAGACATCTATTGCCGATGCAACAATTTCATTGAATTAAATTCTAAGGCAATTGATATGCATGCATTTTCTATAGATATGACAAAAAGAATTTACTAATTACTTTCCCCCCAAACTCGAGAGAAGCATTACCCTCAATGCGTGCTCATACAAAAAATATAAAATAAAAGGCAAGAGAGGAATAAAAAATTTACAACGATGTTGACATGGATGAGTCATCATTTTCATCTTGGATAATCAATTTCCTCCTGCTATTTGATTGATCCTCTTGGTTGCCCTTGGTGGTTGGTGACGTGTCGGAGGTATTGGTTCGGCTTTCTTGGTCACCTTCTCTTCATCGTCACTATCTAGGCAAATTTCTTCGGTGAAGAGGCCTTGCATTTCTTGGGGGATAGAATAAGAGCAGTGTAACGCCCTGGTTTTGGGCCTAGATGTTTTGGACATCGGATTAGGTTGATCGAAAACGGTTCGAATCGTATTAGGTGGTTCAGGGAGATCAAGGTTCGTGATAGGATAAAAAATGACAAAATTGCTAAAATCCTCTAAAATCATGTTTAAGAGGTTGGTAAAATCAATTTTACAAAATGAGTTTTGGAAGTGGTACATTTTGGGTAGTGACCAAAATATAAAGTTTTAAAACTGTGGAAAAATGCAAATTTCAAAAGAGGAGTCAAAAATCTTATAATCTTTAGGGAGCTTTTGTGCAATTACACCTTTCCTTAAATTGATATGTGTTTTAAATGAGTTTTAATATAATTGATTAAAAGGGATTTTATTTTAATTAATAAAATAGTAAAATTAAGAGGTTTCATTTCATGTAACTAACTTTCAATCCTCATTTTCATCCAAACACATTTCTAAAAGACTTTTCTCCAGATTTCTTTTCTCTCAAATACTCTCTCTTTGTTTTCTCATCATTTTCAAAGAATCCTTTTCAATTTCTTCAAGATTTGTGAAGCAAAAACTTGTCAATCTTTAAGGAAGACAAGGATTGGAGGTAAATCCCATTCTCAACCTCTAATATAGATTCTTTATTGAAATTCCCAAGATTATTGACTCATAATTGTTGTTTTTAACTGAGTTTTGAGTATAATTTTGATTTAATATCAAGATCTTGCAAAATAAAGGTTTAAATCTTGATTTTCGGAGTGTTTTTGATGAGCTCTGTTTTAGATTGATTCTATTTGACTTTTGAGATGAATATGATGTTGAAAAAATAGTTTAATAATGTTGATCCCGAAATCCTTGAGATCCTTAAGTTTTGTGATAGTTTAGTTGAGTTTTTGAAGTGTTTTGATGGTGTTATGGTTGCTAGAGGTATAAGGAAGGGTTTAGGTGGGTTTTAGATGTGTTTTGATGATTATTAATGGTTGTAAGTGATGGTTGTTGGTTGGGCTTGGTTTAGGAGACAATCGATTGAGTTTTCGGTTGTTTCGGATGGGTAGATTAATGTAGTTTTGCTGGGCAATGATTTTGTGTTTAGTTGCTGGTGTTGGAATGCATTTTAATGCATTTGGATCTCTGTTTTGATGCTCTAAAAATAGGGAACCTTGATCCGGAAGCAAGCGAAGCGATTTCAGAAGCTTCAGGCGAGTGATCTTCGCGTCGGTGAGCAAAGCTTCGCGAATCGGTGAGTGGAAAATATTTTTCCAGCTTTGAAACGTTTTGAACGTGGTTTTGGGAGCTTAGTGTAAGTTTGAAACGCTTAGCTAAGCTCAAGAGTAAGTAAATCGAAAGTCTCTCTCGGATTGTGCTATGTTTTGGTTTAAAATGCACTTGATTTAAATGTGTTTTGATTACTGTTTTAAAGCATGTTTTGAGCAATAATGTTGCTGGTTTTAAATGCCATTTTGTTAAGGATGCACATGGTAAGTGATCCTTGAGTTTATATGATTTATGCAATTGATTTTAAGCATGTTAATGCTTGTGAAAGTGGCATTGTGGTTTATGCTTGTAAAATAGTGAATTAATGATGATTATATTGGCAAGTGATGATAAATGGTTTTGGTTACTTTAATCAGATATAGTTAGCCTGCTATAGGATTGGGTGCACCGTGAATAAATTCTCCTTGGATGTAGAGGGGTTGTGATTGTGCCTTAAACTCCATCCAAGTACCCTAACGATCGAGGCTAAGATCACAACGGTAGATGGTTTAATCTCGTGTGTGAATCTTGTGGTTTGTGTCTCGTACTCTCGTTAGTGGAATTATACAACTATCGATGAGTGATGTTAAGGGGTTGTGATTGTGCCGTAACCTCCATCATGGGTGTTGAGGGGTTGTGATTGTGCCATTAAACTCCACCTTGTGTAACTGGTAATGTGTATGAAGCATGTGGGACAACGCTTGTAATCCGCGTATCCGATTGTGTCAATTGTGTTGGTTTTGATATGGTTTGTTATTGATCACTTGTGAGCCAATATAATGATGTTGATATAATGATTTAATGTTGCACATTTATTTTGAGAAATCATGAGGTGCTTGAATGCATATGATGCTTGGATTAAGCATGAGCAAAGGTTTTTGCTGTTGTAATTAAAGATGTTATGAGTATGTGAATTTGAAAGTGGAAATGATGTTTTAAAGTGCATGTTTTAAAGGAAGGCATATGTTTACAAAGAATGATGTTTTGGTTTTATAAAATGCATTGATGAATGTGTGTTGCTATAGCGGTCCTCACTAAGATTTATGCTTACGCTCATTTGTTTCATCAATGCAGAGAATTGAGCGTCTTTGGCAGCAAGAAAGCAAGGGGCATCCATGTGATTTTTAGCTAAGCAAAGTATGTGATTTACTTTAGTGTAATAAGAGGCAATGGGAGGGATTTCCACTCATGGATTGTTTGGTGATATTAAACACCTTGAGCATGTTTGGTTTGTGTTTTAAGACTTGTAAATGGTCTGTATATGGTTTATGGTCTTACCTTTGGTGTTTTGGCAATGCTATGGTTTTGTGTTTAAAAGCATGCTTGAGTAGTTTAATATCTCTCTTCCTAATTTGCCATTCGTGTTGCTTATATTGTGAACGATTTATGGTGCTTAAGTGTTTGAAATCTTGGATATACCATGTATGAATATTTTGGACATGATTAATTGATGTTAATTGCTGATTTGTGGATCTTGGAGGTGCATTTCTGGTTTGCGTATCGATACTCGGGAATGAGTATCGATACACGAAGGCTTTTCTCTGGCATTCAGTTCAGGGGTATCGATACGAGTTGCCCGCGTATCGATACGCCTAGGTAAAGTTTGAAGGCCGTACCGATACGCGAGGAAGCGTATCGATACCTTTTTCCCAACTTTGGCTACTGCCTTCCCGCGTATCGATACAAGCTTAAGTGTACCGATACTCGTTAGTTATTTTATGTTAAAAGTATCTTTTAAAGTTCTGAAATGTTGCATTTTGGTCCCTGAGTGTTGTATGTACAATTGGTTGAGTTTATATGACCCGTTTGTGGTGAAATTTGACATGAAAGCATATTACATGACTAATTAAGGATTGGTAATCTTAAAATTGAAATAGTCTATGTAATTTTTTGAAATTACAGTTTGGTCCCTAAAGGTCATAGTTTTGCAATTGAACCCCTGTTTGAACTCAGATTACTGTTTCGTTTACTTCTATGTGTCTTGCTGAACATACAGGATCTTAATATGCATCTAGAAAAGAAAAAAAGTCATTAATCGAAGTCGACTTAAACAAGTTGACTTCGGTTTTCCCCGTGTAATCTTCTTAGTTCGGGTCGGACGTTTAGGCCGGGCTAAAGGGGTTACATTTGTTGGTATCAGAGGCATGTTACAAAAGAATTGGGGATGATGGTAAGTGAAATTGGTATGTTTTGATGTTCGATTAAATGTTAAATGGTATGTTGTTTGAAAATCATGTTTTTTGTTAAAAATTAGTGTTTATGCCATGCTTGGTTGTTATGAATCATATGGGAGTTTAATATGATTGTATGTTGCTGATTGTGGATGAGATAAAGCATGATGATTATGATATGCTATCGTATGCTATGTTATGCTTGAGGGAAATCGGGGTGCCCATTGCCTTATTACACTAGTTAAATGTTTTAAATTGGTTTTGTAAACTTGGATCCTTACTTGAGATTGGCCTAACTTATGGTTTGAAATGTTTTTTTCTTACCATGCCTTGTTAAAAATAGCACAATGGGTACTAAAAGAGAGCTTAGATCGAATACGATCGTGCCTGCGCCTGAGTAGGGTAATTAGGGTAATCAAGGGGCCGAGAACCCATCTGATGAGACTCTACCTCTGCCACCACCACCTGGAGGTGGAGATCCTGAGCATCATGGACTGGCTGGTCCAGGATTGGGTGATCTAGCGCCACTAGTTCAGGCGATCACCGGAGCGTTTCAGGCTGCTGTAGTTGGAGCGCAAGTTCAGGCATCTGCAGCTGGGCAGGTGGGTTTGCCTTTGGAAAGGCTGAGGAATCTGGGAGATGTTAAGTTCTGTGGTATGTCTCCAGAGGCATGGTTATCTAGTACGATCCGCATTATGGATCAGATGGGATGCAGTGATGTGCACAAGCTGGGATACGCAGTTTCCTTGTTCCAGGGTGATGCCTATAATTGGTGGACGACTATCACCATTGGTTTGGAGCCCAATGAGGTGGATTGGGAGTTCTTTTGGAGTGCCTTTAAGAAGAAGTATCTTGGTGTGAGATACTTGGATGAGAAAAAGCGCGAGTTCATGTTGCTTGTGCAAGGAGATCTTTCTGTGGCTGAGTACGAGATCCAGTTTGTACGTCTAAGCCAGTATGCCCCTGAGTTGATGCCGAGTGAGAGGCATCGTTGTGATCGCTTCCGATATGGGCTTGTGCAGGAAGTGAAGACTTTTATGTTGGCTACAAATTACACATATTTTGATGTGCTTGTGTGTCGGGCTAAGGGCATCGAGCAGAGCTTGGGTCTGACATCTCGCGGAGGTGGTTCTAGCTGTGGTAAGAGAGCCACTAATTTCAGTTCTGGAGGTGGACGAAACAAAAGAGGCCGAGATAGGAGGTATCAGCCTGATGCGAGGCGAGGTGCTCTAGGACGGGGTGGACAGGCCTAGGGTGGATGAGTGAGGTCCGAGCAGCACATGTGTTGGACATGTGGATCAAGGGACCATCTGAGGCGAGATTGTCCACGTGCGACTAGAGAGGCACATGCTTCTGTTGTGGTGGCAGGGAATTCCTGCTGAAACTGTGGTTCGACTAATCATATGAGGCGTGAGTGTCCTCTGTTGGCTGGTGGAGGCCAGAGACGTGCACCTACTATTGCTGCACCTCAGAGAGGCTGTGGGCGCGACCGAGGTAACTTCCAGAGGAAGGAAGAATGGCATAGAAGTATCGCTCATGTCGTAGCAGTTCAGCCTGAGGGAGGCGGTCATGCATGGTCTATGCTCAGCGCGATGGGCGCAACAAAACTGATGTTATCGCGGGTACCTTTGTTCTACATTATTTATCATTGCTGGCATTGATTGATTCTGGATCCACGCATTCTTATATCTTGAGTGAGCATGCGCATTTGCTTGATATACCTGTTGAGTTACTTGATGTGGGAATGCAAGTGACTAGTTCTTTTGGTGAGACTGTGATTACGAGGAAGTTGTATAGGAGGTGCCCTTTATCTGTTTAGGGTCATGTCTTTCCCGTGGATTTGATGGAGTTACCCTTTTATGGATTTGATGTGATTCTTGGGATGGATTGGTTGTCTGAGCATAAAGCAATGGTTGACTTTGATGTTAAACGAGTCACCTTAAAGCTTGCTGATGATTATGAGGTGGTGATAGTAGGCGAGAATGTGAAATTCTTGTCTAACATTGGTTCGGCTTTGGAAGCAAGCCGTATGCTAAGCATGGGTTGTGATGGTTATCTTGCATATGTGATGAATCCTGGTGCAAAGGATGTACGTGTACAAGACATCAGAACCATTTGTGATTTTCCAGGTGTCTTTCCGGAAGAGTTTCCTGGGTTGCCACCAAACAGGGAAGTTGAGTTTGGTATCGAGTTGTATGAGAATACGACTCCGGTGTCCATTTCTCTTTATCGAGTGGCACTGAAAGAGATGAAGGAGTTGAAGACGTAACTTCAAGAGTTTCTTGATCGAGGGTTCATCCGGCCGAGTGTATCACCTTGAGGTGTGTCGGTGTTGTTTGTAAAGAAGAAAGATGGGACAATGCGGGTGTGTATAGATTATCGGCAACTGAACAAGTTGGCGATCAAGAACAAATATCCCTTGCCAAGGATTGATGATCTCTTTGATCAATTTCGGGGAGCCTCAGTATTTTCTAAGATTGACTTGATGTAACCCCCTTGTCCCGGTCTGGCCGGATGACCGGTCCGAGTGAGCCACACGGGGAAAACCGAAGCGA
The DNA here is from genome assembly GCA_030270665.1 of Hibiscus trionum. NCBI lineage: Eukaryota > Viridiplantae > Streptophyta > Magnoliopsida > Malvales > Malvaceae > Hibiscus > Hibiscus trionum. The sequence continues at coordinate 15,870,372 of BSYR01000010.1, forward strand.
AACCCAAAGGATCCCCCCTCGGTTAGCAACCCTATTTTTTCTTTTTATATTAATCTTGCCTAGATGAATATTAAGTCCTACGTGATTCACAACAGCGGAAAACATTCGAAGGAAAACACATTCGAACCACAGCCATGCATAAACAGTCAATTTTAAGCTTATAAGGCAGGCAGTATCGATACCCTTGACAGGGGTATCGATACCCCCTTTCTAGGTCAACCCAAGAAGTCAACACGAGAAGACCGTATCGATACCCTTACCAGGGGTATCGATACCCTCTTTCTCGGTCAACCTTCCTTGGTCAACAGAATAGATCCGTATCGATACTCGGGGACCCCGTATCGATACGCTCTACTCTTACTCAAAATTCCAAATTCCAGTAACTTTGGAGGGCATCGATACCCTTAGGGTATCGATACCCCAGGCAAAATCTGAGGCCTTTGGGCAAGATAGTATCGATACCCTTGACAGGGGTATCGATACCCCCTGCACTGCAATTCCTCAAATTCAACTTAAACGACCCCAACTCGACTCTAGATGCATTTCTCGACTTGCCTAAGCATATTCAAGCATGTAAGCACACATATTTAAGCCAGAGGAATCATTCAAACATGGATTAAAGCATTCATACATAGCATTTTAACAAAAGAGCAATTTATGCATAAATGGTCACTCAAGCACTTAAGATATCATGCCTTAGCAACCAAAACATGTAGACATTCATGGCATGTAACATAGGAAATATTTACAATCGAACAAGGCATCCACGAACCAAGCCAACAACGACATACATCAAAACTCGAATCAATAACACCTATCCCATTGCTTAACTATTACATTCTTATACTTAAAATTCATACATTGAGCTCACCAAAAGCAACACTTGGAGACCTTTCCTTGCCTTTGCCACCCACAAGCTCTTTATCTGCATTGCCGAACAAAAGAGAGCGTAAGCATAAAAGCTTAGTGAGGGTAAGCTCGTAAAACAAACCTTCGACAATGCAGGGTCCAAACACGAGTTATTTCCATGATGAAATGCATGGTCTTACCTCCGGTCCGCCAAGCCAAAATGAACATGATGCATGAACATATAGTCAACAATATGCCATGCTCTACAACTCATAAGCTCAACTTACCATGATACATAATCCAAAGCATTAACCACATCAAATATCAATTCATAAGGCATCACATTTCATGTCATATAAGCACATAAGCATAATCCCACATTGGTATATACATACAACCTCATATTGGCACCTAGCTATGACCCGAATACGCGGATAACCCGTTGGAACGCATTTCCAACAACAACATTACCTCAGTGGGATTCCACTCATCACCGGTCCTTGCATGGGCGGGATTCCACTCATCGCCACATGCCCTACGGATGGGATTCCACTCATCATCACGTAGAAATATATATAAGCTTCCGGTGGAATATTACATCACCGTACTCCTCCTTGGTGCCTTAACGCCACCAAGGCCACGTACGTTTTGACTCAATTTGTGTGCACACTCATCCTAATGATCGATCATTGTACCCAAGCATACTAGTGCCAATATTAAACGCAATCCATTTTTCATAGCTACATGCATAATACAATGCATCAAATATCATGTCTCACTTACATGTATTTCACAACCCATTTCCATGCCTAGCATGTACTCACCATGATCATCATCATGCACAATTCACAACATAACCTCATTTCACAAATCAACACCACATGTATGTCAACCGAACAATTATCTCATCATATATCCACAATTTATTTGACATCAACATGCATATAAAATCAATACATTAAGCCATACTTTCACATACATGTGTATCACATCATACATACTCATCATGAGGCATAACAATGATTAAAGAGTACATCCAAGGTCTCTAACTAAAGCTTAGGATTAGGCTACCACCCTAATCCTAACTCTAGGTGGGTCTACCAAGCCCAACCTAGTCCACAAGCTTGGACCAACCACTTAAAAATCGATTTAAAAACATTAACCACTCACCTCTACTTCAAGCTCAACTACCAAGCAAGCATCACCTTCAAGTTTCCGGATTTCTTCCTGAAGCCTCTCCAACGCAAGCTCTCGCTTCTAAACAACCTCAATACAATTCAAATAATCCTCAATCAGCCCAACATCAAAAAATCAACCCGGAATACAAATTCAAATATCAAACTCAACATTTCAAGTCATGACCAAACCCCATACTTAGCAATTTCGGACAGCCCCAATACCTCTTCCAAAAACCATGTTTCCAACATCCATTGCACCCACAAATGATCCCAAATCAATCCCTAACCATAGTACTACCATTGGGCTATCAATTCCCACCTAAAACAACCCTCAAAACTCACCCAAAACCCTTCAAAACTCCATTTTCGCACTCATATTTTACCCAGCAGAAAATCATGTTTTTAAACACCCAAATGACATCTAAAAGGTTCCAAAACATCCTCCTAGCATACATAAACCATCAGCCCTCTAATTACACCCTAAAACCCACCAAAAATCAAGTTTTTGACACCTTAAAAATGGGTCTAAGAACCCACTTCGGATTTTTACCAAAACTTAACCAAATTAACATATCATGTGCATTTTAACATGATTAAACAAAGCCCCAACTCAATTTATCAAAACAAAATGAAAAACCCCTTAAAAATCCAAACTTTGATATAAACCCTAATTTTCAAGAGTCCACGTATTTCAAATTTAAGACCATGTATGAAAAGGGAATGAAGAGGAGAGTAAGAAAACATGTTTACCTCTCAAAAACCCCTTGAATCGAAGTTGAAATCGAATGGAATAGTAGCTTGAAAATTTGGGAGAGTTTGAAAGTGGGTGTAGGGTTTTTCACGTTGGAAATTATGGGAAAAGGGGAGAAGATGACAACTTTCAAAAGTTGTCATCCTTTTAAAATGTTTTGGGGAAAATTGCAACATAGGTCCCTCCCTCTTTAATAAAGCTCAATTACATCACAATTTAAGTTGAATTTATTTTAAATTAATTTTATTGACTCGGACTATAAACCCGGCTAACTCCTAGCCCCAAAATACGGGTGTTACAACTCTCCCCCACTCAAGGAAATTTCGTCCCCGAAATTCATCGAACATGAAGAGCCACTGAAACATGCTACTCCACACTTTCCTTCTCACCACAACATACTCATCAACTCGAAAGACTTACCACACAACACTTGCTATCTTACACTAAGATCTCAACTGATTCTTCAAGGCATGCCAATTTCAAACTCAACTCGATCTCTTCAACAAACATAGCACGGAGCAGATCTGTCTCACGTCCCCGAATCATAGATTCACAAACACATCACAAACCTCTTTCTAACCCTGGTTGTAACCGCATCAAATAAACAACTGTACTAGCCCGATTCACAATTTCATACAACACTGCTTGAACACTTGACCCATAACTTTCTCTAACTGACCATCTGACTTCAACAGGTAACCAAACACTATACAAACGTCTTCAAAAATAATCTAGCTGAAATCTTGAATCTCTATTACTCACTTTCATTAAAAGTCTTCCACGAATGTAGCAAACTAGATGAAAACTGACGCTCGATCTTGACACGCTGGAAATTTACATACTTACTCTCATACTGAACCACATTATTCACCCACTCATTCTGGAAGTACTCATCTTCAACCCACAATGCGTCTTCATACTACTCAGATGCAATACAAATGAACTACCGTGTGCTTCGGCCAAAACAATACGTCTCAAAACACTATGCCAATCAGTACAACAATTCTATCTCTAACAATACAAACTCTATCATCTCTGAAACTGTATTCTGACGGTCTTCCTTCCACTATGTCTTGCACGTGAGGTGCCAAGAATCTGTCTTGTAACTATTTCTCTTCAAACATCCTGACTCAATATAGATTCGACATGAGACTCGGCCACAAGAACACTATCACTTGGCAAACTAAATCTGACAAACACAGCTCGCAACTCTACTATTAATCTAACAACAAACATAACTCGGAACTTCGGTCACTACGTAGGCTATCTTCGGATGGTACACAATCTTGATACTACAGTCTTCAAGCATTTCTAACACTTTATGCGGTTCAAGTTTCAACCCTTCCTAAGTCTTCAAACATTTCGAGCTCTAATGATACGTACATATACATTGTGCATTTCCTACCATACAAGTTTTGTCTCTAAGTCTTCCAAGAAAATACAACTGCAATTAACTCTATGTCTCATATCTAATAACCCTTCTCACGATCTTCCAACTATCTTGATGAACAAGCCACTATCTTCTGTCTTGCATAAGCACACAACCTAACCCTACACGTAACACATCACTATGGTTCACAAACTTTTTCTCTGATATAAGCTAATTCAAGGTCAGAGCTCTCTTCAAAGTTTCTTTCGGTTTCTCAAGGGCTCACTGTCTCGCATCTAACCACACAACTGAACATTCTTCTGTAGCAATCTATCAATGGAGCAACTATCTTCAAAAGACTATTTACAATTCTCTGAAAGTAACAATGCTAGACCTAGGAACTATAGATATCTGTCACAGTCTTCAATTTCTCTCAACTCATGTCTTCTTTTGCCTACTTGGGATTTACTCTAATACACTCGGATGATCTGCATGTCCTAGGAGGACATCTGCATTAACTCAAAGTTCATGTTGCATAACTTGACATACAACTGATTCCCTGAAAGGATCTACCACACTAACTTCAAAGCTTGTCATGGCCTTCTTCAGTACGTGAATATACTCATATGTCATCTATGAGAACTACTACAACTGATCAAGGAACTCGGGAATTATTCTGTTCAACATCTCCACGAAGGTAACTAATACTCTAGTCAAACAAAACGGCATAACTCAGAACTCAAGGTAATCACATCTCGCCCCTAAAGCTGTCTTTGGTACTTCAAGTTTTCTCGCTTTCAACTGGTAGTAAACGAATCTCGATAAATCTTGAAAAGACTGAGTACATCTAAACTGATCAACAAATCACTGACGCTCAGAAATGGATACTGACTATTCACTGTCACTTGTTTCGACTGTATGTAATCTGAGCACACTCTCGTACTGTCACTCTTTCTTCTTCACAAATTACACTGTAGGACTCTGAGATGATGCACTAGGCCTAATGAATCTAGGGTCTAACAAGTCTCGAAGTTAATTCTTCAACATTCTCAATTCTTCCGGAATTCATAAGTTACAGAATAAACAAAACAGAAGCAACCTCTAAAACGGTCTCGATAACAAGCTCTTCTCCTCTAACAAGAGGTAAATCGGCGGTTCTTCCAAACACTTCTAGGAAAAGAAAACACAACTATTCTAACATTCTGTGGTTTAATCTTCATTCAAATTAAATCCATCACAATTGCTAAGCAATCCTGTTGACTAAACTCAACCGATCTTTGACCTCTAAAGCTGGATCAACATTCAATAAGGAGTTCACATCCTCACCTACTACTACACTCACACAGAAATCTGCAACTTCAAGGCAACTCTCTCTCTTGGTCTCAACGTATACACTAACTCTGTGCTCTTCAAGCCAAACCTTGTCAAAAGGTACATCAAAACCGTAGGAAGACGATCACTTCTCATCTACTAGAAACTAGTGACTCTGAACCACCAACAAACATCTTCTGTACATCTTTCTGATCACTACTATCTCCCAAAGGCTAGTCACATGTGTCCCTACATCTAAGGTCTCAACAAAGATATCTAATTTCTTACATGTTCACACAAAAGAAGGTATCCTCAGAAATTGCAACTTAACATGTACACAACTGATAGTCTTCGGTCCTCTTGTTTTCAGACTGGTTCTTCAACAAAATCCAACTCCTCTAAACTATTCTTAGAGCATCTCGTAACTTCAAGACTCAATTCTGATCACACACAAACAGTCATGCTGGACTTGTTCTACCCCTACCAAACAATCTGGAGTCAAAGCTCAAGACTCCCCTCTCGGCTCAACTGTATCGGAAGTGACTTCATCTCTTCCGCTTGCTGGAAGACGACTCAACGTACATTGACCCAATCACACAAACTAGCTCCCATTCACGGACACTGACCGACTGTCTCGCATTATAATCATAGGCCGGACCCCAACGGTCACCAACTAACACTTCTGTACTTCAGATTACTCACACGAGACCCCTACCTTGATCTCGCTAAAAGAACCAAGGTACTCGCACCTACCTCTAACAATTCACCAGACATATTCAAACTTGCATTCTTGCTAACGATATACGAAAGCACGGATTTAGAATCAACTGGAGGAAGCAACATAACACTGTACCAAGAGCTTATCTACTGTAACATCAATACTACTCTGACCCTCACTCACAAGTCTTCACTTCTTTTTACCAACTAACACCAGAAATGATCACATCGTCCCTTGTCAACGAGAATCAACCCACATACATCCTAGCTCAACCAAACCAAGGGTACCTCAGCTCCGGTACAATCATACCTCCCTAACTAAAATGATGGACTCCCTCAACATAGTCCACCCCTTTCAGAAACTACAACCTATACTTACCGAAAAGTAATTAAATAAACAACAACATCAACAGTAAATTAACATACAAACTGGGTTAGCAAAGGAGAAGGTCCAAGTGGCTCAAGTATGATTCCCTCACTTAAAAATCTCTTTTTCGATGTAATAGTAGCAATGGGACTCTACGAGACATGTTTCAAACAAATCAACACACATACATGATCAACCAAGCATATAACAAGGCTTACTTGCTAAACAAGCAAACATATGCGTACAATCAAACAGCATACAACACAACATTCACGGATAACAAGCAACATGCTTACATGGCAAGCAAACACCGTGCATATCATTTATAAAACACGACTTACCTCACTTACCTGCCCAAGGTCTCGGTAAACTTAGGCTCTGATACCAACAAATGTAACCCCCTCGTCCCGGTCTGGCCGGATGACCGGTCCGAGTGAGCCACACGGGGAAAACCGAAGCGAAACCCAAAGGATTCCCCCTCGGTTAGCAACCCTATTTTTTTCTTTTTATATTAATCTTGCCTAGATGAATATTAAGTCCTACGTGATTCACAACAGCGGAAAACATTCAAAGGAAAACATATTCGAACCACAGCCATGCATAAATAGTCAATTTTAAGCTTATAAGGCAGGCATTATCGATACCCTTGACAGGGGTATCGATACCCCCTTTCTAGGTCAACCCAAGAAGTCAACACGAGAAGACCGTATCGATACCCTTACCAGGGGTATCGATACCCTCTTTCTCGGTCAACCTTCCTTGGTCAACAGAATAGATCTGTATCGATACTCGGGGACCCCGTATCGATACGCTCTACTCTTACTCAAAATTCCAAATTCCAGTAACTTTGGAGGGTATCGATACCCTTAGGGTATCGATACCCCAGGCAAAATCTGAGGCCTTTGGGCAAGAGAGTATCGATACCCTTGTCAGGGGTATCGATACCCCCTGCACTACAATTCCTCAAATTCAACTTAAACGACCCCAACTCGACTCTAGATGCATTTCTCGACTCGCCTAAGCATATTCAAGCATGTAAGCACACATATTTAAGCCAGAGGAATCATTCAAACATGGATTAAAGCATTCATACATAGCATTTTAACAAAAGAGCAATTTATGCATAAATGGTCACTCAAGCACTTAAGATATCATGCCTTAGCAACCAAAACATGTAGACATTCATGGCATGTAACATAGGCAATATTTACAATCGAACAAGGCATCCACGAACCAAGCCAACAACGACATACATCAAAACTCGAATCAATAACACCTATCCCATTGCTTAACTATTACATTCTTATACTTAAAATTCATACATTGAGCTCACCAAAAGCAACACTTGGAGACCTTTCCTTGCCTTTGCCACCCACAAGCTATTTATCTGTATTGCCGAACAAAAGAGAGCGTAAGCATAAAAGCTTAGTGAGGGTAAGCTCGTAAAACAAACCTTCGACAATACAGGGTCCAAACACGAGTTATTTCCATGATGAAATGCATGGTCTTACCTCCGGTCCGCCAAGCCAAAATGAACATGATGCATGAACATATAGTCAACAATATGCCATGCTCTACAACTCATAAGCTCAACTTACCATGATACATAATCCAAAGCATTAACCACATCAAATATCAATTCATAAGGCATCACATTTCATGTCATATAAGCACATAAGCATAATCCCACATTGGTATATACATACAACCTCATATTGGCACCTAGCTATGACCCGAATACGCGGATAACCCGTTGGAACGCATTTCCAACAACAACATTACCTCAGTGGGATTCCACTCATCACCGGTCCTTGCATGGGCGGGATTCCACTCATCGCCACATGCCCTACGGATGGGATTCCACTCATCATCACGTAGAAATATATATAAGCTTCCGGTGGAATATTACATCACCGTACTCCTCCTTGGTGCCTTAACGCCACCAAGGCCACGTACGTTTTGACTCAATTTGTGTGCACACTCATCCTAATGATCGATCATTGTACCCAAGCATACTAGTGCCAATATTAAACGCAATCCATTTTTCATAGCTACATTCATAATACAATGCATCAAATATCATGTCTCACATACATGTATTTCACAACCCATTTCCATGCCTAGCATGTACTCACCATGATCATCATCATGCACAATTCACAACATAACCTCATTTCACAAATCAACACCACATGTATGTCAACCGAACAATTATCTCATCATATATCCACAATTTATTTGACATCAACATGCATATAAAATCAATACATTAAGTCATACTTTCACATACATGTGTATCACATCATACATACTCATCATGAGGCATAACAATGATTAAAGAGTACATCCAAGGTCTCTAACTAAAGCTTAGGATTAGGCTACCACCCTAATCCTAACTCTAGGTGGGTCTACCAAGCCCAACCTAGTCCACAAGCTTGGACCAACCACTTAAAAATCGATTTAAAAACATTAACCACTCACCTCTACTCCAAGCTCAACTACCAAGCAAGCATCACCTTCAAGTTTCCGGATTTCTTCCCGAAGCCTCTCCAACGCAAGCTCTCGCTTCTAAACAACCTCAATACAATTCAAATAATCCTCAATCAGCCCAACATCAAAATATCAACCCGGAATACAAATTCAAATATCAAACTCAACATTTCAAGTCATGACCAAACCCCATACTTAGAAATTTCGAACAGCCCCAATACCTCTTCCAAAAACCATGTTTCCAACATCCATTGCACCCACAAATGATCCCAAATCAATCCCTAACCATAATACTACCATTGGGCTATCAATTCCCACCTAAAACAACCCTCAAAACTCACCCAAAACCCTCCAAAACTCCATTTTCGCACTCATATTTTACCCAGCAGAAAATCATGTTTTTAAACACCCAAATGACATCTAAAAGGTTCCAAAACATCCTCCTAGCATACATAAACCATCAGCCCTCTAATTACACCCTAAAACCCACCAAAAATCAACTTTTTGACACCTTAAAAATGGGTCTAAGAACCCACTTCGGATTTTTACCAAAACTTAACCAAATTAACATATCATGTGCATTTTAACATGATTAAACAAAGCCCCAACTCAATTTATCAAAACAAAATGAAAAACCCCTTAAAAATCCAAACTTTGATATAAACCCTAATTTTCAAGAGTTCACATTTTTCAAATTTAAGACCATGTATGAAAAGGGAATGGAGAGGAGAGTAAGAAAACGTGTTTACCTCTCAAAAACCCCTTGAATCGAAGTTGAAATCGAATGGAATAGTAGCTTGAAAATTTGGGAGAGTTTGAAAGTGGGTGTAGGGTTTTTCACGTTGGAAATTATGGGAAAAGGGGAGAAGATGACAACTTTCAAAAGTTGTCATCCTTTTAAAATGTTTTGGGGAAAATTGCAACATAGGTCCCTCCCTCTTTAATAAAGCTCAATTACATCACAATTTAAGTTGAATTTATTTTAAATTAATTTTATTGACTCGGACTATAAACCCGGCTAACTCCTAGCCCCAAAATACAGGTGTTACACTTGAGGTCCGGATATTACCAGTTGAAGGTGAAGGATGTAGACGTACCTAAGACGGCTTTTCGAATGAGGTACGAGCATTATGAGTTCTTAGTGATGCCTTTTGGATTAACAAACGCACTTGCTGCTTTCATGGACATGATGAATCACGTGTTCCATAAGTTCTTGGATCAGTTTGTGGTGGTGTTCATCGATGACATCCTTGTGTATTCTCTTACCGAGGAGGATCATGATAGACACTTAAGGATAGTGTTGCAGGTGTTGTTGGAGAACCAATTTTATGCTAAGCTAAGTAAGTGTGAACTTTTTCTTAGGGAGGTAGTCTTCCTTGGACATGTTGTATCAGCCGAGGGTATTCATGTTGATCCACATAAGGTAGAGGCAGTGATGAGTTGGAAAGTACCTAAGTCAGTGATGGAGGTGTGAAGTTTTCTTGGCTTGGCTGGATATTACCGTAGGTTTGTTGAGGATTTCTCGAAGATTGATGCACCTTTGACCAAGCTGTTGCAGAAGAATGTTCGCTTTGAGTGGATAGATGCGAGGCAACAAGCTTTTGAGAAGCTGAAGGAAGCTTTGACACAAGCTCTTGTCCTGATACAACCTAAGTCTAGTAAGGATTTTGTAGTCTATAGTGATGCGTCCTATGTCGATTTGGGTTGTGTGTTGATGCAAGAGGATAAGGTAGTGGCATATGCATCTAGGCAGTTGAAGGTGCATGAGCGTAACTACCCTACTCATGATCTTGAGCTCGCGGCTGTTGTGTTTGCTTTGAAGATTTGGAGGCATTACCTGTATGGCGAGAAGAGTGTTGTATTCACAGATCATAAGATTTTGAAGTATCTTATGTCTCAAAAGGAGTTGAATCTTAGGCAACGTCAATGGGTGGAGTTGCTTAAGGATTATGATCTGTCGATCGAGTATCATCCTAGAAAGGCCAATGTTGTGGCCGATGCTTTGAGCAGGAAGGTAGCTGTGGAGCCGAGGGAGATGTTTGCTCGCTTGAGCATATCGAGAGATGGTGGTCTTATTGCCGAATTGCAAGTGAAACCATCCTTGATTCAGTTGATGAAGGATAGGTAGTTGCTTGATGATTCTCTTGTCCCTCACGTTCAGGATATTGCGGATGGTAAGCCTTCTAATTTCAGCTTCAGTGATGATGGTGTCCTATGTTTTGGGAGTCGGATAGTGGTGCAAATTGATGCTGAGTTGAGGCGCAATATTCTGACTGAAGCTCATAGTAGTCCTTTCGCTATGCACCCTGGTAGTACGAAGATGTATCGTGGTTTGAAGGATGAGTACTATTGGGTGGGATTGAAGAAGGATGTTGCCGAGTTTGTTAGCAAATGCATGGTTTGTCATTGAGTGAAGGCAGAACATCAGGTTCCTTCTGGGTTGTTGCAACCTTTGAAAGTTCCAAAATGGAAGTGGGAAATGATTACCATGGATTTCGTGTCTAGTTTGCCTTTGTCTTCGTCGAAGAAGAATTCTGTTTGGGTGATTGTTGATCACCTTACGAAGTGTGCACATTTCTTGCCTATGCATACTACACATACATTTGATAAGCTAGCAGAGCTGTATATCACCGAGATTGTGCGGTTGCACGGAGTGCCGAAGTCTATTGTGTGGGATAGAGATCCGAGGTTCACGTCGAGGTTTTTAGAATGTTTGCATCTAGCCTTGGGTACACGGTTGATGTAACACCCTAATTTTGGGCTTAGAGGTTTTGGGTTTGAATCGGACCAGTTGGATTGCGGTTCGAATATAAAAGGTGGTTTTAGGGAAAGCCTAGTTCGGGATGCATTAAAAATATGGAAAAATATCTAAAAATCCTCTTTTATTATATATAAGAGAGTGGTGAAATCAATTTTACAAAATGAGGTTTCGAAATGTGACATTTCAAGTTAGTGACTAAAATGTAATTTTTGAAAAGTTGATGACTGTTTTAAAAGGATTGAAACTTTGAATCTTTAAGGAGCTAATTTACCCAAGAAGAGTTTTCTCCAGATTTTTCTTAATATTAAACATTTATTAAATGATATTTAATAAAAGGAAAAAGAGGGAAATGGATATTTTTTTTGGTTTTCATAACTAACTTTTGTTAAAATTTTCCCACTTCATTTTCTCTTCATTTTCTCTCAGCCAAACACATTTCCCCAGCCATTTTTCCTCTGATTTTAACATCTAAAGATGAGATTTCAATCTCTAATTGATCTCTAATCATTCCTACATCAAATCCTTATCATTTGCTTATTGAATTTTCAAGAATCTTGGCTTTAAACAAGGAGAAACTCACATTTAGAGGTATGAACGTCCTTCTCCTCTAAATACTCAGTTCTTTACTGAAATTCCCAAGTTCTCAATCCTTGATTTGAGTTTTATTAAAGGTTTTAATGTTGTGTTCTTGATTTTGGCTTAAAATGCAAGATTAGGATTTAATTTTAATTAAATTCGTACTAAATGATTGGGCTGTGTTTTGAGATGTCTTTTTGATGATTATTGGATGTATAAATGATGTGTAATTGAGGTTTAATCAATGCAATCCCGGATAGGTTGATTTTCCTAAGTTTTGCTTGAGTTAATGGTGGTTTTTGAGGTGTTTTTGATGCCCTGCTATAGCTGGAGGTATAAGGACGTGATTAGATCCTTTTTGGATGTTAATTGATGTATAAGTATGTTTGGAATTGATGGATCTTGGCTGGGTAATGTTGTAGAGGTGTTTGGATATGACTTCGGTTGTGTTTGGTAGCCGAAATGTGAGTGTTGATGAGAGCAGCGAGTTTAGGTGTCTTGGTTGAAGGTATTAATGCATGATGATGCATTAATCTTCTGCTTTGATGTATTTAAAACAGGGGAGACATCTTCGGATCCTTGTGGTGTTGATCCGGAAGCTTGATTGGTGTTTCGACAAGCTTGCGAAACGGAATCGGTGAGTGAAGTTTGGTTTTCAGCTTTGAAACCAATGTTTGAAGGTTATGGGAGCTTAGTTTAAGTCTAAACAACTTAGCTAAGCTCAAGAGTAAGTTTTCGGAGAAACTCTCTTTTTGATGAACCATGAGATGGTTGAATGCAATGTGTTTTATTGGCATGATTAAATTCTGTTTTGAAAGCATATTTTCGCATGTTTAATGCTGGTTTTGTAAGCCATGTGTTGAAGGATACTCAAGGTAAGAGATCCTTGTTTTGAACATTGATAAATGTGGTTTGATGCATTGTAATGCATGACTATTTAATGGCTTTGTTAAATGCTTTAAAACAGTGGATTAATGATACTATATGATGTATATTGGCAAGTGATGTGTTGGTTTAAAAGTACTTGAATCGGATATAGTTAGCCGGCTATAGGATTGGGTGCACCGTGAATAAAGTCGCCTTGGATGTTGAGGGGTTGTGATTGTACCGTAAACTCCATCCAAGTACACTAACGAGATGGTTAAGATCACTATGGTGGTTAAAAGTCCATGAGTGGATCTTGTGTTAAGATCACAATGGTGGTTAAAAGTCCATGTGTGGATCTTGTGTTGTGTGTCCCGTGTTCTCGTTAGTGATGTTATACAACTACCAATGAGTGATGTGGAGGGGTTGTGATTGTACCGTATACTCCATCACGGGTGTTGAGGGGTTGTGATTGTACCATATACTCCACCTTAATATTGGTAGTGTGTATGAAGCGTATGGGACAACGCTTGTAATCCGCGTATCCGATTGTGTTTTGAGTTGTAAAATGGTTATGGATTATCACTTGTAAGCCAATATGACATGATGATGGATTGAAGCATGAGATGCTTGGTTTGTATGCATAATTGCATGATAAATGTTGTTTTGAAACTAAAGGCCTTGAAAAGGTGTTTTTATAAATGCATTATTGTGATGTTTTAATTGAGCATTCCTCACTAAGCTATGTGCTTACGCTCTCTCTTTCTTAAACCAATAATGCAGAGCATTGAAGTGCTTAAAGCGCAGCAAGGAGGTCAAGGATCCAAGTGAAAGACTAAGCTCATGTATGGTGAATGTTCTCCTAACACTATTAGCTTTTGGCATTTGGCAATGGGAACCTAGTTTGTGTTTTTGGGAGATGTTTTGGACTCCCTAAGTTTGGTTAATGCCTTTGATGGTGTTGGAACATGTAAATGACCTTTTGGTATTTGGTTTTGGTGAATTGATGGTTGCATGATTTTCAATATAGGATGCATGCCTATAGAATTGGGATTTTTCCTTGAATGATGCCATGATTGAGATTAGATGGTTCTATTATGTTCCTTAAGTGTTTGATGACTTGTGTGTATGATATGGAGGCCTTACGGATGCGTTTGATGGGTTGAAAGAGTAATAAACCAGCAAAATTCTACATTTCTGGGCAGCCCGTATCGGAACAGGTGCTACTGTTTCGGAACAGGTGGCTTGAAATGGCCATGGTGTTTCGAAACAGGTAAGAGCTGTTCCGAAACGGATTTGCCACTGCCAAGCCCTGTTCTGCAACAGGTTTCGGAACGGTCCCGCGTTTCGGAATGGTCATTCCTCGTTTCGGAACACTCGACCGTTGGGCACTGAATCTGATGGTTAAATGTTTTGAAACTCTCACGTTTTGGTCCCAATGTTGTACATGCAATTGGTTGAGTTTGAGATGTCCGAATGAGATGAAATTTGACAGAGAAGCATGAAATATGATTAATTTCATGATGGTAACTTTAAAACTGGTTAAGTCCTTTTAATTTTCAGAATTTGCAATTTGGTCCCTAAATTTGTATGTTGTGCAATTGAGTCCCTAAATGTTTTCCGAAAGCTGTGATTTTTGAGTATGTTCTTTTCGAGAATACACCTAGGGTTATTATGCATTTAGAAAAGATTAAAAATAAAAAAAGGGTCGTTAATCAAGGTTGACTTTCAGGTTGACTTTGGTTTTCCCCGTGTAATCTTCGTAGTTCGGGTCAACCGTCTAGGCCGGGCTAAGGGGGTTACAGTTGAATTTCTGTGAAACCAAAATTGATTTTGATATAACATATAAACTTAAGGACCAATTTGCAAAACAATAAATTTTTAAGTACTCTTTAAAGTCTCACAATTGACAAGTATTTCAAACAAAATAATATCTCAAGACAAGCTCTTAAATATATGAAAATTTTCTAAGTCTTTTCTTATGATTTTCAAGCTAAACTATACAAAAACGCCCAGGTGTATCGATGCCCTTAGGCGTATCGATACGGGCTTTTGCCACTGGAATTTTAATGGACTTAGCGTACCGATACAGTATTACCCCGTATCGATACGATATTCATCTGGGCAACTCTTTCATTGAAACCGTACCGATACTCTTTGCAAACCGTATCGATACGATAAGCTTATCTTTGAAAAATCTTTGCATTTAATTTTTGACCGTTACTTGTCAGTTGGTTGGTTTCCCAATTTTTAAAAGACCGTTATACCGTACCGATACGCTTGGTATGCGTATCGATACGATCTTTAAGAAAACCAAACTTGGGATTCCAGTGAACAAACATCGTATCGATACGGCCTTCCGTACCGATACGCCCCTTAAAATCGTACCGGTACGCCTTCTATGCGTATCGATACGCTATGTTTTCAGTCACAATGGCTCTTTCCTCTTTGATGCAGGTATCGATACGCCCTCTACGAGTATCGATACGGTAGGCTGCAGAGCTGCATTTATTGCAGGAAAAATGCTCCCAACGGCTCTATTGATGATCCCAACTACCCAAACGGCCAGAATTCATTGCAAGGGTATAAAAACAAGTCTCAATTGACCAAGCAACAACTATTGAACCTACAAGAAACATCAAAGCAAAAAATCAAACCCTAGTGCCTTTCATAGTCAAATTCTTGTACCCAACTCTTGTGATCTTATTGTAATTTTGTATTGTGAGTTTGGGGAGTTTGAAATTGTATTTGGGTAAACATTTTTCCTTTAAGAGGAATTTTTAGAGTTTACCAAATTCATCTCTTTGTAAAAGTGAGTGGATTAAGCTTTGGGTAGAAAGCTTAATCAATTTGTAAGGTTACATCCTCATCCAAGAAAAGGGGAAGAATTCAAGTAGTGAATTGGTTGAAAATCCTTAGTGGGAACTAAGGTAGTGGATGTAGAGTTCATTTGGAGAACTTGAACCACTCTAACCACTTGTGTCACTCTTTATTTTTCACTCTTACCTCCTACCAAAATTTTAATTGCCAATTCACCCCCTCTTGGCCATTTGCAATTGTGTTTCCAAGATGTTTGATCGATTCTCGGTCATTGTCAACGGATTGAAGGGTTTCGGTGAGATCATCCCCGAAGACAAACTAGTGAGGAAATTGTTGTACTCCCTTCCGGAATCATGGGATAGCAAGAGAACGGCTATTATTGAAGCTCAAGATTTGAAGACTCTCAAGCTTGATGCTCTTGTTGGATCTCTACTCACCCATGAGATAATGAGAAAGGGAAGAGAAGAACAATAGAAAATGGAAGAGAAGAAAGTTGAGAAGAAGGATGTTGAGAAGAAGAAGGTTGGAATCGCTCTTAAAGCTTCAGATCATGAAAGCAATTCAAGTGAAGATGAAGATGAGGAGATGGCCATGTTGGCCAAACGGTTCACTCGCTTCATGAAGTCCAATCGTGGGAGAAAGTTCATTAGAAAAGGAGACTTCAAGAGCAAGAGTAAGGAAGAGGAGAAGGACCAAATCACTTTCTATGAATGCAAAAAGCCCGACCATATCCGTTCTGAATGTCCTCAATTGAAGAGGAAGAGCTTTGGGAAGAAGAACAAGCTTAAAGCTCAAGTAGCAACTTGGAGTGACGATGAGTCATCCGAGGAGGAGGAGGAAGTGGCCAATCTTTGTCTCATGGCCATTGATGATGAACCAAAGGTAAATCCTAACTCATCTAATTTTGATTTTACCTTTGATGAGCTTCAAGATGCTTATGATGAATTGCAAGAGGTTTACGATGAGTTAGTTGGAAAATATAAAAAATCCATTTTGAGAAACAAGAAAACCATTTCCGATTTGAAAAATTGGAAATGAAACATTTTCTAGAACTAACTCCAAATTGGAAAAGAAGGTTTTGTTTTTAGTAAATCTTTCAAATGATCTTAAAACAAAAAATCTTGAACTTGAAAAACTTCTTTCCGATTTTCAAGATTATCACACAAAGGAAGTGGATAATCTTAAAACATCAATTGCTATTGGGAAAAACCATTTTGAAAAAGGGAATTCTTATAAATCCCAATATGTAAAAAGAAAACCTTTTATTCCTAAACAAAGAAATTTTCATAAGAAATCTTAAAACATAATTTATTGAGCATTAGTCAATTATGTGATAAGGGTTTTAATGTTTTATTTGATAAAAGTGGTTGCAAAATTGTGAACATTAAAACAAATCAACTAATGCGCTCGTAGGACATATAATAGGCAATATCTACATGGTGCATTTAGATGACATCCAATCATCTCATACATGCTTAGTTGCACATGATGAACATGACTCATGGCTTTGGCATAGAAAATTAGGACATGCTAGCATGAGTGTCTTAGAGAAATTAATTTCCCTTAATCTAGTTAGAGGTTTACCCAAACTTAAGTTTTCTAATGATAAAATTTGTGATGCATGTTCAAAGGGTAAACAACATAGAACTTCATTTAAATCCATTAATGATGTCTCTACTAGTAGATGTTTACAATTGATTCATATGGATCTTTTTGGGCCTATTAGAACAATGAGCTTGGGTGGTAAATCATATGTCTTTGTACTTGTAGATGACTATTCTAGGTTTACTTGGGGTTCTATTCTTAAGTACAAAAGATGAGGCTTTAGAAAAATTCATCACATTTTCTAAAATAACTCAAAATGATCTTGAACTTAAAATTTCTCACATTATAAGTGATCACGGAACCGAATTTCAAAATCTAGGTTTTGATGAGTTTTTAAATGAAAATGGGATTAGCCATAATTTTTCCGCACCTCGCACTCCTCAACAAAATGTGGTAGTTGAGATGAGAAATCGAACTTTAGAAGAAATGGCTAGAACCATGCTTTGTGAAAATAATTTACCTAAATATTTTTGGGCGGAAGCCACAAATACCGCTTGCTATATTATAAATCGAGTAATGATTAGGCCAATTTTGAAGAAAACACCTTATGAGATTTTAAAATCTAAGAAGCCTAACATTAGCTATTTCATCCTTTTGGTTGCAAGTGTTTTGTCTTGAATAATGGTAAAGAAAACTTAGGTAAATTTGATGCTAAAAGTGATGAAGCTATTTTCTTAGGGTACTCGTTAAACTCTAAATCCTATCGTGTATTTAATAAAAGAACTCTAGTAGTTGAAGAGTCTATACATGTTGTTTTCGATGATAACCTCCTTCCGAGGAAGGAATCTTGTGATGATGATGATGTAGGAATTCTTGATGCCACTGATGGAGGACAAACGTCAAAGGTGGATGAGATTCCAACTAAAGATGAGGATACACAAGATCCACCTCTTGAAGCCTTGAAGGACTTGGCTTTTGAGGAAAAGGAGGTATCTTACCCAAGGGAGTTCAACTATGTCAAAGGTGGTGAAATCTTGGGTGATCCATCCAAGGGGGTAACTACTAGATCCTCTCTCAAATTAATGAACCATGTTGCATTTCTTTCATACATTGAGCCTAAAAATATTAAAGAAGCTTTAAAAGATGATTTTTGGATTTTGGCCATGCAAGAGGAATTAAATCAATTTGAGATAAGTAAAGTTTGGACATTAGTTGAAAGGCCTAGTAATCAATCTACTATAGGAACTAAATGGGTGTTTAGGAATAAATTAGATAAAAGTGGTAATATAGTGAGAAACAAGGCTAGGCTTGTTGCTCAAGGCTATACCAAAGAAGAGGGAATTCATTTTGATGAGACATATGCACCCGTAGCTAGGATGGAAGCCATTAGGATGCTTTTAGCATTTGCATGTTATAATGATTTCAAGCTTTTTCAAATGGATGTGAAAAGTGCCTTTTTAAACGGTTTTATAAATGAAGAAGTGTATGTTGAACAACCACCGGGTTTTGAGGATTCAAAATTTCCAAACCATGTGTTTAAACTAACAAAAGCTCTTTATGGTTTAAAACAAGCTCCTAGAGCTCGGTATGAGAGACTTTCAAATTTCTTAATTGAAAAGGGTTTTAAAAAAGGAAAGGTGGACACTACACTCTTCATAAAAAGATATAACAATGACATCTTAGTAGTACAAATCTATGTTGATGATATCATTTTTGGTTCTACTAATGAATGTTATTGTAAAGAATTTTCTAAGCTAATGCAAGGTGAGTTCGAGATGAGCATGATGGGGGAGCTCTCATTATTTTTGGGACTCCAAATCAAACAAAGGAAAGATGGCACCTTCATAAATCAAGCTAAGTACGTGAATGATATGCTAAAAAAGTTTGGCTTGAAGAATGCAAAACCTCAAGCCACTCCTATGAGCTCTTCTATAAAGCTTGACAAAGATGAAGGAGGTAAGTGTGTTGATTCTAAGCTTTATAGATCCATGATAGGTTCTTTGCTTTGCCTTACCGCAAGTAGACCGGATATCATGTTTAGTGTTTGCTTGTGTGCTAGGTTTCAAGCTAGTCCTAGAGAATCACACTTAGTTGCCATTAAGAGAATTTTTAGATACCTTAGAGACACACCTAACTTAGGCCTTTGGTATCCTAAAGATTCCTTCTTTAGCCTTCATGCTTATTCATATGCGGATTATGGGGATGTAAGATAGATAGGAAAAGTACTTCTGGGACATGCCAATTCTTAGGTAGTATGCTCGTATCTTGGTTCTCTAAGAAACAAAATTGCGTAGTCTTATCTACCACCGAGGCGGAGTACATATCCTTAGGGAGTTATTGTGCTCAAGTCCTTTGGATGAAGCAATAACTCCTAGATTATGGTGTTCAAGTAGAAACCATACCCCTTAGGTGTGACAA
Organism: Hibiscus trionum; assembly: GCA_030270665.1. NCBI lineage: Eukaryota > Viridiplantae > Streptophyta > Magnoliopsida > Malvales > Malvaceae > Hibiscus > Hibiscus trionum. The sequence continues at coordinate 15,890,388 of BSYR01000010.1, forward strand.
TACTAGTTTCATTTGTCTCACTAAGAATCCCATCCAACACTCTAGAACCAAACACATAGAAATTAGACATCATTTCATTAGAGATCATGTGTTGAAAAATGATGTTGTTTTAGAGTATGTTGACACCTTGAACCAATTAGCGGATATATTCACAAAGCCTTTAAATAAAGAGCGCTTTTGGACCCTTAGGAGAGAGTTAGGTTTAACTAGCCTTTCTTGACCCCTTCTAGGTCCCAAAATGTCAAAAATTTGCTTGAAATTGTTTGTGATTCATGCCTGTGTTAATTTTGTTCTTTTTGCTTCTATGCATGTTGCTAGGGGGAGTATGCATTAAGTTTAGCCATTAAAACTTGCTCATAGGACATTTACATGCATTTAGGGACGTTTAAAGTTGGATTTTTGCATTTAAATCTGTCAAAAATGCCTTATCTGGTAAAGGCGTATCGATACGGCTGAAGCGTATCGATACGGGTTCATAGCTGGGAAAACTTTGAAGTTGAATGAGTATCGATACGACCCCGCGTATCGATACGGTTAAAGTCAAGGGAAATAGTCAAAGCCAAGTTGTACCGATACGGTCCTGCGTATCGACACGGTAGTAACGACGAATAAAAAATTAGGGTTAAAGGGTATCGATACGCGTGTACAACGTATCGATACGGCCTCGACGGAGAGGCTATGTAGGGCTGCATCTTTAAAAGACTTTAAAACAAAAACCCCTCTTTTCTATTCAAAACCCTAGCCGCAATACCCTATAAAAAACCCCCCAATCCTTCAATTTTTACCATCAAACTTAAAAATTCTTTGAGGGTTTTTAATCTCCACATCAAAGCTAAGCTTTGTCAACAAATCTTGTGCATTCAAATCAACACATTCATCCAATCTAAAGTTCAAGGTATAAAACTCTTCTTTTTTTTATTTTCTTTGATTTTCGTTTGATTTTTATAATTGTTTCAACTTAATTTTTGTACAAAACATAGTTTTATATTATGGGTTTCAACTTTTTCATAAAATTCTTTCAAAAATCAATTTTTTTTCATTCGAATATATTTTCTATTCGTATTTTTTTAACAATTTTTTTTCTCTCAAATTTGTATATATCTTTTTAAAATTAAATTTCTTTTTACAATTACCTTGAATTATTAGAATTTATTAGATTGAATAGGATGTTAATTGCATACATATTCGAATCGTTTTTTATGTGTTTTCAGGGTTATGGCATCGTCGAAAAAGATAGCTAAGCGTTATCTTGCTACTTCCGATCCTAGTGAGGATGCCAAGGGTAACCCTAAACCTAATCTCCCTTATATTATCCAATTAAGTTTTCCCGATGATGCCAATATAGCTCGGTACAAACTATTTCAAAGCATGACCCTTAGGGAAGAACGTGTTGTGTCAGTCCCATTTTTAAGTTCTGCCCGTTTTAAATTCCAATACCTCCCTTTAATTAAGAAATGGAAGTTTCTAACTTTTTTGAGCATTCCTCCTATTCTATATAGGAATTTAGTCATCATTTTCTTTTCAAATGCTTTATGTGTTCATGATGAAGCTAGGGAGAATGTCATTGCTATTGAATCCTCTGTTATGGGAAAAACCTTTACAATTGATCAAAAAACTTTATGTAATTTCTTTGGTTTTGAAAACATTGGTATTGATGATGAGAAGTCCTTGGGTACGAGTCCTTTAGGCTCAGTCAAAGTTTTAAATGCTCATGACTGAATCCTTCATCTTCTTGTCTCTTGGTTTTTTCGTCCATCGGGAGGGAAATTTTCTACTATTCGTCAAGTCAATGACTTTTGGCTTAGGTGCTTTAGGGAAGGTCAACGTCCAAACCTTTGTCAAATTATGTTTGCCGACCTTGTCTATCTAGTCCAACACCGTCACACCAAACAAGTCACATCTTTTTACTACTCTACGGCTTTGAGTTATCTTTTTCATTCCCTTGACATTGATTTTTCCCATGACTATCCCAAAACCCTTGGCCTACCTATAGATGAGCGTTCTCTAGCTCGTGTCGGTTTCTCTTATGTTGACAATGAATGGGTTCGTAACCCTCAATCTCCTCCACAAGATGCTCCGGTTGATGCTTCTCATGCTTCTTTGAGCTCTCACCGTGCTCCGTTTGATTCCTCTTCCATGGGCACTCTAATGACTTTCCTAAATGAGAAGTTCACTTCCATGGAAGCCGGGTTTACCGCGATGGACACTAGATTCACATCCTTGGAAGATCACGTCAAAGGTATGGAGAAGAAAATGGAAACCATGGCTTCTCGCCAAAACTCCATGGATATCTCTCTTACCGCCTTCCATGGTGCTTGGCTTAACCAAAACCGAAGGAATCAACCCACTCAAGATGATGAAGATGAAGAAGACGATGACGATGATGATGATGAGGCGGACGAGTAGTTTTTGCATATCATCTTATGGCATTTAGTCTTTTATATTCTGTTATTGCACTTTTGTTTTAGGATATAAGTTTATGCCTATTATCTATGTCTTAGGATTTAAGTTTGGATTATTATGTTTGCTTTGAGGTTTATGCATTTGAACTATTATGTTTACTTTGAAGTTTATGCATTTGAACTATTATGTTTGGTTTGAATTTAATGAATTAATTGTTGCTATTATCCTTGTGTTTATATTTGATCTAACAAAAATGGGGAGAAGGATTATAGAGTCAATTTTTTTTTTATTTTTGAAAATCTATCTTAAATTAAGGGGGAGAAAGCTTTTCAAAGTTTCAAAAAACTTAAAAATTTATTTGTGGTTTTGTTATATCAAAAAGAGGGAGATTGTGAAACCAAAATTGATTTTGATACAACATATAAACTTAAGGACCAATTTGCAAAACAATAAATTTTTAAGTACTCTTTAAAGTCTCACAATTGACAAGTATTTTAAACAAAATAATATCTCAAGACAAGCTCTTAAATATATGAAAATTTTCTAAGTCTTTTCCTATGATTTTCAAGCTAAACTATACAAAAACGCCCAGGCGTATCGATACCCTTAGGCGTATCGATACGAGCTTTTTCCACTGGAATTTTAATGGACTTAGCGTACCGATATGGTATTACCCCGTATCGATACAATATTCATATGGGCAACTCTTTCAATGAAACCGTACCGATACGCTTTGCAAACCGTATCGATACGATAAGCTTATCTTTGAAAAATCTTTGCATTTAATTTTCGACCGTTACTTGTCAGTTGGTTGGTTTCCCAATTTTTAAAAGACCGTTATACCGTACCGGTACGCTTGGTATGTGTATCGATACGATCTTTAAGAAAACCAAACTTGGGATTCCAGTGAGCAAACATCTTATCGATACGGCCTTCCGTACCGATACGCCCCTTAAAACCGTACCGGTACGCCTTCTATGCGTATCGATACGCTATGTTTTCAGTCACAATGGCTCTTTCCTCTTTGATGCAGGTATCGATACGCCCTCTGCGAGTACCGATACGGTAGGCTGCAGAGCTGGATTTATTGCGGGAAAAATGCTTCCAACGGCTCTATTGATGATCCCAACTACCCAAACGGCCAGAATTCATTGCAAGGGTATAAAAACAAGTCTCAATTGACCAAGCAACAACTATTGAACCTACAAGCAACATCAAAGCAAAAAATCCAAACCCTAGTGCCTTTCATAGTGAAATTCTTGTACCCAACTCTTGTGATCTTGTTGTAATTTTGTATTGTGAGTTTGGGGAGTTTGAAATTGTATTTGGGTAAACATTTGTCCTTTGAGAGGAATTTTTAGAATTTACCAAATTCATCTCTTTGTAAAAGTGAGTGGATTAAGCTTTGGGTAGAAAGCTTAATCAATTTGTAAGGTTACCTCCTCATCCAAGAAAAGGGGAAGAATTCAAGTAGTGAATTGGTTGAAAATCCTTAGTGGGAACTAAGGTAGTGGATGTAGAGTTCATTTGGAGAACTTGAACCACTCTAACCACTTGTGTCACTCTTTATTTTTCACTCTTACCTCCTACCAAAATTTTAATTGCCAATTCACCCCCTCTTGGCCATTTGCAATTGTGTGATCAACTCAACAATTTCAATACTTCTTATCATCCTCAGACGGATGGATAGTCGGAGCGTGTTATCTAGGAGCTTGAGGAAATGTTGAGAAGCACTTGCCTTTGGTTGAGTTTGCTTACAACAATAGTTACCAAGCAAGCATTCAAATGGCTCCATACGAGGCTTTGTATGAGAGAAAGTGTAGAACGCCTCTTTGTTGGGCGGAAGCTGGGCAAAAGTTGATTTCGATGCCGACTATGTTGAAAGGAACCACCGAGAAGCTGAAGCTCATTTGTGAGCGCTTGAAGGCAGCATCGGATCAGTAAAAGTCTTACCGGATCTGAAACATAAGGAGATTGAGTTCGCGGTTGGCGAATGTGTGTTTCTGAAAGTATCACCTTGGAAGAAGGTGATGAGATTTGAGCGTAAGGGTAAGCTTAGCCCAAGGTTTATTGGACTAGATGAGGTTGTGGAATGTATTGGTCCCGTGGCATATCGGTTGAGGTTGCCTCCCGAGTTGGAAAGGATTCATGATATGTTTCATGTTTTGATGTTGCGGAGGTATAGATCGGATCCTTCGCATGTGATGCATGTTGAGGAGATAGAGTTTAATTCGGGTTTGTCTTATGACGAGGAACCAGTGAAGATCCTTGATTGGAGCAGCAAAGTTCTTCGTGGCAAGACGATAGAGCTTGTGAAGGTGTTGTGGCGACACCGAGGAGTTGAGGAGGCCACATGGGAAAGCAAGGCGGACATGTTGAATCAGTTTCCACATCTTTTTCCTTCAGGTAAAAATTTGAGGACGGAATTTCCTAAGTGGGGGAGAGTTATAACACCCTGGTTTTGGGCCTATATGTTTTAGACATCGGATCGGGCTGGTCGGAAACGGTTCGAATCGTAATATGCATTTTGGTAATCTTAAAATTGAATTAATCCCTGTAATTTTCTAAAATTACAGTTTGGTCCCTAAAGGTCATAGTTTTGTAATTGAACCCCTGTTTGAATTCCGATCGCTTTGCCGTTTACTTCTATGTGTCTTGCTGAACATACATGATCTTAATATGCATCTAGAAAAGAAAAAAAGGGTCGTTAATTGAAGTCGGCTTAAACGAGTTAAGTTCGGTTTTCCCGTGTAATCTTCTTAGTTCGGGTCGGGCGTCTAGGCCGGGCTAAGGGGGTTACAAGCAGTCTTAGCTTGAGGAGCAACCGACTCGTCTGAGTTGGAGAAGTTGGACCATGTCTCGGTTTGGGTTGGCTCTATTGTAGGTGCTTTGCCCTTGTCTATTGCCGCAACAGAGGTAGTTGGGATTGCCGAGGTAGTGTTTTCCTACGTTGTCGAGGTAGTGGTTATCTTTATTGCCGAGGCAGTGTCTTTAAGTGTTGCTGCGGCAGAGGCTCTTGGTGTTGTCGAGGCAAGGATGTCAGCGGGGAAGGCCAAGAATTGCACCGTGTTCTCTTGGGAACTTCTCTAGGATCACTTAAATGATGAAGCTGTTGAAGTCCCTTTGTGTATTGCATGAACACGCGTTGCCATTTGTCCGTCGCATCTAGTTTCTGTGCAAGGTGCTGGAGGGTAGTTGTCGCGGCATCGTGTTGTGGAGTGGCTGGGGCATTGCCCGAGGCGATTTCCACGGCAATGCCTCGTACCAGCGTAGATTCTGGTTCGACTTCCGTGATTTGCATTATCTTGTAGTACTGAAACTTTGTCCATCCCTTCCTTGTTGGTGTGAGCTCATCGGCCAGGTCGGTTGGGACATTCTTTTTCTTGCACAAGTCGGTGATGAGGCTTGGAAAGTAGAGTCGACCTATATCTTTTTGGCTACACGTAAATATCTCATTGCATATAATGGATCCAACATTAATAATTCTATTATGCAATATAGAGTGAATGAGTGCAAGCCTTTATTTGTCGAAGGTGGTGTTGTGCGAAGTGGGCATTAAACATCTCTTAACGAAGGTGTTCCAAAGTTTGGCCTCGGGCCAAAACCTTCGGCGGTTTACCGTTCCTTTGTGCGCTCCTTCATTCCATGTTATCCCAGAAATGCACAACTCTTTCATCATGTCCTCGTAGTCGTTTGCCGTGAGCTTGTCGACATATTCTTTGTCCTCATCTTTGGTGACATGCATGCCATAGTAGAGGTTGATGGAATCGGCATCTACTTGTGTTGCTTGACCTCGAACATGCACATACATGTTGCTGGGATTTAGCGAGTGTGCGTAGAATTCTCGTACGAATGTGACGTTAGCTGGCTTCGGTTGGTGGCAAAGGATTTGCCACTTTTGATGTTTGATCTTATTGAAGATGAAGGGCTCCAAATCGAGATAGGTGTGTGATGAAGAGTATTTGAAGCCTTGCTCCTCCCATTCTTACCAACCGACAAACTTTGTGTTGAACCTCCGTTCGACTTCCGGCGGGGCAAACCTTTTGAAAGCCGGTTCGTCCATAGTTTGAGAGTGCTCTCCACTTCCTATTTTAAGTCCATTTGAGATAGTTGTGAGAAATCGCGATTAAAGAAAATAAAAGCAAAGAAAAGCGAAAGAAAATCTTGGAGTTAAGTAGGGAGAAGACGAGTTTGATGGTGGAGTGTTCAGAGGGTGGAGGTTTAAATTGATGAGGGGTGGTGAACGGTCACAAGCATTGAATGGCAATGCTTGCATGCAGGACAAGGGTTTCTTGTGGGTGGGCTTCCAACGGTCATGTGTGGGCGGCAATGAAGGGGCAGTTTTCCGAGTTTCCAACAGTCATGTTTTGATGTTGTCGTGTTTTTGGTTTCGGGTTGGGCTTGAAATTGGCCCATCTTCTTCACATCCTTGAACTCATTCCTAAAAATAAAATAATAAAAATAACATTATTTAAAAATAACATTGTTATCCTAAAAAAATTAAGTAAGAAATGTGGAAAAAAAAATAAAAACTAAATTTAAAGGGAAAAATTTAAGATACTAAAGGAGTGCATGAAGATGCATCTCCTAAAGTAATCACTTCCTTGTTCCTCATTGCATGGGTGCCAGTGTAGTGCTTCAATCGCTGTCCATAAACTTTAAATTTATGATCATCTTCTGTGGACTTGATTGTTACGGCACCATGGGGGAATGCTTTGATAACTTCGACAGGTCCGAACCATCTCGATCGTAGTTTCCCTAGGAATAACTTCAATCAAGAATTGAAGAGAAGGACTAATTGCCCGGACAAGAATTGTCGCGGCAATAGCTTCTTGTCATGCCATCGCTTAGTTTTCTCCTTGTAGATTCTTGCATTTTCATAGGCTAAGGCACGAAACTCCTCTATCTCATTAAGGTCCTGATAGAAGTCGATGAGAATGAGGTAATCAAATGGTTCGATTTTAAAAATATTGATCACATTGACTTCATGTCTTCCAGGATAGTAACGAGGTGGAGGGTAGGCATGGACTTCAAAGTAACACAAAAGGACACCTCGACCAAGGTAACACAAGTGAGAATGGTTGCAATCACATTGGCCCATCACTTTTTGGGCATAATTCTCACTCGATGGAGGGTGCAGATGGATTATAAGAAGTATCAGAAATGACTCTCAAAGGCAACCTCTGCCACAACGAATGAATAAATTGGTGCTTATTGTGGGTGCACTCGTATTTCACTAGGTGTGTTCTTCCAAATAAAAAGAGGCTGATGACGGCCAAGATGAACTGAAACTAGATGAGGCAACTGCAGATAAAGCTAAGCTGAGAGAGAAGAAGAAAAGAGGATAAAGACGCTGCTGCGGAAATTATCACCGCAACGGAGGCTCTGGATGCAAATGCTGAGAAGACAATGTTGTAGCGAGATGGAGCTAGACCAGTGGAAGTTGTTGCTGACATCGAAGGGGAGAGAAACAACCCCTTTGGCAATGATAGTTTACATTGGGCCACTCCAGGTGTTACTTCCTACCCATGAGGCAACTGATGATGTCGGGGCTGAGCTAAAAACCAAGGAACAATTCGAGGACTGTGCAACGCCAAAAAAAAAAGATGAAACGCTTCAAAGACAAGAAGCACCATGCAGCCACATTAGGGGTATAGGAACACTAAGTTTGTTTTTAAATTTTTTAGTTTGTCCTGTTCATGCATTTCATGCATTTCATGTAGTTATTGTTTTTATTTTGTTATTTTTATTTTGTCATTGCATTAGCATTGTCATTGCATAATTATTGTTGTTGCATTGGGGATAATGCAATATTTAAGTTTGGGGGCATACACATAGGATTTTGAAATGCACCCTTATTTCAATTTTTTAAATGCAAGGTTTATTTGTGCTTTAAAATTTTTTTCTCACATTCATTGCTTAAATCTTGAACCATATAGATTATCAGTGAATTAATTGGATATGTTTGGTTGAATATTGTATTGAAATTCTTTTTGATGAATGAATTTGGTTGCTTGAGTAATTGATGTCTAGAATCATTACATATGTGTGAGTGTGTGTGTGTGTGTGTGTATTGTGTAAATAAAGGGCACACCAATGTGGGTGCATTATAAAAGTAGCTTAAGGGTAAACACTACAATGCATCATTAGAAAAATGAATCTAGCCAAAGGTTGTCGTTTGATAAGTGTGTGTCAATGCAATGAAGTACTCCCCAAGGGTTCATTTCACAAAATCTTACTTCTCAGGAATTTAGGGTGCATCCATGTAATGGTATCCCTCGTTGCTTATAAAAAAATAAGAGAAAAGAAAGAAAAGAAGAGAAAGAAAAAAAATGGTACATGCTTATATAGTATAATGAAATAAAGGTTGCTTAGGAAGGAGGAATTTGAGATGTAAGGCATGATGCTAGGCTTTGATGAATTGCAAGTTCTTTCGTTCATCGTTATGAATTGTCGATGCAATTTTTAGTCATTTGAATGTAATTGATTCATTGATGTTTTTGGTGATTCAAGAAGTTACAATGTTCATTAATCATGTGTGATTTCATATAAACTTGTAACCTCTATTTTGCTTAAGGATAAGCATAAACTTAAGTTTGGTGTGTGATGTTACTCTAAAGAGCATGTGTTTTCACCTTATTTGTAACCCCCTCGTCCTGGCCTGGGTGAAAGACCGAACCGAACGGGTCACACGGGGAATATTGAAGTAAACCGGAAAGTTTACCTCAATAAACGAACCTAATTTTTCCCTTTTATCTTGCCTAGATGCTCATTATTATCCTATGTGATAAACTTCGTAACTGATCAATTTGCAACTCAATTAGACAACGCTTAGGGCTCAATTGCGTACAAACACATTTTAGTGACCATCTTGAAATTTTATCAAATTATAGGGGCTTCTTTAATTTTTAAGTTACAAACATTAATTAGTCAGATTACATGCCTCTCTGTCAAAACTTAGCTCAAAACAATCATCAAAGATTAATTAATCGCATCCACAATATTTAGAAACTAAAACGCAAGGAAACAAAACTTTAACAGATTCCAATAACCAACTTAACAGATGTGTGTTTCAATATAGGTTGCCCTGTATCAGAACCCCGTTTTGGAACAGGTTCAAGCATCTCGAAGCTCGAGCTCGTATCGAAACACTCTCCAAGGTGTTTCAGAACACGACATTCCAATAACCAATCTTAAAGGAGCTTGTATCGAAACACTTGCCTATGTTCCAAAACCCCTAGGCCAATTCAAGCACATTGTTTTGGTACAGCCTTAGGTGTACCGAAACACATGGGCCTGTAATGACTCTTTTTGCTAGTTTTTCACACTTTAATCCAATCAAAATCATTCCAACATTCATAAAACATATCTAAACATCAAACCTCAATCATACATGACAATTTCAACATCATAACATGGCAATAAGCATTAAGGAAATCTATAGGCATGCTACCTATGCAAAAAGACCACTCAAAAGCCAAAACACAAACCAAAGCAAATATCTTCAAGTAAATGCTATTTACAAGTTATCAAAGGCATCACAAACTTGCCACAAAACAGGAGTTTCAAAATACACTCTCCCAAAACATTAAGGCATCCTCCCATTGCCAATTATTACTAGCATGTAAACATAAAATCATACTTGAGCAATGTCTCACTCCTTGAGTTCCTTCTTGCTTCCTTGCTGCCCAAAAGATGTTATTTCTCTATATTGTTGGAAAAGCAAGCATAAGCAATAATGCATAGTGAGGGATGCTCAAAACAAACCAACTACAACAATGCATTTTAAAGCCATTTCTCAATTAGAAAACTCTATCTCATCATGCTCAATCTATATCATGCTTGAAATCATTCTCAAAGCAAAAACCAGATCATTAAAACCACATGTGCCATCTATCTCATGCATTAACCCAAATGCATAATCTCTAAGCAAAACCAAACATGCTTGTTTCTCAAAAGCATTTCTCAAAGCATAATCTCATATACAAAACTCAATTCATTAAATCATTTATAAACAAGGTACATGTGAATCTCATATATTGGCATTTTAGCAACATTACTCGGATATACAGATAGCTTGACAGAATCTCACATCGTCAAGTCCTACCTCGGTGGAATCTCACATCATCGAACTCTCATGGCGGTATCTCTCATTGCCACAAAGCTTGATGGAATCTCACATCATCAAGACCTACCTTGGTGGAATTTCTCATCACCACACTCTCACTTTGGAATGAGATGGCTCTACCCCAATTGCTCAAACCAAAGAGCACGTACGAATTTTGTATATTATAGTGCACTTCTCATCCTATTGGTGGACCAATTATATCTGGTAACAATATTCTCATCTCATGCCAATATACACTTTTAAACATCATTTACCTATTGTTTCTCAATGCATAAACATAAACCATTTCTCATCCCATTTCTTTAGCATAAACAATGCATAGCATTTTCTCAATAAGTTCTATCTCTTTGGAATAATAAATCTATCTCATGGGATCATATAAGCCATCAAATCATTTCTCAAAACATGCATAAAACAGTAGGTTTATATTTATCTTTAAAACATAAGCATGATCATAAAAATCAATGGGATAAAAATCGAGAGATGAGAGCAAAACATCTCAAACTTACTTCCGGGCTTAGATTAGAGTTTCAAACTCAATTTAAACCCCCAAACTTTGCTTTCAAGTCTTTGAAAGGCTTTAAAACCAATTCCACTCACCAGTAACGCCTCGCTTCCTTTGCCGAAGCGTAATCAAGCTTCTGAAGCTCCCAGAACTTCATTGATTGCTTCCGATACGTTCTCCCTTGTTTATACCACACAAGAATAGAGGATTAATGCATCTCAATGCATTAAAATCACCAGCAACCAAAGCCACCACGCTGCTCTGCACATAAACACCAAAACGCCTATCTGAAACAACTGAAAACACTTTCGATTACTCTACAAACTCAACCCAGCAAAAACCTAACACTTCCAATCAATTTTAATCATCAAATAACATCCAAAAACAACCTAATTGCATCCGTATATCTCCAGCAACACCAAAACCACATTATCACCACAAAAACAAATATAGCAACTAGAGATCCAACATGTTTCGTGATTCCTATGATAAAACATTTATTTCAACATCATTTAACATCCGAAACATGATTAAAATCAAACCAAACAGTACCATTACGAAAATCTTAAGAAATCATCTTTCAAAGCTTGATTTAACCATTTTCATCAAATAGATTATAAAACCTTGTTTATAAACACAATTAGAGAGCCAAAGACTTGGGAATTTCATTAAAGAACCTTGATTAGAGGAGTTGAACAAAAATTACCTCTAACCCTTGCCTATTCCTTCAATTGACAAGATTTGTTGAGAAATCTTTAAGATTCCTTTGAGATAAATGGAAGAAACACCAAGGAAACCATTTGTAAACCAAAGTGAAGGGGAAAGATGAAAATATTTGGAAGTTTTGAGAGAAAATGAGGTGTTTCGCTGATGAGAAATGAGAGAAATGGAAGTTACGTCAAAATAGATTTTGGAACACTAAATCTTTTTAATAAAATCTCTCCTTATTTCTTTTTAAAATAATACATTTAAAATAGTCAATTAAAGGAAAAGGCTAATTAATAACATCTTAGCTCCCTAAAGATTATAAGTTTTGGCCATCTTTCAAAATAGTCCTTTAAAAACATATTTTACATTTTAACAATTTAGTCACTAAACTGAAATGTCAATCTTCCAAAAGTTACTTTCCAAAATTGACTTTACCAAACCTTTATATATATATATATATATTTAGAGGATTTTAGGAAATTTCCCCATAATTTTACCACATCCTGAACCATATTTTCCCTGAACCACTCCCGAACCAACCTAGATCTCTAGTCTAGGTCCTACGAACCCTGACTCAACCTTAAAGACTCCTAGGCCCAAAAATGAGGCGTTACATTATTTATTGGTTTAATTTTTCGCCATTGAGTTAGCCTTTACATGCATTTTAGCATTTTTCATCTTAGTTAATTGCATTTATTAACCCATTTGCCTTTGTTCGAATTATCTTTGAATTTATCACATTTTGTTGTTGATGCCGTTGCAATACTGATGTCTCTATATAAGTGTTGTTTAGATTACATCCAAGACTATCACCGCATTAACAGTTGTCAAGAAGATAAGATCAAAGGACAATGAGCTGACAGTTAGTTACAATAACTTTTTACTGAACATGATGTCGGTGCATTGAAATAGTCATTGTCGTCGCATTGACAGATGTCAAGAAGATAAGATCAAAGGATGATGAGATGTCCATTAGTATAACTGCCTTGTACAAAATTTTATGCAGAAAATCTATGGACACTTGAATACACCCAACTGGAAAGTGATAAGGATATATATACATATATTCTTACCCTTAAGGGGAGAGGCTAATATCTTATCATATTTTTCATTGGTTTTGAAGCTTTCTCTTGATGGTTATGGCAGCTTAAAGCTTGCATGTGGCAACCGAGGTGAATGTGATGCATAATTAAGTGGCCACAATAAGTGCAAGGTAAGATGAAGTAATCAAATTAGCTAGGTATAGCTTTCCCCCGTTAGCTTCTTAATGTTTCTTTTGTTTAAACGTTGATGTATATGGCTTAATTTCATTTTGTATGGAAATATTTTATGAATGTTGACTGAATGTTTATCTTATTAAGCTTTTCCTCTAACTTTTGATATTTGGGTTTGAATGTTTTTATGCATGGAAGTGTTTATTGCAATCATTCTCACTAGAATTCGTTATTATGTTTCTTACTAGCATTCGTTATTATGTTGATGAATCACTGAGGGAACCCTATTGTCATCATTATGTTGTTTCTGTTTTAATTTCAATACATTTCATTGACATTACCTATAACATTCGCCTTTCATTGCTTTGACATTACCTATTGCATTTACCTTATTTTTATAACTTATTACATTGCATTTTTAGACATCCGAACAACCGTCCTCATAAGATCGGTATTCGACAGATTTGCATCGATCTACTGTACTTGCACTGACCGTGTACACTTGCACAAGTGCTGTGACATTAAACAACTGACCAGTCATCATAGAAACAAGCAAGAACTTTATCCGAAAGGGTGAAGAAGATTAAGTGATCCGAATCTAACTTCTTTTCAAGATTAACCACGTCGTACAATAGCTTATTCCCCCCTCGACCAACGTATTGAAAGCTTACCACCTACCTTCTCTGCAGAAATTCCCTAATGTGATAAAGGATAGAGTATGTCAACCCTATTGCGATACCATGCTACAATAGGTGTACCGCCTCCAAACTATCAATTTTGAGAATTAATTGTCAAATTTCTTTATTCCACGCAATGAACAACCCTTCCAATATACCCCAAAGCTCGGCTTTAATAATAGAGCAAACTTCCACCCTCTTAGCAAAACTTCACTAGTCAATTCCCATTTTCATCTCGCATTACACCTCCGCGACAAGCAAGGAAAATGGTAGGCACTCCGCCCTCATATGTGTTCATTTTCCCCACTCACTATGAGGTTTCCGCTGGCATATATAACTTCCTACAAATTCTCTGCCATTGATTCAAAGACAATGTTGAGAAATAAGAGCATGGACTATTTCATCAAACAACCTTCGACTATGATACCAGATCGATTTGGATCCAACCTTCTTTAGATTGAAAATCCTAGTATTTCGATGCAAGCAAAGCTGTCAAATAATGGCCCTGAACAGAATATCCCAGTTTCTTGGAATCTTAGCAAAATACTCATGTTTCTCCAAGTTGATCCGCAACCACTCTAGCAACACCATGGACTCGAATTCCGCAACCTTGGTTGGTTTCACAATCTCTAACCATATCGACAAAGCTAGGGGACACAAACGTAGCAAGTGATATATTGTCCTAAATTGAGCCCACATATACCAAACATGGCATTGGTCGATAGATGGCATCGTACTCGCTCATGATTTGTGGGCAGTCGTCCTTTGGCAACTAACCACATGAACATTTAACCCATACTAAACCAAGATATTTGGCAAACGCCTTCTAAGGTGAAGCCTCAAGGACCCCTTCGTTACTCACTTGGAAATCATAAGTCGAAAAGACTGAAAACTTTGTATTGCTAGAAAACTTCTAACCCATGGTATCCACCAACCTCTCTTGAGCTAGCGGCTTAGTCGCAGCCAATAGAAGTAGAATATTGTGATGTAAAATCGGATTCAGCTCAAACTCTTTCCAATCACCAAAATAATCTACAATGAATGCTATCGAGATGTTAGGCACGAGGGAACCAATAGTGTTTGGTCCTAAATAATGGACTAAGGGACCAATATCGGTAAGTCATGGATCCTTCCAAAAGCTAACCATCTCACCATTGTCAATATTCAAAAACAAAATATTCCTAACATCCTCCCAAACAAGTCTAATTCCCTTCCAAAGCCAGGAAGACCGAGGTTCAGAAACATCCTCAGGCAAACTACTAATCCATCTATACTTTGAATGAAGGATTCACACCCATAGATGGTATGGTTTACTCAATAGGTGGAAGACACCTTCATAAGAAAACCATCATTTTGGCATTATAGGTGACGAAAGCTAAGCACTCACTCCAAACAAACTGTCAGAATTCTTCCCATCTGACCAAATTTGTTGAGATAAAGATTTTGATATAACAAATTGAAAAATATTTTTGAACTTAATTCAAATATTGCAAAAATTATTAAAAATCCAAATAACTTGAAAAATATGTTTGAAATGTTTTTGAAGAGTTTTGACTTGAACAAATATTTTAAAGGCTTTTAAAAGTCAAAAATAGGCCTTCAGTATCGGTACCCTATCCCCACTACCGATACCAAGTGGTTTGTACCAGTACAGCTAAGTCGAGTATCGAAATGCTAAATTTTAAGGATATTCTAGTAGCACCTTTTCGTACTGATATGACGGCATTCGTACCAGTATGCAAGGACAAGTACTAATACCCTAGTATCTAGTATCGATACACTCTGGTTTTTGTGTCTAACGGCTCTTTCTATTTTAGGCATGTACCGATACTCATACCCGAGTATCGATACCCACTGCATTAAAAGAGCATTTAATGTTGAAATTAATTCTCCAGTAGCTCTAATCAACCCCCAACGGCTAGTAACGGTCAAGAACTCATTAGAGGTCTTAAAAGGGACCTTCAACCAGTCATGGAACAACAAGAAACCAACTACCAACATTCTTTATATAAAAATCTTGTTCTGTGCTTATTTTTTTCATAGTCTTTGTAGAAAACACTTGTTGAGCCAAATTATAAATATTTCTCAAGTGTTAGGATTTGGGTGAGAGCTTAAGTGTGCAAACAAAAAAGCCTTGTGAGGTTTTCTTAAGTTTGCTTATTTGTATTTCCTCTTGGAAGAGAGTTGTTCAAAGCTTTAGGGTATAACATTTGAGGGTTTGTAAATGTACTCTTAATCCTTGAAAAAGAAAGACAAATTAATGAATTTGTAGAAAATCCTTAGTGGTGAGCTAAGGTAAATGAGGTACACTTGGTGTAGAAGTCGAACCACTATAAATCCTTGTGTCCAAAGTTTTATTTTCTTGTGTTTCCAGTAAAATTTCTTTTAAGCCAATTCACTCCCTCTTGGCGATTCGTTTAAAGATATTTGAGCCCAACAATGGTATTAGAACGAGTTCGCTATCATTGGATTAACATTCTAGAGTCGATCCCCAAAGAGCTCAAGTCAATTCAACATCAACCGAAGCAATGGCCTCCACTTTTGATGCTTACTATCTTGAGGACTCCCAACCGATCAACAAGCTATCGTTCTTCAATGGAGCTCACTATTCTTATTGGGATAATAGGATGAAGCTATTCATTCAAGCTAGTGATCTTGGGGCATGGATGAGCATCATGGAAGGCTACACCACTAGAACTTCCGAGATGAAAGATTGGAGTGAAGCAGAGAACAAGAAATTCAAAACAAATGTCAATGCCATGCACATTCTCTTTTGTACACTTAGTCTTGATGAATATGGAAGGGTCTCATCTTGTTCAAATGCCAAGGAGATTTGGGACAAGCTTGAAGTCACTCACAAAGTAACCAATAAAGTAAAGGAGACCAAGATCGGTCTTCCCAACCTTGAGTATGAGAACTTCAAGATAAACCCAATGAAAGACATCAAAGCTATGCCCGATCGATTCTCTACCATTGTCAATGAACTCAAAGGCTATGGAGAAGTGATTTCATATGGCAAGCTAGTTCAAAAGTTGTTTCATTCACTTCCCGAATCTTGGGAATCCAAAAAGATGACAATCATAGAAGCAAATAACCTCAAGACGCACAAGCTTGACGAGCTTATCAGTTCCTTGCTCACCCATGAGTTGATGTAAAATGGGAGAGAAGAAGAGAATAAGAAGAATGTTGCATTCAAAGCCTCCTCGAGCATTCAAGAAGAATCAAGTGAAGATGAACAGATAGCCAAGCTCTTCAAAAAGCTCAAACGATTCTTGAAGTGTGAGAAAGAAGAATCGAGACATGAATCGAGGAAGAAGACAGCACTCGTGGCTACATGGAGTGATGAGGAAAACTTCATCGATGATGATGAGGTGGCTTCTAACTCATCCAATTTGAATCCATATATATTTGATGAGTTATAAGAAGCCTACGATGCTTTGATTTTAGAGTTTGAGGCTTCATTTTTGGAAAACAAAAAGTTGATTTCAAAATAAAAAATAAAAAATAAAAAATGAATTGCTTTCTAAAACCAATTTAGAACATGAAGCAAAGTTTGAAGTTTATGAGAAAAATAATTTGGATTTACAAAACTTGCTTCTAAAAGTCTAAGATGATCATCCAGGGAAATTGATGATCTTAAAAAGAATTTGTTTAACAAAAATTTTCAAAAATGTTAAAATGGAGGTAACTCCAAAACAAATTTTGTTAAAACATGTCTTTTAAAAGATAATCTAGTTCCCCTAGATTTTTTAAAGGAAAATTGATTATGAATATTTGGGTCACAAAAGGACTCATTTCTTCAAACAAAAAGGAGGACATTGAAAAATGGATTTCAAAGGAAACTAAAATTTTGGGACTAATGCCAATGGATCCAATGCAATTTGGATACCAAAATATACTTGATTGTCTTTTGTAGGTGTGTTTGACCATTGATGAGCAAAGTTCAAATTTTTGGAGCTCTTGACACACAAGGAAGAAAAAACTTGAAATATGAGATGCTTAACATCCTACCTTGGTTCAAGTGGTAAATTGATTTCATGGAATTGCTTTATCATGATTTCCATGTTCATTTTTTTAATGGACTAAGCATGTTTGAATGACTTCATGTGGTGCCTAATTGCATATAGTTATGGGGAGTCTCAATTGCATGAGTTACATGTTTTGGCCTATTATGCTCGTTTCTATGTTTTTTCCTTAAACTTGTAATGTTTTGTTGAATTTTTGGTGAAAACGTTGTTTAGGCTCATTCAGTGTTGGGCATTCTTTCTCATTAGAATGTTCTTGATTCAAAGGTTCTAGTTGTTCCCTACACATCTGGGAGATATCTTCATGGTTCACATCATCTTCTTGCCTTGGGACTTCAGCGTCCCTAGGACTTGATTGTTGAGACATGTTATTCAAGGCATATGTGAGTCTCCTCAATTGTTCTTCTGAATCTCTCATGAGAGCATCCATCCTAGCTATCCTCGCATACATGGAATTTGATTGCAGCGGTATTTGATTGAGTTTCATGAGAGTATCACCTCTAGCCATGAAGGCTTGAAACGTATCCTCTAGGGAATCTGACTGCTCTTGATGAGGACTACATTGCCAAGGAATGTCTATTGCCACGACAAAACTGTCATGTTAAAAAAAATTGAGCTACTTGATCATACCCTGAAGGATTTTGCTGCTGGTTCCAATTATGGTCCTCCATGTAGCCATGTGTATTGGGATTATATGGGCAATTTCCAAACGAATGACGTCCTCCACAACAATCACATGAAATTGACATGGCATAAACTCTTTGGGCTGTTGTTGGTGGTTGCATAGATGCGATCAATTTGGTCAATTCTAAAAGTTGTGTCGAGATTGATGTGGAAGCACCCTCACTAATAAAATCATCCACTCTTGTTTCTTGGAAAGCTCTAGCGGGTTGGTACAGGTAGTCATTTGTGGGTGTAAGATACTCTCGAATAGATCAACCTTTATCTCCCCACATGTTGATGTCCCTTCACTTTGAAGCACACCTAATTTTTTTTAACAAAACAAACAAAAAGAAAAGTAAGAAAAATAAAAAAATACAATAACAGAAAAAAAACTAACACCAATTACCAATCCCTAGCAACGACGCCAAAAACTTATTGCGTTAATTAAGTGTTATGCAATGGTGCAAGTATACACGTCGCAAGTAATGAAGTGATAGGTATCAAGTATCGTCTCCACATTGATTGGTTTGGGTCACTCTACTTAAGTTATCGCAATGTAAAAGAAATGAAAATTGATGGTGATAGATAGTGATAATTAGGGATGGCAATGGGCCGGATCTGGACCGGATCTAGTTATACCCAGATCCAGACTAGACTCATGATTCTAGTGAGTAAAATTCATATCGGTACGGTCTTAGAGTATCGATACACCCCTCTTTTTATATTGTACCCGTACCGATACGTCCTTATAGCATATCGATATACCCTCTTAAATGTGCACAACGACTCTTTCTGTTTTGATATAGGTATCGATACCCTTGTTCGAGTACCGATACAATAGGTTACAGAAGTGCATTTATTACAGGAAAAATTAAGCCCAACGGCTCTATTGATGATCTCAACCACCAGAACGGCTAGAAATTAATGCAAGGGTATATAAACAAGCCTCAAAGGCTACAACAACAACTATTGAACTTAATTGCAACAATCCAAGCACAAATCCAAACCTTTAAGCTATTAGAGTCAAACCCTTGTACCCAATTGAGTGATTTTTAATTGTATTCATCTTTTATCAATTTGGGTTGAGAGTACTTGTAAATTGGGGCAAATATTCTACCTTTGAGTAATACATGTATGGTTGGTCGAGAATTTTAACCCAAACGACAACACGAGAAGGATGACACTCAGACATAGAAAAGGAACGACTCCATGGTTGCAGTGTGAGATAGCTACCATATACCATTTAGGGACCCTCACCTAGCACATGACTATAATCGTACTCATTATGGAACTTGACAATGAAATCGTCATTCTCCAAGTCGATAAGCTGAAACTCACCCTGGGTTGCAACAAGGATCAAATTCTTGGCACTAAAGCATTATACCGTTTAGGATGACCTAACGGTTTAACGATCACTGCATGCCTCATGCTCATGTCGATCATTTTGTGCACTCTATCCGAGAAATCAATTGATGGAAAATGACCACTATTATCAATGATAACATCTCATCTAAGACTACTACATCATCAGATTCCAAAGGATCCGCTGACGGGCCAATTTAACTAGAGACGATATCAACGTAAGATTTCTTAGCGGCATTATCGTTTCCATAGTTACTCTTGTTTGCATATCCACCCAAACCTTCGTCGTTCCCACCACCCACTCCCCATATTCATATCATTTCCTCTATCCTCAACCTCTTTCCCAACTCCTTCCTCTCCCAAAATCTTGTGTACCATCCCTTGATCCGTTCCTTTATTCTTAACCCGCATGGTCACCCTCTACTCTTCCTGAGACAAAGGGTTTCCCGAACGTTCAAGTATTGGAGGAAAACTCAATTTAAACATGTCTTTCGAATCACCCTCCTTCCGGGAGTCCTCCCCAATAGTAGGGACACCGCCCAGAGAGACAACGTTGCGATTAACTTAAGAGCTGCTAGGGTTTGCAAAGGATTTTTTACTCATTTCCTATTAAAAGGAGTTTGAATAGTTTTTCACGTTATTTTCTCATGTAATCTTATCTTACTTACCTTAAATATTATTGAAATATTAATTTTGTATTTCTATTTAATTCTTAAGGAGGACAACTCCTTAAATTAAAATATTTTTCCTTAATTGAGGAACCAATAAATAACTATATATATATATATATTAAGAATATCAATGTTTAATATTTTATTAAAGGTCCGCCCCATTATTCGATAGTTAGGATCTACTTCTATTAGTTAAGATCTGATTCATGTAGAGGTTGGTTTGGTTGCGACAACTACAGAAATTTAATTAATTAAATAGAATGTAGCTCACCCAGGCCCAGGGGATGAAAAAAAATAATGACTTGGAACCACGTCAACTCTCCTCACGCGGTTTGGGTTACAATTCTTTATAAACTAAAATATACTATTAATATTATGTTAAACAGGTTCTCTAGGCCGAGTGCCGGGCAGCCGGCTATCATGCTATCCACCCTTTTTTGTATTAGAAATTCCATGGGAATATATTTAAATGTTTATATTGGAAGTAAAGAATGCAACTAACCCATCTTGTAAAACATAAAATAAAATATTATTTTAAATATTTATATCTTTTTTTATGATTTCGAATCTCGAAATTTATATAATTAAAAGAAACAAAAATAAAGAATTAGAAGTTGTTGTGTATCCCCTTATAAGAGCTAACGAAACTGAAGGATATGTTTTTCATATAATATGGTGAGGCATAAATGCAATACAAATTCTACGAATTTGGTGTCAAATGTGATGCTTTGCTGTCTTAATTTGGAACATTTCCACACGTTCTATGCATTCTTGGCACTCATTTGTTTGCCTATCATCAATCAAACATTGTATGTAAAGTTATCTCAAAAAAAACAAAAACATTGTATGTAAAGCTTAATTATATTAATTAAAAGAGCAATGATCATCAGAATATTGATTGATTTATGTATGTCTACCTAGATTGGGACAAAACATAACAAAACAAAGGAAAACATGAACATTTTTTAATGAGTTAGATTGAGTTGTATAAGATATTAAAAAATATATAAAATCTAAAAGATTCAAATATATATGAAAACATAGAAAATGATAGAGTTAAAAATATAAAAAATCATTTAACATTTTTCATTAATCTAAATTCATGTAATATATCAAATATATTAGTAAAACTTATTTAATATATTATTTTAGTTTTTCTGTTAAAATATAATAATAATATCATCATCATCATCATCATTGTTATTATTATTATTATTATTATTATTATTATTATTATTATTATTATTATTATTATTATTATTATTATTATTATTATTATTATTATTATTAAATTTGACAATAACTATAACACGTAAAAATGGTGTTTGTATCAATAAAAAAAAATCAATAAGTGTTGGATACAATAGTACAACAATATCATTTTAAGAAAAATTCTCAAGTTTAGAATACTAAACACCATGTAATTAAAATGAATGGTTATAAATTTCGAATATAATCTGTAAAATGAAAATGAAAAATACACATATATGTTTACCTAAAATGAGGTTTCTTATTTGGCAAAATTACTTGTATTTTTCAAAATCTTTTTCAATATATTGCTGTAAGCCTCTGAAGTGTTTATATATATATATATATATATATATATTTGTGGTGGGGCTAAATCACTTGACCATTAAAATAATAAGACTATTAAATTTTTATTTTTTAATTCATATATGTCAATCTCAATCATTTTTTTATTACATAATCTTTTCCGTCTAAAATATTTAAGCTAATTGATTACAATTATTTACTTATGAAATCTTTTTCTAAAAGCAATTTAGGAATTATATACACATGAACCCAACAAGTGATAATAGTAAAAAAAATATGTTTAATTTAAGAGGTTCGAATTCAAATTGTTTTATTTAGAAAGAGTGTGTGTTTTACCAAAGGATTAAGAATATGTATAAACTTATACTACCTTATATTCACCTTAAGACTATTAAAAAATAATTACATACACATAATATAGTAAAAAAAGGAATTACATGACTATAAACATTCAAGTTCTTGTGATTACTGATAATTTATGAATTCAGACACTTATTTAAAGAGTAGAAATTATATGTTCCT
Organism: Hibiscus trionum; assembly: GCA_030270665.1. Taxonomy (NCBI): domain Eukaryota; kingdom Viridiplantae; phylum Streptophyta; class Magnoliopsida; order Malvales; family Malvaceae; genus Hibiscus; species Hibiscus trionum. Next base: position 15,912,820 of record BSYR01000010.1, read on the forward strand.
TCTTAGTGTCTCTATATATATTTCAATATTAAAAAAATGTGTTCAGAGTTTTGAGTTAGTGGTTAGGGTTTAAGGTTTAGAGATTAGCGTGTAGGTTTAAATTTTAGAGTTTAGGGGTTAAGATTTAGAATTTATGATTTAAGAATAGAGTGTAATGTTTAGATTTTTAATGTTAAAACATAAAAATGCACCAAAATAGGTGGAGATTTTTGTTCTTAATTGGAAATTTTTAGTACATGTACAAATTTAAAAAATTTCCACAACTTTTAGGGACATGGAGAATACTGAACCAATAAGTTAATTGTTTATTAAATTTTAGATTAAAAGGTAATAAGAAAGAAAAACAACCAGGTAAAATGAAACGAAGATATATTATCAGGAATGAGTGTGTGTGTGTATTCTTAATCAATTTCGATCCCTTAATCTTGATATTTGAAGATGAAAAATAGCCCAGATTAAAATGTGAAGATTAAAATAAAGAATGAAAAAAAAAGATATATCGTTATTCTCATTGTTCTAATGGTTAAATGGTTACTCTTTTTTATGATTCGAACCCTACCCCAATTATAAATGAAAAAAAAGAGGGAAAGAAGAAGAAATAGGAGAGAAGGCAGAGGGCCAAGGATCTTGAAATGTCATGTTGTTTCGTTAAATAATTAACGTCTGAATTAATATGTTCGTATGTCTTTTTTTAATAAATTAATGTCATCTAATAAAATTGCGATGTGTCAACATTGATGATGTGGAATTTATCATTAATTTTATTTAAATTGTGTAATTTTAATACTCTTTATTGGTACTATCATGTTATCATTAGGAGTGAACAAAACTCGACTCGAAAAAATCAATATTTTTTTTCAATTTCGAGTTATTCGAGTCGAGTTATTCGAGTTGTTCGAGTTATTCGAGTCAACTCGATTAACTCGAAAAAATTTCGATTTCGAGTCGGTTTGGAATTTGCCCAACTCGAAAAATCGAAAAACCGAATTTTACAGTTTTGCAATTTAGTCACTGATTTCATTTTTCTTCAATTCCTCCTTCATTTTAAGTCCATTTTTGACCAAATTTGAACCACGTATTCCTAAACCAGCGTAGAATACGTATTTATCTTCAATTTATATTTTTGAAAATAAATTTTATATTTTTTCAATTCAGCCCCTTAACTTTGTATGATTTCCTCATTTCTTCAATATCTCCTTCGTTTTAAGTCAATTTTGACCAAAATTGAACCACATGCTCCTAAACCAATGTAGAAACTAGAATACCTATTTAGCTTCAATTCATATTTTTAAATTAAATTTCCTACTTTTGTAATTTAGCCCTTCAACTTTGAATGTTTCCCATTTCTTTAATTTCTCTTTCGTTTTAAGTCTATTTTTTTTACCAAAATTAAACCACATGATTCACTAACACTATATAATATCTATATAACTTCAATTCATATTTTTAACAAATTTATTCTTTTTTTAATTTAGCCCTTTAACTTTATATTTTATTCAATTTGATCATTCAACTGAATTTTTTGTAATTTTTTTCTTTACATCAATTCATTCACTCATTTATACCCCAATCAGTACTTTATCCTCAAAAGTTCCTTATTTAAAAATAATACTATAAATATATTTTAGAAGTTTAGATGATATTTTTTTATTAAATAACTTTACAAATCTTACTTATGCATGTGAAAAATAATATGAAGAAATATATATATATATATGCATATCTTATATGAATAGAGAAAGTCGTTTAAATTGGAATCAAATCGTACTATAACATGGTAAATAATTACAATTAAATTTGTATAGAAACTCGAAAACTCGACTCGACTCGAACTCGACTCGAATTTCATAAACTCGACTCGAATCGAAAAAATTTCAAATTAAGTTCAAGTCGTAAAATATGACGCGTCAACTCGAATAACTTGAAATTTTTTGACTCGACTCGACTCGATTCGCTCGAACGCTCACCCCTAGTTATCATTAACATGACAAGATAAATGGCAATAACGACTAATGTGGAAGCATATAGTAACCACACACATATAATTTAACATCTTTGTTATTCAACGAAAATCAAAGGGCACAATTGATATAATTAATGAGTTTCAAGGTTAAATTGATGAAATTAAAAAGGAGGAATAACATTGCTGATTTTAGAAGACTACGAGGGGTAAATTGATATAATTAAAAAGGAGGAACAGTATTGTTGGTTTGAGATTACTATAGGGGTTAAATTACCCCCTTAAGTAATAATATATATTCGAATAATTATCAAAGAATCAACATTTATTAAGTACAATTATATTAGGCATACTACCAAAATTGTCCTTAATGTTTGATTGGATAGTCACTTTGACCCTATTCTTTTTTGAAGCACTTTAACCACATTTCATTTTAGGTCAAAATGACCCCTCCGTAGATGAAAATTATTACTCAACTAACTGCAGATGATTTGAAATGACGTGACAAACATACATGGCAATGCACACTGACATAAAAAGGTCTATAGACAAAAGTGCTGACTTGACAGAATGACACATTGGTCATATTTTTTATTATAAAAGTATGCAAAATATAGAATGATTTTTTCTGTTGACATATCATTATGTCAAGTCATTTCAAGTTGTTTATCATTAGTTGATTAACAACTTTATCTACGGAGGGGGCATTTTGATTCAAAATAAAACATGAAAGGTTACACTGTTTAAAAATAAAAGGACCAAAGTGTGTAACTAATCAAACCTTAAGAGCAATTTTTGACATTATTCTATTAAATTAAACTAAACAACATTCATCACAATGAAACTTAAATCATAATAAAAGCTAAACTGAAAATTCTCACCTGAAACATGATCAATACAATGCATTATATCTTCTACAAAATGGAGAGGATGGTTTGATCATCGCAAGTAGGATATCTTCTTCCTGTAACAAAACAACATATTTTGATACCCATACAACATACAATAAACTATATTGATATCCAATATAATGAATTAAAATGATATTTTATAAAATTGTACAATAAATTATTTAAGCTTTATTAATTTAACAAAAGTAGTGCTGTATTAAATATAATTTTTTAAATGATAATAAAATTATCAATAAGCATCCAATATTGGTGGGGAGCCATTTAAGTTTTATATTACTTTATTCAATCTCTCCCATTTTATCACACAATATCTTGTCCAGTCCTTACATCCAACAGACAGCTTGGTTTTCCCAAGTTTTTTTTAATTAAAAAAAGTTAATTATATCAAATATCCTCAACTATGATCTAAATTTTAAATTGGTTAATAAACTTTAAATTGTTCTAACTAACCCCTCAAAATATGAGTATTGTATTAATCACTTCCTTCACCCCTAATGTCAGCATGGATGTTAAATGTCAATTCAGATATGATATAGAACATATTTAAAACACACGGATCAAATTTTAAACACATGTACCTACTATACAGATGACTTGGATATGAAGTGTTGAAAAGGACGGTGCATTTTCTTTTTTCTTTTAATACTTGATATCCAAATTGTCCATGCAATAGAACAAACATATTTAAAATTTGAATCGCGTAATTTAATATACTCCTTGTTAAGTTTGAACTAACATTTGGAAGTTTTGAGATCAATTTAGAATCTCGACCAAAGTTTGGGGGTGTTTGGTATAATTAAGCCTTGAAAAGATGTTAAAGTTTGAAGCTTTTAACAAAATTTTCCCATTGTTTAGTTTCCCTCCCTATATAAGCCTCCGCTGCAAAGTCTAAACAAGTACACCAACTTCCCCCTTCTATTATTTAATTGGGTTCAAACATTTTAGCATGGAGAATTTGATGATCAAGAGCCAAACCAAAATGTCTCCTTCAACACCATCATCACTAGCCATTCACAAAGATTCACAAACCATATCAAAGGCAAAGCCCAAGATACGCATAATTCACATATTTGCACCAGAGATCATCAAGACTGACGTGGCCAATTTCAGAGAACTGGTGCAAAGACTCACCGGGAAGCCTCCTCAAGAAAAGGGTTGCAGAAAGAAACCCGCCAAGAAAATAAAACTTAGAACTGGGTTTCTAGCGGGCTTGGGGGTTAAGGCAGAAGATGAAGGTATGTGGGGTAATAATACTATTGGGGAGGCTTCAGATGGTGGTTTCTTAGGTGATTTTGATGGATTTATTCAAGAGCTTGGTGAATTTCCTTTGCTTCCTTTGGATGCTTCTCATCTCATGCATGGATTTCAAGAAGCTCAGTTACTTGCATAGTTTCATTCTTTATTTTGGGGTTTTTAATTTTACAATTCAATGTTTGATCATTAATATGTTGATTTTGGGTGGGATTTTTAGATAGATTAATTTGTTTTTCTCTATCTCTAAAACTTATTATATTTGTTGTATATACAAGAGAATGACTTCATTTCATGCAACTTTTGAAAATTTTCTGCTTTTGCAATGAGATTTGTTCTTTCTTTATACCCCATTTGGATGTAATATTAGCAATTTTTTTTCTAAATTCAATTAATTTTAATTTAACTTTTAAAAAGGTATATTTAGTTTCTTTTCATTTAGAATCTGCAATTGTTTTTTGTCTTATCCAATTACCTTGGCAATAAATAGAAGTAGTTTGGCACACCAAACATGAACGTGCAAAACTGAATTATGTTATTTGATTTGACAAATGTCTTCCTTGGTTTGTAAGTGTAACATTCCTTGTCCGGATTAGGAACGAGGAGTGTCGATGCGGAAACACAACGGAAGCGTATAAAATTTTAGGTAAATTAAATTTTTTTCACCAAACAATTACTTATAACCCAAGACAATATTTCTAGTTTTTTTAATAACGATTTGACAGCAAAGATATCAACACATGAAACAACTCAAACAACATCTTAAATGACACAAATTGGCAGAATGCATGCACCCAAAACTGTCGCAAAATAGTTTCATATAATTAAGCACAAACAGAATCAAACAGATTAACAGTTACTACTGGCAGCTTGTACTCATCGTATTAAAACAAGTATAACTCTTAATTTTTACATCGGAATTCTAATCACTATACAACGTTGAAAAGCTTATTTAATCTACTATCAAATCATATAAACCTCACGATTTAATTTCTATCAAATTAATACAGTTTATTACTCAAAGTCGCATCAGATTTGGTTCTAGACAGTTCGCACGGTCCAAACAATTTTATTTATAGTTTTTAGCACAATGACCAGAATTCGATTCCCTTTTCTTCTACTTAAAATATACATAATAAAGTGTCATACATTAAAATTTCAACTTCAAAACTAAGTAAACAATTTTTGGTGATTTATTGAAGTTACTGCCCAGAACTGAACAATCTAGGCATATTTACACTAGGATATCGAGACCTCGAGTACTAAACAATGCAAAACAAATAAACATATGCATGAACAATATGAATAAGTCAACAAAAATACATGGAATAAAATAAATCATAAAAAACAAATACATAAACATGGAATATTGAATTAAATGGTCGTGGTCAAAGACTGAAAATAAATACACAAATCTGAAAATAACCAGATTGAACCAAATGAAATAATAACGATAATAAAATGCACAAAATTAAATTACATCGGGTATGAGACCGAATTTAAAAATAAAGTAAAATTTCAGAAATTATATAAATATCCGAAAAGAACCGGATCGAACAGAAATTAAAGTGCAAGAAATTAAAAGCTGAAATTAAATGTTAGATGTTAGTGAGTTAGATAAACATGCCATGAATAATACGGATCATACCCCGTTGCAGGTCACCGTAAGGCCTTAGGTGAATCATGTTCGAATCAAAATTAAAGGTGCAATAATTAAATTAGAACTGGAATAGGGACCAGTTTGAAGAAAACATAAATAAAAATAGCAAAAATAAGTAAATATAATAAGAAGGTACATGATGAAAATGCAATGAAAATAAAATTAAAGTGCAATAATTGAAACATGCATAATGGAAGAAACAAATGAGATGGATGAATGAAATAAAAACATGAAGGAGCCGAATCAAAATAAACCCTTAATAAAAAAAATATGGTCAAATTAGAAAATAAAACGACAATTAAGGGAAGAAAAAATCAATATTTAATGTTAATAAAGAAGGAAAACGTAGAATTTAAAGATTTAAAAATGAATAAAATAAAGGAAAAAGGTTCTTTTCATTTCGCTTGAAATCCAAAGTATTTCAAAAACCCTTTCCTCATCTCGTTCCTAAATTCCTCTCGACTAAACTAACCACGACCATGGTCCACTTTGCTCTCGAACAAGATGCAAGAGCTTGATCTGGAGAACCCAGAAGTAACCGTTTGGATATTTAATTTACTGTTAAGTTGTTTGTCGTTTTAAATGAGAGTTGTAATTAGTTTAATGAAACGGTGCGTATTGAGTCTAACGGTAACTTCAGAACGATGTCGTTTGGTGAGGTAGGGTTTTAAGACTTTCCAGGAAGCAGGTATCCCTATCGTTTTGGATGATTGTTGTTTGAAATCTCGTTTGAGATTTTTCCTCTTTCTTTCCCCCTTTTCTATTTTCTTTGATTTCATTACTGGATTTTGGATTCTCCATTTACATCAATTGCAAGGGTATCAGAGCTTCAATCGATCCAAGCTATGGTTGAAACACGCCAACAATCGAGTCAGGCAGCCACCTAGCAGTTGGAATCGGAACGACTGCCATTGAAAATTTCAAAGTCAGATGAGAAGGTGGAGACTAGGTTAACTGAGTTTAAGGTTCAACTGATGGTCGACTTCAAGAAGTTGCTCGATGATTCTATCGGGAAGGTGTTGGGTTCGGTGAACACAGCTCCGACCAATCTGGGGGCGTTAGGAACGAGCCCAAGCTCTTCAAATCAAACCGGAACAACTCCTATCGGAACAGCTACAAACAACATTGTGCCGGAAGTGACTGTATTTGACACAGAGACCCCAAAAGAGCAAAATGAAGACCAGAGCTACACCGGAAATCTTGCGTATAAGCTGATGTGTCCGAGGTTCGATGGATCGGATTTTAAAGGTCGGCTTTGTAAGGTGGAACAGTATTTCGAAGCGGAGCGTATCCCTGAAAATGCCAAGGTGAGATTGGTGATGCTTCAATTGGAAGGGAAGGCTTTACAGTGGCACCACTTCGCAACCAAGAACACGTCCGAATTAAACCAGCTCTCATGGAGTCAGTACTTAGCGAGGATGAAGGAAAGGTTCGCCCCAGGAGGTTTCGACGACCCTTTCTCAGATTTGGTGGGGTTGTGGCAAATGGATTCGGTGGAGAAATACTATGAAGACTTCATAGACTTACTGAATCAGGTAAATCTTCCCGATGGTTATGTACTGAGCCTTTTTAAAGCACACTTGAGATTAGAAATAAGCTAGTATGTTCAGTTATTACATCCTGCATCATTGTGGCCGTAGCCCTAGGGGGAAATACTATAAACTAGAGAACGCGCTCTTATCTCTTTCGTATACTTAACTCTCCCGATGCTAAGTAAATGGATAACCTCACAATGCTCTCCCGATGCTCTTGCAAGATATTAAAACCAAGATAAAAGAACTTGAAGTTTATTTTATTGAACTTGAAAAATACTAAAACAAAGCAACCCTTGCAACTACTTTACAAAACAACCCGTAGCCCTAGGGGGAATTTAGAATATGTCGGTGACGGGTGGACGACAGGGGGTTTAGGTTTCGGTTATGGGTTAATCCGTTCTGCCCTAGGTTTAATCTATGCCCTTATATAAGCTTTGGGCTCAAGTTATCTAAGGTAACAAGGATTACAACTTTAATTAAAAGTAAGATTCTAATAAAGACTAAATCTCTAAAGTCTCCTACTTTCCAGCCGCATCCTTGTTTCTAGGAATTTCTTCTCCTTGAGCTTTGGCTTGACATATCTTTTGGTCCGGGGCTTGGAAAAATATTTGGCTTCCACACGACAGACGAGCAGATTTTTCTCTATCTATCGAGATCCACTTTACTTTTCCTCTTCATAAGTCTGCTGTCACCTTGCTGTCACGACAGGTCCATGACAGGTTCGTCTTCTTCGGCTGCTTGTCCAGTTCAGCTCTTCTGCTTATCTGCCCTGCGCCTGCCTTCTCCGTCTTCTATGGCAGATACCTACAAAAACAGCCATTTTTAGTAGAATCTGTGCCTTTTAATATATTTGTGATGTTTTGCTGTAAACTGACCTAAATGCAATGAATAATGCTTGAATGCAGCAGAAATATGGGTTAAAAAGGGTGTAAATAATAGAACTTTTAAACACTCATCACACCCCCAAACTCAAGTTTTTGCTTGTCCTCAAGCAATTAAGACTTAAAAGAAGAATGAAATTTTTTGTGTTGGCCTTCAAACAGTGAACTGTCCCTTACCCGTCGCTCATTCTCTATGGCGGCATCAACCTGTCGGAAAGATTAGGATATGTCCGGAATCTCCCTATAGTCCTTGTGCAGTGTGTGCATGCTTGTGAACAGTTATATGCTAAGACTCTCTTAGTTTCACTAGAATAATCAACTCTTTTAACTCGAATTTTTATGCCAAAGTTTATTTTCTTGAAGACTCATTTTCATGCTTCTTTTTTCTTTTATTTTCGAGCTAAATTTTTCTAGAGCCAGTTTTGGGCACCTCTAGTTAGCTTCCTAGAGCCGGTTTCGGGCACCTCTAGGTTTTTGAGTTTCTTTTGCTAAACTTCTTTCCTAGAGCCAGTGTTAGGCACCTCTAGGGGCTATTCAAGTACTAAGCATCCTATTCTAGTTTGGCTAAAAGACATCTAAGCAGTATAACAGTCACAAAGGTGTTTAAGTTTTTCAGAACTATAGAAAGGCTCTAAACTTCTCCTTAAACTGTCCTAAAGATGCTGCCACGACAGAGCTGTCATGACAGGTAAGTTTACTTCACAGTTTTAAGCCAACAGTTTTATATTTTCTGATTTTTTTTAGAGAACTTAAATAAATAAAAGACACAACAATTAATAAAAAAAATGTACTTAAGACTCCATTGATGATGGAGGGTTGCCACCCCCAAACTCGAGGGTTGCATTGCCCTCAATGCAAAATGACATGAAAAATAAAATAAAGAAAAAGTACATCACAAAATATAAAGGCATGCAGCAATAAGAGGTAAAAACTTAAATTTTAGTCGCTGCCTCGCTGCTGCTGCTGACACGGATCTGATGGCGGCGTCTGGGCTGTGGAGGAGGCTGGGCAGGTTCAGGTTGCTCCACGACCTGGATGTCGGAGCTGCTGCCTCCGAGAAAGTGGAAGCAGCATTGCGTCGGGTTTTCCTATAAGATATATTAGTGCAAGGGTTGTGAAAAGTAAATGAAAGCAAATGAAAACTAAAAAGGGAGAACAAGTAAGAAAGTCAGAAGTGAGTGAAAATGAAAATGAAACGGGGTTTTATAGTGGTCGAGGTGCTGCCCGTTAATGCTGTAACGGCAGGCGTGAATAACGGGGCGACTGATGAGATTTGGCGTGCCTGACACGTCTGCCACGAATTTATGCGTTTGTTACGCGTCTGTCACACGCTTCTGCGTCTGCCGTGACAGTCTGTTGACAGTCTGTCTTGTCTGTATCTGCGGCGGAAGCTGGAACGACAGGCTTCAATAAATGGGCTCTGTTGGGCTGATGGTTGGATGGTGGGCTTGGGCCACTTCTCCTTTCCTTCTTGACTCCTTTATTTCCTAAAAACTGAAATTAGAAAAACATTATTTGAATAAAATAAACCTAATTTCCTAATAAATAGTAAATAATAATAAAAATAAATAGAAAGAAAAATTAGGTTAAATTAGGGATGTCAGGTAGGGCATCTCCTAAGGTAACCACTTCCTGCATTCCTGGGGCTTCAGTCCCCTGATAATGCTTGAGGCGTCGTTTCCGGTACTTCTTGAAGTCCATCTGTACCCTCCATCTGGTGATTTTTCTCATGGTGGGGGCTCCTTTCTTTCTCTTCCCTTTGTAGTCCATGAAGTCCTCCCTTCTTGGTAATGTTTCTGAGGGCATGAACATATGATTAGAAAAAATCAAATTGACATTCGACCACAAACTTACCTTGTTTTCGTTGAATGTTGTTGTGGTTGAATGTAGCCCTTGCTGTCGTGTCTGCTGCTGTGACAGGCAGTTATTTTGACAGCCTGTTGTCAGGTTACTTTGCAGGTCAATGGGACATTGGTAATTGCCATCGCTCTCTATACTAAATTCTGTTGACCACACGTAAATCTCCATCAGTAGAGACTTTGATGATTCTATGTCCACCGGCTTTGGTTCCTCTAATACCTGCAATGGAATTGGTGAGTTTTCATATAATTCAAAAGGTTCGTTTATTACCTGCTCATATTCCATCGGCGAGGCATTGTCATTGGGTAGCTCTTCTAGGTGGTCGTGCGAGTGCCATGACAGGGATGGATGTGTGCAATCTTGGTTAGGCATAATCGAGGTCGTGGGTTGAGAGTTTGCCTCTGATGTGGTTACTGCTTCAGCATCAGTTGCTGTCGAGGCGGCAGTTGCTGCCAAGGCAGAAGTTGCTGTCGAGGCGGCAGTTTCTGTCGAGGCGGCAGTTTCTATCGAGGCGGCAGTTTCCGCTTTGACTGGAGTTTCTGCCTCAAAAGTTGTTGCTGCCGTGACATTCTCTTGAATTTCACTCAGCATTGTCGCGGTGTTGCTCCATTCCGGCTCCTCGGTCATTGCCATGGCAGGTTGTTGCTCAGACTCATCATATGTTGGGTATTCCTTCACATGGGCATCCTCGTCGTCTTGCCTCAGGATTTCAGGTTCATCTGTGGCATGAATGAGGACTGGTCTGCTCAAGAGTTCATCCATCTTGGCGATACTTGCGTTCGTAGAGGCTGACACTTTCTGAGTGATTGCCAAGAAGGCTTGCAGTGTGTCTTCTAAGGATTTTGACTGCTCTTGAGGATGATGACATTGCCAGGGCAGGTCGGGTTCTGCAGCAAAACTGTTATGGTATAAAAAATTTTGTGGGTTTTGATCGTACCATAAAAAATTTTGCTGCTGCGGCATCGGCATTTGCTGCCCCTGTTGCTGTCGTGGCAGCATGTCTTTACGGTAGTTGCGAGAACTTTCCCACATCAACTCTCGAATGGTTTTTCCTGGCATGGTGATGCCCTTGAACCTGTATTTTCACTTGAGTTTTTTTTTTTGTTAAAAAAATAATAAAAAAATAATAAAAAAAATAAAAATAAAAGAAAAGTGCAGAAGCTAGGGTAAGAGTGTGTTGCCAGTCCCCGGCAACGGCGCCAAAAACTTGTTGCGTGTAAAAGTGTCTATCGCAATTGTAGTGCAAGTGTACACGATGCAAGTAGTAAAGTGATACGAAGTATCGGATATCGTCTCCACAAGGACTGGGCTAACCCTTTCCTTTGCTATCTGCACAAGGGGAAAAAGAATGATTTAAGATTTTGTCACGAGAAATATAAAGTAAACTTAAATAAAAGAGTAGAGAAATCAAGATAGAAAGAATGGGCTGGTATTGAGTTGCTCAGTAGTGCAGGTATTGAATTGCTTAGGATCTCCAGTTCTGTCGTCGCGCCCGTCGCCGACAGCACCTGTCGCGGCGGCTGTCCGTTAGCTGTCGCGGCAGCGAACACTAACTCCGTACTTCAAGCTTGGCAAGAATCCCAGATCTGCCTTGCCCTATCCCTAGGCACAAGTCTGTCGATGATCATGTCTTTGATGATACCTCCCGGCGTGAATCGAAGGCTGAACACCGATGTGTATGAATTCTTCCTTAGCCACTTAACCTCGCCCTATCCCTAGGCACGAGATGGTTCAACTATAAACTAGAGAACGCGCTCTTATCTCTTTCGTATACTTAACTCTCCTGATGCTAAGTAAATGGATAACCTCACAATGCTCTCCCGATGCTCTTGCAAGATATTAAAACCAAGATAAAAGAACTTGAAGTTTATTTTATTGAACTTGAAAAATACTAAAACAAAGCAACCCTTGCAACTACTTTACAAAACAACCCGTAGCCCTAGGGGGAATTTAGAACATGTCGGTGACGGGTGGACGACAGGGGGGTTTAGGTTTCGGTTATGGGTTAATCCGTTCTGCCCTAGGTTTAATCTATGCCCTTATATAAGCTTTGGGCTCAAGTTATCTAAGGTAACAAGGATTACAACTTTAATTAAAAGTAAGATTCTAATAAAGACTAAATCTCTAAAGTCTCCTACTTTCCAGCCGCATCCTTGTTTCTAGGAATTTCTTCTCCTTGAGCTTTGGCTTGACATATCTTTTGGTCCGGGGCTTGGAAAAATATTTGGCTTCCACACGACAGACGAGCAGATTTTTCTCTATCTATCGAGATCCACTTTACTTTTCCTCTTCATAAGTCTGCTGTCACCTTGCTGTCACAACATGTCCATGACAGGTTCGTCTTCTTCGGCTGCTTGTCCAGTTCAGCTCTTCTGCTTATCTGCCCTGCGCCTGCCTTCTCCGTCTTCTATGGCAGATACCTACAAAAACAACCATTTTTAGTAGAATCTGTGTCTTTTAATATATTTGTGATGTTTTGCTGTAAACTGACCTAAATGCAATGAATAATGCTTGAATGCAGCAGAAATATGGGTTAAAAAGGGTGTAAATAATAGAACTTTTAAACACTCATCACACCCCAAACTCAAGTTTTTGCTTGTCCTCAAGCAATTAAGACTTAAAAGAAGAATGAAAATTTTTGTGTTGGCCTTCAAACAGTGAACTGTCCCTTACCCGTCGCTCATTCTCTATGGCGGCAGCAACCTGTCGGAAAGATTAGGATATGTCCGGAATCTCCCTATAGTCCTTGTGCAGTGTGTGCATGCTTGTGAACAGTTATATGCTAAGACTCTCTTAGTTTCACTAGAATAATCAACTCTTTTAACTCGAATTTTTATGCCAAAGTTTATTTTCTTGAAGACACATTTTCATGCTTCTTTTTTCTTTTATTTTCGAGCTAAATTTTTCTAGAGCCAGTTTTGGGCACCTCTAGTTAGCTTCCTAGAGCCGGTTTCGGGCACCTCTAGGTTTTTGAGTTTCTTTTGCTAAACTTCTTTCCTAGAGCCAGTGTTAGGCACCTCTAGGGGCTATTCAAGTACTAAGCATCCTATTCTAGTTTGGCTAAAAGACATCTAAGCAGTATAACAGTCACAAAGGTGTTTAAGTTTTTCAGAACTATAGAAAGGCTCTAAACTTCTCCTTAAACTGTCCTAAAGATGCTGCCACGACAGAGCTGTCATGACAGGTAAGTTTACTTTACAGTTTTAAGCCAACAGTTTTATATTTTCTGATTTTTTTTAGAGAACTTAAATAAATAAAAGACACAACAATTAATAAAAAAATGTACTTAAGACTCCATTAATGATGGAGGGTTGCCACCCCCAAACTCGAGGGTTGCATTGCCCTCAATGCAAAATGACATGAAAAATAAAATAAAGAAAAAGTACATCACAAAATATAAAGGCATGCAACAATAAGAGGTAAAAACTTAAAATTTAGTCGCTGCCTCGCTGCTGCTGCTGACACGGATCTGATGGCGGCGTCTGGGCTGTGGAGGAGGCTGGGCAGGTTCAGGGGCAGGTTGCTCCACGACCTGGATGTCGGAGCTGCTGCCTCTAAGAAAGTGGAAGCAGCATTGCGTCGGGTTTTCCTATAAGATATATTAGTGCAAGGGTTGTGAAAAGTAAATGAAAGCAATTGAAAACTAAAAAGGGAGAACAAGTAAGAAAGACAGAAGTGAGTGAAAATGAAAATGAAACGGGGTTTTATAGTGGTCGAGGTGCTTCCCGTTAATGCTGTAACGGCAGGCGTGAATAACGGGGCGACTGATGAGATTTGGCGTGCCTGACACGTCTGCCACGAATTTATGCGTTTGTTACGCGTCTGTCACACGCTTCTGCGTCTGCCGTGACAGTCTGTTGACAGTCTGTCTTGTCTGTATCTGCGGCGGAAGCTGGAACGACAGGCTTCAATAAATGGGCTCTGTTGGGCTGATGGTTGGATGGTGGGCTTGGGCCACTTCTCCTTTCCTTCTTGACTCCTTTATTTCCTAAAAACTGAAATTAGAAAAACATTATTTGAATAAAATAAACCTAATTTCCTAATAAAAAGTAAATAATAATAAAAATAAATAGAAAGAAAAATTAGGTTAAATTAGGGATGCCAGGTAGGGCATCTCCTAAGGTAACCACTTCCTGCATTCCTGGGGCTTCAGTCCCCTGATAATGCTTGAGGCGTCGTTTCCGGTACTTCTTGAAGTCCATCTGTACCCTCCATCTGGTGATTTTTCTCATGGTGGGGGCTCCTTTCTTTCTCTTCCTTTTGTAGTCCATGAAGTCCTCCCTTCTTGGTAATGTTTCTGAGGGCATGAACATATGATTAGAAAAAATCAAATTGACATTCGACCATAAACTTACCTTGTTTTCGTTGAAAGTTGTTGTGGTTGAATGTAGCCCTTGCTGTCGTGTCTGCTGCTGTGACAGGCAGTTATTTTGACAGCCTGTTGTCAGGTTACTTTGCAGGTCAATGGGACATTGGTAATTGCCATCGCTCTCTATACTAAATTCTGTTGACCACTCGTAAATCTCCATCAGTAGAGACTTTGATGATTCTATGTCCATCGGCTTTGGTTCCTCTAATACCTGCAATGGAATTTGTGAGTTTTCAAAGAATTCAAAAGGTTCGTTTATTACCTGCTCATATTCCATCGGCGAGACATTGTCAGTGGGTAGCTCTTCTAGGTGGTCGTGCGAGTGCCATGACAGGGATGGATGTGTGCAATCTTGGTTAGGCATAATCGAGGTCGTGGGTTGAGAGTTTGCCTCTGATGTGGTTGCTGCTTCAGCATCAGTTGCGGTCGAGGCGGCAGTTGCTGCCAAGGCGGAAGTTGCTGTCGAGGCGATAGTTGCATTCGAGGCGGCAGTTTCTGTCGAGGCGGCAGTTTCTGTCGAGACGGCAGTTTCTGCTTTGACTGGAGTTTCTGCCTCAAAAGTTGTTGCTGCCGTGACATTCTCTTGAATTTCACTCAGCATTGTCGCGGTGTTGCTCCATTCTGGCTCCTCGGTCATTGCCATGGCAGGTTGTTGCTCAGACTCATCATATGTTGGGTATTCCTTCATATGGGCATCCTCGTCGTCTTGCCTCAGGATTTCAGGTTCATCTGTGGCATGAATGAGGACTGGTCTGCTCAAGAGTTCATCCATCTTGGCGATACTTGCGTTCGTAGAGGCTGACACTTTTTGAGTGATTGCCAAGAAGGCTTGCAGTGTGTCTTCTAAGGATTTTGACTGCTCTTGAGGATGATGACATTGCCAGGGCAGGTCGGGTTCTGCAGCAAAACTGTTATGGTATAAAAAATTTTGTGGGTTTTGATCGTACCATAAAAAATTTTGCTGCTGCGGCATCGGCATTTGCTGCCCCTGTTGCTGTCGTGGCAGCATGTCTTTACGGTAGTTGCGAGAACTTTCCCACATCAACTCTCGAATGGTTTTTCCTGGCATGGTGATGCCCTTGAACCTGTATTTTCACCTGAGTTTTTTTTTTGTTAAAAAATAATAAAAAAAATAAAAATAAAAGAAAAGTGCAGAAGCTAGGGTAAGAGTGTGTTGCCAGTCCCCGGCAACGGCGCCAAAAACTTGTTGCGTGTAAAAGTGTCTATCGCAATTGTAGTGCAAGTGTACACGACGCAAGTAGTAAAGTGATACGAAGTATCGGATATCGTCTCCACAGGGACTGGGCTAACCCTTTCCTTTGCTATCTGCACAAGGGGAAAAAGAATGATTTAAGATTTTGTCACGAGAAATATAAAGTAAACTTAAATAAAAGAGTAGAGAAATCAAGATAGAAAGAATGGGCTGGTATTGAGTTGCTCAGTAGTGCAGGTATTGAATTGCTTAGGATCTCCAGTTCTGTCGTCGCGCCCGTCGCCGACAGCACCTGTCGCGGCGGCTGTCCGTTAGCTGTCGCGGCAGCGAACACTAACTCCGTACTTCAAGCTTGGCAAGAATCCCAGATCTGCCTTGCCCTATCCCTAGGCACAAGTCTGTCGATGATCACGTCTTTGATGATACCTCCCGGCGTGAATCGAAGGCTGAACACCGATGTGTATGAATTCTTCCTTAGCCACTTAACCTCGCCCTATCCCTAGGCACGAGATGGTTCAACTATAAACTAGAGAACGCGCTCTTATCTCTTTCGTATACTTAACTCTCCCGATGCTAAGTAAATGGATAACCTCACAATGCTCTCCCGATGCTCTTGCAAGATATTAAAACCAAGATAAAAGAACTTGAAGTTTATTTTACTGAACTTGAAAAATACTAAAACAAAGCAACCCTTGCAACTACTTTACAAAACAACCCGTAGCCCTAGGGGGAATTTAGAACATGTCGGTGACGGATGGACGACAGGGGGGTTTAGGTTTCGGTTATGGGTTAATCCGTTCTGCCCTAGGTTTAATCTATGCCCTTATATAAGCTTTGGGCTCAAGTTATCTAAGGTAACAAAGATTACAACTTTAATTAAAAGTAAGATTCTAATAAAGACTAAATCTCTAAAGTCTCCTACTTTCCAGCCACATCCTTGTTTCTAGGAATTTCTTCTCCTTGAGCTTTGGCTTGACATATCTTTTGGTCCGGGGCTTGGAAAAATATTTGGCTTCCACACGACAGACGAGCAGATTTTTCTCTATCTATCGAGATCCACTTTACTTTTCCTCTTCATAAGTCTGCTGTCACCTTGCTGTCACGACAGGTCCATGACAGGTTCGTCTTCTTCGGCTGCTTGTCCAGTTCAGCTCTTCTGCTTATCTGCCCTGCGCCTGCCTTCTCCGTCTTCTATGGCAGATACCTACAAAAACAGCCACTTTTAGTAGAATCTGTGCCTTTTAATATATTTGTGATGTTTTGCTGTAAACTGACCTAAATGCAATGAATAATGCTTGAATGCAGCAGAAATATGGGTTAAAAAGGGTGTAAATAATAGAACTTTTAAACACTCATCAGAAAGATAGAACCGACGACGAGAATAGATCGAGATATTAGATTGGACCAAGCTACGACTCTGACAAAGAGGCATGATCCAGTGATTAGATTGCGGTCAAGCTACAACTCTGACGAAGAGGCACGATCTTAGGAGTTAGGGGCAATCAAGCTACAACTCTGACGAAGAGGCATGATTTGAAGAGTAGTTCTGTGATCAAGCTACGACGACTCTAACGAAGAGGCATGATCTGAAGAGTAGTTCGACAACCGAGCAACGACTCTGACGAAGAGGCATGGTCTAAATGGAGATTTTGATCCGCTACACCACTGATGATGAGTTAGAATCTAAACATGGAATTTGTAACCTCCTCGACTCAGCCTAGCCGATAGACCGAACTGAACGGATCACACGTGAATTATTGAAGTAAACCGAGAAAGTTTACCTCAATAAACGACCATTTTTTTCTTTTTATCTTGTCTAGATGCAACTTAAGTTCCTATGTGTACGTACACAAGCAGCGGATATAACATCAACACATTTGCCGATTTATTTAAAACCGATTAAGGATTAAGGATCATTTTGTAAAATTGATGAATTACAAGGGTTTTCACCAAATTCAAGTTACCAATCTTTAATTAGATTCATTACATACTTCTCGGTGAAATTTCAGCTCAAAAAGACATCTACAACTCATTCAATTGCATGCAAGGAAAACAGGGACCAAAATGCAAGAGACATAACTCAGGGCAATTCAAATACAGATCCAACGATCAAATGTTTCAGAACAGAGTGCCCCGTATCGGAACGGTCGTTTCAGAACATAGTTGATCTTTTCGGTACGCGGGTGCGTTTCGAAACCCCTCAAGACACGTTTCGGTACGATGGTTCACAGAAACAAAATGTTCCGGAACGAGACTCACCGTTTCGAAACACCAAAGCCATTACAGGCCACTGTTCTAAAACAGGTAAGGGCGTTCCGAAACGCCTAGGCCTGCAACTTTCTAAAAAGCTGGTTTAAAGCACTTTTCGCCCTCCGAAACCATCCCGACACATGCCCTAACATGTATACAACCTAAATACACTTCAATGACCACATATACGAAGCACAAGCATCATCATAGCATCATTCACTCAAGCTATGGAACTAAAGGCATGCTTCCTAGATGTCAAAAGCACCAAAAGGCTAAAAACCAAAGGCAATCATAAAACCAATCCCAAAGACCATTTACAAGACCAAATACACATTATAAACATGCTCAAAACCATAAACCAACAAACTAACAACATTCAAGCATTGGACACCCCATTGCCCTTATTACACTAGTTCAAGTATGCAACATACTTTTATAAAGCGTCTTGGTAAGATTACCTTAAAGATGCTGCCTTCGAAAGTCTAATTATCTGCATTGATGAAACAATTAGAGCATAAGCATACAAGCTTAGTGCGGATTACTCAAAACTAAAATCATCATCAATGCACAAAAATTGTTTTCCGCTCTTTTCAAAACCATCATGCCTTTCTTAACAATCCATGCACTTAAACAAAAATTCCATTGTTTTAAACATCATGCAACATGATCCAATCAAAATCAACAATTAAACAATTGCTACACATTTACCAAGCTTTTCAAGCATAACACCTTTATGCTAACCTTAAACCAAAACATGCATTAGCAACATTATCCACATTATACAAATCCATTATATTGGCTCACAAGTGATAACAACAATCTCAAAACAAAGTATCGGATACACGGATTACCAAGGGTTGTCCCATACCCTTCATCTCCATCGTTGTGACACCCGTGGTGGAGTATTCAGTACAATCACAACCCCTCAACACCACTCATCGGTAGATGTATAATCCAATAACGAGAGACGGGACAAAACACAAGGTTCGTACCCGGGAGCTACCCTAAACCGTTGCAACCTTAAACAATCCTCAATCGTTAGGGTACTTGGATGGAGTATTCGGTACAATCACAACCCCTCAACATCCAAGGCGACTAGTTTATAGTGCACTCAATCCAATAGCCGGCTAACTATATCCGATTTCACTTATAAAACATTTTATTTAACATCACTTGCCAATATAATGTATAACTCATGCATAAGTCACTGTTTTTACAAAGCATTCATGATAAGCCATCAACAAGCATTAAACCATGCTTAAAACCTCAAACATCAACACATGCATACAAGGACCACTTAGCTAGTGCATCCTTAAACCACATGGCATCATCATACATAATTTATATTCTCAAAACATGCTTTAAAACAGTAGATAAATACATTTAAAATCAAGTGCAACCAAAGGCTCGTAACTAGCACAACTGAGGGAGAAATTTCGATTTACTTACTCCCGAACTTAATAAAGCGTTTCAAGCTCTTATTAAGTTCCCAAAACCTTTTCTAAAACGTTTCCACGCTGGAAAACCAAATTCCACTCACCGACTCACGAAACCACACTTGCCGACGCAACTACCGGTCGTTTGGAGCCTCAAAAAACACTTAGTTTGCTTCCGGATTATTATCCCCTTGTTTTCAACACATCAAAATAGAGGTTCAATGCATAAAAATGCATCCAAAACTCCCGCACACACAAGAAATCCTACATCCCTGCTCTAAAGCATCAAAACACCCATCCAAAACAACCGAAAACTCAATCGATTGACCTCAGACCTCAGCCCAGCCATTACCCAACTCATTCAACACATTCTAAGCTTGAATCAACATCCAAAACAACTTAAAACCAACCTTATACCTCCAACAACTCGAATTCCTCAAAAACACCTCAAAAACCCACCCAAAACGCTTCAAAACTAAGGATCTCAAGGATTTCGGGATCTATATGATTAAGAATTCACTTCAACACCAAAAACCTTTCAAAACTCATTTAGAAACAACCTCAAACCAGCAAAATCAATCAACGTCTGAAAATCACATTTTAAACCAAATTTTCATCAAGGTTTCAAGAGTTTAATATTCTAACAAGAAAACCTCAATCAAAATCAGTATTAAAGAGTCAAATATCTTTGGAATTTCATTAAAGAAATTAGATTAGAGGGATAGCACGAAAATTACCTCCGATCCTTGCTTCTCCTCTAATTTGGCAAGATTTG
Source organism: Hibiscus trionum (assembly GCA_030270665.1). Lineage (NCBI taxonomy): Eukaryota > Viridiplantae > Streptophyta > Magnoliopsida > Malvales > Malvaceae > Hibiscus > Hibiscus trionum. Next base: position 15,932,921 of record BSYR01000010.1, read on the forward strand.
CTTGAAAAAACTTGAAGGAAAAGGGAAGAAACCAATAGAGAAAGGATAGAAATCAAGACAAGGTTTGAGAGAAAAGATTTTCTGGAAAATTGAGAGAAAATGATAAGTGTTTGGCCGAAGTGAAAGTGAGAAATGAAAAGCTCGTCAAAAGTTTCATTAACCGATTAACTACCTTCCTTAACTAATTAAGTAAAACATTTAATTATTTTATAAACATTTAAAACACATGCCAAATTAGGGAAAAGGCATATTTGCTAAGTAGCTCCCTAAAGATTCTAAGATTTTGGCTCTTCTTGAAAAACACATTTTTCCAACTTTTAAATCTTTACATTTTGGTCACTACCCAAGATGTACACTTTAGAAACCCCGTTTTGTAAAATTGATTTGGCTAACCTATTAAACATCATTTTAGAGGATTTTAGGAATTTTTATCATATTTTTATCCTATCCCGAACCTCGATCTCCCTAAATCACCTTTTAACGGTTCGAACAACCGACACCGGTTCCACCGGCCCGACCCGACTTGCCAAAACAGCTAAGCCCAAAACCGGGGCGTTACAACTCTCCCCCACTTAGGAAATTTCGTCCTCGAAATTTTATCTAAAGGAAAAAGATACGGGAATTGCCTCAGCATGTCCGCCTTGCTTTCCCACGTGGCCTCCTTAACTCCTCTGTGTCGCCACAACACCTTCACAAGCTCAATCGTCTTGCCACGAAGAACTTTGCTACTCGAATCCAAAATTCTCACTGGTTCCTCATCATAGGACAAATCTGGATTCAACACAATTTCCTCAACTGGCATCACATGCGAAGGATCCGATATATATCTTCGCAACATAGATACACGAAACACATCATGGATCTTTTCCAACTCGGGAGGCAGCCTCAACCGATAAGCCACATGACCAACTCGCTCCACAACCTCATAAGGCCCAAAAACCTCGGACTAAGCTTTCCCTTATGTCCAAACCTCATCACCTTCTTCCAAGGCGATACCTTAAGGAACACGCGATCTCTTACCGTGAACTAAACCTCTTTACGTTTTAAATCCGCGTAAGACTTCTGATGATCCGATACTGCCTTCAATCGCTCGCATATGAGCTTCACCTTCTCTGTTGTTCCCTTGAGCATATCCGGAAAGGAAAGTAACTTTTGCCCTGCCTCGGACCAACAAAGAGGCGTTCTGCACTTTCTCTCATACAAGGCCTCATACGGTGCCATTTGAATACTTGCCTGAAAGCTGTTATTATAGGAAAACTCAACCAGCGGTAGATGCTTCTCCCAAGAGCCTTGGAAATCAATCACATAGCATCGCAACATATCCTCAAGCACATGGATAACTCGTTCCGATTGCCCATCTGACTGAGGATGATATGAAGTGCTGAAATTCAACCGCGTACCCAATGACACTATAGACTTGGGCACACTATGCAACCACACAATTTCAGCAATATACAACTCTGCCAACTTATCTTACGTATACGTAGTATGCACAACCAAGAAATGTGCACACTTTGTAAGACGATCCACAATCACCCATACAAAGTTCTTCTTCGAAGGTGTCAAAGGCAACCCAGTTACGAAATCCATCGTGATCCTTTCCCATTTCCACTCTGGTATCCTCAAAGGCTGTAACAAACCGAAAGGAAACTGATGCTCAACCTTCACCCGTTGGCAAACCATACACTTGCTAACAAAATCGGCCACGTCCTTTTTCAAACCCACACAATAGTACTCATCCTTCAAGCCTCGATACATTTTAGTATTACCAGGATGCATAGCAAAAGGACTGCTATGAGCCTCAGTCAAAATAGTGCGCCTCAACTCAACATCTTCCAGCACCCTTACCTAACTTTTGAAACATAGAACCCCATAATCATTAAAGAAGAAATCTGTAGCGTTACCATCAACTATGTCCTGAACACGAGGCACCAACGAATCATCCAACAACTGCTTTTCCTTAATCAACTGAATCAAGGAAGGTTTCACCCGCAACTCGGCAATCAAGCCACCATCACGCGATATACTCAAACGAGCAAACATAGCTCTCAGCTCAATAGCCATTTTCCTACTCAAAGCATCGACCACAACATTGGCCTTTTCAGGATGATACTCAATGGTCAGATCGTAATCCTTAAGCAATTCCAACCATATTCGTTGACTAAGATTCAACTCCTTCTGAGACATAAGGTACTTCAAACTCTTATGGTCGGTATAAACCACACACCTTTCACCATAAAGGTAATGTCTCCAAATCTTCAGGGAAAACACCACCGCTGCGAGCTCTAGATCATGCGTAGGATAGTTGCGCTCGTGCACCTTCAACTGTTTGGAAGCATAAGCCACCACCTTCCCACCTTGCATCAGTACGCAACCCAAACTAACCTATGATGCATCACTATAGACCACAAACTCCTTACCCGACTCTAGTTGAATCAAGACAGGAGCTTGCGCCAAAGCTTCCTTCAACTTTTCAAAAGCTTGATGCCTAACATCCGTCCACTCGAAGCGAACAATCTTTTGCAACAACTTAGTCAAAGAAGCAGCAATCTTAGAAAAACCTTCAACAAACCATCGGTAGTAACCAGCCAACCCAAGGAAACTACGCATTTCAGTCACTGACTTAGGCGTCTTCCAACTCATCACCGCCTTAACCTTGTGTGGATCAACCCAGATACCTTCGGCTAACACCAGATGTCCAAGAAAAACCACTTCTTTGAGCCAAAACTCACACTTGCTCAACTTAGGATAAAGTTGATTCTTCAATAGCACTTGCAACACAATTCGAAGTGCCTATCATGATCCTTCTCGGTACGCGAGTACACAAGAATATCATCGATAAACACTACAACAAACTGATCCAGAAACTCATGAAAAACCCTATTCATCATGTCCATGAAAGCAGCCGGTGCATTTGATAAACCAAACGGCATCACCAAGAACTTATAATGGCCATACCTCGTCCGAAAAGCTATCTTAGATACATCCACATCCTTAACCTTAAGCTGATAGTACCCAGACCTCAAGTCTATCTTTGAAAACACTGAATCACTATGACACTGATCGAACAAGTCATCGATCCTTGGCAAAGGATACTTGTTCTTAATCGTTAACTTGTTCAGTTGTCAATAATTAATGCATATACGCATGGTACCATCCTTTTTCTTCACAAACAAAACCGGCGCACCCCAAGGTGAAATACTCGGCCTTATAAACCCTCGGTCAAGCAACTTCTAAAGTTCCACCTTCAACTCCCTCAACTCCATAGGTTCCATGCGATAAGGAGCAATAGACACCAGAGTCGTATTCTCATACAAATCTATACCAAACTCAACCTCCCGGTTGGGTGGCAACCCTGGCATCTCTTACGGAAAGATACCTGGAAACTCACATATAGTTCGTATGTCTTGCACACGCATTTCCTTTATTCCAGGATTCATCACATACGCCAAGAAAGCTTTGCATCCCGACTCCAACATCTGACAGGCTTCAAGAGTCGAAATTGCGTTAGATAAGAACTTCACGTTCTCACCCATGATTACTACCTCGTAGTCATCTACAAGCTTCAGGGTAACACGCTTAACATCAAAATCTACCACAGCTCGGTGCTCATCCAACCAGTCCATCCCAATAATCACATCAAATCCATAAAAAGGTAGTTCCATCAAATCAACAGAGAATACATGACCTTGAACAGACAAAGGGCATCTCCTATACAATTTCTTCGTAACCACAGTCTCACCAAAAGAACTTGTTACTTGCATTCCTACATCTAGCATCTCAACAGGAATATCAAGCAAATGTGCATGCTCACTCAAAATGTATAAATGCGTAGATCCATAATCAATCAAGGCTAACAATGATAGGTATTGCAAGGTGAAGGTACCTGCAATCACATCGGTGTCATTGCATCCCTTGCGATGTGCATACACCCTCGCAGGACCACCTCCTTCTGACTAAACAAAAACCACATGCGCCACACCTCTCTGACCATCCTCTATCCTCTAAGACTTACCACGGTCGCGTTCACGACCTCTCTTCTGAGTAACAACTGGTACACGACCCTGACCACCTCTCGCTAACAGGGGACACTCTCACCTCATATGGTCAGCGGATCCACAGTACCAACATGAGTTAGCTCCAGCCGCAGGAGCTTGCACCTCACGAGCTGCACGAGAGCAATCCCTCCTCAAGTGCTCCCGTAAACCACACGTCCAACATGTACTCTACACAAACCTCTGCATGCCGTACTGAGTCGGTGCACCTCGTCCAAAGTTACCATGCCTAGCCGCAGGCTGATATCTACGATCCCAGTTCCTCTTGCTCTGCCCACCACTCGGGCCAGCATCAGCAGCTCTCTTGCCCAAACCAGAAACACCCCCACGTGAGGTCAGGCCCAAGCTCTACTCTATATCTTTGGCTCGAGTCACGAGAACATCAAAGTTCGTATAATCAATGTCTAGCATATACGTCTTCACACCTTGCACCAGGCCATACCAAAAATGATCATATCGATGCCTATCACTCGACATCAGCTCTAGAGCATACTGGCTTAGCCGTACGAACTGGACCTCATACTCAGCTACAGTCATACTCTCCTGAACTAGAGACATAAATTCTCTCTTCTTATCATCCAAGTACCTAACTCCAAGGTACTTTCTCTTGAAAGCAGACCAGAAGAACATCCAATCAACCTCTTCTGGCTCCAATGCTGCAGTCGCAGTCATCCACCATGCATATGCATCACCATACAACAACGATACTGCGCAGCCCAACTTCCGTGCATCATTGCACACCATCTGATCCAATATTCGGATCGTACTGGCCAGCCATGCCTTAGACGCCTCAGGAGATAATCCGCGAAACTCTACTCCTCCCAAACTCCTCAATCGCACCAATGGCAATCCCACCTACCCAGCAGCAGGAGCCTGTACATGCACTCCAGCAACATTAGCTCGGAATGCCTCAGTCATCGCATGCACCAAAGGCGTCAAATCTCCCAACACCGGACCAGCATGTCCGTGTTGGCCCTGCTCATCACCCCAAGGTGGTTCTGGCGGAGGGGGGCGTAGATTTCCACCAGGTGGAATTTCATTCTTCTGGCCTCGCTGCCCCTCAACAGGAGCTATCACTCCATAACGTAACTCACGCCTCGGTCCCATTGAGCTAGTTAACATTTAAACATGTACATAAAACAAACAAATGATCAGGCCAACTCTTAACAAGGATCCCAAGACTTTCAAAACCAATTTAAAACATTTCACTAGGTAATAAGGCAATAGGCGTTCCAATTTCCCCCCAACATAGCATAAAGCATACACCATGCATACATCAACCATCATATGACATCATGCATCAAGATTCAGCCCCATCATCATCGTGGAACAATTCAAATACACATTAACTCATTAATTACAACATCACTATCACACAGTCAATCATAAGCATGCTTAAACATTCACCAAACAAAGAAAATATCATCAAAACACATATCCACAACGCAAATCACTTACCAACAACTTACCATCATCCCAACCTTTCGAAACCTAACTCTGATACCGCCAAATGTAACCCCCTCGACCCGGCCTGCCCGATAGACCAAACTGAACAGATCACACTAAGAATATTGAAGTAAACCGAGAAAGTTTACCTCAATAAACGACCCTTTTTTTCTTTTTATCTTGTCTAGATGCAACTTAGGTTCCTATGTGTATGTACACAAGCATCGAATATAACCTCAACACATTTTCCGATTTAAAATGATTAAGTATTAAGGACCATTTTGTAAAATTGATAAATTACAAGGGCTTTCACCAAATTCAAGTTACCAATTTTTAATTAGATTCATTACATACTTCTCGGTGAAATTTAAGCTCAAAAAGACATCTACAACTCTTTCAATTGCATGTAAGGAAAACAAGGACCAAAATGCAAGAGACAGAACTCAGGGCAATTCAAATACAGATCCAATAGTCAAGTATTTCGAAACAGAGTGCTTTGTATCGGAACTGCCGTTTCGAAACATAGTTGACCGTTTCGATACGTGGGTGCATTTCAAAACCCCTCAAGACACGTTTCGGTACAATGGTTCAGAGAGGCAAAATGTTCCGGAACGAGCCTCACCGTTCCGAAACACCAAAGCCATTACAGGCCACTGTTCTAAAACATGTAAGGGAGTTCCGAAACGCCTGGGCCTGCAACTTTCCAAAAAGCTGGTTTAAAGCACTTTTCGCCCTCCAAAACCATCCTGACACATCAATGACCACAAAATACGAAGCACAAGCATCATCATAGCATCATTCACTCAAGCTATGGAACTAAAGGCATGCTTCCTAGATGTCAAAAGCACCAAAAGTCTAAAAACCAAAGGCAAGCATAAAACCAATCCCAAAAGCCATTTACAAGACAAAATACGCATTATAAACTTGCTCTAAACCAAAAACCAACAAACTAACAACATTCAAGCATTGGACACCCCCATTGCCCTTATCACACTAGTTTAAGTATGCAACATACTTTTATAAAACGTCTTGGTAAGATTCCCTTGAAGATGCTACCTCCAAAAGTCTAATTATCTGCATTGATGAAACAAAGAGAGCATACACATACAAGCTTAATGAGGATTGCTCAAAACTACAAACATCATCAATGCACAAAAACCGTTTTCCACTCTTTTCAAAACCATCATGCCTTTCATAACAAACCATGTACCTAAACAACAATTCCATTGTTTTAAACATCTTGCAACATGATCCAATCAAAATCAACAATTAAACAATTGCTACACATTTACCAAGCTTTTCAAGCATAACACCTTTATGCTAAGCTTAAACCAAAACATGCATCTTTCAAACTATGCATCAGCAACATTATCCACATTTTACAAACCCATTATATTGTCTCACAATTGATAACAACAATCTCATAACAAAATATCGGACACACGGATTACCAAGGGTTGTCCCACACCCTTCATACACTCTACCGACATCTCAAGGTTCATACACGAGAGCGACCCTCCATCGTTGTGACACTCGTGGTGGAGTATTCGGTATAATCATAACCCTTCAACACCACTCATCGGTAGATGTATAATCCACTAACGAGAGACGTGACAAAACACAAGGTTCGCACCTGGGAGCTACCCTCAACCGTTGCAACCTTAAACAATCCTCAATCGTTAGGGTACTTGGATGGAGTATTCGATACAATCACAACCCCTCAACATCCAAGGCGACGTGTTTATAGAGCACTCAATCCTATAGCCGGCTAACTATATCTGATTCCACTTATAAAACATTTTATTCAACATCACTTGCCAATATAATCCATAACTCATGCATAACTCACTGTTTTTACAAAGCATTCATGATAAGCCATCAACAAGCATTAAACCATGCTTAAAACCTCATGCATCAACACATACATACAAGGACCACTTACCTAGTGCATGCTTAAACCACATGGCATCATCATACACAATTTATATTCTCAAAACATGCTTTAAAACAGTAGATAAATGTATTTAAAACCAAGTGCAACCAAAGGCTCAAAACTAGCACAACCGAATGAGAAATTTCGATTTACTTACTTCCGAAATTAATAAGCATTTCAAGCTCTTATTAAGTTCCCAAAATCTTTTCTAAAAGGTTTTGGGAACTTAATAAGAGCTTGAAACACATTATTAAGTTCGGAAGTAAGTAATTCGAAATTTCTCCCTCGGTTGTGCTAGTTATGAGCCTTTGGTTGCACTTGATTTTAAATGCATTTACATAATGTTTTAAAGCTTGTTTTGAGAATATAAATTGTGTATGATGATGCCATGTGGTTTAAGGATGCACTAGATAAGTGGTCCTTGTATGCATGTGTTGAGGCATGAGGTTTTAAGCATGGTTTAATGCTTGTTGAAGGATTATCATGAATGCTTTGTAAAAACAATGAGTTATGCACGAGTTATGGGTTATATTGGCGAGTGATGTTGAATAAAATGTTTTATAAGTGAAATCGGATATAGTTAGCCAGCCATAGGATTGGGTGCACTATAAACAAGTCGCCTTGGATGTTGAGGGGTTGTGATTGTACCGAATACTCCATCTAAGTACCCTAACGATTGAGGATTGTTTAAGGTTGCAACGGTTGAGGGTAGCTCCTAGGTGCGAACCTTGTGTTTTGTCCCGTCTCTCGTTAGTGGATTATACATCCACTGATGACTGGTTTTGAGGGGTTGTGATTGTACCGAATACTCCAACATGGGTGTCACAACGATGGAGGGTTGCTCTCGTGTGTGAGCCTTTTAATGCCGGTAGAGTGTATGAAGGTATGGGACAATCCTTGGTAATCCATGTTTCCGATATATGTTTTTGAAATTGTTGTTTATCCCTTGTGAGCCAATATAATGAAATGAATGATAGAGGAAAAATGGTGTTAATGCATATTTTGGAAGATGCATGTTTTGGTTTAAGTTTAGCATAATGGTGTTTATGCTTGGAAAGCTTGGAAAATGAGTAACCATAGTTTATTTTCTGAATTCATATGAATCCTATTGCATGATGCTTAATCATTGAGATTCATGAAAAAGTGCATGTTTTGTCAAGAAAGGCATAATGGTTTCGGAAGAATGAAAAATGGTTTTGAGTATTGATGATGTATGTGGTTTCGAGCAATCCTCTCTAAGCTTGTATGCTTATGCTCTCTTTGTTCATCAATGCAGATAATTAGGCTTTTGGAGACAACGTCTTCGAGGGATCCCACCAAGACATTTTACTAAAAGTATGTCGTGCTTTTTGAACTAGTGTAATAAGGGCAATGGGGGTGTCAAATGCTTTGAATGTTGTTAGTTTGGTATTTTCTGGTTTCGTGAAAGTTTGAGAAGCATATTTGGTTTTGTAGTTGATCTTTGAGTTTGGTTTTATGCTTGCATATGAATTTTAGCCTTTTAGTGCTTTTAACACCTAGGAAGCATGCCTATAGGTCCGTAGCTTGCGAGAATGATGTTGTTCGTGCCTTGTATATGTGGTCATTAATGTGTATTTAAGTTGTATGTATGTTAGGGCATGTGTCGAGATGATTCCGGAGGATAAAAACTGATTAAAACCAGTTTTTTGGAAAGTTGCAGGCCCATGCGTTTCGGAACGCCCTTACCTGTTTCGGGACAGTGGCCTGTAATGGCATTGGTGTTTTGGAACGGTGAGGCTCGTTCCGAAACATTTTGCCTATGTGAACCATCGTACCGAAATGTGTCTCTAGGAATTTGAAACGAACACGCGTATCAAAATGGTCAGCCCTGTTTCGAAATGGCCGTTTCGATACGAGGCATTCTGTTCCGAAACACTTGACCGTTGGACCTGTGTTTGAATTGTTCTGAGTTATGTTTCTTGCATTCTGCTCCATGCTTTGCTTGCATGCAATTGAATGGGTTGTAAATGTCTTTTTGAGCTGAAATTTCACCGGGAAGTATGTAATGAATCTAATTGAAGATTGGTAACTTGAATTTGGTGAAAGCCTTTGTAAATTATCAAATTTACAAAATGGTCCTTAATCCTTAATTGGTTCTCATTAATTGGGAATTGTGTTGATGTCTTATCTACTGCTTGTGTACGAACACCTAGGAACCTAAGTTGTATCTAGACAAGTTTAAAAGAAAAGAAAGGGTCGTTTATTGAGGTGAACCTTTCTGATTTACTTCAATATTCCCCGTGTTATCTGTCGGTTCGGTCTTTCAGCCAGGCCGGGTTTAGGGGGTTACATTCTCCCACTTCGATTGCGATGGATCAATAGGTTGTAACAATCCAGTAGAAACACAATGTTATGCTTTAACACGTTAGCACGTGAGACACTTAGATATGTAATCGACTATGGCATGCTTCATACCCGACCACCAATAGGGTTCACGAAGGTCCTTATACATATTCATGGAGCCGAGGTGAACATAAAAAGAACTTGAATGAGCTTCAGAGAGAATGTCAATGCGAAGAGATTCATCATTTGGTATACAGATTCGGTCACAAAAATACAAGAGCCCTTCAGAATTAATTCTAAAGTCGGGATTTTCTGATAACTTAGAGATAATAGATTGGAGTTTGGAATCTTGCTCTTACAAAATTTGATTTGTGAAATGATGGTAGACTGAACATGAAGTTCAGCTACAAGACAATGATGCTTCCGAAGTCGAAAGTAAGAATTAATTGCCCGAGGGGCTACAAGGAAATGATATTGCAACGAGTCAATGTACCATACAATACATACAACTCTAAGTTCATTGTCAATACTTACTAGGCGAAGGTTTGCGGCTGAGTGCATCAGCTACAACGTTGGCGTTGCCCAGATGGTAATCGATGACAATGTCGTAATCTGTAAGAAGTTCCATCTATCTTTATTGTCAAAGATTTAATTCCTTTTGGGTCAGCAGGTACTTAAGGCTTTTATGGTCGGTGAAGAGATAACATTTTTTTCGTAAAGATAATGTCTCCAGATTTTCAATGCAAAGACAACTGCAATCAACTCAAGGTCTTGAGTAGGATAATTCATCTCGTACAGATTAAGTTGTCTCGAAGCATAAGCGATGACTTTGCCTTCTTGCATCAATACACATCCTAATCCGAGATACGATGCATCACTATAAACTGTGTAGTCTTTTCCAGACTCGGGTTGGGTCAGGACTGGTGCATGGGTCAAGACTTGTTTCAACTGATCGAAACTTCATTGTTGACCCTCAGTCCAAATAAAAGGAGATTCCTTCCTTAATAGCTTAGTCAAAGGAGCGGCTTTCATAGAGAATCCTTTTACGAATCTTCTATAATAGCCAGCAAGCCCAAGGAAGCTTCTAACTTCACCAATATTCTTCGGTGGATGCCAATCTACGATAGCTTGAGTTTTCCTCAGGTCCACCTGACTACCCGAAGCCGATACAATATGTCCAAGGAATACAACTTCGGTGAGCCAAAACTCACACTTAGAGAATTTTGTGTATAGCTGCTTCTCTCGTAAGGTTTGAAGCACGATGCGAAGATGATCTCGGTGCTCTACAACATTCTTGGAATAGATTATTATGTCATATATGAACACCACTACGAATTTATCCAGATAGGGTCTAAAGACCCGATTCATCAAATCTATAAAAGTTGTTGGTTCATTGGTTAACCCAAAGGGCACCACCAAGAATTCGTAGTGCCCATATCTCGTACGGAAAACAATCTTTGATACATCATATTCTTTAACTCTCATTTGATAGTAGCATGACCTCATATCAATCTTGGAAAACACATAGGCATCCTTTAGTTGATCAAACAGATCATCTATTTTGGGCAATGGATACTTGTTCTTGATGGTCACTTTGTTTAACTATCGGTAATCAATACATGTAACCCCCTTAGCCCGACCTAGACGCTTGACTCGAACTACGAAGATTACACGAGAAAAACCAAAGTCAACCGAAAAGTCAAATTTGATTAACGACCCTTTTTTATTTTAATCTTGTCTAGATGCACATTAAGCCTATGTGAATACTCACGAATCATGGAAGAGAAAGGCACAGCGATCAGAAATCATTTAGGGACTCAATTGCACAAATTACGCAATTACGCGTTTAGGGACCAAAATGTAATTTTTGGAAATTAGAAGGACTTAGCTGATTTTAGGTTTACCAATTTGAAATTAATCATGTTACATGCTTCTCTGTCAAGTTTCAGCTTAAAAAGACATCCCAAACTCAAGCAATTGCATCCACAACATTCGGGACTAAAATGTAAAGCATGGAAACTTAAAACAATTTAAAACAGCATCCAATGGTCAACTGTATCGGAACGCCCACCCTTCGTACCGAAACGCCCGTATCGAAACGGTGTTGACCGTTTCGGTACTCGGGTATGTTTCGAGACCAGTATCGAAACATGCTTCACCAGCAGCCAAACTGTTTCGAAACAACTTCATCCGTTCCGAACCACCATGGCCATTACAGGCCCTCGTTTCGGAACAAGTGAGGGTGTTTCGATACACCTTGCCCAGTGACAGCAGAAATTGCTGGTTTTTGACATTTCAAGCCATTCAAACACCCTTCAATGAGCATCAAAACATACCAGCAACTCATTTAGCCACTAAGGAACATATTTAAGACCCCTAAACTAGGGCATGGCATCAAACGCAAAAGCACACAATCTAAAGGCCTGCTCCCTAGTCTCAAAACCAATATAAGCAACCAAACCTCATACCAAACACTTAGGACCATTTACAACCCTTAAATGCCATCACAAACATGCCACAAACTTAGGGAGTTCAAACACATCTCCTAAATACAACCTTGGTTTCCCCATTGCCATATATCAAGACTAAAGTGTATAAAAACATCACCATACATGAGCTTTGTACTTCCTTGGATGTTCTTAACCTTCTCGCTGCCCAAAAACACCTCAATTGTCTGCATTATTGGTAAAAGAGAGCGTAAGCACAATTGCTTAGTGAGGCATGCTCTAAAGAAAACCAACACAATAATGCATTATTCAAAACACTTTCTCAAAAGCCTTTTTCTACAACATGCTCATTCATCTCATGCTTGAAAACCATTCAAAGCAACTTCTCATTGAAAGCACATGTACCTCAATTCTATCTCATGCATTTAAACCAATGCAAATCTCATGGCAAAGCCATACTCATGCTTGTAAAACCAAAGCATTTCATATACAAATCTCATATGCATTTCTCATAGCATAAATCATCACATCAAAGGTACATGTGAATCAAAAACATTTTCATATATTATATTGACATTTCACATCTCATTATTACTCAGATATGCGGACAACATTCTCTAACCACTAGACGCTTCTGGTGGAATCTCACATCACCGTACTCACTTGTCTAGTAACATAACTTCCGGTGGAATCTCACATCACCGTACTCACATGGCGGAATTTCTCTTCGCCTCAAAGCTTGAGTATTTCACCAAGTCCTACCCGATGGAATGCCCATCATCGGTTCTCTTCATTTGGATTAAACCAAAGAGCACGTAAGAATTTTTAGTTTATAGTGCACTCTCATCCTATTGATCGATCAATTATATCCGGTAAGTATCTCAACATCTATGCCAATATATTATGTCAAAACATCATCTCACCTACTGTTTTTCATGCGACATTTCCAAATCATTCTCATCTCATTTCAAAACCATAACATTTTCCATGCTTTAAAACAAAAGCTCAAATCTCAACTATGCAACATGTTATTTCATGAAATCATTTCAAGCATCATCTCATGCTACAAATCATGCATAAAAATAGTAGGAATTTATCTACCTCAAACCATGAGCATGTAAAAGCATTTTAGGGCAACCACCACATTTAAGAGAGCAATCTAGCCAATACTTACTTCCGGACTTAGAAAGGTATTTCAAACCTTTCCTAAATCCCCAAACATTGTTTCATGTCCCTCAAGGACTTCTAAACCATTCACACTCACCGATTACGTTTCGCTTGCTCGCCGAAACGCTATCTAGGCTCCCGGATCAACACCAAAGGCGTCCGAAGATGTTTCCCCTATTTATAACACATAAGAGCAGAGGATTAATGCATCATCATGCATTGAAATCATCAGCCACACTCCTAAACTCGCTGCTCTAATCACAAACCACATTTCGGCTACCAAACACAACCGAAATCATCTCCAAACTCTTGCAAAACAAAGCCCAGCCAAGATCTACTACTTCTAATCATTTCTAAACATCAATCAACATAAAAAATCGCCACAAACTCGTCCTTATACCTCCAGCTATGACAAGACACCAAAACCACCCCAAAAACCATCATTCTAGCATGCAAAACTTAGGAACCCAAGCCTATTCGGGATTTGTTTGATAAAACATCATTTATAACATCAATTAACATCTAAAATACAATAGAAAACAACCTCAAAACAGAGCCTAACCATCAACCACGAAAATCATCAAGATCTCTCCAAAAACCTTGAGTTTTAAGACAATTTCTTGTTTCTAACATTAAAGCAACTCAAAAATCATTAACAAAGGATCGATAACTTGGGAATTTCAGTAAAGAACTGATCATTAGTGGAGAAGGACGGAGTTTACCTCTAATGGCTGATTTCTCCTTGAATTGGGCAAGTTTTCTTGAAATTCCAATGTTAAAACAAAAGGCTTTGATGAGGAAAAGATTAGGAATCAAAAGGAGATTGAAATGTCATCAAAAGGAATGAAAATCAAAGGTTAATTGCTGGAGGAAATGTGTTTGGCTGAAAAGAAATTGAGAGAAAATGAAATGAGAGAAAATTGATGAAAGGTAGTTATGAAAAGTCACAGGTAGTTTCCTTTTAATTAATCTTTATTTTCCTTTAATTAAAACATTAATAAAATAACCAAAATTAAGAAGAAATCTGATTAAAAATATTTTGGTAGAATTAGCTCCTTAAAGATTCCAAGTTTCAACCCTTTACAAAACAGTCACTATTTAACTTTGTAAAAACTATGATTTGGTCACTACACCAAAATGTAGTAGTTCCAAACCTTATTTTGTAAAATTGATTTCACCATAATCATTCATATATTAAATGAGGATTTTTAGATATTTTTTTTCATATTTTTAAAGCATCCATAACTAGGTGTTCCCTAAACCTTCCTTTAAGATTCGAACCGTTCCCGACCGGTCCGATTCGAACTCTAAAACATCTAGACCCAAATTTGGGGTGTTACTATACATAATCGCATGGATCCATCTTTCTTCCTTACAAAGAGAACCAGAGCTCCCCAAGGCGAAGAGCTCGGTTGAATAAAGCCTTTACATAAAAATTCTTGAACTTTAGCCTTCAACTCTTTTAATTCAAAGCATGCCATTCGATATGGTGCAATGGAAACTGGAGCAGTCTCAGGTTGCACCTCAATGCCAAACTCCACTTCACAGGTTGGGGGTACTCCCAGAAATTCATCAGGAAAGACATCAGGGAATTCACATACAGTGTCAATGTCCCGTAAATGTGATTCGTCTTCGGCTTCTAACGTCAAAGCACATAATAAAGGATTCACCGCGTTCATCAAAACAATGCTTTCTTTGCCAAGACCCCAAAGATACAACTTCCTCTTACAACAATCTACCCAGGCTTGATGCTCACTAAGCCAATCTAAACCTAGGATACCATCAAACTGGTGGATCGGTAAAGCCAACAAATTGGCCGGGAAAGGAATCCCTTGGATCAATAAAGGGCGGATCTTGCATACTACCCTTACGGTGACACAATATCCTAAAGGATTGGTTAAA
Organism: Hibiscus trionum; assembly: GCA_030270665.1. Lineage (NCBI taxonomy): Eukaryota > Viridiplantae > Streptophyta > Magnoliopsida > Malvales > Malvaceae > Hibiscus > Hibiscus trionum. The sequence goes on from BSYR01000010.1 coordinate 15,948,175, forward strand.
GAGATTCTCGATGCTATTGGATAACAAGACATGCCATATTTCTTTACTATTACGGTGCTTATAAAAGAGTGATTAGAACCGTGATCAATCAATGCATATAAAGGATGCGAATGTAACTCAATGGTACCTGCAATGACATTAAGCTCGTCCTCATCTTCTCTACTCCTCACATGATACATATGGGCAAAGGCTTTAGTGTCTTGCTTATTAAAGGGTATCCCCGAACCACTTGCTCTTCCAAAATTTCTTGATGATCCATACTTTGATCCCTTACCTCGAAAGGATTTAGCATGAGAGGCACCAGTAGTAGGAGTAACTGTAGACTTGGTTGCATTTAGGGGACAATCATGGATAAAGTGACCTTGCTCACTACAGTAATAACAAGCTCCAGTCTGATTACATCATTGACTCGATGGATGCTTATTTTGGCAGTAATTGCAAACTGTTTGTTGGTTGCTCCAATTTGAACCTCCGGTGCTATCAATAGATGATGCCTTAGCAAAAGATTGAGTCGTAGATTGAGGCCTATCAATATTTCCAGAACGGGAGGGTTGCTGTAGATTGTCCACGAGTTCTATATTTTGTACACATCCATGCCCTTATTATTGCTATTCTTAAGCTCATTTAAGCATATTTAGGTGCATGTCATGCATAATAACAATATTTTCTCTTTTTCCATACTTCCATTGAATATTTTATGTTTGGTTAAGAAAAGATATTGTTTTAGTTTAGTTTTTATTTTCAAGTGTTGTAGCTGTGTAGAGTTGTAGAGGATAGGAGAGGGTAGGAAAGCTAGGAAAAATAGGAGTTGTAACTGAAGCAGTTCCAGATGCCGCCAAGGACGCCGCCAAAGCAGCATTGTCGTAAAGTGCCGCCTAGGTAGGAGTTACACCGACTTAGTCAAGATGGGTTGCGATTGAAAGATGACAATTCATTGAGCCTAATGAGCCAGTCTTGCAATTTTCTAAAGCTTGTAGCGGCCGGTAGAGCTGATCAAAGATTGATAAGTAAGAGTACTTATCCTAACTTGCGGGAGAAGGCAACGTCCAAAGAGTCCACATTCAAGTTAAAAAGGAGTCAACATTTAATTTAAAGTTACTTTAAGGACTGCTACTCCAAGGAGGACTCAAACTTAGGCCATGAGCCCTATATATACCCAATGTATGTGAGGGTATATGGCCATGATATGGATGCGTAGGCTTATGCTTAGATGCACGAATAGATGGAGAGGTAGCTAGATAGATGGGAGGTGTTAGAGGTCGCGGCCCAACACCCTTAGGGTTTAGGTTTTTACATGTAAAGTAGTTGTGAGAAATGATTGTAATAGTTAAAGTATGTTTTCAATAAAATATTTCCAAGTTTGCTTAAGTCAAGATCTTCACTTCTTCAATTAGTTCCAAAAGTCCAGTTGAAGAAATCCATTTGTCGGGCACGAAAGTGTAAGGCTCATCATGTCGAGGTGTTGACTAATTCGGCTTAGACATAAGTTTGAGTTTAAGCGACTAAAAGGAGCAACCAAATGTCGACTGCCTGTGTTAGGTTTACGCTGAGATTGCTAGGTATTGCCTATATCACGTGGTGACAGAATCCTTGCCTAGACATAGGAATGATCACTTAAGAATTGCTCTGCCGAACTTGGAATATCTGCCAGACTTGCCGCCAGGACTTACTTCCGTTCCACCTGCCGAGACAACGAAAGTTGCAGGGGCAGTGAACCGCTGCGGCCGTGTGATGGTCGTAGCTGCTGCCCGCCATTACCCGCCGAGGCAGCAAATCATGGCAGTGTAAAACACTATTAGGCTTTACAACGCAGTCTACACGCTACTGCGCTACGATTGCCTTACCTAATCTATCGACCAAATCTCTCTCTATCATCCCTATCATCACTATCTTTATTTTATTTATGTTTTTATTTTTCCACATTGTGAGATTTAATGGTGCATTTACTGAATCCTTGTGCAGGAAACCATTCATAGAAGTTGCTCTAATCCCTGTGGGAGACGATATCTTTTATACTATAACTTGACAAGAGTGTGCACTTGCGCTTATAAATAGAGAACACCCAAACGCTCTACAAGTTTTTGGCGCCGTTACCGGGGATTGGTAACAACAACTGCGTTTGAATTTCTGCACTTCTACCTTAGTTTTTGCACATTAAATTTCTGTTTATATTATATATATATTAAAAATATTATTATGCCTCTTTGTTTTCTTTGGTGTATGTCCCGCCAGGGTGACAAAGATGGCAGCCAACATCCACCTGAGCAGGGGAAGGACATGCCTAGACAAAAAGCTAAAAGCAGAGCCCTCAGGAAGTGGTTATGTTTGGGAAAAATGCAACCCAACATAACCTAATTTTTATTTTTTTATGCATTAGAAGTAGATTTAACTTTCAGTTATTTTTATTTAATTTATATTTCAGGTCAGGAATGAAGACAAGACCAAGAAGGATGAAAGAATAAAGGAGAAGCCCAATCCAGCGGCCAAGGCAGCCCAAGGTAGAGAATAACGGCTAGCCGCAAAGGCTATATTTGCAACAGCTAGCAGAACGGATATCAGTGTAACGACTAGAAGCGCGGAAATCGCGCTGCAATCATTGCCGCCCGTTGGCAGCGTGCCCGCCAAGGCAACAGAGAGAAGCGACTATATAAAGCCAACTATTCTCCTTTTGTTCTTCACTTTGCTCTCTCCTTTACTATCAATTCGTCTTTTCAATATTTTCCTTCAAGATTTCACTTGCTTTACCATCTTGCAATTTATTTTTCTTTCTTTAGGAAAACACAACCGATCTCACAGTTATGGCTACATCAAAACAAACCGCCTCCACCTCCAAGGCAACCTTTCAAAGGTTCTTAAACCCTGCTGTTGTGGCAACCTACAAGAAGTACTTCACTGAGCGGCAACTCTGGGAAGAAACAGGGTTCCAATACACTAGGCCAGATAGGGATTTTAGCCTCGAACCCACCATATTCGAAAGGATTCACAACTTGGGTTGGGATATTTTCTCACGACAGTCAGAAGGAATAAACATCAATCAGGTGCGAGAGTTCTACGCCCATAAGCCTACACTGGGAAACCCTTTCACATATGTCTGTGGTGAAGGTGTCAAGTTCACGGCGGAAACCATCAATAGTTTCTACAGCATAGACATCTACAAGAATCCGCATGAAGAATGGAAGTCCTACCTAATGGCGGCTGACTATGAAAAGATCAAGAAAGAAAACTGCCGACCAAACACCAAGTGGCTAACCGGCAAGAACAATGGTTTAGTCAACCGCCGCGATCTGCTACTGGAGGCAATTCTTTGGAGCAACTTTGTCCAACGCCGTCTGATGCCCACCATGCATGGATCAACAGTAAACAGACCGCGGCTGGCCCGTATCCACAACATTATAAAGGGGCGGCCAATCAATGTTGGCGAAGTAATTCTCGAGGATATCTATGCCCACACAGACAAGCCTTACGCCAAGGGACCTCTCATCTTCCCTACGCTAATCAAAGGCCTATATGCCAACTTCCGTGTGCCGCCACACCCCAAGGACACAATACTTCCTGCTAACGAAGGGTGGAAAAGAAAGGCGTGCCTTCAGATAATGCAAGATTCATAGATGGAAACACCGTCAATCGCCCAGCCTCCGTCCCAACCTGCCGCCACCCCAACCGCATCGGGCAGTACTGATGCTGCCCTCCCCTCCGTCGTAGTCCCTTTGCTGCGCAGCCTTGTGGAGAGCTACAAGAGGATCGATTAAAAACATGTGATCTTCACCAAATATATTGCGGAGGTGCAAGAGGATTTTGTAGCCTACTCGCTTGACAAATACCATGACGACGACCCACAATTTCCAGCATTCCCACCGGAGTTAGCAGCGTCCAAACCGATCCAGATCACACCCAGACCTGCTGCTACTCTAGCCGCCGCCAACAGCAAGGGGCCGCACGTTCGCCCCAAGAGAAGGACCTCACCTACTCCCATCCAGCCATACGACCTCACCTCCTTATCCAAGTCAGAGAAAGAGGAAGAGACTACCGTTGCCTCCCAGTAGCAAAGGAGGCCACTGCCAAAGATGCCGATGACTCAGACATAGAGATTTCATAATCCTTCGATGTTGAACCGATGGAGGTAGCAAGGAAAAGAAAGCAGCCACCCGCAGCTACCGAGCCTCAGGGTGGAGGGTCTGAACCTGAGCCAGAAGCACCAACAAAACGACCCATACCCAGCCGAATCCAGCTGTCGCGTGGCACGAAGAAGAGCCCCGCCACCAGACCGTCTTCCACACGCCGCCTAGTCCTGCCCGCCTTCTCAGAATCCTCCTCCGACGCAGCAGCAACAGAGAGGAAATCCCCTAGTCTATAACACCTTTCCTTTTTCTTTTATTTATTTTTTCTTTATTTTTATGTTTTCTTTTATTTTATCTGTTTTTTCTTTTTATGTTTTATTTCTTTTTATTTTTTGTTCGTTTTTGTAAGGCATTGAGAACAATGCCAACCTTGTGTTTGGGGGGGGATAGTCCTCTTTGTTTTAGGTTCATTTAGTAGCATATAAGAGCATATGTAAATTCTGCCCTAAACACTTAATGAAGTATAAACTCTTAAGTTCAAAAACTTGTGCCTATGATAGTTAGCCGACTACTTATATTCACACCATACTAATTTTTTTTGACTTAACTATGGGAAGAAGCATGAAAGACACTTAGAAAATTTTTCTTTTTGCCAAATTATTCTTACATTGTCTGCTAAATGCTGAATTTTTGCTTAAGTTTTAAGTTTAACACTGCCTACCAGGTTTTCCGCCGTGGCAGCACAGGGCAGCAACAAAAATATGGTGAAAACCCTAGAGGTGCCCAAAACAGGCTCTAGGAAGGATCATGAGCAAGGACACTCCACTGCTATCAAAGTCCAAGTATCTAAACCAAGTGACAGACAAATTAGCAAGAGTGAATGAAATCCTTCATGGGATGACTTTATTCAAAGGGTTCGGAGTTTAGTAGAGTGCACCTATCATAGCTTCAGACCCAGAGAATAGTTGTGATGAGCTGAAGCCCTTAAAGCCATGATCAGAAAAAGAGGAAAAGAAATGCCTAACTGTGCTGCTAAGGCAACAACTTGTATCCTTTTTAGTAATTTAATTATGTTCAGCATTCTCTGTTAACTTAGTTTACTCAGCATGTTTAGCATGAACACAAACCTGTACATACTTCACTGGCACTAAGAAAATCAAAATCCAAGTTTTCTCATTCCATTCCCTATCACTAACATTAAATAGGTGACACGTCCTTGAGGTAAGAAATCAAGTTAAAAGCTAAGTTTCTACTAATTTTGTGTAAGGGGCAGATTTGCTAGCTAGGTTGAATTGCATGATGACAAGCAAAAGTTTGAGTTTGGGGGTGTGTAGAGTGTTCATGAGTTCTATATTTTGTACACATTCCTGCCCTTATTATTGCTATTCTTAAGCTTATTTAAGCATATTTAGGTGCATTGCATGCATAATAACAACAATTTCTCTTTTGCCATACTTTCATTGAATATTTTATGTTTGGTTAAGAAAATATATTGTTTTAGTTTAGTTTTTATTTTCAGGTGTTGTAGCCGTGTAGAGGAGCAGAGGACAGGAGAGGGTAGGAAAGCTGGGAATAATAGGAGCTGTACTAAAGCAGTTCCAGATGCCGCTAAGGATGCCGCCAAAGTAGCATTGCCGCCATGTGTCGCACAGGTAGGAGTTACACCGACTTAGTCAAGATGGGTTGCGATCGAAAGAGGACAATTCCTTGAGCCCGATCTTGCAAATTTCTGAAGCCTATAGTGGCCGGTAGAGCTGATCCAAAATTGATAAGTAAGAGTATTTATCCTAACTTGCGGGAGAAGGCAACGTCTCATCATGTAAAGTAGTTGTGAGAAACGGTTATAATAGTTAAAGTATGTTTTCAATAAAATATTTCCATGAGCCCTATATATACCCAATGTATGTGAGGGTATAGGGGCATGATATGGATGCGTAGGCTTATGCTTAGACACATGGATAGATGGAGAGGTAGCTAGATAGATGGGAGGTGTTGGGGGTTGCGGCCCAACACCCCTAGGGTTTAGGTTTTTACATGTAAAGTAGTTGTGAGAAACGGTTATAATAGTTAAAGTATGTTTTCAATAAAATATTTCCAAGTTTGCTTAATTCAAGATCTTCACTTCTTCAATTAGTTCCAAAAGTCCAGTTGAAGAAATCCATATGTCGGGCATGAAAGTGTAAGGCTCACGAAAGGATTAAGCACAGTCTCATCATGTTGAGGTGTTGACTAATTCGGCTTAGACATAAGTTCGAATTTAAGCGGCTAAAAGGAGCAACCAAACGTCGACTGCATGTGTTAGGTTTACGCTGAGGTTGCTAGGTATTGCCTACATCACATGGTGGCAGAGTCCTTGCCTAGACATAGGAAGGATCACTTAAGAATTGCTCTGCCGAACTTGGAATATCTGCCAGACTTGCCGCCAGGACTTACTTCCGTTCCACCTGCTGAGACAACGAAATTTGCAGAGGCAGTGACCCACTGCGGCCGTGTGACAGGGTCGTAGCTGGCGCCCACCATTACCCGCCGAGGCAACAAATCATGGCAGCGTAAAACACTCTTAGGCTTTACAACGCAGTCTACATGCTACTGAGCTACGATTGCCTTACATAATCTATCAACCAAATCTCTCCCTATCATCCCTATCTTTATTTTATTTGTGTTTTTATATTTCCACATTGTGAGATTTAATGGTGCATTTACTGGATCCTTGTGCAGGAAACCATTCATTGAAGCTGCTCCAATCCCTGTGGGAGACGATATCTTTTATATTATAACTTGACAAGAGTGTGCACTTGCGCTCAAAAATAGAGAACACCCAAACGCTCTACAATTGCGGATACACATTCTTCTTAGGGCCTTGATATTTTCCTTTCTTGTTCCACTTGGGAGGTCAAGAATCATCCCTAAACCTCTTCTCAGATTTACCGGACCCACTGGTCCGTTGAACTCTCTGTGCAGCTTCAGTGGCCTTAACTCGATTCACTAGATCTTGAAAATCAACAATGCTCAGTGCAGTAAATATACTGCGTAACTCATCATTGAGCTCTGCAATGAACATTCGACACTTCTCCTCCCCCTTCTTGATATATTCAGCACCATATCTACAGTACTTACAGAAGTCATAGATGTACTGCTCGATCGGTCATCCGACTTGGTTGAGGTGGAGGAAAGTACTTTGCCTTTCAACGAGATAGAACTCACTTATGTACTTCTTACGGAATTCTTTAAGGACGAACTACCAGGTTACAGCATTCTCGGAGACCGTCAAAGTAGTAGTCTCCCACCAATGAAGTGCCTCATCAGCCAGCAACGCAAGGGCACACTCGAGTTTTTGCTCATCCGAGCACTACAACTTTTTGTCCAGGATCCGAAGGGTGTTATCCAACCAATACTCGGCAATTTCAGGGTTATCATCATCCTGACCGATAAAGGTATAAGCTCAATACTGAGGTAGCTTGTTGGTAGGAGCTCGAGTATGTTGGACAACGAGAGCGATAGGTTGGATAACTTGCTCAGCCCTCATTGCAGTCATAAACTGCTTGAACATATCAGCCACGTTTTTATAACATTTAGCCTGAGCGGTAGGTGATGCAAGCTCAGCATTCTAAATAGGAGGGTCCTGAGGATTCGGAGGGTTTCCTCCTCTTATCTCCTCGCCATGATTCGAGGAGCCGGTTGCAAGCTCGTCAATATGAGCTTCATTAGTTTCAGACATATCTATATAAAAAGATCGAATTAGTCAACAAGTCACAACATACACAATATATAACACTTACGTGGCAAAGTAACCCAATAAAAATGCAATGAGCTTCGGTTTAGTCCTAGAATCGACTAAAATCTATCTATGATACCACAAATGTAATACCCCCTTCCCGGCCTGGTCGAGATTCGAGTCTGAAACTGCTCTGATGAACAATACGATGATCGATGCAATAAATTTCAATTCGAAAACAACATATAATCGATGTTATGCTTATAAAATATTACCGAATATTAGTCTTAGTCCAATTTATCCATTATGAAACAATAGTTAATCATTTAGGACCAATTATTTACTATTATAAGTTTTAGGGACTAAACTGTAAATTTGATAATTTAGAGGTCCTTCGATGCAATTAATTATACCACAATGAAATTCAATACAACAACAGTAAGTCTGTAAATTTTCAAATTATTAAGAGTTCATGTACCCATCCAATCTTGTCATCCTAAATTTAGTGATCAATTTGTGAACAATGTAAACCTTCAATCTATGTCTTTTAACTAACCCTGTATCGAAACACTCTGAGGTCGTTTCGAAACGGGTGTACGATAATTAGCCCAGGTTGATTTTGTCCACACCCCCATATTGATATATGTAAGCCCTGTTTCGATACGAATTGACTTTGACTAGTGACCCGTTCCGATACAGGTTAGACCCGTATCGAAACGATGAATCACAGTAGCAAAACGTATCAAAACATCCTTAAGCTATACCGATATGCCCTGTTTCTTAGGTTCATTTATGCTTAACCCTATCGATACGCCATTACCCCGTATCGATATGGTCTGACCTGCAATGATAGATTTTTGCTGATTTTTAATCAAACTGACCTATCAAACGGTGTTCAAATACAACAAAAATTTACACACAACATTTCAATGCTATAAAATACTGGCATGCAAAGTTTCATGATCATTCGAATACGTTTACTAGGTTTTCACCTATATGAGCCATATATGCCATTTTGCCCATTTTTAACATCACCAAAAGTCTATTTTAGGCCTTTAACATTATTTCAACCCTTACACATTATAAGCATCACAAAATGGACACAAAAGACTAGTTCAACTACTTTTCCACCTTCCTAGGAGTTCATAAGGACAAAACACATTACTCTTGGCTTGTAGTGACTTGTCTTGCTACGACTTATCCGATCTTTCTGCGACGATCGATTCCTTAACCTGAAATGCATGAGATGAGACACATTAGGCATAATTTTCCTAGTGATGTAATCATATACAATGTAAATATCAATGAGTGATACGTGTACATATACTCATGCGTAACAATATCAATATCTTGCTCCAATATGCAATGTTTAACGTATCATATTCATTATTAACCCTTAGATTGAATCAAGATAATGGATACGCGAATTCTTACGCCTTGCCAAATCAATAAACGGTCTAGTCCCTCTTCGTCGCCAATGACCAAGTACAATACACATCCCTCTACCTCGCCAAATCAATATAGGTCGTATCTTTAGGACCGTAGTCCACCTGTACACCGAGCTCATGAATTCTATGGCATGCCAATTGTATCCAATGTTCGTCCAAATCTAAGGTTTCAATGACAATATCCATATTCAATATTCAATGATAATTTCAATGACTAATGTCTTCAATGTTATTTTTAGTAACCATGTTTCAATATCAATGTTTCATAATTTCAATGTCAATATCAATGTCCGATGATTCATTTAATGATTCAATAACAATAATTAGGTCGATAGTAATGCAAAATGACAAGGTATCAATGTCCGATGTTCATAATCTAACTTACCGAAACTTACCGATATGTCCGTTTACCAATCCGATGCAATATCCTTACTGACAATGTTAGTGATTAGATTAAAATCGAAAATAATGATTTCAGGAAGGCTCCACGCCTAATCCCAAGACTCCGAATACACTCACCTTGATATCCAATGCTCTTACGGCTCTCAAATGACAACGCGCTTGTTCCTAGATTTCGGGGGAAGCCGATGGATGTTCCCTATCAACGTCTTGAGCTATGAATTCATAAGAAGAGTATTAGAAACGAGATTACGATATTGTAATCACGATAACGATATCAAAATTGATATCTAAACTAGTAATATCCATTAATTATGAATATAACCATGGATAGGCAAAACCCTAACTTAAGATTAAGCTTGATACATCCATGAAATTCGATGATTGATTGAGGAATATAGCTTACCCGATCACTAGCTAAGGTTCGATGTCAATGGATAGAAGAAAACTCAAGTTTTTGTTGGAGTATGCCCAAAGATCAATCATATGATGATTGAGTAGACATACTATTTTACTAGATTTATCAAGAAATGGCATTGCAGTTATTATCATCTGGTATGTTTTTGTGCATCAAACTAACCATTGGATAATAATGTCCATACAATAATACGATTATTGTTAAATAGGATCCTTAGTCGAATATTATTACGGGTATGGACAGTGATAATATATAAAGACTAATATGTGGTTGATGACAAGCATTGTCATTGACATAGAGATGTCAAAATCAACACGTAAGTATTTGTTAGAGAACAACATACTGGATTGACCCGCTATGAGCATGTTTCTTGGGTAATTATGTGACAGTCACAACATTGCTCATGATAAACATATGTATAATCCTCAGACTTGAGATCAACATGATTTCAACATAAAGATTTACGTATTTTGAAATAGTCAAACGTGTGTCGTAACTGACTACATTATAAAGACTGATGATTGGATACGTGATGACCTATGTAGTGAAATATGGTTGATCAAGAAAGGATTTGTCCCTCCTACATAATGGGAGAAATATCTTCGGCCACTTGATTGAGTGAGATTAGAAAATGCATGGCCATGCTCGAATATTATGATATGAGATATCATAGAGATTCGTTTATCATAATCTACTCAAGACATCAAGAAACACTAGATGGACAACGCAAGTGTCACTAACCCATGACTTGTGTTCATCTAAGATATAAAGGACAAAAGGATGAAATACATAAAGGAAGTTTATTCAGGAATTAGGAAAGTCAAACCATGACTTCATGCAACTTAGGTAGCAATGATGTATTGCTAGATGCCACTCATTGTTTGTAAAATTAGAACAGTTCTAATTTTGCTGATAACGTTGCATGAACCTACAAGGGTCACACCCTTCGAATAAAACGAACAAAAATTGGAAACCATACTCCCTATTTTAGGGAGGTTACCGAAAATCCCCTATGGGATAAGGAAAATTTGCAACTCCCTTAAATGGGAATAATATTGGATAAATATTGTATTTATCAAATATTATTTAGAGTATGGAAAATATTTAGAGACTTAAATATTATAGAATAAGATTCTAGAAATTTAAATATATATTTGGAATTTATATAATGTATATTTAATTCCAAGTTTATGTAGAATTAGATTCCACATAATTAAAACATATATTTAAATATATTTAAATCCAAGTAAAGATAGAATGAGATTCTATATAATAAAATATATATATTTGGATTAAATATAATGTATATTTAAATCCATGTTTTATGTAGAATGAGATTCTACATAATTAAATATATATATTTCATTTAATATTATTAAATATAATGTATATTTAATATAAACCAATTTCAAGTAGAATTAGATTCTATGAATTTTAGTTGAACTTGGATTTAAGGAATTCAACTAGAATTAAGTCTCTGAATACTATTTAAAGGGACAAGGGCTAGCAACCAAATCATCCCTATTCCTCCTTGCAAATTTTGACATATCCCTGGGAATTCCCCTCTGGATTTTCGACAAGTCCCAGATTTCTTCTGAGAAGTTGTTCGATATTTTTCTGGTGTTCCTCTTGCCCCCTGGCAATTTCCTAGTTCGAATCCAAGTCCCGATAGAACCCCTGGTCGATTTCAGACTTCCTCAGGAATCCCTGGAGGGATTTCGACTTCTCCCTGGAATGTGTTCAAACCTGTCGAAATTTATCCCTAAGTGTTAGGGAGGCGGAAACTTTGTTCGTTTTATTCGGGTGGACTCCGTAGAGGTCGTTGCGAACCTGTGACGATTCCGGTTTTACTTGACGTGGTTATTCCGACATACCGTCGTTTTTCCAGTTTCTAGAGTTTTAAAAGGCAACTCTTCATCTTTTCACCCCGGATTCGTTCCTGTACATGGATCCTGGCTGGATTACGTCAGATTATTTTTTCCGCTGCGCCACGGGGCGTGCCGACGTAACCCAACAGTGGTATCAGAGCCACTTGTATCATACGAATTCGGACTTAAATTCTTGGGTGATGTTTATGTATGAGATGCATGATGTTTGATTCGATTTAGATATTTATCGTTTATCGTATCACACCTAATAAAGGCTTATTTCGATTATCACTGAATGATTAAGAGTTAATCGTAACTATGTTAGGTTGCTTCAATGTTAAATGTTAACATGTTGAGAATAATAGTTAGTCTAGAGAACAAGTAGTTGTTCGTAGTTTCATAGATTTATGAAATCTCTGAAAGGGCTTCTAATTTGATAAAAGTTATCAAACTATCTTTCACGGTGAATCCATAAGAGTTATGGTTAGACGTTATGAAAAATGCATGTCTAGGATTGGCATCATCAAAGACCTGGTACTTAAGTGTGCCTAATGCGCCACCTCTCTTTCATGTTGACCTACCTGGTGCATTTGTTCGTTAACGCAAATGGTTTATGAAACCTCATGATCCTTCTTTGGCCCATTAACCGCAACATAGGGATAATCAGTTTAAAACTTCGTAAACACGTCGTTACTTTGTTCGCACGATGTTTGAAATGCATGTTAGATTGCACGGTGTTTGTTTTGCATGGTTATAGCCCATAACCTTTATAGTTTTGGTTTTTATAAATACGGCCTGCATGTCGTGCCTTTCTATATCTTCTATTGTACTTCTCTTCTCATCTCACTCCCTCGCATGTAACGCGAGTTTCTAAAAATTGTAAATACTCATGGAGATAAAGTAAGAACCAAGGTAGCAGCATGGTGGGCCTTCCCTGGTGGACCGAGCGTTTCAGAAGCAGATTCTATGTTCAGTAGAATGGTCCTCCCATTGGCTTGGGACAGGTCGCCTTAGGTTAAGAAGGGCTATAATCATTGCATATTTATTTATCGCTTATATTTACCTTGTATGTGATGTAATGGATGTTTTATAAGCATGATTAAACATAGTTCTATTGATAGGATCAATGTTAAAATGATGAGATAATTAAGTAAATCCCTCACTATAATTCTAAGTCTGTTTTAACCATCCAATATTTACCCTCGTTAAAGCTTCGATCGATATAATGCGAGCTTTGCCAAAGAAATGTCACATTTATCTATCTTAGTTAAACGCGAAGAGTAAGCTAGTGATATTCGCCGGTTGAGATATTGGTATTGACTTACCTGGGTTGTTCTAATAGGATTAGAAAACCTAGTGGTTAAAGGTTTTGGATAATCATAAGATGATTTAAAGAACAAGAGTTGTTCGCCAAAAGATGAGGAATTACATGAGATGTAATTAGTAAGGTGTTACTTACATAAATAACCATTTCCTAAAAGACTGGCCAAAGCTGATTTAGGAATGGTGAGATACGGATCCTCACTCACTAGAAAACTATCAAAACGTTTTTCCGAAATTAAAACTAGAGGGTTTTTAATTTTGAAGAAATTTGTGGGAGTAAATTTATAGTAAAGACCTATCTATAAATTTTAAAATTTAGTAAAACTTATGTAGCATATTTTCTTTGTTGTAGAATTAATGGCAAATAATACTCTATCTTTGCGATCTATCCTTGAGAAGGATACGATCAATGGCATAAACTTCCTTGACTGGTTCCGCAATTTGAGAATTGTTCTCAAATAGGAAAAGAAGGAATATGTCATTGAAGAACCTGTTCCTGATGAACCGGTTGCCACTGCTTCCAGAGCTGACAAAGACAAGTTTAAAAAACACATGGATGACATGCTGAATGTCGGTTGTCTTATGCTTGCCTCCATGACCCCTGAGCTTCAGAAGCAACATGAGGACATGGTAGCTTATGATATGATTCAAAATCTCAAGGAGATTTATGAAGGGCAAGCTCGTCAAGAAAGGTATGAGACCTCTAAAGCTCTGTTTCAATGCAAGATGAGTGCGGAATCTCCCGTAGGAGCTCACGTCATCAAAATGGTGGGCTACATCCAAACATTGGAGAAGCTCGGCTTTCCGCTGAAAGACGAATTAGCTACTGATGTCATCCTGCAATCGTTGCCGGATAGTTTCAATCAGTTCGTCCTTAATTTCAATATGAATGAAATTAACAAGACGCTGCCACAGTTGCTCGACATGTTGAGAACTGCTGAAATCAACCTGAATAAGGTAGGACCTAAACCTATTCTGATGGTCCGCAAAGGCAAGAAGAAAGGTAAATTGGCATCAAAATCAAGAAGGATGACAAGAAGGGAATCAGAAGGATGGAAAATGTTTCCATTGCGGCAAGACCGGACTTTGGAAGAGAAACTGCCCCACACACCTACAAGAAGTCAAGAAAGCAAAAACGAGTGAGACATCAACCTCAGAGGCTTCTAAAGAGAAGGCATCAGAATAGACATGGACCTACGAATGGAAATAAAGCAAGAGTTGCTACATCATCCATTAGGACATGTGTTTTTGCTTAAATAGATTTGTTTTAGTTTTTAAGATTATTATTTTGTGCCTAAGTTTTAGTTATCTTGTAAGGACAAGATATTTTAATTTTGAGATTATTTAAATAAATGTTATTCTTTTAATCTCTTATGGCACAACGAATCAATGATCTTTAAACTAATCAAATCAATAATATTTATAAGATAAATAAAACAAATGGCTAATTTCAAACTCATAAAAAGTATTAAGGTAATTTGATGAGATCAAATTCAAGAATATTTAAAGTTTGATGAACTTTCAAAGAATATGGGATTGTCCCATAATTAAATCCCACAAGTGGAACGAAAAGTCTTTGAAAGAGAATCAAATATGTTAGACATGTTTTGATTCTGAACAAGTCATTTTCGACTTCTTTACACACTAGAAAAACAACTCTCATACTTAATCGTGTTTTTTTCGAAACGTCATATAAGATATGGACTAAGAATTGTTCTAGAATACATTTGAAGTTTTAAGGTTACTTACATGTTAAAATGTTTACAAAGTTCGAACCCTAAAAAATCCATCTGTTGTTTATCCTAACGAGAACAAAGCGTTTGTTTCTTAAACGAGAGTTTATCTTGAAAGAGATTAATTCTCACAAAGGGATATTATTTCTTCAACTTTAACGAGAACAAAATATTTGTTGCTTAAACGATAGTTTATCTCGAAAGAGAATACTTATCACTAAGGGATTTCATTTTTCAACGAGAACAAAATGTTTGTTGCTCAAACAAGAGTTTCTCTCGAAAGAGATTACCTCTCACAAAAGGATAAAATGGAATTTGGAATGTGAAGAAATTTTAGACAACAAATTTATGAACCAAAGATTGAGAATGTTCCACAAATGATCAAGGAACATTGGAACAAAACACAACCATTGTGTTGATCCTTAAGAGAATACCATATACTTGAGAAATATGGATTTCTCACTATCCTTACATGGAAACACTCTTGTTTTTGGATCAAGATAAAGACTAGGTCTTATCAGAAAGCAATGGTGAGCCCAAAATTCGAGAAATGGCTAAGAGCCATGAGATATAAGATGGAATCCATGTCTAAAACCAAGTATAGACTTTGGTTACCTAAAAGGGTAAAACCTAAGAGGTATGGATGATTTTTTCAAAAAAAAGGAAAAACCGACATGGATGATAAAACATACAAAGGATGATTCGTCGCTAAAAGTTTTCGACAAACTTCATAGTATAGACTATGATAAAGCATCTTCCTTGTAGCTATGTTTAATCCATCTTAATCTCACTTGCAAGTAGTTACATACAATGATTATGGAATCAAATAAAGGAATGTCAAAACCACTTTCCTAAGGGAAAACTTGAAACAGATTTGTACATGACACATCCAGAAGGTTTTGTCACTCCAGTAAACACTTGGAAGGTATGTAAGCTACAAAGGTCTATCAGTAGACTAAGGCAAGCTTCTCGAAGTTGGGATATTCGTTTCAGAAGATACAATCAAAAGGTTTGGTTTATCTAGAAACAAAGGGGAGTCTTGTTTTCAAAAGAGCTAGTGGGAGCATTGTTACTTTCCTAAGTGTTGTATGTAGATAACATACTCATCAAAAGGAACTAAAGATCGCAATCAGTTTTGCATTAATAAAAGATACTGTGAGTTAGCAACATGAGACAGTATCTAACTCTACAACATAGGCTGAATGTATTATAGTCGACATAGCAATAAAGAAGGATGTTTGGATCTAAAGGGTTCACTTCTGAACTAATGGTTGTTCCCAGCATATTAGACGCTACATAACTCTGTTATGATGGAACCTTTGCGTAAGCAAATAAAATCCAGATCTCATCAATAAATCCAAACATATTCTATAGTACTTACATCTTGGAGATGTGAAAGTATGCAACATACGCACAAAGTTGATAACTTTGTCAACTCCCTGACAAAGCTTTTGACACAGCATAAGCATGTCAGTTACACTAAGCCATGTCGTATTAGATACGAGAATGATTGGTCTTAGTGCTAGTAAGAGATTGTTGGAGTATGCCCAAAGACCAATCATATGATGATTGAATAGACATACTATTTTACTAGATTTATCAAGTAATGGCATTGCCGTTATTATCATTTGGTATGTTTCTGTGCATCAAACTAACCATTGGATAATAATGTCCATACAATAATACAATTATTGTTAAATAGGATCCTTAGTCGAATATTATTACGGGTATGGGCAGTGATAATAAATAAAGACTAATATATGGTTGATGGCAAGCGTTGTCATTGACATAGAGATGTCAAAATCAACACATAAGTATTTGTTAGAGAACAACATACTGGATTGACCCGCTATAAGCATGTTTCTTGGGTAATTATGTGACAGTCACAACATTGCTCATGATAAACATATGTATAATCCTCAGACTTGAGATCAACATGATTTCAACATAAAGATTTACGTATTTTGACATAGTCAAACGTGTTTCGTAACTGACTACATTATAAAGACTGATGATTGGATACGTGATGACCTATGTAGTGAAATATGGTTGATCAAGAAAGGATTTGTCCCTCATACATAATGGGAGAAATATCTTCAGCCACTTGATTGAGTGAGATTAGAAAATGCATGGCCATGCTCGAATATTATGATATGAGATATCATAGAGATTTGTTTATCATAATCTACTCAAGACATCAAGAAAAACTAGATGGACAACGCAAGTATGACTAACCCATGACTTGTGTTCATCTAAGATGTAAAGGACAAAAGGATGAAATACATAAAGAAAGTTTATTCAGGAAT
This sequence comes from Hibiscus trionum, assembly GCA_030270665.1. Lineage (NCBI taxonomy): Eukaryota > Viridiplantae > Streptophyta > Magnoliopsida > Malvales > Malvaceae > Hibiscus > Hibiscus trionum. Next base: position 15,965,443 of record BSYR01000010.1, read on the forward strand.
TAGGAAAGTCAAATCATGACTTCATGCAACTTAGGTAGCAATGATGTATTGCTAGATGCCACTCATTGTTTGTAAAATTAGAACAGTTCTAATTTTGTCGCTAACGTTGCATGAGCCTACAAGGGTTACACCCTTCGAATGAAACAAACAAAAATTGGAAACCTTACTCCCTATTTTAGGGAGGTTGCCGAAAATCCCCTATGGGATAATGGAAATCGGCAACTCCCTTAAATGGGAATAATATTGGATAAATATTGTATTTATCAAATATTATTTAGAGTATGGAAAATATTTAGAGACTTAAATATTATAGAATAAGATTCTAGAAATTTAAATATATATTTGGAATTTATATAATGTATATTTAATTCCAAGTTTATGTAGAATTAGATTCCACATAATTAAAACATATATTTAAATATATTTAAATCCAAGTAAAGATAGAATGAGATTCTATATAATAAAATATATATATTTGGATTAAATATAATGTATATTTAAATCCATGTTTTATGTAGAATGAGATTCTACAGAATTAAATTTATATATTTCATTTAATATTATTAAATATAATGTATATGTAATATAAACCAATTTCAAGTAGAATTAGATTCTATGAATTTTGGTTGAACTTGGATTTAAGGAATTCAACTAGAATTAAGTCTCTGAATACTATTTAAAGGGACAAGGGCTAGCAACCAAATCATCCCTATTCCTCCTTGCAAATTTCGACATATCCCTGGGAATTCCCCTCTGGAATTTTCGACAAGTCCCAGATTTCTTTTGAGAAGCTGTTCGATATTTTTCTGGTGTTCCTCTTGCCCCCTGGCGATTTCCTAGTTCGAATCCAAGTCCCAGTAGTACCCCTGGTCGATTTCTGACTTCCTCAGGAATCCCTTGAGGGATTTCGACTTCTCCCTGGAAGGTGTTCAAACCTGTCAAAATTTATCCCTAAGTGTTAGGGAGGCAGAAACTTTGTTCGTTTTATTCGGGTGGACTCCGTAGAGGTCGTTACGAACCTATGACGATTCCGGTTTTACTTGACGTGGTTATTCTGACATACTGTCAGTTTTCCAGTTTCCAGGGTTTTAAAAGGTAACTCTTCATCTTTTCACCCCAGATTCGTTCTTGTACATGGATCTTGGCTGGATTACGTCGGATTATTTTTTCTTCTGCGCCACGGGGCGTGCCGGCGTTACCCAACAATTTTCTATGGACATGAATGGAGGTGTGTGCTTAGGCGAGGGAGACAATGGAGATGTAGAAATGGAGAGGTACTTGCTTGTTTTGTAACACCCCGAAATCCGGTCTAGTCGGAATCGGGTTCAGGTGATCTGAAATTACGTATTGATAAGGTCTAAATATAGAAAAAGCTAATTAATTATTGATATTTGGACTCTAATTGAGTTAATTTATCAGGTATCGGCCTTGTCAGAATTTTTTTGAAAAGCTTTTTGGTGATCATATTATAGCTATTAGAAAGTTGCGAGGCTAAATCATAGTAAAGAAAAAGTTGAGGGACTAATCTTGTGATTATCCCCTCTTTAGTTAATTTCACGTGGGTGAAATATGGAGCTTTCCTTCACTTGAAGGAAAGCTCTCAGTGGCTTAGTAATAAAGGATAAACAAATGATATTATGGAAAACAAAAGAGAAAAGGAACTCATCGAGATATCTCTAAGCAAACACCTCTAATCCTCATCTTCTTTTTTCATATCAACAAGCAAGCACCACCATTGTTGAAAACCTCAAGCTTTGAATTCCTTCATCTTACTGTGATCAAAACTTTGTAAGTGGTTGGGTAAGTCCCTTACTCCAAATTATTATTGAATTCCATGGATAACCTAAGCTAAATCTCAAACTAGGGTTTTGGTTATCCATGGATGTAACCCCCTTAGCTCGGCCTAGAAGCCCGACCCGAACTAAAAAGATTACACGGGGAAAATCAAAATCAACTCGTAAAATTCAACCTCGATTGACGACCCTTTTTTATCTTCTCTAGATGCACAATATTAACCTATGTGTCCGACAAGACCATTAGAAAGAAATGACACATCGATCGGAGTTCAATTAGGGGGTTCAATTGCATACTTATGACTTTTAGAGATCATTTTGCAAATTATTGAAAATATAGGGACTTTTCAGATTTTAAAGTTACAGATCCTTAATTAATCATGTAACATACCATCACGTCAAATTTCAGCTCAAACCGATCATCCAAACTCATCCAATTGATCAAACAACATTCAAGGACCAAAACGTAACATTACAAGACTTAAGAAGATTCTTTTAACTGAAAATAACTAACCCGTATCGATACACTTGGCCCTGTATCAATATGCGGGAAGATAGTAGCAAAAGATGGGAAGAGCGTATCGATACGCCTCCCCGCGTATCGGTACGGCCTTCAAACTTGGCTTGGGCGTATCGATACGCGGGCAAATCGTACCGATACCCCTGTACCGAAAAGCTTGAAATTTGCCTTAATGTATCGATACACTTCCCCGTGTATCGATACGCATACCAGATATTCACTTCCAACATCCACTTAAACACATTTAACCAAGCCTAAACATGTTCTAAACATCCATACAAGTAATAATCAATGTTGCAAACCAATATGCATCAAACATCAACCATATCACAAGCTGCAACCATAGCAATTCAAAGTGAAACATTAGCTACTCAAGCATGCCTTTAAACATAAGTCATATCATAGCTAAAAACACCATAAGCAAAAATATAAACCATATAGAGGCCACATACAAAACCAACTAGGCAAACCATCATATCTCAGCTAAGAAATACCAAGATTAATCTTCCAAACCAAGGTACTAAACCCCATTGACAAAATCTACTTATTTAAATTCTCCAAAGTTCATACTTGAGTTCGAGTGACAACTTAGGTGCCTTTACTTGCTACTCCTCAGCCCTCAAGCTTAGTTATCTCCATTGTTGGAACAAAAAAAGAGGAGCGTAAGCACACTTGCTTAGTGAGGGTAAGCTCGAGAACACACCAACAAGCAATTTTAAAAACACAAGTTTAAACCATATCATGCTCAATCTCCTTTCATGCTTTCAAAACCAAAGCAAACCATTCTTTAACCATGTTCCACATGTATCACTAACCACATGCATTGCTCTCAATGCAAATCCACATTAAGCCTCACTTGCTTAATTCACATGCATAGAGTCATCCTATGCAACATGTCAACATCACGCATCTCATGCATAATAAACCATTATGCATTCATTTAAAACATAATACATGGGTAACATCAATAGAAAATATATTGGCATATAGCATCTGGCATAGGCTCACCCCTATCCATTGTGATAGACTCACCTCTATCACTTTCATACACACTATCGGATACACGAACTCACATAGGCTCACCCCTAAACTCAATGATGGCTCACCCCATCTTAATGGCTACGAATGGAATTAGGCTCACCCCTAACCCATAGTGATAGGCTCACCTCTATCACCCGCAATAGGCTCACCCCATATCACGTCACGTAGCTAGACACACGTACGATTTATAGATTATAGTGCACTCACATCATATTGGTCGACCAACGTATCCGAGTATTAAAAATAGATCAAACCCATGCCAATATATCCTTAAAAACCATGTTAACTCACTGCTTCCAATGTATCACCAAAAATCATCACATATCCCAAATTAAACATGCCTTTAAACAACAAAAACCATCACATACAAGATCGTACCATCTTGTATTCGAACCAAACCTTTTCATGGGATAAACACAAGCAAAACCATGCTTAAAATCATGCATAACAGTGAGTAACAATCATCAATCAAAATATGAGCATGATATACTACGATGTCCATTTCAAAACTGAAAACCGAGAGAACAAGAAACCATACTTACTTCATGGATTAGCTAAGCCTTTCAAGCTTACACTAACCTCCCAATACATCGTATTCAATGTAACACCCCAAATTTGGGCTTAGAAGTTTAGGGTCTGAACCGGACCGGTCTAAGAAACGATTCGAATATAAAAGGAGGTTTTAGGGAAAGCCTAGTTCAGGATGCTTTAAAAATATGGAAAAAATACTTAAAAATCCTCTTTTAATATATATAAGAGAGTGGTGAAATCATTTTTGCAAAATAAGGTATGGGAATACTACATTTCGGTGTAGTGATTAAAATGCGATTTTTGAAAAGTATAGTGGTGACTGTTTTGTAAGGATTGAAACTTTAAATCTTTAAGGAGCTAATTTATCCAAAAATGATTTCTCCAGATTTTTCCTTAATTTGGGTGAATTAATTAATGTTTTAATTAATTAAATAAAAAGGGAAACTACTTTTTGGAATTTCATAACTACCTTTTCCTAAATTTTTCTCATTCTATTTTCTCTCAAAATTCCATCATCCAAACACTATTTCTCCAACAACTTTTGCATTGATCTTCACTTCAATATATGAGATTTATATCATCAATTAATTCCTAATCAATCTTGCATCAAATCCATTTGATTTCCTCATTGATTTTCAAGGAAATTGGCTCAAATCAAGGAGAAATCACCATTTAGAGGTAAGATTGTTCTTCTCCTCTAATTACTCAGTTCTTTACTGAAATTCCCAAGTTGTCAATCCTTAATTTAAATTTTGTAAATGGTTTTAATGTTAGAAACTTGATTTTGGCTAAAAACTCAAGATTTGGAAGAAATCTTGAAGAATTTCGTTGTGATTGATTGGGCTCTATTTTGAGACGATTCTTTAATGTATTTTGGATTTCTAATGATGTTGAAATGATGTTTTATCAATGCAATCCCGAATAGATTGAATTTCCTAAGTTTTTGCTTATGAAAATGGTGGTTTTTGAGGTGTTTTTGGTGTTCTGTTATAGCTGGAGGTATAAGGACGAGTTAAGGTGTATTTTGGATGTTGATTAATGTTTAGAAATGATTAGAAGTGATGGATCTTGGCTGGGTTAAGTTTTGGAAGAGTTTGGAGGTGATTTCAGTTGTGTTTGGTAGCCGAAATGTTGGTTTTGGGTAGAGCAGCGAGTTTAGGTGTGATGGCTGGAGATTTTAATGCATGATGATGCATTAATCCTCTGATTTGATGTTTTTAAAATATGGGTACATCTTCGGACACTATTGGGGTTGATCTGGAGGCTTGATTGGCGTTTCGGCAAGCGTGCGAAACGTAATCGGTGAGTGGAGTTGGGTTTTCAGCTTTGAAACGATTATTTGGAGGTTTTGGGAGATTAGTTTAAGTCTAAACAACTTAACTAAGCTCAAGAGTAAGTTTTCGGAAAAGCTCCCTCGGATGTGCTATGAAGTGGTTTGATGCATTGGTTATAAATTGCATGTTTAAATTCTGTTTTGAAAGCATGTTTTAGCATGGTTAATGCTGGTTTTGAAAGCCATGTGTTGAAGGATGCTCAAGGTAAGAGATCCTTGTTTTGGCATGTTGTTAAATTGGTAATGATTCATGGTGATGCATGGTGTTTAATGGTTTTGTTTAATGTTTTAAAACAGTGAATTGATGATGGTATTTGATGTATACTGGCAAGTGATGAATTGGTTTTAAAGTACTTGAATCGGAAATAGTTAGCCGGCTATAGGATTGGGTGCACCGTAAGTAAAGTCGCCTTGGATGTTGAGGGGTTGTGATTGTACTGTAAACTCCATCCAAGTATCCTAACGAGGGAGGTAAGATCACAACGGTGGTTAAAAGTCCGTTTGTGGATCTTGTGTTATGTGTCCCGTACTCTTGTTAGTGGGTTATACAACTACCGATGAGTGATGTTGAGGGGTTGTGATTGTACCGTTAAACTCCATCACGGGTGTTGAGGGGTTGTGATTGTACTGATAAACTCCACCTTGTAAGCCGGTAGTGTGTATGAAGCGTGTGGGACAACGCTTGTAATCCGCGTATCCGATTGTGTCTTGTGTTGAAATGGTTTGTGAACTAGCACTTGAAATCCAATATAATGTATTTGAATGTAATGAAGCGAGAGATGCTTGAAAATGATGCAAGGTTGCATGGGAAATATGTAAATGATGCAAGAATGCATGTGATACTTGTTAAGCATGAGCAAATGTATATCTTCTATTGTGAATGGTGCATATGTGCATAGAATCTCTTTAGTGCATTGAAGTCTTGAGAAGGCTTGTTTTAAAAAGGCATGTAATGCAAATGTTGCTTTTGTAGTTCATGTGTTTTGCAATTGTTGAATGCATGGGATAGATAGTAGGAACAATTGGTTTTCAAAAGGTATTTTGCTTTGAAATGATCATCAAGCATGAGAAAAGTGTGGTGTGAAGTGGAAGTGATTTCCAAGGAAATTGAGTTAAACTTTGCATGAAGCGATCATGCATGGAAAGGTTTAAATGATAGTATTTGCAAGAATGTGGTTTGGCGTGAGTTGTTTAGCATTTCAGAGTTAAAGGTTGGTTTTCATGTTGAGCAATGCATGATTTAAAGCAATGTCGTTTTCAAAGGAGGTTTTCAAACAATGCTTGGGTTCATTGAATTGTATCTACATTTAAAGAAGGTCTTATGATTCGTTGCATTGATGGTGTATTGGTTTTGAGCATTCCTCACTAAGCATTATGTGCTTACGCTCCTTTTTGTCCATCAATACAAATATTTGAAGTTGGAACATCAAGAAGCAAGGGATTCAAGAAGAGCTCCACTTGAGAAGTATGTCTTGGTTTATAGCTATAGATAATAAAGGCAATGGGGGGAGAGTATTTTATATTGATGTGTAACGAGATTGTGTATGTTGACCGTGTTCGGTTTATGGTTTGAACTTTGTTGTTGATCGCTTTTCCATATTTGAATCATCTTCCTCATAATTGATATGTTATGCTCTTTGTATAAAAGCAAGATCATGCGTTGGATGTGATAAATGAGTTGGTGCACCTAATGTTTGATTTGTATCTAGTTTTTAATGCAATTTGGTAGTTATAATGCTTGGCATGTTGTTGATATGTTGAGGAATGGTTTAAAGTATGTTTGATGGTGTTTGGATGTGTAAAAGCAGAATTTTCTGCTTTTTCTGGGCAGGGTGTATCGAAACACCCTTGGATGTTTCGAAACGGGTGCATGAAATGGCCTGGGCGTTTCGGAACGGCTAGAGGTGTTTCGAAACACTTTGGCTACTGGAGGTGTCCGTTTCTGAACTACTTTCGGAACATACCCGCGTATCGAAACGGTCAACCCCGTTTTGATACAGGCGCACGACACGAGTGTTTCTATACGGGTGTCAGTGTTTCGAAACGGGTGACCGTTGGACAGATTTTGCATGCTTTACATTTTAGTCCTGAAAGTTGTAATTGCAATTGCTTGAGCTTGAGATGTCTTTTTAAGATGAAATTTGGCAGAGAGGCTTGTAATATGATTAATTGAGGTTTGGTAAAACTAAAATCTTGAAAGTCCTTTCATTTTCCAGAATTTACATGTTGGTCCCTAAAAGTGTATTTCTTGCAATTGAGTGCTTAAACGTTTCCGATCGTTGTGTTTTTCTCTTCCAAGGTTCTTGGGCTTTCACGTAGGTTTAATGCGCATCTAGAGAAGTTTAAAAAGAAAAAAAGGGTCGTTAATCAAGGTTGACTTTCGGGTTGACTTTGGTTTTCTCCGTGTAATCTTCGTAGTTCGGGTCAACCATCTAGACCGGGCTAAGGGGGTTAAATTTATTGGTATCAGAGCCATGTTGTGAATATATGGGGCGATGGTAAGTTTGTGGTAAGTTGCTATGGTAAGTGTTTGATGTTTATTCGGATGTGTGGTTGAAAGTTGGTTGAAAAATATGTCTTTGAGCGAGTTGTTAATGTTTTTATCATGCTTTTTGGTTATGAATCTTCTGTGAGCTAGTGTGAACATGTATTGGTGATATGCTGGTGTGGTGAGTTGATTTTCTTAGTAATGAAAATGTGATGGGGATGATAAGTTGATATTATGCTGTTGAGGGTGAATGTTGTTTGATGAGAGCATGATCAAAGTTTGTTGATTGATATGCTCGATGTTTGTGATATCAATGTTTTTATTGATTGTTATGTCATGTAAAAGGGGGGAATTCGGGATACCCATTGCCTTATTATTATAGCTATTGTGTTATGTTGGAATTGGAGTCTTGAATCCTTGCTTGAAGCTGGCCTGATCGTTTTGTTTGTTTTGTTATCATTGCTTTGTTAATAATAGCACCATGGGATCGATGGGAGAATGGCAGTTGGGTACGATGGTTGCTGCTTTAGAGCAGGTTGTTAAGGGGTGGAATCCACTTTTTGGTGGGAGTGTACCGCTTCGGTCGACAATGCCTGGAGTTGAGGTAGTAAGGCAGAATGAGAAAGCTGGTTCTGTGATGAAGGGGTCATCACCTGTGGTTCAAGAGGTGTCGGGAACATCTTAGGCCATGGTGAAAGTGAGGCCTGTAGTCGTGCCGATTGTGGGACATGCGAGTTTGACAAAACATCATTTATATGATTTGGGAGCTGTGGAGTATCATGGTTCGACACCTGAGGCATTCGAGGCTTGGTTAGCCAGTGTAATTCCGATTTTGGATCAGGAAGGGTGTGACCACGCCTGTAAGCTGGGAAGTGTTGTCTCGTTAATGTTGGAGGATGCTTGTGCTTGGTGGACATCTGTGGCGGTGGCAACGAATATCCACGATATAGATTGGGAGTTCTTTGTGTCTACCTTTAATGAAAGATACCTCGGAGAGAAGTTCTCAGGGGTGAAGCAACGCGGGGATATGGCTTCAGATTTTGCTGGTGAGATAAGTATAAGCAAAAGAGATGTGGGTACTGACCTCGAGAGTGGTCAGCGTAAGAAGCTACGTGAAAAAAGGGCTTGCGTGAATCGAAGTCTGGGTGGTAGTGCAGACGTGGGTCAAGTGCAGTATAACCAAGTAGTGGTAGCTCGGTTGCCGAAGTGTGACCGTTGTGGAAGGTGTCACGTTGGAGGTTGTTGGGGCGTAAGAGTTTGTTGGAACTGTGGTTCTATGGAGCATGTGAAGTGGAATTGTCCTCAAGTGGTGAGATCAGCTTCAGTGGTTGCAAAAGGGTCTCAGAAGGTTCGTGAGCGCGGCCGAGACAGAGTTCAAAGGTGGCAAGAAAGGCGGAAAGGTGTGAGGTGTTTGGGGGATGGATCTTGTTGGAATTGTGGGTCTTTTGGACATTTGAGGCGGAATTGTTTGGAGTTAGCTCGGGTAGTCAGGGTTCTTTACCGCAGGGTGACGATGATGACCTTAAAGTATTGGTTGATGCTGCGGCGGTACGTTCAGAGAAGAACGGTTCTGCAGGGAAGAGAGTTTGTCTGTTGGAGCTCCGGGGCAATGAGGTGATTGCAGGTAACTTTGCTAAGTAATCTTTGCCCTAGTTATCTTTGTGGGTTCCGGATTGGTTTCCCTTGCGTAGTGGGTAAGGTCTTATAGCTAGCAAGTTGGGGTAGTAGCCGGTGTTGTTTTGGAAACAACTTTAGTGTGAAGAGGGTATTAGTGGAGTATTTTGTAGCTAGTAGATTGTTAGAGTAGTAGAGCTGGACAAGTTAGAAGTGAGGTAAAGAGGTTGTTCTTAGGTAGATTCTGAGGATGTTATTGGTAAGTGTGAACCGACATACATGCGCAGTTAAAACCACGTGTTATATATTATATATATGTTGGTATATGCATACATGCGACATGACATTAGGGGTTTTGCATACATGTACACAGGCATTGATAGGGCATATTGGTGACCATGTATACGAACGTTCACACTTGCTAATAGCTACTTGGGTCCGTTGGTGTTGTGGTAGGATTAGGTTGGATGGTGGGTTTTTAAGTGTTGTTTTGGTGTTAGGTGGATGTTAGAAGTGGTGGAAAGTGGTAGGCAAGTTGTCGATAGTAGTGAGTGCGATCTAGCATGTTGGCGGAAGAAAGGTGTTTTGGTGCTTAAAGAGTTTAGCGGTGTGGTGGTGAGAAGATTACCGGTTGAAGTTAGAATCGTTCGAGGTGGTTGTGAATAGCTAATAGGTGTGGTAGTTTCTTTGTGTTAAATGATGTTGTAGGCTAGTGTATGTGTTTCCGGAGTGTTGAGGCGTCTTGGCGTTGATGTTTGCAATAGGAGGGTTGTTTATGTAGGTGAAGGTTCGTAGCAACCTTAGAGGAGTTGTGAGGAGGTTGTGTTGAGAGCTGTAGATAAGGTTTGGCTTGGGTTGAGTAGAGGATTTGTAATCTTAATATGTTTTTATGGAATGGGTGGTATCCAGGTAAGGATAGTATTATGGTCAAAGATTGAAGTGGAACGGTAATGTAAGTTCAAGGGCCATTGTTGGTTTGTTTATTGAATATAAGTAAATCTTTCTTAAGTCCGCTAGAGGTAAGTGGAACAGCTGGTGGAGTTAAGGTTGGAGTCTTGTGGCATGGGTTTCGAATGTTGTGTGGGTAGTTTTGATGAGTTGTTATGGTAGTGATAGTGGCGGATGTGAAGGGATGATATCAATATATTGAGAAGTTTGAGTAAGCAGTTGTTGCTTAAGAAATTTTTGCTTGTTGTGGTAATCTTTGAAAGGAGTTGAGCGGTTTTGCAAGGGGTTTTAGGAGCAGCGAAGGTGGTGGGTCACATGGTGGCTGAAAAATGGATGGGCTGGTGTCACTGAATGTGCGAGTTTTGTTGAGGGAGTTATGAGATAAAGCGGAGTATGTTGTAAAGATTTGAGAGTTCTTCGGGTTGTTAGGGCTATGCACAGTTTGAAAGTGTGAAAAGCTAATCTGAGGTTAATAACCTAGTGTTCTGGAAGTTTTGAACCGTAAGTAGTGGTGTTGGATTTGGGTATAGTGTGAGTTTGATTTGAGGATGTGTTGGCATCGCGGTGTTTTGGGTTGAGGATGTTTTAGTGGTGGTTAAGTCTCATGTGTTACTTTGTGTGTTGCTTTGGGAAGTTTGGTGTCGTGCTCTTTTCGTAGGTTGAAATTTCGAGGACGAAATTTCTTAAGAGGGGGAGAGTTATAACACCCCAAATTTGGGCTTAGAAGTTTAGGGTCTGAACCGGACCGGTCTGAGAAACGGTTCGAATATAAAAGGAGGTTTTAGGGAAAGCCTAGTTCGGGATGCTTTAAAAATATGAAAAAAAAATACTTAAAAAACCTCTTTTAATATATATAAGAGAGTGGTGAAATCAATTTTGCAAAATAAGGTTTGGGAATACTACATTTCGATGTAGTGACTAAAATGCGATTTTTGAAAAGTTTATTGGTGACTGTCTTGTAAGGATTGAAACTTTGAATCTTTAAGGAGCTAATTTACCCAAAAATGATTTCTCCAGATTTTTCCTTAATTGGGTGAATTAATTAATGTTTTAATTAATTAAATAAAAAGGGAAACTACTTTTTGGAATTTCATAACTACCTTTTCCTAAATTTTTCTCATTCCTTTTTCTCTCAAAATTCCATCATCTAAACACTATTTCTCCAGCAACTTTTGCATTGATCTTCACTTCAATTGATGAGATTTCTATCATCAATTAATTCCTAATCAATCTTGCATCAAATCCTTTTGATTTCCTCATTGATTTTCAAGGAAATTGGCTCAAATCAAGGAGAAATCACCATTTAGAGGTAAGATTGTTCTTATCCTCTAAATAATCAGTTCTTTACTGAAATTCCCAAGTTGTCAATCCTTAATTTAAGTTTTGTAAATGGTTTTAATGTTAGAAACTTGATTTTGGCTTAAAACTCAAGATCTGGAAGAAATCTTGAAGAATTTCATTGTGATTGATTGGGCTCTGTTTTGAGATGATTATTTAATGTATTTTGGATGTCTAATGATGTTGAAATGATGTTTTATCAATGCAATCCCGAATATGTTGAATTTCCTAAGTTTTTGCTTATGAAAATAGTGGTTTTTGAGGTGTTTTTGGCGTTCTGTTATAGCTGGAGGTATAAGGACGAGTTAAGGTGTATTTTGGATGTTGATTAATGTTTAGAAATGGTTAGAAGTGATGGATCTTGGCTGGGTTAAGTTTTGGAAGAGTTTGGAGGTGATTTCGGTTGTGTTTGGTAGCCGAAATGTTAGTTTTGGGTAGAGCAACGAGTTTAGGTGTGATGGCTGGAGATTTTAATGCATGATGATGCATTAATCCTCTGCTTTAATGTGCTTAAAACATGGGAGACATCTTCGGACACTATTGGAGTTGATCCGGAGGCTTGATTGGCGTTTCGGCAAGCGTGCGAAACGTAATCGGTGAGTGGAGTTGGGTTTTCAGCTTTGAAACGATTATTTGGAGGTTTTGGGAGCTTAGTTTAAGTCTAAACAACTTAACTAAGCTCAAGAGTAAGTTTTTCAGAAAAACTCCCTCGTATGTGCTATGAAGTGGTTTGATGCATTGGTTATAAATTGCATGTTTAAACTCTGTTTTGAAAGCATGTTTTAGCATGGTTAATGCTAATTTTGAAAGCCATGTGTTGAAGGATGCTCAAGGTAAGAGATCCTTGTTTTGGCATGTTGTTAAATTGGTAATGATGCATGGTGATGCATGGTGTTTAATGGTTTTGTTTAATGCTTTAAAACAGTGAATTGATGATGGTATTTGATGTATATTGGCAAGTGATGAATTGGTTTTAAAGTACTTGGATCGGATATAGTTAGCCGGCTATAGGATTGGGTGCACCGTAAGTAAAGTCGCCTTGGATGTTGAGGGGTTGTGATTGTACCGTAAACTCTATCCAAGTATCCTAACGAGGGAGGTAAGATCACAACGGTGGTTAAAAGTCCGTGTGTGGATCTTGTTAAGGTCACAACAGTGGTTAAAAGTCCGTGTGTGGATCTTGTTAAGGTCACAACGGTGGTTAAAAGTCCGTTTGTGGATCTTGTGTTATGTTTCCCGTACTCTCGTTAGTGGGTTATACAACTACCGATGAGTGATGTTGAGGGGTTGTGATTGTACCATTAAACTCCATCACGGGTGTTGATGGGTTGTGATTGTACCGATAAACTCCACCTTGTAAGCCGGTAGTGTGTATGAAGCGTGTGGGACAACGCTTGTAATCAGCGTATCCGATTGTGTCTTGTGTTGAAATGGTTTGTGAACTATCACTTGAAAGCCAATATAATGTATTTGAATGTAATGAAGCGAGAGATGCTTGAAAATGATGCAAGGTTGCATGGGAAATATGTAAATGATGCAAGAATGCATGTGATACTTGTTAAGCATGAGCAAATGTATATCTTCTATTGTGAATGGTGCATATGTGCATAGAATCTCTTTAGTGCATTGAAGTCTTGAGAAGGCTTGTTTTAAAAAGGCATGTAATGCAAATGTTGCTTTTGTAGTTCATGTGTTTTGCAATTGTTGAATGCATGGGATAGATAGTAGGAACAATTGGTTTTCAAAAGGTATTTTGCTTTGAAATGATCATCAAGCATGAGAAAAGTGTGGTGTGAAGTGGAAGTGATTTCCAAGGAAATTGAGTTAAACTTTGCATGAAGCGATCATGCATGGAAAGGTTTAAATGATAGTATTTGCAAGAATGTGGTTTGGTGTGAGTTGTTTAGCATTTCAGAGTTAAAGGTTGGTTTTCATGTTGAGCAATGCATGATTTAAAGCAATGTTGTTTTCAAAGGAGGTTTTCAAACAATGCTTGGGTTCATTGAATTGTATCTACATTTAAAGAAGGTCTTATGATTCGTTGCATTGATGGTGTATTGGTTTTGAGCATTCCCCACTAAGCATTATGTGTTTACGCTCCTTTTTGTCCATCAATGCAGATATTTGAAGTTGGGACAACAAGAAGCAAGGAATTCAAGAAGAGCTCCACTTGAGAAGTATGTCTTGGTTTATAGCTATAGATAATAAAGGCAATGGGGGGATAGTATTTTATATTGATGTGTAACGAGATTGTGTATGTTGACCGTGTTCGGTTTATGGTTTGAACTTTGTTGTTGATCGCTTTTCCATATTTGAATCATCTTCCTCATAATTGATATGTTATGCTCTTTGTATAAAAGCAAGATCATGCGTTGGATGTGATAAATGAGTTGGTGCACCTAATGTTTGATTTGTATCTAGTTTTTAATGCAATTTGGTAGTTATAATGCTTGGCATGTTGTTGATATGTTGAGGAATGGTTTTAAGTATGTTTGATGGTGTTTGGATGTGTAAAACCAGAATTTTCAGTTGTTTCTGGGCATGGTGTATCGAAACACCCTTGGCTGTTTCGAAACGGGTGCATGAAATGGTCTGGGCGTTTCGGAACTTCTAGAGGTGTTTCGAAACACTTTGGCTATTGGAGGTGTCCGTTTCTGAACTAGTTTCGGAACATACCCGCGTATCGAAACGGTCAACCCCATTTCGATACGGGCGTACGACACGGGTGTTTCTATACGGGTGTCAGTGTTTCGAAACGGGTGATCGTTGGACAGATTTTGCATGCTTTACATTTTAGTCCTGAAAGTTGTAATTGCAATTGCTTGAGCTTGAGATGTCTTTTTAAGCTGAAATTTGGCAGAGAGGCTTGTAATATGATTAATTGAGGTCTGGTAAAACTAAAATCTTGAATGTCCTTTTATTTTCCAGAATTTACATGTTGGTCCCTAAAAGTGTATTCTTGCAATTGAGTCCTTAAACGTTTCCGATCGCTGTGTTTTTCTCTTCCAAGGTTCTTGGGCTTTCACATAGGTTTAATGCGCATCTAGAGAAGTTTAATAAGAAAAAAGGGTCGTTAATCAAGGTTGACTTTCGGGTTGACTTTGGTTTTCCCCGTGTAATCTTCGTAGTTCGGGTCAACCGTCTAGACTGGGCTAAGGGGGTTACATTCAAGCTTACAAAGCGTTAACAACACGTCCACTCACCGACAACGCGAAACCTTGCTCGCCTACACGAAAATCACTCTCCCGGAGCCTCCAAAAATGTCTCGTTTGCTTCCTGATCAAGATCCTCTGTTTTCACATCATCAAAACAGAGATTCAAATGCATTAAAAATGCATTTCAACACCAGCAACTAAATACAAACTCGTTGCTCACCCAAACCACACCAATTTACCCATCCGAAACAATCGAAAACTCAATCGGTTGCTTCCTAAACCATGCTCAGCCAACATACATCACTTTCACTCATTTATAAACATCAAAATACATCCAAAATCAACCCAAACCCATCCTTATACCTCCAGCAACACAACTTCACCATTTCACCTCAAAAACTCAACTAAAATTCTCATAAAACTCAAGGATCTCAAGGATTTTGGGATCTATATCACTAAAACACTTTATCAACAACATAATCATCTAAAAACTCAATTAGAATCAATCTAAAACAGGGCTCATCAAAAAATCCGAAAATCAAGAATTAAATCACAATTTTGCAAGGTTTTGATCTTAAAGCATAACTATTATCAAAACTCAGTTAAAACATCCATTGAGAGTCAATAATCTTGGTAATTTCAATAAAGAACCTTGATTAGAGGTTGAGAACAAGATTTACCTCCATTCCTTGCTTTCCTCAATAGATGGCAAGTTTTTGACTCGCAAATCTTGAAGAAATTGAAAAGGATTCTTTGAAATGAAAGATAAATCAAGAAGAGAAAGTTTGGGAGAAAAGAATTTTGGAGAAAATGATTTAGAAGGGTGTTTGGCTAAAAATGAGAAGAGAAAAGTAGTTACGTAACTAAAATCTCCCAAATTAACTATTTTTTAATAAAATAAATAAAACTTTTTTAATTCAATTAATTAAAAACTATTTTAAACACATGTTATATTAAGGAAAGGCTTAATTTCCATAAAGCTCCCTAAAGATTCTAAGACTTTGACTCTCCCTTTTAAAAATTGCATTTTCACAGTTTTGAAACATTATATTTTGGTCACTACCCAAAATGTACTACCTCCGAAACTGTTTTTGTAAAATTGATTTGACCAACCTCTTAAACATAATTTTAGAGGATTTTAGCAATTTTTCCCAAATTTTTAGCCTATCCCGATCCTTGATTTCCCTAAATCTCCTAACGCGATTTGAACCGTTTCCGGCCGGTCCGATTTGATGTCTAAAACATCTAGGCCCAAAACCAGGGCATTACAATGGATATCTAATCATTCATCTCTATCGAGATCGGTTATCGATTTTGATATTGTTATATTGATATTGATATCGAAATATCGACCCTAACAATCTTCTTTTTTATTTCCTAGCTCAAGACGTTGATAAAGAGCATCCATCGTCTCCATCCAAAGCTAGGAACAAAGGGATTGTCATCCGAGAGCCTTGAAAGCTTTGGAGTGTCAAGGTGAGTGTAGTCGAAGTCTCGGGTTTAGGCAAAAAGCCTTCCAAGATCATTATTTGATCATTTATATTACATCGCTAACATTGTTGTTGAAGAAAATTGCATTGGATGGTTAATCGGACACTTTGGTAAGTGTCGGTAAGTTATTATTGTGTATCGGACATAGTCATTGATATTGTCATTTTGCATTGCCATCGATATAGTCGTTATCATCGAACTATTGTATAGAAAACATTGGACATTGATATTGACATCGAATCATAAACTACTGATGATGAGATACATATATTGGTTATTGGCAATATTGAAATCATTGGATATTGACATATTATTGATCATTGAAATGAATATGAATGTTGCAACCTTGGATTGGAAGGGACATTGGATACAATTGGCATGCCATAGAATTCATGAGCCCAGTGTACGGGAGGACTACGGTCCTAACACTAAGGCCTATATTGATTTGGTGTGGCGGAGGGACTAGACCATTCATTGACTTGGCGAGGCGTAAGAATTCTCGTATCCATGATCTTGGTTGAATCCAAGGATTACAAATGAATTGAACATGTTTATACATTACATACTATTATATAGCATTGGTATTATTGGCATGAGATCATGGTTGAGCATATTAATAGCATTGTTTTTATTCATGTTGCCTGTGACTACCTCACTAGGCAAAGTGTGCCTAATGTGTCTCATCTCATGCATTTTCAGGTTAAGAAGGTTTGTGTGTCAGAAAATCGGAATCGGCAAGCAAGACAAGTCACTACAAGCCTCAAGTAATGTGTTTTTTACTTTTGAACTCCTAGAAAGGTGGAAAAGTAGTTGAACTAGTCATTTGTGCATGTTTTGTTGTATTGGTGCATTGCTAAAGTTGTAATAAGTTTTATAGCTTAAAATGCCCTTTTGGTGAAGTTTAAAATGGATGGAAAATTGCATACATGGCTCAAAAAAGTAAAAACATAGTAAATGTATTCGTTTGATCATGAATTTTGGCATGCGTGTAGTTTATGTCTTTGAAAAGTTGTGCCTAAAGTTTCGTTGCATTTGGACATCGTTTGATAGATTGAATTGAATAAAAACCATCTATAATCAGTTATTAAAGGTCATACCATATCGAAACGGGTGATGGGGTTTCGGTACGTGTGTACAACATTCAACCTAAGGGTAAGGGTGTATCGAAATGGAATTAGGCCGTTTCAGAACATTTTGTCTCTGGAGACCAATGTTTCGATACGAGTTCATAGCGTATCGAAACGAGTCAAAGGTGGTCAATCCGTTTCGATACGGGTCAAGCCTATATCGATACGGTCTAAATGGAAAAGTCAACGTAAGTTGATCAATGTCCACCCGTTTTGAAACAGCTTGGGGTGTTTCGATACGGGGTTAGGTAAGTTCGTTAAAAACTCATTGAACAGGTTGTTAGCTTTATAAGTTAGTCACTAAAAATGGTAAGGTTAAATGGGATGGGTTAATGATCTCCAAATGGTATGAAAAATTTACAGGCTGGTTAGTAATGCACTGAATTACATATTGTTATTGTCTGTTGCATTAAGAGACCTTTTATTTATCAGTTTTTACAAATTAGTCCCTAAACTCTTAAAAGTTATAAATTGGTCCTAAACGATTTAATGAGGCCTTCTTATGAATGAAATGGATTAATTGTATATTGATAAAGTTTTATTTGTATAATATTGATTAGGTGTTGGGAATAAAAGTGAAATTTATCGCACCGATTGTCGTATTGCTCATCCGTGACACGCTCCGACCCGTTTCTCGACCAGACCGGGAAGGGGTGTTACATTTGTGGTATCAGAGCTTGAGTTTAGTCGATTCTAGGACTACACTTAAGTTTATTGCATTGCTATTGTGTTACTTTGCCACCTAGGAGTTTTATATAGTGTATATTGTGACTTGTCGACTAATCCAATCTTTCATATAGATATGTCCGAGACAAACGAAGCTCATATTGATGAGCTCACTACTGGCTCCTCAACACATGGCGAGGAGATAAGAGGAGGAAATCCTCATAATCCACCGCAACCACAGGACCCTCTTGTTCAGGGTACTGAACCTGCAGCACCTACCGCTCAGGCTGAATGCTATCAGAACATGGCTAACATGTTCAAATAGTTTATCGCTACGATGCAAACAACACCATCAGTTTAGCCTACCCCTCATGTTGTCTAGTATGTCCAAGCCCTTGTGGACAAGCTGGCTTCGCTCCGAGCCTATTCTTTCACCGGACATGATGATGATAATCCTGAAGTTGCCGAATATTGGTTGGACAACACGCTCCGTATCTTGAATAAATAGCTGCAGTGTTCGGATGAACACAAGTTGGAATGTGTTATTGCATTGTTGACCGATGAAGCTCTCATGTGGTGGAAAACTACTATTCTCACGGTTCCTGAAGAATCGGTTACCTAGGAGTTCTTTCTCCGAGAATTCTAAAATAAATACATCAACAACTATTATCTCGTGGAAAGGGAAAATACCTTTCTTCACTTGAGGCAAGGAGGGTGACCTATCGAGCAATATATCCATGATTTCTGTAAATATTGTCGATACGGAGCAGAGTTTATAAAGAAAGAGGAAGATAAGTGCAGAATTTTCATAGCTGGCCTTAGTGATGAATTACGACCTATGTTTACGGCTCTTGGTATCACCAACTTTCAGGATTTGGTGAACCGAGTCAAGGCCACTGAAGCTGCCCAGAGAGCTCAACGAGCCGGTGGGTCTAGAAAATTTGAGAAGAGATCCAGGGATGATTCGCGACCTCTAAGATGGAACAAGAAGGGGAGATATCAAGGCCCCAAGCAGAATGTCTACTCACAGCCTTCCCATTCCGGGGATATTGAGAGACCTCAGTCTGTGACGCGGTCTTTTTCCAAAGCAGGGTCCGTTGATAGTACTGGAGGTTCAAACCGAGGCAACCGGCATCCATTGTGTAATTATTGTAAGAATAAGCATCTGGTGGGATAATGTCGTAAGTAGACTGGAGCTTGTTATTATTGTGGTGAGCAAGGTCACTTTATTTGTGACTGTCCTTTGAATGCAACCAAATCTGTGGTCACACCAACTACTACTGCTTCACGTGCTCAATCCTTCTGGCTAAGGGATCGAAGTAGGTATCATCAAGGAATTTTGGACGATCGAGTGGTCCAGGGAAGCCCTTCAACAAACAAGATTCGAAGGCTCCTAATCAAATGTACCATGTGAGGAGCAGGGAAGAAGAGGATGAAAATGATGTTATTGCAGGTACCATTGAGTTATATTCGCATCCTTTATATACATTGATTGACCCTGGCTCTACTCATTCTTTCATAAGAACCATTGTAGTTAAAAAGTATAACATGTCTTCTGAACCAATATTATCAAAAATCTTTGTAACCAATCCCTTAGGAGATTATGTTATCGTAAGGGTAGTGTGCAAGAATTGTCCCTTAATGATTCAAGGAATTCCTTTTTCGGCCAATTTGTTGGCCTTACCGATCCATGAATTCGATGTCATCCTAGGCTTAGATTGGCTTAGTGAACATCAAGCATGGGTAGATTGTTGTAAAAGAAAATTGTATCTTAGGGGTTTGGGTAAGGAAAGTGTTGTATTGATGAATGCGAGGAATCCATTGTTGTTTGCTTTGTCATTGGAAACCAAGGGCGATCCGCAACTACGAGACATTGACACCGTATGTGAATTTCCTGATGTTTTTCCTGATGAACTTCTGGGATTGCCCCCAACCCGTGAAGTAAAATTTGGCATCGAGGTGCTACCTGGGACTGCTCCGGTTTCCATTGCACCATATCCGATGGCTGATGTGGAGTTGAAAGAATTAAACGCCCAGATTCAAGACTTATTGAGCAAGGGTTTCATTCAATCGAGATCTTCACCTTGGGGAGCATCAGTTCTCTTTGTTAAGAAGAAGGATGGTTCTATGCGTTTGTGCATTGACTACAGACAATTGAATAAAGTAACCACCATTGCCTAGAATAAACGACTTGTTCGATCAATTAAAGGATGCCTCTGTGTTTTCAAAGATCGACTTAAGGTCGGGCTATTATCAAATGAGAGTTAAGGAGTGTGATGTGCCAAAGACTGCTTTCTGTACAAGATATGGACACTACAAATTCTTGGCGATGCCCTTTGGGTTAACCAATGCCCTGACAACTTTTATAGATTTGATGAATTGAGTATTTAGACCCCGTCTTGACAAATTCGTAGTGGTGTTTATAGATGACATCTTGATTTATTCCAAGAATGAAGTGGAGCATCAAGATCATCTACGTATTGTACTTCTTAGGGCATATCTTGTCGGCTTCGGGCATTCAAGTAGACCCGAAGAAAATTCAAGCCATTGTAGATTGGCATCCACCGAAGAACATTGGTGAAGTCAAAAGTTTCCTTGGGCTTGCTGGCTATTACCGCAGATTCGTGAAAGGATTCTCTATGATAGCCGCTCCTTTAACCAAATTATTGAGGAAGGAAGCTCCTTTTGTTTGGACCCAGGTTCAACATCGAAGTTTTGATCAGTTGAAACAAGTCCTGACCCATGCACCCGTCTTGACCCAACCCGAGTCTTGAAAAGATTATACAGTTTACAGTGATGCATCGCATCTTGGGTTAGGATGTGTATTGATGCAGGAAGGCAAGGTTATTGCTTATGCTTCAAGACAACTTAAGCCACACGAGATGAATTATCCCACTCATGACCTTGAATTAGTTGCAGTTGTCTTCGCATTGAAAATCTGGAGGCATTATCTCTATGGGGAGAAATGCTATCTCTTTACCAACCATAAAAGCCTTAAATATTTGTTGACTTAAAAGGAGTTTAACCTTCGACAATGGAGGTGGATGGAGCTTCTTAAAGATTACGACCTGGTCATTGATTATCATCCGGGCAAGGCCAATGTTATAGCTGATGCGCTCAGCCGCAAACCTTCGCATGGTAAGCATTGATAATAAACTTGGAGTTATAGGTATTGTGAAGTACATTAACTCATTGTAATATTGTTATATTGTAGCCCCTCGAGCAATTAACACTCACTTCCGACTTCGGAAGCATCATTGTCTTGTATCTGAACTCCAAGTTCAGTTCACCATCATTTCGCGAATCAAGGATTTGCAAGAGCAAGATCCTGAGCTTCAAGCCATTGTCTCTAAGCTATCTAATAACCCTGACTTCAGAATTAATTCTGAACGACTCTTATGCTTTTTTGATCGAGTTTGTGTACCTAGTGACGAATCTCTTCGCACTGATATCCTTTTAGAAGCCCATTTGAGTTCTTTTTCCGTTCACCCCGGGTTAGTAAAGATGTATAAAGATCTATGTGAACTCTATTGGTGGCCATGCATGAAGCATGCCATAGTTGATTACATTTCCAAGTGCCTCACGTGTCAACGTGTTAAGGCAGAACATTGTGCCCCTACTGGGTTGTTACAGCCTATTGATCTACCGAAATGGAAGTGGGAAAATATAACTATGGACTTTGTTAGTGGTCTATCGTTAACCCCTGCAAAGCATGATGCTATATAGGTCATTGTAGATCGATTCACGAAGTCAGCTTATTTCATACCGGTTAGAATGGACTACGACCTTCCTAAATTAGCCGACTTGTATATCAAGGAAGTAATCCGACTCCACGGAGTACCTAAGTCAATCATCTCCGATCGAGATCCTCGATTTGCATCTCGGTTTTAGAGAACCTTACAAGGAGCTCTGGGCACCAAAGTTAATCTTAGCACATCTTTTCACCCTCAATCTGATGGTCAGTCAGAAAGGGTAGTTCAGGTAAATCATCGAACCTTATGTCCATTAAAATCCTAGAAACTTGCATTGTCACTGAACCTCTTTATACAAATCTTGGAAGACATGCTTCGGGCATGCATTATTGACTTTGGTGGAACTTGGGAGAAATCTCTACCTCTTGTTGAATTTTCCTACAACAACAGCTACCAAACATCCATCCAAATGGCCACGTTTGAGGCATTTTATGGTAGGCGATGTAGAACTCCATTGTATTGGTCAGAGCTTGGTGAGGGCAAGAAGTTAGGCCCTGACTTGCTTCGTGAGACTGAAGAACGGTTCACTATTATCCATGATCAATTAAAGGCTGCCTTTGATCGACAAAAGGCTTACGTGGATCTTAAAAGAAGAGACATCGAGTATGAAGTTGGTGAGAAGGCCCTCCTCAAAGTATCACCGTGGAAAAAGGTCTTAAGATTTGGAAAAAAGGGAAAACTGAGTCCCTGATTCATTGGACCCTTTAAAATCATTGAAAAGATTGGTCCAGTGGCATATCGGCTATTGTTAGCCTCAGAATTGAGCAAAATTCATGATGTCTTTCATGTATCGATGCTTCGAAAGTATCGATCTAATTTCTCACACATTGTGGAACCTGAATCTGTAGAACTTCGACCAAATCTATCCTACAAGGAAGAAGCGGTTCAGATTCTTTCTAGAGAAGTCAAGAGGCTTCACAACAAAACTGTAGCATTAGTTAAAGTGCTCTGGAGGAGCCACACCCTTGAGGAAGCTACTTGGGAACCTGAACGGACTATGAAACAATAGTATCCACATCTCTTTAGTTCAGGTAAAAATTCGAGGATGAATTTTTCTTAAGGGGGAGAATTGAAACACCCCAAAATTCGGTCTAGTCAGAATTGGGTTCTGCTGATCGAAAATTACGTATTGAGAAGGTCTAAATATAGAACAAGCTAATTAATTATCGATATTTGGACTCTAATTTAGTTAATTTATCAGGTATCAGCCTTATCAGATTTTTTTTAAAAGCTTTTTAGTGATCATATTATAGCTATTAGAAAGTTGCGAGGCTATATCATAATAAAGAAAGAGTTGAAGGACTAATCTTGTGATTAGCCCCTCCTTAGTTAATTTCACGTGGGTGAAATTGGGAGCTTTCCTTCACTTAAAGGAAAGCCATCGGTGGCTTGGTAATAAAGGATAAAAACATGAAATTATGGGAAAAAAGAGAGAAAAGGAACTCACTGAGATATCTCTAAGCAAACACCTCTAATCCTTATCTTCTTCTTCCTATCAACAAGCAAGCACCACCATTGTTGAAAACCTCAAGCTTTGAATTCCTTCATCTTCTTTTGATCAAAACTTTGTTAGGGGTTGGGTAAGTCCCTTCCTCCAAATTATTATCGAATTCTATGGATAACCTAAGCTAAATCTCAAACTAGGGTTTTAACTATCCATGGATATCTCATCGTTGTCATCTCTATCGAGATCAGTTATCGATTTTGATATTTTTATATTGATTTTGATATCGAAATATCGACCCTAACAATCTCCTTATTGATTTCCTAGCTCAAGACGTTGATAAAGAGCATCCATCATCTCCATCCAAAGCTAGGAACAAAGGGATTGTCATCCGAGAGCCTTGAAAGCTTCGAAGTGTCAAAGTGAGTGTAGTCAGAGTCTCGGATTTAGGCGAAAAGCCTTCTCAGATCATTATTTGATAATTTAGATTACATCGCTAACATTGTCGTTGAAGAAAATTACATTGGATGGTTAATCGGAAACTTTGGTAAGTGTCGGTAAGTTATTATTATGTATCGGACATACTCATTGATATTGTCATTGTGCATTGCCATAGATATAGTCGTTATCATCGAACTATTGTATAGAAAACATTGGACATTGATATTGACACCAAATCATAAACTAATGATGATGAGATACATATATTGGTTATTGGCAATATTGAAATCATTGGACATTGGAATATTATTGATCATTGAAATGAATATGAATGTTGCAACCTTGGATTGTAAGGGACATTGGATACAATTGGCATGTCATAGAATTCATGAGCTCAGTGTACATGAGGACTACGGTCCTAAGGCTAAGGCTTATATTGATTTGGCAAGGCAGAGGGATGTGTATGGATATTGGTCATATTGGCGATGCGGAGGGATGTGTATGGATATTAGTCATATTGGTGAGGCGGATGGACTAGACCATTCATTGACTTAGTGAGGCGTAGGAATTCGGGTATCTATGATCTTGATTCAATCCAAGGATTAAGAATGAATTGAACATGTTTATACGTTGCATACTATTATATAGCATTGGTATTATTGGCATGAGATCATGATTGAGCATATTAATAACATTATTGTTATTCATGTTGTTTGTGACTACCTCACTAGGCAAAGTGTTCCTAATGTGTCTCATCTCATGAATTTTCAGATTAAGAAGGTTTGTAACGCCCTGGTTTTGGGCCTAGATGTTTTAGACATCGGATCAGGCCGGTCGGGAACGGTTTGAATTGTATTAGGTGGTTCAGGGAGATCAAGGTTCGGGATAGGATAAAAATATGACAAAAATAGCTAAAATCCTCTAAAATCATTTTTAAGAGGTTGGTCAAATCAATTTTTCAAAATGAGTTTTGGAAGCGGTGCATTTTGGGTTGTGACCAAAATGTAAAGTTTTAAAAGTGTGGAAAATACAAATTTCAAAAGAGGAGTCAAAATCTTATAATCTTTAGGGAGCTTTTGTGCAATAACACCTTTCCTTAAATTGACATGTGTTTTAAATGAGTTTTAAAATAATTGATTAAAAAGGGATTTTTAAAACCTTTTCTCCAGCAAAACCCATTTCTAAAACCTTTTCTCCAGATTTCTTTTCTCTCAAACAATCTCTCTTTGATTTCTCATCCATTTCTAAGAATTCTCTTCGATTTCTTCAAGATTTGTGAAGCAAAAACTTGTAAAACATTAAGGAAAGCAGGGATTGTAGGTAAATCTCGTTCTCAACCTCTAATCTATGTTCTTTATTGAAATTCCCAATATTTTTTACTCCTAGTTGTTGTTTTTAACTGAGTTTCAATTATAGTTTTGATTTAATGTCAAAATCTTGCAAAATAAAGGTTTAATTCTTGATTTTCAGAGTGTTGTTGATGAGCTCTGTTTTAGATGGATTATAATCAAGTTTTAAGTTAATCTTGATGTTGAAAAAGTGTTTTGATGACATAGATCCTGAAATCATTGAGATCCTTGAGTTTTATGATAGTTTGAGTTGAGTTTTTGAAGTGATTTGATGGTGAAGTGGTTGCTGGAGGTATAAGAAGGGGTCTAGGTTGTTTTTGGATGTGTTTTGATGAATATTAATGGTTCGAAGTGATGATTGTTTGTTGGGCTTGGTTTAGGAAGCAATCGAATGAGTTTTCGGTTGTTTCGGAGGGGTAGATTGATGTAGTCTTGATGGGCAACTGTGAAACCAATAAACTGATTTTGATATAACAAGGAATTTAAGGACTAAATTGAAAAATGGAAAATTAATTTTTAAGTCCTCAAAACCTCTCTATGTATTTAAAGAAAAATGTTTAAGTCAAAACCTCAACTTGTCAAATAATTTCTAAGTGTTTATCAAGCCAAAACAATGATTTTCGAGTCACCGTTTCGGAACGGCCTTTGGGAGTTTCGGAACAGTTTGAAACTGTTAAACTCTGTTTCGGAATGTGTTTCGAACGGATAAAGAACTTCAGAACAATTTGTCCCGTTTCGATACAGTAGTATCGAAACGACCTCAAACGTTTCGAAACGGATGTCAAACTTGGTTTTAAAATATGATCGTTGAAGTTCTATAATTGAATTTAAAATTGTCGTTAAGACGTATCGAAACGCTTCCAAGCCGTTTCAATGCAGGCTTTGATAGTGGCAAAATGTTTCGAAACGAGTTTCGAAACGGGATCTTAGCGTATCGAAATGATCGTGCCCATTTCGGTACAGTCTATTTATTACACCCCAACGACTCTTTCTATTTTGGTCTGTTTCGAAACAGGGTCAGGCGTTTCGGAATGGGTAGTTGCAGACTGCATTTATAGAGGGAAGATAACATCCCAACGTCTATATTGATGAATGCAACAACCCCAACGGCTAGAATTCAATGAAAAGGTATAAAATGGACCTCTAAAAGCTCCAGCAACAACTATTGATCTCCAAAGTATTATCCAAACATCAAAGCCAAGCATTTGTGCAAAAATCCCATTATTTCTTGTAAACCCCAATTGTGAAATTTGTAATTCCCATTCTTATCTGTTCAATTGGGTTGAGTGCTTGTAAAAGGGCTATATTTTGTATTGAGAGATACTTGTTTTAGCCTTTATCTTCTTTGTATCACTTGAGTGAGGATTGGGTCAAATTTTGGGTAGAAAATTTGACCGATATTGTAAAGGTTACCTCTTTAGCCTAGAAAATGGAAAATCCTTAGTGAAGCTAAGGTGGTGGATGTAGAGTTCGATTGGAACTTGAACCACTCTAAATCCTCTTGTCTAGCATTTTTAATTTTCCACTCCACCACCAAAAGTTCTAAATTCCAATTCACCGCCCCTCTTGGCTTATATCGTTTTATTGATCCAGTCAACAATTGGTATCAGATCCTACCTCTTTGAAGGATTAACAACCACAAGAGGAGTTCCTAGGAAGAGTGTGATCAACCACAAAGCAAGCCATGGCATCTACCTCCGG
Organism: Hibiscus trionum; assembly: GCA_030270665.1. NCBI lineage: Eukaryota > Viridiplantae > Streptophyta > Magnoliopsida > Malvales > Malvaceae > Hibiscus > Hibiscus trionum. The sequence continues at coordinate 15,992,175 of BSYR01000010.1, forward strand.
GTCAAACATGTACGAGTCTCGATCAACCACCAAACTGCCTTTCTTCAACAGGGATAACTACCCTTTTTGGAAAAACCGGATGTGTCTCTTCATTAAATCAAACGATTATCTAGTTTGGGATGCCATTGAAGATTGTTCCTCTATTTCGATGAAGAGAGACGACGAAGGAAGATTGGTGCCAAAGAAGAAAAATAAGGTGAGTGAAGAAGAGAGAAAGAAGATTCAAATCAATGATAAAGCTTTTCACATGTTGTTTTGCTCTTTCGGTCCCGACATCTACTCCAAAGTTTCCTCCATCGAAAGTCCTAAGGAAGTGTGAGATACACTTGAGACTACTTATGAAGGAACAAGTGATGTGAAGGAGACAAAGATTGGAATTCTCAATCTTAGCTATGAGAATTTCAAAATAGAGCCCGACAAAATCGTGTCAAAGATGTTCGATCGTTTCTCAACAATTGTCAATGGGCTAAAGGGTTTTGGAGAGATAATCCCAGAAGACAAACTAGTCCGAAAGCTACTCTACTCACTTCCCGAGTCGTGGGATGGGAAGAGAACCGCCATCATTGAGGCCAAAAATTTGAAGACACTCAAGCTTGATAAGCTAGTGGGTTCTCTCCTAACTCATGAGATAATGAAGCATGGAAGGGAAGATGAAAGGAAGAAGGAAGAGAGAAGAATGGAGAAGCTTGAGGTAGATAAGAAGAAGAAGATAGGAGTGGCTCTTAAAGCTTCTCTACATGAGGAGAGCACTTCTGGTGAGGAAGAAGACCTAGAAGAATTGGCTATGATAGCCAAAAGGTTCTCACAATTTATGAGGTCCAACCGAGGAAGGGAGATTCAAAGAAAAATGGACTTCAAAACCAAAAACAAAGAAGAAGAAGAAGAAAGGGATCAAATCATTTGCTTTGAGTGCAAAAAACTGGGTCATATTCGTTCGGAGTGCCCTTAACTCAAGAAGAAGGGCTTTGAGAAGAAGAATAATCTCAAAGCCAAGCTTGCTACTTGGAGTGATGAGGAGTCATTCGAGGATGGGGAATACGAAGTTGTCAACCTTTGCCTCATGTCTCTTGAGGAGGATTCCTCCATGGTAACCTCTAACTCACCATCTTCTGATTTTACATTTGATGAATTGCATGATGCTTATGATGAGTTACAAGAGGTATATGATGAGTTAGTTGAGAAGTATAAAGAGTCGGTCATAAGAAATAAAAATATTATTTCAGAATTAAATGGTAAAAATGACTGACTTTCTCAAGCTAACTTAAAATTTGAGAAAAAGATCTTAGGTTTACAAGATGAACTTAAATTCTTTCAAGATGAAAATGTAGACTTAAACAATCTTATTTCTCAATGCAATAGTGAACACCAAAGGGTGTTAGATGAGCTTAACAAGCTCAAGGAGTCTTTCAAAAATGTTGGTAATGTGAAAAATGGGATAGGTGAATCCTCTAGAACTGACCAACCTAATAGAAAGACATATAACTACAAACAAAGTGGCTTCCATAGGCATAATAGAACTAAGAAAATTAGAAGTGTATGGGTTCCTAAGGAACTCGTCAAGTCTAATAATGTTGTTGCTATGTCACCTTGGATTCCTAAGGGAACTAAGCTTTTGGGAGCTAACACTCGTGAACCCAAAATGATTTGGGTACCAAAAATCAAAGCTTGATATCATTGTTTGTAGGGGAGCATTGCTACAAGGCCAAAGCACAAAGTCAAAACTCATGGTTCCTTGATAGTGGATGCTCGAGGCACATGACCGGAGACAGAAGTCGATTCATGGACTTAAAGCCAAAAACCGGAGGAGTAGTGACATTTGGTGGCAACTCCAAATGCCACATTAAAGGTATTGGATCCATAGGTAATCACTCTACTATTCTCATTGAAAATGTTTTATATGTCGATGGTCTAAAACAAAATTTATTGAGCATTAGTCAATTGTGTGATAAAGGGTTTAATGTCTTATTTGATAAAATGAGTGCAAAATTGTTGACATTAAATCAAATAATATAATGCTCATTGGTCATCGCATAGGTAATATATACATGGTGCATTTAGATGACATTCATACATCTCATGTATGTTTTGTTGCACAAAATGAAAATGATGCATGATTATGGCATAGGAAACGACATGCTAGCATTAGTGTTTTAGAAAAATTAGTTTCCCTAAATCTAGTTAGAGGTTTGCCCAAAATTAAGTTCTCAAATGACAAAATTTGTGATGCATGCTCTAAGGGTAAACAACATAGATCATCCTTTAAATCCATTAATGATGTTTCTACAAGTAGGTGTTTACAACTAATTCACATGGATTTATTTGGGCCTATTAGAACTATGAGCTTGGGGTGGTAAATCGTATGCATTTGTACTTGTTGATGACTATTCTAGATTTACTTGGGTTCTATTCTTAAGTACTAAAGATGAGGCTTTAGAAAAATTCATCACATTTTCAAAATTAACTCAAAATGATCTTGAACTTAAGATTTCTCATATTAGAAGTGATCATGGAACTGAATTTCAAAATCTAGGTTTTGAAGAGTTTTTAAATGAAAATAGTATTAGCCACAATTTTTCGGCTCCTCGAACTCCTCAACAAAATGGGGTAGTTGAGAGGAAAAATAGGACTTTACAAGAAATGCCTAGAACCATGCTTTGTGAAAACAATTTACCTAAATATTTTTGGGCAGAAGCCACAAACACCACTTGCTACATTGTAAACCGAGTAATGATTAGGCCACTTTTGAAGAAAACACCATATGAGATTTTAAAATCTAAAAGCCTAACATTAGCTATTTTCATCCATTTGGTTGCAAGTGTTTTGTTTTTTTTCGCTCAACAAAATGTCGTATATTAAGAGAAAATATACAACCAAAAGTCACAACGGTCGCCTCGTTAAAAACCTCCCTAATCCTAATGGAGGAAAAGAGTACGGCCCGTATGTGACAACATAACAACAAAAGCAAACAGACAACAACCGAACAAAACCAACAACCATCCGCTAACGTTAACAAGCACAAAATAAAGAAACACGCGAAACTCCTTCCTTAGCCAATGCATCTGCTAAGCCATTCACCTCCCGGAAAATATGCGAAAAACACACCGAATGCAAACTGGAACAACTGTTGTCAATCTCGTGGAACACCTCCCAATACCGCCACGGTCGCTTATCCACATGTAGCACCCAACTAATGGCAACCATGGAATCTGACTCCACCACCAAAGGATACGATGACCAAGCCGACTACCGAAATAAAGATAACGCAAAAGCAATCGCCCGCAATTTAGCCTCGTTAGACTCAATACTACCAAGCGGGCCAGAGAACAAGGCCATTATCCTACCTTGCTCATCACGTAACACACCCCCGAAACCTGCAGGACACGACTTGCCACGCGCGGACCCATCCACAGAGAACTTCAACGTCCCTACCATTGGGGGTTCCCAACTAATATCGTTACGCACTGGTCGCAAATTCGGGATTCAGAATACAAAATTGGGCAATCTCACCACAACGCCTCACCAATACAAAGGTTAGCCCATAATGTCCGCATCCAATAATACGAACATAACTTAATTTAAAAACATACCTCCGCTATCGGTAATGACTTCTCATTAAACACCATCTTGTTTTGCGCAAGCCATACTGACCATAACAAAGATGCTGCGCACGATACCCACAAGCAACGAAGAACGCCCGAAAATGAGCAATGGAAGTCTGGTACGAAAAAATCTGATAAATTCTTCGGCATCGGTAAACATACTCTCCACCAACTTCGAAACCAGTCCCATATGCGCTGAACCAATGGACAAGAATACAACAAATGGTCAACATCCTCCTCTCGCTCCTTACACCAAATGCACAACGTGCTTGGTCCCTCAAACACAATACCCCGACGTCTCAAAAATTCAAATGTGGGCAAACGAAGCAACCAAACAAACCATAGGAAAGCTTGTACCTTAGGTGGAACCAAAATTTTCCACGTGAAACACGCCCCAAAATCACTTTCACCCGCTCGATCAAGCATCAATATCTGTGATATAGCTTTAACCGTAAACATGCCTTGCGCATTCGGGGACCAAATCAGCTTGTCACGGACGCCAAAATATAATCGAAAATCACCCACTACATCCAATAATTCACGTAGCTGCCCTGCCTCAAAAGATCGAAGGGATCGGCGAAAAAAATCAGCCCATCTTGAATGGTGAAGACTCCCTGCACCGAATAATCCACAACCAAAGCAAGCCTATTACAAGCCCAAGAAAATAAACGCGGAAATATGTCCTTTAATGGCTTTTCCGCAGACCATGTATCGAACCAGAAGAGGACATGACTCCCATCTCCCACTTGCCACAGCAATTTCTCATGCAAATTCCGCTGTACATCGGACGAACAAGCTGTTTGCACTATTTGCTTCCATACAATCGACATCGCGTGTTGACGAGACTAATTAAAACGCCACCATTGGGCAGCCTCTCCATACTTTGCCACTATAATAGCCCTCCATAACGAAAATGCATCAGTGGCATATCGCCACGACCATTTAGCTAACATAGCAGTATTACGCACTTGTAGATCTGCCACCCCCAAACCGCCCAAATGACGCGGCCTACACACCATCTTCCAACTCACTCGACTCATCTTTCTATGCAAATTTACACCATCCCAGAGAAAAGCACGTCGCAACTTATCAATTTCCGCAATGACACCTTTCGGAATGCGAAACACACCCTTATAATAAATAGGAAGTGAAGAAAGAACAGAATTCACCAAAGTAACCCGTGCAGCAAAAGACATCGAGCTACGCTTCCACCCAGCTAGTTTCCATCGAACATTAGCAAGAACTGGTTCCCATACCGCCATGCTTCGAGGATTAGATCCTAACGGCATCCCCAGGTACAGAAACGGAAAAGAACCACGTCGACAATCCAATGCTTTGGCACATGACTCAACAATATCCTCCTCAACACCAATAGCAAATAACGATGATTTACTAAAGTTTATTTGCAAACCTGAACAAACTTGGAAACAGCTAAGCAATCGTCGAATAGAATCAGCACATCCAGGCGAAGCTTCGAAGAACAAGATAGTGTCGTCCGCGAACTGTAAATGTGAAATTGTCACCCCTGGTGCAACACATACCCCTGTATCAAACCTGCCGCCTCAGCCTGAACCAACAAACTATGCAACGCCTCTACCACAATAACGAATAACAAAGGCGACAATGGACAACCTTATCTTAACCCAAGCCCCAACGGAAATTCTTTCGTAGCGCAGCCGTTTAACAACACTGACATACGGACAATAGTAACACATTCCAAAATCCAATGACGCCACACCTAACAGAAACCCATGCTATTGAGCATATGATCCAAAAAAATCCCACCTCACACAATCATAAGCTTTGGCGAAATCTAACTTGAGTACAAAACCGCTCGTCGAACTCTTGCGCAGAGAATGTATTACCTCATTTTCTAGTAGAATGCCATCTACTATTTGTCGGCCACGAATAAATGCCGATTGATGCTCGCTTATCACCGAACCCAACACCGAATGTAGCCTCTTAGCTAGCAACTTCGCAAGAATTTTATAGACAGAGTTCACAAGGCTTATCGGTCGATAATCACTGAGAGCCTTTGGTGAAATGATCTTCGGAATCAGTACTAAGAAGGTGCAGTTCACACTCGGAGGTAGCTTACCCGCTGCATGAAATTCTCCTAGATAACGTAGCACATCTCCTTGGACTATACTCCAACATGTTTTGAAAAACGCCATGTTATACCCATCCGGTCCTGGCGATTTCGATCCATCACACCCGCGTATCACCTCACAAACCTCTTTTTTACTAAATGACGCCACCAAGGCTTCATTTTCCGTTCTATCAATCTGGCCAAACTATCCCACAATACTCCAAACACATAGACGTTCAAATGCCTCAAAATGTGTAGAAAAGCCGCCACAATGTAATAACGTAACCGAGAAACATCCGTCTCCCAACGACCATTTATCAGCAGCCCCGTAATTGAATTCCGCACAACTCTAAGTTTTGTCGCACGATGAAAGAACGTCGTATTGCGATCCCCTAAACGTAACCAGTTCAACCTCAATTTTTGTCTCCAAAGGGATTCCTTACGTCTGATTACCTACCATAACCGTTGCATCCACTCCCTTTTCCACTTAATTAGATCTTCTTCGGATTCATACTGATCCCCCTCCATTCCCGCAGCATCTTTACCCTCCAGCTTTTCTTGAATCGACTGAATTTCTAGCTCAATATCATCGAAAACAGTACGGTTCCAGCTACGCAAAAACATCTTCATAGATCGAAGCTTAACCATTATATTTTCAGTTCCAACCCCCCATTCCGACAACCGACACCACTCTTCAGCCATTTCATGGACATGTTTCTTATCTTCCAACCAACAATTAATAAAGCGAAAAGGTCGAGGCCCCCAATCCTGTTCATCGCACAGCAACAATAAAGGTGTATGATCCGATACCCCTCTCGGAAAACAATGTTGACCAATGTTGTTAAAAGCATCTACCCATGCAGACGATACCAAAAATCTATCTATACGACTCCGCCTAAATCCCCTCCCAAACCACGTATATTTTTTCCCTATCAACGGCAAATCTACAAGCCCAGCATTGTTAATGAAATCAGAAAATTCTTCCATACCTATCGCTACCGAGCTACACCCTGCACGTTCCGATAACCAGTGCATCGAATTAAAGTCACCTGCAATACACCACGGTCCTATAATCTCCAAAATTAACTCTCCTAATCTTTGCCACAACTATTTTTGTGCCGCCACATCTCATGGAACATAGACATTCAACATGCAACATTGCAACTCTTCCGCGCACCACTTCCCCTTTATAAAAATAAAATTTCGATCCACCTCCAGTGAAAAAATACTGAAACGTGATCCTTCACATATCATAATCAATCCCCCTGAAGCACCGATCGAAGGTGAAACAATAAATTCATAGCCATCCAAAGCCCATAAACTTGCAACCACTAGCGACGATACATCCTCCAACTTTGATTCTTGCAACATCACCATATCCGCACGTTGTTTCTTTACGACTTCGCCCACCTCCCTACGCTTCAACGAAGAGCCTAACCCCCTGACATTCCATGAAACCACACGTATCCTTACTGGCTTCGCTGTTCCCCGGAAAAAACCTGTTTGAGATCCTTTATAATGGCTACTTCACATCCCAAGGTTCTAACTCCCATGATGCTGCCCAAGCCATTGTCGCCTCTATTTCCTTAGATAATATTTGTTGACGATTCTGAAAATTCGAATCCAAAAGAGAAGCATTCACAACCTGGGTCGATACTTGCTGGCGAAGCACCTGTTTTCGCGGTCTGCCCCTTCCAATTTTTTGCGTCAGAATCACCCCTGAGAGAAGGTTTACTGACTTTGTTTTTCTACTGTTAATCCAAAGCAAAGAATTTGCATTGTCTGAAGCAGAAAATTTCTCCACTATCTTATCTATTATCCTCTCAACATTTGAATCAGAATTATCCTTCAAAGCCACTGTATTTGAGATTGGTTCAACCATCTCCACATTATTTGCGTCCAAATCCACAGAATTCAATTTGGATTGAACTACCTCGAGTTGTTTAGATATTGTAGGACACTTCCCAGCCTCGCCCGTCACCCCCCGGAGATTTGCTCCTCCATCAGACCCGTCACACCACCACCTTCTTGTGTCCTCATCGAATCCGGCAGCCCCTTCGATCCAACCTCATCATGATAGGCTTCAACGTGATCCATCTTGTGTTCCCACAGATTATTGCATCGCAACAACCTTGTCTCCTCCGTGTGACCATGATCCCCGATCAGTTCCACAGGCCTCATTACCTTCATTTGATGATCATCGCTCGTGCCTGGTGTCCCCCCATCTGAGCCCTGTGTCGATGAATCAGTGTCCTCGCCATCAGACTGCAACATCGTACACTCACATTCCATCCAAGGTCCAAAGGCAAACTCTCGAACTTGTACTGAGAAGAACACACCGTCCACCTCCAATTTCACCTTTGCGTCTATGCTTGACATGAATGATGTTTCGATAAGCATCCAACCGCACTCAAACGATTGGGGAGATTCAGTAGAGTCCGCTAAATGAATCAAGTTCCCCCAAATTTTGGCGATGCTTTCGAATAACTGTTGCAACCACGCATAGATTGGTAGGCCCTTTATCGATACCCAAACCATTCTCGTTTTCGACCCTATTAAACAATGGAAAAGATAACTTAGGTAAACGTGATGCTAAAAATGATGACGTTATTTTCTTAGGTTATTCCTTAAACTCTAAAGCCTATAGTGTATTTAATAAGAGAACTTTAGTAGTAGAAAAGTCTATTCATGTTGTATTCGATGATAACCTCCTTCCGAGGAAGGATTCTTGTGATGATGATGATGTAGGAATCCTTGATGCCTTTGATGGAGGACAAACTTCAAAGGAGGATGAGATTCCAACGAAAGAAGAGGATGCACATGTAACCCCCCTTAGCCTGGCCTAGACGGTTGACCTGAACTACGAAGATTACACGAGGAAAACCAAAGTCAACCCGAAAGTCAAACTTGATTAACGACCCTTTTTTTTCTTTTTAATCTTGTCTAGATGCATATTAACCCTGGCGTAGCCGTGAGAAAAACATACTTGAAAAGCACAGCGATCGGAAAGCAATAAGGGACTCAATTGCACAACATACAAAAGTTAAAGACCAAATTGTAAATTCTGGAAAGATGAAGGACTTAGCTGATTTTTAAATTACCAATATGAAATTAATCATATTACATGCTTCCCTGTCAAATTTCACCTTAAACGGACATCTCAAACTCAAGCAATTGCAAATACAAAATTCAGGACTAAAACGTAAAGCTTGCAAACCTTAAACCATTCAAATCAGTGTCCAACGGTCATCTGTTTCAGAACGGGGGTTGACCGTTCCGAAACGTGGGTTCGTTTTGAGACCTGTATCGAAACAGGGCTTGGCAGTGGCCAATTCGTTTCGAAACGACCTCTACCCGTTTCGATACACGAAGGCCATTACAGGCCCCCGTTTCGAAACGCGGGTGCCCGTTCCGATACGGATTGCCCATAAAGTGCAGATTTTGCTGGTTTAACACACATCTATCCACTCAAACACATTCTAATAACCTCCAAATCATGCCAACAAGTCATCATACATATAAGGAACATATTTGCATCATCAAAACACATTCATGGCATCAATTAGGAAAAACCACAAATCTATAGGCATGCATACTAATGCTCAAAACCAACCAATCATCAAATCAACAAAACAAGCATCATAATGGCCATTTACAAGTCCAAAACATCAAAGGCATCATGCCACACTTAGGGAGTCCAAAACATCTCCCAAAAACACAACCTAGGTTCCCATTGCCAATTACAAAAAACTAATAATGTGTGAAAAAGTCACCATACATGAGCTTAGCTTCCCCTTGGATTCTTAGCCTCCTTGCTGCCCTCAAAGCACTTCAATTCTCTGCATTATTGGTTCAAGAAAGAGAGCGTAAGCACATTTGCTTAGTGAGGCATGCTCTAAAGAAACAACACAATAATGCATTTTATAAAACACCTTTCAAAAGGCCTTTAAACTCATAAACATCATTTCTCATACAACAATGCATACACAACAAGCATCTCATGCTTCATTAACATCAACATGTCATATTGGCTTCCAAGTGATACCATAACCATTTTTCAACACAAAACACAATCGGATACGCGGATTACAAGCGTTGTCCCATACGCTTCATACACACTACCGAACACACAAGGTGGAGTTTACCGGTACAATCACAACCCCTCCACATCACTCATCGGTAGTTGTATAACATCACTAACGAGAACACGGAACACACAACACAAGATCCTCACATGGCCTTTTAACCACCATTATGATCTTAGACATCTCGTTAGTGTACTTGGATGAAGTTTACGGTACAATTTCAACCCCTCAACATCCAAGGCGACTTTATTCACGGTGCACCCAATCCTATAGTCGGCTAACTATATCTGATTCAAGTACTTTAAAACCAACACATCACTTGCCAATATACATCAATTATCATCAACAATCCACTGTTTTAAAGCATTAATCAAAGCCATTAAACCATCATGCATCACTATGCATCAAAACCACATTTATCAATATCAAACCAAGGATCTTTTACCTTGAGCATCCTTCAACACATGGCTTCCAAAACCAGCATTAATCATGCTAAAACATGCTTTCAAAACAGAATTTAAACATGCAAATTAAATACATTGCATCCAACCATCTCATGGTTCATCAAAGAGAGAGTTTCTCCGAAAACTTACTCTTGAGCTTAGTTAAGTTGCTTAGACTTAAACTAAGCTCCCAAAACCTTCAAACATTTGTTTCAAAGCTGAAAACCCAACTTCACTCACCAATTCCGTTTCGCAAGCTTGCCAAAACGTCGTTCAAGCCTCCAAATCAACACCACAAGGATTTGAAGATGTCTCCCATGTTTTAAACACATCATAGCAGAGGATTAATGCATCATCATGCATTAAAATCTTCATCCATTACACTTAAACTCGCTGCTCTCATCAAATCTAACATTTCGGCTACCAACCACAACCGAAATCACTTCCAAACTCTTCCACAACATTACCCAGCCAAGATCCATCACTTCTAAACATTCTTAAACATCAATTAACATCCAAAAAGATCCTAAACTCGTCCTTATACCTCCAGCTATAACAGAACACCAAGATCACCCCAAAAACCACCATTTTCACAAGTAAAAACTTAGGAAAATCAACCTATTCGGGATTGCATTAATTAAACCTCAATTACACATCATTAAACATCCAAAATACATTAAAAAGTCATCTCAAAACAGAGCTCAAACATTCATCACGAATTTCTTCAAGATTTAATCCAAATCTTGAGTTTTAAGCCAAACTCAAGATCACAACATTAAAACCTTTTATAAAACTTAATTTAAGGATTGAGAACTTGGGAATTTCAGTAAAGAACTGAGTATTTAGAGGAGAAGAACATCCTTACCTCTAAATGTAGATTTCTCCTTGATTAGAGCCAAAATCCTTGAAAATTCAATAAGCAAATGAAGAGGATTTGATGTATAAAGGATTAGGAATCTTTTGATAATTGAAACCTCATCATTTAGTGTGAAAATCAAAAGGAATGTTGCTGTAGAAATGTGTTTGGCTAAGGGAATTTTGAGAGAAAATGAGATGAGAAAGTTTTAGCAAAAGTTAGTTATGAAAAGCTAAAATATGGTTTCCCTCTTTTCCTTTAATTAATTAAACATTAAATGAGTCATTAAAATTAAGAAAAATCTGGAGAAATCCTTCCTTGGGTAAATTAGCTCCTTAAAGATTCAAAGTTTCAATCCTTACAAAACAGTCACCACTGAACTTTTCAAAAATTACAATTTAGTCACTATTTCGAAATGTCACACTTCCAAATCTTATTTTGTAAAATTGATTTCACCACTCTCTTATATATATTAAAAGAGGATTTTTAGATATTTTTCCATATTTTTAATGCATCCCGAACTAGGCTTTCCCTAAAACCACCTTTTATATTCGAACCGAAAATCAAATCGGTCCGGTTCAGACCCTAAACTTCCAAGCCCAAAATTGGGGTGTTACAACTCTCCCCCCTTAAGAAATTTCGTCCTCAAAATTTACCTGGAGGAAAAAGGTACGGAAACTGCTTCTCCATGTCATCCTTCCTTTCCCACGTGGCTTCCTCAGCACCACGATGCTTCCACAACACCTTTACCAACTCAATGGTCTTGCCACGAAGAACTTTACTGTCTGAATCCAGAATTTCCACCGGCTCCTCATCATAGGTCAAGTCTGGATTCAACTCCACTTTCTCCACAGGCATAACATGCGAAGGATCCGATATATACCTCTGAAGCATAGAAACATGAAAGACATCATGAATCTTTTCCAACTCTTGCGGTAACCTCAGCTTGTACGCAATAGGACCCACACGTTCAATCACCTCGTATGGTCCAATGTACCTAGGGCTCAACTTACCCTTTTGACCAAACCTCATCACCTTTTTCCAAGGCAAAACTTTCAAAAACACACGGTCACCTACCGCATACTCAATCTCTTTACGCTTCAAATCCGCGTAAGACTTTTGTCGATCAGAAGCTGCCTTCAAGCGCTCACAAATGAGCTTCACCTTCTCGGTGGTTCCTTTCAACAAAGCTGGCATTGAAACCAACTTCTGGCCTATTTCAGCCCAACAAAGAGGAGTTCTACACTTCCTCCCGTACAAGGCTTCATAAGGTGCCATTTGAATACTTGCCTGGTAGCTATTGTTATAAGCAAACTCCACCAACGGCAAATGCTTCTCCCAAGAGCCTTGAAAATCAATCACACAGCACCTCAACATATCCTCCAGCACTTGGATAACACGCTCAGACTGTCCATCCGACTGTGGATGATAAGAAGTACTAAAATTCAACCGTGTACCCAAAGCCTGATGCAAACATTCCCAGAAACGCGATGTAAACCTTGGATCTCTATCTGACACAATCGACTTTGGCACACCATGTAGCCGCACAATCTCAGCAATATACAGCTCTACAAGCTTGTCCAAAGTGTACGTAGTATGCACATGCAAGAAATGCGCACACTTCGTCAGGCAATCCACAATCACCCACACCGAATTCTTCGATGGTGACAAAGGCAAACCAGACACAAAGTCCATGGTAATCCTTTCCCACTTCCACTCAGGAATCCTCAACGGTTGCAACAACCCAGAAGGAAACTGATGCTCAGCCTTAACTCGTTGACAAACCATGCACTTGCTCACATACTCAACAACATCTTTCTTTAAACCCACCCAATAGTACTCATCACGAAGATCACGATACATCTTAGTACTACCAGGGTGCATAGCAAAAGGACTACTATGAGCTTCAGTCAGAATAGCACGCCCCAACTCAGCATCACTGGGCACTACTATCCGACCTCCAAAACATAAAACTCCATCATCATTAAAACAGAAATACGACGGCCTATCCTCAGCAATATCATGAACATGTGGCACCAAGGAATCATCCAACAGTTGCTTATCCTTTATCAACTGAACCAAGGATGGTTTCACTTGCAATTCTACCACAAGACCTCCATCACGCGAAATGCCCAAACTGGAAAACATAGCCCTCAACTCCACTGCTACCTTCCTACTCAAGGCATCCGCTACAACATTAGCTTTTCCCGGATGGTACTCGATCGCTAGATCGTAATCTTTAAGCAACTCCACCCAACGTCGTTGCCTCAGATTCAACTCTTTCTGAGACATCAGATACTTCAAACTCTTGTGATCCGTGTACACAGTACACTTCTCACCATACAGGTAATGTCTCCAAATTTTCAAAGCAAAAACCACCGCAGCTAACTCAATGTCATGCGTAGGATAATTGCGCTCATGCACCTTCAACTGGCACGATGCATAAGCCACCACCTTACCCTCTTGCATCAACGCACATCCCAAACCAACGTAGGATGTGTCACTATACACCACAAACTCTTTCCCTGATTCAGGTTGAACCAAGATAGGAGCTTGCGTCAAAGCTGCCTTCAGCTTCTCAAAAGCATGTTGTCTCGCTTCCGTCTATTCAAACTTAACATCCTTCTGCAACAACTTCGTCAAAGGTGCATTAATTTTTGAAAACCCATCCACGAACCTCCGGTAGTATCCTGCCAAACCAAGGAAACTACGGACTTCATGAATAGACTTAGAAGGCTTCCAATTCATCACTGCCTCAATCTTCTGAGGATCAACACGAATCCCCTCTGCAGAAACTACATGACCAAGGAACACAACTTCCCTGAGCCAGAACTCACACTTGCTTAACTTAGCATAAAGTTGATTCTCCAACAGAGCCTGCAACACAATCCTCAAATGCCCCTCATGCTCCTCCTCAGTACGAGAGTACACGAGAATATCATCAATGAACACCACAACAAACTTGTCCAAATATTCATGGAACACTATATTCATCATGTCCATAAAAGCTGCAGGAGCATTCGTCAAACCGAATGGCATCACAAGGAACTCATAATGCCCATACCTCGTTCTAAAGGCTGTCTTTGGCACATCCACATCCTTCACCTTCAACTGGTAATACCCTGACCTTAAGTCAATTTTAGAGAACATATCCGCTCCCCGAAATTGATCAAAAAGATCATCAATCCTCGGCAATGGATACCGATTCTTGATAGTCAACTTGTTCAGCTGACGGTAATCGATGCACATTCTCATAGTGCCATCCTTTTTCTTCACAAACAAGACCGGTGCACCCCAAGGTGACACACTCGACCGAATGAAACCACGATCAAGCAACTCCTGGAGTTGCATCTTCAGCTCTTTCAACTCCTTAGGTGCCATTCGTTAAGGAGTAATGGAAACTGGAGTTGTATTTTCATACAGCTCAATTCCAAACTCCACCTCTCAGTTAGGAGGCAATCCAGGCAACTCCTCCGGAAACACACCAGGAAACTCTCGCACAGTCCTGATATCTTGAATTCGCAACTCCTTAGAGCTAGGGTTCATCACAAAGGCTAGGTAGGCTTCACAACCTTGCCTCAGCATCCGGCTCGCCTCCAAGGAAGACACCACGTTGGCAAGAAACATCACATTCTCACCAACCACCACTACCTCATAATCATCCGCAAGCTTTAGCGAAACTCACTTGTTCTCAAAATCCACCACAGCTCGATGTTCAACAAGCCAATCCATACCGAGGAATAAATCAAAACCATAGAATGGCAATTCCATGAGATCAACATGAAAAACATGATCTTGAACAACCAAGGGACATCTTCTATATAACTTTCGTGTCACAACGGTCTCACCAAAGGAACTAGTTACACGCATACCAACATCCAAAGACTCAACAGGCAAACCAAGCAATTGAGCATGTTCACGCAATATGTATGAGTGTGTAGATCCAGAATCAATCAAGGAAAGTAATGACAAGGATTGCAAAGTGAAGGTACCTGGGATCACATCCGTGACATTCCTCCCTTCTCGCTACGCATACACTCGAGCCTGGCCTCTACCCTCAGGTTGGACAGCCACCACATGCACTACATTCCTTCCACCATCATCTATGCGTTGGAAGTTACCACGGCCGCGCCCACGACCTCTATGTGGTGCAACAACTCCAGGAGCACGTCCCTGACCACCACCGGCCAACAAAGGACACTCCCTCCTCATGTGGTCTGCCGAACCACAATTCCAGCACGAATTACCAGTCACAACAACAGGAGCCTGAACCTCCCTCGCTGCTCGAGGACAATCACGCCTCAAATGGCCACGCGATCCACACGCCCAGCATGTGTTTTGATCAGCTCTCGCCCTGTCTCCCTGAACAGGCGCACCATGCCCTCCACTACCACGCCTAGCCGAGGACTGGTACCTCCTATCTCGTCCTCTCTTGTTCCGTCCTCCACCGGAACTATACTCAGCAGCTCTCTTGCTCGAGCCAGAACCAACACTCCTGGAAGACAAACCCAGGTTCAGCTCAATATCCTTCGCCCTACTAACCAGCACATCAAAATCAGTGTACTCAGCTGCAAGCATAAAGGTCTTTACATCCGTCACTAAACCATATCAGAAACGTTCACACCTCTCCCGCTCATCAGGGATAATCTCAGGTGCGTACTGTCTGAGACAGACAAACTGGATCTCATACTCAGCAGTGTCATGCTCCCTTGTGTCAGAGACATGAATTCTCTTTTCTTCTCATCCAGGTATCGCACACCTAGATACCTCCGCTTGAACGCGTTCAGAAAGAACGTCCAAGTCACATCAACTTCCTCCATTCCGGAGACAACGGTCGTCCACCAGGTATACGTATCATCATGTAACAGCGATACCACACATCCTAACTTCTGCACATCATTGTAGTTCATTTGTCCCAAAATCCTCTTGGTACTTTCCAACCAAGATTCGGAACCTTCAGCAGACAAACATCTGAACTTAGTCCCTCCCAGACTGCGCAAGCGTTCCAAAGGTAGTCTAGCATTAGCATCTCCCTGATTCCCAGCTCCATGAGCTCCAGCTACTGCCGCCTGAAAGGCTCCAGCAATAGCCTGTATCAACACTGTCATGTCAGGAGCAGCTTGCCCCTACCCAGCTTTAGGTCCAGCGACCCCAGCACCAGCACCAACACCAGCTCCATCACCTCCAGCACCACCACCACCAGGAGGAGGAGGTAAATCCACAACATTATCAGCATTCTCCTCATTCTCGTTTTGAGCCATAGCTCGCGTATTGACTCTCGTCTCTCTACGAGGTCCCATTCACTAAAACAATGCACTAACACAAATGCAATAAACATAATCAGGCTCAGTAAGGTAAGTAATCCAAGCACTCAAGCTCATTTTCCAAAACAATTCATTTCATTAGTTTTGATATGGCAATGGGTCCCTCTAACATGCTTCAACATAGCATGCATCACAATTGTAACATTATTACAATTCACACATCAAACTTTCACTCAAAAAACATATCATGCAATCATACGTACATCACCCACACAACCATCCTCGTTTACTCGAGAACTCAACTCTGATACCACCAAATGTAACCCCCTTAGCCCGGCCTAGACGGTTGATCCGAACTACGAAGATTACAAGGGGAAAACCAAAGTCAACCTTGATTAACGACCCTTTTTTCTTTTTAATCTTGTCTAGATGCATATTAACACTAGGCGTAGCCGTGAGAAAAACATACTTGAAAAGCATAGCGATCGGAAAGCAATAAGGGACTCAATTGCACAACATACAAAAGTTAGGGACCAAATTGTAAATTCTGGAAAGATGAGGGACTTAGCTGATTTTTAAATTACCAATATGAAATTAATCATATTACATGCTTCCCTGTCAAATTTTACCTTAAACGGACATCTCAAACTCAAGCAATTGCAAATACAAAATTCAGGACTAAAACGTAAAGCTTGCAAACCTTAAACCATTCAAATCAGTGCCCAACGGTCATCTGTTTCGGAACGGGGGTTGACCGTTCCGAAACGCGGGTTCGTTTCGAGACCTGTATCGAAACAGGGCTTGGCAGTGGCCAATTCGTTT
Source organism: Hibiscus trionum (assembly GCA_030270665.1). Taxonomy (NCBI): domain Eukaryota; kingdom Viridiplantae; phylum Streptophyta; class Magnoliopsida; order Malvales; family Malvaceae; genus Hibiscus; species Hibiscus trionum. Next base: position 16,009,333 of record BSYR01000010.1, read on the forward strand.
CGGAACGACCTCTACCTGTTTCGATACACGAAGGCCATTACAGGCCCCCGTTTCGAAACGCGGGTGCCCGTTCTGATACGGATTGCCCAGAAAGTGCAGATTTTGCTGGTTTAACACACATCTATCCACTCAAACACATTCTAATGACCTCCAAATCATGCCAACAAGTCATCATACATATAAGGAACATATTTGCATCATCAAAACACATTAATGGCATCAATTAGGAAAAACCACAAATCTATAGGCATGCATCCTAATGCTCAAAACCAACCAATCATCAAATCACCAAAACAAGCATCATAATGGCCATTTACAAGTCCAAAACATCAAAGGCATCATGCCACACTTAGGGAGTCCAAAACATCTCCCAAAAACACAACCTATGTTCCCATTGCCAATTGCCAAAAACTAATAATGTGTGAAAAAGTCACCATACATGAGCTTAGCTTCCCCTTGGATTCTTAGCCTCCTTGCTACCCTCAAAGCACTTCAATTCTCTACATTATTGGTTCAAGAAAGAGAGCGTAAGCACATTTGCTTAGTGAGGCATGCTCTAAAGAAACAACACAATAATGCATTTTATAAAACACCTTTCAAAAGGCCTTAAAACTCATAAACATCATTTCTCATGCAACAATGCATACACAACAAGCATCTCATGCTTCATTAACATCAACATGTCATATTGGCTTCCAAGTGATACCATAACCATTTTTCAACACAAAACACAATTAGATACGCGGATTACAATCGTTGTCCCATACGCTTCATACACACTACCGAACACACAAGGTGGAGTTTACCGGTACAATCACAACCCCTCAACACCCGTGATGGAGTTTAACGGTACAATTACAACCCCTCCACATCACTCATCGGTAGTTGTATAACATCACTAACGAGAACACGGAACACATAACACAAGATCCTCACATGGCCTTTTAACCACCATTATGATCTTAGACATCTCGTTAGTGTACTTGGATGGAGTTTACAGTACAATTTCAACCCCTCAACATCCAAGGCGACTTTATTCACGGTGCACCCAATCCTATAGCCGGCTAACTATATCCGATTCAAGTACTTTAAAACCAACACATCACTTGCCAATATACATCAATTATCATCAATAATCCACTATTTTAAAGCATTAATCAAAGCCATTAAACCATCATGCATCACTATGCATCAAAACCACATTTATCAATATCAAACCAAGGATCTCTTACCTTGAGCATCCTTCAACACATGGCTTCCAAAACCAGCATTAATCGTGCTAAAACATGCTTTCAAAACAGAATTTAAACATGTAAATTAAATACATTGCATCCAACCATCTCATGGTTCATCAAAGAGAGAGTTTCTCCGAAAACTTACTCTTGAGCTTAGTTAAGTTGCTTAGACTTAAACTAAGCTCCCAAAACCTTCAAACATTGGTTTCAAAGCTGAAAACCCAACTTCACTCATCAATTCCGTTTCGCAAGCTTGCCGAAACGCCGTTCAAGCCTTCGGATCAACACCACAAGGATCCAAAGATGTCTCCCCTGTTTTAAACACATCAAAGCAGAGGATTAATGCATCATCATGCATTAAAATCTTCAGCCATTACACTTAAACTCGCTGCTCTCATCAAATCTAACATTTCGGCTACCAAACACAACCGAAATCACTTCCAAACTCTTCCACAACATTACCCAGCCAAGATCCATCACTTCTAAACATTCTTAAACATCAATTAACATCCAAAAAGATCCTAAACTCGTCCTTATACCTCCAGCTATAACAGAACACCAAGATCACCCCAAAAACCACCATTTTCACAAGTAAAAACTTAGGAAAATCAACCTATTCGGGATTGCATTAATTAAACCTCAATTACACATCATTAAACATCCAAAATACATTAAAAAGACATCTTAAAACAGAGCCCAAACATTCATCACGAATTTCTTCAAGATTTAATCCAAATCTTGAGTTTTAAGCCAAAATCAAGATCACAACATTAAAACCTTTTATAAAACTTAATTTTAGGATTGAGAACTTAGGAATTTCAGTAAAGAACTGAGTATTTAGAGGAGAAGAACATCCTTACCTCTAAATGTAGATTTCTCCTTGATTAGAGCCAAAATCCTTGAAAATTCAATAAGCAAATGAAGAGGATTTGATGTAGAAAGGATTAGGAATCTTTTGATAATTGAAACCTCATCATTTAGTGTGAAAATCAAAAGGAATGTTGCTGTAGAAATGTGTTTGGCTGAGGGAATTTTGAGAGAAAATGAGATGAGAAAGTTTTAGCAAAAGTGAGTTATGAAAAGCTAAAGTATGGTTTCCCTCTTTTCCTTTAATTAATTAAACATTAAATGAGTCATTAAAATTAAGAAAAATCTGGAGAAATCCTTCCTTGGGTAAATTAGCTCCTTAAAGATTCAAAGTTTCAATCCTTACAAAACAGTCACCACTGAACTTTTCAAAAATTACATTTTAGTTACTATTTCGAAATGTCACACTTCCAAACCTTATTTTGTAAAATTGATTTCACCACTCTCTTATATATATTAAAAGAGGATTTTTAGATATTTTTTTATAATTGTAATGCATCCCGAACTAGGCTTTCCCTAAAACCACCTTTTATATTCGAACCGAAAATCAGACCGGTCTGGTTCAGACCCTAAACTTCCAAGCCCAAAATTGGGGTGTTACAGCACAAGATCCACCTCTTGAAGCCTTGAAGGACTTGACTCTTGAGGAAAAGGAAGTGAGCTACCAAGGGAGTACAACTATATCAAAGGTGGTGAAATCTTGGGTGATCCATCCAAGGGGGTAACTACTAGATCTTCTCTCAAACTTATGAACCATGTTGCTTTTATTTCATGGATTGAGCCTAAGAATATAAAAGAAGCATTAAAAGATGATTTTTGGATTATGGCTAAGCAAGAAGAGTTAAATCAATTTGTGAGAAGTAATGTATGGACATTAGTTGAAAGGCCTAGTAATCAATCTACTATAGGAACTAAATGGGTATTTAAGAATAAACTAGATGAGAGTGGTAACATTGTGAGAAACAAAGCTAGATTAGTTGCTCAAGGTTACACTCAAGAAGAGGGAATTGATTTTGATGAAACATATGCACTCGTAGCTAGAATGGAAGCCATTAGGATGTTGCTTGCATATAGATGTTATCATGATTTCAAGCTATTTCAAATGGATGTTAAAAGCGCATTTTTAAATGGTTTTATAAATGAGGAAATGTATGTGGAACAACCGCCGGGTTTTGAAGATTCAAAATTTCCAAATCATGTTTTCAAACTAACCAAAGCACTTTATGGTTTAAAACAAGCTCCTAGAGCTTGGTATGAAATACTTTCAAACTTTTTGATTGAAAAAGGTAAGGTGGACACTACACTTTTCATAAAAAGGTATAAAAATGACATCTTAGTAGTACAAATATATGTTGATGATATTATTTTTGGATCTACTAATGAGTGTCATTGCAAAGAATTTGCTAAGTTAATGCAAGGTGAATTCGAGATGAGCATGATGGGGGGCTCTCATTCTTTTTGGGACTCCAAATCAAGCAAAGGAAGGATGGCACCTTCATCAATCAAATAAAGTACATGAAGGATATGCTCAAGAAGTTTGGCTTGGAGAATGCTAAGCCTCAAGCCACACCAATGAGCTCATCTACAAAACTTGACAAAGATGAATGAGGTAAGTGTGTTGACTCTAAGCTTTATCGCTCTATGATTGGATCTTTGTTTTACCTTACCGCAAGTAGACCAGATATATTCTTTAGTGTTTGCTTGTGTGCTAGGTTTCAAGCTAGTCCTAGAGAGTCTCACCTTCTAGCCGTTAAGAGAATCTTTAGGTACCTAGGAGATACTCCTTGTCTAGGTCTTTGGTACCCTAGAGACTCAACCTTCAACCTTCATGCTTATTCGGATGCGGATTATGAGGGGTGTAAAATTGATAGGAAGAGTACTTCGGGAACATGTCAATTCTTAGGTAGTATGCTCATATCTTGGTTCTCTAAGAAACAAAATAGTGTAGCTCTATCTACCATCGAAGCCGAGTACATATCCTTAGGGAGTTGTTGTGCTCAAGTCCTTTGGATGAAGCAACAACTCTTAGATTATGGTATTAAAGTTGAAACCATACCTCTTAAGTGTGACAACACTAGTGCCATTTGCTTAACAAAAAATCCCATCCAACACTCTAGAACCAAACATATAGAAATAAGGCATCATTTCATTAGAGATCATGTCCTTAAGGAAGATGTTGCTATAGAATTCGTTGACACCTTAAACCAACTAGCGGACATTTTTACCAAGCCTTTGGATAAAGAGCGTTTTTGGTCCCTTAGGAGAGAGTTAGGTCTAACTAGCCTATCTTGACCTTTTAGGACCTTTTTGTACTTAAATTGCTTTATTTCTTGAAAAATGCCATGCTTATGTGTTTTTACTCATAATTTCATCCATGCTAATAGTTAGGGGGAGTATGCTTATGTTTATACATGTCTTTCTTGCTCATTCATGTTATTTATGCATATAGGACTTCATGAAATTCATTTTTCTGCAATATTAGATCCTCATCTTGCACCTCCAAGCCTAGGCGTATTGAAACGGGTCAATCTGTTTCGATACGGGCGCCTTAAAAGAGTGATATATGACTAGGGTGTTTCGAAACGCCTTAAAAGGGTTTCGAAACGGTTTGCCTCTGCCAAGAAGTGTATCGAAACGAGTTTCGATACGGGTCAACACGTGGGATTCGATACGGTCAAAGCTGTATCAGAACGGTCAACTAGTCTCGAAACGTCAGTCAACGTTTCGGTACCCACGTTTCGAAACAATCGTGCTTGTTCCGAAACGGGTATGCAGATAGCTTTAAAAGGGGTCTTAAATGTTAAAGTTTCCTTTTAATTAAAACCCTAAAAAACCTTAAAAACCCTAACCCGATTTTTCCCTATTAAAACCCTCCAAACCTCAATGTTTTTCATCAAATCTTGAGGGCTTTTACACACAAAATCAAGTCTAAGCAAGCTTCAACAATTTTGTGCAAGATCTTCCATTCATTCATCCAAAATCCCTATTTAAGGTATATTTTCATCTTTTTCTTTTTCCTTTCTTTTTATTTGAGTTTTAGGTTAGAAAATTTTAATTTTGTATAGATTATATGTTTTGCAATTTGGGTTTCTCAAAATTTGTAAAAAAAATTCAAAATCTTCAAATTTTTTATTCGAATATATTTGTTTTTACTCTTATTTTTTAACTATTTTTCAAAAAAAAAATTCTCTTAATTTTTTTTAAGTCTTTTTTAACCTAAATGAGATTTTTCATTAGATTGAATTAAGGATGTTCAAGCATACACTTCGATTTTAAATTGCTTGCTTTATATTTTTAGGATTTTTCAATGGAAAACATTAACAAGAAACGCAAGACGGGTCAATTGAGTGAAGCTTCAAGTGAAGCCAATATCCGTCCTAACCTCACCCAAATTTTTCTCTAAAGTCTTCGGACTCAAGAGATGAAGGATCGTTTTGCCTACGTCAAGGATATTTTTGTTCGTTGAGAGCGTGTTGTTGATGTCCCATTCCTTGATTCTGAGCGTTTCGCTTTCCGCTATCTAGAGCGTTTGCAAGAATGGAACTTCATGGCTTTCTTGAACATACCGGATATTATCTACAAAAACATGGTCCTCATTTTCTACTCAAATTCCTTGCTCATTGATAATGAAGATCACACGGATATGATTGGCATTGAGTCGTATCTCTTGGGGAAGAAGTTCGTTATCAACATATCCTTTTTAGAGAATGCTCTTGGGCTCAAGAACGAAGGCATTGAGGATGAGACCCACTTTGGTGCTCACACCGACTCCGTTCTTTCTTTGGATGCTCATGATCGGTTCCTACACTTGATGATTTCATGGTTCATTCGCCCCTCCGGAGGTAGATTCTCTCATGTTCGTCAAGTTGACTATTTTTTGCTAGAGTGCTTTCACCAAGGAGAACGGCCAAATCTTGTCAAAATTATGTTCGTCGAGATGGTCAATAATGTGAAGCTTCGTGAAACTGATGTTCTTAAATCATTCACTTATGGGACTGTTTTGAGCTACATCTTTGGCATCCTCAACTTTGATTGCTCCTATGATTCTCTTGAACCCTGGAAGAACAAGATTGGTGAATCTTCTCTCTATAAGTACGGGTTCCACTACACTCTTGGCCGATGGGAACGCGTTGATAGGCAAGCCCCTCCACCTCAAGTTGAGCCACCACCTCAAGCTCCGGGTCCTAAAAGTGAAGCCCTTATGGCTTTCCTCACCGAGCGGTTCAACACGATGGATACAAACATGGCTTCGGGTTTTGGTGCTATCAATACTCGTTTGCAATCTGTGGAGGATCGTCTCACTGCCCTTGAGAATCAACATCAATTGATGGACATGTCATTCTCTACCTTCTATGGTCAATGGATGACCTTTCGCCGTTCGCAAGCTAAAAATGATGATGATTTTTCGGATGTTGATGGTGACGATGATGAGGCTTAGGGTCTTCATTGCATGTCATATTAGTTTATCATATTAGGACTAAGTTTGCACCTTTATTTTATTTATGCTTTATGAACCTATGCTTTGATTGTTTTGTTTGGGATTGAGCTTTAAACTTTATTGCTTTAAGTTTTATGTTTGGATATTTGAACTATATGAATTTATATTATGTTGTTTATTGCTTTTAACGTTGTTTCTTCTCTTGTTGAGCCTAGTTTATTATTCTTTTTGATCTAACAAAAAGGGGAGAAGTAATATAAGAGCCAAAATTCTTTTAAGTCAGTTTTGAGTTTTAAATCTTTTCAAAACTTTAAAACCCATCTTAAATTGAGGGGGAATTAGAATGTCTTCAAGATTTCAAAACTCTTAAAAATTCTAACTTGGTTTTGTTATATCAAAAAGGGGGATATTGTGAAACCAATAAATTGATTTTGATATAACAAAGAACTTAAGGACTAAATTGAAAAATGGAAAATGAATTTTTAAGTCCTCAAAACCTCTCTATGTATTTAAAGAAAAATGTTTAAGTCAAAACCTCAACTTATCAAATAATTTCTAAGTGTTTATCAAGCCAAAACAGTGATTTTTGAGTCACCGTTTCGGAATGGCCTTTGGGCGTTTTGGAACAGTTTGAAACTGTTAACCTCTGTTTCGGAACATGTTTCAAAACAGATGAAGAACATCAGAACGGTTTGACCTGTTTCGATACGGTAGTATCGAAACGAACTCAAACGTTTGGAAACGAAATTCAAACTTGGTTTTAAAATATGATCGTTGAAGTTTTATAACTGAATTTAAAATTATCATTAAGGTGTATCGAAACGCTTCCAAGCTGTTTCGATACAGGCTTTGACAGTGGCAAAATGTTTCGAAACGAGTTCCGAAACGGGCTCTTAGCATATCGAAACGATCGTGCCCATTTCGGTTCGGTCTATTTATTACACCCCAACGGCTCTTTCTATTTTGGTCTGTTTTGAAACAGGGTCGGGCGTTTCGGAACGGGTAGTTGCAGACTGCATTTATGGAGGGAAGATAACATCCCAACGACTGTATTGATGAATGCAACAACCCCAACGTCTAGAATTCAATGAGAAGGTATAAAAGAGACCTCTATAAGCTCCAGCAACAACTATTGATCTCCAAGGTATTATCCAAACATCAAAGCCAAGCATTTGTGCAAAAATCCCATTATTTCTTGTAAACCCCAATTGTGAAATTTGTAATTCCCATTCTTATATGTTCAATTGGGTTGAGTGCTTGTAAAAGGACTATATTTTGTATTGAGAGATACTTGTTTTAGCCTTTATCTTCTTTGTAAAGGTTACCTCTTTAGCATAGAAAAGGGAAGAACAATTAGTGGATTGTTGGAAAATCCTTAGTGAAGCTAAGGTCGTGGATGTAGAGTTCGGTTAGAACTTGAACCACTCTAAATCCTCTTGTCTAGCATTTTTAATTTTCCATTCCACCACCAAAAGTTCTAAAAATCCAATTCACCCCCCTCTTGGCTTATATCGTTTCATTGATCCACTCAACAACAATGAGTTTGTGTTTAGTTGTTGGTGTTGGAATGCATTTTAATGCATTGGATCTCTGTTTTTTATGCTCTAAAAACAGGGGACATTGATCCGGAAGCAAGCGAAGCATTTTTGGGAGCTTCGGGTGAGTGATCTTCGCGTCGGCACGTGAAGTTTTGCGTATCGGTGAGTGGAAAAGAGTTTTCTAGATTTGAAATGTTTTGAACATGGTTTTTGGAGCTTAGTGTAAGTTTGAAACACTTAGCTAAGCTCAAGAGTAAGTAAATCGAAAGTCTCTCTCGAATTGTGCTATGTTTTGGTATAAAATGCACTTGAATTAAATGTGTTTTGATTACTGTTTAAAAGCATGTTTTGAGTAATGATGTTGCTGGTTTTAAATGCCATTTTGTTAAGGATGCACATGGTAAGTGATCCTTGAGTTTATATGAATGATATAATTGGTTTTAAGCATGTTATTGCTTGTGCAAAATGGCATTGCGGTTTATGCTTTGATAAAACTGTGAAATGTTGTTGAATAATGATTATATTGGCAAGTGATGGAAAATGTTTTTGGTTACTTTAATCGGATATAGATAGCCGGCTATAGGATTGGGTGCACCATGAATAAAGTCGCCTTGGATGTCGAGGGGTTGTGATTGTACCGTACACTCCATCCAAGTACCCTAACAATTGAGATTAAGGTCACAATGGTTGATGGTCTAATCCTGTGTATGGATCTTGTGGTTGTGTCTCGTGCTCTCGTTAGTGAAATTATACAACTACCGATGAGTGGTGTTGAAGGGTTGTGATTATACCGTTAAACTCCACCACGAGTGTCACAACGGTTGATGATCTAATCCCGTGTGTGAGCCTTGAGTATCCGGTAGGGTGTATGAAGCGTTTGGGACAGCGCTTGTAATCCGCGTATCTGATTGTGTCAAATGTGTTGTTTTTTTATATGGTTCTTGTTATGGATCACTTGCGAGCCAATATAATGACGTTGATTAATGAGTTAATGATGAATCATTATTTTGGGAAAGCATGTGATGCTTGAGATTTATGCTTGAATGCATGTAATGCTTGATTTAATCATGAGCAAAGGTTTTGTTGTTGTAATCCATGATATTATGAGCATGTAGTTTTGAAGGAGGAAATGTGTTTGAATGTGCATGGTTTAAAGGAAGGCTTGTGTTTACAAAGAATGATGTTTTGGTTTTATAAAACACATTGTTGATTGTTTTGGTGTTATAGCGGTCCTCACTAAGCTTTATGCTTACGCTCATTTGTTTCATCAATACAAAGAATTGAGCATTTTTGACAGCAAGCAAGCAAAGGATATCCAAGTGTTTTGGCTAAGCAGTGTATGTGGTTTTACTTTAGTGTAATAAGAGGCAATGGGAGGGATTTCCACTTTTGGTATGTTTTGGTGATGTGGGACACCTTGAGCATGTTTTGTTATGTTTTGAGACTTGTAATAGGCCTTTATATAGTTTATGGACTTATATTTTGGTGTTTGGATATGCTATGGGTTGTGTTTAAAAGCATGCTTATATAGCTCTTTAATATTCATGAAGTGCCATGTTTATTGCCTGTCTTTGGTTGTGTGATGATGCATATATGTTGGAAATGTTTGTTAGACCTTGTAGGGATGTTTTGGACATGTATAGTTGTTGTTAAATGTGATTTGAGGTCTGTATGAGGTGTCTTTCTGTTATGCATATCGATACTTGGGATTGAGTATCGATACTCGAAGGCTTTTCTCAGGCAAATCAACACAGGGGTATCGATACGAATTGCCCCTGTATCGATACGCCTGTGCAAAGTTTGAAGGTCGTACCGATACGCGGGGAAGTGTATCGATACATTTTCCCCAAATCTGGCTACTGCCTTCCCGCGTATCGATATAGGCTTAAGTGTACCGATACCATATCGTTATTTTCAGTTGAAAATATTCGTTAAAGTTTTGAAATGTTACATTTTGGTCCCTAAATGTTGTATGTTCAATTGGTCAAGTTTGGATGATCCGTTTGTGATGGAATTTGACATGGAAGCATGTTACATGACTATCTAAGGATTGGTAATCTTAAAATTTGATTAATCCTTGTAATTTTCAGAAATTATAGTTTAGTGCATAGAAGTTAAATATATGCAATTGAACCCCTAAACGAGCTCCGGTTGCTGTGTCGTTTCTTTCTAAGAGTTTAATTAACGCATAGAATTTTAATATGCGTCTAGAGAAGATAAAAACAAAATAAACAGGGTTGTTAATCGAAGTCGGCTTTAATAAGTTGGCTTCGGTTTTCCCCGTGTAATCTTCTTAGTTCGGGTCGGGCGTCTAGGCCGGGTTAAGGGGGTTACATTTGTTGGTATCAGAGCCAGGTTACGAAAGAATTGGGGATGATGGTAAGTGAAATTGGTATGTTTTGATGTTCGATTTGATGATCAGTGGTATGTTGAATGAAAAATCATGTTTTGGTTGAATGCTGGTCCGTGCTTGGTTGTTATGAATCATGTGGGAGTTGAATATGATTGCATGTTGATGATGTGATGAGGATGTGTGTTGATCGTGGATGATGTAATGCATGATGATTATGATATGCTATTGTATGCTATGTTATGTTTGAGGGAAATCGGGGTGCCCATTGCCTTATTACACTAGTTAAATGTTTTAAATTGGTTATGTAAACTTGGATCCTTGCTTGAGGCTGGCTTAACTCATGGTTTGAAATGTTTATGTTATTATTCCTTGTTAAAAATAGCACAATGGGTCCTAGGAGAGAGCTTAGATCGAATACGATCGTGCCTGCACATCAGCAGGGTAATCAGGGTAATCAGGGGGCAAGAACCCATCTGATGAGACTCTACCTCTGTCACCACCACGTGGAGGTGGAGAGCCGGAGCAACGTGGACAGGCTGGTATAGTATTAGGTGATCTAGCGCCACTGGTTCAGGCGATCACCGGAGCGTTTCAGGCTGTGGTAACTGGAGCGCAAGTTCAGGCACCTGCATCTGGGCAGGTGGGTTTGCCTTTGGAAAGGCTGAGGAATCTGGGAGCTATTGAGTTTTGTGGTATATCTCCTGAGGCATCGGAGGCATGGTTAGCCTGTACGATCCACATTATGGATCAGATGGGATGCAGTGATGCGCGCAAGCTGGGGTGCGCAGTTTCCTTACTCCAGGGTGATGCATATAATTGGTGGGTGACTATCACCGCTGGTTTGGAGCCCAATGAGGTGGATTGGGAGTTCTTTCGGAGCGCTTTTAAGAAGAAGTATCTTGGTGTGAGATACTTGGATGAAAAGAAGTGCGAGTTTATGTCGCTTGTGCAAGGAAATCTTTCTGTGTCTGAGTACGAGGTCTAGTTCGTACGTCTGAGCTAGTATGGCCCTGAGTTGATACCGAGTGAGAGGCATCGTTGTGATCGCTTCCGGTATGGGATTGTACAGAAAGTGAAGACCTTTATGTTGGCCACGGACTACACAGATTTTGATGTGCTCGTCTGTCGGGATAAGGACATCGAGCAGAGCTTGGGTCACACATCTTGTGGAGGTGGTTCTAGCTCTGGTAAGAGAGCTGCTGAGTTTAGTTCCGGAGGTGGATGAAACAAAAGAGGCCGAGATAGGAGGTATCAGTCTGCTGCTAGGCGAGGTAACTTTGGACATGGTGCCCCGGTTCAGGGAAACAGGTCGAGGGCGGAACAGAACACGTGCTGGACGTGTGGTTCTCGGGAGCACTTGAGGAGGGACTATCCTCGTGCGGCTAGAAAGGCACAAGCTCCTGTAATGGTGGCAGGGAATTATTGTTGAAACTGCGGTTCAGCTGAGAATATGAGGCGCGAGTGTCCTCTGTTGGCTGGTGGAGGCCAGGGGCGTGCACCTGCTGTTGTTGCACCTCAAAGAGGCCGTGGGCACCGCCGAGGTAATTTTCAGAGGAGAGATGAGGGTCAGCATGGTGTCGCACATGTGGTAGCAGTTCAGCTTGAGGGAGGCGGTCCGGCGAAGGTCTATGCTCAGCGTGAGGGGCGCAATGATACCGATGTCATTACAAGTACCTTTGTTCTATAGTCTTTATCATTGTTGGCATTGATTGATTCTAGATCCACGCATTCTTATATCTCGAGTGAGCATGCACATTTGCTTGATATACATGTTGAGTTGCTTGAAGTAGGAATGCAAGTGACTAGTTCCTTTGGTGAGACTGTGGTCACAACGAAGTTGTATAGGAGATGTCTTTTTTCTGTTCAGGGTCATGTCTTTCTTGTGGATTTGATGGAGTTACCATTTTATGGTTTTTATGTGATTCTTGTTATGCATTGGTTGTCTGAGCATAGAGCAGTGGTTGACTTTGATGTTAAGCGAGCCACCTTGAAACTTGCTGATGATTATGAGGTGGTGATAGTAGGCGAGAATGTGAAATTCTTGTCTATTGTTGTTTTGGCTTTGGAAAGCAAGTCGTATGCTAAGGATGGGTTGTGATGCTTATCCTGCATATATGATGAATCCTGGTGCAAAGGATGTGCGTGTTCAGGACATTAGAACCATTTTTGATTTTCCAGGTGTCTTTCCAGAGGAGTTGCCTGGGTTACCACCAAACAGGGAAGTCGAGTTTGGTGTCGAGTTGTATGAGAATACGACTCCGGTGTCTATTGCTCCTTATCGAATGTCACCTAAAGAGTTGAAAGAGTTGAAGACGCAACTTCTGGAGTTGCTTGATCGAGGGTTCATCCGGCCGAGTGTATCACCTTGGCGTGCGCCGGTGTTGTTTGTAAAGAAGAAAGATGGGACAATGCGGATGTGTATAGATTATCGACAACTGAACAAGTTGATGATCAAGAACAATTATCCCTTGCCAAGGATCGATGATCTCTTTGATCAGTTTCGAGGAGCCTCGGTGTTTTCTAAGATTGACTTGAGGTCAGGGTATTACCAGTTGAAGGTGAAGGATGTAGACGTACCTAAGATGGCTTTTCGGACAAGCTACGGGCATTATGAGTTCTTAGTGACGCCTTTTGGATTAACCAACGCACCTGCTGCTTTCATGGACATGATGAATCGCGTATTCTATGAGTTTTTGGATCACTTTGTTCTGGTGTTCATCAATGACATCCTTGTGTACTCTCGTACTAAAGGGGATCATAATAGACACTTAAGGATAGTGTTGAAGTGTTGTTGTAGAACCAGCTGTATGCTAAGCTGAGCAAGTGTGAGTTTTGGCTTAGGGAGGTAGTCTTCCTTGGACATGTTGTATCGGCCGAGGGTATCCGTGTTGATCCACATAAGATAGAAGCAGTGATGAATTCGAAAGGCCTAAGTCGGTGACGGAGGTGCAAAGTTTTCTTGGCTTGGCTGGATATTACCGTAGGTTTGTTGAGGGTTTCTCGAAGATTGTTGCACCTTTGACAAAGCTGTTGCAGAAGAATGTTCGCTTTGAGTGGATAGATGCGAGGCAACAAGCTTTTGAGAAGCTGAAGGAAGCTTTGACACAAGCTCCTGTCCTGAATCAACCTGAGTCTAGTAAGGAGTTTGTAGTCTATAGTGATGCGTCCTATGTCGGTTTAGGCTGTGTGTTGATGCAAGAGGGTAAGGTAGTGGCGTATGCATCTAGGTAGTTGAAGGTGCATGAGCGTAACTACCCTACTCATGATCTTGAGCTCGTGACTGTTGTGTTTGCTCTGAAGATTTGGAGGCACTACCTATATAGCGAGAAGTGTGTGATATTCACAAATCATAAGAGTTTGAAGTATCTTATGTCTCAAAAGGAGTTGAATCTTAGGCAACGTCGATGGGTGGAGTTGCTTAAGGACTATGATCTGTCGATCGCGTATCATCTTAGAAAGGCCAATGTTGTGGCTGATGCTTTGAGCAGGAAGGTAGCTGTGGAGTTGAGGGCGATGTTTGCTCGCTTGAGCATATTGCGAGATGGTGGTCTTGTTGCCGAATTGCAAGTGAAACCATCATTGATTCAGTTGATCAAGGATAGGCAGTTTCTTGATGATTCTCTTATACCTCACGTTCTGGATATTGCGGATAGTAAGCCTTCGGATTTCAATTTTAATGATGATGGTGTTCTGTGTTTTGGGAGTCGGATAGTGGTGTTGAATGATGCTAAGTTGAGGCGCACTATTCTGACTGAGGCACATAGTAGTCCTTTCGCTATGCACCCTGGTAGTACGAAGATGTATCGTGGTTTGAAGGATGAGTACTATTGGGTGGGGTTGAAGAAGGATGTTGCCGAATTTGTTAGCAAATGAATGGTTTGTCATCGAGTGAAGGCTGAACATCAGGTTCCTTCTGAGTTGTTGCTGTAACACCCCAATTTTGGGCTTGGAAGTTTAGGGTCTAAACCGGACCGGTCTGATTTTTTGTTCGAATATAAAAGGACGTTTTAGAAAAGCCTAGTTCGGGATGCTTTAAGAATATGGAAAATATCTAAAAAATTATCTTTTAATATATATAAGAGAGTGGTGAAATCAATTTTACAAAATAAGGTTTGGAAATACTACATTTCGGTGTAGTGACTAAAATGCAATTTTTGAAAAGTTTAGTGGTGACTGTTTTGTAAGGATTGAAACTTTGAATCTTTAAGGAGCTAATTTACCCAAAAGTGATTTCTCCAGATTTTTCCTTGATTTAGATGATTCAATTAATGTTTTAATTAATTAAAAGAAAAAGGGAAACCACTTTTTAGAATTTCATAACTAACTTTTCCTAAAATTTTCTCATTTCTTTTTCTCTCAAAATTCCATCATCCAAACACTTTTCTCCAGAAGCTTTTGCTTGTATTTCCACTTCAATTGATGAGATTTCTATCATCAATAAGTTCCTAATCAATCCTACATCAAATCCTTTTGATTTCCTCATTGAATTTTCAAGGAAATTGGCTCTAATCAAGGAGAAATCACCATTTACAGGTAAGATTGTTATTCTCCTCTAAATATTAAGTTCTTTACTGAAATTCCCAAGTTGTCAATCCTTAATTTAAGTTTTATAAATGGTTTTAATGATAGGAACTTGATTTTGGTTTAAAACTCAAGATTTGGAAGAAATCTTGAAGAATTTCGTTGTGATTGTTTGGGCTCTGTTTTGAGATGATTGTTAAATGTATTTTGGATGTCTAATGATGTGTAAATGAGGTTCTATCAATGCAATCCCGAATAGGTTGAATTTCCTAAGTTTTTGCTTATGAAAATGATGGTTTTTGAGGTGATCTTGGTGTTCTATTATAGCTGGAGGTATAAGGACGAGTGTAGGTTCATTTTGGACGTTGATTGATGTTTAGAAATGGTTAGAAGTGATGGATCTTGGCTGGGTTAAGTTTTGGAAGAGTTTGGAGGTGATTTCGGTTGTATTTGGTAGCCGAAATGTTGGCTTTAGGTAGAGCAGCGAGTTTAAGTGTGTTGGCTAAAGATTTCAATGCATGATGATGCATTAATCCTCTACTTTGATGTGTTTAAAACAAGGGAGGCATCTTCGGACACCTTTGGAGTCGAACCGGAGGCTTGATCGGCGTTTCGGCAAGCTTGCAAAACGGAATTGGTGAGTGGAGTTTGGTTTCCAGCTTTGGAACAATTATTTGAAGGTTTTTGGGAGCTTAGTTTAAGTCTAAACAACTTAACTAAGCTCAAGAGTAAGTTTACGGGAAAACTCTCTTGGGTGAGCCATGAAGTGGTTCGATGCATTAGTTATTAATTGTATGTTTAAATTCTGTTTTGAAAGAATGTTTTAGCATTGTTAATGCTGGTTTTGGAAGCCATGTGTTGAAGGATGCTCAAGGTAAGAGATCCTTGTTTTGGCATGTTGTTAATGAGGTTTTGATGCATAGTGATGCATGATGTTAAATGGCTTTGATTAATGCTTTAAAACAGTGGATTATTGATGTTATATGATGTATATTGGCAAGTGATGTTATGGTTTTAAAGTACTTGAATCAGATATAGTTAGCCGGCTACAGGATTGGGTGCACCGTGAATAAAGTCGCCTTGGATGTTGAGGGGTTGTGATTGTATCGAAAACTCCATCCAAGTATCCTAACGATAGAGGTAAGATCACAACGGTGGTTAAAAGTCCGTGTGTGGATCTTGTTAAGGTCACAACGGTGGTTAAGAGTCCGTGTGTGGACCTTGTGATATGTGTCCTGTACTCTCGTTAGGAAGTTATACAACTACCGATGAGTGATGTTGAGGGGCTGTGATTGTACCGTAAACTCCATCACGGGTGTTGAGGGGTTGTGATTGTACCGTAAACTCCACCTTATGTTGTTCGGTAGTGTGTATGAAGCGTGTGGGACAACGCATGTAATCCGCGTATCCGATTGTGTTTTGTGTTGTAAAAGTTTATGAATTATCACTTGAAAGCCAATATGTTGAATTGATGTAATGAAGCATGAGATGCTTGTAAAGTATGCAAGGTTGCATGAAAAGAGTTAAGCTTGTGTTATTAAGCTTGTTGAAAGTGTTTTCTAAAAAGGCATTATTGTGTTGTTTTCTTTAGAGCATCCTCGCTAAGCTATTGTGCTTACGCTTTCACTTTTGTACCAATAATGCAGACAATTGAGGTGTTTAAGGGCAGCAAGGAAGCTAAGAGTCCAAGGGAAACTAAGCTCATGTATGGTGATGTTTTCATATACTATTAGTTTTGGTAATTTGGAAATGGGAACCTAAAGTGTGGTTTTGGGAGATGTTTTGGACTCCCTAGTTTGTGGCATGTTGCTTTTGATGTTTTGGATTTGTAATTGGCCTTTTGATGCTTATTTTGGAGTTTGGTTGGTTGTTTGGTTTGGATATTAGGATGCATGCCTATAGACATGTGAAGTTTAATGGTTGATGCCATGAATGTGTTTTGAAGCTGCAATCACGCACCTTATATGTATGATGACTTGTTGGTATGGTTAGAGGGTCATTAAGATGTGTTTGATTGGGTTTAAGCATGAAAAACCAGCAAATTCTGCAGCTTCTGGGCAAACCGTATCGATACACTCATTGGCGTTTCAAAACGGGGGCCTGAAATGGCCTTGGTGTTTCGAAACGGCTGGTGACTGTTTCGAAACGGTTTGGCCACTAGAAGGCCCTGTTTCGGAACAAGTCTCGAAACGAACCCGTGTTTCAGAACGGTCAACACCGTTTCGAAACAGGTGACCGTTGGACACTAATTTGAATGGTTTTGAGGTTTGCAAGCTTTACGTTTTAGTCCCGAAATTTGTAATTGCAATTATATGAGTTTGAGATGTCTGTTTAAGGTGAAATTTGACAGAGATGCATGTAATGTGACTAATTTAATATCGGTAACTTAAAAATCAGTTAAGACCTTCTAATTTCCAGAATTTACATTTTGGTCCCTAATATTTGTATATTGTGCAATTGAGTCCCATTTTGAAATCCGATCGCTGTGATTTTCACGTATAAGTTTCTCAAGTGTTCGCTTAGGGTTAACGTGCATCTAGACAAGATTAAAAAGAAAAAAAGGGTCGTTAATCAAGGTTGACTTTCGAGTTGACTTTGGTTTTCCCCGTGTAATCTTCGTAGTTCGAGACAACCGTCTAGGCCGGGCTAAGGGGGTTACAGTTGCAACCGTTGAAAATCCCACAATGGAAGTGGGAGAGGATTACCATGGATTTTGTGCCTGGTTTGCCTTTGTCTCCATCGAAGCAGAATTCTGTTTGGGTGATTGTTGATCGCCTTACGAAATGTGCACATTTCTTGTCTGTGCATACTACGTATACATTGGATAAGCTGGCAGAGCTGTATATCACTGAAATTGTGCGGTTGCATGGTGTGCCGAAGTCTATAGTGTCGGATAGAGACTCGAGGTTCACGTCGAGGTTTTGGGAATGTTTGTATCAAGCTTTGGGTACACGGTTGAATTTTAGTACTTCTTATCATCTTCAAACGGATGGATAATCGGAGCGTGTTATCCAAGTGCTTGAGGACATGTTGAGATGTTGTGTTATTGATTTTCAGGGTTCTTGGGAGAAGCACTTGCCTTTGGTTGAGTTTGCTCATAACAATAGTTATCAGGCAAGCATTCAAAGGGCTCCATACGAGGCTTTGTATGGGGGAAAGTGTAAAATGCCTCTTTGTTGGGCGGAAACTGGGTAAAAGTTGATTTTGATGTCGGCTATGTTGAAAGGAACCACCGAGAAAGTGAAGCTCATTTTTTAGCGCTTGAAGGAAGCATCGGATCGGCAAAAGTCTTACGCAGATTTGAAGCGTAAGGAGATTGAGTTCGCAGTTGGTGAACGTGTGTTCTTAGAAGTATCGCCTTGGAAGAAGGTGGTGAGATTTGAGCTTAAGGGTAAGCTTAGCTCGAGTTTTATTGGACTAGATGAGGTTGTGGAGCGTATTGTTCCTGTGGCTTATCGGTTGAGGTTGCCTCCCGAGTTGGAAAGGATTCATGATGTGTTTCATGTTTCGATGTTGCGAAGGTATAGATCAGATCCTTCGCATGTGATGCCTGTTGAGGAGATATAGTTGAATCCGGATTTGTCTTAAGACGAGGAACCGGTGAAGATCCTTGATTCGAGCAGTAAAGTTCTTCGTGGCAAGACGATAGAGCTTGTGAAGGTGTTGTGGCGACACCGAGGAGTTGAGGAGGCAACATGGGAAAGCAAGGTGGACATGTTGAAGCAATTCCCGCATCTTTTTCCTTCAAGTAAAAATTTCGAGGACGAAATTTCCTAAGTGGGAGAGAGTTGTAAAGCCCTGGTTTTGGGCCTAGATGTTTTAGACATCGGATCGGGCTGGTCGGGAACGGTTCAAATCATATTAAGTGGTTCAGGGAGATCAAGGTTCGGGATAGGATAAAAATATGACAAAAATTGCTAAAATCCTCTAAAATCATTTTTAAGAGGTTGGTCAAATCAATTTTACAAAATGAGTTTTGGAAGCGGTACATTTTGGGTAGTGGCCAAAATGTAAAGTTTTAAAAATATGAAAAATGCAAATTTCAAAAGATGAGGCAATATTTATTTTAATTAATAAAATGGTAATTTGAGAAGTTTCATTTTACGTAACTAACTTTCCAATCCTCATTTCATCAAAACCCATTTCTAAAAGCTTTTCTCCATATTTCTTTTCTCCCAAACACTCTCTCTTTGACTTCTCATCCATTTCCAAGAATTCTCTTCAATTTCATCAAGATTTGTGAAGCAAAAACTTGTTAAACATTAAGAAAAGCAGAGATTTGAGGTAAATCCCATTCTCAACCTCTAATCTAGGTTCTTTATTGAAATTCCCAATATTTTTTTACTCATAATTGTTGTTTTTAACTGAGTTTCGATTTTAGTTTCGATTTAATGTCAAAATCTTGCAAAATAAAGGTTTAATTCTTGATTTTCGGAGTGTTGTTGATGAGCTCTGTTTTAGATGGATTATAATCAAGTTTTAAGTTAATCTTGATGTTGAAAAAGTGTTTTGATGATATAGATCCCGAAATCCTTGAGATCCTTGAGTTTTATGATAGTTTTAGTTGAGTTTTTGAAGTGATTTGATGGTGAAGTGGTTGCTGGAGGTATAAGGAGGCGTTTAGGTTGTTTTTTTATTAATATTAATGGTTGGAAGTGATGATTGTTGGTTGGGCATGGTTTAGGAAGCAATCGAATGAGTTTTCGGTTGTTTCATAGGGGTAGATTAATGTAGTTTTGCTGGGCAACGAGTTCGTGTTTAGTTGGTGGTGTTAGAATTCATTTTAATGCATTGGATCTCTGTTTTTGATGCTCTAAAAACATGGGACATTAATCCAGAAGCAAGCGAAGCGTTTTTGGGAGCTTCGGGCGAGTGATCTTTGCGTCGGCAAGCGAAGTTTCGCGTATCAGTGAATGGAAAAGAGTTTTCTAGCTTTGAAACGTTTTGAACATGGTTTTGGGAGGTTAGTGTAAGTTTGAAACACTTATCTAAGCTCAAGAGTAATGTTGTTGAATTAAATGTGTTTTGATTACTGTTTTGGTATAAAATGCACTTGAATTAAATGTGTTTTGATTACTGTTTTAAAGCATGTTTTAAGCAATGATGTTGCTGGTTTTAAATGCCATTTTGTTAAGGATGCACATGGTAAGTGATCCTTGAGTTTATATGAATGATATAATTGGTTTTAAGCATGTTATTGCTTGTGAAAAATGGCATTGCGGTTTATTCTTTGATAAAACAATGAAATGTTGTTGAATAATGATTATATTGGCAAGTGATGGAAAATGGTTTTGGTTACTTTAACCGGATATAGTTAGCCGTCTATAGGATTGGGTGCACAGTGAATTAAGTCACCTTGGATGTCGAGGGGTTGTGATTGTACTGTACACTCCATCCAAGTACCCTAACGTTTGAGATTAAGGTCACAACGGTTGATGGTCTAATACCGTGTATGGATCTTGTGGTTGTGTCACGTGCTCTCGTTAGTGGAATTATCTAACTATCGATGAGTGGTGTTGAGGGGTTGTGATTGTACCGTTAAACTCCACCACGGGTGTCACAACGGTTGATGATCTAATCCCGTGTGTGAGCCTTGAGTGTCCGGTAGGGTGTATGAAGCGTTTGAGACAGCGCTTGTAATCCGCGTATCCGATTGTGTCAATTGTGTTGTGTTTTGATACGGTTCTTGTTATGGATCACTTGCGAGCCAATATAATGACGTTGAGTAATGAGTTAATGATGAATGCTTATTTTGGGAAAGCATGTGATGCTTGAGATTTATGCTTGAATGCATGTAAGGCTTGGTTTAAGCATGAGCAAAGGTTTTGTTGTTGTAATCCATGATGCTATGAGAATGTGGTTTTGAAGGAGGAAATGTGTTTTAAAGTGCATGGTTTAAAGGAAGGAATGTGTTTACAAAGAATGATGTTTTTGTTTTATAAAATGCATTGATGAATGTTGCAGCAAGCAAGCAAAGGATATCCAAGTGTTTTGGCGAAGCAATGTATGTGGTTTTACTTTAGTGTAATAAGAGGCAATGGGGGGATTTCCACTTTTGGTATGTTTTGGTGATTTGGGACACCTTGATCATGTTTTGTTGAGTTTTGAGACTTGTAATTGGCCTCTATATGGTTTATGGACTTATATTTTTGGTGTTTGGATATGCAATGGGTTGTGTTTAAAAGCATGCTTATATAGCTCTCTAATCTTCATGAAGTGTCATGTCTATTGCCTGTCTTTGGTTGTGTGATGATGAATGTATGTTGGAAATGTTTGTTAGACCTTGTAGGGATGTTTTAGACATGTATAGTTGTTGTTAAATGTGATTTGAGGTCTGTATCAGGTGTCTTTCTGGTATGCGTATCGATACTCGAGATTGAGTATCGATACTTGTAACCCCCTTAGCCCGGCCTAGACGTTTGACCCGAACTACGAAGATTACATGGGGAAAACCAAAGTCAACTCAAAAGTCAACCTTGATTAATGACAAGTTTTCACTAATGGCTGATTTCTCCTTGAATTGTGCAAGTTTTCTTGAAAATCCAATGTAAAAACAAGAGGATTTGATGAGGAAAAGAAATCACCCAAATTAAAAGTCAAAGATAGTTTCCTTTTAATTAATCTTTATTTCCTTTAATTAAAATATTAATAAAATCACCCAAATTAAGAAGAAATCTGATTAAAACATTTTTGTAAAATTAGCTCCTTAAAGATTCAAAGTTTCAATCCTTTACAAAACAGTCACTATTTAACTTTTGCAAAAACTACGATTTGGTCACTACACCGAAATGTAGTATTTCCAAACCTTATTTTGTAAAATTGATTTCACCATAATCATTCATATAATAAATGAGGATTTTTAGATATTTTTCCATATTTTTAAAGCATCCCGAACTAGGTGTTCCCTAAACCTCCCTTTAAGATTTGAATCGTTCCTGACCGGTCCGATTCGGACTCTAAAACATCTAGGCCCAAATTTGGTCTTAAGAAATTTCGTCCTCGAAATTTACCTGGAGGAAAAAGGTAAGGAAATTGCTTCTTCATGTCTTCCTTTCTTTCCCACGTGGCTTCCTCAACACCACGATGTCTCCACAACACCTTGACCAGCTCAATGATCTTACCACGAAGAACCTTACTATCCGAATCCAAAATCTTAACAGGTTCCTCATCATATGTCAAATCTGGATTCAACTCAACTTCCTCCACAGGCATAACATGCGAAGGATCCAATCTATACCTCCGAAGCATGGATACATGAAACACATTATGTATCTTTTCTAACTCTTGAGGTAGCCTCAGCTTATAAGCAACAAGACTCACACGTTCTATCACCTCGTATGGTCCAATGTATCTTGGGCTCAACTTACCCTTCCAGCCAAACCTCATCACCTTCTTCCAAGGTGAAACTTTCAAGAACACACGGTCACCCACCGCAAATTCTATCTCCTTACGCTTCAACCGCTCACAAATGAGCTTCACCTTCTCGGTCGTTCCTTTCAACAAAGCCAGCATTGAGACCAACTTTTGTCCCGTTTCAGCCCAGAAAAGAGGAGTTCTGCACTTCCTCCCGCACAAAGCTTCATAAGGTGCCATTTGAATACTCGTCTGGTAACTATTATTATAAGCAAACTCCACAAAAGGCAAGTGCTTATCCCAGGAGCCTTGAAACTCAATAACACAGCACCTTAACATATCTTCAAGCACTTGGATA
This sequence comes from Hibiscus trionum, assembly GCA_030270665.1. Taxonomy (NCBI): domain Eukaryota; kingdom Viridiplantae; phylum Streptophyta; class Magnoliopsida; order Malvales; family Malvaceae; genus Hibiscus; species Hibiscus trionum. Next base: position 16,031,996 of record BSYR01000010.1, read on the forward strand.
ACACACTCCGACTGTCCATCCGTCTGCGGATGATAAGAAGTACTGAAATTCAGCCGCGTACCCAATGCTTGATGTAAACACTCCCAAAACCTTGCAGTGAACCTCGGATCTCTATCCGACAGTATAGATTTTGGTACACCATGCAAACGCACAATCTCAGCAATGTACAACTCTGCAAGCTTATCCAAGGTGTACGTAGTATGCACAGGTAAGAAATGCGCACAGGCAATCCACAATCACCCAAATTGAATTCTTTTTTGATGGCGATAAAGGCAACCCAGACACAAAGTCCATGGTGATCCTCTCCCACTTCCATTCAGGGATCCTCAACGGCTGCAACAACCCTGAAGGAAACTGGTACTCAGCCTTAACCCGCTGACAAACCATACACTTGCTCACATACTCAGCGACATCTTTCTTCAAACCCACCCAATAGTACTCATCCTTCATATCACGACACATCTTGGTACTACCAGGGTGCATAGCAAACGGACTACTATGAGCTTCAGTCAGAATAGTGTGCCTCAACTCAACATCACTCGGCACCAATATCCGACTCCCAAAACATAGAACACCATCATCATTAAAACAGAAATCCGATGGCCTATCTTCAGCGATATCCTGAACATGTGGCACCAAAGAATCATCCAACTGTTTTTCCTTTATCAACTGAACCAAAGATGGTTTCACTTGCAATTCAGCAACAAGACCACCATCTCGCGATATGCTCAAGCTAGCAAACATCGCTCTTAACTACACCGCCACTTTCCTACTCAAAGCATCAGCCACAACATTGGCCTTCCCCGGATGATACTCGATCGTCAGATCGTAATCCTTAAGAAACTCCACCCAACGTCGTTGCCTGAGATTCAACTCTTTCTGAGACATCAGATACTTCAAACTCTTGTGATCCGTGTACACAGTGCACTTCTCACCATAAAGATAATGTCTCCAGATCTTTAGAGCAAAAACCACTGCAGCCAACTCAATATCATGCGTAGGATAATTGCGCTCATGCACTTTCAGCTGTCGCGATGCATAAGCCACCACCTTACCCTCTTGCATTAACACACACCCCAAATCAACATAGGATGTGTCACTATACACCACAAACTTTTTCCCTAATTTAGGTTGAACCAAGATCGGAGCTTGCGTCAAAGCTGCTTTTAACTTCTGAAAAGCTTGTTGTCTCGTTTCCGTCCACTCATACTTAACATCCTTTTGCAACAACTTCGTCAAAGAGGCAGCAATCTTAGAAAATTCATCCACAAACCTCCGGTAGTAACCTGCCAATCCAAGGAAACTACGGACTTCATAAACAGACTTCGGAGGCTTCCAATTCATCACTGCCTCAACCTTCTGGGGATCAACTCGAATCCCTTCTTCCAAAACCACATGACCAAGGAAAACAACTTCCTTTAGCCAAAACTCACATTTGCTCAGCTTAGCATAAAGCTGATTTTCCAACAACGCTTGCAAAACAATCCTCAAATGACCTTCATGCTCCTCCTCAGTACGAGAGTACACAAGGATATCGTCGATGAACACCACAACGAACTTGTCCAAGAATTCATAGAACACCCTATTCATCATGTCCATGAAAGCGGCAGGAGCATTCGTCAAGCCAAACGGCATCACAAGGAACTCATAATGCACATACCTCGTTCGAAAAGTTGTTTTCGGCACATCCACATCTTTCACTTTTAACTGATAGTACCCTGACCTCAGATCAATCTTTGAAAACACAGCCACTCCCCGAAACTGATCAAAAAGATCATCAATCCTCGACAAAGGATACTTGTTCTTGACGGTCAACTTATTCAGCTGACGATAATCGATGCACATTCTCATCGTGCCATCTTTCTTTTTAACAAACAAGACCGGTGCACCCCAAGGCGACACACTACGCCGAATGAAGCCACGGTCAAGCAACTTTTGAAGTTGCATCTTCAACTCTTTCAACTCCTTGGGTGCCATGTGATAGGGAGCAATGGACACCAGAGTTGTGTTCTCGTACAGCTCAATTCCAAACTCAACCTCTCTACTAGGCGGCAAACCAGGTGATTCCTCCAGAAACACCCCAGGGAACTCACACACGATCCTTATATCCTGAACGTGCACCTCCTTTGAGCTAGGATTCATAACAAAGGCTAGGTAAGCCTCACAACCTTGCCGCAACATCCGGCTCGCTTCCAATGTAGACACCACATTGGCAAGAAATTTCACATTTTCTCCCACCACCACCACCTCATAATCATCCGCAAGTTTCAATGAAACTCACTTGCTTTCGAAATCCACAATGACTCTATGCTCAACAAGCCAATCCATGCCAAGGATTACATCAAAACCATAGAATGGAAATTCCATAAGATCAAGAAGAAACACATGATCTTGCACCATTAAGGGGAATCTCCCGTACAACTTTCTTGTTACAACCGTCTCACCAAAGGAACTAGTCACATGCATACCAACATCCAAAGACTCAACAGGCAAACCAAGCATTTGAGCATGTTCACACAATATGTACGAGTGTGTAGATCCAAAATCAATCAAAGAAAGTAATGAAAAGGATTGCAAAGTAAAGGTACCTGCGATCACGTTTGTGTCATTCCTTCCCTCACGATGGGCATACACTCGAGCCTGACCACCACCTACAGGTTGGACAGCCACCACATGCGCTACATTCCTTCCACCCTCATCTCTACGCTGGAAATTACCACGGCCGCGCCCACGACCTCTTTGTGGCTCAGCTGCTCTCACCGGAGCTTGTCCCTCTCTCAGCGGCTGAGGAAAATCTTTCTTCATATGCCCTTGGTTTCCACAATTCCAACATGTCCCAAGGTTACTCCAACACTCACCAGCGTGTCTCCTACCACACCGGTCGTACTCATGAGTCCTCAAGAAAGCACTAGGTCCTTGCTGACCTCTACCAGGGTTACCACCCCCGCGTCTAGCATCAAAATGCGGCTTCCTATCCTTATGCATCTTGTTGCGATCTCTATCATAATCGCATTCTGCAGCTCGCTTTCCAGAGCTAGATCCACCTGCTCGGCTTGTTAAACCAAGATTCAATTCAATGTCCTTGTCTCTAGTGACCAAGACATCAAAATCAGTGTAATCGGCTGCAAACATATAGGTCTTCACGTCTACTACCAGCCCATAACGGAACCGTTCACACCTTTCTCTCTCGCTAGGAATTAGCTCAGGTGCATACTGGCTAAGGCGAACAAACTGAATCTTATATTCAGCCACATACATGTTCCCTTGCACAAGAGACATAAACTCCCTCTTCTTCTCGTCGAGGTAGCGAACTCCCAGATATTTCCGCTTGAACACATTCAAAAAAGAATGTCCAAGTCACCACATCATCCTCCATTCCAGAGATAGTGGTCATCCACCACGTGTATGCATCACTATGCAGTAGTGACACAATGCGTCCCAACTTCTGGACATTGTTGCAGCTCAGCTGTCCAAGAATCCTCTTGGTGCTCTCCAACCAAGACTCAGAACCTTCCGGTGACAAACCTCTGAACTCAGTCCCTTCTAGACTGCGGAGACGCTCCAATGGCAATCTAACATTAGCACCATCCTGAGGTGCAGCTCCATGTGCTCCAGCTACTGCTGTCTGGAAAGCTCCAGCAATAGCTTGTATCAGCACGGTCATATCAGGAGCAGCTTGCCCCTAAACACCCTCAGGTCTAGCAACCCCAGCACCAACTCTAGCAGCACCAGCCCCAGCTCCACCACCACCAAGTGGTCCACCAGGGGGAGGAGGAGGTAAATCCTCAGCATTCTCCACGTTCTCATTCTCAGCCATAGATCTAGTATTGATTCTCAGATCTCTACGTGGCCCCATAATAAAAATAATGCACTGACAAAAATGCAACAAACACAAATAGGCATAATAAGGTAAGTAATCCAAGTACTCGAGCTCATTTTTGAAACCATTTCTTCTTATTAGTAATGATATAGCAATGGGATCCCCAACCACACTCCAAACATAGCATAAATCACAAAATCATCTCAATTGAATCATACATCAATATTCATACATCATACTTTCACTGAAATGTCACAATCAAACACAATCACATACAATAACCACATACCAAGCCCCATTTATTCGATAACCTGGCTCTGATACCAACAAATATAACCCCCTTAGCCCGGCCTAGATGCTTGACCCGAACTATGAAGATTACACGAGGAAAACCAGAATCAACCCGAAAGTCAACCTTGATTAACGACCCTTTTTTTATTTTAATCTTGTCTAGATGCACATTAATTTTATGTGAATGCTCACGAATCATGGAAGAGAAAGGCACGACGATCAGAAAACATTTAGGGACTCAATTGCACAAATTACGCGTTTAGGGACCAAAATGTAATTTTTTCGAAATTATAAGGACTTTGTAGATTTTAGGTTTACCAATATGTAATTAATCATGTTACATGCGCCTCTGTCAAATTTCAGCTTGAAAAGGCATTCTGAGCTCAAGCAATTGCATCCACAACATTTCGGACTAAAATGTAAAGCATGAAACATCAAACAATTCAAAACAATATCCAACGGTCAACTGTATCGGAACACCCACCCTTCGTACCGAAACGCCCGTATCGAAACAATGTTGATCGTTTCGGTACTCGGGTATGTTTCGAGACCGGTATCGAAACAGGTTTCACCAGTAGCCAAACTGTTTCAAAACAGCTTAATCCGTTCCGAACCACTATGGCCATTACAGGCCCCCGTTTCGGAACAAGTAAGGTGTTTTGATACACTTTGCCCAGTGACAGTAGAAATTGCTGGTTTTTCACCTTTTAAACCTATCAAACATGCCTCAAAGAGTATCAAATCATGCCAACAACTCATTTTGACACTAAGGAACATATTTATGACCCTTATACTAGAGCATGGCATCAATCACCAAAACACACAATCTAAAGGAATGCTTCCTAGTCACAAATCCAAATATGAGCTCTCAAACCTCAAACCAACCAAAAGGACCATTTACAACTCATAAATGCCAACACAAACATGCCACAAGCTTAGGGAGTTCAAACTCATCTCCCAAATACAACCTTGAAGTCCCATTGCCAATATCAAAACTAAAGTGTATAAAAACATCACCATACATGAGCTTTGCACTTCCTTGGATGTTCTTAACCTTCTTGCTGCCCGAAAACACCTCAATTATTTGCATTATTGGTAAAAGAGAGCGTAAGCACAATTGCTTAGTGAGGCATGCTCTAAAGAAAACTAACACAATAATGCATTTCTTGAAAACACTTTCTCAAAAGCTTTTTCTACAACATGCTCATTCTATCTCATGCTTGAAAACCATTTCAAAGCAAAACCTCATTGAAAACACATGTACCTCAATTCTATCTCATGCATTCAAACCAATGCAAATCTCATGGCAAGGACATACACATGCTTGTAAAACCAAAGCATTTCATATACAAACCTCATATGCATTTCTCATAGCATAAATCATCTGAACAATAGGTACATGTGAATCAAAAGCATTTTCATATATTATATTGGCATTTCACATCTCATTACTACTTGGATATGCGAACATCATTCTCAAACCACTAGACGCTTCAGGTGGAATCTCACATCACCGTACTCACTTGTCTAGTAACATAGTTTCTGGTGGAATCTCACATCACCGTACTCACATGGCGGAATCTCTCATCGCCACAAAGCTTGGGTATTTCACCAAGTCCTACCCGATGGAATGCCCATCATCGGTTCTCTCCCTTTGGATTAAACCAAAGAGCACGTACGAATTTTTAGTTTATAGTGCACTCTCATCCTATTGATCGATCAATTATATCTGGTAAGTATCTCATCTTCTATGCCAATATAGTATGTCAAAATATCATCTCACCTACTGTTTTTCATGCAACATTTCTAAAAACTTTCTCATCTCATTTCAAACCATAACATTTGTCATGCTTTAAAACAAAAGCTCAAATCTCAACAATGCAACATGTTATTTCATGAAATCATTTCAAGCATCATCTCATGCTACAAATCATGCATAAAAATAGTAGGAATTTATCTATCTCAAACCATGAGCATGTAAAAGATTTTTAGGGGCAACCACCACATATAAGAGAGCAATCTAGCCAATACTTACTTCTAGACTTAGGAAGGTGTTTCAAACCTTTCTTAAATCCCCAAACCTTGATTCTTTATCCCTCAAGGACTTCTAAAACCATACGCACTCGCCGATTACGTTTCGCTTGCTCGCCGAAACGATATCTAAGCTCCCGGATCAACACCAAAGGCGTCCGAAGATGTCTCCCCTATTTATAACACATAAGAGCATAGGATTAATGCATCATCATGCATTGAAATCATCAGCCACACACCTAAACTCGCTGCTCTACTCAAGAACCTCATTTCGGCTAACAAACACAACCGAAATCATCTCCAAACTCTTCCAAAACTATGCCCAGCCAAGATCTACCACTTTTAAACATTTCTAAACATCAATCAACATCAAAAATCACCACAAACTCGTCCTTATACCTCCAGCTATGACAAAACACTAGAACCACCCCAAAAACCACCATTCTAGCATACAAAACATCAGAATTCGAGCGTATTCTGGATTTGTTTGATAAAATCTCATTTATAACATCAATTAACAACCAAAATACATTAGAAAACAACCTCAAAATAGAGCATAACCATCAACCACGAAAATCATCAAGATTTCTCTAAAAACCTTGAGTTTTAATACAATTTTTTGTTTCTAACATTAAAGCAACTCAAAAATCATTAACAAAGGATTGATAACTTGGGATATTTAGTAAAGAACTGATCATTAGAGGAGAAGGACGAAGATTACCTATAATGGCTGATTTCTCCTTGAATTAGGCAAGTTTTCTTGAAAATCCAATGTAAAAACAAGAGGATTTGATGAGGAAAATATTAGGAATCAAAAGGAGATTGAAATCTCATCAAAAGGAATGAAAATCAAAGGATAATTTTTGGAGGAAATCTGTTTGGCTTAAAAGAAATTGAGAAAAAAATGATGAAAGGTAGTTATGAAAAGTCAAAGATAGTTTCCTTTTAATTAATCTTTATTTCCTTTAATTAAAACATTAATAAAATCACCCAAATTAAGAAGAAATCTGATTAAAACATTTTGGTAAAATTAGCTCCTTAAAGATTCAAAGTTTCAATCCTTTACAAAACAGTCACTATTTAACTTTTGCAAAAAAACTGCTATTTGGTCACTACACCGAAATGTAGTACTTCCAAACCTTATTTTGTAAAATTAATTTCACAATAATCATTCATATAATAAATGAGTATTTCTATATATTTTTCTATATTTTTAAAGCATCCCAAACTAGGTGTTCCCTAAACCTCCCTTTAAGATTCGAACCGTTCCCGACCGGTCCGATTCGGACTCCAAAACATCTAGGCCCAAATTTGGGGTGTTACAATACTCGAAGGCTTTTCTCGGGCAAATCAACACATGGGTATCGATACAAATTGCCCTCGTATCGATATGCATGTCAAAGTTTGAAGGTCGTACCGATACGCGGGGAAGTGTATCGATACCTTTTCCCTAACTTTGGCTACTGCCTTCCCGCGTATCGATACAGGCTTAAGTGTATCGATACTAGATCGTTATTTTCAGTTGAAAGTATTCGTTAAAGTTCTGAAATGTTACATTTTGGTCCCTGAATGTTGTATGTTCAATTGGTTGAGTTTGGATGATTCGTTTGTGATGGAATTTGACATGGAAGCATGTTACATGACTAACTAAGGATTGGTAATCTTAAAATTGGATTAATCTTTGTAATTTTCAGAAATTATAGTTTAGTCCCTAGAAGTTAAATGTATGCAATTGAACCCCTAAACGAGCTCCGATTGATGTGTCGTTTCTTTCTAAGAGTTTAATTAACGCATAGAATTTTAATGTGCATCTAGAGAAGATAAAAAAGAAAAAAATAGGGTTGTTAATCGAAGTCAGCTTTAACGAGTTGGCTTCAATTTTCCCTGTGTAATTTTCTTTGTTCGGGTCGGGCGTCTAGACTGGTCTAATGGGGTTACAAGGTTTGTATGTCAGAAGATCAGAACCGGCAAGCAAGACAAGTCACTACAAGCCTAAAGTAATGTGTTTTTGGACTTTTGAACTCCTAGGAAGGTGGCAAAGTAGTTGAACTAGTCATTTGTGCCTATTTTGTTGTGTGGTGCATTGCCAAAGTTGTAATAAGTTTTATAGCTTAAAATGCCCTTTTGGTGAAGTTTAAAATGGATGGAAAATTGCATACATGGCTCAAAAAGGTAAAAACATAGTTAAAATATTTGTTTGATCACGAATTTTGGCATGCTAGTAGTTTATGTCATTGAAAAGTTGTGCGTAAAGTTTGGTTTCATTTGGACATCGTTCGATAGGTTAAATTGAATAAAAACCAGTTAAAATCTGTCATTATAGGTCAGACCGTATCGAAACAGGTGATGGTGTTTTGGTACGGGTGTACAACATTGAGCCTAAGGGTAAGGGTGTATCGAAACGAAATTAGGCTGTTTCGGAACATTTTATCTCTGGAGACCAACGTTTCGATACGAGTTCATAGCGTATCGAAATGAGTCAAAGACAAAGTCAAAGGTGGTCAATTCGTTTCGATACGGGTCAAGCCTGTATCGATACGATCTAAAGGGAAAAGTCAACATAAGTTGATCAATGTCCACCCGTTTCGAAACAGCTTGGGGTGTTTCGATACGGGGTTAGTAAGTTCGTTAAAAACTCATTGAACATGTTGTTAGCTTTATAAATTAGTCACTGAAAATGGTAAGGTTAAATGGGATGGGTTAATGATCTCCAAATGGTATGAAAAATTTATAGGCTGGTTAGTAATGCACTGAATTGCATAGTGTTATCGTTTGTTGCATTAAGAGACCTTTTATTTGTCAGTTTTTACAGATTAGTCCCTAAACTCGTAAAAGTTATAAATTGGTTCTAAACGGTTTAATGAGGCCTTCTTGTGAATGAAATGGATTAATTGTATATTGATAAAGTTTTTTTGTATAATATTGATTAGGTGTTGGGAATAAAACTGAAATTTATCGCCCCGATTGCCATATTGCTCATCAGTGACACGCTCTGACCCGTTTCTCGACCAGGCCGGGAAGGGGGTGTTACATGTTTAGTTTGTCTCGGGTAAGACTCCAATATAGCTATTCAATAGCTATTAATTTGAGAAGCTTTCCCTTCAATGAAGGAATAGAAATTATAAATGAGGAGGGGCTAATCATAAGTTTAGTCCCTCAACTCTCAATACTTTATGGTTTTGCTCTCGAACTTTCCAAGAGCTATAATTTAGTCACTATAAAGCTTTTAATGAATTTAATAAGACCCGAACTCGATAGTTTAACTCAATTAGAGTCCAATATCAATTAATTAACAAGCCGATACAATATTTAGACTGTATCAATATAAGATTTTCGGACACCAGAACCCAATTCCTACTATACCGGATTTTGGGGTGTTACACGAAATCTCGCCAAGAAACAAAAGATATTTAAAGAAATCAGCTTTTCTATTGATAGAGCAGAAAAAGATTTCTTTCAAACTTATTTCCTCACCTTGGATCGACCTACAATATTTTCTAATTGAAACTCTAGACTTGAGAGAAATTAATTTTTATTGAGAGGTAAAGAAAATTTTTAAGGTTTATGTAATTTGGAGAAGAAATTGGGGTTATAGTTTGTTTGTATTTTTGGATAATTTGTGTGTTTGATTATCCAAGTAAGAAAATGTTGCTACATCAATAGCCCGATACCGCCCCAAGATGTACAAAGAAGATTATTTACAAGTGAAGCTGTTCCTGTACATCTATGTGAGAGTCAGATCCTAAAAATTCCTCTAATAACATCGACAATTATCGCAACAGTCCGAGACTCACCTCTAAATTGTCGACGGTTATGTTCTTCCCTCAAAAAAGATAAATAATTGCATTCCATGAAATTCGAAGCACGTACGAGCATAGAGATCTCCCCTTCATGTGATTGGTAGCCCACACAATCTCATCCTCCGAAGCAGCAATAATCCGCACCATGCCACTTAATGAGAAAATTTCTTTCCAACCCATCAATGTGAAAGGGCATTCAATAAACAGATGGGTGTGCGATTCTTCTGTTTCACTACACAACACACAAAGGGCATTAGGTACAATCCTTCAATTTCAAAGTCTATCCTTGGTTGAAAGACGCCCAAGAATAACAAGCCATGTGATGACAGCGTGTTTAGGCACATGTTGAGGAAACCATACCAAATGTTGCCATCCAACTTTATCCCTTTTGATTTGCAACTCATTCCAGATCATTCTAGTATTAACTGCATCCAAATTAGTGTTAGATGCAAAGAAAGTCATAGCTTTAGTCTGCAACTTTAACAGATTTTACAAATTATAACTCATCCAAATTAGTGATCGTTTGTCTTTACCCCGTGTTCTGTCTTAATTTTAATCATTATTTTAATTACTTATTTAAAATTAAAAAACCACATTAAATAGAATTTCTACAATAGTATATACCAAATGAGTGACTTGGCCTGGTGGATTGGGGTGTCCTTCATTCCCAATAAGTTGATTTCAAGCTCTCTTAAAGCATAATTTTGGTTTGTTTAAAATTAAGCTAATATAAAGATGCCACGTGTCATCTTTTTAGTGGATGTCATTTCTTAAAAATAAAAAAAGTATTTTTTTCTTACATGGCAGTGCTGTCACGTCATCTTCGCATGCCATGTCAGCCTCAAACAACCGACGTTTGTTGATTGACAATTTCCATCGAACGAGGATGGAATTTGATTGAAAACTAAAAGTTAAGTGTTTGTTTGCACAAAAAAAAGAATAGGGGTCAACGTGATCAAAATTTCAGACATTGAGGGCTATTTTTTACCTTATGCCTTTAAAATAAATAGAAGGCTTAAAGGTCAAATTAGCCTTAAAAATAAAATAAAAATCACTTAAGCCCTTTCAAATTTTTTGTAACCAATTTAGCCATCATAATTCAAATCGCACTCAATTTAGCCTTTTCGTAATCAATTTTAAACGTTAACTCATTGGCCACCAATATTATGATGAAATGCGACACACTCTAAAAGTGTCAGACAATACAAAATTTAAAAAATTCTAAAGATTCTAAATAAAATTAAAAGTAATAAAAGTTTATAAAAAATGAAAATATTAAGACGATGACATGTTGCACTCTGTAAAATGTGTATGTATAATCGCACTCTGTAAATTTTATGATTTTTACGGTGACGATGACGATGCCTTTAAAAATTATGAAAAATATTAGGGTAAACTATACTAATGACCACCGAACTATGGGGTTGGTGTCGATTTGACCATTATATTTTCAATTGTGTTAAATATACCACATAACTATTTAATTGGTTCCAATGTAGCCACCTGCCTTTAAAAAAACAAAAAAGTTAACGGGATTGTTAAAATAATTGGTATAATTACACATTTAGTCCCCTTTATTTATACAATCATTCATATTAGTCCTAATTTTAATCTAATAAAATAAATTAATTATTCAATTAGGTGGTGGATTTATCTATTTTTATTAAAATTATTAAAATTATTTTCCTTCCCCAATCAGGTGGTGACACGTGTCACCACCAATTGGAGTAAGAAAAATGAAATAGTGGAAGTTGGCCCCAAGGAGAATCGAACCTAGGTCACTAAAGAAAGAAAACAATGCTATTGCCACTTGGCTAAGCATATTTCTAGTATATAAAATACCAAATATAATATATGTGGTATATGTGTGAGTACAAACACTCGGGTGAGCAATATCATCCCCTCTTTGAATCCTGTTATAGCATACCTCAGAAAATTGCTTATGCATCTTTGGGCAGTAATGTAGCATAAGAGAATGTTATTACCTCTGACTTTTTATCTTCAGGATTATGGATGTATTCTTTGTCATCTCAATCTTCAGGCTGCCCATCATGTAAAGTATTCAAGCCGTACTCAAAATGCATATGAGAAAAAAGCAAAGTAAAAAAGATAACAATTGAGATAGGGTGTGACCAATTACCTTCTTTGCCTCAGGATCCTTGATCTTCTTTGGTGGGACAAGATCTCAATCAGTGTACCAGTTTGTTTCTCAACATTGTCAATAAGAATGCTATAGGTAGCATCTGGGCGAAGAATAAATGTTTAAACATAAGTGAGTTGGTCAGTCTCACAAGGAACTTCCTTTTAGATCAAGTGGTTCGTTCCATTGTAGGTAAGAATAGCATGTACTTTCTTGGTGCTGTAGCCACAAATATCAGGCCCAAACATGATGCTGCAACCAACCAACATAGGAAAAAAATCAGTAAATCTAACAATAATATCTATTTAGAGATATGAATAGGTTAGATTATAGGGCAAGAAAAAACCTGTATGGGGTTTCACCACCAAATTTCTTCTGGTCAACATCACCACTAAGCAACTTCATGTAGCCACTACCGCAGTCGAGCTTTTGCTCATGCTTCACAGTAGATTGGAAGACTAGAGTCTTGCCCTTGTTGTTAACTTCAAGAAACTCAGCTGAAATAGCATAGAACCGGTAGTCTTCACTGGTTTGAATACCTGTACAAGATGCAGAGCCATAAGTAACTAACTTGAAAAATAGTCTTTATCTGTACCAAGTTATGAGTAATTTCAGAAGGTTACCTTTGTCGTTAGGATCTCCATTCTATTTTTCAGAAGTGTAGTTCCATTCCCCAGCCACGTTCTCATCCTTCTTCACATATATTATATTTGGTATTTCATATACTAAAAATATGTTTATCACAGTGGAAAGAGCATTGGTTTCTTTCCCTAGTGACCCATGTTTGATTCTCCTTGGGACCAACTTTCACTATTTCATTTTTCTTACTCCAAACGTGTCACCACCTAATTGGGGAAGGAAAATAAATTTAATAAAAATAAATAAACCCCTCAAATAAGGTGGTGACACGTGTCACCACCTAATTGAATAATTAATTTATTTTATTAGATTAAAATTAGGATTAAATTAAATGATTGTATAAATAAAAGGGACTAAATGTGTAATTATACCAATTATTTTAACAGTCCCGTTACCTTTTTCGTTTTTTTAACGGCATGTGGCTACATTAGAACCAATTAAATAGTTATGTGGTATATTTAACACAATTGAAAATACAATAGTCAAATCGACACCAACCCCATAGTTCGGTGTTCATTAGTATAGTTTACCCAAAATATTATAACTACAACTGTCTCATATTCTACTAAATATGTATGTATAATCGCACTCTGTATATTTTATGATTTTTACGGTTTCAAATATTTTGTTTCTTCATGTTACACCAAAAACCGAAGTCTGTGAATTTTTTTATTTATAATTTTATACCAGTAGTTTTATGTATAATTGTTACAAATATTATTTCATTTTATACAAATAGCTTGTATGTATATTGAGGTCTGTGAAAAATATTTTTCATGTAATTTTTAAATTTTTTCATTTTAAATATTCCAATATTTTAAATAATTATTTTTATATATTTTAAGGTTTTAAATAAAAAAATATTTTTTATACTTTTAATTTATTTTTATAATTTTAAATTTTTGTTGATGATTTTTACGGTTTTGTGACATGGCACTACCATAGTGTGCCATGTGTCATCGTCTTAAAAATTATATGTGAGTTAACGGTCAACTGTAACGGTCAACAATACGAGAGGACTAAATTAATCACAATTTGAATTTTGAGAATATGATTAATCACAATTTAAATTGTGAAGGTTAAATTTGGTACAAAAATTTTATAAAGAATTAATTGATTTTTTTATTTTTCGTTAGGGGATAATTTAACCTTTAAGCTTAAATAAAATAAAATTTATTAAATGTGTGATACAAAGTTTATGGTATAAAACTCTTGTTGTTCATCCTATTATCTTGACTCGTTCGAAATAAAATAGAAAAGTTAAATAAAAAAAATCCCAATGATGCATCGTCTTTTTTTTTTTTGTTTATTAGCATATCCATAAAAAATGAATGAAACCTCAACTCCTTTGTTTGAGATAGAAGAAAATGCACAAATATTCTTGAATATTCAAAGTTGTAATTTAGTTTTTTTATCATTTAATGAGCATCTTGTATTTCATAAAAATTACGGGTGATATAATTATGACATAAAGGTCAAGTTTGGTAATTAACATATTATATTAGTTGATAGCTTATTGCATTAGTTGATTGTATAAAGTGTTTGGTAAAGTTAACTGATGGTTGTTTAATTATTTAAACATGCAAAATGACATCTAAGGGCATGATTATATTACATATTTGTTTAAATAGTTTATTAGTTAACAATATTTTACAACTATTAATATTAATTAGACAATGAAAAATAATTTTTTAATATAATATTACTAAGCATATTTGAATGATCTATATATTAATTTATTATTTATATAATATTTTTAATACAATTTAATTAATTACTGAGGTTAAATGTTAAATTAAAAAATTATAAATTTATTATTTATATAATCATTTTTAATAAAGTATAAATGCATGAGAATAAAGAAAAAAATAAAAAATATTAGTTTACAAATGTCACAATATAAATATGTGAGGGTGAAGAATAAAAATAAAAAAGGTTAAATTCAGGTTTATTTGAAAAAAATTTATAATCGTTACGGGTAAAAGAGTCTTTATAACTCTTATGTCAAAATTTCTAATTTCGAAAAGCTCCTATTAGCAGCATTTTAAAATTAGAGGTTTCACCTAAATCCGATATTCTAATTCATTACTCACCAAATATCTAAATTAGGGGGTTTAACTGGTCAAGCCTCTAATTTTAGCTCAAATATCTAATTTTGGCTCAAATAGTTGTTTACCGAACATGGCTTAAGGCCACTCTATCCAACTTTCAGACATTAAAATAGGACTTGACTCGAGACCCGAACTAATATTCGATATCGATCCGAACATGATGAACTAAACTCGATCTGAAACCCAAAATAAACCGAACCAACCCAAAAAATTGACCTCAATATTATTTGAACCGATATGAACCTAAACTAATTTTTACCCAAATCGAAGGTAATCCAAATTGATTTTTTTCCCAATTTTCACCCAAAATTTTTACCTAAATCCCGATTTGACCAAACAAATTTTACTGATTTATTGACAAATATATATAATAATATGTATGAAATTGTTATAAGGTTAACTAAAAGGAAAAAAATGAATTTTCAAGTTAAAATGAGTTTTGCATAAAAAATATATCATTCATCTTTTGAAACAAAAAATAATCTATATGATAATTGACAATCAGAAAAATGTGTTTTTACAAGAATATATCAATATTTATATATACTTTGATTGAATTCAACTTAACCCGTAGAGCCAAAGGTTGACATGAATAAAGAATCGACCAACCTCCGATTGACCTAAAATCGACCGACTCAAAAATATCTAATTCAATCTCAACCGACCCAATATTGACCTGGCCCGACGCAATACTCGTCTCAAATTATTATAGACCCAAACTAAAACCGAACCAAACCCAATCCACTCAAACCTAAACCAAATGTAATCAAATCCAAAAAAATCCCGACCTAAACCAGACTCATTTGCCACCTCTAGGTAAATAAACTAATATTTAGCCCCAGAAACAAATTCTCTTTTAATTTTTCGACCTACTCGTATAATATGTTTGGACACAAGTATTCACAAACTAGAAGTAGGTATGGAGACCAAAAATTGAACCGACTGAATCTTTGACTGTAGTTGTTACATAAAACCAACAAAAGACCCAACCCGACTCATGGATGGGCTCAAAACTATTACAAATATTTAAGAATTTGACTACAATGTACATTTTCTTTTAAAACGTAATCATTTTGAACAAAATTATCTGAAATAAAAACCAAAACACATGCCCGGGACTCCTTAGCTCTCATATTCAGGGTTCGTTTCCAACATGCTAGATGAGGATGCCTCCAACCTAGTAAGAACTTCAGGTATTCCAGCAGTGTCCCTTATTATCTGCCATCATGCAAAACAATAATGCTGATTGCTTTAGCCATACCAATTAATGCAATGGAATTTTTATAATCAAAATTATTAACCAATTCGAAATTTATATAAATACCTTAACCAAGATTCCGACACGTCAATTCATCACATAGAGGTGTACAAGATATGACTCAAAACATATGAGAAAACTTGGAACAAAATTGAACATAAATGTGTCAAACAAGTATCAGTATCCTACAGATTATATAGTCCAAGTAACGTAGGTGTGTACGATCTTAAGCTTGGGTGACAAGCATGGGAAGTTTAGCAACAAACTGATGCAAGTTATTGCATTAATCATAATGTTCTAGGAACAGTACCTACATATAATACCAAGTGGTACAATACAGTTCATACAAACTTGACCGAAGGAGCAGAAGATCATTGGGAGGTGAATGAAGATCAAGAGAAAAGGACCGAAAAAGAGGAAAACATGAAGGGTTAATCACATAGCTAATATAAAGTATGGATATGATACACTAGGGTTACAATAAGAAACCATTTTTAGCTCCTCAAAATAAAAGAAATCAATGGTATAAGTCCCCGTTTCTCAAGGCATGAACTGACCATTTCAGACCTTTGGTCAGTGCATTAATTTCTAATTACATCCATGTGGCACAATGAAGTATCTAGAAAACAATGTGAAGGCCAAAAAGTGTATAGATAATTCTAAAACAAATAGAAACAGAGGAAAAGCTACATATAAACTTACAAGGATCTCTTCATCCAAATAAGAAATCATGAACAGTCTCTGGAATGTCCCGCCTAGAAACACAGAAACTTCTGCTTAGATTCATGAAATAGTTGAGTACCAAACAGAAAAGCTATACGAGTTATCCAAAGCCATGGAGTTAATTGCTCCCTTCTCTGTAAACTTTACCGTTTGCACATTAATCATCCACATGAGACAAACTTGCAAAATCGGTGCCAAAGTCAGAAGTGATGGAAAAAATTGGAACAACATCCGTTTGTGGAACTGATTCTATTCTTTTCACATAAGTAACAATTTTTATATATTTGTACCAAGTTCAGCTTCTCAATTGGGCAATACCCAAGAAGCGGGGTGTTGATAAATCAAACAAAAAGAAAAGAGATGGTAATCATCGCAATTAGCTGGTAATGTCTTTCCTTACATGGTACGAATTAACCAATAAAATTCATTGTTCCTTTTTGATAATCCACAATAAAACTGCACAAGCTTGTTTTTCATTTTTATTATCAGCATATCTGGCCTTCTTATGCTGCTGCAGAAACAAAGCCAGATCATCTTCCTAATAACCTCTGTTAGAAGTGTACAAAAAAATATTGAGATGCAGTTTAGTATTTTTTTTTTATTCCCATGATCTTTGCTCTCTCAAAAGAAAATTTCCTATTTTGTATATAGCAACCTCTAAAAATATTTCTAAATAATCAACAACTTTCACTTTGCGAAAAAAATGAGCCATCTATAATAACTTTAGTAAGAACCTTCAAAGGCTAATCACCGCACTTTATGCCATCAGAAATGGCAAAAATGAAGGGATATTTCAATACTTTTCATATACTTCAGAGCATGTCTATGGTACTATTGCTGAGAATGTCATCTCATAGGTGCCAAAAGAGTCATTAATGCCTAATATCCATGCAGATCAGCTGTGGGATTCAATATTTGTTCAGAAGAACATATACAAGCATACTGTGTCTGATAATGTCAGCTTAGATTAGATTTGAAGTACGTTTCAGTGTTAATTTCAACTTGGTCCTGTGCAATAATGTAGGGGTGTTCATGGTAGGTTAACCGTACCATTTAGCATAAACGGTTGGTTAACCGTAACCATTTTGCATAAACGGTTGGTTAACCATAACCATTTAGCATAGCGGTTATTAAACCGTAACCTACCATTAAATTTTTAAACGGTTAACCGCTACTTAACAGTTCGGTTACAGGTTAACCTGTAACCTATCACAATTTTTTTTAAATGTTCACTAATTTTTTGGAGAATAATGAAATTATCTCTCTGATAAATATTGTATTAAAATTTTCAGAAAAAAAAAAATACTTAAATAAAGAATTTCTAACCACAAACTTCATTTTATGTCTAAATAATTTCATAATGGTTAGCCATTAACCATCATTTTTAACGGTTGGTTAACCGTAACCGTTTAAGCTTTAACAGTAGGTTAATTAACCGGTAAAATTTAATAGTTATACCGGTTAACGGTTACGGTTTATTTTGCACACCCCTACAATAATGTACATTTGCAGTCTATATTTCTATCAGCTATATCATCTTAAGAGGAAATTTGAAACATTGAATGCTTACTCAGAGGAACTCGCAGTCCATTGGCCACAGCATCCCTAATAGGAACTGGAAGTTGCTGGGCAGTAGCAAGAGCCTGACTATATGCAGCTTTCAACTGCTCTGGTATTGTTTCCTCAACAATAGTTGGTGATTCAAATATCCCCTCAACATATTCTTCTTTCATTCGCAGTGGTCCCTCCACAGACACCTTGGTTGAAAGAACAAACTTGGTTTCTATCTGCATCGCACCAAGTATAACCTTAGATCACTTCAAATTTTTGCAATAATAAGAACTCTTCCTAGCACTCGAATAAATACAATTAGAAAAAAGTTTAAAAGTGGCAGTTCAACTTCTAATTAACTCTATCTTTAAGAAAGTCGTTTATTCAAAGAATAATTCAGTCAAAATTCATACAGTAAGTTAGATAATTGTAAATTATAGGTAATACAAGCTAGTGATGATACATATGAGAAACTAGCAGAATGAATAGCTCCATGGGGCAGCCAGTGCAAAGCGAGTGAGAGAGAGAGGAGACCACAGAGTAATGAGGTTTGCTAAAACAATGTTTTACTAGAATTGTTTAAATCAATATGATTTAACTCACATCTGACTTATGCATGAAAGCAGTAATTATATGTTATGTAACTGGACTTGAGGGTGTGTGTTGATTACAAGTATGTGTCCAACATGGGTACACTCAAAGGTTCTAAGTTTTTCCAAATATTTGGAGTATCATCTCATATCCGAATATGTGTGGGACAGAAGTGTCAAAGACGGGTTCTTTAGGAAAAATGAAGAGTCTGGTAACGCGGGTGTTATGTATGATTAAATGAAGACGACAGCTGAACATGCATATTCAAGGCGAGCATTCATATGGAAGCTCATGCTGATGCTTTATGACAAGTGATATTTATGTGTAGAAGAGCATGTAAAGTTGGTTTGGAAATATTTACCGAGTTAAGCAGCTTTACATGTGCTGTAACCTTTGCATATCCATCCTTAAGAAGCAGATTCATTTTTGACAATCCTGCCAGTGTCGTAGGAAATCTCCTGCAAAGTACAAGGGAACAGCAATAAGAATAAGATCAGCTGGAAATCATTTAGAAAAAATGGAGACCACCAGCTTTCAGAAGACACTCACTCAAATATGACTCTAGCAGCAAAAAGTCCTGGGCTTCCAGATCCAAACCACTCAAAGTTCCATAGACCCTCCAGAAAGGGAGACCTGGAAAGCTATATAAACAAATAAGTCTTATGGAAAAAACGAACATGCAAAAATTTGTTCTTTGACTAAGCTCCTACGTTGTCGGCCTTGGTGATGGATTGAGCCTCTCAAGACCGGTTATCCTTTCGTTCACATCAATGCGTTGCAAATCTGTTGTTTTTCCCGATATCAAAGCCTCAAAACCCCCGGCATCTTTAAACTGAAAGAATATTCATCCAAGTTAAGATTAAAGGGCCAGGCATAAAGGCACATAAAAAAAATGCATGTACATACTTGATATAACACTCAAAATGAACTAAAATTATTATAGGTCCTGAAAAGATAAAAAGGCAATTCCTAGACGAATCTAAACACCTAAACTGACTGCTTTGACTTCTAATTGAGGCAGTATTTTTTTTATCTAGAATCCAAGATTTGGCCTTAACTAAAAAGCAGCTCACAAATTTCAAATCAACCATTTTGTCTGCCGATTTCAATAACTACAAAACTTATTAATAATTAAAACTATATATCTACACAAGAAACTCACAGCAAGCAGAAGGGATTCCTTAGCAGAAAGTCGTTCCATCTCTTTAGCATAAGTAGCCGGAGCTCCTCCCTCCACCGTTTGCTGAACCATAGCTGTAAACGACGTTCTAGGACGGCTTATCCGGTGACCGGAGCTCCTCCGGTTACATTCCGGCAGCCTAATGAAAGAAACTCCCGTCAAAGAAGTTGAAGAGAAGCTGGAGCGTATTGCCGAAATTGCAGGAAGGGAAGCTTGTAAAGAAGCCATGGATTGAGAAGTAAAATGTTTGTTTTTTAGTTTATTTATGGATTGTGCAGTGAAGAGTGAGGCTTCGGTCAATTTTGGGGAAGAAGATTTTTATTTTTGTGTCTCTCACTCCGATCTAATTTAAAACTGGATAAACTACAATAGAGGCCATCTATTTATAGATTTAGTAATAAACAAGTTATTATTCTTATGAAAGTAACAATTTAGTCACTCAATTAAATTTGTGACCAACATGTTGATTTGTGATTAAAATTGAAACATGGTATGGTATAATAGCAGTTTTAGTCCCTAGAATAATATAATGTTAAATTTAATGAAACATATCCATTATGAATTTAGTGTTGCCTACTAGTAGACATAGTCAATTCACTAGTGAAATTTTAAAATATAAAATGTTAAATTTATTAAATTATTTTTGAATTAGGATTAAATTAATAGAATGAATAAGTTTTGAAGATTAAAATCATTATTATATCAAGTTGTATGTTTCAATTTTAACAATAGAGTGACTTGATTGTCACAAAATTTTAATTGAATAACTAAGTTGTTACTTTTAGAAGAAAACGGACATAATTGTTACCAAACCAATAATTAAGTAATTTATTTGTCACAAAATTTTAATTAAATGACTAAATTGTTACTCTTAAAAGAAAAATTGCATGTTTATTACAAAACCTATAATTGAGTGATTAAATTGTTATTTTTTTTAAAAAATAATTTATTTGTTAATAACCTATTATTAATGAAATGTGATATATTTTATCCTTTAAAATTATATTTTATTAGATACAAATATTTAATTATTAAAAAAATACGTGGTTCAAGATGCCAGTTATGTACAAATCAATTTACTGTCATTTGTTTTTCAACCCTTTTAGGAAAAAATATAAACAATTCTTTAATATACAGTGTAATTTTTAAATCACATTAACTTTTATTTTAGAAGTTAAGGATTTAGAATTGGCTTAAAGACACTATTAACTTCTAATTAATATATATATATATATATTATGTTGAGTTGCAAGAGAATTTTTTGGCAGGTTTTGTCCCTTGAATTTTAAATCTTTATCTCTGTTGTCTCATTTTTATAATATTCATTAGAAATTTTTTTTATCAATCAGAGCATGTCACGTGACACGTAGGATCCAAGAGTCATGTAAAATCCAAAAAAAAAGTGGATGCCAATAATTAAAACGGTAAATTACTTGTTAAGTCTATTATATTTTTATTTTTTTAATTTAATCCTTTAAATTTTTTTATTTTATCTAAAATTGGCCTCTATTTATCTTTATTTTTATATTTAATCCAATATTATTTTATAATATTAAAATATTTCTAAATTTCATAATTTATTAGATAAAAATAATTAAAAATATTATAATATTAAACTGAATTCTATATTTTAATTATAACAAAAAATAATAAAATAAAAAGTACATTAAACCTTATATAGTATTTTTTTGAGTGAAATGTCGGTTAAGTTTTATTAATGATGAATAAAGAAACTGACCAAAACAATTATTACAAAGCAAGAAAAAAGCTAAAGAAAAAACCAAACGTCAAAAGGGAAAGGAAAAGAAAAAACTGAAGCACTCAACCGACCCATCTTCCATCTGAGACAAATTCAATCTGAGGAACAAGATGGAAGAAGAAGACAGGGGATGAAATTCTCAAGAACTGATCGAATCGAAAATCCCCTTTACACGACACCGATTGAAGAATCACGGTGGATCCCTAAATCGTCGGTCCTCATCGGCAACATTCAGAACCCTAGGCGAAGCGTCCTCCATCCAGAACTGATCTTGAGGTAAACTCCGACCCTCCATCGCCATTGCATGTGCGGCTCAGTTTTGGAGACGATCATAGAAGAAGAAGGAACGAGAAACTAAGCTTTGAGCAGCAACGCTAATGTCCCTGGTAAGCATCCCGATCTCTGAGAAGTCTGGTTCGCTAGAGACAAGTTTTTTAATTACAGACTTTGAATCGCTCTCAATTTCAATAGAATTGAAACCAATTTCTTGTGCAAATTGTAGCCCCTGTAAAACCGCAACAGCTTCAGCCTGGAAGACACTCGAAATCCTGTTATTGTGCCTTACACACGAACCAACAATGAAGCCCTCCTCATCTCGAATAACCACCCCAGAAATAGAGTGATTTGTTGAAGAATTAAAGCTTGCATCCACATTGACTTTGACAGAGTTCGCAGCAGAGGGACTCCAACGGGCAATCACATTTGGAATAAGGTGCTTTAATAATGAGGTAAGTGATCTAATCTCCTCACAATAACTTGCAATGAAAGTTGTTACCTCTTCGATTCGTTGTGTAATGCCTTCGTGAATATACTTATTTCTGGAAAACCATAGTGCCCAAATAGTTGTAATAATCAGCCTCTGTTTGCTAATATCAGTGTGTTTGAACATCCATAGTAGCCATTCATAAAAAGATCCTTGATCTAAATGATTAGGCCAGGAAATCCCTAGTTTACTCCAGACTTGTAAGGCAAAATAACAACCCTTACTCACATAGGATGTATCTTCAACTCCAATCAAACAGCGAGGGCAGTGAGAATGCGAGGAAACCCGCTTTATGGTTAGGTTATGTAAAGTAGGCACATAATTGTTAATAAAACGCCAAATTAAAATCTTAATTTTTGAGGGACAATCTATGCTCCATAGATAATTGAAAATATCACCATTAGATGTACTCGTAGTGGGGTTCAATAGGAGCTTATAACCACTACGGACAGAGTATATACCGGAGCCCTCTCCAAACCATACAAACACATCCTCATGAGCAAATGATTAAATAGGAATCTGCAAGATACGATTAGCCTCATCTGTTGTAAAGCTTGATCTAATCAATGGTTCATTCCAACAACGAAAGGGTTGTAAAATAAGATCAGACACTCTTCGTAGGCTAGGCAACTGGGGTGAAGTAACAACCGTTGAGGGGAAAGATGGAAGCCAGAAATCATTCCAGACGGAAACTGACTGTCCGTTCCCAATTCTCCAACCCATACCCATCTCAATAAGCTTTCTTGAACTCCAAATGCTCCTCCAGATTAAGGATGGTGCAGAACCCAAAGAAGCTTGCAGAAAGGTAGAAGCCGGATAATACTTAGCTCTTAGTAATCTTGCAGCTAGGGAACCAGGATTAGTAATTAAACGCCACCCTTGTTTCGCTAGGAGTGAAATATTAAATTTAGCGAGATCTCGAAAACCCATCCCTCCATCACTCTTTAATTTACATAGCTCGGACCATTGGCACCCGTGAATTTCCCGCTTAGAAGCTGCATTACGCCACCAGAAACGAGCTAATATAGCCTCCAAGTCGTGGCATAGAGATAGGGGCAGCAAGAAACAGGACATAACGAACAGAGGTAGGGCTTGTAGGACAGATTTAATAAAGATTTCCTTACCACCAGCCTATAAGGAAATATGATTCCAACTTTGGGAACGAGCTTCTGTCGAGTCCGTGAGTCGCCTAAAAGCTTTCCGTTTGTTTCTCCCGACCATAGCTGGTAGACCAAGGTAGGTTTTAGGCGATAAGATCTCCGATACCCCTAAGGTGTTACAAAAGTTGTTTCGGACAAAAGTATTAACATTTCTACTAAAGAAGACACTTGACTTATCATAATTAATCAACTGCCCCGAACAAGAAGCATAACAAGATAAGAGGTTACGGACATTTTGAGCCCCTCCGTGGGTAGCTTCACCAAAGACCAAACTGTCATCAACGAAGAGCAAATGAGTGACCAGTGGTGCTCCTCGAGTAATTCTCGTTCCTTGCAAAGAACCCATACGAGTTGCCTGTCAAAGTAGAGCTGATAATCCTTCCCCGCAAATAAGAAACAAGTATGGGCTGAGTGGGTCGCCTTGTCTAAGGCCCCTTGTCGGTAAGAAACGATCACTAACAAGCCCATTTAAGACGACAAAATAAGACACAGTTGAAATACAACCCATAAGAAGATCAAACCACTGTCGTGAAAAACCCATTCACAGTATCACTGATCCCAAAAAAGCTCATTCGACCCTATCATAAGCCTTACTCATATCCATCTTCAAAGCAAAGAAACCTTTAGAGCCCGATCGACGTTTCTGAAAGGAATGCAGGATTTCATACGCCGCTATGATGTTGTCGGAAATAAGTCTCCCGAGAATGAAGGCACTTTGAGCCTCATCAATACAAGAATCTAGAACCAATTTGAATCTATTCGCAAGCATTTTGGAATAAATCTTGTATAAAACATTGCAGAGACTAATGGGTCGAAATTGAGACATGCGATGAGGGTTACTTACTTTAGGAATCAAGATAATATGTGTGTGGTTAACCTCGGACAAAAGGGCTTCACCTCGAGCAAGACCAATACAAAAATCGGACACCTCATTTCCAACGATGCTCCAAAACCGCTGATATAATATGGCTCCTAGCCCATCTTCCCCCGAAGCTTTTAAAGGGCTCATCGATTGCAAGGCCACCCAAACCTCCTCTTTCGTAAAATCTCTCAACAATTCATCATTCATAACTTGATTAATACATGGGGAAATTTCCTCCAGAATAAAACTTGCATCGGACGAACCACTTGAGGCAAAAAGAGAAGAAAAATATTGCATGGCTGCATTCTGTAATTCATCATCTTCCTCGACAAATTCTCCACTATCTGTAGCGAGCTGGGAAATTCTATTTCTTCGGCGTCGTTGACTAGCATACCGATGGAAGAAATTAGTGTTGCGGTCCCTATTATTTAACCAATTAGCCCGAGCCCTCTGTTCCCAGTAGATTTCCTCCCTGTCCAACTCCAAATTTAGAGCTAGTTTTGTTTCCATCAGTTCTCCCAACGCATCATCCGACACTGGTTCATAATTTAATTAAGAAATCTTCTGTTGAAGTTTTCGCACCGAAAACTTCTTCTCTTTACAGATTCTTTTAAACCACACCTCAAGACCACGACCAACATGAGCCAGCTTATCAATCAAAGAACCGGTAGCTTCAGCCCATAAGGTTTTGACTTCGTTTTCACAAGACTGCTCCAGCAGCCAAGATGCTTCAAAGCGAAAGTGCCACACTCTATGAGATGCTGACAACATACCATTTGAATTCAGCAAAACAGGGCAATGATCAGACATAGAGTGAGGTAAATGATCCACTTGAAAGTTTGGTAAAAGGTCCTACCAAGCTTGATTGGCAACACCACGATCCAATCGCTCACGGATATTATTCGATGCATGCCTCCCCCATTCCCATGTAAACCACGTACCTCGGTACCCTAAATCATCCAAATTACAACCATCAAGAGCATTTCGAAAGTTTTCCATCTGCCAGCTACTACGAAGAAGACCACCTTGTTTTTCAGACAAACTAAGGATTTCATTAAAATCTCCCATAACACACCATGGAACTTGGGGAGAATCATTTAAAATTCTAAGGAAATCCCAAGAAGCATGTCGATTACTAATTTCAGGGCTCCATATAATCCTGTAAATCGCCAGCGTAAGCCCTCTGTATCAGACTCTATTAGAACATCTACATGACGCAAAGAGAAGGACCTAAGAGACAATGTAACATTATCCTTCCAACCAAGTGAAAGTCCACCACTTCTACCCATCGAACTCACATCAATACCATTTATGTAACAACACTGACGTCGGACACGTTCCATTTTAGACGAATGCAGCTTAGTCTCCATCAAAAAAAATATAGAAGGGGAAAAATCTCGCAAAGTAGCGCGAAGACGACGAACTGAACGGGACATCCCCAAACCCCGAACGTTCCAACTTAATATTTTCATTGAGTCTGATTGGCTCGCAAAACGAGACCTGCCGATGAAGAAGGGTGACTACCATTCGAATCCGAAATAACAAAAACTCATGGTAAAGAAACTAGAGTACGTGGCCTTTTGGAATTATCAGAACTATCCACTGGTAAATCCTCCTCCTCAATTCCCATATTTTCATCCAAATTAGAATTGGGATAACCCAATCTGCTTGATTCACGGGGATCATGTGAATTTGCAATACCCTCTGATTTTCCAAAACTGGGGTGGACATTTTCCTTATCAGAATGGAGCATAGCACGGGAGAAATTAGTGGGATATGGATCTGATCCATCCTTCCTGATCGAATGAGCCGGATATGCATGAGCAATTCCCTCAGATAGACCCAGGGATCTCGCCATATTCAACGGAAATCCAGGAGTAAAATACGTTTCATCCAAACTCTCCTCACGTAGCCACTTACTTTGAACCGGAGCTGCCCTACGTGGTGGTGCTCTCAGTGAAGCATCCCAACCCATCGGAATGTCCTGGCCTCCCTCCGTGAAACGCAGCGCACAAAAACTCTCCCCATGTCCTAACCGACCACATAAAAAGCAAAATAGAGATAATCTATCATACTCAAACCGAACAAAATGATGTTTACCATTTTGTAAAATCAGTTTCTTCTTCCTCTTAAGAGGAATCTTGACATCAATCCTTGATCGCACCTTCATTATTCGTTTATAACCCAAAGCTATCGCCATAGAATCATACTCAACGAAGGAGCCAATGAAATCGCCCAAAGCACGAGCAACCTTGCTCGACATAAAACCCACCGGAACATCATGAATATAGACCCAGAAATTCACATGAAAGAGCGGCACTGTTAAAGGGTCCTCATCATCCTTAAGACGATGGAGAATCAGTAATTGTGAATTGAAATTCCATGGACCCCCTCTCTCTACTCGTTCCACATCAACAACATGGAAAAAACGAAAGATAAATCTCCCCTCCCCTAAATCTGAAATAGAGATGCCACCAGGGGGTGCCACAGATTGGCCAATGTAGAACGCATCGCCGGAAATTTTATAACACTGGATGTCAGGAACGATCCCACGAAGCAGAGGCCAATATGGGATGGAGCATGTGAATCCTCGAGATCAATCTGAATCCCATCCTCTTCGCCAGTGTCGATGGAAAGGTTTGCAAGATCTTGTTCAACATCTTCCATGAGAAACATAAATGCGTGGAAAGAACCAGAAGAAGGAAAAGAAGACGTGCCACAGAGAGCAGACCAAGACGTGCCCTAGAGAGCAGACCAATCTAAATTAAACCTTATATAGTATTATAAATAATATTAAACTAAATTCTATATTTTAATTATAACATAAAATAATAAAATTAAAAGTACATTAAACCGTATATACTTTGTACATTAAAACCGTTTCTTTGTTTTTCTACTTCAATTGAATCATTTTTTTATCTATCTCATGATCTAAACCCATGACTGCAATCATCATCGCTATTTCATCATGATTCATGACATCCACATTTGTTTTTCAAGATAAAACTAAATCAAGATCATTCCTCCTCAATAGCTAAACTACCACATGGCATTCAACTTCCATTTAGTCCGTCACTATATTGTACTTAAATCTTCCTTTAAATTAAATCGAATAAGTACCTTGATTTCCTAAACTACATTCAAGCCATCACCAACGGGCTTTTCTAAAAACAAACGGCTTAAAAGCCGACTAAATACAAACCAGGAAAAAAGGACCATTGGATGAAGCCGAGTTCAATGTGGCCGTTGGATTAAAAAAACAAAAAAAAGGATATATGGTTACCCGGTGAACCGGTAACCCTTTTATGATGGTATAATTTGACATAACAAGAGGAGCGGGAAAAGGAAAACAAAATCTTAGGGCATCAAAACCAAGAGGACGAAGGCGTTATTTCCATCAACCAAAGAAGAAAATCCGAAGGAAATTTGTGGAGGAGATTGGGTTTGAGCACGGTTTGGAGGTTAGTTCTTGCTTCTTGCTTCCTTTATTTTCGTTTTTTTATTTGAGCGAAACCACATTGCAAATGATGAAGGTTTTTGTATAAACCGTTTGAATGTTCTTCCAAAAAAATTTCTTTTTACTTTATAATGAATATTGTAGAGGAGATTGGATTGGAAGAAGGAATTTTTAGGGTTTATGGTTATTGGCAGTTTAGGGTTCTGCTGCAATAAACAAGTAATAGCAATTAAATTGAAATAGAAAGTAGGAACAAAGATAACAATAGTTAAAAGAAGTGTTGAACACCTTTATTAAGTAGTTTAGAGGCTTGAATAACTCGTTGACTTTCTTCTTAAATAACAAAAGAAATAAGGTTAAATAATTCAGTGATGTTTCAGTTGGGAGTGATAAATGTTAGAAATGTAGAGTAGATTGGATTGGAAGAAGAAATGTTTAGGTTAGTTAGTGCTAGTTCCTTCAATTTTCCCTCTTTTTAATTGTAGTTGATAAGTTACGAAAATGTGAAAGAAATATTGTCGAGGAGATTGGATTTGTAAGAAGGATTGAGTTGAAATCCATGTAATGGTTATGATTGTTGGCTGAGATGGTTCTTGTTTTTGGTTAAAAAAGTGGTTTGCATATTCTCTACAGCTCTAGTATTGAATGTGTTGGAAGGATATGATTGTTTCTTAAGATCAAATAGGTCACTTTGAAGTAGTATGTAATTTTGGGAAATGAGTTTTTTTTACACATGGTTGAAAGCAATATTTCTTTGTTGATAGTATTTGTCGAACTTGAGAACGAAACAGAAACTTCCAAATATCATTACATTTGAATGGAAAATTTAACCATAGGTAGTATTTGCAGGAAAGTTTAGGTTTTTAGACATATTCTTATAAGTAGTTGGCAATTATTTATACTTTGCTAAAACTGAAATGTAGCTTTGATATGTCAATGTAAAGAGGTGAAATAGAACAAATCCTTGGAATTCATTTGCAAAATCCTAGTCGTGAAGTTCAGTTTTGGAGAAATGTCATCAATTTTGTCTTTCAACGTTCCATCTTTGATTATTTTAGGTACACGTTGCAGACAATGGAGCATAAGAAGAAGTCCGATAAAGGGGAGGCTAAGGCTAAGGCACCTAAGATATGTACACCATATTTCTATTTCTAGTAAGTTGAAGTTGAATGTATATAGAATTGTCAAATTTATTAAATATGAGTTGCATAAGGTAACAGTGAAATTTTGTTTTACAGTAAAAGAGAATGTAAACATTTGGAGGGAGAAGAAAATGAACAACAGTGTAAGTGTGTTGTGTAATGGCTTGTTAAGTGTACATGATATTTGTATTGGACTAATTGTGAGAGTGATACAGGAAAGAAAAGCATTGGGTTTGAGGTGGAAGTAGATGAGTCAAGATGACAATGAGCCTTATGTAAAAATGTTCGAGGAGCAGAAGCAGGCTCTGGCTGAATGGAAATCCTCCAATGTGAAGGAAATTGTAGTTTCTGAAAAAGACAAAAAGGTAAGTGAATTTTTGAAATTATTTATGGAGAAAGAGATGAAAATGTCCTAACATAATGTACATTCGTGTAACAGTCAAGTAATTACTATTTGTATGAAATGTTGTAGGAGATATCTTCAAGATGTAGCATCATTAAGCTGTCAGATGTGTTTGAAGAGATGATGAAGTTGAATATTGAGGGTATTGTTCATGAGTTAGGGTTTGGTCTGTTAATGGAAATAAAACCGAGAGCAATTCATCGCAACCTATGTCGCACTTTAGTAGAGAATTTTGATGTCCAGAGCTCGATGATGGAATTTGATGGACATAAAATTCCAGTGTTGGTGGAAGATGTAGAGGCTGTTTTGGGTTTGAGGAATGAAGGATTCGATGTTGAAATTGGAACGAGAAATGTTAATACAAAAGAAATGGCATCGAAGTACAAAATAAGGAGGGATACCACAGTGAAGGAAACTTGAGGAAGAGATACTTAGCGGTGCTTTTGAGGGAGACGAGTTAAGAGCTCGTGTTCTTCTTTTCATTGTTGGTGTTTTTATAAGTCCAAATGTGAACTTGATGCCTTCCTCGGAACAATTGCGGTTGTTGTGCCTAGAGGGGTTGAAGGGAAATCTCAATTGGTGCAAATATGCATATGAGAGGTTACTTGATGGAGTATAGAAGTGGAAAGTTCGTGGTGGGTTGGCATACATGACCGGATGCATCGCGATATTGGAGGTAATATATGGTTAAAAGTATGTTTTGTTCGAATGTAGTAATTGTTTCATGTGATTGAGTTTATTGAGTTTTATTATAATGTTTTGATTAATAATAAATGTAGGTGAGTTTATTTGATTTTTGGAGTGGAGTCGCGAGCAGAAGAGATGCTTCCGTTGATGGTCGTGGTCGCATACATGCTTGGGGCAACAAGAAGGAAGTAAGGAAGATTGTAAACAACCTCAAGGAAGAAAGGCATCCAAAAAAACCCAAGGTAAGTGGGTTAAACGATTTGGTATTATATAGGATGTTGTGGTTATATGAAATGATTTACTGGTGATGTTTGCAGGTACTTAGGTATGTTGATGAGAATGTGGAAGGGGAAGAAGGGGATCGAAACAATGGAAGAAACGATGTGGTTATGGAGATGCTGCAGACTGTACTGTTAGAGTTGGGTGGAATAAAAGATAGTCTGCAAGCCCGTGTGGAGAAGGAAAAAGAATTTGAAGAGAGTATAAGGGAATTGAAGGATGAATGCAAGAATTTAAATGCCAACATGATAGAATTGCAGAAGTCGTTGAGGAAATCTGATGGAGAACTTGTTGTTGATGTTCAAGAAGAAGAAGAAGTGGTTGACAAAGGGGAAGTCAGAGAGTCTGATCCGAACCAAGACTTGATATTGACGAGGACCCAATGATGGACGACGATGTTGTGTGGTTGAATGAAGAATCCGTTGTTGTCCCGAAAACAAAGAAAAAGGTATAATTATAAGTTATTTTGATCAATGTTTCATCAAGTTAAGGTATGAGATTATTGTTGTTGATATTGTTTGTGTTAACTTGTAGGGCAAGACAAGAGCAGTAGCCACTGCCAAGGTTAGTGGCAAAGGAATAAGAGTAGGAATCAGAAGTCGGAACATGAATAAAGTCAGCCATTGAAGGAAGTTTGATGTGGACAATGTTTGGTTTAAGTAGGATTTGTTTAGAACATAATATTCTGTGTTTGATTATGCATAATGAGTGAAATTCGTATGTTATTCAAACTAATTGTAGGGGTTCAATAATTATTGAGGTTTTCTAATAAAATTTAATTCGTTGAACGTGTAGTACTTATTTGTGTTATTAAGTATTGAACAACAAATGTGTAAGCATTGCAGATACTGACGTACGTGCAAGTATCGGATGGAGTAGGCGCGTTAACGAAAAACACTTGCGACTATATATGGAATATGTCATTGCGTGAAAGGTAAGCAAATCTGAATCTGAAAGTATGCTACAATGATGTTGTTCTGTTCAATATAAGTTGTAAGTTTTTTGTATGGGTGCAGTGAAGTCATTGTAGATTTTGGCCACTCATATTTGTCTGTAAGCGATGCAGATACGATACGACCAGAAAGTTGGGTCGGTTTAATGGTTAGTAGGTTTGACTATTCCTTTTAAGTATTTTGTAGCATATTTGAAGAAATTTAGTATGATAGTTGCTATATGTTTTTGTTTGTGGTTTAGGTTTTAGATGTCGTTGGTTTTACAACTTGTGATGAAGATAAAAGGAAGCAATCTAAAAGAAGGATAGAGTACATCCCATGTACATTGAGTGTAAGTTTAATATTAAAGAATCTTATGTCTATTATGAACAAATGGATATGGTTTTGTAAGGATACATGGTTAATAATAAATGATGTATTGTAGTCTCAGCTTCTGGAAGGGGTAAATGCTGGTACAATTGTTGATTATTGGCGTCAGATTTTCAATCCGTATGGCCGGTTGACGGACTCTAATGTTCTACGAAGAAGCATTAATATATTAAACATACCATGCACTTTCATGTCATATGTATATTACAATGGAAATCGTTGCTTTTTTCAGCTCTTTATCCCCGTGAATAACAACAAGACTCATTGGTATATGTGTGTCGTCGATCTTGATGCTGGTGAAGTGAAGCTACTCGACAGCTTGCCAACGACCCGATCCAATGCTGCAAGAGTGTGTATGGCCGAGAACCTGGTAATAAGCGAGAACTACAAACTTTTATTCTTTCATTGTTTAAGATGTGACATAGTATGTAAAACATAAAAATGTTTGTGCATGTAGACAAATAGTCTAATAGAATGTTCAAAAGATAAGAAGTTTGTCCAAGTGTTTGGCTCACCATCAAGGCCGTTGAGCGATCTGCGCGTGATGGTGGAAAAAGTCAAACATCAGGATAATGGGTACAGAGTTGTTATATTACATTACTTTGTGTTATTTTTGTTTAACAAATTTTGAAATGATTACTCGTGGTATTATGTTAACATGGATTTGTATTCAAACAGAGATGATTGTGGTATGTTTTGCATCAAGTGGATGCAGCTTTGGAATGATAAGCCTATAGGGGAAGTGGTAAGTTAATATAATCTTCATTATACTTTGCTTACTTTGGTCATCTATACTGAAAAATGGTCTTTAATAAATGCTTAATTTGTTTATACTTGTCTTACTAGACCGTTGGAAAATGGGATCGAATATTTCTTTTGTATGATCTTATCAGTCATGATAAGAATCGTTTGCGGAGGTCTATCAATGTTGTTGTAGGTCAATGGGTTAACTTCCAGGCAAATGAACAAAAGATTCCAAAACATGGCACCTTTCAGCATCCAGAATGGTAAGGGTTTAGGAAGCTATGCATCGTTTATTATGTAATTGAATGCATTAGGACGTGTTGTTGATTATTGTAATCTAATGCAATTTTGTTTGGTGAAGAACATGTCAGGGGAGGCACAGGTGAGTGGATGGCAATGGATGTTTGACACTTTGTTTGTGGCATTACGTAAAGGAACCCACTTTTTTATGGGTCGTAACCATGTTTGTATGTATATGTACATAAGTATGTGTAGTAGAAATGTGGTGCAAGCATAAATAGGTTATGTAAGAGTAAACTAAAAACATTTTGAATGTATATTATGCATTTTTGGGGCCATAATGTGTTAGAACGCTTGTACAGAAATTTTGCATTATATGATATATTTCAGTGGATAAAATTAGCATATGCACATGATTTTGTATGTCTGTAGAGGATATATTTGGTTGTATGTACATGTATTTGAAGCATATTGGAGTGAGATAATTGTTTGGTTCTACTTACAGTTATTTGAAGCATATATAAGTGAATTTGTATGTCTGAAGAGGATCTACTGTGTACACGTTTGGAATCTACATAACAGTAAATAATAAATTGTCATTTGGAAACACAATGAATTTGTAGGTAAAGTATAAAAGAAAAGTCAATGAACTTGATGGAATCTTGGTTAATACCTTTGATGTCGTGGTCGGAGATATGTTATCAACATGGATTCTATTCGTTATTCCAACAATATGCGCCGACCTACGTGGAAGTCAATAGCAAACCCGTGTTAACTTTCCATGTATTGCCATACAACATACGTAAGTAGAAATGACTCATAGTTGCATAAGGTTGGGACATGTCTAGGTCAGGAGGAAAGTCTTCATCGTCGTTGAAGAACGTTGAACTTGTCCCTGCAGTACCCGTTGGAAGTTGAAGCTTCAGTCCCGGGCATGTGTTCTTATTGTGTCCCTCTATTTTGCAGAATGAACATTGATTCCTCCGTTTTATGGACGCATTAGGTTTTATTTTCTGCTTCCGTTTTGCTTCCTTCTTTTGCGGGTCTCGAACGCTGTGTTGGCTTACCCTATGTGATGAGGACTCATTCAAGGTTATGGACTGCTCAAATTCAGCAGTTAGTCGGAGTAACTAATCTTTTGTGCTTTTGAAACTTTCGTATGTTTGAGACACAAGGTAGCACAACCTCGATGAAAGTGAGCGTAGCGAAGCAAATCGAGACATTTGTTTTAATTCAGGAGGCACGTCACTGTGAAGATAAGATGGAGCAGAGAGCTTAGCATTTTTTGTCCAGCGTGGTAGTATTAAACAATTAGGGAGCTCGGAGAAGTCTTCCAACTTAAGAACGTGCAGTTGATGGCGACATGGAAGTCCGACCGTCTCAAATTTCCGACAAGTGCATGTAATGTTATTTGTTGTGACATCAAGCACAACCTCATACATTTTTTTTTCCGAATCCTTATACTGTGTCAAACGATACGTTCGCGCGCCTTCAATCTCAAAAGTCGGATGTAGAGCACGATACAGTGTCTCATATTTCAGTTCCTCCTGAACAATTACAAAGGATGTCCGGGTGAAGATGTCAGCTGCACTCCCTTCAAGGTCGTGCAATTTGGTCATTGGGAAAGGCTGCGAGGGAGAATTTTTGTATTCTTGGTTCAACTTCGTTATGCGTATCTCATTTATACCCTTGTCAATGGCACAGACAACTTCTAGATATGTCTTCTTATGTTTGAGGATAATGTTGAGGGCGGAATTCATAGATTCGCAGCGTTATGTGGAACGAACATTGGCGAAGAAATGTCCTGTAAGATATGCTTGTGCCCACATACCAACCATGTGATCCTTCTCCACAAACCATGGATGCTGCTCCACATTAAAATGTTTCACAACTGATCTCCACTCGTGATCGAATTCCTCAATTGTCCACCAAGAGGACATGCACCGTGTAAAGGCGGATGTAAATTTGGGATCACCTACGTTTTCTTGGGCATTTCGAGAAAGATGCCATGAACATATTCGATGTTATGCACATGGGAACACTGTCTTGATAGCCCTATGCATGGCCCTATCACCATCCGTGACGACTGGCACAGGAGCTTTGTTAGACATTGCCTGCAAAAACTCCCTAAGTACCCACTCAAATGTGTCTGCAGTCTCGTCAGCTAAAATTGCCACACCGAAGACAATGGTTTGATGGTGGTGATTAACACCAACAATAGGCATTATAAGCCGGCCATACATGTTACCCTTGTACGTTGTGTCATACATCACCGAAGCATACGTAGTCGGACTTGGATGTCGAATCAGACCAAAATATATTATGCAATCCCCCTGATTGGTCAGTGTTGAACTGCATGTACAATCCTGTATCTTGATTTTTCTTGAAGTCAAAGTAAGCAAGAAGAGCATTGACATCACCGTCACGATATTCATCCGCCGTCGCTTTTTGAAGGGAGTTGTACAAGTCTTTCCGAATGAAACCAACATTGTGGAAACCACCCTACTGTTGCGTGAAATAATTCATTACTTTTGACGTTCTAAGGCCAACACTTTTCAAAGCCCGTGCCTCAAGTACATCATCCTTAGTAACTTCTCTACTAAACCGAAGATACGGTTGCATTATTGGTGGGCACAACGGGTGATTATGTTCACTGTGACATACTGATATCTCCCACCTTGATTCTTCTCTACACTTAACAATAACCTTTGCCTTGCAACCAATTCGTGTTATATCACGTTGCGCACGTTTCCGGTCGGACTCATGAACTTTCGGTCTGCGCTGTCCTCCCCGTGAACAACAAAACTCTTGTGTATGTACATTTCCCATACCATCATGCCTAGTTGTTGCACGACTGACATTGAACCCGTTATTCTTTGCATAAACCCGATAATAGTTCCACGCCTCGTCACGAGAGTTAAACACCATACCAACCAAATTGTCTGAAGCACCAACTTGATTTGTTGTGCACTCATCTAGTTCACCAATTTGAGTATCTTCCACTCTTATACCAGCCATGTTTCGACACCGAAGATGTAAAAAATCTCTACACTGATATGTTGTTTCTTCCTTCGTTTCTTACTTGTATATGAGGATGAAAGAAGGAGAAGTAGTTGTGCAAAACCATTATTATCAACTGCCACTTTAAATTGCAATTACTTGACATATGGTCTGGTAGGTAATACAATGAATGCTAAAACATGAAATGGGTTTCGATACCATTTTACGGAGGTTTCGATACCCCATTCAACATCCACTAAAATTTGACGTTTCTGCCAAACCAGCATCGAAACCCAGTTATGTGTTTCGAGCCCCCATGAAGAAGATTGAAATTAGGCGTCTCTGGCAAACCGGCATCGAAGCCCAACTTTCGGTATCGATCCCTAATGAAGAAGACTGAAATTGAGCGTCTCTGGCAAACCGGCATCGAAACCCAACTTTTGGTATCGATCCCCAATGAAGAAGACTGAAATTGGGCGTCTCTGGTAAAACAACATCGAAACCCCATTCCCGGTTTCGACACCATATTGAGGAGCAGTCAAAATAGCCTGTCTGCCAAACCAACATCGAAACCTGAGATCGTTGGTTTCGATACCCCTAGAGAAAGGAGTACAACTTTGTTAGACTTTTGGAAATTGGCATCCAAACCCCATGTGGGGATTCGAAACCGGTTTGAAATACTAAATAGTGGGAAAGAAGTTATGTAAATGAAAGCTTCCCTCATTCATCTCCGAAAACACAATTTTCTAACCCTAACCCTAGAATTTTCAAGCATATTCTTTTTTGTTCTTCGATTTTAAGGCATATTCGAAACATGAGATCGTTCGTTTGTTCTTCTTCGATTTCTACACAAATTTTCACATCTCCTGTCCAAAACTCCTCAATGGCTCCTAAAAACAAGCCCGGTAAAGGTAAATGAGGTCGGATTGAAACATGTGGTTCTATCCGTTCAAATGAAGGGGAAGCGCCACAACCTCGAAATATTTTGAGCCATTGTTTTCGTGATCCTGATTGTTTTTAGTGATACCATGAAGTGTACGAGGCGAAAAAGATTAGGAAGGATCGAACCATTGACTTGGATTTTTTGATGTCCCATGAATATCAATTCAACTTTTGGCCTTTATTTGTGGAATGAGGTTGGATCAGATATCTCGATATTAAACCTCGTGTCTATCACAACTTCGTGAAGATCTTCTATGCAAATGCTACCCTTCAGCATGATGGCAGAACCCAAACCGAGGTTGTAGCTATCGAGTCATATCTAATGGGAGTTGAATTTACAATCACTCCGGCAATTATTGCCCAACACCTTGGTGTGGAAGCTATTGGTGAACATCAAGAATTCGAGCGTGTCCCCTTGAAGTTTGATGATGACAGTCCCACTCATCTTCATATCCATGAAAGGCTTCTGTATCTTATGACAACTTGGTTCTTTCGGCCCTCAGGTGGACGATGCACTCGCATGCGTCATACTGATTATTAGTGGTTGCACCAATTTCGGACTGAAAATAAACCCGATATAGCAACAATCATCTTCAAATCTGTTTTGGAAATCATTAGCAACCCTTCAAGAGGCTCCATCAATTATAGATGTGTGCTAAGCCACATATTTGAATGTTTAGGGATCAACACCTCTATGGACCCTGAAATCCCGCTACCGAGTAAAATTGATGAAACAACAACTAAGAAGACGGGGTGGACGTTCATTCAGGGTGAATGGGTCCATAAAAGAGATGAAGATGAAGCAAGAATTGCCGGAGGAAATGATGATGCACCTGATGCTCCACCTCCCTTGACACTTGACTCCATCTATGATGCTGTCAAGAACTTGGATGCTTTTATGCGCAGTAGTCATGCAGATACTCAATCCCGTCTTGAGAAAGTAGAAGATCGTGTGAAATCATTGGAACATGAATTTCATCGGCATGTATTTCGACCGACATCACCTCAAGATGTGCCGGAGCCTGAAGATGGTTAGGCTAGTATGAATAGTATAAGGAGTTTCTTGTATTACATGAATAAACTTTTGTTGATTTTGTTAGACTGCTTCATGAACATTGTTTGACTCATATTGTACTCTTGTGTATGTACACCTCCCTTGCATTTCATGTTGCATTGTGTTTAATTTCCTTGACAAGTTGATTGTGTTTGTGCACATAACATTGGATTTTTGTATACAGAATCTATTCCAGGTACTTCTGCAGAAAAGCACTATGATGCATATTCTGCACCAGCAGGGCATGATCAGGCATATGCTCCAACAGAATCTATCCCAGGCACTTCTGCAGAAGAGCACTATGATGCATATTCTGCACCAGCAGGGCATGATCAGGCATATGCTCCAGCAGAAGGCACTGATCATGCGCTTGCTTATACGCCTCAAGTGACTCGCACTTACATGCGAAAGAAGCTTCATCGCCATGGCATAACGCCAAGTAATGAAATAGACTCTGAAATTCAGAGACCCAGGCATCCTCTTCAAATGTATGTCGAGTGGTACAAGAACGTACCAGCTACCACGGCGAATAAGAAGCTTCTTATTATTGATTACAATGGCGTGCTTGCCAGTGTTAGGAGAGACGATATTCCTTTTCTGTCTCACTTCTATTCAAAATGTTTACAAATTAGATTACGAAATTATTCTTTTACGTATGCAGCTGTGGAACTCAGACCTGGTGCTCCGGAGTTTCTGTATTATTGTTTTACTGCCTATGAGGTTGCTATTTTCTCTTCAAGGAGAAGGTAATGTGGACCTCTACCACCACCCTAAATCAATTGAATTAACCCATCATTTAAGATTATTTGTTTTCTTACTTTTTTTGTGCCTGACCTGTTCATCAATGTAGAGAAAACCTTCAGTGGGCACTTTGAAGAATTAGCGATCTTAAACCAAGACTTGCCTTCATTTGGGAAACTTGACAAATTTTCTTCGTTAAAGCATCTTTAAAAAATTTGACAAAATTGATGGACTTCATTTGAATTATGCAGGATCAAAGTCACTGCGAACAACATCCTTCTGAACCAAATATTTTTACAAAAATTCTGAGGCACGTGTGGGCTAATATGCCTCAATATAACGAAGGAAACACGCTGTTGGTTGACGACTCCAAAGCTAAAATGATTAATAATCCGGTCAGTAAAGAACACAACCTATTTTGATCTTACATTCAGCAATATAATCAATGAATCTTTAGAAACTAATTATGTTTTCGATTATGTTCATGTTTCAGGAGAACACCTACATATGTCCTAAACCCTACAAGGTAGAAGATGAGACAACTGATAACGCATTAGGTAAAACTTCCGAAATCAAACATATTCACTATAAAGATGAAGCAATTTCTTCAACTGAAACCTAATTATGTATTTTCTGTACCTGCACTTGATCATAGAAATAGGTGGTTCCATTCGGGTATATTTACAAAACTTGGCCGCAACAGACAATGTACAAGAATATGTGAAGCATCATCTGTTTTTGGATTAACTGCAGCTTAAAGAGTTCGTCTTTTGAATTAACATATTGTTCTCTGATAATCTCATCTATATTATATGTTTGTTCATCTTTTGTAATTGTGTAAATACAACATACAATGTTAAATATGTACAAATCTCATAGTAAAAATGTTGTCCTTATTATATGATCAATTTACAGTTTTGTACACAAACAACACACATTTCCAAAAAGTATAAAAACCCTTAATTCCGCTACACTATTCGCTTGAACCCTAACAAAGTAAACAATCCCTGGTAAACAAGCACCGAAACCCCAATATAGGTTGTTTCGATGCCACCTAAAGGACTTAAAATTTGGGGTCATTCTCTGAAGCTAGTTTTGAAACCGACCAAAGGAGGTTTCGATGCCCCGAAAAGGACAATGTTTTTGACAATTCTGGCAAACCATCACCGAAACCCGATATATGTCGTTTCGATGCCCCTTATACAAAAAGTATGCTTTTTGGTATGAAATTGTGTATGTCCACATATCATTTTTCTCGTACAAAAGGTATAAACTTTTTCTACATGTCACACCCGCACCGAAACCCCATAGGTGTGGGTTCGATGCCCCATGTTGGAAAAGATAGCACCGAAACCCCATATGCGTAGGTTCGAAGCCCCCTATACAACAAGTACAAAAGTATGCTTTTTGGTATGAAATTGTGTATGTCCAC
The DNA here is from genome assembly GCA_030270665.1 of Hibiscus trionum. Lineage (NCBI taxonomy): Eukaryota > Viridiplantae > Streptophyta > Magnoliopsida > Malvales > Malvaceae > Hibiscus > Hibiscus trionum. The sequence continues at coordinate 16,072,118 of BSYR01000010.1, forward strand.
ATATCATTTGTTTTCTCGTACAAAAGGTATAAACTTTTTCTGAATGTCACACCCGCACCGAAACCCCATAGGTGTCAGGTGTGGGTTCGATGCCCCCTGTTGGAAAAGATAGCACCGAAACCCCATAGGCGTAGGTTCGATGCCCCCTATACAACAAGTACAAAAGTATGCTTTTTGGTATGAAATTGTGTATGTCCACATATCATTTTTCTCGATGTCCCCATTTCTGTACATTTGCTACTACTAAGTGTTTAAAGTACCGAAACCCCTTAAGATGGTTTTGATCCCAGTAAAAGGAATCTGCCTTTTCAGTGTTGTGTCTTTTCACTGTAATCACATGAACCGTTTCCTGTTCACCAAGTATAAAGCTGGTTTTGATACCCCCCAGAACGAGTAAGCCTTTTCAGTTCCTGTCTTTTCACTAGAATCATATGAAGGGGTTCATGTTCATGTACCTGGTTCAATGAACAGACATTGAGCCTATCTTCTCTCTCACTTTCTCTCACAAGATGAATTGTGTATGTACACATATCCTTACAAGTACATGCGCAATATTGAACCTTGGTGAAATTGTAAACTAAAAAAGGTATATACCTTATTCTCTTACAAATTTCTACCAATATGTGTACATTTTCTACTATTTTATGTATATACACAAAACCTTATACAACTTGGAGCAAAGTAAATTTTTTGGTATGAATTTGTGTATCTACACACTTCCTTACAAGTACATGAGCCATTTTCAACCTTGCTGAACTACGTGTAATACAAAAGGTATAAACTTTTTCAGCATGTCAAACCGACACCAAAACATATAGAGGAGGGTCGATGCCGCCTACTGCAAAATTAGCACCGAAACCACCTCTATTTGGTTTCGATGCCACTGATACAAAATTTGTGTACAGTTGCTAATAATTTATGTCTATACGCAAAACCTTATAAAATACTTGTACCAAAAAGGTAGAAACTTTTTCTGCAGTTCAAACTGGCACCAGAACCCCATAGAGCTAGGTTCGATGCCCTCTACTAGAACTAATAGCACCGAAACCCCATATAGGTGGTTTCGATGCCCCCTTCAAAATCATGTACGAAAGTATGCTTTTGGTTAACAATTTCTGTGTGTACACATTTCCTTACAAGTAAATGACCCAACTTGAACCTACGTGAAACTGTGTAATAAAGTAATGTATATACCGTTTTCTCTTGCAAACTTGTACCAATTTGTGTACATTATGCTATTACTAAGTGTATATAGTTCCGAAACCCCTTAAGGTGGTTTCGATCCCAGTAAAAGCAATCTGCCTTTTCAGTGTTGTGTCTTTTCACTGTAATCACATTAACCTTTTCCTGTTCATCATGTATAAAGTTGGTTTCGATACCCCCAGAACGATAGCACCTTTTCAGTTTATTGTCTTTTCACTACAATCACATGAACCGTTTCATCTCCATCGTGTATACAGCTGGTTTGAATACCAACCAGAACGAATCAACCTTTTTAGTTTCCTGTCTTTTCATTATAATCACATGAAGGGGTTCATGTTCATGTACATGGTTCAACGAACAGACATACATTGTGCCTTCCTTCTTTCTCAGTTTCCCTCCATAGACTTTTCACTTTCCCTCCCAACTAAATTTCCCTATATATTAAAAACTCTTCTCTTTACTCTTTACAACATCTTTTACTCACTATACTCAACTCAACCCTTTGCTCTAAATTCAGTTCTTCACCAAATCCTTTTCAATTCCTTCATATAAAATGAGTTCAAGCAGAGCTTCAAGTCACAATACTCAGCAATTCGCAAAGAGGAAACTTGAATTCGAATCAGACTCAAACAACGAGGATGATGTCTATTTCGATTCTGATGAAGAGGATGAATAAAGCCATGACACACTCAAAAGAAGTAGATGGTTCAAGAAGTTTTTCGAGACCATCGATACAATGAACACAATCAATGACCCTTCTACTATATGGCTTTGTCTAGCATTTCAAGAAGGTCCTGGTGCCTCTCACAGGTTTAATGCCATTCAGTCCCTACGGACACATGCCAAAACCAAAGGCGGACCAAAGCTCAAACTCCATCGCCAACTCGCTGAGCTATTGGATGAGGAATTGCGTAAAAGAGGTACTTCGGCTATTCCTCATGGTCAAGCTTATGGCCAATGGAGTGGTTTGAGAGATAATCCGAATGATGCTAATATTGTCTGCCCCCTGCCTGCAAACGATGAGGATGATGATCACCAAATACTTTAGCCACCCATGGTGATGATAATGAACTCAAGGCTGCATCAAGATGATGCAAATGGGAAGGTAGTTATATAACTAATTTGAATTATGTTTTCATGAATATTACAATTGCTTAACTTCTAATCTCTTGGATTTTCTGCTTCACTGGATTGGTATGGGAAACCAAGAGCTTCATGACTATTTTAGTTCCTACCATACTATTCTTAGGGCTCGCCAATCTTACGGTCCTCAAGGACATCGTGGAATGAGCCTTCTAATTTTTGAGAGCACGTCAACATGTTATCTCGATGCTCAGCGTCTGCATAACCAGTTTTGTAACCCCCTTAGCCCGGCCTAGACGATTGACCCGAACTACAAAGATTACACGGGGAAAATTGAAGTCAACCCGAAAGTCAACCTTGACTAACGACCCTTTTTTATTTTTATCTTGTCTAGATACATGTAACCCTAAGTGAGTACTCACGAATCATGCTTGAGAACGGCACATCGATCGGATAACATATAGGGACTCAATTGCACTTCACACAAGTTTAGGGACCAAAATGTAAATTCTATAAATTAGAGGGACTTCACTGATTTTAAAGTTACCATCTTGAAATTAGTCATGTTATATGCTTTTCTGCCAAATTTCAACTTAAAAGGACACCTCAAGCTCAGGCAATTGCAATATCAACTTTTAGGACTAAAATGTAAGGCACGCAAACATCCAAACAATTCAAACCTGGGTCCAACGGTAACCCGTTTCGAAACACCCACCTACCGTACCGAAACACTGTATCGAAACGACGTTAACCGTTTCGGTACGCGGGTTGGTTCCGAGACCAGTTCCGAAACGTGTAGCTCCAGTAGCCAAATCGTTCCGAAATATCCTCCACCGTTTCGAAACACAGAGGCCATTACAGGCCCCGTTCCGAAACACTTGAGGGTGTTTCGATATGGTTTGCCCTGAAACAGCAGCAAATGCTGGTTTTTCGCTCAAATACCCACTCTAACATGCCCCAAAGACCCTCTAATCATACCAACAAGACATCATACATACAAGGAACATATTTGGGGCATTCATGCACAACCATAGCATCAAACACAATATTCCGTTATTCTATAGGCATGCTCCCTATTCTCAAAACCCAAATAGGCAACCCAAACTCAATACAAGCAATTAAGGCCATTTACAACCCAACAAGCTAAAACAAACATGCCACAACCTTAGGGAGTTTAACACATCTCCCAAATACAATCCTTGGTTTCCCATTGCCAATTTATCAAAACTAAAGTGTACGAAAACTTCACCATACATGAGCTTGGACTTCCTTGGATGAACTTAGCTTCCTTGATGCCTGAAAACACCTCAATTATCTGTATTATTGGTAAAAGAGAGAGAGCGTAAGCACAAATGCTTAGTGAGGCATGCTCTAAAGAAAACCAACCCAATAATGCACAACTTGAGAACACTTTCATTAAAAGCTTTTAAACCACATGCTCATTTCTATCTCATGCTTGGAAACCTTTCAAAGAAATTTCTCATTGAAACCACATGTACCTTCATTCTATCTCATGTATTTAACCAATGCAAAACTCATGGCAAAGCCATACTCATGCTTGTACTCTAAGCATTTCATATACAAATCACATATGCATTTCTCATAGCATAAACCAATACATTAAGGTACATGTGAATAAAAAACCATAACATATTTTACATTGGCATTTCACATCTATTTATTACTCGGATGTGCATACATCTCACTAGACACTTCCGGTGGCATCTCTCATCACCGTACTCACTCGTCTAGCAACATAGTTTCCGGTGGAATCTCTCATCACCGTACTCACATGGCAGAATCTCTCATCACCACAAAGCTTGGGTGTTTCACCAAGTCATACCCGATGGAATGCCCATCATCGGTTCTCTCCCTTTGGCTTAACCAAAGAGCACGTACGATTTTTTAGTTTATAGTGCACTCTCATCCTATTGATCAATCAATTATATCCGGTAAGTATCTCAACATCTATGCCAATATGTTATGTTAAAACATCATCTCACCTACTGTTTTTCATGCAACAAATCTCATCATTCTCATCTCATTTCAAAACCATAACATTTGCTATGCTTCAACATAAAAGCCCAAAACTCAAATATGCAACATGTTACTTTATGAAATCATTTCAAGCATCATCTCATGCTATAATTCATGCATAAAAACAATAGGAATTTATCAATCTAAAACCACGAGCATGTAAAAGCATTCAAGGGGCAATCACCACATTCTAGAGAGCAATCTAGCCAATACTTACTTTCGGACTTAGGAAGGTGTTTCAAACCTTTCCTAAATCCCCAAACCTTGATTCTTTGTCCCTTAAGGACTTCTAAAACCATACGCACTCACCGATTACGTTTCGCTTGCTTACCGAAACGCTATCTAAGCTTCCGGATCAACTCCAAAGGTGTCCGAAGATGTCTCCCCTATTTTAAACACATAAGAGCAGAGGATTAATGTATCATCATGCATTGAAATCATCAGCCACACACCTAAACTCGCTGCTCTACACAAAAACCACATTTCGGCTACCAAACACTACCGAAATCACCTCCAAACTCTTCCAAAATCAAACCCAGCCAAGATCCATCACTTCTAATCATTTCTAAACATCAATTAACATCAAAAATTAACACAACCACGCCCTTATACCTCCAGCAATAGCAGAACACCAAAATCACCCCAAAAACCACCATTTTAACAAGCAAAAACTTAGGAAAACAACCTATTCGGGATTGGATTGATAAAACCTCATTTATAACATCATTTAACATCCAAAATACATTAGAAAACCATCTCAAAACAGAGCCCAATCAATCACCACGAAAATCTTCAAGATCTCTTCCAAAATCTTAAGTTTCAAGCCAATTTCTTGTTTCTGACACTAAAACCACTTTAAAATCATTAATAAAGGATTGATAACTTGGGAATTTAAGTAATGAACTGATCATTAGAGGAGAAGGATGAAGCTTACCTCTAATGGATGATTTCTCCTTGATTTGGGCAAGTTTTCTTGAAAATTCAATGTAGAAATCAAGTGGATTTGTTGAAGAATTGATTAGGAATCAAAGAGTGGTTGAAATCTCATCAAATGAAGGGGAAATCAAAGTAAAATTGCTGGAGAAAAAGTGTTTGGTTGATAGGATTTTGAGAGAAAATGAAATTAGAGAAAATTAGAGAAAATTGGTTATGAAAAAGTCAAAGGTAGTTTTTCTATTTTAATCACCTTCATTTTCTTTAATTAAAACATTAATTAAATCACCCAACTTAAGGAAAAATATGATGAAAATATTTTTGGTAAAATTAGCTCCTTAAAGATTCAAAGTTTCAATCCTTTACAAAACAGTCACTATTAAACTTTGCAAAAACTGCGATTTGGTCACTACACCGAAATGTAATATTTCCAAACCTTATTTTGTAAAATTTATTTCACCATTCTCTCTTATATATTAAATGAGGATTTTTAGATATTTTTAAAGCATCCCGAACTAGGTGTTCCCTAAAACCCTCTTTTAGATTCAAACTGATTTCCAGACCGATCCGGTTCAGACTCTAAACATCTAGGCCCAAATTTGGGGTGTTACAACTCTCCCTCTCTTAAGAAATTTCGTCCTCGAAATTTACCCGGAGGAAAAAGGTAAGGAAACTGCTTCTTCATGTCATCCTTTCTTTCCCACGTGGCTTCCTCAACACCACGATGCCTCCAACACACCTTAACCAGCTCAATGGTCTTACCTCGAAGAACTTTACTGTCCGAATCCAAAATCTCAATCGGCTCCTCATCATAAATTAAATCTAGATTCAACTCAACTTCCTCCACATGCATAACATGCGAAGGATCCGATCTATACCTCCGAAGCATGGAGACATGAAACACATTATGTATCTTCTCTAACTCTTGTGGTAGCCTCAGCTTATAAGCAACATGACCCACACGTTCTACTACCTTGTATGGTCCAATATACCTAGGGCTCAACTTACCCTTCCGGCCAAACCTCATCACCTTCTTCCAAGGTGAAACCTTTAAGTACACACAGTCACCCACCGCAAACTCAATCTCCTTACGCTTCAAATTCGCGTAAGACTTATGCCGATCAGAAGCTGCCTTTAACCGCTCACAAATGAGCTTCACCTTCTCAGTAGTTCATTTCAACAATGCCGGCATCGAGACCAACTTTTGTCCCATTTCAGCCCAACAAAGAGGAGTTCTGCACTTTCTCCCATACAAGGCCTCATAAGGTGCCATTTGAATACTTGCCTGGTAGCTGTTATTATAAGCAAACTCCACCAAAGGCAAATGCTTCTCCCAAGAACCATGAAACTCAATCACACAACACCTCAACATATCCTCAAGCACTTGGATAACATGCTCAGACTGTCCATCCGTCTGTGGATGATAAGAAGTACTGAAATTCAGCCGCGTACCCAAAGCTTGATGCAAACATTCCCAAAATCGCAATGTGAACCTCGGATCTCTATCCGACACTATAGATTTTGGTACACCATGCACACGTACAATCTCAACAATGTACAACTTTGCCAGCTTATCCAAGGTATACTTAGTATGCACAGGTAAGAAATGCGCACACTTCGTAAGGCGATCCACAATTACCCACATAGAATTCTTCTTTGATGGCGTCAAGGGCAAACCAGACACAAAGTCCATGGTGATTCTCTCCCACTTCCATTCAGGGATCCTCAACGGTTGCAACAACCATGAAGGAAACAGATGCTCAGCCTTAACCTGCTGACAAACCATGCATTTATTCACATATTCTACTACGTCTTTCTTCAATCCCACCTAATAGTACTCATCCTTCAAATCACGATACATCTTTCTACTACCAGGGTGCATAGCAAAAGGACTACTATGCGCTTTGGTCAGGATAGTACGCCTCAACTCCACATCATTCGGCACTACTATCCGACTTCCAAAGCATAGAACTCCATCATCATTAAAACAAAAATTCGATGGTCTATCCTCAGCAATATCCTGAACATGTGGCACCAAAGAATTATCCAACAACTGCTTATCCTTGATCAACTGAACCAGAGATGGTTTTACTTGCAATTCTGCAACAAGACCTCCATCTCGCGATATGCTCAAGCTAGCAAACATAGCCCTTAACTCTACCGCCACTTTTATGCTCAAAGCATCCGCCATAACATTAGCCTTTCCCGGATGATACTCGATCGTTAGATCGTAATCCTTAAGCAACTCCACCCATCTCCGTTGCCTAAGATTTAACTATTTATGAGACATCAAATACTTTAAACTCTTGTGATCCGTGTACACAGTACACTTCTCACCATAAAGATAATGTCTCCAGATCTTCAAAGCAAAAACCACCACAGCTAACTCAATATCATGCGTAGGATAATTGCGCTCATGCACCTTCAACTGTCGCGATGCATAAGACACCACCTTACCCTCTTGCATTAACACACACCCCAGACCAATGTAGGATGCGTCATTGTACACCACAAACTCTTTTCCTGATTCAGGTTGAACCAAGATAGGAGCTTGCGTCAAAGCTGCCTTAAGCTTCTCAAAAGCTTGTTGTCTCGCTTCAGTCCAGTCACACTTAACACCTTTTTGCAACAATTTCGTTAAAGGGGCAGCAATATTTGAAAATCCATCCACAAACCTCCGGTAATATCCTGCCAACCCAAGGAAACTACAGACTTCATGAATAGACTTAGGAGGCTTCCAATTCATCACCGCCTCAACCTTCTGAGGATCAACTCGAATCCCCTCAGCCGAAACCACATGACCAAGGAACACAACTTCCTTTAGCCAAAACTCATACTTGCTCAGCTTGGCATAAAGCTGATTTTCTAGAAGCGCTTGCAAGACAACTCTCAAATGACCCTCATGCTCCTCCTCAGTATGAGAGTACACAAGGATATCGTCGATGAACACCACAACGAACTTATCCAAGTATTCATGGAACACTCTATTCATCATGTCCATGAAAGCAGCAGGAGCATTTGTCAAACCAAACGACATTACAAGGAACGCATAATGCCCATACCTCGTTCTAAAGGCTGTTTTCGGCACATCCACATCCTTCACCTTAAGCTGATAGTACCCTGACCTCAAGTCAATCTTGGAAAAAAAAGCCGCTCCCTGAAACTGATCAAAAAATCATCAATCCTTGGCAAAGGATACCTGTTCTTGATAGTCAACTTGTTCAGCTGATGATAATCGATGCACATTCTCATAGTGCCATCCTTCTTTTTCACAAACAAGACCGGTGCACCCCAAGGTGACACACTAGGCCGAATGAACCCACGGTCAAGCTACTCTTGAAGTTGCGTCTTCAATTCTTTTAGTTCTTTAGGTTCCATGCGATAGGGAGCAATGGACACTGGAGTTGTGTTTTCATACAGCTCAATTCCAAACTCCACCTCTCGACTAGACGGCAATCCAGGTAACTCCTCCGGAAACACTCCAGGGAACTCGCGTACAGTTCTTATATCCTGAACGTGCAACTCCTTTGAACTAGGGTTCATCACAAAGGCTAGGTAAGCCTCGCAACCCTGCCTCAACATTCGACTTGCTTCCAAAGTAGACACCATATTGGCAAGAAACTTCACATTCTCACCCACTACCACCACTTCATAATCATCCACAAGTTTCAACGAAACTCGCTTGCTTTTGAAATCCACAACAGCTCTATGCTCCACAAGCTAATCCATGCCAAGGATTACATCAAAGCCATAGAATGGCAATTGCATGAGATCAATAGGAAAAACATGATTTTGCACTTTCAAGGGACATCTCCTATAAAAATTCCGCGTTACAACCGTCTCACCAAAGGAACTAGTCACATGCATACCAACATTCAAAGACTCAACAGGTAAACCAAGCATTTGAGCATGTTCACGCAATATGTACAAATGTGTAGATCCAGAATCAATCAAAGAAAGTAATGACAAGGATTGCAAAGTAAAGGTACCTGGGATCACATCCGTATCATTCCTTCCCTCACGATGAGCATACACTCGAGCCTGACCGCCACCCTCAACTTGAACGACCACAACATGTGCTACATTCCTGCCACCATCACCACTGCGTTGAAAATTACCACGGCTACACCCATGACCTCTCTGTGGCTCAGCTGCTCTCGCCGGAGCTTGTCCCTCCCTCAAAGGCTGAGGACAATCTTTCTTCAAATGTCCACGGTTCTCACAATTCCAGCATGTCCAAAGGTTACCCCAACACTCACCACCATGCCGTCTACCACAACGGTTACACTAAGGAGTCCTCAGAACAACGTTGGGTCCTTGCTGACCTCTACCAGGGTTACCACCCCCACGCCTAGCATCATAATGCGGCCTCCTATCCTTATGCCTCTTGTTGCGATCTCTACCATAATCGTGTTCAGCTGTTCTCTTCCCGGAGCTAGATCCACCCGCTCGACTAGTCAGACCAAGGTTCCATTCAATGTCCTTGGATCTAGTGACCAAGACATCGAAATCCGTATAATCAGCCGCAAGCATATAAGTCTTAACATCCGCTACTAGCCTATAACGGAATCGTTCGCACCTCTCCCGCTCGCTAGGGATTAACTCAGGCCCATACTGACTGAGGCGGACAAACTGAATTTCATACTCAGCTACTGTCATGATGCCTTGCACAAGAGACATAAACTTTCTTTTCTTCTCATCTAGGTAACGCACTCCCAGATACTTCCGCTTGAACGCATTCAGGAAGAACGTCCAAGTCACCTCGTCATCCTCCATCCCAGAGATTGTGGTCGTCCACCACGTATAAGCATCACCATGCAGTAGTGATACAATATAACCCAGCTTCTGCACATTATTGCAGTTCATCTGACCCAGAATCCGCTTGGTGCTCTCCAACCAAGACTCAGATCCTTCCGAAGATAAGCCCCTGAACTCAGTCCCTCCTAGACTGCGAAGACGTTCCAAAGGAAACCTGTTGAGTGGATCGAAAGATCGATATGAACCAAGAGGGGGGGTGAATTGGAAATTTAAAGTTTGTGTGGTGGAAATTTGCAAAATAAAAAGATTGACAAGGGATTTTAGAGTGGTTCAAGTTCTCCAAATGAACTCTACATCCACTACCTTAGCTTCACTAAGGATTTGCAACAATTCCACTAATTGCTCTTCCCCTTTTCTAGGCTAAGGAGGCAACCCTTACAATTTCGGTTAAATTTTCTACCCAAAATTTAACCCAATCCTCACAACAAGGTAACAAAGAATTTGATGGCTGATAGAGTATCTCTCAATACAAAGTGTAGCCCAATTACAAGCACTCAACCCAGTTGAACAAGATACGAATGAAAAATACAATTGGGGTTTCTAGACAATATGGGATTTTTGCACAATTGCTTGGATTTGATGTATGGATGTTTTCTTCAAGATCAATAGTTGTTGTTGATGCTTTTAGATGTCTCTTTTATACCTCCTCATTGATTTCTAGCCGTTTGGGTGGTTGGGAACATAAATGGAGCCGTTGGAACCCTCTCTTACCACCATAAATGCACTTCTACAGCTATGCGTATCGGTACGCGGGGAGGAGTATCGATACCTGTCTCAGAAAAGAAAGAGCCGTTGTGTGCAATAAATATGGGGTATCGATACGCACGTAAGCGTATCGGTACTGGGTATCGAAACGGGGGTTTGCCGTATCGATACCTTTTTCTCAACTTAGCTCACTGTCGAATTCCGTATCGATACGAGGGTTTGGCGTATCGATACTAGTCAACGACCATTTAAAATTCGGTTACCAACCAACTGACACCAACGGTCAAAATATTTAAACCGACTTATATTTAAAAATTTATTAAGGCCGTATCGATACGAGGGTTTGCCATATCGGTACGACATTCAAACTCTTTAGGCTTTTACAAAGGGGCATATCGATACGAAGGTTTGCTGTATCGATACGTGTTCCTCCAGTAGCCAACTTTGGTAAAAAGGTATCGATACGCTTGGAAGGGTATCGAAACACTTAGACGTTTTTCAATAGTTTTTCCTTGGAACACTTAGAAAATATTTTGAGTTTGAGTTTTCAAATCAGTTTTAAAGAGTTGGTGATTTAAAACTTATTAAGGGACTTATAAAACAATTTTAAGTTTTTCAAATTGATCATTAAAGATTTAATTATATCAAAATCAAACATAGGTTTTACAATCTCCCCCTTTTTGATATAACAAAACTAAAACTTAAAATTTTTGACATTTTGAAAAATCTTTATAAAGTTAACTCCTCCTTAATATAAGCATGGTAACCTTTGAGTTAAAATCAAAATATTTGAAGTGTTGAGCTAGTTTCTCTCCCCCTTTTTGTTAGATCAAAAATATTGAGACAATTAAGTGCATAAACATAGGCAAAGGTATAAATAAGCAACACTTATATTATTCATCATAGCATCAATCCTTAAAATCCAAACAAAAGCAGAAAATCAAAGCATAGGTTTAATAATAAACTTAGTCCTAAGAACATAAAGCAAATGTGCATAAAATAGAAAATCCTAAATGATATGCATGAGATGCAAGAAGAAACGTCTAGGCATCGTCTTCGTCGTCTTCATCATCTTCATCATCAACTCCCATTGGATCATTATCCCTCATGCTATTGCGCCACTCATCATGGAAAGCGGAGAGAGAAATATTCAGAGAATTATGACTGCTTTCAAGGGATGTGAGGCGATTCTCCATGCTCGTCATCCTTGTATCAAAGGTTGTTTCAAGGGCGGTAAAACGATTTCTCATGTCCGTGCGCAACCCGGTAAATTGCTCATTGAGGAATGTCATGAGAGCATCCATGGAGGGTTGAGGAGCTTGAGGTTCTTCCAATGCGGCTGCGGCCTCGGGTGGTAGCTTGGAAAGACGTAACCAATTTCCATTAAAATAATGGAACTTACCCCGTGCAAGAGATCGCTCATCAATGGGATCGGTAAGGGGAGTTGGGAAGTCAAAAGAGCAATCAATATCCTTTTTCACAAAGAAATAACTTAGAGCCGTACCGTAGATGAAAGAGGTGATGAGAGAGGTGTGACGATTTTGCACATGATAGACGATTTCACTGAACATAATTCGAGCAAGATTTGGGCGTTTTCGCTCACGGAAGCAACGGATCCAAAAATCATCCACTTGACGGATGGTAGAATATTTTCCTCTGGATGGACGAAACCACCAAGACACCATCAAATGAAGGATCCTATCGTGAGCATTTAGGGCGGTCACGGAGCCACTAAGAACATGCCCCAAAGCATTCTCATCATCAAGGCCTTCATCCTCTAACTTAAAAACTTCAAAAATAGATTTGACATCAAGGATGAATTTCTTTCCCATGAGATAAGAGCTAATGGTGACAACTTCCCCATTGCGAGAAATACATTTGGCATTAGAGTAGAAAATCAAAACCAAAAGACGATAATAAAAACCAGGAATAGATAGAAACTCCATGAAATTCCAACGACGAAGCAAAGGAAGATATTCAAATTTAAAGCGCTCCAAGTCGAGAAAAGGAATGGATATTACCCTTTCCGCACGAATCTTGTAATTCTCGAATTGACGAAAATATAGGAGACCCGTGGGAGTTTCAAAGGATTGTTCATAGATGGTAGTGTAGTTCGGACGAGCAACCATTCCAAGATTGGATGATTCACCGGTTTGAGAAACCCTTGTACGCTTCCTCGATGGTTCCTTTGGTGCCATGATCTAAAAGAGAAATTAAGCAAAAAGATTTCTTCAATTTTGAGTAAAAACCAAGGTAAAAAAATTTTCAAGAAATTTGAAGAAAAGTTTTGAAGAAACAAAGGTTTTGATAAAAAGATGAAACAAAACAAAAAAAATTGAAAAAGAAAAAAAGAAAGAAAGGATTACCTTGATAGAAACTTGAGAGATTGAAGAAAATCTAGCACAATTGTGATGAGAGAGAGCTCAAAGCTTTGCTTGATTGAAAAACTCTTTTAGATTTGAGTTGAGGTGTGAAAAATATGAAGGAGGAAGAGCCTTTTTATAGGCAAAAACGGCTAGGGTTTTTAGGTTTTGAAGAGTTTTAATTTTGGTAAAAGTTGGACTCTTTAAATGCCTTATTAAAAGCTGTCTGCGCAATCGAGTATCGATACGCCTGAGGGTGTATCGATACGGGGGTAGAAACGTCATTTCCTGAAAAATGCCGGTTGGAGAATCGTATCGAAACGGATGAGGTCCGTATCGAAACGATTTGAAGCTCGTATCGATACAGGTTTAATCGTATCGATACCCGTTTAAGCAAAGTGAATTCTGGGAAATTGAATGAAGAACACGTATCGATACGCGTAGATCCGTATCGATACCATATGCCCATAAATGCATATTTAGTTCTAAGAAAAACCATAGGCTCGAATTTAACATCTCCTAAGAGTATGCAAATGATGAATGAACAGTTCTAAGCATATTTTAATAGAAGCATACTCCCCCTAACTATAAGCATGGATATTTTCAAGAGTTACAACACATAAACAAGCAATTTCACAAAATCAAGCATTTTTAAGCACAAAGAGGTCCTAAAAGGTCAAGATAGGCTAGCTAGACCTAACTCTCTCCTAAGGGACCAAAAACGCTCTTTGTCTAAAGGTTTTGTAAATATGTCCGCTAATTGATTTAAGGTGTCTACATACTCTATAACCACATCTTCTTTAAGGACATGATCTCTAATGAAATGATGCCTTATTTCTATGTATTTGGTTCTAGAGTGTTAGATGAGATTTTTTGTTAGACATATTGCATTAGTGTTGTCACATTTTAGGGGTATGGTTTCAACTTTAATTCCATAATCCAAGAGTTGTTGCTTCATCCAAAGGACTTGAGCACAACAACTCCCTAATGATATGTACTCGGCTTCGGTGGTAGATAAGGCTACACTATTTTGTTTCTTAGAGAACCAAGATATGAGCATACTACCTAGGAATTGACAAGTTCCCGAAGTAATTTTCCTATCGATTTTGCAACCCCCATAATCTGCATCCGAATAAGCATGAAGGTTGAAGGTAGAGTCTCTAGGGTACCAAAGACCTAAACAAGGAGTATCTCTAAGGTACCTAAAGATTCTCTTAACGGCTATAAGGTGAGACTCTCTAGGACTAGCTTGAAACCTAGCACACAAGCAAACACTAAACAAAATATCCGGTCTACTTGCGATAAGGTAAAGCAATGATCCAATCATAGAGCGGTAAAGCTTAGAGTCAACACACTTACCTCCTTTGTAACGCCCCGGTTTTGGGCTTAGAAGTTTTGGGCGTTGACCGGTTTGGTCAAAGTGCTGTTCGAATCTAAAAGGGTGAATTTAGGAAAGCCTAGTTCGGGTTGCATTAAAATTATGGAAAAATGTTCCAAAATCATCTTTTAATATAATTAAGTGAACTGTGAAATCAATTTTGGAAAATGAGTTTTGGAAGGGTGACATTTTGGCTAGTGACCAAAATGTAATTTTTGAAAGTTTTGTGACTGTTTTAGAAAGGGTTGAAACTTTGAATCTTTAAGGAGCTATTATTCCAAAAGTAGTTTCTCCAGATTTTTCTAAGATATTTTAAGCTATATTCTGATTTTAAAACATATCAAAAGAGGAGGGAAAGCCATTTTGGCCATTTTGATAACTAACTTCCTATTTTCTTTTCTCTCATTTTCTCTCAACCCAAACACTTTCTTTCCAGAGAATTGTTTCTGATTTTCTCACCTAAATCTCTCCTTTCAACTCTCTTTTGATTCCTAATCATCATATCTACAAAACCTCATCATTTGCTACTTGATTCATCAAGGTTTTTGAATCCAAAAAGAGGAGAAACTCAAGTTTGGAGGTAAGAACGTCCTTCTCCTCTAAACTATCAGTTCTTTACTAAAATTCCTAAGTTTTCAATCCTTAATTGATGTTTTATTAAAGGCTTTTAAGTTGTGAAATGGATCTTGGCTTATAATGCAAGATTTGGTGATTTTTGATGATTTTCGTTTGATCTGTTAAATCTGTGATTTGAGATGTGTTTTTGATGTTATTTGAACTCTAAATTGATAAGGAATTGAGTTTTGATTGATGCAATCCCGGATAGGTTGGGTTTCCTAAGTTTAGCTTGTGATTCTTGATTGTTTTTGAGGTGATCTTGTGGATCTGGTGTTGCTGGAGGTATAAGGATGTTATTAGGTTCTTTTTAGATGTTAAATGATGTTAAAGGATGTTAGGTTTTGATGGTTAATGGCTGGGCTTTGTTGAGAAGTGGTTTGGATGCATTTTCGGTTGTGTTTGGTGGCCGAAAATGGAGTGGGGATGAGAGCAGCGAGTTTAGGTGCTTTCATTGAGGATATTAATGCATGATGATGCATTAATCTACTGTTTTGATGTGTTAAAACAGGGGAGTCATCTTTGGATCCAAGTGGTGGTGATCCGGAGGCTTGATTTGGTGCTTCGGCAAGAGGCGAAGTGGAATCGGTGAGTGAAATTGGGTTTTCGGCTTTGAAACCAATGTCTTGGGAGCTTAGTTTAAGTCTAAACAACTTTGCTAAGCTCAAGTGTAAGTTTTCGGAAATACTCTCTAGTGGTGGCCATGATTTGATTGTTGTGCAATGTGGTTTATTGCATGTTTTAAACTCTGTTTTGAAAGCATGATTTAGCATGGTTAATGCTGTTTTTGTAAGCCATATGTTGAAGGAAGCTCAAGGTAAGAGTTCCTTGTTTTTGAGCATTGATTAAATGTGGTTTGATGCTTTTAAATGCATGATGAATATGGCTTGGTTTAATGCTTTAAAACAGTGGATAAATTGATGATAATGATGTATATTGGCAAGTGATGTTTTGCAAAGGTTAAGGACACAAAGGTGGTTAAAAGTCCTTGTGTGGTCCTTTCCATGGTGTTTAAAAGTCCATGGGACCAAGGTGTTTAAAAGTCCTTGGGGCCAAGGTGTTTAAAAGTCCTTGGGGTGAAACTTGATACGGACACAAAGGTGGTTAAAAGTCCTTGTGTGGTCCTTTCCATGGTGGTTAAAAGTCCATGGGCCAAGGTGTTTAAAAGTCCTTGGGGTGAAAGTTGATGAACTTGTTTTTAAAGAAATGGAACTTATCACTTGTGGCCAATATGACATGTTATGATATGAAGCATGAGATGCATGTTTAAGTATGCTTTTGAGCATGTGTAAATGATGATTTGAAGCATGATTTATAAAGTGTTTAATAAATGCATTATTGAATGGTTTTATTGAGCATTCCTCACTAAGCTTTTGCTTACGCTCTCTCTTTGTTTTCTCAAATCAATAATGCAGAACATTAAAGTACTTTGAGGGCAGCAAGGAAGGCAAGCATTCAAGTGGAAGTAAAGCTCAAAGTATGGAAGGTTTTCTTAAGTACATTTAACTTTTGGTAATTTGGCAATGGGGGACCTATGTGTATGTTTTGGGAGATGTTTTGAACTCCCTAAGTATATTGAATGTTGTTGAGAATGCTGGTTTTTGTGGTTGGCCATTATATGCTTGAATTGGAAGTTTATGCTTGAATGGTTGCTTGTGTAGGAAGCATGCCTATAGATTTGGGGTTTTTCACATATGTTGATGTTTTGATGAATTGTTGATGCAAGTATGTCTCATATATGTTGAATCGCATGTTGGTAAAGTTTGGTGGCATTTGGAGCATGATTGGATGTTTAATTGCATGTTTAAGTATGCATTTTGGGGTAATCTGTGCAGGGTGTTCCGGAACTGTACCTACCGTTTCGGAACGGGTGCCTTAAACAAGCCCAGGCGTCCGAAACGGGAGGGACCGTTCCGAAACGGTTGGCTACTGTCAGCCCGTGTTGCGATACGCGTTGCGGAACGGCCCCGCGTTTCGAAACGGGCTCTGCCTGTTTCGGAACGGGTGACCGTTAGGGGCTGACATTGGCAGTTAAATGTTTTGAATTGTTTGCATTTTGGTCCTGAATCTTGCTTGTGCAATTGTATGAGTTTGGGAAGTCCTTTTGAGCTGAAATTTCACAGAGAAGCATGAAACCTGATTAATTTCAAGTTGGTAACTTTAAATTGGGTTAAGTCCTTATATATATCAGAAATTACAATTTGGTCCCTAAAGTTGTAATTTGTTCAATTGGATCCCTGTTTGATCTCTGATGTTTATGATCTTTGAGTATGATGTTGTATGATCATATCTAAGGATTAATATGCATCTAGACAAGTTTAAAAAGAAAAAAAAGGGTCGTTAATCAAGGTTGACTTTCGGGTTGACTTTGGTTTTCCCCGTGTGACTCTCTTAATTCGGGTCAACCGTCTAGGCCGGGTTAAGGGGGTTACATCCTTCATCTTTGTCAAGCTTTGTAGATGAGCTCATAGGAGTGGCTTGAGGCTTTGCATTCTCCAAGCCAAACTTCTTGAGCATATCCTTTATGTATTTTGCTTGGTTGATGAAGGTGCCATCCTTCTTTTGCTTGATTTGGAGTCCCAAAAAGAATGAGAGCTCCCCCATCATGCTCATCTCAAATTCACCTTGCATTAACTTAGCAAACTCTTGACAATGACATTCATTAGTAGAACCAAAAATAATATCATCAACATAAATTTGAACTACTAAGATGTCATTTTTAAACATTTTTATAAAAAGTGTAGTGTCCACCTTACCTTTTTCAATTAAAAAGTTTGAAAGTCTTTCATACCAAGCTCTAGGAGCTTGTTTTAAACCATAGAGATCTTTGGTGAGTTTGAAAACATGATTTGGAAATTTTGAGTCTTCAAAACCCGGTGGTTGTTCCACATACACTTCTTCATTTATAAAACCGTTTAAAAATACGCTTTTAACATCCATTTGAAAAAGCTTGAAATTATGATAACATGCATATGCAAGCAACATCCTAATAGCTTCCATTCTAGCTACGGGTGCATAGGTTTCATCAAAATCTATTACCTCTTCTTGAGTGTAACCTTGTGCTACTAGTCTAGCTTTATTTCTTACAATGTTACCACTCTCATCTAGCTTGTTCCTAAAGACCCATTTAGTTCCTATGGTAGATTGATTACTAGGCCTATCAACTAATGTCCATACGTTACTTCTCTCAAATTGATTTAACTCTTCTTGCATAGCCATAATCCAAAAGTCATCTTTCAATGCTTCTTTAATATTCTTAGGCTCTATGCATAAGATAAATGCAACATGATTCATTAATCTAAGAGAAGATCGAGTGGTTACCCCCTTGGATGGATCACCCAAGATTTCACCATCTTTGACATGGTTCAACTCCCTTGGGTAGCTCACTTCCTTTTCCTCAAGAGCCAAGTCCTTCAAGGCTTCAAGAGGTGGATCTTGTGTGTCCTTTTCTTTTGTTGGAATCTCATCCTCCTTTGAAGTTTGTCCTCCATCAAAGGCATTTATGATTCCTACATCATCATCATCACAAGAATCCTTCCTAGGAATGAGGTTATCATCGAATACAACATGAATAGATTCTTCTACTACTAAAGTTCTTTTGTTAAATACTCGATAGGCTTTAGAGGTTAAAGAGTAACCTATGAAAATAGCTTCATCACTTTTTGCATCAAATTTACCTAAGTTGTCTTTTCCATTATTTAAAACAAAACACTTGCAACCAAAAGGGTGAAAATAGCTAATGTTAGGATTTTTAGATTTTAAAATCTCATAAGGTGTTTTCTTTAAAATTGGCCTAATCATTACTCGATTTACAATGTAGCAAGCAGTGTTTGTGGCTTCCGCCCAAAAATATTTAGGTAAATTGTTTTCACAAAGCATAGTTCTAGCCATTTCTTGTAAAGTTCTATTTTTCCTCTCAATTACCCCATTTTGTTGAGGAGTTCGAGGAGCCGAAAAATTATGGCTAATACCATTTTCATTTAAAAAAATCTTCAAACCCTAAATTTTGAAACTCGGTTCCATGATCACTTCTAATATGTGAAATTCTAAGTTCAAGATCATTTTGGGTTAGTTTTGAAAATGTGATGAATTTTTCCAAAGCCTCATCTTTAGTACTTAAAAATAGAACCCAAGTAAATCTAGAAAAATCATCAACAAGTACAAAAGCATAAGACTCACCACCCAAGCTCATATTCCTAATTGGCCCAAATAAATCCATATGGATAAGTTATAAACATCTACTAGTAGAAACATCATTAATGGATTTAAAGGAAGACCTATGTTGTTTACCCTTAGAGCATGCATCACAAATTTTATCATTTGAAAACTTTATCTTGGGTAAACCTCTAACAAGATTAAGGGAGACTAGTTTTTCTAAAACACTTATGCTAGCATGTCCTAGTTTCCTATGCCACAACCATGCATCATTTTCATTTTGTGCAACTAAGCATGCATGAGATGTATGAATGTCATCTAGATGCACCATGTATATGTTCCCTATGTGATGACCTATGAGCATAATATTATTAGATTTAATGTCTACAATTTTGCATCCATTTTTATCAAATAAAACATTAAATCCTTTATCACACAGTTGACTTATGCTCAATAAATTGTGTTTAAGACCATCGACATACAAGACATTTTCAATGAGAATAGTAGAGTGATTACCTATGGAGCCAATACCTTTAATGTGGCCTTTGGAGTTGTCACCAAATGTCACTACTCCTCCACTTTTTGGCTTTAAGTCCATGAATCTACTATTGTCTCCGGTCATATGCCTTGAGCATCCACTATCAAGGTACCATGAGTTTTGACTTTGTGCTTTGGCCTTGTAGCAATGCTCCCCCTACAAACAAAGATATTAAACTTTTGTTTTTGGTACCCAAATCATTTTGGGTCCATGAGTGTTAGCTCCCAAAACCTTGGTTCCTTTAGGAATCCAAGAAGACATAGCAATAACATTATTAGATTTTACAAGTTCCTTAGGAACCCATACACTTCTAATTCTTTTAGCTCTACTATGTCTAGGATAGCTACCTTGTTTGTAGTAGTTAGTCTTTTTCTTAGGTTGGTGTGTTCTTGAGGATTCACCTATTTCATGCTTGACACTACCAACATTTTTCAAAGACTTTTTGAGCTCATTTAGCTCATCCAACACCTTTTGGTGTTCACTATTACATTGAGACAAAAGATTATTAAGGTCAACATTTTCATCTTGAAAGAATTTTAATTCATCTTTTAACCCTAATATCTTTTTCTCGAATTTTGAATTAGCTTGAGTGAGTGAGTCATTTTTCTCATTTAGTTCCAAGATAATCTTTTTGTTCCTAATGACCGACTCTTTATATTTTTTAACTAATTCATCATAAACCTCTTGTAACTCATCATTCATTCAATTCATCATATGTAAAGTCTAAAGTGGATGAGTTAGAGGTCACCATGGAGGAATCTTCCTCAAGTGCCATGAGGCAAAGGTTAGCCACTTCTTGTTCGTCATCCTCCGATGACTCCTCATCACTCCAAGTAGCAAGCTTGGCTTTGAGCTTATTCTTCTTCTCAAAGCCCTTCTTCTTGAGTTGAGGGCACTCCGAACGTATGTGGCCGGGTTGTTTGCACTCAAAGCAAATGATTGGATCCTTTGATTCTTCTTTGTTCTTGCTTTTGAATTCCATTTTTCTTTGGATTTTTCTTCCCCGGTTGGACCTCATAAAACGTGAGAATCGTTTGGCTATCATATCCAATTCTTCTAGTTCACCCTCCTCACTTGAAGAGCTCTCTTGATGTAGTGAAGCTTTGAGAGCTATTCCCATCTTCTTCTTCTTCTCAACCTCAAGCTTTTCTACTCTTTTCTCTTCTTTCTTCTTATCTTCTTCCCTTCCTTGCTTCATAATCTCATGAGTAAGGAGAGAACCCACAAGCTCATCAAGCTTTAAAGTCTTTAAGTTCTTAGCTTCAATGATGGCGGTTCTCTTCCCATCCCAAGATTCGGGAAGTGAATATAGTAGCTTCCGGAAAAGCTTGTCTTCCAGTATGATCTCTCCAAAACCCTTTAGCCCATTAACAATAGTGGAGAAACGATCAAACATCTTAGACACCGTCTCATCGGGCTCCATCTTGAAATTTTCATAACTAAGATTGAGAATTCCAATCTTAGTTTCTTTAACATCGTTGGTGCCCTCATATGTAGTCTCAAGAGTGTCCCACACTTCTTTGGCACTCTCGATGGATGAAACCTTTGAATATATGTCCGGACCGAAAGAACAAAATAGCATGTGAAGAGCTTTGTCATTGACTTGAATCTTTTTCCTTTCTTCTTCACTCATCTCCATCTTTTTCTTTAAGACCATCTTGCCTTCACCATCTTGCTTTAATGGAACATAAGGGCCATCTTCAATGACATCCCACACTAGGTAGTCATTTGACTTGATGAAGAGACGCATTCTATTCTTCCAAAAAGAATAGTTATCACCATTAAAGAAGGCAGGCTTTGTAGTGGATTGAGACTCATACATGCCCGAACCGAATGTTGAAGCCATCTATTGATATTTGATGATCACACTCTTCCAACGAACTCCTCTTGTGGTTGTTAATCCTCAAAGAGGTAGGCTCTGATACCAATTGTTGAGTGAATCGAAAGATCGATATGAACCAAGAGGGGGGTGAATTGGAAATTTAAAGTTTGTGTGGTGGAAATTTGCAAAATAAAAAGATTGACAAGGGATTTTAGAGTGGTTCAAGTTCTCCAAATGAACTCTACATCCACTACCTTAGCTTCACTAAGGATTTGCAACAATTCCACTAATTGCTCTTCCCCTTTTCTAGGCTAAGGAGGCAACCCTTACAATTTCGGTTAAATTTTCTACCCAAAATTTAACCCAATCCTCACAACAAGGTAACAAAGAATTTGATGGCTAATAGAGTATCTCTCAATACAAAGTGTAGCCCAATTACAAGCACTCAACCCAATTGAACAAGATAAGAATGAAAAATACAATTGAGGTTTCTAGACAATATGGGATTTTTGCACAATTGCTTGGATTTGATGTATGAATGTTTTCTTCAAGATCAATAGTTGTTGCTGATGCTTTTAGATGTCTCTTTTATACCTCCTCATTGATTTCTAGCCGTTTGGGTGGTTGGGAACATAAATGGAGCCGTTGGAACCTTCTCTTACCACCATAAATGCACTTCTGCAGCTATGCGTATCGGTACCCGGGGAGGAGTATCGATATATGTCTCAGAAAAGAAAGAGCCGTTGTGTGCAATAAATATGGGGTATCGATACGCACGTAAGCGTATCGGTACTGGGTATCGAAACGGGGGTTTGCCGTATCGATACCTTTTTCTCAACTTAGCTCACTGTCGAATTCTGTATCGATACGAGGGTTTGACGTATCAATACTGGTCAACGACCATTTAAAATTCGGTTACCAACCAACTGACACCAACGGTCAAAATATTTAAACCGACTTATATTTAAAAATTTATTAAGGTCGTATCGATACGAGGGTTTGCCGTATCGGTACGTCATTCAAACTCTTTAGGCTTTTACACAGGGGCGTATCGATACGAGGGTTTGCCGTATCGATACGTGTTCCTCCAGTAGCCAACTTTGGTAAAAAGGTATCGATATGCTTGGAAGGGTATCGATACACTTAGGCGTTTTTCAATAGTTTGGCCTTGGAACACTTAGAAAATATTTTGAGTTTGAGTTTTTCAAATCAGTTTTAAAGAGTTGGTGATTTAAAACTTATTAAGGGACTTATAAAACAATTTTAAGTTTTTCAAATTGATCATTAAAGATTTAATTATATCAAAATCAAACATAGGTTTTACAAAACCTCACATTAGCATCATCCAGATGCGCAGCTCCATGAGCTCCAGCTACTGCTGCCTGGAAAGCTCCAGCAATAGCTTGAATCAACATGGTCATATCAGGAGCAGCTTGCCCCTGCGCACCCTCAGGTCCAGCGACCCCAGCACCAGCACCAGCGTTACCAGCTCCAGCACCACCACCACCGGGTGGTCCACCATCAGGAGGAGGAGGTAAGTCCTCAACATTCTCCGCATTCTTAGCATTCTCATTATCGATCATCGATCTAGTATTGATTCTCAGCTCTCTACGTGGCCCCATTATATAGAAAACAATGCACTAACAAAATGCAACAAACATAATTAGGCACAATAAGGTAAGTAATCCATTTACTGAAGCTCATTTTCGAAAACAATTCCTCTCATTAGTTTTGATATGGCAATGGGATCCCCTATTACACTCCAAACATAGCATATCATCACAAAATCATCTCAATTGAATCATACATCACTACCCAAACATCACACTTCTACCAAAGAGTCACCATCATGCATAAACACATACGACAACCACATATCAACCCCAATTATTCATGAACCTGGCTCTAATACCAACAAATGTACCCCCCTTAGCCCGGCCTAGACAATTGACCCGAACTACGAAGATTACACGGGGAAAATCGAAGTCAACCTTGATTAACGACCCTTTTTTATTTTTATCTTGTCTAGATACATGTAACCCTAAGTGAGTACTCACGAATCATGTTTGAGAAAGGCACAGCGATCGGAAAATATATAGGGACTCAATTGCACTTCACAAAAGTTTAGGGACCAAAATGTAAATTCTGTAAATTAGAGGGACTTCATTGATTTTAAAGTTACCATCTTGAAATTAGTCATGTTATATGCTTCATCTGCCAAATTTCAACTTAAAAGGACACCTCATGCTCAAGCAATTGCAATATCAACTTTTAGGACTAAAATGTAAGGCCTGCAAACATCCAAACAATTCAAACCTGGGTCCAACGGTAACCCATTTTGAAACACCCACCTACCGTACCGAAATGTTGTATCGAAACGGTGTTGACCGTTTCGATACGCGGGTTGGTTCCGAGACCAGTTCCAAAACGTGTAGCTCCAGTAGCCAAATCGTTCCGAAACATCCTCCATCATTTCAAAACACAGAGGCCATTACAGGCCCCCGTTCCGAAACACTTGAAGGTGCTTCGATACGGTTAGCCTAGAAACAGCAGAAAATGCTGGTTTTTCGCTCAAATACCCACTCTAACATGCCCCAAAGACCCTCTAATAATACCAACAAGACATCATACATACAAGGAACATATTTGAGAAATTCATGCACAACCATAGCATCAAACACAATATTCTGTTATTCTATAAGCATGCTCCCTATTCTCAAAACCCAAATAGGCAACCCAAACTCAAAACAAGCAATTAAGGCCATTTACAACCCAACAAGCTAAATCAAACATGCCACAAGCTTAGGGCGTTTAACACATCTCCCGAATACAATCCTTGGTTTCCCATTGCCAATCTATTAAAACTAAAGTGTACGAAAACTTCACCATACATGAGCTTGGACTTCCTTGGATGAACTTAGCTTCCTTGATGCCCGAAAACACCTCAATTATCTGCATTATTGGTAAAAGAGAGAGCGTAAGCACAAATGCTTAGTGAGGCATGCTCCAAAGAAAACAAACCCAATAATGCACAACTTGAGAACACTTTCATTAAAAGCTTTTAAACCACATGCTCATTTCTATCTCATGCTTGGAAACCTTTAAAGCAATTTCTCATTGAAACCACATGTACCTTCATTCTATCTCATGCATTTAACCAATGCAAAACTCATGGCAAAGCCATACTCATGCTTGTACTCTAAGCATTTCATATACAAATCACATATGCATTTCTCATAGCATAAACCAATACATCAAGGTACATGTGAATCAAAAACCATAACATATTTTATATTGGCATTTCACATCTATTTATTACTCGGATATGCGGACATCTCACTAGACACTTCCGGTGGCATCTCTCATCACCGTACTCACTCGTCTAGCAACATAGTTTTCGGTGGAATCTCTCATCACAATACTCACATGGCAGAATCTCTCATCGCCACAAAGCTTGGGTGTTTCACCAAGTCCTACCCGATGTAATGCCCATCATCGGTTCTCTCCCTTTGGCTTAACCAAAGAGCACGTACGAATTTTTATTGTATAGTGCACTCTCATCCTATTGATCGATCAATTATAACCGGTAAGTATCCCAATATCTATGCCAATATATTATGTTAAAACATCATCTCACCTACTGTTTTTCATGCAACAAATCTCATCATTCTCATCTCATTTAAAAACCATAACATTTCCTATGCTTCAACATAAAAGCCCAAAACTCAAATATGCAACATGTTACTTTATGAAATCATTTCAAGCATCATCTCATGCTACAATTCATGCATAAAAACAGTAGGAATTTATCAATCTAAAACCATGAGCATGTAAAAGCATTTAAGGGGCAATCACCACATTCTAGAGAGCAATCTAGCCAATACTTACTTCCGGACTTAGGAAGGTGTTTCAAACCTTTCCTAAATCCCCAAAACTTGATTCTTTGTCCCTCAAGGACTTCTAAAACCATACGCACTCACCGATTACGTTTCTCTTGCTTGCCGAAACGCTATCTAAGCTTCCGGATCAACTCCAAAGGTGTTCGAAGATGTCTCCCCTATTTTAAACATATAAGAGCAGAGGATTAATGCATCATCATGCATTGAAATCATCAGCCACACACCTAAACTCGCTGCTCTACACAAAAACCACATTTCGGCTACCAAACACTACCGAAATCACCTCCAAACTCTTCCAAAATCAAACCCAGCCAAGATCCATCACTTCTAATCATTTCTAAACATCAATTAACATCAAAAATTAACACAACCACGTCCTTATACCTCCAGCTATAGCAGAACACCAAAATCACCCCAAAAACCACCATTTTAACAAGCAAAAACTTAGGAAAACAACATATTTGGGATTGGATTGATAAAACCTCATTTATAACATCATTTAACATCCAAAATACATTAAAAAACCATCTCAAAACAGAGCCCAATCAATCACCATGAAAATCTTCAAGATCTCTTCCAAAATCTTAAGTTTCAAGCCAATTTCTTGTTTCTAACAGTAAAACCACTTTAAAATCATTAATAAAGGATTGATAACTTGGGAATTTCAGTAAAGAACTGATCATTAGAGGAGAAGGACGAAGCTTACCTCTAATGGATGATTTCTCCTTAATTTGGGCAAGTTTTCTTGAAAATTCAATGTAGAAATCAAGTGGATTTGTTGAAGGATTGATTAGGAATCAAAGAGTGGTTGAAATCTCATCAAATGAAGTGAAAATCAAAGTAAACTTGCTGGAGAAAAAGTGTTTGATTGATAGGATTTTGAGAGAAAATGAAATGAGAGAAAATTAGAGAAAATTGGCTATGAAAAGTCAAAGGTAGTTTTTCTATTTTAATCACCTTCATTTTCTTTAATTAAAACATTAATTAAATCACCCAAATTAAGGAAAAATCTGATAAAAATATTTTTGGTAAAATTAGCTCCTTAAAGATTCAAAGTTTCAATCCTTTACAAAACAGTCACTACTAAACTTTGCAAAAACTGCGATTTGGTCACTACATCAAAATGTAATATTTCCAAACCTTATTTTGTAAAATTGATTTCACCATTCTCTCTTATATATTAAATGAGGATTTTTAGTTATTTTTCTATATTTTTAAAGCATCCCAAACTAGGTGTTCCCTAAAACCCCCCTTTTAGATTCGAACGAATTTCCAGTCCGATCCGGTTCAGACTCTAAACATCTATGCCCAAATTTGGGGTATTACAAGTTTTCTGCCCAAGGTTTCGATAGAAATGCTTGGGAACATTGTCAAGGCTTCTTGTATGGTCCAGGCAGAGAGCGCCAACTTTATGGTTATATGCCTACCAAAGAAGACATAGACAACTTCAACCGTCATTCTCAAGGTTTTCTCTATCATCAGTTTCTTCTTTAATACAAGATGAACTTCTACTCATACTAATGCATACATGTTTTGTTTATTAGGCAACAATAGGGTCAGAAATGAGATGCGATCATATGCAGAGATGGTTGGTCAGCACCAACGAGAGGCTGGTTCAAGTGCCATGGGTGGCAAAGGGCATGAAGGTCGTTTCCTTGGGCAGGGATGAGGATTGAGGAGGCGCCATTATTTTACTTTAATTTTTTTTATTTCGATATGTATTTGAAAAACTTTGGAATACATTTTATTTGTTTCCTAAATATACTTCATCTTTAATTTTCATATGATCCTTCTGTCGTAAACCAAATGTTAATTTTCAACTAATAAGGGGTTTCTTGAAGTCCTTCAAATATTTTCGTATCTGCCAAACAAGCATCGAAACCACAAAATGGTGGTTTCGATGCCGCCTTTTAGGTCATCAATTTTTTCCCATTTTTTATTTATGTACATACATAAATCATTGTGTATGTAAGTAAATTGTGTATGTACACAATTCCTTACAACAATATCCATTCTCACCCTAACAAAATTTAACACACGCCCCATTCATGCTCAACCAGCACCGAAACCCTATATACGCAGTTTCGATGCCACATAAAGGACTTTAACTTTTGCCCATTCTATAAAACCAACACCGAAACCACGTATAGGTGGTTTGGATGCCCTTATAAAAACTTGTACGAAAGTATGTTTTTTGGTAGGAATTTGTGTATGTACACATTTCCTTACAAACACATTAGACATTTCGAGGAACCATGGAAAATTGTGTAATAAAAAAGGTATACACCATTTTCTCTTACAAAGTTGTACCATTTTGTGTATATTTGCTACTAAGAATCGTATATACACTGATCCTAATAAAACTTGTACCAAAGTATGCATTTCAGTAAGATAGTGTGTATGTACACATTTCCTTAGAAGTACAAGAGCCATTTCAACCTTCGTGAAATGTGTAATAAAAATGGTATATACCGTTTTCTCATTCAATTTTTTTTCCAAATTGTGTACATTTGCTATTAATATGCGTATATACCCAAATCTTTACAAAACTTGTACCAAATTAGGCTTTACGGGTAAGAATTTGTGTATGTAGACATTTCCTTACAAGTACAAGAGCCATTTTCAACCTTCGTGAAACTGTGTAATAAATAAGCTATATAACTTTTCCTCTTACAAATTTGTACCAATTTGTGTACATTGGTTACTAATACGTGTATATACACAAATCCTTACAAAACGTGTACCAAAGTATGCTTTTCGGGTAAGAATTTGTGTATGTACACATTTCCTACAAGTACATGAGCCATTTTCAACCTTTGTAACAATGTAATAAATAAAGTATATACTATTTTCTCTTACAAATTTGTTCTAATTTGTGTACATTTCGTCCTAATAAATGTATATACACAAATCTTAACAAAACTTGTAACAAAGTATACTTTTCGAGTAAGAATTGCTGTATGTACACATTTCCTTACAAGTACAAGTCCATTTTGAACCTTCGTGAAACCGTGTAATAGAAAATGTATATACCTTTTCCTCTTACAAATTTGTACCAATTTCTGTATATTTGCTACTAATATATGTATATACACAGTTCCTTACAAATATTGTACCAAAGTATGCTTTTAGGTAAAAATTTGTGTATGTACACATTTCTTACACGTACATGAGCCATTTTGAACGTTCGTGCATCTGTGTCATAAAAAGGTATATACATTATTCTATTACAAAACTGTACCAATTTGTGTACCGTTTCATGTAACAATTTGTGTACCGCTTTTTACCCGGTAAACAGTGCATCTATGTAATAAAAAGGTATATACATTCTTCTATTACAAAATTGTACCAATTTGTGTACCGTTTCATGTAACAATTTTGTACCGCTTTTTACCCGGTAAACAAGTATGTCGTTTTTAGCCTGTATTTAAAGTTTGTTCCCTAGAACTCCCCATCACCAACTCAAAATCCCTTAAACCAACTATAACCCAGTCAAATCTACACCCAAACAAAAATGCAAAATAAAGAAAATGAGAAGAAATCAAATGAAAATCAGAAAGCAAAGAAAGTGAGAGAGGGAGAAGAATCCATATTAGGTTTCCTGGTTGTGAGGTTAGAGATATCATTCTAAAAATTCCAACAGTGAGCAATAAGTTTAAGTGTAGGAGATGCTCTAGTTATAATTTGGGTCCGACTTAATTGTTCAAATCCAAGATTTAGAGTTGTTAAAATTTGAATATTCAAGACTAAATTTAATTCATCGCAACAATGACAATGGCGTGAAGAATCATAAGAGTTTAAAAATGGAGGAAAAAACATGAGAGAGCTAAAGGGGAGGGGGACTTTTAAAATACTATAATTTTATTTTTTATATATTTTAATTAAATCTTTTTAGGGATTAAATTGAATAAAATTAAATTTGAGATACTTAATATGTCATTAACCTATTTTATAAAAATTTAAAATAAATTGAGGTAAATTTCAAATTAAATAAAAAATAGAGATTAAACTGAACAAAAATAAAAACATGTGAGACTTGAGATGCAAATTACCCATGCCTATTAAACCCAACCATATTTTATTTCTTAAAAGTGGCGTGCGCCGATTCTCTAAATTTTTTTCCTGACAAACGTTAAAAAAATTGAGCAATAGAGATAACGATTTAGAGTTTAGGAAGTAAAATGTCTAGAAAATTTTTTATGGGGTAACGTGGTACAAAGTGTATACTTTAAAGACTAATGGTACCTTTGAGCCTTTATAATTTAAGGTTATTAATTTAAATTTAGACTTTAAAGTTTAGATTTTAGGCTTAGAGATTTAGATTTTATTTTTTAAAGATTAAATATGCAAACTTTTGTCGTTCTTTTTACACAATATGTGTATAAAAACCCAACAAGTAATCTCAGTGGAAAAGTGGATGATGTTCATCCTAGGACACCCAAGTTTAAATCGCTTTGTCTACGAGGCGTGTATATTGTAAAAGGGTTAAAAATATCTATGAACAGATACTACCTTAAAATCACTTTAAGACTATTAAAAAATATTCCTAAAAAGTTATTTAAAATTAGTACATTTAATGGATAATAATTTTACTAACTAATTATCGTTTTTTGATTATCTTGTATTTTTAATAGGGTAAAATACATAAATAGTCCCCCGACTATGCTCCAATTTTTTTGTGCCCCTTGACTATCAGAAGTTACAAATTGGCCTCTTGACTAATCGTTACATACAAACTGATCCCATTCTGTTAACAAATTGACGGACACCTTAGCTGGACGTTAACCTGCTGAGTAGGATAGCAACATGGCCTCCACGTCAAAACGACGTGTTATGAATATACTTAAACAAACAATAGTTCATTATCCATAATCAATTTATCCCTAAACCAAAAATTAGAAAATTTAAAGAAAAAATCTCTCACAGAAAATGCTCTAGGGTGTAGAGAAATTGAGTTTTATCGTTCATTGATTTAAGGCTTTTTCGTTCATTGATTTAGGAGTTTTTCGTGAGTTCTTCAGCAAATTAAACTTAAGGATGTATCATCGCAAACTTCGATTGAGAGGGCAAGGAGCTGTTCGTTATGGTATGATATTTATTCTTCCATTATTTAGGTTTTCTTTTCGTTTTTAATTTGTTCTCATAATTTGAGTTTTCGTTGGGTGAATGCTTTAGGTTTAAGTTTAACTTTTTTTTATTGGATTAGATTTTCTTTTTATTCTTAATTCTTCATTCTGTGTTTGCTTGTGTGTTTTAGTATTTAATGTATAGTTTTGTGTTTTAGTGTACTGAGAAAATGACATGAATATTTTGATTTGGAAAGTGATATTGTATGTAAAGCCTAAAGGTGTCTTTGTTTTGTTGTGGTACTGTTCACTTTAATATGAAAGTGAGCTTGAATTGTGTGTGCATGGTGTACACTTTTAATGTTAGTTTGATTATTTTAATGTTTGTTTGAAGTTTGATTATTATTTTAATATGTAATGATATATCCAGTTTGATAGTTTAATAGTTTAATGTGCACTGCTTTTAAAGTTTGATTAATGTAATGTGCTTATGGTAATTTTTTGTATGTTTTATTTGATTGATTGTTCTTCAGAAATACAATCAGAGTTATGGAAAACAATTATGCATCACGAGGGTTGTTTTGTAGAAAATCCTATCTTTAGGTATACTGAATTTTTTTTGCTTATTATGACTGGTGTAGAATTGATGGAATGAACATGTTTGAGTTTACTAATATGGTGTATATGATAGAGGTCTCAAGTCAAGTTATATTGAAATAAGAAAAATGATAACCTAACTAGGGGAACAATCAGGAGTTAAATACTGACCAAGATGTCCTCAATTTGATAGATACTATGCATAGGGACCACTACCTAAATGTGTATGTAGTTGAGGGGTCAATTAAATATAAACCTGAAGTAGGGCATAATGACTTTAATGAACTTGAGTTAGGGTTAGGGTAGAATGATTTGAATGATGAACCTGAGATTAGTGAGAAACCTAATTTAGGACATGCTGATAATGTATTTGTGGAGTCTGGTAATGATTCTGATTCTGTGTTTGAGGAGTCAGATGATTTTGATTATGTGTTAAATGATTCTGATAATGATGTAGGTGATGTGGAAGAAGAGACATGTACTAAGAATGTGGCAAACGAAGTTGAAAAAGAGTATTGTGGCGTAGAATTATCTAATTTAAGAATTGAGACTAGAGTGGAGAGTGAGAGTGAGAGTCAAAAATCTGACTCACTAAACAGTGTGCATGAGTCAGACTTTGATGTTAAAAATTTTCCTAAATTCAATAGTATTATTGATATGGTTAAGCCAATATTTGAAACTGGTTTAGTGTTTGTTGATAATTTTTTTTTTAAAAAGAAGCCATTAATTAATATGGAAGGATGAATAACTATAATGTCAAATTCAAGAAGAATGATAAAAGAAGACCGGTGGCGGCATGTAAACAAGGGTGTGACCCATTAGACACATCATGGCAGATTAAAACATTTGTTCCACAACATAGATGTGCTAGAGACCTTAAGAATAAGCATGTGACATCTAAATGAATTGCAATAAACTACTTTTATAAGTTTCTGGCAGATTACAACTATCCACCCACATATTTAATGAAATATGTTTACAAGGACCACATTTTTGTTGTGTCCCTCACAAAATGTCAAAAGACCAGAGATTATGCTCTTGAGCAAATAATGAGAAGTCAAAAGTAACAATATGTGAAGATATATGACTATCTTGCTGAGCTAAGGCACACCAATCGAGGGACCACTACCATCTGCTATTTAAATGAACGTCTTTTTTAGAGGATGTATGTTTGCATGCAAGCATGCAAAGATGAATTGAAAGTTAGATGTAGACCAATTATTAGCCTTGATGAATGTCACTTAAAGGGTTACTATGGTGGGCATATACTGGCAGCAGTTGAGATAGATGTCGATGACTGCATCTATGCCATTGCATATGCATGTGTTGAAAGTGAGTGTGGTGAATCCTGGGTATGGTTCCTGTACATTTTAAAGAATAATTTTGATATTGTCAACTCTTATCACAACTCTCCCATGTCTGGCAGACAAAAGCTACATATTTTACCTAATATTTTTAAAAAATTCATTTCTTATTTGCATACTTTTAGGACTAACAAAGAAATATTTTGTATATTTGTAGGGACTTGAGGATTTCATTGCAGAACTTTTTCCATATTCTCAACACATGACATGTGTTATACATTTATACACAAGCTTCAAGTTAGAAGATTTCAACAAGGAAAAACATTCCAAGGATCTTTTCGAGAAAGTTGCAAGATCAACCACTGTTAAAGATTTTAAAGACACATTGGAAGAAATCAAACCTGTCTCATCAAAGTTTTATAATTGGTTAGTCAAGATCAATCCTGACCAATGGTGTAAGGCTTTTTTTTTCACAAGTAGAACCAAGATTGATGTGTTGTTAAACAATCTTTGTGAAAGTTTTAACAAGGTATATATTGTTTACTAAATAGTTTGCATAATTTACAATTAATATGTGAGATTACTAACATTATATATATATATATTTGAAGTTTATACTGGAAGCAAGAGGCAAGCATATCCGTAACATGAAGGAAACCATAAAGATTAAGATCATGCAAAGGATCGCCAAAAAACAATTAACAATTGAGAAATATGTTGGGTCTCTCTATCCCAAAATTCAGAAGAAGCTGGACCTTATGATCGAACTTTCCAATAGGTAAATCAAAATTGTTTTCAATTTTAATCATCAAAACTGTTTTAAATTTTAATCTACAAAAACTGTTTTCAATTTCAATTTGTAATGTAGGTGCTGACCTAGAAATGCTGGTGGTCAACAATATCAAGTTGAATGTGGATATGGAAAACATCATGTTGTGAACATGCATGCATTGACTTGTACATGTAGGAGAAGAGAGTTAACTGGTATCCCATGCAATCATATTGTGTTAGTGATGCTGATGAATGAAGTTAGGCCTGAATTACATGTTGATGAATGCTACAAAAAGACAACACAAGAAAGGATTTATTCAAACTTCACCAACCCAATTAGAGGACCAAATCAGTGGACTCCTCAAGAAGGGTGTCAACCTATATTTCCCCCCACCATTGAGAGGGCCATCCGGAAGACTTCATAAATCTAGAAGAAAGAAAGTTGATGAACCTGCCACTACTTCCACAAAAATGAGTCGAAAATATGTAAAGCTGAAGTGTACTAAGTGTGGCAAACCTGGTCATAACACCAAGACTTGCAAGGGAGAAGTGGTGAGAATAAAATAAATGCTTGAAGGGTAATATAATTTGTAACTTATTAGTTAGGTTATGCATTATTTTGTTTTCTTCATAACTGGTCCATTACTGTTTTATAGGTTCGCACAACAAGGAAACAACCTCCATATGCTCGACCTTCAACTAATCAACCCCCAACTCAACAATCTCAAACAACAACCCAACAACTGTTGGAGTATGCCCAAAGACCAATCATGAGATGGTTGTGAAAGACATACTTATTTTATCTTGTTTATTAATATAAAATTATTATTATTATTATTTTAGTATTATTCTGTGCATTTATAAATAAACTGAATGTTAATAAAGTTCTTAGAATAATATAGTTATTCTTGAATGTCCTTAGTCGAGTATTATTGTGGGCATGGACAACAATAATATATTAAGACTAATATGTAGTTGATTGATGACAAAGCGTTGTCATTGACATGGAGATGTCAAAATCAATACATAAGTATGTGTTAGAGAACGACATACTGGACTGGCCTGCTGTGAGCATGTTTCTTGGATTATTATGTGACAGCCACGACATTGCTCATGGTGATAACTACATGTATGATCCTCAGACTTGAGATCATCATTATTTCAACATCGCGAGTGACATATTTTGATACTGCAAACGTGTGTTTTAACTGACTACACTATAAAGACTGACATTGGATATGTTACAATCTATGTAGCAAAATATGGTTGATCAAGATAGGATTTGTCTGTCCTACATAATAGGAGTAATATCATATGCCACTTGATTGAGTGAGACTAGAAAATGCATGGCCATGCTCGAATAAATTGATATGAGATATCATAGTTATTCATTTATTATAGTCTACTCAAGATATCAAGAAATATTAGATGGACTATACAAGTGTGACTAATTCATAACTTATGTCTGATATAGATATGATGACAAATAGATGTAATACATAAAAAAAGTTAATCACATAAAAAGGTAAAGTCGAACCACGACTTCATGTAACTTAGGTAGCAATAATATATTGATAGATGCCACTCATTGCTTGTAATATTAGAATTGTTCTAGATATTACTACTAACGTTACATGAACCTACAAGGGTCACTAATAAGTCATTATTTTGCATGTTTTTCATATATTAAATCCAATTTTTTTAGCACATTAATTTATCTTAAAAGCATTGATTCGATTCCTATTTGGTTTTCCAGGTGTTTTTGGGCCTTAATGACGTTTTATACGTAAAAGATGAGTTTTAGCACCTTTTTGGCATTTATGGAAAATCCTGCACGCAAAACCAGTAGCAATCGCGGAATAAGGCGTGACCACGGCACGTCACAGTGTTGCGTGTAAAAGTGTCTATCGCAATATAGTGCAAGTGTACACGACGCAAGTAGTAAAGTGATACGGAAGTATCGGATATCGTCTCCATAGGGACTGGGCTAATAGCTTCACCTTGAATTACTGCACGAGAAGAAAAAGAATAGTTTAAATTGTTGTCACGAAAATATAAAGAATACTGAAAATAAAGAGTATTGAAATCAAGATAGAGAGAATGGGCCGGTATTGAATTGCTCAGTAGTGTAGGTGATGCAAAGTCTAGGAAACTTTGTTATGTCATCGTGCCTGCTGCGGCAGCACCTGTCGCGACAACGGTCTGTTGGTTATCGCGGCAGCGATTACTTAACTCAGTACTTCAAGCTTGGCAAGAATCCCTGCCATGCCTTGGCTTATCCCTAGGTCCAAGTCTGTCGATGAACACGTCTTTGATGATACCTCCCGTCGTGAATCGAAGGATGAACACCGATGTTGTTGAATTCTTCTTTAGCCACTTAACCTCGTCCTATCCCTAGGTCCGAGATAGTTCAACTATAAACTAGAGAACCCGCACTTATTCCTTTCGTATACTTAACTCTCCCGATATTAAGTAAATAGATAATCTCACAATGTTCTCCCGATACTCTTGCAAGATGTGAAAACCAGAATAAGTGAAGTTGAAGTAATTTTATTGAACAAAGAAATTCCTAAAACAATGCAATCCTTGCAACTACTTTACAAAGCAACCCTTAGCCCTAGGGGAGGTTTAGAACATGGTGAGGAAGGGAAAACGGCTAGGGTTTGGGAAGAAGGCTAGAGAATGGTAATGTCCTCTCCTAGGTCGAATTACATGCCTTTAAATAGGCCTTGGGTTCAAGTTTTCTAATATGGCAAGAATACAACTTTAAATTAAAGTACAACTCTAATAAAGACTAAATCTTCTGAGCAGCAGTCTTTAATTCATCCTTCCTTCTTGCTTGGGATATCTTCCTTGAACCTTGGGCTTGGCCTTCATTCTGATCTAGGGCTTGGAAAAATATAAGGGTATTCCATGACAGATGGGCTTAATTTTCTCTTTCTGTCGAGGTCCACTTCACTTTCTTCCCTTCACTATCGCTGTCATCCTTGGCTGCCATGGCAGCATCGTCCTTCACGTCTGCACATCCAGTTCCAGCTCTAATTCTTCACTGCCCAACGTCTGCTTCTCTACTACCCTTCATCTGCTACAGCAGCTACATGCAAAAGCAACCAATTTCAGTAGAAACTGTGCCTTTTAATATATTTGTGATGTAAAACTGAAATCTAACCTAAATGCAATGAATTATGCTTGAATGCAGCAGAAATATGGGTTAAATAGGGGGTAAAATATAGAACTTTTACATACTCAACACACCCCCAAACTCAAGTTTTTGCTTGCCCTCAAGCAATTCAGACCTAACAAAGAAAAACAATTTTTTTGTTTGGCTTAAAACAATGAACTTTCCCTTACCTACCATTTCATTCCCTACTGCAAGCAACACATTGTCGGATAATTCAGGATTTATTCGGAACAATGCTATAATTCTTGTGTAGTGTGTGCATGCTTTGTGAACAATTATACGCTTAGACTCACTTAGCTTACTAGAATAGCTGAAACTTCTAACTTGAATTTTTATGCCAATTTTCATCTTTTTTTTTGGAGGCAATTTTTAGGCTCCTTTAGTTTTTATGCAGACTCAATTCTATTTCTCAAGCTTAAGTTTGACTAGAGCCGGTTTCGGGCACCTCTAGGTGTAAGAGTCTATTTTTCCTAACTTCTTTTCCTAGAGCCAGTGTTAGGCACCTCTAGGGGCTATTCAAGTGTTAAGCTTTTCCCTATTCTAGTTTACTAGTAAGTTCTAGACAGTATAAGAGTCACAAATGGTGTTTAAGTTTCAGAACTATAGCAAGGCTCTAAACTGTTCCTAAAACTATCATAAAGGCATTGCCATGACAGGGGCTGTCACGGCAGGTAAGTTCAGTTCAAAAGACTTAAGCCAAAATTTTTCATTTCATTTTTTAAGCGAACAATAAACTAAGTAAAAGACACGAATTTTAAACTAAACAAGACTCCATTAATGGAGGGATGCCACCCCCAAACTCGAGGGTTGCATTGCCCTCAATGCAAATGACAGTTAAAAGAAAATGAAAAGTACATCACAAAATATATAAAGAGGCAGACATCAATAAAAGATAAGAAACTTAAAATTTAGTTGCTGTCGTCGTCGTTGCTGAGACGGATCTGTCGGCGAGCAGGGGCCTTCTTGACTGGTGCTGGCTGGCGGATGGGGGAGGCAGAGGTATTCTTCGTTTTGGCCTCCCTTGGTGGTTGGATGCGGGCAGGAGAGATGTGGGGAGGTTTCTCCACTACCTGAACATCGGAGCTACTGCTGCTCTCGCCCCCGCTGATGCTGCCACTGCCGCTATCTACCTTGTTCTTGTCTGCCACTGTTTTCTGCCGCTTTATGGGTGTGAACTCTTTGGACAAATTCCTCTTTACGGAGGGTTCGCCATTGGATTCTTCCCAAACTGAAGAAGAGGAGAAACCGGCTATGTATGCATCGAGTTCGTCGGACGGCATTCTTCTCTTGGTTCCCCTGGAAGAAGTGTTGGTTTTGTGGCTGCCCCCTGCAACTGTTGGGGCAGGGGTTGGTGTGGACGCCGCAGTTTGGCGTTTGGGGCGTGGCAGCAGGTGTAGGGGTATGGGCAAGGGTGGGGGCAGCAAAGTATTGATTTGGAAAGGTAGGGAATGCAACATCAGGGAAATTTAAAGAGGTTTGGATGAAGTTTACCGTGGCTGTCGTGAAGTCGCGAATGAAGCTCATGAGTCCGAGCTGTCGTTCCTTCAGCTTTTGTACTGCAGCAAGGATCTGGGAGGAGACGTCGGCTGGAGGGGCTGCTGCTGTTTGCTGCCTGTGTTCTGTGGCAGCTGGGTCGGTGTCGTTGGGTGCTGTCGGATCTGCTGCTGTGGCAGTAGGGTCAAATGACGATAGCGGGGTGGCAGCAGTGAGTTCCATCAGGCTGAGTAGATTTCGCTCAGTCCAGCCTTTCACTTGGACTCGTAGATCTGTGACAGCTTCTGGTACATGATGGCCGCGGCAAAGGGCGGTGATGAGGTAGGGGAAAAAGAGTGGTCCTGTTGGCCGGTGTGCGCATTCCAATATGCTCTCTCGGATGTATCTACCCACGTTAATCGGCCTCTCATGAAGTATAGAATGAATGAGGGCTAACCTGGGTTGGTCTACAGTTGTGTTGTGCGAGGAGGGCATAATTCTCTTTTTGATGAAGGCGTTCCATAGATTGGCCTCCGAGGTGAGTTGAACACTCTTCACTGTCCTTGGGTTCTTCGGATCCATGTTCCACTGGGTTCCTTCTTCCGTGAGCTCTGCCATGACATCGTCGTAGGCAGCAAGGTCGAGGCTCTCTAGAAATTGCTGGTGACCATCTTCATTTATGCCCACATAGAAGCCATAGAGAGTGTTGATATATTCTTGCTCGAAGGGCACCTCTCTTCCTCTCACCGTGACTGCTATCGCGTGTCTGAAGCACCAGGAAGGATCGTGGGGTTGATGCTGCCGGAGCAAAGCCTGAAGCAGCACTTCTGCGGGTGTTTCTAGAAGACATGGTTGCAAGGATTGTGTAAGAAAATGGAAATGAAAATGAAGGCAAGTAAAAACTCTAGAGGAAGCAAGTAGAAGGAGTAGAAGTGAGAGAAAAATGAAAAGTAAACGGGGTTTATATAGGGAAGAGTTTGCTGCCCGTTGGAGCTGTAACGGCAGGCGCGAATAACGGGGCCAGCTGTTACGCGGTTTCTGACGCAAATCACTGATGATCACCTTGGGGATGCCGAATTCTGAAAAAATGTTTTTATGCAAAAACCTTTGAACCGTCTTGGCATCGTTTTTCTGAGTGGCGACTGCTTCAACCCATTTGGAAACATAATCCACTGCCAGGAGGATATATAAGTTCCCACATGAAGTTGGGAATGGTCCCATAAAATCTATCCCCCAAACGTCGAAGATCTCGACTTTAAGAATATTTTGCAGCGGCATCTCGTGTCTCCTTGAGATGTTTCCACTCCTTTGACACTTGTCACAGTTTTTGTAAAATGTTTGGGCATCCTTAAATAGTGACGGCCAATAAAATCCCGACTGCAAAACTTTGGCAGCAGTTTTGTTGCCTCCTAGGTGTCCTCCATACTGTGAAGCATGACAGTGATGTAGTATAGGTTCCTTTTCATCCTGTGGTACACATCTCCTAATAACCTGATCTACACAGATTTTGAAAAGAAAAGGTTCGTCCCAATAATAATACTTAACATCATTTTGGAACCTCTTCCTAGCTTGATAATTAAGGTCAGGAGGAGTTATTCCGCTAACTAAGAAATTAATGAAATCAACATACTTGGGGAGTTCAGAAAACTTACATGCCGCCATGGCTGTCGCGGCAGTGATTGTGGCAGCAAACAGCTGCTCATCCGGGAAGGTCTTTAGTATGTGTGTCTCGCCTGCTGGGAGACTCTTTCCCTTCTCTAACCTTGACAAGTGATCTACGATGTGATTCTCTGTCCCCTTTTTGTCCCTGATTTCCAGGTCGAACTCTTGCAGTAGCAGAATTCAACGTATCAGTCGAGGCTTTGCATCCTTTTTGGTGAACATATACTTTAATGGAGAGTGGTCCGTGTGGACTATGACCTTCGTTCCAAGGATATAAGAACAGAACTTGTCAATAGAGAATACCACAGCTAATAGTTCCTTCTCTGTGGTGGTGTAGTTCACTTGGGCATCATTCAGTGTTTTGCTGGCATATTATATGACATGAAAGAGCTTGTCTTTCCGTTGCCCAAGTGCTGCCCCGACAGCATAGTCGCTAGCATCACACATGATCTCAAACGGCAGTTTCCAGTCTGGTGGCTGTACTATTGGGGATGTTACCAGCTTTTCTTTCAGAACCTTGAATGCTTCAGTACATTCAGCGTTGAAGTCAAAGGGGCGGTTCTGCTCCAGAAGATGGCATAAAGGCTTCGTGATCTTCGAAAAGTTTGCGATAAACCTCCGATAAAAACCAGCATGCCCTAAGAAACTTCTGATTCCCTTGACTGTGGTGGGTGGTGGCAGCTTTTCAATTACTTCTATCTTGGCCATGTCGACTTCTATGCCAGGGCAGCTAAATTTATGGCCAAGGACTATCCCTTCATCCACCATGAAGTGACACTTTTCCCAATTTAATACCAAGTTTGCCTTTTCTTATCTCTCGAGCACTTTCTGTAGGTTGCCTAGGCAGCTTTCAAAGTTGTCTCCAAAGACTGAAAAATCATCCATAAATATTTCTAGGAAATCCTCCACCATATCGGAGAATATTGCCATCATGCACCTTTGAAAGGTGGCTGGTGCATTACAAAGTCCAAATGGCATCCTCCGAAAAGCATAGGTACCGTATGGGCATGTGAACGTCGTCTTTTCTTAATCTTCCGGTGCGATGGCTATTTGATTATAACCTGAGTAACCATCAAGAAAACAATAGTGCTGGTTACAGTCCTGATTGGGATTAGCTCGTTGTCTTCATTGGTTACCACAACTATTCCTCCTTTCTTGGGAACGCACTGCACCGGGCTCACCCACTTGCTATCCGAGATGGCATAGATTATTCCAGCATCTAGCCACTTTATGATCTCTTTACGAACCACCTCTCGCATAGCATCATTCAATCGTCTCTGTGCATCAATGGTCGGCTTATGATCATCCTCTAAGAGGATTTTATGCATGC
Source organism: Hibiscus trionum (assembly GCA_030270665.1). Classification (NCBI taxonomy): domain Eukaryota; kingdom Viridiplantae; phylum Streptophyta; class Magnoliopsida; order Malvales; family Malvaceae; genus Hibiscus; species Hibiscus trionum. Next base: position 16,113,051 of record BSYR01000010.1, read on the forward strand.
ATAGTGCCGGACTGATGCCTTGGATATCAACTATCGTCCATCCAATCGCCTTCTTATGCTGCTGCAGCATCCCTATTAGCTGCTGTTCCTGTTCCTGCATCAACTTGGAAGAGATGATTACGGGCAACGTATCATTTAAACCAAGGAAAGCATATTTTAACTGCCCTGGTAGGGGCTTAAGATCTAAAACAGGGGGCTCAACAGTTGATGGCTTTTGAATTATATGGTTATCCAAGGTATAATTTAAGGGCTCGAACAACTTACCTGGACGATTGCCTATCCAGTTTACCTCCTCCCGATCTTCAGTATTAGATATTTCAGATTCTGAGGAGCTGCTGTCGTGACAATCTTCTAAATGGCTGCCGAGGCAGTGGCCAATTTTGATGTCGTAGCAGCCCGACTTGATACAGGGTTGGTCAAAGGTAATTGCAGTGATGGCCTTGCACTCTTCTTCTGCATCAGCATGTTTCATTGCTTGGAGAACGTTCAGCTTGATCTCTTGATCGTTCACTCTCATAGTGAGTTCTCCTTTTTCCACATCAATCAGTGATCTTCCTGTGGCTAAGAAGGGTCGCCCCAGGATGATTGGTGCATTCTCATCTGCTTCACAATATAAGACAAGAAAGTCAGCAGGAAAAATAAACTTATCCACTCTTACCAGAATGTCTTCAATTTTTCCTTCTAGGTGAATGTAAGAGCGGTCTGCCAGCTGCAGTACTACTGTTGTGGGCTGAGCTTTTCCAATACCTAATTTTTGAAAAACAGATTTGGGCATTAAATTTATGCTAGCACCAAGATCACAAAGTGCCTTACACACAAATTTGTCTCCGATTATGCATTGTATGATGAAGCTCCTAGGATCCTTCTTCTTCTGAGGTAGATACTTGTGTAGAATACTCATGCATCCATGTGTCATGTTAACCGTTTCAAATTCCCCAAGTCTAGATTTCTTCAACATGGCATCCTTGAGAAATTTGGCATAACCAGGTATTTCCCTAACGGCATCTAACAGTGGAATGTTGATATGAACCTGCTTAAAAATATCATAAATCTTCTTAAGCTGTGATTCCTGTTTCAATTTCTGTAACCGCTGAGGGAAAGGAGGTGGGGGACGGTAATCAACAATGCGTCCTTCCCACTGCATACGGATCTGAGGAGGTTTAGGTTCTTCATCTTTCTCCTCTGTCCCTTCTGCTGTCGTGACAGGTTCATCGGCAGCAGGTTGCTTTTCGTCTGCCGAGGCAGCTTCCTCGGCAGGTGACTCCAGGACTGGTTTCTTAACTGTTTCAGCTTCCTTCTCTGGCCCTGGTAATTTCTTCCCACTCCTAGTAGTGATGGCTTTACACTGCTCATGTGTGGGTTGTCTAGCATTTTCAGTATTGCTAGGAAATCCGCCATTCTGCCTTGGTTTAACATGCTGGGAAATCTGACCCATCTGTGTCTCTAGTGATTTCAGAGTAGCTTCATGGTTGGTCATCCGCATCTCTGTTGTATCCATGAATGTCTCAGTCTTTTTGACGAAGTGATTCATGTTCTCAATGTAGGTTCCCGTTTGAGACATAAACTTAGCCAGGGTTTGCTCCAGTATACTAGTCGAGGCAGGTGGTGGCTGCTGCTGCGGTTGTTTCCGAGTCAATAATGTAAGTCCTCCATGATTCTGTGTGTTCTGTGCTTGAGGATTCAGGGCATTATTAGGATTGCTCCAAGAGAACTTGGGGTCCTTTCTCCAATTGGGATTGTAGTTGTTGGAGTTATAATTCAGCTTATTGTAGTTCCCAACATACATCCCTTCTTCTAACTGTAACGAGCACTCCTCCGAACTGTGATTACCATTGCAAGTTTCGCATACCTCTTCAGCAGAATAAACAGGCTGTGAATCTTCTTTTAAGAGTTTTTTCATCACCTTAGTGAGGTATGCCACCTGTGATTTTAATGAACTGTCGGCCTCATAATCCTTTACAGCTAGAACTCGTTTACCCCCTCTTCTTGCCGTAGGAAACTATTCCTCATTTTTCGCCAGGTTTTTCAATACTGCCATTCCTTCATTTGGGTCTTTGTCCAGCAGTAATCCATTTGCTGTCGAATCAATTCTGATACGAGTTTGTAAATTGGCAGCATTATATAATTTAGTTTCCTGGTTCCAAACGGGGAATCCGTGCATCGGGCAGCTCCTCAAGAGAGTGGTAAATCTGTCCCAAGCCTCGTGCATCGGCTCATCTTCTTCCTGTTGAAAAGTAGCAATTTCGTTACGTAATCGCTGAGATAAGTGTGAAGGATTAAAACGAGATAAAAATTCACGAGTTAAATCTGCCCAAGTTCGTATTGAACCCAGCGTTAGTTTATTCCACCAAGTCTTTGCTCTGTCCCTCAATGAATGAGGAAATAACAGAAGCCTCAGTATCTTCGGATTAACTCCTGGTAGTCTAAACGAACCACAGATTTCCTGGAACGTTTTCAGATGCTCCCTAGCATCCTCAGTAGCAGCACCACTAAATTCGCCAGCGTTGTTGATCATGCTGAACATGACAGGTTTCAGCTCAAAGTTGTGAACATCTACGTCTGGCAGGGTTGTTTCCAGTTCTATATGATCATTGAGCATATAGTCTCGGCATGACCGGCGTGCGGCAGCGGCAGGAGGATATGCAGCTTGACTGTTCCCTCCATTCCCGGCAGGATCTACAACATCCTGGGGATTTCCTTGGTTGTTCATGGCCTCTAACTGTTCTTCGAGGTATTCGTTTCTGGATAACACGAAGCGAAGTCGGTTCCTAAGATTGTACGAGCATTCGATTTCAGGGTCTAATGGATACTCAGGTTCCTCTCCTCGTCTCGATCTGTGCATAAACAGAAAACCTTGTGAAAAGCAAAGGTTGAACAATCCCAGAAAAATAAAACAGAAAAATAAAGTAAATGCAGTAAAAGATAGGGTAAAGATATGTTGCCAGTCCCCGGCAACGGCGCCAAAAACTTGTTGCGTGTAAAAGTGTCTGTCGCAATGTAGTGCAAGTGTACACGACGCAAGTAGTAAAGTGATACGTAAGTATCGGATATCGTCTCCACAGGGACTGGGCTAATAGCTTCACCTTGAATTGCTGCACGAGAAGAAAAAGAATAGTTTAAATTGTTGTCACAAAAATATCAAGAATACTGAAAATAAAGAGTATTGAAATCAAGATATAGAGAATGGGCCGGTATTGAATTGCTCAGTAGTGTAGGTGTTGCAAAGTCTAGGAAACTCTGTTATGTCGTCGTGCCTGCTGCGGCAACGGTCTGTTGGTTATCGCGGCAGCGATTACTCAACTCAGTACTTCAAGCTTGGCAAGAATCCCTGCCATGCCTTGGCCTATCCCTAGGTCCAAGTCTGTCTATGAACACGTCTTTGATGATACCTCCCGGCGTGAATCGAAGGATGAACACCGATGTTGTTGAATTCTTCTTTAGCCACTTAACCTCGTCCTATCCCTAGGTCCGAGATAGTTCAACTATAAACTAGAGAACCCGCACTTATTCCTTTCGTATACTTAACTCTCCCGATATTAAGTAAATAGATAATCTCACAATGCTCTCCCGATACTCTTGCAAGATGTGAAAACCAGAATAAGTGAACTTGAAGTAATTTTATTGAACAAAGAAAATCCTAAAACAATGCAATCCTTGCAACTACTTTACAAAGCAACGCTTAGCCCTAGGGGAAGTTTAGAACATGGTGAGGAAGGGAAAACGGCTAGGGTTTGGGAAGAAGGCTAGAAAATGGTGATGTCCTCTCCTAGGTCGAATTACATGCCTTTATATAGGCCTTGGGTTCAAGTTTTCTAATATGGCAAGAATACAACTTTAAATTAAAGTACAACTCTAATAAAGACTAAATCTTCAGAGTAGCAGTCTTTAATTCGTCCTTCCTTCTTGCTTGGGATATCTTCCTTGAACTTTGGGCTTGGCTTTCATTCTGATCTAGGGCTCGAAAAAATATAAGGGTATTCCACGACAGATGGGCTTAATTTTCTCTTTCTGTCGAGGTCCACTTCACTTTCTTCCCTTCACAATCGCTGTCGTCCTTGGCTGCCACGGCAGCGGCCATGGCAGCATCGTCCTTCACGTCTGCACATCCAGTTCGAGCTCTAATTCTTCACTGCCCAGCATCTGCTTCTCTACTGCCCTCCATCTTCCACCACAGCTACCTGCAAAAGCAACCAATTTCAGTAGAAACCGTGCCTTTTAATATATTTGTGATGTAAAACTGAAATCTAACATAAATGCAATGAATTATTCTTGAATGCAGCAGAAATATGGGTTAAATAGGGGGTAAAATATAGAACTTTTACATACTCAACACACAGACTTTTTGAATCGGAGGACAAGCAATCCTACTACAAGGACTTCTTATTTTACCATAATTAGTGTAGTCTAGGGTTATTGCATTTAATGTAAAGTCTTCCCCTTATTTTCCCTATAAATAGAGATCATAAGGGTGAAGGAAAGGATATCCAAGAATCCTTAAAGTAGCCGAAAATCCTCTTCCCTTTTTTCTTCTAGCCGTCGACCACCATGAGTGGCTAAACCACTATTTTCTAGTCAAATGTAGTTACAAGGATATTATTTCAAGTTTTTAGTGAGATTTCTTTTTTCTAAATTATCTTCAGCCTCATTCGAGTATCTTTATATATTTTGTGCTTCATCATCATGTGTATGTTGGGTTATACGTATGCATGCAACCAAGTCATGGGTTAGATTTCCAAAGGTATGGATTCATGTTCTTAATAAGTTAACGGGTTAGTGCTTAGTAAGAATATGTGTTTGGGTCTCTATGGTTCTTAATGCTATTTGATACGTTATAATTCTTGGTGGGTTATCTAATGAATTTTAACCTTGATAATAAGTGTTAGTAATTTATGAGTTATTAAATTGTTTTCTATCAAAGAAGAAATTTAAGTTATTTGTCGGTTATCATCTAACTTAAAACGAAGCTATTTGAGATTGGTGTTGATTTATCTTTTGTGAAATCTATGATCTAAGTTCTTGATTTAATATTCCGAGTTCTACCTTGACTAGAGTCCCAATTTATATTGAGATCTTCCTTATTACAATTGTTTTCTCCAAAACAAATCCAAAACCCCCTTTTACTTTTATTGCATTCGCTTGTGAATTTTATTTCTTAACCAATCTCTGTGGGATCGACCCTACTTGTTGCTACTACAAATCCAAAGAACAAGTAGGTATTATATTTTAACGGATTCGACACCTATCAAAAATTGGCGCTGTTGTCGGGGAGTGGCGTCAAGAAGTTAAGTTCACTTTTTATTTAGTTTACTTTATTATTATTATTATTATTATTATTATTATTATTATTATTATTATTATTATTATTATTATTCTTTCTTTCTTTCTTTTTACTTTTATGCTTCGTTCTTCTTGTGCAGATAAAAATATTGTGTTCGATCTTGAAATCAAGAAGACGACGCAATGGCTAAGAAAACTTTATGCGAGCTGGCCCTATTGGATATTGAACAAGAATCCTTTTGCATAGTTTACCATGATCTAGAGGAACCATTCGAACTCAAGCCTGGATTAATTCATATTCTTCCAACTTTTAGGGGACTTGAGAGTGAGAACCCATACAAGCACTTGAAGAAATTGCATGTGGCGTGCTCGAGCATGAAACCTCACAATCTCAGTGTGGACCAAATTAAGCTATGAGCATTCCAATTCTCTCTAGCCGATCATGCGAAAGATTGGTTGTACTACATACCATCCGGATCAGTTCAAACATGGACGAACATGCTGAAGCTTTTCCTTGAAAAGTACTTTCCGGCTTCATGAGCAACCAAAATTAGAAGAGAGATATGTGGAGTTGAACAAAGAAACTAAGAGTCACTGCATGACTAGTGGGAACGGTTCAAACAACTTTGCGCTAGTTGTCCGCAACATGGGATATCTGATCAATTACTCATCCAATACTTTTACGAAGGCTTGTTACCTATAGATGATGGATGCCTCGAGTGGAGGAGCACTCGTGAATAAAACCCTTACCCAAGCCAAGGACCTAATCAATATGATGGTCGCGAACTCTCAACAATTTGGTGCATTGCATGACAACATGTCTCGACGTGCGAACGAGGTAAATATTTCTTTTCTTGAAGATAAGATTTTGAATTTAACCTCTGTTGTTCATAAATTGGCATTAGGTAATACTCCTCAAGCCCAAGCTTGTGGCATCCACACAAATTCCACATACCATGCGAAAACTATTGAAGCCGCTAATGCCTTTGGAGGATTCTATGGCCAACAACCTCGGGAAAGTGCCTTTCAAGAAGCCCAACCGTCACCTTTAGCAAAGCCCCCACTAGAAGACATTGTGTACAAACTTGTCCACAACCTCAAACAATTCCAACAAGAAACAAGGGCAAGTATCAAAAACCTCGAGACTCAAGTAAGTCAAATTGCCTTATCTATTAGTCAATTTGAGTCACACGGTAAGTTTCCTTCTTAAACTATTGTCAATCCGATACAAAACGTAAGTAATATTACTTTGAGAAGTGGCAAGAATTTGCAGGAACATCCCGAGCACATTGCGGATGCAACAAAAGATACGAGCGCAAACGGACCATCTCCTATACCCATTGCAGACGCAATGAAGGAAGAAAAGAGAGCGAGCACATTGTTACAAATTTGGCGAACTTCTGAACCTGCGAAGAGTCTAGCCAATACACAAAAGCTAATCCAACCAATCGTGGTCCAACCTCCCTTCCCTCAATGATTCTAAAAAACTAAGCAAGAAGATCAAGAAAAATAGATTCTTGAAATGTTTTCCAAAGTCGAGAGGAAGTTGAACGACAACAAAAAGGACACTTTCCAACCATCCAAAGAAGAAATCAATTGGGATCCAGGAATCAACCCAATCGAAGCCAAGCTGTTGCGTGAAAAAGTGATGCATAAGTTGCGTGCAAGTGTACACGGTGCCAAGTTATAGTATTTAAGACATCGTCTCCAAGGGATTGTGAAAACCTTTCGGAGTTCACCTTTCTGCACAAGTAAAAATAAAAACACAAATATTGAGAGTTGGTTTGATTAAGACTAAGACTAAAGCAAATAAAATAAAATGAGAAATCAGAGTGAGAGAATGGGACGATATTGGAATGCTTCGTAGTGTGGAGATTGAATGCATTGTCTCGGCACAGTTTTGCAGATCAACTTAACAACTTTCGATAGCCGCCCACGAGTATGCCTCGGCAGATGCCCGCCTCGACAGAGACAAATGTGACTGCCTGGGTAGTTAAGCAATGATTTAAGGTTCGGCAAGGCTCCCTTCAATGACTTCCTCTTATCCCTAATCTTGAAGTACTATTGGCAAACACATCTTGGATAATACCTCCCAGCGTGAATCTAAGGATTAATACCAACCGATTATGAAGCCTCTTTTAGCTGTTGAACTTCTAACTTATCCCTAAGCCGAAGTAGCTTTACTCTATGGTTGGATAAAACCGTGTTTACTCGTTTTGTGAGTCCAACTCTCCCGATATTGAACAAATAGATTGGTGCTCTCTTCTCTCCCGATAAAGATAGCAATAATGAAGAACCAAGAGTAAACAAACCTTGAACTTTATTGCAAAAATTGAAAACCTAAACAAATACAACTAAAACTCTCACAACTACTACAGAACCAACCCTTAGCCCCAGGGAAGGTTTAGAACATAATGGAGGTTGGCAGCACTAGGGTTTTTCGACAAGAAGGAGTTTTCTCTCTAATCTTAATTGTTCTTTCTCCTTCAATTCGATTACATATATTGTTGAGTGGATCGAAAGATCGATATAAACCAAGAGGGGGGTGAATTGGAAATTTAAAGGTTTTGTGGTGAAAATTGCAAATTAAAAATGTAGACAAGGGATTTTAGAGTGGTTCAAGGTCCAAATGAACTCTACATCAACTACCTTAGCTTCACCAAGGATTTGCAACAATTCCACTAATTGCTCTTCCCCTTTTCTAGGCTAAGGAGGCAACCCTTACAATTTCGGTTGAATTTTCTACCCAAAATTCAACCCAATCCTCACAACAAGAGAACAAAGAAATTTGTTGGCTAATGAAGTATCTCTCAATACAAATGATAGCCCAATTACAAGCACTCAACCCAATTGAACAAGATAAGAATGAAAATTACAATTGGGGTTTCTAGACAAAATGGGATTTTTGCTCAATTGCTTGGATTTGATGTTTTGATGTTTTCTTTTGGATCAATAGTTGTTGCTGGAGCTTTTAGAGGTCCCTTTTATACCTTCTCATTGATTTCTATCCGTTGTGGTTGTTGCACTCATCAATAGAGCCGTTGGGGATGTTATCTCACCTCCATAAATGTAGTCTGCAACAACCCGTTTCGAAACGCGGGGTACCTGTTTCGGAACAGACTAAAATAGGGGAGGAGCCTAGGTCTAAGTCGGTTTAGGGCAGGAATACTAGTTAGAATATAATTACAAGTCATTAAAAGAACAAATCTAACATTAAATCTTCCTATATTCCCATTTGACTTTTTCCACCTTGACTTTGACCATGACTTTTCTTTGTCTGCTGGGCTCCAATGCACGTGCAAGTAGTCTCCAAAAATCGGGCTTGATGGGCTCTTTCAGTCGCATACCACTTTGCATTTTCCCACCCTTCCTTGAGTTGCTGCCTCGGCGACACACTGTTGTCTGCCTCGACAGAGGTGTGGACTGGTGTGTAGGGGTTGGCACAACTCTTCATTCTGGTGTGCAGGGGTTGGCACAACTCTTTTGTATAAAAACAATTAAGTTCATAAAATAAGGCAAAATATCTAATCTACGTTGTTTTGTGTATGTTTTCCTAATAAATGCAACTAAACTATACTTAAGAACAACAATAATTGAGCTAGACTAGGGCATAAATATAAGACTTTTGCACACTTAACACACCCCCAAACTCGAACTATTGCTTTTCCTCAAGCAATGCAATCTAACAATAACATATCAAAACTTAAAATCATTTGTAAACTTAGTCAAGAAAGCATCTTGAGCAAACTTTACATACCGTGTAGATTTACGCCTAATTAGCAACCTTTCGAATGACAATGGACTAACCCGGAACCGAACTATGTATCTCGTGAGTGTGTGCGGTCCTTGGGATGAGAATGATTCTTCGACTTCTAAGTAAACTCCGGTAAGCCCCTTAATTCCCTTTGATTCCCCTCTAGTTTCTTTTGCAATTAAACCACTAGAGCCGGTGATAGGCACTTCTAATGATTTCATTTTTTTCTATAGAGCGATTTCGGGCACCTCTAGCTTATTCTAGATCCAGTTTCGGGCACCTCCAGGACGTATTTTTTTAACATCAAGTTATACCCAAATTTACTAGGTGAAATACCTAAGTTTCCTAGATGTCCTAAAATCAAACTACTCACAAAGAGTGTTTCTTTAAGTTCAGATCATAGTAGGATTCTAAGTAAATCTAGAGTCATGCTAAGGTTACCGCCCAAGCGGGCCATCTACCGCAGCGGGTAAAAACTACTCAAGAATTTTTCTTAACTACAAATTCATTAGATTTTAAATAAAGGCATGTTACATTAGAACCTAAATGCAACTACTAAAAAGAACAAAACAGAAAAATAAAGACATAAAGAAAATGTTGAGTGTGTAAAAGTTCTATTATTTACACCCTTTTAACCCATATTTCTGCTGCATTCAAGCATCATTGCATTGCATTTAGGTCAGTTTACAGCAAAACATCACAAATATAGTAAAGGCACAGATTCTACTAAAAGAGGGCTGATTTTGCAGGTTGCTGCCATAGTAGATGGAGAAGGCGGGCGCAGGGCAGAGAAGCAGAAGAGCTGAACTGGACAAGCAGACGATGAGGACGATGCTGCCATGGATCTGCCGTGACAGCAGAGGACGACAGCAAGTTAGTAGAGGAAAAGCAAAGTGGACCTCGATAGATAGAGAAAATTATGCTCGTCTGTCGTGTGAAAACCATATATTTTCCAAGCCCCGGATCAAAAGATATGTCAAGCCAAAGCTCAAGGAGAGGAAATCCCAAGAAACAAGGATGACGACTGAAAAGTAGGATACTTGAAGATTAAGTTTTTATTAGAATCTTACTTTTAATTAAAATTGTAATCCTTGTTAACTTATAATACTTGAGCCCAAAGCTTATATAAGGGCATAGATTTTAACCTAGAAAAATATCTCATATCCCATAGGCGATTTCCCCACAACCGACAACCAAAAAAAACCCTCCGCCGTTTACCCGCCGTCGATATGTTCTAAAACCCCCCTAGGGCTACGGGTTGATTTGTAAAGTAGTTGCAAGGGTTGTTTTGTTTTAGGAATTTTCATTTCAATAAAATAAACTTCAAGTTCACTTATTTTGGTTATTAATATCTTGCAAGAGCATCGGGAGAGCATTGTGAGGTTATCTATTTACTTAGCATCGGGAGAGTTAAGTATACGAAAGAAATAAGAGCAAGTTCTCTAGTTTATAGTTGAACTATCTCGTGCCTAGGGATAGGGCGAGGTTAAGTGGCTAAAGAAGAATTCATACACATCGGTGTTCATCTTTCGATTCACGCCGGGAGGTATCATCAAGACGTGATCATCGACAGACTTGGACTTAGGGATAGGCCAAGGCAGATCTGGGATTCTTGCCAAACTTGAAAGTACTGAGTTGAGTGTTTGTTGCCGCAACAATCAACGGACTGCCGCCGCGACAGGTGCTGACCGCGACGGGCGCGACGACAGAACTGAATTTCCTAAACTCTGCAATACCTGCACTACTGAGCAATTCAATACCAGCCCATTCTCTCTATCTTGATTACTCTACTCTTTTATTTACGTTTACTTTATTATTCTCGTGACAACCATCTTAAATATTTTCTTTACTTTCGTGCAGTGAATTAAGGTAAAGCTATTAGCCCAATCCCTGTGGAGACGATATCCGATACTTCGTATCACTTTACTACTTGCGTCGTGTATACTTGCACTACAATTGCGATAGACTATTTTACACGCAACAAGTTTTTGGCGCCGTTGCCGTGGAATTGGCAACATAACTCTACCTTTCTTTTATTGCACTTTTTGTTTTTATTTTTTTATTTTTTTTGGTGCTTTCAACTCTTGCTTTTCACGAGGTTTTCTTGTTTATGCGCAGATCTAAAAGAGGTGAAGATCCTGAGTATCCATTAGATCCGGAAGTTGAACGTTCCTTCAATCTCAAGAAACAACTTCGTCACCTTTTAGCCAGGAACGAATACCTTGAGGAGCAGCTAGAGAAGATGGCCCGTAACCCGCCCGCTGGAGATGGTATACCGCCTGTCGGCGACCCGCCTGCAGCAGCCGGACGACGGTCCTTTCGTGACTACATGTTGAATGATCATGTAGAGTTGGAGACCACGCTGCCGGATATTGATGTTGATAACTTCGAGCTTAAACCTGTCATGTTTAGTATGATCAACAATGCCGGGCAATTTAGTGGTGCTGTGACAGAGGATGCTAGGGAGCATCTCAAAACGTTCCAGGAAATCTGTGGTTCGTTTAGACTACCAGGAGTTAATCCGGAGATACTGAGGCTTCGATTATTTCCCCATTCATTGAGGGACAGAGCTAAAACTTGGTGGAATAAACTTACACTGGGTTCAATCATAACTTGGGCAGATTTATCTCGTCAATTTTTATCTCGTTTTAATCCTTCGCATTTATCTGAGCGATTACGTAATGAAATTGCTACTTTTCAACATGAAGATGACGAGCCGATGCACGAGGCCTGAGACAGATTTACTACTCTTCTACGGAACTGCCCAATGCATGGATTTCCCGTCTGGAATCAGGTAACTAAGTTTTATAATGCTGCCAACTTACAAACTCGTATTCGAATTGATTCTGCAGCAAATGGACTATTATTGGATAAAGATCCGGACGAGGCAATGCTAGTTTTGAAAATTTTGTCTAAGAAATAGGAGTAGTTTCCGACTGCAAGAAGATGGGGTAAACGGGTACTTGCTGTCAAGGACTATGAAGACGACAGCACGTTGAAATCACAAGTGGCGTACCTTACTAAGGCAATGAAAAAACTCTTGAATGATGATGCACAACAGGGATTTGCTGTCGAGGAGGTATGTGACATTTGTGAGGGAAATCATGGTCGGGATGAGTGCCCAATACAGTTAGAAGAGGGAAAGTATGTTGGAAATTACAACAAGCCGAATTACAACTCCAACAATTATAATCCCAATTGGAGGAAGGATCCCAAATTTTCCTGGAGTAATCCTAACAATGCCTTGAATCCTCAAGCACACAATCAGAATCAGGGGGGACCTAGATTGCTGATGCGACAGCAACTACCGACGCACCTGCCGCCTCAGCAGCAACAGCAGCCACCAGCTGCCACGAGCAGTATACTGGAACAGACTCTGGCCACCTTTATGTCTCAGACAGGTACTTATATTGAGAATATGAATCAGTTTGTCAAGAAAACAGAGACGTTCATGGATAAAACAGAGATGAGGATGACAAATCATGAGGCTACTTTGAAATCTCTAGAGACACAAATGGGTCAGGTTTCCCAACATATTAAGCCGAGGCAGACTGGAGGATTCCCTAGTAATACTGAAAATGCTAGGCAGCCCACACATGAGCAATGTAAGGCCATTACTACTAGGAGTGGGAAGAAACTACCAGGGCCGGAAAAAGAAGTTGAAACAGTAAAGGAACCAGCCTTGGACAAACCTGCTGAGGGAGCTGCCCCGACAGGTGATAAACAGACTGCTGCCGATGAGCCTGTCACGACAGCAGAAGCGACAGAGGAGAAAATTGATGAACCTAAAACTCCTCAGATTCGTATGCAGTGGGAAGGACGTATTGCTGATTACCGTCCCCCACCTCCTTTTCCTCAACGGATACAGCAAGCTAAGCAAGAATCTCAACTTAAAAAGATTTATGATATTTTTAAGCAGGTTCATATTAATATTCCGTTGTTAGATGCCGTTAGGGAGATGCCCGGTTACGCCAAATTTCTCAAGGATGTCATATCAAAAAAATATAAACTGGGGGATTTTGAAACGGTAAGGATGGCAGATGGTTGCATAAGTATTCTTCATCGGCAGCCACCCCAGAAAAAGAAGGATCCGGGGAGCTTCATCATACCTTGTGTAATCGGAGACAAATATGTGGGTAAGGCACTTTGTGATCTTGGTGCTAGTATCAATTTAATGCCAAAATCTGTTTTTCAGAAATTAGGTATTGGAAAGGCGCGGCCCACGACAGTAATTCTGCAGCTTGCAGACCGCTCTTACGTTCATCCAGAAGGAAAAATCGAAGATATTCTGGTAAGAGTGGATAAATTTATTTTTCCTGCTGACTTTCTTGTTTTAGATTGTGAAGCAGACGAAAACGCACCAATCATCCTTGGGCGACCCTTCTTAGCCACGGGAAGATCACTGATTGATGTGGAAAAAGGAGAACTCACCATGAGAGTGAATAACCAAGAGATTAAGTTGAATGTTCTCCAAGCAATGAAGCATGCTGATGCAGACGAGGAATGCAAGGCTATCACTGAAGTTATCCTTGATCAACCCTGCATCTGGTCGGGCTGTCACGACATAAAAATCAGGCACTGCCGCGGCAGCCACCTACAGGGCTGTCACAACAGCACTGACGACAGCACCGACGACATCAACTCCTCTGACTCCGAAACATCTGATACTGAAGATCAGGAGGAGATAAACTGGTTAGGCAATCGTCCAGGTAAGTTATTCGAACCTTTAAATTATACTTCGGATAACCATTTAATCCAAAAGCCATCTACTGTTGAACCACCTGCCTTAGAACTGAAGCCCCTGCCAGGGCAGCTAAAATATGCTTTTCTTGGTTCAAATGATACGTTACCCGTAATCATCTCTTCTAAGTTGCCGCAGGAACAGGAACGACAGCTAATCGGCATGCTACGACAGCACAAAAAGGCAATTGGATGGACGATCGCTGACATTCAAGGCATTAGTCCGGCGTTATGCATGCACAAAATCCTTTTAGAAGAAGACCATATGCCGACTATAGATGCCCAAAGGCGGCTAAACCATGCGATGAAAGAGGGGGTGCGTAAACAGATAATCAAATGGTTAGATGCTGGTATTATTTACGCCATCTCCGACAGCAAATGGGTGAGCCCGGTGCAATGCGTTCCAAAGAAATGAGGAATGACCGTGGTGACCAATGAAAACAATGAGTTAATCCCAACCAGGACCACTTTCCTTTACCCTTTATTGATCAAATGCTTGATAGATTAGCGGGTAAACCTTACTATTGTTTTCTTGATGGTTACTCAGGTTACAATCAAATTGCTATCGCACCGGAGGATCAAGAAAAAATGACTTTCACATGCCCCTACGGAACATACGCTTTTAGGAGAATGCCGTTTGGACTATGTAATGCACCCGCCACCTTCCAAAGGTGCATGATGGCCATATTCTCCGATATGGTGGAGGACTTCCTTGAGATTTTTATGGATGATTTTTCAGTCTTTGGAGACGATTTTGAGAGCTGCCTCGGTAATCTACAAAAGGTACTTGAAAGATGTGAAAAAGCAAACTTGGTCTTAAATTGGGAAAAATGCCACTTTATGGTGGATGAAGGGATAGTCCTCGGCCATAAGATTAGCTGTCGTGGGATAAAAGTCGACAGAGCTAAGATAGAAGTGATCGAGAAGCTGCCGCCGCCGACCACAGTCAAGGGCATTAGAAGTTTCTTAGGGCATGCTGGTTTTTATCAGAGATTCATCGCAAATTTCTCAAAAATCACCAAGCCCCTATGCCATCTTTTAGAGCAGAACCGACCCTTTGACATTAATGAAGAATGTACTGAAGTATTCAAGGTTCTGAAGGAAAAACTGGTAACAGCCCCAATAGTACAGCCACCAGACTGGACACAGCCATTTGAGATCATGTGTGATGCTAGTGACTATGCTGTCGGGGCAGCACTTGGGCAGCGCAGAGATAAGCTGTTTCATGTCATATATTATGCCAGCAAGACACTGAATGACGCCCAAGTGAACTACACCACCACAGAAAAGGAGCTATTAGCTGTGGTATTCTCCATCGACAAGTTTCGTTCTTACATACTAGGGACAAAAGTAATAGTGCACACAGACCATTCTGCCCTAAAGTATTTGTTCGCAAAGAAGGATGCAAAGCCTAGATTGATACGATGGATCCTGCTATTGCAAGAGTTCGACTTTGAAATCAAGGACAAAAAAGGGACATAAAATCAGGTGGCAGATCACTTGTCAAGATTGGAGATGGGACAGAGTCTACCAATAGATGAGACAAACATACTGGAGACCTTCCCAGATGAGCAGCTCTTTGCTGCCGCAATCGCTGCCGCAACAGCCATGGCGGCAGGTAAGTCTTCTGAACTCCCCTGGTATGCTGATTTCGTTAATTTTATAGTTAGCGGAATACTTCCTTCTGATCTTAATTATCAAGCCAGGAAGAGGTTCCAAAATGATGTTAAGCATTATTATTGGGACGAACCTCTTCTTTTCAAAATGTGTGCAGATCAAGTTATAAGGAGGTGTGTACCACAAGAAGAGCAAGAAGACATTCTGCATCACTGCCATGCTTCACAATATGGAGGTCACTTAGGAGGCAACAAAACTATTGCCAAGGTGCTGCAGTCAGGGTTCTACTGGCCGACACTGTATAAAGATGCACAGGACTTCTACAAGAACTGTGACAGGTGCCAGCGGACAGGTAACATCTCGAGGAGAAACGAGATGCCACTGCAGAACATACTAGAAGTCGAGATCTTCGACGTTTGTGGGATTGATTTTATGGGACCTTTTCCATCTTCATGTGGAAATCTATACATCCTCCTAGCAGTGGATTATGTCTCTAAGTGGGTTGAAGCTATCGCCACTCAAAAGAATGATGCCAAGACAGTTCAAAAATTTCTACACAAGAACATTTTCTCTAGATTTGGCATCCCTAAGGCGATTATCAGTGATGAAGGGAGACAATTTGACAATAGGGTTATTGCTGCCGCATTGAATAAATATGGTGTCAAGCACAGGATCGCGACAACATACCACCCATAGACCAATGGACAAGTTGAGATATCTAATAGGGAAGTTAAGAACATTCTTGAGAAGATGGTTAAACCAACTAGGAAAGATTGGTCTTTACTCCTTAATGATGCATTATGGGCATATAGGACAGCTTTTAAGACTCCATTGGGCATGTCTCCATACCGACTGATTTATGGGAAAACCTGTCATCTGCCTGTCGGGATAGAGCACAGGGCATACTGGGCAATCAAGGCAGTGAATATGGACTTGGACAAGGCAGGCCAGAAAAGGCTGTTAGATCTGAAGGAGATTGACGAAATAAGAACAATGGCCTACGACAATGCAAGAATTTACAAGGAGAAAACTAAGAAGTGGCATGATAGGAAGTTGCTGCCACGACAGTTCTGCCCAGGGCAGCTTGTGTTGTTGTTCAACTCTAGACTGAAACTCTTCCCAGGAAAGCTAAAGTCTAGATGGTCTGGCCCGTTTCAAGTGGTACAAGTTTTTCCCCATGGTGCCATCACTATCTGATCATTAAAAGACGGGTACCAATTCAAAGTCAATGGACAGCGCCTCAAGCATTATCAAGGGACTGAAGCCCCAGGAATACAGGAAGTGGTTACTTTGGGAGATGCCCCGCAAGGCATCCCTAATTTAACCTAAATTTTATTTTTATTTATTTATTTTATTTATTATTTATTAGGAAATTAGGTTTATTTTATTTGAATAATGTTTTTATATTTTCTGTTTTTAGGAAATAAAGGAGTCAAGAAGAAAAGGAGAAGTGACCCAAGCCCACCATCCATCCATCAGCCCAAAAGAGCCCATTTATTGATGCCTGTCGTTCCAGCTGCCGCCGCAGACAAAGAGAAGATAGGCTGTCAACAAACTGACACGGCAGACGCAGAAGCGTGTGACAGACACGTAACAGACGCATAAATGCGTGTCAGACGCGTCAGACACGCCAAAACTCAACAGTCGCCCCGTTATTCACGCCTGTCGTTACAGCATTAAACGGGCAGCAACTCTACCTCTATAAAACCCCGTTTCATTTTCATTTTCCTCACTTCTGCTTATTCTTACTTGATCTCTCCTCTCGTTTTACTTTGTTTTCTTTACTTTCACAACCCTTGCAACTAACATGTCTTCCAGACGTACCCGCCGCAGTGCTGCTTCAACCTCTTCAGCGGCAGCACCCACCCCGCAATCCTTCGCAACTAAGGAAATCTGGGAAGAACGAGGCTTCATATACATCCGAAAGGCAGAGAACATGGGGCTCAAACCATTCATCGCAAGGGCGATAAAGGCTCAGCTATGGGAGCAGTATGCAGAGCAGCCAGCTGAAATGAATGAAACGCTGGTGAGGGAGTTCTACGCTGCCATCGACAGCAGGACGACAACATCAGTAACTGTCCGAGTGACAGAGGTACCATTCACAGCCGATAGCATCAACCATATGTATGGCCTCTATTTTGGTCCCAACGATGATGCCCATCATCAGTTTTTGGACACCCTCGACTCTGCCGCTTTCGGTGCTGTCATGGCAGAGGTGACAGAAGAAGGGACGGAGTGGAATACGAGCAAAAAGAACCCCAATACTGTAAAAAGAGGGCAGCTGCTTCCAGAAGCCAAGTTATGGAATGCTTTCATCAAGAAGCGCATCCTGCCGTCCTCCCATCACACGACGGTGGACCAGCAGAGGCTAGCCCTCATTCATTCGATCATGAACAACAGGCCTATCAACATGGGCCGCTATATGAGGGAGAGCGTCTTGGACTGCACCAATCGATCAACCGCCCTCCTCTGCCTACCATTCATGATCACATCCCTCTGCCGCTGCGCTGCTGTACCAGAAGTCACCACCGATAAATTGGTCAAGGGACGAGGCTGGACCGATAACAATATTACCAGCCTCATGGAGCTGACAGTCGCAACCCCCCTCTCCTCCTTCAACCCGGCTGCCACCCCAGCAGAATCATCCGAGGAACCTGCCCATGAACCTGCCGCAGCAGCCGCTCCGACAGACCAATCTGCTCAGATCCTTGCTGCCATACAGCGAGTGGAAGACAGACAGATGAGGCTTATCACATTCATCAGGGATTTCACCAACTCAACGATAAATTTCATTACCAATACTTTAAATTATCCCGATGTTGTTTTCCCCACCTTCCCTGCCTACTATTTCACCATCCCCACCCTGTCCACACACCTACACCACCTATTTCCCTACACACACATTCTGCTGCTTCTACCCCATCACCTACCCCGACGGCAGCTGGCAGTCCTCCGGTAGACACCTCCGCCCGAGGAACGAAGCGACAACCCTCGGATGACATCGATGCCCATGTTGCTGGTTTCTCCCCTTCCTCTGTCTGGGTTGACAGCGTGGCTGAACCTCCTATTCGGAGGAATTTAGAGAAGGAATTCACGCCTGTCAAGAGGCAGAAACGAATGGCCGACAGAAAGCTAATTCCCAAGGCCAGCACCACCACCAGCAGCAGCAGCACTTGGGATAGCGGCAGCAGCTCTGACATCCAGGTCGTAGAGCAACCCACCCAGCCTGCCCCGAGGACCAGAACCCGCCGCCAAATCCGTGTCAGCAGCAGTAGTGAAGACAGCGCTTAAAATCTAAGTCTTTTATTTTCTTTTTATTGCTGCCTGCTTTATCTATATTTTGTGATGTACCTGCCTTCATTTTTATTTTGTCATTTTGCATTGAGGGCAATGCAACCCTCGAGTTTGGGGGTGGCAACCCTCCATTTTAATGGAGTCTTAGTACATTTTAATTAATTGCTGTGTCTCATTTAAGTTCTCTTATATATATATATATATATATATATATATATATATATATAAATAATAATCAGAAAAGACTAAAAAAAACTGTTGGCTGAAAACTGTGAAGTAAACTTACCTGTCATGACAGCTCTGTCGTGGCAGCATCTTTAGAATAGTTTAAGGAGAAGTTTAGAGCCTTTCTATAGTTCTGAAAACTTAAAACACCATTGTGACTGTTATACTGCTTAGATTTCTTTTAGCCAAACTAGAATAGGAAGCTTAGTACTTGAATAGCCCCTAGAGGTGCCTAACACTGGCTCTAGGAAAGAAGTTTAGCAAAAGAAACTCAAAAACCTAGAGGTGCCCGAAACCGGCTCTAGGAAGCTAACTAGAGGTGCCTAAAACTGGCTCTAGTAAAACTTAGCTTGAAAATAGAAGAAAAGAAGCATGAAATTGTGTCTTCAAAAATAAACTTTGGCATAAAAATTCGAGTTAAAAAGTTGAATATCCTAGTGAAACTAAGAGAGTCTTAGCATATAACTGTTCACAAGCATGCACACACTGCACGAGAACTATAGTGAGAGTCCGGACAGATCCTAATCTTTCCGACAGGTTGCTGCGACCACAGAGAATGAGCGACGGGTAAGGGACAGTTCACTGTTTGAAAGCCAACACAAAAATATTCTTTTTTCTTTTAGGTCTTAATTGCTTGAGGACAAGCAAAAACTTGAGTTTGGGGGTGTGTTGAGTGTGTAAAAGTTCTATTATTTACACCCCTTTTAACCCATATTTCTGCTGCATTCAAGCATCATTGCATTGCATTTAGTTCAGTTTACAGCAAAACATCACAAATATAGTAAAGGCACAGATTCTACTAAAAGAGGGCTGATTTTGCAGGTTGTTGCTATAGTAGACGGAGAAGGCGGGCGCAGGGCAGAGAAGCAGAAGAGCTGAACTGGACAAGCAGACGATGAGGACGATGCTGCCATGGATCTGCCGTGACAGCAGAGGACGACAGCAAGTTAGTAGAGGAAAAGCAAAGTGGACCTCGATAGATAGAGAAAATTATGCTCGTCTGTCGTGTGAAAACCATATATTTTTCCAAGCCCCGGATCAAAAGATATGTCAAGCCAAAGCTCAAGGAGAGGAAATCCCAAGAAACAAGGATGGCGGCTGAAAAGTAGGATACTTGAAGATTAAGTCTTTATTAGAATCTTACTTTTAATTAAAATTGTAATCCTTGTTAACTTAGAATACTTGAGCCCAAAGCTTATATAAGGGCATAGATTTTAACCTAGAAAAATATCGCATATCCCATAGCCGATTTCCCCACAACCGACAACAAAAAAAACCCTCCGCCGTTTACCCGCAGTCGATATGTTCTAAAACCCCCCTAGGGCCACGGGTTGATTTGTAAAGTAGTTTCAAGGGTTGTTTTGTTTTAGGAATTTTCAGTTCAATAAAATAAACTTCAAGTTCTCTTATTTTGGTTATTAATATCTTGCAAGAGCATTGGGAGAGCATTGTGAGGTTATCTATTTACTTAGCATCGGGAGAGTTAAGTATACGAAAGAAATAAGAGCAAGTTCTCTAGTTTATAGTTGAACTATCTCGTGCCTAGGGATAGGGCGAGGTTAAGTGGCTAAAGAAGAATTCATACACATCGGTGTTCATCCTTCGATTCACGCCGGGAGGTATCATCAAGACGTGATCATCGACAGACTTGGACCTAGGGATAGGCCAAGGCAGATCTGGGATTCTTGCCAAACTTGAAAGTACTGAGTTGAGTGTTTATTGCCGCAACAATCAACGGAATGCCGCCGCGACAGGTGCTGCCCGCGACGGGCGCGACGACAGAACTGGATTTCCTAAACTCTGCAATACCTGCACTACTGATCAATTTAATACCAGCCCATTTTCTCTATCTTGATTACTCTACTCTTTTATTTACGTTTACTTTATTATTCTCGTGACAACCATCTTAAATATTTTCTTTACTTTCGTGCAGTGAATTAAGGTAAAGCTATTACCCCAATCCCTGTGGAGACGATATCCGATACTTCGTATCACTTTACTACTTGCGTCGTGTATACTTGCACTACAATTGTGATAGACTATTTTACACGCAACAGAAAACATAAAATAAAAGAAAATAAAGAAAAGAAAAAATTAGAGGACTAATTCCTCCCCAAACTCGAGAGGAGCATTGCCCTCAATGCATGCCTATATACACAAAATTTAGCATAGATTAGATAAAAATAAAATAGAAGAAGGAGAGAGAAGCTTAGATTGATGGTGTCTCGGAGAAGGTCTCATCATCGTCGGCGGTTATGATCACCCTCTTCTGAGCTGCAACTTTGAAGCGCTTTGCCGCCCTCGGCCCATTTTGCATTAGAACACATCCTAGCCCTAGATGAGATGTTTCACTATAAATAGTGAATTCCTTGCCCGATTTTGGTTGGGTGAGAACCAGAGCATTAGTCAGAGCTTGTTTAAGTTGATCAAAGCTTCGTTGTTGGTTCTCCGACCAAACAAAAGGTGTATCTTTGCGAGTTAAGTTGGTTAGGCTTGAGGCAATAGATGAAAAACCCTTGACAAATCTTCGGTAATACTTGGCTATACCGAGAAAGCTTCGGACCTCACCAACATTCCTCGTAGGTTTTCAATCCAGGATGGATTGAATTTTCTTTGGGTCTACCTTAATTCCTTCTGCCGGGATGACATGGCTAAGGAAAGAGACTTTGTTTAACCAAAATTCGCATTTACAGAACTTTGAGAACAATTGACGTTCACGTAGAGTTTGTAGCATGATTCTAAGATGTTCAGCATGCTCTTCCTTATTTCAAGAATACACCAGGATGTCATCGATGAAGACAACTACAAATTTGTCGAGATATAGATTGAATACTCGATTCATGAGATCCATAAAAGTAGCTAGAGCATTCTTTAGCCCGAATGGCATTAAAAGGAATTCATAGTGGCTATATCGAGTACGAAAGGCCGTTTTGGGTACATCTTCTTCCTTGACCCTAATTTGATAGTATCCTAATCGAAGGTCGATCTTAGAGAACACCAAAGCATCATTGAGTTTATCGAAGATATCTTCAATTCTAGGTAGAGGATACCGATTCTTGATTCTAAGCTTATTCAATTGTCTGTAATCAATACAAAGTCTCATAGTCCCGTCTTTCTTCTTCACGAACAGAACTGGAGCACCCTAAGGAGACCAGCTAGGTCAGATGAAACCCTTGTCTTGAAGCTCTTGAAGTTGTTTCTCGAGTTCCTTCAACTCAGCATGTGTCATTCGATAGGGAATGATGGATACCAGAGTTGTTCTGGGTAGAACTTCAATCTTGAACTCTACTTCTCGGGTTGGAGGGAGATCAATGAGTTCCTCAGGAAAAACATTGAAGAATTCAAATACAATTGGCAGGTCAGGTAAACCGAATTCATATTCATCTTGTAAGACCATAGCAGCAAAAATAGAAGTTGGCTTCTTATCCATCAAGAGTGGATTCCTTTCCTAAACCCCGGGATAAAGTCTCCTATTTTGGAAATCTACCCAGGCTTCATGCTTAATTAACTATTCTAGTCCTAGCACTAGATCAAACTAATATGTTGGCAATACATATAGATCAACATAGAAGGGTATGTTTTGAATGTACAAAGGGCATTATGTACAGATTAAACTTATATTTGTAAGTCCTCATATTGGATTCGATGCTACAAGGCTTTTTTACAATTTCAGGCTTTAAGTTCAATTTTTCAAGTAATGATGAGCATACAAAAGAATGAGTGGATCCTGTGTCTATTAAAGCATAATCAGGAGTTGAATTTAGCTCAATGGTACCTTCTATGACATCGGATGCTTCTTCATCTTCCAATCCTCGAATATGATATATACGAGCAGGGGCTCTGGATTCTTGGTGAGTGAGGGTTGTAACCCCCTTAACCCGGCCCAGACGGTTGACCCGAATTAAGAAGGTCACACGGGGAAAACCAAAGTCAACCCGAAAGTCAACCTTGATTAACGACCCTTTTTTTTCTCTTTAGTCTTGTCTAGATTCACATTAACATTAGATATGATCACACAACATCATACTTAAAGATCATAAACATCAGAGATCAAACATGGACCCAATTGATCAATTTACAACTTTAGGGACCAAATTGTAAATTCTGAAGACTTAAGGACTTAACCAGATTTTAAGTTACCAACTTAAAATTAATCATGTTTCATGCTTCACTGCCAAATTTCAGCTCAAACGGGCATCCCAAACTCATACAATTGCACAAACAAGTTTCAGGACCAAAACGTAAACTTTTCAAAACATTTAACTGCCAATGTCAGCCCCCAACGGTCACCCGTTCCGAAACAGGCAGAGCCCGTTTCGAAACGCGGGGCCGTTCCGCAACGCGTACCGAAACGGGGGTCTGGCAGTAGCCTTTCCGTTTCGAAACGGTCTCTCCCGTTTCGGACGCCTGGGCTGGTTTGTGGCACCCGTTCCGAAACAGTATGGACTGTTCCGAAACACCCTGCACAGAAAGCCACCATATGCATACTTAAACCTGCAATTTATCATCCAATCATGCTCCAAAAGCCACCAAACTTTACCAACATGCAATTCAACATGTAAAAGGCATACTTGCATCAACAATTCAACAAAATATCAACATACATGAAAAGCCCCAATTCAAAGGATATGCTTCCTACACAAGCAACCATTTAAACACCATACTTCCAATTCAATCTCATAAAGGCCAAAACATGTTCCAACAACATCAACAACATAAAACCATACTTGTCCAAACATATACGAATACACAAACATCAACCCGAGAGGTTCTACCCCATTGCCTTTATTAACTATAGCTATTAATCGAGACATACATCTCAAGTGGAGTCCTTCTTGAATCCCTTGCTCCTCGCTATCCAAACTTCAAGAATCTGCATTGATGGACAAAAAGGAGCGTAAGCACATAATGCTTAGTGAGGAAAGCTCAAAACCAAAACACCATCAATGCAGCGAGCCATAAAACCTCTTTGAAAAGCAATTCGACTTGTTTAACAAGCAAAGTTTGAAAACTCCTTTCAACATCACGCTTAAAACCATGCATTGCACATACATGAAAACCAACCCTTAGTTTAGCAAACTAAGAAAACCATTTTCAAAGCACAACTTGCAAAACCAACCATTTAACCATCCCATGCATAAACACCATATGCAAAGTTAAATACAAACCTTGGAAAACCATTCCAAGCAAGAAACCCCTTTAAAACCATTTACTCAATCAATCCAACACATGCACTAAACAAAGGCAACATATGAACCACAACATCATCTTCACATGCCTTTCAAAACAAGTCTCAACAAGACTCCAATGCATTAAGGAGATTTCATGCACATATACATCATTTACCAAAAGATAATCAACACTTGCTCAACTTAACAAGTAAACATGCATTCACAAGCATTTAACACTTATCATGCAACCATGCATCTTTTCAAGCATCTCATGCTTCTTTATAATCAAGAACATCATATTGGCTTTCAAGTGATCAACCACATCCACTTTTCAACTCAACATCCAATCGGATACGCGGATCCCAAGCGTTGTCCCCCACGCTTCATACACACTACCAATCCAAGGTCTCCAAATGGACTTTTAAACACCATTTGACCTCACCATCCTAAGGTTCCCATGTATGGACTTTTAAACACCATACAACCTTAGCTTTCTCGAGGTTCCCATGTATGGACTTTCAAACACCATACGACCTCAACTTTTCCCAAGGTTCCCATGTATGGACTTTCAAACACCATACAACCTTGACTTGCACAAGGTTCCCATGTATGGACTTTTAAACACCATACAACCTTGACTTGCATTCACCGATTGGTAGTTGTACAACATCACTAACGAGATCCGGGACACCCTACACAAGATCCACACATGGACTTAACACCGCCATTGTGATCTCAACAAGCACAAGGTTCCCATATATGGACTTTTAACCACCATATAACCTTTGCTTAACCAAGGTCCTCGAATGGGCATTCATCCTCCATTATGACCTTAACCATCTCGTTAGGATACTTGAAGGGAGTTTACCGGTTCACACTTAACCACTCCACCTCCAAGGCGACTTTATTCACGGTGCACCCAATCCTATAGCCGGCTAACTATATCCGATCAACGAACCAAGAACCACTTACATCACTTGCCAAAATAACCATCTTACCACATTAGTCCAATGATTCACATGCATAACCAATATGCATAACCATTACCACATTAGTCCAATGATTCACATGCATAACTAATATGCAAAAACCATCATTTACCACCATCAATCCACTGTTTTAAAGCATTACACAAAGCCATTTAACATCATGCAACACCATGCATCAAAACTACATTTTCAATGTATAAAACCAAGGATCTCTTACCTTGAGCATCCTTCACATATGGCTTTCAAAACCAGCATTAAACCATGCTAAAATATGCTTTCAAAACAGAATTAAACCATGCAAAACACATGCATTGGAACCATTAAACACAATTGCTTTTAAAGCCAAATCACAACACAATTCAAGAGCGAAAATCCATTTACTTACTCTTGAGCTTAGAAAAGTTGTTTAGACTTAAACTAAGCTCCCAAAACCTTCAAACCTTGGTTTAAAAGCTGAAAACCCAACTTCACTCACCGATACACAAAACAAGGCTAGCCAACAAGCCTTCCAAGCATCCGAAACCTTCCTCACCACCTCAAATGCTCACGGATCTTCCTCCCCTGTTTCAAGCACATAACAACAGAAGATTAATGCATCATTATGCATTAAAAACACCAGCAACACAACCAAACTCGCTGCTCATCACAAAACCAACAATTCGGCTACCAAACACAACCGAAACCACCTCCAAACACTACCAAAACTTAACCCAGCCAAGATCCATCACTTCTAACCATTTTTAAACATACATTAACATCCAAAATGATCACAAACACGTCCTTATACCTCCAGGTATAACAGATCACCAAAAACACTCCAAAAACAACCAAAAACTCAAGCTAAACTTAGGAAATTCAACCTATCCGGAATTGCATTAATTAAACCTCAACTTCTAATCAATTTAGCATTCATTTAACATCATTTTGACACTTCAAAACACTGCCCAAACAGATCACACGAAAATTCCACCAAAATCAAGCAAATCTTGCATTTTAAGCCAAAAATCAAGATCACATCCATAAAACCTTTACCAAATCATAAATCAAGGATTGAGAACTTGGGAATTTCAGTAAAGAACTGATAGTTTAGAGGAGAAGGACGTTCTTACCTCCAAACTTGAGTTTCTCCCTTTTTGGAACCAAAAAGCTTGATGAAACAACTTGCAAATTGAGAGGTTTTATTGATGTGATGATTAAGAATCAAAAGAGAGTTGAAAAGGAAGATTTGAGTGACAAAATCAGAGGAGAAAATCTGGAGAAATGTGTTTGGGTTGAGAGAAAATGAGAGAAAAGGAAAATTGAGAGAAAATGGAAAGTTAGTTATGAAATAGTCAAAATGATTTCCCTCCACTTTTCATAAACTTTAAAATCAGAATAAAACCTTAAAATATGTTAGAAAAATCTGGAGAAACTCTTTTTGGAATAATAGCTCCTTAAAGATTCAAAGTTTCAATCCTTTATAAAACTGTCACCGAACTTTCAAAAAGTACATTTTGGTCACTAGCCAAAATGTCACCCTTCCAAACCTCATTTTCCAAAATTGATTTCACAGTTCACTTATATATATTAAAAGATGATTTTAGGACATTTTTCCATATTTTTAATGCAACCCGAACTAGGCTTTCCTAAATTCACTCTTATATATTCGATCAGCACTTTGACCGAACCGGTCAACGCCCAAAACTTCTGAGCCCAAAACCGGGGCGTTACAACTCTCCCCCCCTTAGGAAATTTCGTCCTCGAAATTTTAACCGGCGAAAAGAGAACAACAACCTTCTCAAATCACACAAGGGAACACTAAGCCCCAACCAACACTGAACACTTTCGACACAAAACTCCACCAATCCCAACACCACCACATGCTGTTCACAAATCCAGAACACTCAAAGATAGCCACAACTTGAACTTCCACACTTCCAGACTGTACACAGCCCCCCAACTTCAACCATGAAGAACTTCAACTTCCACAGCACACACCACTGTAACTCACAACTCCCAAGACTTGTTTACACAGTGACAACAACCAATACAATTCAGCCACTATGCAAACTTCTCTGCTTCCAAAACTCTTGCAACTCTCAAACCTCTTCCAAGAATCTTCCCAACAAGCAAAAATTCTTAAGCATCAACTGCTTACCTAGACTCTTCAACATAAGCTGTCATTCCTTCACATCTGCCGCTATCATTACCATAACGACTCACCAGGTCTACTCACCCACAATCCAAAATTTACATCACAACTCCAACTTAACCCCGTCAGCCGTTTCACACACCACCAGCTGACTACAAAAGAAGTTCACATACTCACAACCAGCCAACCACTTCTCACAAGAATCCTTTCAAGCAACACTGGCCTTCGATCTTTCATTGCTTAACCACCACAAGCTTGACCACAACACTTGCCTTGCCAGAACATCGCCCAACCTAAACATGCATAACAACTCCTCAACTCCTCAAAGGTTGCTAAGAACCAACACCTACCAACACAACCCTTTCACAACGACTTAAATGCTAAGCTACCTCAGCACTTGGAAACACAACCACCAAACTGCGACATCACCTAGCACCAAGGAACTACCACTTCCACTTAGCTATTCAAACCACTTGACCGATCCTACTTCAACTGGTACTCCTCACCACCAAACCACTAAACTCTTTAAGCATCAAGCACTATCCTTCTACCAACATGGTATACCACCCTCACCAATACTAACAACAAGCTTAATATTACTTCTAACCCTCACTCAGCACCAAAACAACCTCTAAAAACCCATCATCCAATCCAACCCAACCACAACACTAACAGATTCGATTAATTATTAGCGAGTGTGAACGTTGTATGCATGATTACCAACATGCCCTATCATGTCTGATGTACATGTATGCAAAACCTCTAATGTCATGCCACATGTATGCATGGACCAACACATATAAAATATAGCATATAACAAATGATTTTAACTGTGCATGTATGTCAGTTCACACCCACCAATAACATCCTCAGAATCCGTCTAAGATCAACCTCCCAACTCACTTCTAACTTAACTAACTCCACCATACCAACAACCACTAACCACAAGATTCTCACTAAACCCCTTCTTCACACCAAAGACGTTTCCAAACTACAACCATTACCCCAAACATGCTAGCAACAAGACTAAACTTACCACGCAAGGAAAACCAACAGAAACCAACCAAGGTAACTAGAGCAAAGATTACTTAGCAAGGTTACCTTAAAACACAACACCACCCTGAAGCTTCACCAGACGAGCTCTCTTCCTCGCGGAACCATCAACCTCCTGACGCACCGCTGCAGCACCAGCTAACACACTAGGGTCACCACCAACCTCTAGCAGCAAGGAACCTTGGCTGTTCCGAGCCAACATCAAACAATCACGCCTCATGTGACCAGCAGACCCACATTTCCAGCAATTCTCATTTCTCAAACTCTTCTCAACCTTCTGCTCTCTCTGCCACCTCTGAACCTTGCCTCGGCCGTGCCCACGACCTTTCAGAGATCCTTTGGCTACCACCAAAGCTGACTTCACCCCAAAAGGACAATCACGCTTAACATGCACTTTTGAACCACAATTCTAACAAGCACCCGCGCCCCAACAACCTCCAACATGGCGCCTTTCACAACGGTCACACACAGGTAGCTGAACTTCCACTCCTTGCTCAAGCAACACTTGCTTCACCACTGTACCATCTTCACATTGCTTAACCCTTGGAAACTTCTCTCCGAGATATCTTTCACAAAAGGCAGATACAAAGAAATCCCAATCAATATCATGGATATGTGACGCCACCGCCATAGATGTCCACCAGACACATGCATCCTCCAACATCAGAGAAACAACACTCCCCAGCTTACAAGCAAGATCACAGCCTTCCTGATCCAAGATCAGAACCACACTGGCCAACCAGGCCTCAAACATCTCTGGTGTAGAACCATGATATTCCACAGCACCCAAATCCAACAAACGCTGTTTCGGCAAACCCACACATCCCACAGCCAGCACATCCACGGACTTTACTTTTACCACAGCCTGAGACATTCCCAACATCTCCTGAACAACAGGTGATGAACTCTTCATCACAGAACCAGCCTCTTTCCCTTGCCTTACCACCTCAACTCCAAGCACAGAAGACTGAGACAAAACACCTCTACAGAAAGGTGAATTCCATGCCTTGACAACCTGCCCTAAGGCAGCAACCATATCACCCAACTGCCATTCTTTCATCGACTTTGCCATACTACTAACAACAACAACATTCACAACAAAACAAACAAACCAGTTAGACCAGCTTAAAGCAAGGATTCAAACTCCAACTCCAAAATAACACAATAGCTATAATAATAAGGCAATGGGTATCCCGAATCCTCCCCTTTACATGACATAACAGGCATCACAAACATGGATATCACAGCATCAAGCATATCAAATAACATACTTTGATCATGCTTACATCAAACAGCATTCACTTGCAACAGCATATTATCAACATAACTTACTCACAGCACTTTCATCGTGCATAACACCAGCTCACAACATCAGCACATATCCACATAAGCTCAACCAAGATTCATAACCATAAAGCATGCTTGAAAACATCAACAACTTGCTCAGAAACATGTGTTTCAACCAACATTCAACCAACTTTCATCCATGCAACAAGGTAAACATCAACACACATCACAACAACTTACCGTTTTCCCCAAGCATTCGCAACTCAGCTCTGATACCACCAAATGTAACCCCCTTAACCCGGCCCAGACGGTTGACCCGAATTAAGAAGGTCACACGGGGAAAACCAAAGTCAACCCGAAAGTCAACCTTGATTAACGACCCTTTTTTTTCTCTTTAGTCTTGTCTAGATGCACATTAACCTTAGATATGATCACACAACATCATACTTAAAGATCATAAACATCAGAGATCAAACATGGACCCAATTGATCAATTTACAACTTTAGGGACCAAATTGTAAATTCTGAAGACTTAAGGACTTAACCAGATTTTAAGTTACCAACTTAAAATTAATCATGTTTCATGCTTCACTGCCAAATTTCAGCTCAAACGGGCATCCCAAACTCATACAATTGCACAAACAAGTTTCAGGACCAAAACGTAAACTTTTCAAAACATTTAACTGCCAATGTCAGCCCCCAACGGTCACCCGTTCCGAAACAGGCAGAGCCCGTTTCGAAACGCGGGGCCGTTCCGCAACGCGTACCGAAACGGGGGTCTGGCAGTAGCCTTTCCGTTTCGAAACGGTCTCTCCCGTTTCGGACGCCTGGGCTGGTTTGTGGCACCCGTTCCGAAACAGTATGGACTGTTCCGAAACACCCTGCACAGAAAGCCACCATATGCATACTTAAACCTGCAATTTATCATCCAATCATGCTCCAAAAGCCACCAAACTTTACCAACATGCAATTCAACATGTAAAAGGCATACTTGCATCAACAATTCAACAAAATATCAACATACATGAAAAGCCCCAATTCAAAGGATATGCTTCCTACACAAGCAACCATTTAAACACCATACTTCCAATTCAATCTCATAAAGGCCAAAACATGTTCCAACAACATCAACAACATAAAACCATACTTGTCCAAACATATACGAATACACAAACATCAACCCGAGAGGTTCTTTTCCCCATTGCCTTTATTAACTATAGCTATTAATCGAGACATACATCTCAAGTGGAGTCCTTCTTGAATCCCTTGCTCCTCGCTATCCAAACTTCAAGAATCTGCATTGATGGATAAAAAGGAGCGTAAGCACATAATGCTTAGTGAGGAAAGCTCAAAAACAAAACACCATCAATGCAGCGAGCCATAAAACCTCTTTGAAAAGCAATTCGACTTGTTTAACAAGCAAAGTTTGAAAACTCCTTTCAACATCACGCTTAAAACCATGCATTGCACATACATGAAAACCAACCCTTAGTTTAGCAAACTAAGAAAACCATTTTCAAAGCACAACCTGCAAAACCAACCATTTAACCATCCCATGCATAAACACCATATGCAAAGTTAAATACAAACCTTGGAAAACCATTCCAAGCAAGAAACCCCTTTAAAACCATTTACTCAATCAATCCAACACATGCACTAAACAAAGGCAACATATGAACCACAACATCATCTTCACATGCCTTTCAAAACAAGTCTCAACAAGACTCCAATGCATTAAGGAGATTTCATGCACATATACATCATTTACCAAAAGATAATCAACACTTGCTCAACTTAACAAGTAAACATGCATTCACAAGCATTTAACACTTATCATGCAACCATGCATCTTTTCAAGCATCTCATGCTTCTTTATAATCAAGAACATCATATTGGCTTTCAAGTGATCAACCACATCCACTTTTCAACTCAACATCCAATCGGATACGCGGATCCCAAGCGTTGTCCCCCACGCTTCATACACACTACCAATCCAAGGTCTCCAAATGGACTTTTAAACACCATTTGACCTCACCATCCTAAGGTTCCCATGTATGGACTTTTAAACACCATAAAACCTTAGCTTTCTCGAGGTTCCCATGAATGGACTTTCAAACACCATACAACCTCAACTTTTCCCAAGGTTCCCATGTATGGACTTTCAAACACCATACAACCTTGACTTGCACAAGGTTCCCATGTATGGACTTTTAAACACCATACAACCTTGACTTGCATTCACCGATTGGTAGTTGTACAACATCACTAACGAGATCCGGGACACCCTACACAAGATCCACACATGGACTTAACACCGCCATTGTGATCTCAACAAGCACAAGGTTCCCATATATGGACTTTTAACCACCATATAACCTTTGCTTAACCAAGGTCCTCGAATGGGCATTCATCCTCCATTATGACCTTAACCATCTCGTTAGGATACTTGAAGGGAGTTTACTGGTTCACACATAACCACTCCACCTCCAAGGCGACTTTATTCACGGTGCACCCAATCCTATAGCCGGCTAACTATATCCGATCAACGAACCAAGAACCACTTACATCACTTGCCAAAATAACCATCTTACCACATTAGTCCAATGATTCACATGCATAACCAATATGCATAACCATTACCACATTAGTCCAATGATTCACATGCATAACTAATATGCAAAAACCATCATTTACCACCATCAATCCACTGTTTTAAAGCATTACACAAAGCCATTAAACATCATACAACACCATGCATCAAAACTACATTTTCAATGTATAAAACCAAGGATCTCTTACCTTGAGCATCCTTCACATATGGCTTTCAAAACCAGCATTAAACCATGCTAAAATATGCTTTCAAAACAGAATTAAACCATGCAAAACACATGCATTGGAACCATTAAACACAATTGCTTTTAAAGCCAAATCACAACACAATTCAAGAGCAAAAATCCATTTACTTACTCTTGAGCTTAGCAAAGTTGTTTAGACTTAAACTAAGCTCCCAAAACCTTCAAACCTTGGTTTAAAAGCTGAAAACCCAACTTCACTCACCGATACACAAAACAAGGCTAGCCAACAAGCCTTCCAAGCATCCGAAACCTTCCTCACCACCTCAAATGCTCACGGATCTTCCTCCCCTGTTTCAAGCACATAACAACAGAAGATTAATGCATCATTATGCATTAAAAACACCAGCAACACAACCAAACTCGCTGCTCATCACAAAACCAACAATTCGGCTACCAAACACAACCGAAACCACCTCCAAACACTACCAAAACTTAACCCAGCCAAGATCCATCACTTCTAACCATTTTTAAACATCCATTAACATCCAAAATGATCACAAACACGTCCTTATACCTCCAGGTATAACAGATCACCAAAAACACTCCAAAAACAACCAAAAACTCAAGCTAAACTTAGGAAATTCAACCTATCCGGAATTGCATTAATTAAACCTCAACTTCTAATCAATTTAGCATTCATTTAACATCATTTTGACACTTCAAAACACTGCCCAAACAGATCACACGAAAATTCCACCAAAATCAAGCAAATCTTGCATTTTAAGCCAAAAATCAAGATCACATCCATAAAACCTTTACCAAATCATAAATCAAGGATTGAGAACTTGGGAATTTCAGTAAAGAACTGATAGTTTAGAGGAGAAGGACGTTCTTACCTCCAAACTTGAGTTTCTCCCTTTTTGGAACCAAAAAGCTTGATGAAACAACTTGCAAATTGAGAGGTTTTATTGATGTGATGATTAAGAATCAAAAGAGAGTTGAAAAGGAAGATTTGAGTGACAAAATCAGAGGAGAAAATCTGGAGAAATGTGTTTGGGTTGAGAGAAAATGAGAGAAAAGGAAAATTGAGAGAAAATGGAAAGTTAGTTATGAAATAGTCAAAATGATTTCCCTCCACTTTTCATAAACTTTAAAATCAGAATAAAACCTTAAAATATCTTAGAAAAATCTGGAGAAACACTTTTTTGGAATAATAGCTCCTTAAAGATTCAAAGTTTCAATCCTTTATAAAACTGTCACCGAACTTTCAAAAATTACATTTTGGTCACTAGCCAAAATGTCACCCTTCCAAACCTCATTTTCCAAAATTGATTTCACAGTTCACTTATATATATTAAAATATGATTTTAGGACATTTTTCCATATTTTTAATGCAACCCGAACTAGGCTTTCCTAAATTCACTCTTATATATTCGATCAGCACTTTGACCGAACCGGTCAACGCCCAAAACTTCTGAGCCCAAAACCGGGGCGTTACAAGGGTGTTCGAATGGTGTCCCTTGTCTCTCCCTTGATTTCCAGACCGGACTTGTCTCAGGCCTTTGTTTCGATTGGAAGGAGCTGAGCTAGCATTTCCGGGAGTTCAGGTAGGTACTTTGTTGGGATTTTGAGGACAATCCTTGATGTAGTGATCAGAGGCTCCACACAAGAAACATAGATTAGATTGTGTTCTGCACTGGCCAATATGATGCTTTTGGCAAAATTTGCAAGTAGGATACTGAGTAGCTCTACCGGAATTTCCCGTACTATCAACAGATATGATAGAAGCTGAAGGCTTAGAAACCGACCGAGGTCTCGAGATATAATTGTTTTTCTAAACAAGAGAGTAATTCGAAGAGTGTTCTTTGGAATGCTTAGATTTCTTTAACTGCCTCTGAGGCTTATCCTCATTCTGGGGTCGTTTGTCCTTCTAGGAGTTCCCACTCTTGCGTTTTTCAGAGGCCTTCATCTTTGCCTCGGTTGCGATAGCCCGAAAATTAGTGATACCCAAGGCAGTGAAAATTGGACTCAGTTCATCATTTAGTCGATCGATAAACATCCTGCATTTATCCGCTTCCGTCTTGATGTATTCCGACATGTACTTGCAATACTTGCAAAAGTCACTCACGTACTATTTAATAGGTCGGCCTCCTTGCTTGAGATACAATAAACACTTTCGTCTTTCAGCTAGATTGTAACCCCCTTAGCACGGCCTAGACGCTTGACCCGAACTACGAAGATTACACGGGGAAAATCAAAGTTAACCCGAAAGTCAACCTTGATTAACGACCCTTTTTTTTCTTTTTAATCTTTTCTAGATGCACATTAGACCTATGTGAACACTCAAGAATCATGGGAGAGAAAGGCACAACGATCAGAAAACATTTAGGGACTCAATTGCATAAATTACACTTTTAGGGACCAAAATATAATTTTTAGAAATTATAAGGACTGCAGATTTTAGGTTTACCAATATGTAATTAATCATGTTACACGCTCCTCTGTCAAATTTCAGCTTAAAAAGGCATTCCAAGCTCAAGCAATTGCATCCACAACATTCAGGACTAAAATGTAAAGCATGAAAACATTAAACAATTCAAATCAACATCAAACGGTCAACTGTATCAGAACACCCATCCTTCATACCGAAACACCCGTATCGAAATGGTGTTGACCGTTTTGGTACTCGGGTGCATTCCGAAACCGGTATCGAAACAGGCCTCTCCAGTGGCCAAACTGTTTCGGAACACCTTTAGCTGTTCTGAAACACTATGGCCATTACAATCCTCCATTTTGAAACAATTAAGGGTGTTTCGATACACCCTGCACTGTGACAGCATAATTTGCTGGTTTTCACCTTTAAATCCACTCAAACATGCTTCAAAGAGTACCAAAACATACCAGCAACCCATTTAGACACCAAAGACCATAATTAAGGACCTTAAGCTAGAGCATGGCATCAAACACAAAAACATTCAACCTAAAGGCATGCTTCATAGTCCCAAATCCAAATATGAGCTCTCAAACCTCAAACCAACCAATAGGACCATTTAAAACTCATAAAAGCCATCCCAAACATGCCACAAATTAGGGAGTTTAAAACACATCTCCCAAATATAACCTTGGTTTCCCATTGCCAAATATCAAAACTAAAGTGCGTAAAAACATCGCCATACATAAGCTTTGCACTTCCTTGGATGTTCTTAACCTTCCCGCTGCCCAAAAACTCTTCAATTATCTGCATTATTGGTAAAAGAGAGCGTAATCACAATTGCTTAGTGAGGCATGCTCTAACGAAAACCAACACAATAATGCATTATTCAAAACACTTTCTCAAAAGCCTTTTCTACAACATGCTCATTCTATCTCATGCTTGAAAACCATTTCAAAACAACTCTTCATTGGAAACACATGTACCTCAATTCTATCTCATGCATTTAAACAAATGCAAATCTCATGGCAAGGTCATACACATGCTTGTAAAAACCAAAGCATTTCATTTACAAATCTCATATGCATTTCTCATAGCATAAATCATCTCATCAATAGGTATATGTGAATCAAAAGCATTTTCATATATTATATTGGCATTTCACATCTTATTACTACTCGGATATGCGGACATCATACTCAAACCACTAGACGCTTCCGGTGGAATCTCACATCACCGTACTCACTTGTCTAGTAAACATAGTTTCCGGTGGAATCTCACATCACCGTACTCACATGGCGAAATCTCTCATCGCCACAAAGCTTGGGTATTTCACAAATTCCTACCCGATGGAATGCCCATCATCGGTCTCTCCCTTTGGGTTAAACCAAAGAGCACGTACAAATTTTTAGTTTATAGTGCACTCTTATCCTATTGATCGATCAATTATATCCGGTAAGTATCCATCTTCTATGCCAATATGTTATGTCAAAACACCATCTCACCTACTGTTTTTCATGCAACATTTCTCAAATCTTTCTCATCTCATTTCAAAACCATAACATTTGCCATGCTTTAAAACAAAAGCTCAAAACTCAACAATGCCACATGTTATTTCATGAAATCATTTCAAGCATCATCTCATGCTACAAATCATGCATAAAAACAGTAGGAATTTATCTATCTCAAACCATGAGCATGTAAAAGCATTTTAGGGGCAACCACCACATATAAGAGAGCAATTTAGCCAATACTTACTTCCGGACTTAGGAAGGTGTTTCAAACCTTTCCTAAATCCCCAAACCTTGTTTCTTGTCCCTCAAGGACTTCTAAAACCATTCGCACTCACGATTACGTTTCGCTTGCTCGTCGAAACGCTATCTAAGCTCCCGGATCAACACAAAAGGCGTCCGAAGATGTCTCCCATGTTTATAACACATAAGAGCATATGATTAATGCATCATCATGCATTGAAATCACCAGCCACACACCTAAACTAGGTTCTCTACTCAAGAACCTCATTTCAGCTACCAAACACAACCGAAATCATCTCCAAACTCATCCAAAACAAAGCCCAGCCAAGATCCACCACTTCTAATCATTTCTAAATATCAATCAACATCAAAAACCACCACAAACTCGTCCTTATACCTCCAGCTATAACAGAAAACAAAAACCACCCCAAAAACCACCATTCTAGCATACAAAACTTAGGAATCCAAGCCTATTCGGGATTTTTTTGATA
Source organism: Hibiscus trionum (assembly GCA_030270665.1). Classification (NCBI taxonomy): domain Eukaryota; kingdom Viridiplantae; phylum Streptophyta; class Magnoliopsida; order Malvales; family Malvaceae; genus Hibiscus; species Hibiscus trionum. The sequence goes on from BSYR01000010.1 coordinate 16,150,060, forward strand.
AAACCTCATTTATAACATCAATTAACATCCAAAATACATTAGAAAACAACCTCAAAATAGAGCCTAACCATCAACCACGAAAATCATCAAGATTTCTCCAAAAACCTTGAGTTTTAATACAATTTCTTATTTCTAACATTAAAGCAACTCAAAAATCATTAACAAAGGATTGATAACTTGGGAATTTCAGTAAATAACTGATCATTAGAGGAGACGGACGAAGCTTACCTCTAATGGCTGATTTCTCCTTGAATTGGGCAAGTTTTCTTGAAAATCCAATGTGAAAACAAGAGGATTTGGTGAGGAAAAGATTAGGAATTAAAAGGAGATTGAAATCTCATCAAAAGCAATGAAAATCAAAGGATAATTGATGGAGGAAATGTGTTTGGCTGAAAAGAAATTGAGAGAAAATGGAATGAGAGAAAATTGATGAAATGTAGTTATGAAAAGTCAAAGATAGTTTTCCTTTTAATTAAAACATTATTAAAATCACCCAAAATAAGGAGAAATCTGATTAAAAACATTGTGGTAAAATTATCTCCTTAAAGATTCAAAGTTTCAATCATTTACAAAACAATCACTATTTAACTTTTGCAAAAACTGCGATTTGGTCACTACACCGAAATGTAATATTTCCAAACCTTATTTTGTAAAATTCATTTTACCATAATCATTCATATAATAAATGCGGATTTTTAGATATTTTCCCATATTTTTAAAGAATCCCGAACTAGGTGTTCCCTAAACCTCCCTTTAAGACTCGAACCGTTTCCGACCGATCCGATTCGGACTCTTAAACATCTAGGCCCAAGTTTGGGGTGTTACAACACTCCCCCTCTTAAGAAATTTCGTCCTCGAAATTTACCTGGAGGAAAAAGGTAAGGAAATTGTTTCTTCATGTCTTCCTTCCTTTCCCACGTGGCTTCCTCAACACCACGATGTCTCCACAACACCTTGACTAGCTCAATGGTCTTACCAAGGATAACCTTACTATCCGAATCCAGAATCTCAATAGGTTCCTCATCATACGTCAAATCTGGATTCAACTCAACTTCCTCCATATGCATAACATGCGAAGGATCCGATCTATACCTCCGAAGAATGGATACATGAAACACATTATGTATCTTTTCTAACTCCTGAGGTAGCCTCAGCTTATAAGCAACAGGACCGACACGTTCTATAACCTCGTATGGTCCAATGTATCTTGGGCTAAACTTTCTTTCCGGCCAAATCTCATCACCTTTTTCAAAGGTGAAACTATCAAGAACACACGGTTACCCACCGCAAATTCTATCTCCTTACGCTTCAAATCCACGTAAGACTTTTGCCGATCCGATGCCGCCTTCAACCGCTCACAAATGAGCTTCACCTTCTCATTGGTTCCCTTCAACAGAGCCGGCATCGACACCAACTTTTGTCCCGTTTTAGCCCAACAAAGAGGAGTTCTGCACTTCCTCCCGTACAAAGCTTCATAAGGTGCCATTTGAATACTTGCCTGGTAACTATTATTATAAGCAAACTCCACCAAAGGCAAGTGCTTCTCCCAAGAGCCTTGAAACTCAATAACACAACACCTCAACATATCCTCAAGCACTTGAATAACACGCTCCGACTATCCATCCGTTTGCGGATGATAAGAAGTACTGAAATTCAGCCGTGTACACAATGCTTGATGCAAACACTCCCAAAACCTTGTAGTGAACCTCGGATCTCTATTCGACACTATAGATTTTGGTACGCCATGCAAACATACAATCTCAGCAATGTACAACTCTGCATGCTTATCCAAGGTGTACGTAGTATGAACATGGAAGAAATGCGCACACTTCGTAAGGCGATCCACAATCACCCAAACAGAATTCTTCTTTGATGGCGATAGAGGCAAACCGGACACAAAGTCCATGGTGATCCTCTCCCACTTCCATTTAAGGATCCTTAACGGCTGCAACAACCTTGAAGGAAACTGATGCTCAGCCTTAACCCGCTAACAAACCATAAACTTGCTCACATACTCAGCGACATCCTTCTTCAATCCCACCCAATAGTACTCATCCTTCAGACCACGATACATCTTTGTACTACCAGGGTGCATATAAAAAGGACTACTATGAACTTCGGTCAGAATGGTGCGCCTCAAATCAACATCATTCGACACCACTATCCGACTCCCAAAACATAAAACACCATCATCATTAAAATAGAAATCTGATGGCCTATCTTCAGCGATATCCTGAACATGTGGCACCAAGGAATCATCCAACAATTGTTTATTCTTTATCAACTGGATTAGAGATGGTTTCACTTGCAATTCAACAACAAGACCACCATCTCATGATATGCTCAAGCTAGCAAACATCGCTCTTAACTGAACAGCAACTTTCCTGCTCAAAGCATCAGCCACAACATTGGCCTTCCCCGGATGATACTCGATCGTTAGATCGTAATCCTTAAGCAACTCCACCCATCGTTGTTTCCTAAGATTCAACTCTTTCTGAGACATTCGATACTTCAAACTCTTGTGATCCGTGTACACAGTACACTTCTCACCATAAAGATAATGCCTCCAGATCTTTAGAGCAAAAACCACTGCAGCCAACTCAATATCATGCGTAGGATAATTGCGCTCATGCATTTTCAGCTGTCGCGATGCATAAGCCACCACCTTACCCTCTTGCATTAACACACACCCCAAACCAACATAGGATGCGTCACTATACACCACAAACTCTTTCCCTGATTCAGGTTGAACAAGGATAGGAGCTTGTCGAAAGTTGCTTTTAGCTTCTCGAAAGCTTGCTGTCTCGCTTCCGTCCACTCATACTTAACATCCTTTTGCAACAACTTCATCAAAGGGACAACAATCATAGAAAATCCATCCACAAACCTCCGGTAGTATCCTGCCAACCCAAGGAAACTACGGAATTCACGAACAAACTTAGGAGGCTTCCAATTCATCACCGCCTCAACCTTCTGGGGATCAACCCGAATCCCTTCGGCCGAAACCACATGACCAAGGAAAACAACTTCCTTTAGCCAAAACTCACATTTGCTCAGCTTAGCATAAAGCTGATTTTCCAACAGCGCTTGCAAAACAATCCTCAAATGACCTTCATGCTCCTCCTCAGTACGAGAGTACACAAGGATATCATCGATGAACACCACAACAAACTTGTCCAAGAATTCATGGAACACCCTATTCATCAAGTCCATGAAAGTGACAAGAGCATTCGTCAAACCAAACGACATTACAAGGAACTCATAATGCCCATACCTCGTTCTAAAGGTTGTTTTCGGCACGTCCACATCCTTCACCTTTAACTGATAGTACCCTGACCTCAAATCAATCTTTGAGAACACATCCGCTCCCCGAAACTGAACAAAAAGATCACCAATCCTCCGCAAAGGATACTTTTTCTTGACGGTCAACTTATTCAGTTGACGATAATCAATGCACATTCTCATTGTGCCATCTTTCTTCTTAACAAACAAGACCGGTGCACCCCAAGGTGACACATTAGGCCGAATAAAGCCACGGTCAAGTAACTCCTAAAGTTGCGTCTTCAATTCCTTCAACTCCTTGGGTGCCATGCGATAGGGAGCAATGGACACCAGAGTTGTGTTCTCATGCAACTCAATTCCAAACTCAACCTCCCGACTAGGCGGAAAACCAGGTAATTCCTCCAGAAACACCCCAGGGAACTCACACACGGTCCTTATATCCTGAACACGCACCTCCTTTGTACTAGGAACTTCACATTTTCTCCCACCACCACCACCTCATATCCTTGACGCAACATCCTTTACGCAACATCCGACTTGCTTCAAGCGTCGACACCACATTAGCCAGAAACATCACATTTTCTCCCACCACCACTACCTCATAATCATCCGCAAGTTTCAACGAAACTCGCTTGCTTTCGAAATCCACAACGGCTCTATGCTTAACAAGTCAATCCATGCCAAGGATTACATCTAAACCATAGAATGACAATTCCATAAGATCAACAAGAAACACATGATCTTGCACCTTTAAGGGGCATCTCCTATACAACTTTCTTGTTACAACCATCTCACCAAATAAACTAGTCACACGCATACCAACATCCAAAGACTCAACAGGCAAACCAAGCATTTGAGCATGTTCACGCAATATGTACGAGTGTGTAGATCCATAATCAATCAAAGAAAGTAATAACAAGGATTGCAAAGTAAAGGTACCTGCGATCACGTCCGTCTTATTTCTTCCCTCACGATAGGCATACACTCGAGCCTGACCACCACCCTCAGGTTGGACAGCCACCACATGCGCTACATTCGTTCCACCCTCATCTGTACGCTGAAAATTACCACGGCCGCACCCACGACCTCTTTGTGGCTCAGCTGCTCTCTTTAGAGCTTGTCCCTCTCTCAACGGCTGAGGAAAATCTTTTTTCATATGCCCCCGGTTTCCACAGTCCCAGCATGTCCCAAGGTTACCCCAACACTCACCAGCGTGTCTCCTACCACACCGGTTACACTCAGGAGTCCTCAAGAAAGCATTAGGTCCCCGCTGACCTATACCAGGGTTACCACCCCCGCGCCTAGCATCAAAATGCGGCTTCCTATCCTTATGCCTCTTGTTGTGATCTCTACCATAATCGTGTTCTGCAGCTCGCTTCCCCGAGCTAGAACCTCCTTCTCGACTCGCCAAGCCAAGATTCAATTCAATGTCCTTGGCTCTAGTGACCAAGACATCGAAATCAGTGTAATCAGCTGCAAGCATATAGGTTTTCACGTCCGCTACCAGCCCATAACAGAACCGTTCACACCTTTCCCTATCGCTAGGAATTAGCTCAGGTGCATATTGGCTAAGGCGAACAAACTGAATCTCATATTCAGCCACAGACATGCCCCATTGCACAAGAGACATAAACTCCCCCTTCTTCTCGTCGAGGTAGCGAACTCCCAAATACTTTTGCTTGAAGGCATTCAAAAAGAATGTACAAGTCACTTCATCATCCTCCATTCCAGAGATAGTGGTCGTCCACCACGTGTATGCGTCACCATGCAATATTGACACAATGCATCCTAGCTTCTGGACATTGTTGCAGTTCAGCTGTCCAAGAATCCTCTTGGTGCTCTCCTACCAAGACTCAGAACCTTTCGGTGTCAAACCTCTAAACTCAGTCCCTCATAGACTACAGAGACGCTCCAATGGTAATCTCACATTAGCACCATCCTGAGGTGCAGCTCCATAAGCTCCAGCTACTGCTGCCTGGAAAGCACCAACAATAGCCTGTATCAGCACGGTCATATCAGGAGCAGCTTGCCCCTGACCTCCCTCGGGTCCAGCAACCCCAGCACCAGCCCAGCTCCACCACCACCAGGGGGAGGAGGAGGTAAATCCTCAGCATTCTCTACGTTCTCATTCTCAGCCATGGAACGAGTATTGATTCTTAGCTCTCTACGTGGCCCCATAATAAAAAACAATGCACTGTCAAAAATGCAACAAACACAATTAGGAATAATAAGGTAAGTAATCCAAGTACTCAAGCTCATTTTTGAAATCATTTCTTCTCATTAGTAATGATATGGCAATGTGATCCCCAACCACACTCCAAACTTTGCATAGCATCACAAATTCATCTAAATTGAATCATACATCAATATTCATACATCATACTTTCGCCGAAAAGTCACAATCAAACATAACCACTTACAATAACCACATACCAAGCCCCAATTATTCAATAACCTGGCTCTGAAACCAACAAATGTAACCCCCTTAGCCCGACCTGGACGCTTGACACGAACTACGAAGATTACACGGGGAAAACAAAAGTCAACATTGATTAACGACCTTTTTTCTTTTTAATATTTTCTAGATGCACATTAGACCTATATGAACACTCAAGAATCATGGGAGAGAAAGGCACATCGATCGAAAAACATTTAGGGACTCAAATGCATATATTACACTTTGAGGGACCAAAATGTAATTATTAGAAATTATAAGGACTTTGCAGATTTTAGGTTTACCAATATGTAACTAATCATGTTACATGCTCCTCTGTCAAATTTCAGCTTAAAAAGGCATTCCAAGCTCAAGCAATTGCATCCACAACATTCATGACTAAAATGTAAAGCATGAAAACATTAAACAATTCAAATCAACATCCAACGGTCAACTGTATCGGAACACCCATCCTTCGTTCCGAAACGCCCATATCAAAAAAGTGTTGACCGTTTCGGTACTCGGGTGCGTTCCGAGACCGGTATCGAAACAAGCCTCTCTAATGGCCAAACTGTTTCGGAACACCTTCAGCTGTTCCGAAACGCTATGGCCATTACAGGCCTCCATTTCGAAACAATTAAGGGTGTTTCGATACACCCTGCACTGTGACAGCATAATTTGCTGGTTTTTCACCTTTAAATCCACTCAAACATGCTTCAAAGAGTACCAAAACATACCATCAACCCATTTAGACACCAAAGACCATATTTAAGGACCTTAAGCTAGAGCATGGCATCAAACACAAGAACATTCAATCTAAAGGCATGCTTCCTAGTCACAAATCCAAATATGAGCTCTCAAACCTCAAACCAACCAATAGGACTGTTTACAACTCATAAAAGCTATCCCAAACATGCCACAAACTTAGGGAGTTCAAAACACATCTCCCAAATACAACCTTGGTTTCCCATTGCCAAATATCAAAACTAAAGTGTGTAAAAACATCACCATACATGAGCTTTGCACTTCCTTGGATGTTCTTAACCTTCTCGTTGCCCAAAAACACTTCTATTATCTACATTATTGGTAAAAGAGAGCGTAAACACTTTCTCAAAAGCTTTTTCTACAATTGTTGGAGTATGCCCAAAGACCAATCATTTGATGATTGAATAGACATACTATTTTACTAGATTTATCAAGTAATGGCATTGCCGTTATTATCATTTGGTATGTTTCTGTGCATCAAACTAACCATTGGATAATAATGTTCATACAATAATACGATTATTGTTAAATAGGATCCTTAGTCGAATCTTATTACGGGTTTGGACAGTGATAATATATAAAGACTAATATGTGGTTGATGACAAGCATTGTCATTGACATAGAGATGCCAAAATCAACACATAAGTATTTGTTAGAGAACAACATACTCGATTGACCCGCTATGAGCATGTTTCTTGGGTAATTATGTGACAGTCACAACATTGCTCATGATAAACATATGTATAATCCTCAGACTCGAGATCGACATGATTTCAACATAAAGATTTACGTATTTTAACATAGTCAAACGTGTGTCGTAACTGACTACATTATAAAGACTGATGATTGGATACATGATGACCTATGTAGTGAAATATGGTTGATCAAGAAAGGATTTGTCCCTCCTACATAATGGGAGAAATATATTCGGCCACTTGATTGAGTGAGATTAGAAAATTCATGGCCATGCTCGAACATTATGATATGAGATATCATAGAGATTCGTTTATCATAATCTACTCAAGACATCAAGAAACACTAGATGGACAACGCAAGTGTGACTAACCCATGACTTGTGTTCATCTAAGATATAAAGGACAAAAGGATGAAATATATAAAGGAAGTTTATTCAAGAATTAGGAAAGTCAAACTATGACTTCATGCAACTTAGGTAGCAATGATGTATTGCTAGATGCCACTCATTGTTTGTAAAATTAGAACAGTTCTAATTTTGCTGCTAACGTTGCATGAACCTAAAAGGGTCACACCCTTCGAATGAAACGAACAAAAATTGGAAATCATACTCCCTATTTTAGGGAGGTTGCCGAAAATCCCCTATGGGATAGGGGAAATCGACAACTCCCTTAAATGGGAATAATATTGGATAAATATTATATTTATCAAATATTATATAGAGTATGGAAAATATTTAGAGACTTAAATATTATAGAATAAGATTCTAGAAATTTAAATATATATTTGGAATTTATATAATGTATATTTATTTCCAAGTTTATGTAGAATTAGATTCCACATAATTAAAAATATATATTTAAATATATTTAAATCCAAGTAAAGATATAATGAGATTCTATATAATAAAATATATATATTTGGATTAAATATAATGTATATTTAAATCCATGTTTTATGTAGAATAAGATTCTACATAATTAAATATATATTTCATTTAATATTATTAAATATAATGCATAGTTAAATGTAAACCAATTTCAAGTAGAATTAGATTCTATGAATTTTGGTTGAACTTGGATTTAAGGAATTCAACTAGAATTAAGTATCTGAATACTATTTAAAGGGACAAGGGCTAGCAAACAAATCATCCCTCTTGCTGCTCTTGAAGATTTCGACAACACCCCTAGGGATTCCCCACTGGAATTCGACATATCCCAGAAAGCTCTCTGAGAAGCTGTTCGATATTTTTCTGTTGTTCTACTTGCCCCCTGGCAAATCCCTGAAGGTTCCCTTGCTCGATTGCAAGTCCCGGTTGAACTCTTGGTCGATTGTAGACGTGACCCAACAACAACATGCTCATTCTATCTCATGATTGAAAACCATTTCAAAGCAACTCTTCATCGAAAACACATGTACCTCAATTCTATGTCATGCATTTAAACAAATGCAAATCTCATGGCAAGGCCATACACATGCTTGTAAAAAGCAAAGCATTTCATTTACAAATCTCATATGCATTTCTCATAGCATAAATCATCTCATAAATAGGTACATGTGAATCAAGAGCATTTTCATATATTATATTGGCATTTCACATCTCATTACTACTCGGATATGCAGACATCATTATCAAACCACTAGACGCTTCTGGTGGAATCTCACATAACCGTACTCACATTGTAGAATCTCTCATCGCCACAAAGCTTGCGTATTTCACCAAGTCCTACCCGATGGAATGCCCATCATCGGTCTCTCCCTTTGGGTTAAACCAAAGAGCACATACAAATTTTTAGTTTATAGTGCACTCTCATCCTATTGATCGATCAATTATATCCTGTAAGTATCTCATCTTCTATGCCAATATATTATGTCAAAACATCATCTCACCTACTATTTCTCATGCAACATTTCTCAAATCTTTCTCATTTCATTTCCAAACCATAACATTTGCCATGCTTTAAAACAAAAGCTCAAAACTCAACAATGCCACATGTTATTTCATGAAGTCATTTCAAGCATCATCTCATGCTACAAATCATGCATAAAAACAATAGGAATTTATCTATCTCAAACTATGAGCATGTAAAAGCATTTTAGGGGCAACCACCACATATAAGAGAGCAATCTAGCCAATACATACTTCCGGACTTAGGAAGGTGTTTCAAACCTTTCCTAAATCCCCAAACCTTGTTTCTTGTCCCTCAAGGACTTCTAATACCATTCGCACTCACCGATTACGTTTCACTTGCTCGCCGAAACGCTATCTAAGCTCCCGGATCAACACCAAAGGCGTCCGAAGATGTTTCCCCTATTTATAACACATAAGAGCAGAGGATTAATGCATCATCATGCATTGAAATCAACATCCACACACCTAAACTCGCTGCTCTACTCAAGAACCTTATTTCGGCTACCAAACACAACCGAAATCATCTCTAAAATCTTCCAAAACAAAGCCCAGCCAAGATCCACCACTTCTAATCATTTCTAAACATCAATCAACATCAAAAACCACCACAAACTCGTCTCTATACCTCCAGCTATAACAAAACACCGAAACCACCCCAAAAACCACCATTCTAGCATACAAAACTTAGGAATCCAAGCCTATTCAAGATTTGTTTGATAAAACCTCATTTATAACATCAATTAACATCCAAAATACATTAGAAAACAACCTCAAAACAGAGCCTAACCATCAACCACGAAAATCATCAAGATCTCTCCAAAAACCTTGAGTTTTAATACAATTTCTTCTTTCTAACATTAAAGCAACTCAAAAATCATTAACAAAAGATTGATAATTTGGGAATTTCAGTAAAGAACTGATCATTAGAGGAGAATGACGAAGCTTACCTCTAATGGTTGATTTCTCCTTGAATTGGGCAAGTTTTCTTGAAAATCCAATGTGAAAACAAGAGGATTTGGCGAGGAAAAGATTAGGAATCAAAAGGAGATTGAAATCTCATCAAAGCAATTAAAATCAAAGGATAATTTATGGAGGAAATGTTTTTGGCTGAAAAGAAATTGAGAGAAAATGGAATGAGAGAAAATTGATGATTGGTAGTTATGAAAAGTCAAAGATAGTTTTCCTTTTTATTAAAACATTATTAAAATCACCCAAAATAAGGAGAAATGTGATTAAAAACATTTTGGTAAAATTAGCTCCTTAAACATTCAAAGTTTCAATCCTTTACAAAACAATCACTATTTAACTTTTGCAAAAGCTGGGATTTGGTCACTACACAGAAATGTAATATTTCCAAACCTTATTTTGTAAAATTGATTTCACCATAAACATTCATATAATAAATGAGGATTTTTAGATATTTTTCTATATTTTTAAAGCATCTCGAACTAGGTGTTCCCTAAACCTCCCTTTAAGACTCGAACCGTTCCTGACCGATCCGATTCAGACTCTAAAACATCTAGGCCCAAATTTGGGGTGTTACACAGGTATTGCTCTCTAATGTAATTTTTTTGAATTCTTGTACAAAGATTTTCCAGGTGATAACTTCAGCAAGAGCAGTTAGAGTAGTGGTTCCCCACCAGCTTAGAGCTTCATCTGCCAACAACGCTACAACACATTCGAGTTTGTGCTCATCGAGACAAGGTAATTGTTTGGTATAGGATTCGAGTAGCAGCTTCTAGCTAGTACTCAGCTACTTCTGGTTTTCTTCATCAATACCTGTGAAGGTATAGGCTTGGTGTTGAGCCAACTTGTCAATAGGAGCTCTGTTTGGTACAACAAGTGGATGAGGAGTTGGATGATCTCGTTCCAGAGTAGTTACAAGATGTTTGAACATCTTCTTCATGCTCATGAGACATTCTTGCTGCACATGATTTATAGCAGGGGCTTCTTGTCAAGTAGCGGCTTGCACTTGAGGTTGAGTTTGTTGTTATGGAGGATTCAATTGCATCGTCACACTGTCTCCTTCACTAGAGGAACCTTCGAGATTTTCATCGTCCCGATCATGCCTTATTTCAGACATTTCTATTTCAAACAGAACGAGAAGGATTTAGTTCAAGCAATTCACAAGCTTATAATACAATTATCTCCTAGGTGGCACAAGTATCCTATATGATGCAAGACCCAGAACCTACTAAAAAGCTCTGATTACCAATAAAATGTAATACCCCTTTCCTCGGGTTAGTAGTAACTCGGTTCAGGAGAATTACCAAGACAAGACTAGGCAAGAAACAAGAGAAACTCATCCTATTTAATGAGTTCCTTAGCTAACAAGCAACATGGGATACTTAACTTAGAAAACAAGAAACATTACTTGATTACATTACAAGACAAGCCAAATATGTGAACCATTTTAAACTCTTATTATCATATACAAACAAGGCATTCACATGACTTATGTTACACTAGGTGATCAAGTTTAAACTTCTAATAATCATTATCATACTTAAAAGCATTAGTATACATGAACAAGAAGAAGGAAATTCATTTCGGCTTAAACAAGAACAAGGGCTAAGCATGTAAACATGGTTTCAAGTAAAACTTAGAATATTTGGAAATCTTGCTTAATATGTAATAGACCATACTCAATACGCTAGCATATTTCATTCTTTTAATTTGGAAATCCAAGGTTCACTATGTATGTATCATACAATCGAGCTTTTGTATAACCAAACATTCATGGCAATCAATCAAAGCAAGGTAAACTACATATAGAAATCATCTCAAATAACATTTATACCAAACATTTCAATACTTACAAACCAAGGTTCTAGTGTCAACTTAATTACATGATAGGCCCATCAAGATCATTCATATACAAGACATTCAAGGTACAAAATGCATGATAGTCGACTACTATTTACAAGACTAGTGCCACCTCCTAAGAGATTACAAAAGATATAAGAAACCATACTTTGGTTCTTGCTTGTGAAGTTGCTTCAAGGACAAGATATCTTGCTTCCAGGGCAAGCGCGATCAATAGCTTTATCATGTTTGGGGGAAGGATGGAAACAAGAGTGATAAGTACAAAGCTTGTACTTAGTGAGGTAACTCCTAAATCCAATCAAGTTTCAAGTTGTTTAGCTACTTATCGAGTCAACCTATCTAAGGCATGCCAAAGTAGATTGAAGATAGTCATGGTAGTAATCGAGAGATCAAATAACATTAGGCATGGATTTCAAGTCAACAACCAAGAAACCATAGGCAAGGAAAACAATTCTAACATACAAAGATTATTAGACATGATATACAAGTCAAACAAACAAGTATCATTAAGCATGGATTATATTCCGATCAATATAGTAACAATAGGCATGGATTACCATTCGAACAATCAAGAATCAATGAGCATGATATACAATTAAATTATCAACATGGTATCTTGTTAAGTTATCTTAAGTAACAAGAAATCAAGAGATATATGTCTTTAGTAACAGGTAGACAAGGTTTTAAAGTTCAATTTAGCTTGTTTATTTTCTTAACACAATCCTTGGTTCATAGTTTGTTAGGTATTCGAGTCTCCAACCTACTGTTGCCACAAGATGCACCGTAGTGCTGGTCAACGCTCCTACTGTCACCAAAGACCACATACATACCCTCCGTCTGTCGCAAATTAGGGGCCTTAGCCCTGGACCGTAGTCCACCCTTACACAAGAGCTCTAGACTCTAAGGCATGCCTTCCTACCTATACATCTAGTAACCAAGGTTGTCCATTCTTTTAATTTGAGTTTCAAGTTTACATATTAAAGTTCTAGACAAGCAAGTCTTATTCATGTATCATTCAAGCAAGATCATGGTAATTTATTTCATGATAAAGGTCCTTAGACCATTAGAGCCTTAGCTCACATTCAAGCATTAACATTAACATGTTTTATAGCATTTTCAAGTCTCTATTTTACAAGGAATCAGATCATACATGCTTACATTTTGAAACATGGATCAAGAAACAATCAAACATGAATCAAGCATTCATTCTAGCACCACACTTCCCCAATTTATCAACTCATACGCATGCATATATATATATATATATGCATGATGCATCAAGTTATAATGCCAAACAAGGTTGGTTAGGACCTAGTCCTAACCCTACGGTTGTTTACAATCATTATACAATCCAAGCAAGCTAGCTAGTCTCTTGAATGGTTATCCCTTTGTTCTTAGCCTTCGAATGATTTCCCCTTTCTTCTTCCACCAAGTTCACACCTTGCTGTAGCAATTCATGATCAAACACACTCATCAATATGTACACGTAAGACAATTCAACATGGCTGAAATGTTACTTCAATAATATAGATATACATATACATACAAAATAGTCAACATTTCAATAAACAAGACCAGGCATGATCTAATTGTCCCCAAACTGTTACCAAACTAGTTCAATAAAGCTGTGTACAAAACATTTCCAAACTAGCTAGACAGCTGCTGCCTGGCAGCTTGCACACTACATGCTTAAACATGCCTATCTTTCATTTCATACAATTTAATTCATATCCATTTAATACAATTTATTACTTAATGTCAGGGCAGATTTTGATTCTGGACAGTTTGCGTTGTCCAGATGTTTCCATATATAGTTTTCAATACACTTTCCAAAATTCAATTCCGTTTTCTCCTAATGAAAATAAACATATCAAAGTATCATACATTAAAATTTTCAGCCTTAAATTCCATGTATACAATTTATGTTGAATATTTAAAGTTACTTCCCAGAACATAATATTATGGGCAGGTTTGCACTAGATCTTGTTTAATCTCTTAGATTCATTAAATTCAAGTCCTAGCATAGATTTCCAGCTTTCATACATGTCTATACATATTTTAGTCAGTCCATATAGATTTATCAAAGCGATCTAAAGGGGGCGTGTTGTTCATTTAACTCAATTTAACATGTTTACACAATTTCATTCTAGTAAAACAGTTTCAAATTGCATTATCATAGTTCTTGCTTCTAATTCTCTAATTTCCAGCATATAACACATTAACTCAAGCATGGATTTCAACCTAACAAGTCATCAAAACAGATTCATATTCAATTTCAACACTTACACATGAGCCAGATACATGTTCATATAATTTCCAACATCTATATACTCAAATCACAATTCCATTTAAATTCAAACAACTCAAACATGAAATTTACAAGAGAATCAAGTAATTACCTTACTCACTAAACTATCTAGACTTAAATTTGAAGCTAAATCAATGTTGAATGGCATGGATTTAAGCTTTTCTCCTTCACTTTCTTTTTCTCTCTTTTCTCCTAGTTAGAATCGGGTGAAATGGTGAAGGAGAGTGGGCTGGCTGATCACTATCTATTTCCCCTGATGGATTGACCAATTTATTCCTTAATTATTCCACTACTCAATGGCATTTGTGGGGTATTGGAAATTTAGCATACATTCCTCATATTTGCTAGAGTTTGCAAGTTAGTCACTTTAATTTGGTCACTTGTTCTTTCGATCTTCCAATTAAGTCCTAATTCAATTGTCTTTTGTTCTCTTTTTAATCTGGTTCTTCAATTCCTTAATTTTTACACTTTGATCCTTAATTAGATTCTATTCAATTATGATTTATTTCATAATTTAGGGATTCAAATTAGTAGCAATAATTCTAAGCCCAATTTAGGGTGTTACAAAATAGGGATTGGATTAATCTCTAACAAAAATAATGGACAAGCAGTGCCAAGCACGGTTGATGCCGAGCTGCGACGCATGAAGAGCACTAGCACGATGACGTCAGCTCTAATCTGATCAGCCCTAAGATTCAAACGCTGGATAAGATGATCACCTTCCTTATCCCTGTACGTTCAAATTCAAATCCAAGCTAATCATAGGCTATCCATGGAGTCCTATTTAAAACTCGATTAAAGCAAAATTTTAGCGCGGAAGAAGGAAGGAGAGTGATCGCAGAAAAGGTTCAACATTCGACCAAGAGCCTGGCTGTAAAGAGTTGCATCGAGAGACCCTCTTCTATCCCATCCTCTCTGTTGTTATATTATTTTTACTTAGTTTTAATGATGATGGATGTTAAAAACGATAAAGGTTTTTTTTGTTGATACCCTCACTATGAACTAATTTCATAGTTTGTGAGAGGTGGGTGCGTTTGAACGCTATGTTTTTGTTTAGTTTTTAATAGATCAACAATGGCTCGACACTTTTTTCATATCTAGCATGTTTACTGTAACACCCTGGTTTTGGGCCTAGATGTTTTAGACATCGGATCGGGCCGGTCAGACAAGGTCTAATCGTATTAGGTGGTTTAGAGAGATCAAAGTTCGGGATAGGATAAAAATATGACAAAAATTGCTAAAATCCTCTAAAATCATGTTTAAGAGGTTGGTCAAATCAATTTTACAAAATGAGTTTCGAAAGAGGTACATTTTGGGTAGTGACCAAAATGTAAAGTTTTAAAACTGTGGAAAATGCCAATTTCAAAAGGGGAGTCAAAATTTTAGAATCTTTAGGGAGCTTTTTGTGGAATTATACATTTCCTTAAATTGATATGTGTTTTAAAAGAGTTTTAAAATAATTGTTTAAAAATCCAAGTGATTTTCTAGCTTTGAAACGTTTTGAGCGTGGTTTTGGGAGCTTAGTGTAAGTTTGAAACACTCAGCTAAACTCAAGAGTAAGTAAATAGAAAGTCTCTATGGGATTGCACTATGTTTTAGGTTTAAAATGCACTTGGATTAAATGGGATTTGATTACTGTTTTAAAGCATATTTTGAGCAATGACTTTGCTGGTTTTTAAATGCCATTTTGTTAAGGATGCACATGGTAAGTGATCCTTGAGTTTATATGATTTATGCATATGGTTTTAAGCATGTTAATGCTTGTGGAAATGACATTGTGGTTTATGCTTGTAAAACAATGGATTGATGTTGATAAATGATTATATTGGCAAGTGATGGTAAATGGTTTTGGTTACTTTAAATCAGATATAGTTAGCCAACTATAGGATTGGGTGCACCGTGAATAAAGTAGCCTTAGATGTCAAGGGGTTGTGATTGTGCCGTAAACTCCAACCAAGTACCCTAACGATTGAGGCTAAAATCACAATGGTGGATGGTCTAATCCCGTGTGTGAATCTTGTGGTTTGTGTCTCGTGCTCTCGTTAGTGGAATTATTCAACTACCTATTAGTGATGTCGAGGGGTTGTGATTGTGCCATTAATCTCCATCACGGGTGTTGAGGGGTTGTGATTGTGCCATTAAACTCCACCTTGTTGATCTGGTAGTGTGTATGAAGCGTGTGGGATAACGCTTGTAATCCGCGTATCCGATTGTGTTAATTGTGTTGGTTTTGATATGGTTTGTTATTGATCACTTGTGAGCCAATATAATGAAGTTGATAAAATGATATAATGTTGACATTTATTTTGAGAAAGCATGAGATGCTTGAGAGATATGCTTGAATGCATATAATACTTGGATTAAGCATGAGCAAAGGTTTTGCTGTTGTAATTAAAGATGCTATAAGCATGTGGATTTGGAAGTGGAAATAATGTTTTAAAGTGCATGATTTTGAGGAAGGCATATGTTTACAAAGAATGATGTTTTGGTTTAATTAAATGCATTGATGAATGCTTTGTTGTTAGCGATCTTAACTAAGCTTTATGTTTACACTCATTTGTTTCATCAATGCAGAGAAATGAGCATCTTTGGCAGCAAGATAGCAACGGACATCCAGGTGATTTTAGCTAAGTAAAATATGTGTTTTCACTTTAGTGTAATAAGAGGCAAAGGGAGGGATTTCTACTCATGGATTTATTTGGTGATGTTAAACACCTTGAGCATGTTTGGTTTGTGTTTTGGGACTTGTAAATGGTCTCTATATGGTTTATGGTCTTACCTTTGGTGTTTTGGCTATGCTATGGTTTATGTTTAAAAGCATGCTTAGGTAGTTCTATACCCTTCATGGATTGCTATGCTTAATGCTTGTCTTGTGAGTGGATGTTGATGCATAAGAGTATGGAATGTTGGATATAACATGTATGAATGTTTTAGAATTGTTTATATGTTGTTAAGTGTGATTTAAGGGTTGTGGTATGTGATTTTCTAGTATGCGTATCGATACTCGGGGTTGAGTATCGATACACGAAGGAAAATTTTCAGGCAAATCGATATAGGGCTATCGATACGAGTTGCTCGCATATCGATACGCCTAGGCAAGAATTTGAAGGCCGTACCGATATGTGGGGAAGCGTATCGATAACTTTTTCCCAACTTTGGCTACTGCCTTCCCGCGTATCGATACGAGCTTAGGTGTACCTATACCCGTTAGTAATTTTCTGTTAAAAGAATCTTTTAAAGTTCTGAAATGTTGCATTATGGTCCCTGAATGTTGCATGTTACAGTGAATGAGTTTGAATGATCCGTTTGTGATGAAATTTGACACGGAAGTATGTTACATGACTAATTAAGGATTGGTAATCTTTAAATTGGGCTAGTCCTTTTAATATTCAGAAATTATAGTTTAGTCCCTAAAAGTTAAATGTATGCAATTGAACTCCTAATCGAACTCCGATCGCTGTGTCGTTTTCTTCTGTCTGTGTTGTTGATCACATAGGATCTTCATGTGCATCTTGAGAAGATAAAAATAAAAAAAAGGTCATTAATCGAAGTCGGATTTAACGAACTGGCTTCAGTTTTCCCCGTGTAATCTTCTTAGTTCGGGTCGAACGTCTAGGCCGGGCTAAGGGGGTTACATTTACTACTTTAAAGTGTGTTGCCAAGTGATGGGTATCGAATCCGTAAAAAAATAATACCTACTTGTTCTTTGGATTTGTAGTTGCTGCAAGTAGGGTCGATCCCACATAGAATGGTTAGGAAATCAAGTTCACAAGCAATCTAAAGTAAACGGGGGGTTGTGTTTGGTTTGAAGAAAGCAATTTAATTAAGGAAAATTTAATATAAGATGGAACTCTAGCCAAGGTAAAACTTGCAATATTAAATCAAGGATTTAGATCATTGACCCACAAAAGATAAATCAACATCAATCTCAAATAGCTTAGTTTCAAGTTAGATGATAACCCACAAATAACTTAAATCTCTTCTTTGATAGAAAGTAATTTAATAACCCATAAATTATCAACTCTTATTATCAAGGTTAAAATTCCTTAGATAACCAACTAAGAATTAAAACATATCAAATAGAACTAAGAAGAATAGAGACCCAAGCACATATTCTTATTAATCACTAACCCGTTAACTTATTAAGAACATAAATTCATACCTTTAGAAACTCTAACCTGAATTTCCTTATCACATGCGTCAATAACCCATGTGTAACCCCCTCGACCCGAACTAGTCGCAAGACCGAACCGAACGGGTCACATGAGGAATATCGAAGCAAAACCCGAAAGTTCAACTTCAATAAAGGACCCTTTTTTTCTTTTTAACTTATCTAAATGATTCATTATTAACCGAAGTGTACAAGCCAGCATCGGTCAAAATCTCAACTCGATCGGGCGTCGATTTGACGTCAATTTCCCATTAAGCAAATAGGGACCATTTTGTAAAACCTATAAAATTCGGATAGCTTTACTGAAATTGAAGTTACCATTAATCAATTAGTCAGGTTCTAAGCTAACTTGTTAAATTTTAGCTCAATCTGATCAATCAAACTCATTTAATTGCATTTACAATTATTCAGGGGTTAAATTGCAAATATTTAGAACTTCAAGAGATGCCAAGTAACTAATTACCCAACAGAGTATCGATACGCTCTAGGCCCGTATCGGTACACGATTGTCCAATAAGCCTCCAGTTCTAAAATCACGATGCCCGTATCGATACACCTTCCTGTGTACCGATACAGTATGTTAAATTAACTTTCAGGTATTGAAACGAAACTGGGTGTTTCAAAACGCAATGCCTGATTTTGCCTAGCCATATCGATACAACAGCCCGCGTATCAATACACCTGGGTCCAAAATTGCATTTTCTCAGCTTTAATCATACATTTAAGCCACCATAAACACACTAACATGATCCTAACCAATAACAAACATATTAAAAGATCGACCCTCAACCAAAAACATCAGAATCATCAATCAAACATGCTTTCTTGCTTCAAATGAAATCTATAGGCATGCAACCTAATTATCAAACCACTCAAGATACTAAAATCACGCCAAAGCAAGAATCATCAACTAAAGGCCATTTACATGTCCAAATAGGCATTCAAAACATGCCAATAACCAGGGAGTTCCAAAACATACACTCTCAAACATAAAGAATTTCCCCATTGCCGATTATCACTATTATATAAACCACAAACCATACTTGAGCTAGCAGTTTCCCTTAGATTCCTTCTCCCTTCCTTGCTGCCCAAAAAGAGTTATTTCTCTGCATTGTTGGTAAAAGAGAGAGTAAGTACAATTGCTTAGTGAGGGATGCTCAAAACAAAACCAACACCAACAATGAATCTAAAATCATTTTCTCAATTAAAATCTCTATCTTGTCATGCTCATTCTATCTCATGCTTGAAACCATTTTCAAAGTGAAATCAACAATGTTAAAACCACATGTACCATCTATCTCATGCATTAACCATAATGCAAAATCTCAAAGCAAAGCTTACTCATGCTTGTTATTAAGATTAGGCAAAATCGGCACAACGATCGTAGTTCAATTAGGGGTTCAATTGCATTCATTTGACAATCAAGGACTAATTTGTAAATTTCAGGAATTACAAGGACTATCCAGTTATTAAGATTACCAATCCAAAATTAATCATATAACACACCAGCGTGTCAAATCTCATCTCAAACGGACCATCCAAACTCAACTAATTGAACACACATAATTCAGGGACCAAAATGTAAGTAACAAGAACTTAACACAATTCAAAACTCAGCATCCAACGGTCAAGTGTTTCGGAACACAGAATGATCGTTTCGATACGCGGGGGTGTTCCGAAACCCCAAGAAACTCGTTTCGATACGTTGGTTCACAGTGGCGAAATGTTCTGGAACATGCCTTCCTGTTCCGAGACACCATGGTCATTTCAGGCCTCCGTTCCAAAACGGACAAGGGCGTTCCAGAACACCTGAGCCTGCAACTTCCCAAATTGTTGGTTTTAATCAAGTTTTCATCTCTGGAACCATTCCGACACTTGTTCCAACACACATACATCATGGATAAACATCAAAGACCACCCATACGAAACACAAGCTATATCATAACATCAATCATGCAAATTATAGGAATATAGACATGCTTCCTAGTTGTCAAAATTGCAAAAGGGCTAAAAACCACATTCAAGCTCAAACCAGCACTCAAAGGCCATTTACAAATCTGAATAAGCAAACTAAACATGCTCAAGGTGTTTGACATCACCAAATGACCAAGAGTAGAAATCCCTTCCAATGCCTCTTATTACACTAAGGTAAAACCATATACATTGCTTAATCAAAAATGCTTGGATTCCACTTGCTTTCTTGCTGCCTCGAATGCTTAATTCTCTGCATTGATGAAACAAATGAGCGTAGGCATAAAGCTTAGTGAGGATCGCTAAAACCAAACATTCATCAATACATTTTATAAAATCTAGATAATATCATTTGCAAACTCATGCCTTCCTTTAACACATGCTCTCAAAAGCATCAATGCACTTTTAAACCACATGCTCATAGCATCATTAAAACCATAACAAACTCCTTTGCTCATGCTTAAACCAAGCATTACATGCATTCTAGCATAATTTCCAAGCATCTCATGCTTAATCATTAATCATCAACATTATATTGGCTCTCAAGTGATCAATCTCAAACCAAATCATAACCACAACAAAAGACACAATCGGATACGCAGATTACAAGCATTGTCCCACACGCTTCATACACACTATCGGACTACACAAGGCTCACACACGAGATTAGACCATCAACCTTTGTGACACCCGTGGTTGAGTTTAACGGTACAATCACAACCCCTCAACACCACTCATTGATAGTTGTATAATTCCACTAACGAGAGTACGGGACTCAAACACAAGATCCACCCACGGGATTAAACCATCCACCATTGTGATTTTAGCCTCAATCGTTAGGGTACTTGGATGGAGTTTACGGTACAATCACAACTTTAATCCCGTATACGCCATCCAAGTACCCTAACGATTGAGGTTAAGATCACAACGGTGGATGGTTTAATCCTGTGGGTGGATCTTGTGTTTGAGTCTCGTACTCTCGTTAGTGGAATTATACGACTACCGATGAATGGTGTTGAGGGGTTGTGATTGTACCATTAAACTCCACCACGGGTGTCATAACAGTTGATGGTCTAATCCCGTGTGTGAGCCTTGTGTAGTTCGGTAGTTTGTATGAAGCGTGTGGGACAACGCTTGTAATCCGTGTATCTAATTGTCTCTTTTGTTGTGGTTATAATGTGGTTTGAGATTGATCATTTGCGAACCAATATAATGTTGGTGATTAATGATTAAGCATGAGGTGCTTGGAAATTATGATAGAATGCATGTAATGCTTGGTTTAAGCATGAGCAAAGGATTTTGTTATGCTTTTAACGATGCTATGAGCATGTGGTTTAAAAGGGCATTGATGCTTTAGAGAGCATGTTTTAAAAGAATGCATGAGTTTGGAAATGATGTTATCTTGATTTTATAAAATGCACTGATGAATGTTTGGTTTTAGCGATCCTCACTAAGCTTTATGCTTACGCTCATTTGTTTCATCAATGCAAAGAATTAAGCAATTCAGGCAATAAGAAAGCAAGAGGAATCCAACCATTTTTTGACTAAGCAATGTATGTGGTTTTACCATAGTGTAATAAGAGGCAATGGGAGGGATTTCTACTCTTAGTTATAATTTGTGATGTTAGACACCTTGAGCATGTTTAGTTTCCTTATTCAGATTTGTAAATGGTCTTTGAGTGCTGGTTTGAGCGTGAATGTGGTTTTTAGCCTTTTTGCTATTTTGACAACTATGAAGCATGCTTATAGTCCTATAACTTGCATGATTGGTGCTATGATATAGCTTGTGTTTCGTATGGGTGGTCTTTGATGTTTATCCATGATGTATGTGTGTTGGAACAAGTGTCGGGAGGGTTTCGGAAATGAAAACTTGATAAAAACCAGCAATTTGGGAAGTTGCAGGCTCAGGCGTTCCGGAACGCCCCTGTCTGTTTCGGAACGGAGGCCTGAAATGACCATGGTGTCTCGGAATAAGAAGGCATGTTCCGGAACATTTCGCCACTGTGAACCAACGTATCGAAATGGGTTCCTTGAGGTTTCGGAATGCCCCCGCGTATCGAAACGACCTCTCTTGTTTCGAAACGGATGTTCCGATACAGGGTTTGCAGTTCCGAAACACCCGACCGTTGGATGTTGAATTTGAATTGTGTTAAGTTCCTGTTACTTACATTTTGGTCCATGAATGATGTTTGTTCAATTGGTTGAGATTGGATGGTCCTTTTGAGATGAGATTTGACACGCTGGTATGTTATATTATTAATTTTGTAGGACAACAGATAAATGCCAATGAGACTGCTCTCTTGGTAGAAATACCATAACACCATTGACAGGTTTGAATCTTTGTAAATATTAGGTTAATTGTTTTTTTTTGTTTTTAGGATTTTTCATCAGTTTTTCTTTTTATTTTAGTCTTTATTTTTAGATTTTCTTTTGCTGGGTTGAATGGTTTCATTTGAGTGGATGCAGATTTGGTGCTAGACAGATATATTAATTTTCAACGAGTGGCAGGATTGAATGATGTCGCACCCAGAAGTGGTGCGAGCACCTGAGCTTGGCAAGTGGCGAGAGTAACCCGAGGAAAAGAAATTATCCTATCTTAATTTAATTTACACCATGAGAAAGAAAAATATATATATATATATCCAACCCTAGCCGCACAAAAATTAAGGTGATTTAAATTCAAGTTATTTACCTTATCACTCCATATCTTATCACTTTAAATCCTATCCTTATCTCTTATCCTTTCCATAACTATCACATCATCCCTTCTCCCTCTCCCCAAAACACGCCACATTTCATCATTACCTTCTTAAAATCAGTCATAATTACTTTTACCCTAACGGTCAACCTTTCCATCTTTCAACCCCTTCATTTTTCTTTCCATTTCATTTTCACTTCATCTTCTTTACCTGGCCGGTTAATTCTCTATCTCGCTCCACCCGAGAAACTCAAGCTTTTGTTTCTTTTCTTTTCAAATCCTTCCATGGCTTCTTCATCTAATCCCTTTAAGACTTTTTCAACAATGAGATCAAAAAGAAGTATGAAGATCACATTGCTTCAAAGACTTTTTGCTTCGAGCCCGAGAAAAGTTAGGTTTTTCCCTCTAAGTTCATGGATATCGTCACCAAACACAAGTGGAAGACGTTTTGCCAACAAAAGAGTGAGGTCTTTCCAAATCTTTTTCGTGAAGTTTATGCATAATTAACTACTAAATAAAACATCTTTGTGATTATTAGAGGAGAATATGTGCAATTTGATGAAGGGTCTATCAATATATTGCTCAAGTTGGATGGGGAGGATGAGCATGTCGCGTTTACTGCAACAATGACCACTGCCAAACGTAGGACGCTTTTGGAAGATTTGCATGAATCAGTCACGGAAGGGATCATATCCTCCAAAGGACACCGAATAGTCAAAAGAGTGCCCTTTAAACCACAAGCAGAGGGCTGGAACCATTTTCTCAAGGCAAGTTTGATGCCGACGACCCACAATGAGATCGTTTCAGAGGACTGACTAATTTTGTTGCATTCTATTTTGACGGGGCGAAAAAATATTATTGGCCGGATTATAATCGATGAGATATACAAGTGTTCCCTCAAGCTAACTAAATGTTTGTTCTTCCCTCTTCTTATTTGAAATATTTGTCTGCGATACAATGTGCGCACGACAAAGGAAGACATTGCCCTCGAGGTGAAGGGCTACACAATTACGTTAGTCGGCTAGAGGAACCTTACTGGTATTACTGTGAAAGACACGGACAATGGTAAGGCAAGTCTTCCACGCCAACACCGAAGGCTAAGGAAGCAAAGGCAAAGCCAACAACCTCAATGCCAGCGGAGTCGACGATATTGCTCACCCAGATATATCACCAGTAGGAGATTTATCACCCATATATGAGCACGCCAGAGACATTACCATCAAAGAGACCTTGGTGAGCCTTTCTGTATGATTCATACTAGGCTTCCATGCCTTCCAGAGGAGATCTTTGTCGATGACAGTGCAATGCCAGCTAGCTAATGCCCAGTCCAGTTCGCACTTCAGTGCCCAGTCCAGTACCGTACACAGCCACAGAACCTATTTCCCTTGCCAAAGATGAAACTGCCAAATCTACTATGCCACAAGAATTTGATGATGAAAGTGAGAAGAAACCTATTGCCCCTGTCGAGTCTGCTTCTACACCAACTTCATATGAGCCGGTGAATGTTGTGAAAGATATCCCTGCCTCCACTGTCTCCCAAGGGTGGAGCAGAAAGAAGAGGATGGCTCCTGATGGT
Source organism: Hibiscus trionum (assembly GCA_030270665.1). Classification (NCBI taxonomy): domain Eukaryota; kingdom Viridiplantae; phylum Streptophyta; class Magnoliopsida; order Malvales; family Malvaceae; genus Hibiscus; species Hibiscus trionum. Next base: position 16,174,696 of record BSYR01000010.1, read on the forward strand.
TGAAGCTTATCCCAAAGAAATACCTGAGCCAAGTTAGTAGTTGAATCTCGTGTCGCCAAGGATGAGTCTATTCTAAAGGGCGTCTTCTTCTTCCTAACTCTTTGCATTTCCTTTGCATTCACATGTTCATGCATTTTTATTTTTTTTCTATTTTTGTTGTATATATTTGTTGTTTCATGCATTTAGGACACTGAACATCTTGGGTTTGGCGGTGCACATTTTCTCACATTTTATGCCATGCCATTCATGTTTATTTGTTGTACTGCATTATGTTTTCATGGCATATAGGTTAGATTAGGATTAATGCCATTCCTAACCGAACCACTAAAAAATGAAAAAGAAATTTGTCTCGGCCGATTTTTGAAGCATGTTAAAATTTGTTAGGCAAGTTTAATTTGACCTAGGTGTCTTTCCGATAAAGAAATTTAAAATCTTTTGATGCCTATGCCAGCAGGATAATATGCCAAGATTGCTTGACAATTGATCTCTAGTTTAGGGACTTGAATTTACACTTAACACATGATATGTATCTAGTTCCCTAGCAAACTTAGATTGTTTGAATCTATGCTCAGATTCTAAATAAAATAAAATAATAAAAAAAGAACGCCAAGGTGAAAAAGGATAGTGCACCAATGTGTGCCAAATGCTGAAGAACTTTAGAACAATCCTCTACCTAGGAAAAATTATTAACTTGGGGGCTTCGTGGTTTGCTCCCTCTTAATTCTCAAGCCATCATGACTTAAGGTATGAGTGTCATAGGTTAGTAAGTGATGTAATCTGGACTAACGTGGGTATTCATGGTATGCTTTCTCTTATATCTCACACCAAACAGTGCTTGACCCTATCCTAATCTAATGCCAACAATAAAAAAACCGCATACCTTTGGTTGAAAAAAATAATCTGTGTTTAGGAAGTACAATTGCCTAGGGGATTGAAAGGATAATCGATGCATATTGCACGTACATCATGCATTCTTCGTGACCTTAGACTTGATTTATATTGTTGCTCTTTGATTACTATCTGTTTGGCATTACTGCATAGAGATAACTGAGGACAGACCTGAGCCAACTTTTACTTGCCAGCATCGGTTGGCATGCCAACAAAAACTTTGCTGAGGTATCATTGTCATCGTTTTACTTTTATTTTTAGTTATTTGAGGACAAGGAATGAGCTAGGTGTGGAAGAGTGTTGACGCTCCAAAAGCACTAATTTTTATGCTTATTTCGCATGATCTTCCTTGTCATTTAAGTACATTTAGTAGAGTTTAGGTCGCAAAATCATGAATTGCATAAAGAGTAAGGATATGGTGTTATGCTAGTGTGAAGGGTTGTTTTTGCCACCTTTTTGCAGCTTCGCATAGCTGATGGCACAACAGCTGGTAGAGCAGGAGCAGATTAGCCCAAGAAGGAGACGACGCCAAGGAGGATGCCGAGTAGCCGTTGGAACAGAAGGACCTTTAATGGCAAGCACCGATTGGCAGAGAAGAGCATTCAATGCCAGGCCAAGAAGATGTTGATCCCAAAAAAAATAGAACCAGATCAGGCTGCGAGAAAATAGGGATTGGATCAATCTCTGAAAAAATAGCGGACAAGCAATGCCAAGCGCAGTTGATGCCAGGCTGTGATGCCAGAAGAGCATTGGCACGATGACATCAGCCCTAATCTGATCAGCCATAAGATTCAAATGCTGGAAAAGATGATCACCTTACTTATCACTGCACATTCAAATTCAAATCCAAGCTAATCCTATGTTATCCATGGAGTCCTATTTAAAACTCGATCAAAGCAAAATTTTAGCGCAAAACAAGTAAGGAGAGTGATCAAAAATAAGGTTCAACATTCGACCAAGAGCCTGGCTGTTAAGAGCTGTATTGAGAGACCCTCTTCTAGCCCATCCTCTTTGTTGTTATTTTATTTTTTACTTAGTCTTAATGATGATGGATGTTAAAAACGATAAAGGTTTTTTTGGTTAATACCCTTACCATGAACTAATTTCATAGTTGGTGAGGGGTTGTTGTGCTTGAACGCTATGTTTTTATTTAGTTTTTAATAAATCGACACTGCCTCGGCACTATTTTTCATATCTGGCATGTTTACTATAAAATGTGCTTTCAAGCGACAGTTGGCACTCCCTTTTTAAAATAATATGCCAAGCGACGGCTGGCATAGATAGCCTACTGCAACCCAAGATCATAACTGACTTGGGTGGCAACGACCAGATGCTAGGTACTGAGGTGAGATGCTTCGAGAAAAGATGTTCAAGTAAATGAACTTACTTCGGGAGTGAAATCTACCCCTCAGGAGAAATGATTGACACTTAATCGAATTGATTTATGAAAAAATATTCACTATAAACATATAGGGGTTTTTCCATGATTAATTTAGTGCAATGCTATCGATAGAGGCATTGCTACCTTGGAATCTGCTCGGCAAACAATGCCAAGACAAGATTTACTAAATGATGGCATGGCATGAATAGCGTGGAAACCAAGCACTCCTTGTAACACCCCTCACCTTGTTTAATCCTAAACCGGCTAAAGAGCGTTACTCAAGCAAGGAAATCACAACCCAATTTGAACCTTTCACAACTCACCCCTAATAGGTGAGTTATTTTCTAATGAAACAAGCAACAACATGGATCATATATCAATAGAACCAGTACACATGAATACAAGCTCTATATGTTACTACTAATCAACCTAAACAACATGAATCGATCAAGAAGTGTAAACAATTCTAATCAATCTAGTAAAGCATTTGAATAGCATAAAGATAAAATGATCAATCATGGCATGTCATTCAACATACAATTTTTGTTTGTTATATTTCTTGGATTCATACACTCATCATTTGGTACAATGCTAACATAGACAAACTAGGTATAGATCAATCCATTCAAATGGTTCACATAACAACAACGTCCAAATCAAGTTTCCTAGCTTCATTCGAATTGCATTAGTACAAGGTGAACATGATCACATTCAAATAGACACAAACATAAGCACCCAATAGATCCATCTAGTTTCATTCGAATAAGCATGCTTATTAATAAAGAGATCAAACGCTTGCACATAGCTTCAATACATGGATCAATAGCAACTCATATCAACCTAAACCATGGCATATCATTACAAGATTTAACATGTATACAAGCCTTATAAATCTCACAATCAAGAAATCAAAATATACATCAAGTCATTTAATATATTCCTAAGCATTCAAGACGTAAGATCACCATTCATTTGATCAACCATAGCCATATTTCATATCATAATACCTAGATTAACTAGGCTACAAAACCAAGTCATAACATCATGTTTATACATCACCAACATATCAAATATATATACAAGTCTCCAAGGATTCAAAATGCATAGTAACTAGCCTAGATACATGACTAAGGCCACCAACTAGGAGCTTACAAAAGACATGAACCATACTTTGATCTTTAGCTTGTCTTGCCTTGCTTCAACTCAAAGAAAGCTTTCGAACCACAACCTGAATTTTGGGAAGAACGAAAACAAGAGTGATAAGTACTATTAAGTACTTAGTGAGGTAGTCCTAGAACTAACAAGTTATTTCAAGCATGAGTCATATCTAGAGTTTATCAATTGTTTAATGTTTAAGGCTATAAGCATAAGTAAACAAACATAGTTTTGGATACAAGGTCATTCATAATCAAGATATCAAGTAATTGAACACATTACGACAAGCATGAATTCGAATTGCACAAGTAATATCAAGCATCGAGAATTTCATCACAAGATATGAATTAGCATCTCAACAAGGATCATAAATACAATTTATAAGCAATTTGAGCTAGATCATTAATCATCCAATCAATCATGATAACATGTATAACTAATCAATTCAGCAAGTAATCAATCAAGTGTTTAATTACATTATAAGCCGTCTTGGATTTTAAGTAACAAGCAAGGAAAAGTCTTATTCTTTTAATTTCAAGCTTAATTATCAAATTAATTGCCTTGGTATTTAGTTTTGTCTAGGTATTCGAGTCCCCAACCAACTGTCGCCACAAGATGGTACATTAGTACCAGTCAAAATCCTCAAATTGTCTCCAAGTGACCACATCTCATACCTCCTACTGTCTCCAAATAAGGCCTTAGCCTAGGACCTTAGTCCACCCTAACACAAGAGCTCTAGAATCTCTGACATGTCATTCTACCTAAGACTAACTAGAAACAAATGACTTGATATAATTTCCAAGTTTATTAATCAAATAATTCGAGTATTATTCAGGATATGTTTTATTCAAGAAATCTTGTTTCAAGCCATGTATATCAAGATCAAGGTTCACCCATAGGCCATTCGAACCATAAGAAAATTCTAGCATGTATACTATAAAGTCAATCAAGTATTCAAGTCAAGTTATTAACCAGTATCAATCATCACATTCTTGTTTAACCTTTAGTCATTCGAACCATATAGATCAAGCATGAAGGTTCACACATTCAATTACTATCAATCTTATACCATATACAATCTTTATAACAATCACATATTCAATCCATACTTCCCTTAGTTGGTTACCAAGTATAATTAGATTCAATAATCAATCATAGTCATGGCAGTAGTAATTAAGCAAGATAATTGGTTAGAACCTAAGTTCTAACCCTAAATAAATACTACACTCACAAGACTCCAAGCAAGCTTAATATTGTATAGTTATCCCCTTTTGCCTATCCTTTGAAGGTCCAACTCTATTGCCTTCACCAATCTCTTCTACTCTTTGATCTAGCAAGCCTCACACAAAAACATGGAAACATTATTAGAAAAAAATCAACAATATACTCATTCAACCAAACACATTTTTTGCACAACATTACTAAACTGTTTTTGTTTCTGGTAGTTTGCATACCCTTCACTAATCTGTTTATACCTTTTAATCTATACATTGGAATTTCAATTAATTTACACCATTGGAAAGCTAATTCAATTATGTTTTCAACCATATATGACTCATAATTTTAGCCTTTATAAATCAATACAGATTTGAAGTTAAAGTCAGGTCAAATTTAAAGTCCATAATCTGCCAGCTAACACTCTAAGCAATCCATTTAGCTACAATTCATGCAATTCAAGCTATCTAACATTCATTTTAATTCTTCCCCTATTTAACTAACATTTCCAGCCCTTAACCTTATTCAATTCAGTCCCAAATTCACTAATTATTACAAAACAATCCATATTAGTGATTTGAGCTAGCTAGGTGTCTACTTTCATCATTAATTCAATCTCTTCATCAATCAAGTTTATCCAAGGCCAAAATTATCCAGTTCACACGATTTTAATTAGGTGTTTAACATTTAAATTACATTCCTACTTTCATTTGATACTCAATTTAATCCAATTTATCATCAATTACATTCGGCTACTAGTAGGTGTACAAATTCAATAGTCCAAGTTTATAACATGATCATCTTGTTATATACTACTCAAATTCATGTAATCCTACCATCATTCAATCTTCTAACAAGCATATACAACAATTAATTTCATCAACAAGCATCAAACGATCAAATTCAACCAATAACACTATAAATTCGAATGCACAAGGTTTAGAGCAAGCTTACTTTACTTTCTAGCTTAATCCTTATGGAAAATCATGAACATGCAAGCTTTAATCCTCCCTTATATATGGCTTTCTCTCAAGACTCACTCTCTCACTATTTCGCTAAGGATTTTTGGCTAAAAAAGAGTGAATGGAGAAGATGGTGAGTTGACAAGAAGATAATCCTCTTTACATTAGGTAGCCGGCCACATGGCCAATTAATGGGGTAATTATCCCACTAATTATCAATTAACTAGCTTGTTACATGCATGATATGGTAGTTTAGATTTTGTTCAATTAAATCCTTTAATTTCTCATAATCATGGTCACTAGTTTTTAGTTCATCCTAATTAAGTCACTTCTTTTATTTTAATCCTTTTAATTCTTATGACATTTGATCAGTTGATTCTTAATTACTTAAGGTTCTTATTACTAGGCCCTATTTTGGGGTATTACAACTCTCCCCCCATTTAAATAAATTCGTCTTGAAATCTATCTGAATTGAATAGATGAGGATACTAATCTTTCATTGTAGCCTCAGGTTCCTATGTTGCTTCTTCCATTCTATGATTCCTGCACAAGATTTTTACTAGTGGTACATTCTTGTTCCTATGTCTCTTTACTTCTCGGTCAAGTATCTAGATAGGTTCTTCTTCATAAGAAAGACTAGGATTCAATTCCACGTCTTCTGGTTCTAGAATATGAGTTGGATCGGATCGATACTTCCTGAGCATAGAGACATGGAATACATTGTGGATCTTATCAAACTCACTAGGGGGTGCTAGTCGATAGGCCACTAGACCAATCTTTACGGTAACTTCGAGATGTCCATTAATTCAAGGACTAAGTTTTTCAATTCTTCCCGAACCTAAGACTTTCTTCCAGGGTAACACCTTCAGGAAAACCTTGTCTCCAACATTATGTTGAATATCACTTCGTTTCAAATCTGCGTATGCTTTCTGCCTATCAAAGGCCTACTTCAATCTTTCATGTATAATCCGAACTTGGTCTTTGGTTTCTCGAACCATTTGTGGTCCTAACACTTTATTCTCAACAAGTTCAGACCAACAAAATGGAGTCTGACATCTTCTGCCACACAAGGCTTCAAATGGTGCTATTTGAATCGAATATTGGTGGCTATTTTTGTATGCAAATTCCATAAGAGGCAGGGATTTCTCTCAATACTTCCTGAAATCTATTACACAAGTATGTAACATGTCTTCGAGTACTTGTATGATCCTTTCAAACTGGCCATCACTTTGTGGATGAAATGTCGTACTTAAGTGTACTTTGGTTCCCAAGGCTCTTTGTAAAGATTTCCAAAATCTTGATGCAAACCTAGGATATCGATATGAAATTATAGAAATGAGAACACTGTGTAGTTGAATTACTTCCCGAATGTATAATTCGGCCAAGGCTTCTAAACTTAGGCTCATTCAAATAGGAATGAAATGAGTTGATTTGGTAAATAGACCTACAATTACCTACACTGCATCATATTTTCTTGGGGTTAGGAAATCCATTGTGATTTGGTCCCATTTCCACTAAGGGAATTCAATAGGCTGAAGTAATCTGGTAGGGAATCGATGTTCTTCCTTGACTATTTTGTAAGTCAAGCATTTTGACACAAAGTCTGTAATGGCAGAGTTTATGCTCGACCACCAATATAAGGATCTCAAATCTTTATACATTTTAACGGATCCAAGATGAATTGAGAAAAGGACTTTGGTGAGCTTCATGTAGCATTTCTTGTTTCAATTCTTCATTATCGGGAATACATACTCTTTCTCTGAAATAGAGAAGTCCATTCGACATAAGGGAGAAGTCAGAATTAGACTCAGAGTCTAGCTTGGACATGATCTTCTAAAGTTCATGGTCAGATTGTTGGAGTTCTTTGATTCTCGAGATAAAGATTGATTGAACTTGAAGTTCGGAAAAGAATTTTTGTCCTTTGAGTAGACGAAAATGAGCATTGATAGCCAAAGAAGCTACGAGAGAGTAAACAATATTATTAAGATGAATTTTTGAATAGTCACTTGCAAGACAAGATATAATTTAAATAGTTGCTTGCAAAACAAAAAAGGTACATTCGAATGGTTTTCTTGCAAGTTAAGGGGGATTAAATTTCGAATGGATTCAGAATAGGTCAAGAAGATTTAATTCGAATGATGACTTGTATTCCAAGGAAGAATTCGAACATTTTCCTGCAGATCAAGAAAGAAGCGTTTCAAGTATTTACTTGCAATTCATGAAAGATTTAATTCGAAGAATTATTCTAGAGCTTAATTTTAGGAGTTTACCCTAATATGGTTTACGACTTATGGCGTCCGCAACCACATTCACTTTCCCCGGGTGATAGTCGATAACTAGATCGTAGTTCTTCAACAGCACTACCATCTCTTTTGCCTCATATCAAATACTTTTGACTTTGGAGATACTTGATGTAACACAGTGGTTTTGGCCTTAGGAGTCTTTAAGTTTGACTCGGGGTTCGTAGGACCTAGACTACAAATCTAGGTTGGTTCGGGAATGGTTTAGAGAAAACATGGTTCTGGATGAGGTAAAATTTTGGAAAAAAATCCTAAAATCCTCTAAAAATATATATAAAGGTTTGGTAAAGTTAATTTTGGAAAATGACTTTTGGAAGATTGACATTTCAGTTTACTGACTAATTTGTAAAAATGTAAAATTTGTTTTTAAAGGAATATTTTGAAAGAGGGCCAAAACATAGAATCTTTAGGGAGCTAATATGTCATTAATTATCCTTTTCTATTAATAGACTATTTTAAAGGTGCTATATTTGAACGTCCCGGTTTTGGGCATATATGTTTTAGGCATCGGGTTGGGATGGTTGAACCTAGAAATGAAGATTCAAGTATTTAGAAACGGTTCAGGGAAATCATGGTTCGAGATAAGGTAAAAATTTCTAAAATGATCTAAAATTATATAAATGGGATTGGTAAAATCAAATTTACAAAATGGATTTTGGGACGTGTACATTTTGGGCAGTGACCAAAATGCAAAGATTTAAAATTGTGGAAAAAGTATAAATTTCAAAGGAGAGTAAAATTCTTATAATCTCTAGGGAGTTTTTTTTTTTGGAAATTAAGCCTTTTCTTTTAATTGGCATGTGATTATAATGTTTTATATAAATTTGAATAGGGAGGTTTTATTAAAACGAGGTAGTTATTTTGTTAAATCATTTTCGACGTAACTTTTCCATTTATCATTTTCTCTTCAACCAATCATTCCCTCTTTTCTCTCAATTTCCATAATTCCTTTTCATTATTTTGCTCTTTTGATTTACAACACTTTTCCAAAGATTTCTCTCAAATATTTACAAGATATTCTTAAAGCTTCATGAGTTGAAAACTTGCCAATTGGAAGAAAAGCAATGATTGGAGGTAATTTCATGATACTCCTCTAATCAAGGTTCTTTAATGAAATTCCAAAGTATTAGACTCTTGATTTGTGTTTTTAATTGAGGTTTTAATGTTGATTTGGTAAAAATACCGAAATCTTGCTAAAAGTGTAATTAAAATGTGATTTTCATACTTGCTTTGTTTTGGTTCAGTTGAGGTGGTTTCTAATCATGTTTTGGAAGATTATTGATGTTGATAATGACTTTTGATCATAATAATCCCGAAATCATTGAGATATCTAATTGTTAGAGTGTTAGATTTTGGGGTTTTAGGTTGTTAATGTGAAATCTAAGTTGTTGGAGGTATAAGGATGATATTAAGATATTTCTTGATGTTGATTTATGGTTAAAATGTGATGGAAGTATTTGTTGATGGCTGGGTTGAGTTTAGTGATCAATCGAAGGTGATTTCAGTTGTTCAGATGGGTATTTTGGTGCTTTCAGGCAGAGCTGCGGGATTTTAGTGTTTGCTGGTAGTTTTAATGCATTGAGGTGCATCAATCCTCCGTTCTTGTGTGGAATAAACATGGGAGGATTCTACGGAAGCATTCGACGAAGTTCTGGGGACTTCGGACGCTTGATTTTCGCGTTGGCGATTGAGGTTTCGCGAGTCTGTGAGTGGAGATGGGATTACTAACTTTGAAACATCTTAAAAGTGGTTTTGGGAACTTAGTGTATTCTTGAAACGCTTTACTAAGTTTGGAAGTTAGTAAAGTGATTTCTCCCTTGGATTGTGCTATTATAAGTTGTGGATGCACTTAATTTTATATGTGTTACCTACAATTTCAAAGCATGATTTTTAGTAAGTGATTTGTTGCTTATGGTGCCATATTGTTGAAGGATGCACTAGGTAAGTGATCCTAGTAAGTATGTGTTTATACTTGTTTTATGAAGCATGGTTTGATGCTTGGAATTATGGATTATTGTGAATGCTTTGAAAGTAGTGAGGTTTGAACTAAATGTGAAATATATTAGCAAGTGATGTTGTGTAAAGTGGTTTACAAATGAAATCAGATATAGTTAGCCGGATATAGGATTGAGTGCACTATAAACATGTCACCTTGGATGTTGAGGGGTTGTGACTGTACTGAAAACTCCATCCAATTACCCTAACGATTGAGGAAATTGAGTTGTGTCCCGTCTCTCGTTAGTGGGGTTATACATCTACTGATGAGTGGTGTTGAGGGGTTGTAAGGTATAGAATACTCCACCACGGGTGTCACAATGGTGGAGGGTAGCTCCCGTGTGTGAACCTTGAAATGCCGGTGAGAATGTATGAAGTGCTGGCTCAACACTTGGGAATCCGTATATCCGATACATTTTGAGAAATAAGATTTTTTTGATCATTTGTGTGCCAAGATAATTGATTAATTGCTATAAAATGTTTATGGACGCATCATATGAAAAATGCAGGTTTTACTCTTAAGCTTTGCATATTGGTAACTATGCATGGAAAGTCTTAAGTTTTGTGTTAGCAAATGGATTTTGCTGTTGAAGTATTTGATACTTTTTGCATGTGGTACAACATGCCGGTTTTTGTTAATGAAGTGAATGGATTTCAAGAAAGCATGGTGTTTTTCTAAACTCTAAAATGGTTTTAAGCATTGATGGTGTTTTTGGGTTTTGAGCCCTCCCCACTAAGCTTGTATGCTTACCATCACTTTTGTCCATCAATGCGGATAAATAAGTGTTTGGAGGCAGCCATTTGCAAGGGAATCCTAAGAGACTTCGGTTTGAAAGTATGTTTCGGTTATGGACTATAGTAATAAGGGAAATGGGGGATTTCATTGTTTATTTGGGTGATGTGTATGAACACCCTTTGAGCATGTTTGGCTTATGCTTTTATAGTTGTAAAAGGCCTTTAATTGGTGTTTGGAGTTTTGGTTTGACTTTTGACTCTCGAGTGGCTTATTTATTAGGTTGCATTCCTTTAGATTTCCATTGATGCAATTAGCTATGCTTGGTGTTAAATATGCTGCAAATGTTTGAGGATTAATGTTTATGTATGATATATGCATGTTAGAAACATGTTGGATTGGTTTAGGATGGTTTTTAGAATCAAAAACCAGGAAAATATGTCATTACAGGCCAATGTGTTTCGAAACACTCGAGCCTGTATCGGAACAGAGTGCCTAAAATGGCCTTAGGGTTTCGAAACGGACAAGGTCTGTTCCAGTACGATTTGCTACTGGAAACCATGGTTTCGAAACACCTTAAAGGCATTTCGATATGAGCCCGTGTTTCGAAATAGGGTCTTAGTGTTTCGAAACGGGTGACCGTTAAGTTAGTTGATGGAATGTTCTGAAGTTCGAAATAGGGTCTTAGTGTTTCGAAATAGGGTCTTTGCGTTTTAGTCCCTGAATGTTGTGGATGTAATTAAACGAGCATGAATGATTATTTTGACCTGAGATTTGACTGAGATGCATGCAATGAGACTAATCAAAGGACGGTTAAACAAAATTGGCTAAAGCCCCTACGATTCAGAAAAATTACAAAATGGTCTCTAAAAGACGTAATTGGATGAAATTGATGTATGTTTGAGTTGCAAATCATCCGTTGCAATGTTAAACACATAGGAACCTAAATTGCATCTAGATAAGATAAAAAGAAAAAAATAGTGTTGTTTATTGTGGTAAACCTTCCCGGTTTACTTCAATATTCCCATTGTGACCCGTTCGGTTCGGTCTACCGGCTAGGTCGGGTCGAGGGGGTTACATTTTTTTAAAAGAATAAAAATAGATTTTATTAAAAAAGATTTAGTTTTCTAAAAACTATTTTGATGTAACTTCCATTTTTCTCATTTCTCATCATCCAAACACCTCATTTTCTCTCCTACCTTCCAGAGGTTTTCATCTTTCCACTTCACTTTAATTTACAAATGATTTTCTTGGTGTTTCTTCTATTTATCCCAAAGGATTGTTGAAGATTTTTCAAAAAAATCTTGTCAATTGAAGGAATAGGCAAGGGTTAGAGGTAATTGTAGCGTGTAAATAAGACTATCACAATTGAGTGCAAGTATACACGACACAAGTAATATAGTGACACGAAGTATCGAATATCGTCTCCACAAGGACTGAAAATACTTCTAACTTTAAAACTTTGCACAAGAAGAGAGATAGATTTAATAAAGTGTTTTGAGAATTCTTGAAGATAAACTAAAATAGAGAAGGAAATTAGATTGATAAAGTAGGCTGGTATTGATTTGTTCTGTAGTGCAGGTATTTCACTGTTCAGAGGACTTCTGTTGCTTATGTCGTAGAACCTGTCGTGACAGCACCTGTCGCGGCAGATGTTTATTGTTGTCACTGCAGATGTCTGTTGTTGTCGCGGCAACGATCAACAACTCTGTTACATCAAGTTCGGCAAGAACCCCTGGTGTGACTGGTCCTATCCCTAGGTCCAAGTTCTGTCGGCGAACATGTCTTGGATGATACCTCCCGGCGTGAATCGAATGATGAACACCGATGTTTGTGAATTCTTTTCTTAGCCACTTAACCTTGTACCTATCCCTAGGCCAAGATAGTTTAACCATAAACTGGAAAATTGTATTTACTCTTTTCTTATACTTAACTCTCCCGATATTAAGTAAATAGATAACCTCACAATGCTCTCCTGATACCCTTATGAGATGTTGAAACCAGAGTAAATAAACTTGAAGTTTTATTGATTGAACAGAAAAACCTAAGAAACAGTATAACCCTTACAACTACTTTACAAGATCAACCCTTAGCCCTAGGGAAGATTTAGAACATGATGAAGAAGAGAACATCTAGGGTTTATGATGGAAGACGGCTAGGAGCTCGATATCCCTTCCCTTGTCAAAATGCAAGCATATCTATAGGCTTTAGGTGTAAGCTTTCTTAAGGGCCAAGAATACTAGTTTGAATTAAAGTACAATTTATTTAAAGACTAAACCTCTGAATAAATGTCCCTTAGTTTGCCTTATCTTCTTGCTTTGACTTTCTCCTAAAACTTTGGGCCAGGCCTTCCTTGTGTTTCTGGGATCCAAAAATTATGCGAGTAGTCTACAAGAATTAGGCTTGAAATCCTCTATCAGTCGAACTCCACTTCGTATTTTCCATCTCTGTTGTCTTCACTGTCGCCACTTCTGTCACATCAATTGTCACGACATTGATGTATGATGCAGTTTTCTTTAACCCTTCACTCCAGCTCTGTGGTTATCTTTTGTTCCTCTGCTGCCCTGGATGCTGCCACAACAGGTACTTGCAAGAATTGACCGAAATCAATAGTATTTGTGCTAAATTATCTATATATGATGTTTATGCAAATTCTATCCTAAAATGCAACTAAACATGCTTGAGTGTATCAATAATATGGATAAATGAGGGTTAAAATATAGAACATTTATGCACTCAACAGTTATTTTCATCCAACTCCTCTAATCAAGGTTCTTTAATGAAATTCCCAAGTCTTTGGCTCGCTAATTGTGTTTAATAACAAGGTTTTATAATCTATTTGATGAAAATGGTTAAATCAAGCTTTGGAAGATGATTTCTTAAGATATTCGTAATGGTACTGTTTTGGTTAATTTAATATGATTTTAATCATGTTTGCGATGTTAAATGATGTTGAAATAAAGGTTTTATCATAGGAATCCCGAAATAGGTTGGATCTCTAGTTGTTTAGGTTGTTAGATTTGGGTTTTGAGATGATAATGTGGTTTTGGTGTTGTTGGAGATATAAGGATGCAAATTGATTATTTTTGAATGTTAATTTTTTATTAAAATTGAATGGAAGTGATAGGTTCTGGTTGGGTTGAGTTTGTAGAGTAATTGAAGGTGTTTTTGGTTGTTTTAGATAGACATTTTGGTATTCTTGGGCAGAGCAGCATGGTGGCTTTGGTTGCTGTTGATTTTAATGCATTGAGATACATTAATCCTCTATTCTTGTGTGGTATAAACATGGGGGAAAGTATCGAAAGCAATCAGTGAAGTTCCGAGAGCTTCAGAACCTTGATTGTGCTTCGGCAAAGTAAGCGAGGCGTTGTCGGTGAATGGAATTGGTTTTAAAGCCTTGCAAAGACTTTAAAGCAAGGTTTGGGGGTTTAGATTGAGATTAAAACACTAATCTAAGCCCAAAAGTATGTTTGAGATGTTTCACTCTCGTTTCTCGGTTTTTATCCTATTGATTTATATGATCATGCTCATGTTTTGAAGATAGATATAAACCTACTATTTTATGCATGTTTTGAGAAATGATTTGATGATTTATGTGATCCCCTGAGATGGAATTGTGATTTTGAAGAGATAGAATTTGATGAGAAAATGATATGCATTGTTTATGCTTTTGAAATGGGATGAGAAATGGTTTATGTTTATGCATTGAAAAATAGTAGGTAAATGATGTTTAAAATGAGTATATTGGCATGAGATGAGATTATTGTTACTGGATATAATTGGTCGACCAATAGGATGAGAAGTGCACTATAATATACAAAATTCGTATGTGTTCTTTGGTTAAGGCAATGGGGGTAGTGTCATCCCATTCTAAAGTGAGAGTGTGGTGATGAGAGATTCCACCACGGTAGGTTTTGATGATGTGAGATTCCATCAAGCTTTGTTGCAATGAGAGATATCGCCATGAGAGTTCGGTGATGTGAGATTCCACCGAGGTAGGGCTTCACGATGTGAGATTTGTGAGATTCTGTCAAGATATCTGCATATACGAGTAATGTTACCTAAATTTCAATATATGAGATTCACATGTACATTGTTTGTAAATGATTTAATGAAATGAGATTTGCATATGAGATCATGTTTTGAGAAATGCTATATGAGAAACAAGCATGTATGACTTTACTTTGAGACTTTGTATTTTGATTAATGCAAGATATAGATGGTACATGTAGTTTAAATGATGTGGTTTTTTCTTTGAAAATGCTTTCAAGCATGAGATAGAAAGACCATGATGAGATAGAAACTAGGCATTATTGCATATGACCTCTTTTTCCAACAATGTAGAGAAATAGCATATTTGGGCAGCAAAGAAAGCACGAAGGATCCCAAGGAGTGAGACTTAGCTCAAGTATGGTTTTATGTTTACTTATTAGTAATAATAGTTGGCAATGGGAGGATGCCTTAATATTTTGGGAGAATGTGTTTTGAAACTGCCTACTTTGTGCCAAGTTTGTGGTGCCTTTGATGACATGTATAGATTTCCTTAATGATTATTGTCATGTTATGATGTTAAAATTGGCATGTATGATTGAGGTTTGATGCTTAAATATGTTGTATGCATGTTGGAAGTATGTTGGAATGATTTTGATTTGATTTAAGTGTGAAAAACCAACTAAAGTGTCATTACAGGCCCAAGTGTTTCGGTACGCCCGAGGCTGTACCGAAACGGTGAGCCTGAAAATGGCCTACGTGTTTCGGAACTCGGAGGAGTGTTTCGATACGTTTGGATACTGGAATATCATGTTCTAAAACACCATGGAGGGTGTTTTGATACAAGCCCGAGCTTCGAGACGGTTGACCCTATTCTAAAATGGGTGTTCTTATACAGGGCTACTTGTACCGAAATACCTAGTTGTTAAGTTGGTTATTGGAAGCTGTTGAAGTTTTGTTTCTTTACATTTTGGTCCCTGAATGTTGTGCATACAATTAAATAAGCATGGATGGTTCTTTTGAGCTTAGAATTGATAGAGAGGCATAATGTGACTAATTAAAGGTCGGTAACTTAAAAATTGAAGAAGTCCTTATAATTTGATGAAATTACAAAAATGGTGCCTAAATGTATTTGTATGCATATGAGTCCGTAAACTTTGTCTGATCGATTTAGAAATTGTTCCGCTGCAAAGTTTATCACATAGGGTATTTAAGAGCATCTAGAAAAGATAAAATGAAAAAAATAGGGTCATTTATTGAGGTAAACTTCTCAGTTTACTTCAATATTCCCCGTGTGATCCGTTAGGTTCGGTCTTTCGCCTAGACCGAGTCGAGGGGGTTACATTGGGTGGTATCAAAGCTAGGTTCAAAAGAATTGGGAGTTAAGGTTGATGAAATATTGTTGTTTGGTTGATTTCTTAATGAATGCCATGCACGGTGGTTGTTTATGCTATGTTGTGATCATTGATTGATTTGTGTGAAATGCCCAGTGTTTGATAACATGAATTGTGATTGTTATATGCTGTAGGGGAGAGGTTAAGGGTACCCATTGCCATATTATTACTAAAATAAAGAGGATTTTGGTTTTGAAAAGTAAAACTTGAGTACCTTGTATTCTTGCTTTAGCTAGCCTGATTGTTTTTATTATTGCATTCTTTTTAGCTCAAAGATTCATACCGTTTTGATAATGGGACCAAGACGAGAGCTTAGAACCAATGTGCGTAATGTGGTTGAGAATGAGGTTAATGATGTTGAGAATTTACTGCCTCATCCTCCTCCTCCTCCTAGAGGTGATAGAGCTGGCTCTGGAGGTGTCGGACCTCAGGAAGTGCAAGGGCAGGCTGCTGCCGATATGACACCGTTAATTCAGGCTATAGTCGGGCTTGTCAGGCAGCGATAGCGGATATGCATGTGGCTGCACCGCAGCCTGGTGTTAATGCTGGTTTACCTTTGGAGCGTCTACGCAGTTTGGGTGGAACTGAGTTTCGAGGTCTATCTCCTAAGGGTTCTGAGGCTTGGTATGAGAGCACCCGAAGGATTCTTGGTCAGATAGGTTGCAATGATTTGCAAAAGTTGGGTTGTGTTGTATCCTTGCTTCATGGAGATGCTTATACGTAGTGGATGACCATAACTGCGGGTATGGAACCATCCGATGTTACTTGGGAGTTCTTCGGAACTGCTTTCAAGAGGAAGTATATGTGTGTTCCCTCTCTTGAAGAAAAGAAGCGAGAATTTATGGCTTTTATGCAAGGAAACATGACTGTTTCAGAAAATGAGGTTCAATTTGTTCAGTTGAACCAATATGCTCCTACACTATTTCCTGACAAACATAAGATATGTCATCATTTTTGCTATGGGCTTGTAAAGGATGTCAAGAAATATATGTTGGCTTCAGACTACACCGATTTTGACGTCTTAGTCACTCGGGATAAGGAGATCGAGAAGAATTTGGGTTTAGTTGCTAGTTCGAGTTGTTCTAGTTCTGGAAAGAGGTCAGCTGAGTTTGATTCTGGTAGAGATCGTTTCAAGAAGAACAAGGATATGAGCTATCAACCGGATCCAAGGCATGGTGGTGGTAACCCTGGTCAAGGTCAACAAGGCTATAATGCATTTGTTCATACTCTAGAGTATAACTGGTGCGGTAGAAGTCACACGAGAGAGTGTTGGGGTAATCTGGGTACGTGTTGGTGTGATTGTCCACAACCTGCTAGAGATGGACAAGCTCCGGTGTGAGCTACTTAGCCATAGAGAGGCCGTGGGCGCGGTCGTGGTAACTTTCAACATAGAGAGGTTGGACAGAGGAATGTTGCTCATGTTGTTGCTGTTCAGCCTGAGGGAGGTGGACATGATAGGGAGTATGCACACCGAGAGGGAAAGAATGACACGGATGTGATCGCATGTACCTTTACTTTGGAATCCTTGTCATTACTTTCTTTGATTGATTCTGGTTCTACTCATTCATACATTTTGTATGAGCATGCACAAGTGCTTGATTTACTTGTTGAGTTGTTAGATGTTGGTATACGTGTGACAAGTTCTTTTGGTGAGACAATTGTTACAAGGAAGTTGTATAGGAGATGCCCCT
Organism: Hibiscus trionum; assembly: GCA_030270665.1. NCBI lineage: Eukaryota > Viridiplantae > Streptophyta > Magnoliopsida > Malvales > Malvaceae > Hibiscus > Hibiscus trionum. Next base: position 16,192,400 of record BSYR01000010.1, read on the forward strand.
TGATTGTTTAGGGTCATGTGTTTGAGGTTGATCTTATGGAGTTTCCTTTCTATGGTTTCAATGTAATTCTTGATATGAATTGGTTATCTGAGCATAGGGTTGTGGTTGATTTTGAGACCAAGCGAGTTTCGTTGAAACTTGCTAATGATTATGAGGTGGTGATCGTAGGTGAGAATGTGAAGTTCTTGTCTAATGTGGTTTCGGCTCTTAAAGCGAGTCTATTGATGTGTTTTGGATGTAAAGCTTTTGTGGCTTATGTGATGAATCCAAGTACAAAGGAGGTGCGAGTACAAGACATACGTACGATATGTGAGTTTCCGAGGGTATTTCCGGAAGAGTTGCATGGTTTGCCACCAAACAAAGAAGTTGAGTTTGGCATTGAGTTGTATTAAAATACGACTCTAGAGCAATTGCTCCCTATCGAATGGCTCCAAAAGAGTTGAAGGAGTTGAAGACACAACTTCAGGAGTTGCTTGATCGAGGTTTCATTAGGCCTAGTGTTTCACCTTGGGGTGCTCCGATCATGTTTGTGAAGAAATGTAACGCCCGGGTTTTGGGCCTAGAAGCTTTTAGCGTTGGTTCGGGGTTAGTAGAACCTAAACTAGAGACCCGAGTTTTCAGGAGCGGTTTAGGGAAAACGTAGTTCGGTTTATGATAAAATTATGAGAAAATTACTAAATTCTTCTAAAAGTATATAGAAAGGTTTGGTAAAGGAAATTTTAGAAAATGGCTTTTGGATGATCGAGATTCTGGTTTAGTGACCATTTTGTAAATAGTGAAAATTTTGTTTTTAAGGACTGTTTTGAAAGACGGCCAAAACTTAGAATCTTTAGGGAGCTACCATTTAATTAATGAATCTTTTCCTTTATTTTGATCCCTTTAAATGATTTAATAAAAAGGAAATAAAAGGAGAATTTAATAAAAAGAAGTTTTAGTTTTCTAAACAGCCAAACACTCTAAGATACATAGATCTTCATCTTTCAACTTTTTTTTGTTTTGCAAATGATTTCCTTAGCTTCTCCATCATTTACCTCAAAGCAATTTTGAGAAACTTTCCTCAAATCTTGTCAATTGAAGGAAAATGAAAATGTTAGAGGTAAGATACGTTCAACTCCTCTAATCAAGGTTCTTTAATGAAATTCCTAAGTCTTTGGCTCTCTAAATATGGTTAAAAACAATGTTTTGTGATTTAATTGATGAAAATTGATAAATCAAGCATTAAAAGGGAATTTCTAAGGATTTTCGTATTGCTACTGTTTTGTATGATTTGAGATTGATTTTAGTTTTGAATGTTAAATGATGTTAAAATAAAGGTTTTATCATAGTAATCCCGAAATAGATTGGATCTCTAGTAGTTTAGGTTGTTAGATTTGAGTTTTTGTGGTGTTAATATGGTTTTAGTGTTGCTGGAGGTTCTTGGATGCAATTAGGGTGTTTTTGGATGTTAATTGATGATCAAAATTGGATGGAAGTTTTAGATTTTCGATGGGTCAAGTTTAGGAAGCAATCTATGATGTTTTCAGTTATTTCGGATAGGCGTTTTGGTGTTCTTGGGTAGTGCTGCAAGATAACATGGGTTGCTGGCGGTTTTAATGCATTGAGATGCATTAATACTCTCTTTTTGTGTCGTAAAAACAAGAAATTTTGTATCGGACATAAATGTTGAAGTTTTAGAAGTTTCGGAAGCTTGAATTCGCTTCAACAAAGCAAGCGAGGCGTGATCAGTGAGTGGAATTGGTTTTAAAGTGTTGTTGAAGCCTTGAAAGCAATGTTTGGGGGTTTAGATTGAGTTTGAAACGCTAATCTAAACCCGAAAGTAAGTTTGAGATGTTTTGCGTTCGTTTTTCGATTTTATCCCATTGGTTTTATGATCATGCTCTTGTTTTGAAGATAGATTTATGCCTACTATTTTATGCATGTTTTGGGGAATGATGTGATGTTTTTAATGATCCCATGAGAAAGAATTGATATTTCAATGAGATAGAACAATTTGAGAAGATGTTATGCAATGTACATGCTTTTGAAATGGGATGAGAATGATTTAAAATGATGCATTGAAAAACAGTAGGTAATGATGTTCAAAATCAATATGCTGGCATGAGAAGATATTTTTGTTACTAGATATAATTTGTCGACCGATAGGATAAGAAGTGCACTATAATATATAAAATTCGTGCGTGCTATTTGGTTCGGGCAATGGGGGCACCGTCATCCCATTCCAAAGTGAGAGTGTGGTGATAAGAGATTGCACCACGGTAGGTCTTGGTGAAACACCCAAGCTTTGTGGCGATGAGAGATGCCGCCATGAGAGTCCGGTGATGTGAGATTCCACCGGGGTAGGACTTGATATTCAATCAAGCTATCTGCATATTTGAGTAATGTTGCTAAAAGGACAATATATAAAATTGTTTATGAGATTCACATGTACCTTAATATAAATGCTTTTATAAGATGAGATGCATATGAGATCATGTTTTGAGAAATGCTTTTGATGAAACAAGCATGTAAGGCTTTGCCTTGAGACTTTGCATTTTGGCTAATGCATGAGATAGATGGTACATGTGGTGTTTAAATGACGTGGACTTTGCTTTGAAAATGATTTCAAGCATGAGATGAAAAGAGCATGATGAGTTAGAGATTTCTAAATGAGAAATGGTTTTAAAATGTATTGTTGTTGTTTGTTTGTTTTGAGCATCCCTCACTAAGCATTATGGCTTATGCTCTCTTTTTCCAACAATGCAGAGAAATAGCTTTTGGGGCAGCAAGAAAGAAAGGAAGAATTACCAAGGAGTGACCCTTTGCTCAAGTATGATTTTACGTTAATACATTAGTAATAAATTGGCAATGAGAGGATGCTTTGTGTTTGGGAGATTGTGTTTTGAAACTCCCTGTTTTGGGGCAAGTTTGAAATGCCCTTAGTGACTTGTAAATGGCCTTCAATTGTTGGTTTATGCCTTGGTTGGTGTTTTGACTCTTGAGTGGCCTTTTTGCTTAGGTTGTACGCCTATAGATTCCTTTGATTCATATATACATGTTATGATGTTGTTTATGCCAGGTATGATTAAGGTTTGTTATTGAAGTATGATGTATGCATATTTGAAGTTTGTTAGAATGCATTAGATGGATTAAGGTGTGAAAAACTAGCAAAATATGATATTACAAGTTCATGGGTATCAGTACAGTAGAAAGGGTACCAATACGGACAAAGTAAAATTGAAGGGGCGCATCGATACACGAGGGCGTATTGATATGGTTTTATGCTACTGGTTTTTAAGGTACCGATATTGCTTAGAGGGTATCGATATGGTCTTGTTGAATTTGGATCTAGAAACATGCTTGTCGTGGGCGTGTTGATTCTGTCTCTAAGGTATCGATACAGTTGGTTCTTAAGGTAGTTAAAAGTATCTTTGATTGTTCATAATCTTTACATTTTAGTCCCTGATATTTGTGAATGCAAATTAATGAGTTTTGATGCCTGTTTAGAATTGTTATTTGACAGAGCGACTTGTAATATGATTAATTAAAGGTTGGTAATATAAAATTTGAAAAAGCCCTTGTAAATTAGCAAATTTACAATATGTTACCTAAAAGGTACTTGTGTGCAATTGAATCCCTTATCGTTGTTTGATTGAATTGCAATTTGTTCCGCTACGATGTTTACCACATATGGCGTTAATGAGCATCTAGAAAAGATAAAACAATAAATATGGTCGTTTATTGGAGTAAACTTCTTGGTTTACTTCAATATTCCCCGTGTGACTCGTTCGGTCTATCGCCTAGGCCGGGTCGAGGGGGTTACAAGAAGAAAGATGGCCCGATGCAAATGTGTTTAGATTATCGACAAATGAACAAGTTGACAATCAAGAATAAGTATCCCTTGCCAAAGATTGATGATCTTTTTGATTAGTTTCAAGGTGCTTCAGTGTTTTCTAATATTGATCTGATATCCGGATATTACCAGTTGAAGGTAAAGGATTTGGATGTGCCTAAGACTGCTTTTCGTACGAGGTACGGGCATTATGAGTTTTTGGTGATGCCTTTTGGTTTAACTAATGCCCCTTCTGCGTTTATGGACTTGATGAATTGTGTGCTTCATGAGATTTTGGATAGGTTTGTTGTTGTGTTTATCGATGATATTCTCGTGTACTCTCGTACCGAGATGGATCATGATAAGCATTTGCGGATCGTGTTGCAAGTTTTGTTGGAAAATCAGCTTTATGACAAGTTGAGCAAGTGCGAGTTTTGGCTTAAGGAAGTTGTTTTCCTTGGTCATGTTGTGTCGGCCGAAGGGATTCGGGTTGATCCCTAAAAGGTTGAAGCGGTGATGAGTTGGAAGTCGCCTAAGTCAGTCAATGAGGTGCGTAGTTTCCTTGGTTTGGTGGGATACTATCGTAGATTCATGGATGGTTTTTCAAGGATTGCTGCTCCTTTGATAGAGTTGTTGCAAAAGGATGTTAAGTTTGAATGGACGAAGGTTAGACAACAAGCTTTCGAAAAGTTGAAGGAAGCGTTAACACAAGATCCTATCTTGATTCAGCCCGAATCGAGTAAAGAGTTTCTGGTTTATAGCGATGTGTCCTATGTTGATTTGGGATGTGTGTTGATGCAAGAAGGTAGGGTGGTAGCTTATACATCTCGACAGTTGAAGATGCATGAACGTAATTACCCTACGCATGACATCGAGTTAGCTGCAGTGGTGTTTGCCTTTAAAATTTAGAGGCATTACCTTTATGGTGAAAGGTGTACGGTTTACACGGAGCACAAAAGTTTGAGGTACTTGATGACACAAAAAGAGTTGAATCTTAGGCATTGAAGGTGGTTGGAGTTGCTTAAGGATTATGACTTGACTATTGAGTATCGTTCGAAGAAGGTTAATGTTGTAGCCGATGCCTTGAGTAAAAGGGGAACTGTAGAGTTAAGGGCGATGTTTTCTCGGTTGAGTATATCGTAGAATGGTGGTTTGGTGGCTAAATTGCAAGTGAAACCCGCTTTGGTATAGTTGATTAAGGAGAAGCAGTTGTTGGATTATTCGTTGGTACTACATGTGCATGACATTGCGGAAGGAAATCCAACAGACTGTTGTTTCAACGATGATGGTGTTTTGTGCTTTAAGAGTTGAATAGTTGTGCCGGAGGATGTTGAGCTGAGGCACACTATCTTGACTGAGTGATACGGCAAGGCTTGTCGAAACGAAATTCCTAGAATGTTAACGGATCTAAGATTGTCGCAAGCATGTCTTTGCAATAAAAATAACAAAATAGAGGAATTAAGTTGGTGGTGTTTAGCATAGTTTAACGCTGAAACAAGAAAACAGGAAATGAAAGGAAAGAAGAAATTGTAGTTGTTGTTTAGAAGGATTTCAAAATTAGGATGAAGATAAGTGCTTCAATGTTCAACAATGGCAGCAAGGTTTGAACATTCATCAATGTCAGGAAGGTGATGGAATTCTCCAGAATTCTGCAAGAACGATGAACTTGAAAGAACCTGCACAATACCTTATGCAAACCCGAATCGAATATGTTCAATGTCAAAGGACTTGGACCCACTAGAGAGCGATCTAGGAACCCGAAGTATCAAGGATTGACACTACAAACAAGTTGAAATGTCAAGAAGAAGTTCTAAAAAGAATTGAACAAGAGAAATTCTCTCAAGTATTTTTTTATTCAAAAGTGTGCAACCTTTCTTACATGAAATTTACAAAATAAATAACACATACAAAGGGATGAAGCCGCCCAAATGTGTGGCTGAAATTTGGATGAATTTAACACATGTACTTTGTGTTTAAATGCAAACAAAAATCTGCACATAACTTCCTTAATGTGTGGCTGAGTTTGATTCACACATTTTACATGTGTTAATTCTGTGAATTATTTGAAATTGAAATATGTCCACATGTGTTAATTGTTTGAATGTCAAATATGTCCACATCCTTGCCCACATAGGTACAAGGTCTCACACATGCCGTGCACAAGCTTGGAGAGGTGTAGGAATCCCATATGTTGCTCACATGCTTGTAGGACACTCTCCCATGCGTAGGTCACCTTTCAGCTACTTCCGAATTTGTCAGTTGGAGTTCATCTAGTGAAGCTGAAGTTGAGCAAGCTGGAAGTGAATTGAGTTGAAATGAGCTGATTTAGAGTGTGCTGAACTAAGTTGAGCTGAAAACAATACGTAGAAGCTGCCTTGAGCTGAGTTGAGCTGCATACACTTGAGTGAGCTTCAATCGAGCTAGGTGGAAGCTCCTTAGTTGTTGTCCTTTAGTGTCCCTTAATGAAAAAGCAACAAACATCCATCAAAGTATTGTAAACTTATTGAAAACATTTAAACAAACTAAAAACAACATGTTAACACACTAATGAGCTAGCGAACTTATTCACAAGCACACAACAAGCTCTCATATCAAAGCATACACTTATATAACTTAGAAAACCAAACCAAATCATATAATACTTATTGAAAACTAAGCAAACCCTTACAAAACTCGTAATATAAGTAAAGAAATGTTACACATGAGTATGTAATAAGTGAAAGAGCAAACTTGCTTGAAAATTTGAAGTTACGCCATTGAGTGGCATAAACATACTCACATCATCCCCCTTCTTTAATGTGATTTGTCCCCAAATCGACGATCAGAACAAAAAGGAAACAACTTCAATTTTCGTTTGGTTGGGAACTTCTTTAACCTCCGTGCTTCGCACAAATGCCAGCCACCTGGTACAAATTCTTTTGCAAAGAACACAAATGTTGAAGGTGCAAGATGTGCTTTCATTTTTGTACCCTTTCGAATAATGCACAATATAGATGCAGAAAAAGCTCGCTGCACATTCTTGATCCTACAAACACGTATACAAAAATATAGCTCCTAAGAACAATGCAAATCTTGGATATCATCCAGAATCACAAACACAAATCCACAAATCCAAGTACAACCAAAGAACTCATAATCCAAAGATAAAAAATCAATAGCACTATATAAAGGAATGTCAAACCATGTTAAAGGAGGTTGCTGAATTTCTGAAAAGAACACAAATGCGCTAGACATACCAACGTTTGCAACCTTTGGGACTTCATATGGCATCACTTTATCAATTTGGAAATTAGAAGAAGAAGTAGAAGAAATTGTAGAATCATATATTATCTTTGAATTCGCTTTCTCTTTTTCACATTCATTCTCCTCTTTGCTTGCCTTCCAAGCTGCAATACTCGCTTTCAAATGGATTTGGTCTTCATATACTTCATTTGGAGTCAAAGGTGCCAAAATTATCTTTTTGCCCTCATAAGTAAAAGAATATCGATTGGTGTAACAATCATGCAAAACTCTCTTATCATACTGCCAAGGTCTTCCTACCAACAAATGACAAGCATCCATAGAATAAACATCACAAGTTACCTCATCCTTGTACTTACCAATGGAAAATTGTACAACAACTTGTTTGGTAACTTTGATTTCACCACCGTTTTTCAACCATAGTAACTTGTACGAATTAGGATGCTTCGTTGTCGTCAAGGCAAGTTTTCAACCAGGAGAGTACTAGAAACATTAGTACAACTACCACTATCAATAATCACAATACATACATTGTCTTTCTCGTGGCATCTCGTATGGAGGAGATTGTCTCGTTGCGGTTTATCTTGTGTTGGCTGAACATTTAGATTTCGTTTGACAACTAGAATGTCACTAGTTGCTGCTAATTCAAGGTCATCATCGTCATCTTCTTTTAGAGGTTCATGTACATCGTCTCCATGATCAGAATCGATTTCACCATTATCTAGCAATAACATCGTACTCCGGTTCAGAAATTGACTCGCAGTATGTCCTCTACCAAGGCATTTAAAGCATTTAATGTCCCTCGTACGATCTGGTTGTATTGATTGCTTTCCATGACCAGCAGCTTCAATAGAAGGTTTTGACTTGCTCGATTGTACCTTCTCTTTTATTTGCAACAGTGCTTGTTGCCTAAATTCATCAGTTTGATTGAACAAGGGGTTAAAAACGACTTAAACAACTATTACCTTGATTAGAAGACTTTCGTCATTGTTGTCGTTCAATCTTGATTGCGGTATGCACCATGTCATTCAACTCGACATAATGCTGTAACTCAACAACGTTAGATATTTCAGAATTCAAACCTGCAAGAAAACGTGTCATAGTTGCCTCATGATCTTCAACAATATTCACACGCATCATGGACATTTCCATGTCCTTGAAATAATCTTTAATGCTCCTGCTGCCCTGTTTCAAGTTTTGTAGTTTCTGAAATAAATCACGATGATAGTGAGAAGGAACAAAGCTTTTTTGCATGATTTGCTTCATTCCGGCCCATGTCCTCACTGGACCTTCGCGTAAACTTCTCCGACTCAGCAACAGTTGATCCTACCAGATCAAAGAAGAATCGACAATTCCATCGCTGCTAAACGATCCTTCTTTTATTCTGAGTAATCATAACACTCAAAAACATGCTCACCTTTTCTTTCCCATGCTAAGTATGCATCATGATCTGTTCGTCCCTGAAAGGATGGAATTGTAACCTTAATGTTAGTCAAATTATCATCAAGTTGTATACGCCATTGTCTCGTATTTTGCCTTGAAGAATGTTCAACTTCATTCTCATCGTTTATCTCATCATGGACAGAATGGGAACCACCCCCATCAAGTCTATCCATTTGAGATTGCAAAGGCTCAAGTTCAGCCCTTAATATCTTTTGAATTTCACGAGTGATGGATTGCATTTGAAATTTTGATTGCTGGTCACCCGAATTGTCATCATTAGAACCTGCCATTTTAACAAAAGCACAACAGAAAACAACACAAAATAAAGTAAAAAAAAAAGTAAATTTACCTCACAGCACACACACAAAAGTCTCACAATTTCGCTCTAAGAAAAAGAATACTCAGCCATTTCAGTCAGCGCTCGGGAGAATACTTTTTTGACTCCCCCGCTGATCTATTACACTCTATTTACCTTCATCCTCTCGTTTCTCATAATCAGTTCTTTAAAGGAACTAATTCGATCTTTTAGACTTGTTAATTGTGTCGGCTTACAAGGATACAACAAAGGTTAAGGAAAACAAGGGGTAAACAAAAAATATAAAGGCTGGAAAATGAAAGAAAGGCTGTAAAATGAAGAAAAAATAGGATAAAAATAAAACAATGAAATCAATAACTTACTGCAAAATAAATGCTTACAACGTTCCTATCACCGAACAAACAAGAACAATTCGTTTCGGTTCATTTCCAAGCACTTCGTAGTTGCATAATACAAAAGAAAATTGAACATTCTTCATCATTTAACACAAACAACACACACTTTTTTGTTGTTTTTTCGAATCTTATTTGTTTTTTTTTGTTTTTTTTTCGAATTTTGACTTTTAAAAAGTCAAATGTTGACATTGACTTGCTGGAATTTTGTGCAACATTTTTTGTTTTTCATTTTCTTCCTTCCTCTTTTTTATTTTGATTACAGAAACTTACATTAAATCCAACTTAGGCTCTGATACCACATGATATGACAAGGCTTGTCGAAATGACGTTCCTCGAATGTTAACAGATCGAGGATTGTCACAAGCATGTCTCTTCAATAAAAACAACAAAAGAGAGGAATTAAGTTGGTGGTGTTTACATAGTTTAACGGTGAAACAAGAAAAGAGGAAATGAAAAGAAACAAGAAATCGTAGTTGTTGTTTTGAAGGATTTCAGAATTAGGATGAAGATAAGTGCTACAATGTTCAACAATGGCAACAAGGTTTGAGCATTCATCAATGGCAACAAGGTGCTAGAAATTTTCCAGAATTCTGAAAGAACGATGAACTCGAAAGAACATGCACAATATCCTATGCAAACACTAATCGAATATGTTCAACGTTAAAGGACTTGGACCCACTAGATAACGATCTATGAACCCGAATTATCAGGGATTGACACTACAAACAAGTTGAAATATCAAGAAGAAGTTCTGAAAAGAACCAAACAAGAGAAATTATCTCAAGTAATTTTTTATTCAAAAGTGTGTAACATTTCTTACATAAAATTTACAAAATATATAGCACATATAAAAGGATGAAGCCGCCCAAATGTGTCGCTGAATTTTGGACGAATTTAACACATGTATTTTGTGTTTAAATTCAAACAAAAATCTGCACATAACTTCCTTAATGTGTGGCTGAGTTTAATTCACACATTTTACATGTGTTAATTGTGTGAAATATTTGAAATTGAAATTTGTCCACATGTTTTAATTGTTTGAATTTCAAATTTGTCCACATGCTTGTCTGCACATGCACAAGGTCTCACACATGTCGTGCACATGCTTGGAGAGGTGTAGGATGCCTCGTATGCTGCTAACATGCTTTTAGGACACTCTCTCATGCGTAGGTCACCTTTCAGCTACTTCCGGACTTATCAGTTGGAGTTGAGCTAGTGGAGCTGAAGTTGAGCTAGCTTGAAGTGAATTGAGCTGAATTGAGTTGCTTTAGAGGGTGCTGAATTGGGTTGAGCTGAAAACAATGCGTAGATGCTGCCTTGAGCTGAGTTGAGCTGCATACACTTGAGTGAGCTTCAATCGAGCTAGGTGGAAGCTCCTTAGTTGCTATCCTTTAGTGTCCCTTAATGAAAAAGCAAAAAACATCCATCAAAGTATTGTAAACTTACTGAAAACATTTAAACAAACTGAAAACAACATGTTAACACACTAATGAGCTAGCAAACTTATTCACAAGCACACAACATGCTCTCATATCAAAGCATACACTTATATAAATTAAAAAACCAAACCAATTCACATAATACTTATAGAAAACTAAGCAAACACTTATAAAACTCGTAATATAAGTAAAGAAATGTTAGCCATCAATATGTAACAAGTGAAAGAGCAAACTTCCATGAAAGTTTGAAGTTACACCGTTGAGTGGCATAAACGTGCTAACATCACTAAGGCTCATAGTAGTTCTTTTTCCATGCATCCTGGTGGTAAAAAGATGTATCGTGTGTTGAAAGATGAGTACTATTGGGTTGGCTTAAAAAAGGATGTGGCTGATTTTATTAGTAAGTGCATGGTTTGTCAACGTGTTAAAGCTGAGCATCAGTTTCCTTCTGGATTGTTGCAATTGTTGAAGATTCTGGAATGGAAATGGGAGAGAATCACAATGGATTTCGTGACGGGTTTGCCTTTGACACTATTCAGGAAGAATTCCATTTGACTGATTTTTGATCATTTTACGAAGTGTGCACATTTTCTGGCGGTGCATACTACGTATACGTTAGACAAGTTGGCAGATTTGTACATCTTGGAGATTGTGAGGTTGCATGGGTACCTAAGTCCATTTTTTCGGATTGAGATATGCGTTTCACAATGAGGTTTTAGGAGTGTCTTCATCAAGCGTTGGGTACACATTTGAATTTCAGTACTTCGTATCATCCGCAGACAGATGGTTAGTCTGAACGAGTTATCCAAGTGTTGGAGGATATGTTGAGATGTTGCATCATTGATTTCCAAGGTTCTTAGGAGAAATAGTTAACTTTGGTGGAGTTTGCTTACAATATTAGTTATAAGGCGAGCATTTAAATGGCTCCTTATAAGGCCTTGTATGGAAGGAAGTGTAGAACGCCTCTTTCTTGGGTGGAAGCGGCGCAAAAGTTAGTCTTTTTGCCTAATGTTCTAAAGGGCACTACGGAAAAGGTAAATCTTATTAATGAGAGGTTTAAAGCGGCTTCGGATCGGCAAAAGTCTTATGCGGATTTGAAGCGTAAGGAGGTTGTGTATGTTGTAGGTGATAAGGTGTTTTTGAAGGCTTCACCTTGGAAGAAGGTGATGATATTTGGCCGGAAAGGCAAGTTGAGTCTAAGGTTTATTGGACCGTATGATGTGCTTGAGCGTGTTGGACATGTTGCTTGTAGGTTGAGGTTGCCTCCAGAGTTGGAGAAGATACATGATGCTTTCCATGTATCCATGCTTCACAGATATAGATCAGACCTGTCTCATGTTATTCCTGTTGAGGGTATTGAGTTGAATCCAGATTTGTCCTACGATGAAGAAACGGTTGAGATCTTATATTTGAACATCAAGGTTCTTCGTGGTAAGACCATTGAGTTGGACAAGGTCTTATGGCGACATTGCGGAGTGGAGAAAGCCACGTGGGAAAGGAAGAATGACATGAGGAAGTTGTTTCCTTATCTTTTTCCTTCATGTAAAATTTTGAGGACAAAATTTCCTAAGTGGGGGAGAGTTGTAATGCCCCGGTTTTGGGCCTAGGACTCTTTAAGGTTGACTTGGTGTTTGTAGGAACTAGACTAGAGATCCGGGTTGGTTAGGGAATGGTTCAAGGAAAACATGGTCTAAGATGTGGTAAAATTTTGGGATATTTTACTAAAATCCTCTAAAAATACATATAAAGGTGTGGTAAATTCAATTTTGAAAAATGACTTTTGGAAGATTTACATTTCGGTTTAGTGACTAATTTATAAAAAATGTAAAATCTATTTTCAAAGGATTGTTTTGAAAGAGGGCCAAAACTTAGAATCTTTAGGGAGCTAATATGTCATTAATTAGCCTATTCCTTTAATTTACTATTTTAAAGTTGATTTATTAAAAAGAATAAAAATAGATTTTCTCTCATTAACATCTAGAGGTTTTCATCTTTTCACTTCACTTTGATTTACAAATGATTTCCTTTGTGTTTCTTCCATTTATCCCAAAGGATTCTTGAAGATTTTGTAATAAATCTTGTCAGTTGAAGGAATAGGCAAGGGTTAAAGGTAATTTTCGTTAAACTCCTCTAATCAAAGTTCTTTAATGAAATTCCCAAGTCTTTGACTCTCAAACTGTGTTTAATAAAAAGGTTTTATAATCTATTTGATTAAAATTATTAAATCAAGCTTTGAAAGATGATTTCTTAATATTTTCGTATTGGTATTGTTTTGGTTAATTTGAGATTGATTTTGTAACCCCCGTAGCCCGGCCTAGACGGTTGACCCGAACTACGAAGATTACACGGGGAAAACCAAAGTCAACCCGAAAGTCAACCTTGGTTAACGACCCTTTTTTTTCTTTTTAATCTTGTCTAAATGCTCATTAACCCTATATGTGATCACACAAACATCATACTCAAAGATCACAACCATCAGAGATCATTCAGGGACCCAATTGCATAAAACACAACTTTAGGGACCAATTTGTAAATTCTGAAAACTTTGAGACCTTAACCAGATTTTAAGTTACCAACTTAAAATTAATCATGTTTCATGCATCTCGGCCAAATTTCAGCTCAAACGGACATCTCAAGCTCATACAATTGCACAAACAAGATTCAGGACCAAAATGCAAACATTTTGAAACACATAACTGCCACTGTCAGCCCCCAACGGTCAACCGTTCCGAAACGGGAGACAGCCCGTTTCGAAACGCAGGGCCGTTCCGCAACGGGTACCGAAACGGGGGTCGGGCAGAGGCCTTTCCGTTTCGGAACGGTCTCACCCGTTTCGGACGCCTGGGCTGCTTCAAGGCACCCGTTCCGAAACGGTTCACCCTGTTCCGAAACACCCTGCACAAAATGCAGAATTTTGCCTAATTAACCATGCAATTAAACATCCAATCATGCTCCAAAAGCCACCAAACTTTGCCAACATGCAATTTAACATAAAAGAGGCATACTTGCATCAACAATTCACCAACATGCCATCATACATGAAAAGCCCCAATTTTAAGACTAAGCTTCCAACACAAGCAATCCATTTAAGCAACATACTTCCAATTCAATCTCATAAGCCAAGCCATGTTCCAACAACATTAACAACACAAAACCAAACTTGTCTAAACATAAACAAACACATACATCAACCCAAGTGTAACACCCCGGTTTTGGGCTTGGAAGTTTTGGGCGTTGACCGGTTCGGTCAAAGTGCTGATCGAATATATAAGAGTGAATTTAGGAAAGCCTAGTTCGGGTTGCATTAAAAATATGGAAAAATGTTCTAAAATCATCTTTTATTATATAAAAGTGAACTGTGAAATCAATTTTGGAAAATGAGGTTTGGAAGGTTGACATTTTGGCTAGTGACCAAAATGTAATTTTTGAAAGTTGCGGGACAGTTTTATAAAGGATTGAAACTTTGAATCTTTAAGGAGCTATTATTCCAAAAAGGATTTCTCCATATTTTTCTAAGATATTTTAAGGCTTTATTCTGATTTTAAAGATTTAGAAAAGGAGGGAAATCATTTTAACCAATTTCCTAACTACTTTTTCATTTTCTCTCCATTTTCCTTTTCTCTTATTTTCTCTCAACCCAAACAAAATTCTCCAGATTTCTTTCTCTGATTTTGGCATCTAAATCTCTCATTTCAACTCTCATTTGATTCCTAATCATCTCATCAACAAAACCTCTCAATTTGCAAGTTGTTTCATCATGCTTTTTGGCTCTAAAAAGGAGAAATTCAAGTTTGGAGGTAAGAACGTCTCTCTCCTCTAAACTATCAGTTCTTTACTGAAATTCCCAAGTTCTCAATCCTTGATTTGTGATTTGTTAATGGTTTTTCAAATGAGATCTTGATTTTTGGCTAAAATGCAAGATTTGGTGATTTTGGTGGAATTTTCGTGTGATCTGTTTGGGCAGTGTTTTGAAGTGTCAAAATGATGTTAAATGAATGCTAAGTTGATTAGAAATTGATGTTTAATGAATGCAATCCCGGATAGGTTGAACTTCCTAAGTTTCGCTTGAGTTTTTGGAGTGTTTTTGGTGATCTGTTATACCTGGAGGTATAAGGATGTGTTTGTATTCATTTTGGATGTTAATTGATGTATAAAAATGGTTAGAAGTGATGGATCTTGGCTGGGTTAAGTTTTGGTAGTGTTTGGAGGTGATTTCGGTTGTGTTTGGTAGCCGAATTGTTGGATTTGTGTTGAGCAGCGAGTTTGGTTGTGTGGCTGCTGTTCTTAATGCATAATGATGCATTAATGTGCTGTTTTTGTGTGCTTGAAACAGGGGAGTTTGACCCTTGAGCTTTGAAGGTGTTTGCGGAAGGTTTCGGAAGCTTGGAAGGCTTGTCGGCTAGTCTTGTTTGGTTATCGGTGAGTGAAGTTGGGTTTTCGGCTTTTAATCAAAGGTTTGAAGGTTTTGGGAGCTTAGTTTAAGTCTAAACAACTTTGCTAAGTTCAAGAGTAAGTAAATGGACTTCTTACTTGATTTGTGATATGAAGTGGTTTTTAGGCAATTGTGGTTGATGATTGAAATGCATGTGTTTTGCATGGTTTAGTTCTGTTTTGGAAGCATATTTTAGCATGGTTTAGTGCTGGTTTTGAAAGCCATATGTGAAGGATGCTCTAGGTAGGAGATCCTTGGTTTTATACATTGAAAATGTGGTTTTGATGCATGATGTTGCATGTTGTTCAATGGCTTTGTTTAATGCTTTAAAACAGTGAGTTGATGATGATAAATGATGGTTTTTGCATATTGGTTATGCATGTGAATTATTTGGTTAATGGGGTAATGGTTTTGCATATTGGTTATGCATGTGAATCATTGGTTTATAATGAAATGGTTTTGCATATTGGCTATGCATGTGAAACATTGGATTAATGTGGCAAGATGGTTATATTGGCAAGTGATGTAAGTGGTTCTTGGATCTTTGATCGGATATAGTTAGCCGGCTATAGGATTGGGTGCACCGTGAATAAAGTCGCCTTGGAGGTGGAGTGGTCAAGAGTGGACCGGATAAGCTCCCTTCAAGTTTCCTAACGAGATGAGGTCATAGTGGAGGTGTTGCCCACTCGAGGACCTTGGTTATTTGAGGTCATAATGGAGGTGTTGCCCATTCGAGGACCTTGGTTAAGCAAAGGTTATATGGTGTTTAAAAGTCCATATGTGAGGACCTTGTGCTTGTTGAGATCACAATGGCGGTGTTAAGTCCATGTGTGGATCTTGTATAGGGTGTCCCGGATCTCGTTAGTGATTTCTACAACTACCAATCGGTTATGCAAAGGTTGTATGGTGGTTAAAAGTCCATACGGGAGAACCTTGTGCATGTTGAGGTTGTATGGTTGTCCATACATGGGAACCTCGGGAAAAGCTAGGGTTGTATGGTGTTTAAAAGTCCATGCATGGAAACTTTAGGCTTGTAAGGTCATAATGGAGGTGTTGCCCATTCGAGGACCTTGGATTGGGTAGGGTGTAGGGAGCGTAGGGACAACGCTCGGAATCCGCGTATCCGATCGGGTGTTGAGTTGGAAGGTGGATGTGATTGATTACTTGAAGGCCAATATGATGTTCTTAATTATAAAGAAGCATGAGATGCTTGAAATGATGCATGGTTGCATGTAAAGCATGAGATGCTTGAAATGATGCATGGTTGCATGTGAAGCATGAGATGCTTGAAATGATGCATGGTTACATGTGAAGTATGAGTTGCTTGGAAAGATGCATTGTTGCATGGAAGGTGTATGATGCATGTGAATGCATGTTTACTTGTTAGGTTGAACAAGTGTTGATTATCATTTGGTAAATGATGTATGTGAGCATGAATATCTTTAATGCATTGAAGTCTTGTAGGACTTGTTTTGAAAGGCATGTGAATATGTTTGTATGGTATATATGTTGCCTTGGTGTAATGCAAGTGTTGGTTGGCTTGTGAAATGGTTTTAAAGGTTTCTTGTTGAAATGGCTTTCAAGTTTATGAAAGGTATGTTGTGAAATGGAAGTGTTTCCATGGTTTTGTGTTAGCTTTGCATATGGTAATTATGCATGGTTGATGCTTGTGGTTGAAAAGGATTTCAAACTTGGTTTTGGTAAACAAATCGGGTATGTTTTACATGTGTTTTATGACCCGCTGCATTGATGGTGTTTTGGTTTTGAGCATTCCTCACTAAGCATTTTGTGCTTACGCTCTCTTTTTTCCATCAATGCAGATCTTTGAAGTTTGGACAGCAAGGAGCAAGGGATTCAAGGTGGACTCCAAGTGAGATGTATGTCTCGGTGAATAGCTATAGTTAATAAAGGCAATGGGGGTAGAATCTCTTGGGATTTTTGTGTTTGTGATCGTTTATGTTGTTCAAGATTGTTTTAATGTTGTTAAAGTTGTTGGAACATGATTTGGCTTAATTGAGTTTGTTTTGGAAGGTTTGTGCCTAAATGGTTGCTTGTGTAGGAAGCATGCCTACAGATTTGGGGCTTTTTGCATGTGATGTGTTTCTGATGAATTGTTGATGCAAGCATGTCTCATTTATGCTGAATTGCATGCTGGTAAAGTTTGGTGGCTTTTGGAGCATGTTTGGTTGGTCAATTGTGTGTTTGAGTGAGCAAAATGCAGCTTTCTGGGCTAGGCGTTTCGGAACTGGAGACACCGTTTCGGAACGGGTGCCCTGCATGAACCCAGGCGTCCGAAACGGGTGAGACCGTTCCGAAACGGAAAGGCCTCTGCCCGACCCCCGTTTCGAAACGGGCTATGCCTGTTTCGGAACGGCCCCGCGTTTCGGAACGGGCTGTCTCCCGTTTCGGAACGGTTGACCGTTGAGGGCTGACAGTGGCAGTTATGTGTTTCAAAATGTTTGCATTTTGGTCCTGAATCTTGTTTGTGCAATTGTATGAGTTTGAGATGTCCGTTTGAGCTGAAATTTGGCCGAGATGCATGAAACATGATTAATTTTAAGTTGGTAACTTAAAATCTGATTAAGGCCTCAAAGTTTTCAAAATTTACGTTTTGGTCCCTAAGGTTGTGTTTGTGCAATTGGGTCCCCGAATGATCTCTGATGGCTGTGATCTTTGAGTATGTTGTTTGTGTGACCACATATAGGTCTAATGTGCATCTAGATAAGATTAAAAAGAAAAAAAAGGGTCGTTAATCAAGGTTGACTTTCGGGTTGACTTTGGTTTTCCCCGTGTAATCTTCGTAGTTCGGGTCAACCGTCTAGGCCGGGCTACGGGGGTTACATTTGGTGGTATCAGAGCTGTGTTGCGAATGCTTGGGGAAACGGTAAGTTGTTGTGATGTGTGCTTGTTGTTTACCCTGATGTGTGGTTGAATGTTGGTTGAAACACGTGTTTCTGGGCATGGTGTTGATGTTTCTGAACATGTTGATGATGTTTTCAAGCATGTTTTATGGTTATGAATCTTGGTTGAGCTAATGTGGATATGAGCTGATGTTGTGAGCTGGTCTTATGCTTGTGTTATGCTTGATGGAAGTGTAAGTTGTATGTTATGTTGCTAGTATGCTGTGGCAAGTGGATGCTGTTTGATGTAAGCATGATCAAAGTATGTTGTTTGATATGCTTGATGTTGTGATATCCATGTTGTGTTAACTGTTATGTCATGTAAAGGGGAGGATTTGGGATACCCATTGCCTTATTAATATAGCTATTGTGTTATTTTGGAGTTGGAATTTGAATCCTTGCTAATGCTGGTCTAACTGGTTTGTTTGTTTGTTTGTTTGTTGTGATTGTATGTTTGTTGTTGTTAGTGGTATGGCAAAGTCAATGGAGGATTGGCGGTTGAGGGAGATGGTTGCTGCCTTGGGGCAAGTTGTTAAGGCAAGGAATTCACCCTTGGGTAGTGGAGTTTTGTCTCAGTCTTCTGTGCCTAGTGTTGAGGTGGTAAGGCAAGGGGAAGAAGCTGGTTCTGTGGTGAAGAGTTCATCACCTGTTGAGCAGGAGGTGTTGGGAACATCTCAGGCTATGGTTGAGGTAAAGTCAGTAGATGTGCTGGCTGTGGGATGTGAGGGTTTGCCGAAGCAGTGTTTGCTTGATTTGGGTGCTGGGGAATATCATGGTACTTCCCCGGAGATGTTTGAGGTCTGGTTGGCCAGTGTGGTTCAGATTTTGGATCGGGAAGGCTGTGATTATGCCTGTAAGCTGGGGAGCGTTGTTTCTTTGATGTTGGGAGATGCGTGTGCCTGGTGGACATCTGTGGCAGTTGCGTCACATATCCATGATATTGATTGGGATTTCTTTGTATCTGCTTTTTATGAAAGATATCTTGGAAGGAAGTTCCTAAGGGTTAAGCAAGGCGCGGGTAGTGCTGTTGTTGAGCAAGTGTTGCTTGAGCGAGGAGTGGAAGCTCAGTCATCTGTGTGTGACCGTTGTGAAAGGCAACATGTTGGAAATTGTTGGGGCGCAGGTGTTTGTTGGAATTGTGGTTCCAAAGTACATGTTAAGCGTGATTGTCCTCATGGAGCGAAGTTAGCTTTGGTGTTAGCCAAAGGGTTTCAGAAAGGTCGTGGGCATGGCCGAGGCAAAGTTCAGAGGTGGCAGAAAGAGCAGAAAGTTGTGAAGAGTGTGGGAAAGGAGAATTGCTGGAAATGTGGGTCTGCTGGACACAAGAGGCGCGATTGTTTGATGTTGGCTCGGAATAGCCAAGGTTCTTTACCGCAAGGAGTTGGTGGTGGCCCTAGTGTGTTAGCTGGTGCTGCAGTGGTGTGGCAGGAGGGTGGTGGTTCCGCAAGGAAGAGAGCTCGTCTGATGAAGCCTCAGGGTGGTGTTGTGCTTTCAGGTAATCTTGTTTAGTAATCTTTGCTCTAGTTGCCTTAGTTTGGTTTCTGTTGGTTTTCCTTGCGTGGTAAGTCTAGTCTTGTTGATAGCATGTTGGGGTAATAGTTGTAGTTTGGAAATGTCTTGGGTGTGAAGAAGGCTTGGTAAGTATCTTGTGGTTAATGGTTGTTGGTATGGTGGAGTTAGATGAGTTAGAAGTGAGGTAGGAGGTTGTTCTTAGACGGATTTGAGGATGTTATTGGAGGGTGTGAATTGGCATTCATGCACAGTTAAAATCATTGTTATATACTATATTATATATGTTGGTCCATGCATACATGTGGCATGACATTAGAGGTTTTGCATACATGTACATCAGGCATTGATAGGGCATGTTGGTGATCATGCATACGAGGTTCACACTCGCTAATAACTAATCGAATCTGTTAGTGTGTTGGATTAGGTTGGATGATGGGTTTTTGGAGGTTGTTTTGGTGCTGGGTGAGAGTTAGTAATGGAGTATATCAAGCTAGTTGCTAGTGAAAGTGAGTGGTGTAGCTGCTGGTAGAAGGATAGTGTTCGATGTTCAAGGAGTTTAGTGGTTTGGTGTTGGATGGTATCGGTTGAGTTTAGAATCGGTTTAGTGGTTGAATAGCTAAGTGGAAGGGGTAGTTCCTTGGTTCTAAATGATGTTGCAGCTTAGTGGTTGTGTTCCCAAGTGCTGAAGTAGCTTAGCTTTTAAGTTGTTGTGGAAGAGTTGTGTTTGTAAGTGCTGGTTCTTAGTAACCTTGGAGGAGTTAAGAAGATGGTTTGTATGTTTAAGTTGGGCGATATTTTAGTATGGTAAGTGCTTTGGTTGAAGTTTTTGTTGGTTGTTGGGTTCTTGTGATAATTGGTTGGTGGTGTGTGGAATGGCTGACGGAGTCAAGTTGGGATTGTGATGTAATTTTTGGAATCTGGGTGAGTTTTCCTGATGAGCTGTTATGGTAATGTTAGCAACAGTTGTGAGGGTTTATCAGTTTTCGTTGAGGGGTTTGAGTAAGCAGTTGATGCTTAAGGATTTTTGCTTGTTGGGTAATTCTTGGAAGAGGTTTGGGAGTTTGCAAGGGTTTTAGAAGCAGAGAAGGTTGCTTAGTGACTGAATCGGATTGGTTGTTGTCTTTGTGTAAACAGGTTTTGGGTATGGTGTATTGCAGTGATGTCTGCTGTAAGAGCTAAAGTTCTTCAGGATGGTGTTGGGACTGTGTACAGTCTGGTTATGTGAAAGGTTAAGTTGTGGCTATCTTTGTGTTTTCTGGATTCTGTGAACAGCATGTGGTGGTGCTAGGTTTGGTGGAGGTTTTGTGTGGTAAGTGTTCAGTGATGGTCGAGGCTTTTGTGTTGGTTTGGGAAGGTTGTGGTTTCCTTTCGCCGGTTAAATTTCGAGGACGAAATTTCCTAAGGAGGGGAGAGTTGTAACACCCCGGTTTTGGGCTTGGAAGTTTTGGGCGTTGACCGGTTCGGTCAAAGTGCTGATCGAATATATAAGAGTGAATTTAGGAAAGCCTAGTTCGGGTTGCATTAAAAATATGGAAAAATGTTCTAAAATCATCTTTTATTATATAAAAGTGAACTGTGAAATCAATTTTGGAAAATGAGGTTTGGAAGGTTGACATTTTGGCTAGTGACCAAAATGTAATTTTTGAAAGTTGCGGGACAGTTTTATAAAGGATTGAAACTTTGAATCTTTAAGGAGCTATTATTCCAAAAAGGATTTCTCCAGATTTTTCTAAGATATTTTAAGGCTTTATTCTGATTTTAAAGATTTAGAAAAGGAGGGAAATCATTTTAACCAATTTCCTAACTACTTTTTCATTTTCTCTCCATTTTCCTTTTCTCTTATTTTCTCTCAACCCAAACAAAATTCTCCAGATTTCTTTCTCTGATTTTGGCATCTAAATCTCTCATTTCAACTCTCATTTGATTCCTAATCATCTCATCAACAAAACCTCTCAATTTGCAAGTTGTTTCATCATGCTTTTTGGCTCTAAAAAGGAGAAATTCAAGTTTGGAGGTAAGAACGTCTCTCTCCTCTAAACTATCAGTTCTTTACTGAAATTCCCAAGTTCTCAATCCTTGATTTGTGATTTGTTAATGGTTTTTCAAATGAGATCTTGATTTTTGGCTAAAATGCAAGATTTGGTGATTTTGGTGGAATTTTCGTGTGATCTGTTTGGGCAGTGTTTTGAAGTGTCAAAATGATGTTAAATGAATGCTAAGTTGATTAGAAATTGATGTTTAATGAATGCAATCCCGGATAGGTTGAATTTCCTAAGTTTCGCTTGAGTTTTTGGTTGTTTTTGGAGTGTTTTTGGTGATCTGTTATACCTGGAGGTATAAGGATGTGTTTGTATTCATTTTGGATGTTAATTGATGTATAAAAATGGTTAGAAGTGATGGATCTTGGCTGGGTTAAGTTTTGGTAGTGTTTGGAGGTGATTTCGGTTGTGTTTGGTAGCCGAATTGTTGGATTTGTGTTGAGCAGCGAGTTTGGTTGTGTGGCTGCTGTTCTTAATGCATAATGATGCATTAATGTGCTGTTTTTGTGTGCTTGAAACAGGGGAGTTTGACCCTTGAGCTTTGAAGGTGTTTGCGGAAGGTTTCGGAAGCTTGGAAGGCTTGTCGGCTAGTCTTGTTTGGTTATCGGTGAGTGAAGTTGGGTTTTCGGCTTTTAATCAAAGGTTTGAAGGTTTTGGGAGCTTAGTTTAAGTCTAAACAACTTTGCTAAGTTCAAGAGTAAGTAAATGGACTTCTTACTTGATTTGTGATATGAAGTGGTTTTTAGGCAATTGTGGTTGATGATTGAAATGCATGTGTTTTGCATGGTTTAGTTCTGTTTTGGAAGCATATTTTAGCATGGTTTAGTGCTGGTTTTGAAAGCCATATGTGAAGGATGCTCTAGGTAGGAGATCCTTGGTTTTATACATTGAAAATGTGGTTTTGATGCATGATGTTGCATGTTGTTCAATGGCTTTGTTTAATGCTTTAAAACAGTGAGTTGATGATGATAAATGATGGTTTTTGCATATTGGTTATGCATGTGAATCATTTGGTTAATGGGGTAATGGTTTTGCATATTGGTTATGCATGTGAATCATTGGTTTATAATGAAATGGTTTTGCATATTGGCTATGCATGTGAAACATTGGATTAATGTGGCAAGATGGTTATATTGGCAAGTGATGTAAGTGGTTCTTGGATCTTTGATCGGATATAGTTAGCCGGCTATAGGATTGGGTGCACCGTGAATAAAGTCGCCTTGGAGGTGGAGTGGTCAAGAGTGGACCGGATAAGCTCCCTTCAAGTTTCCTAACGAGATGAGGTCATAGTGGAGGTGTTGCCCACTCGAGGACCTTGGTTATTTGAGGTCATAATGGAGGTGTTGCCCATTCGAGGACCTTGGTTAAGCAAAGGTTATATGGTGTTTAAAAGTCCATATGTGAGGACCTTGTGCTTGTTGAGATCACAATGGCGGTGTTAAGTCCATGTGTGGATCTTGTATAGGGTGTCCCGGATCTCGTTAGTGATTTCTACAACTACCAATCGGTTATGCAAAGGTTGTATGGTGGTTAAAAGTCCATACGGGAGAACCTTGTGCATGTTGAGGTTGTATGGTTGTCCATACATGGGAACCTCGGGAAAAGCTAGGGTTGTATGGTGTTTAAAAGTCCATGCATGGAAACTTTAGGCTTGTAAGGTCATAATGGAGGTGTTGCCCATTCGAGGACCTTGGATTGGGTAGGGTGTAGGGAGCGTAGGGACAACGCTCGGAATCCGCGTATCCGATCGGGTGTTGAGTTGGAAGGTGGATGTGATTGATTACTTGAAGGCCAATATGATGTTCTTAATTATAAAGAAGCATGAGATGCTTGAAATGATGCATGGTTGCATGTAAAGCATGAGATGCTTGAAATGATGCATGGTTGCATGTGAAGCATGAGATGCTTGAAATGATGCATGGTTACATGTGAAGTATGAGTTGCTTGGAAAGATGCATTGTTGCATGGAAGGTGTATGATGCATGTGAATGCATGTTTACTTGTTAGGTTGAACAAGTGTTGATTATCATTTGGTAAATGATGTATGTGAGCATGAATATCTTTAATGCATTGAAGTCTTGTAGGACTTGTTTTGAAAGGCATGTGAATATGTTTGTATGGTATATATGTTGCCTTGGTGTAATGCAAGTGTTGGTTGGCTTGTGAAATGGTTTTAAAGGTTTCTTGTTGAAATGGCTTTCAAGTTTATGAAAGGTATGTTGTGAAATGGAAGTGTTTCCATGGTTTTGTGTTAGCTTTGCATATGGTAATTATGCATGGTTGATGCTTGTGGTTGAAAAGGATTTCAAACTTGGTTTTGGTAAACAAATCGGGTATGTTTTACAAGTGTTTTATGACCCGCTGCATTGATGGTGTTTTGGTTTTGAGCATTCCTCACTAAGCATTTTGTGCTTACGCTCTCTTTTTTCCATCAATGCAGATCTTTGAAGTTTGGACAGCAAGGAGCAAGGGATTCAAGGTGGACTCCAAGTGAGATGTATGTCTCGGTGAATAGCTATAGTTAATAAAGGCAATGGGGGTAGAATCTCTTGGGATTTTTGTGTTTGTGATCGTTTATGTTGTTCAAGATTGTTTTAATGTTGTTAAAGTTGTTGGAACATGATTTGGCTTAATTGAGTTTGTTTTGGAAGGTTTGTGCCTAAATGGTTGCTTGTGTAGGAAGCATGCCTACAGATTTGGGGCTTTTTGCATGTGATGTGTTTCTGATGAATTGTTGATGCAAGCATGTCTCATTTATGCTGAATTGCATGCTGGTAAAGTTTGGTGGCTTTTGGAGCATGTTTGGTTGGTCAATTGTGTGTTTGAGTGAGCAAAATGCAGCTTTCTGGGCTAGGCGTTTCGGAACTGGAGACACCGTTTCGGAACGGGTGCCCTGCATGAACCCAGGCGTCCGAAACGGGTGAGACCGTTCCGAAACGGAAAGGCCTCTGCCCGACCCCCGTTTCGAAACGGGCTATGCCTGTTTCGGAACGGCCCCGCGTTTCGGAACGGGCTGTCTCCCGTTTCGGAACGGTTGACCGTTGGGGACTGACAGTGGCAGTTATGTGTTTCAAAATGTTTGCATTTTGGTCCTGAATCTTGTTTGTGCAATTGTATGAGTTTGAGATGTCCGTTTGAGCTGAAATTTGGCCGAGATGCATGAAACATGATTAATTTTAAGTTGGTAACTTAAAATCTGATTAAGGCCTCAAAGTTTTCAAAATTTACGTTTTGGTCCCTAAGGTTGTGTTTGTGCAATTGGGTCCCCGAATGATCTCTGATGGCTGTGATCTTTGAGTATGTTGTTTGTGTGACCACATATAGGTCTAATGTGCATCTAGATAAGATTAAAAAGAAAAAAAAAGGGTCGTTAATCAAGGTTGACTTTCGGGTTGACTTTGGTTTTCCCCGTGTAATCTTCGTAGTTCGGGTCAACCGTCTAGGCCGGGCTACGGGGGTTACATTTGGTGGTATCAGAGCTGTGTTGCGAATGCTTGGGGAAACGGTAAGTTGTTGTGATGTGTGCTTGTTGTTTACCCTGATGTGTGGTTGAATGTTGGTTGAAACACGTGTTTCTGGGCATGGTGTTGATGTTTCTGAACATGTTGATGATGTTTTCAAGCATGTTTTATGGTTATGAATCTTGGTTGAGCTAATGTGGATATGAGCTGATGTTGTGAGCTGGTCTTATGCTTGTGTTATGCTTGATGGAAGTGTAAGTTGTATGTTATGTTGCTAGTATGCTGTGGCAAGTGGATGCTGTTTGATGTAAGCATGATCAAAGTATGTTGTTTGATATGCTTGATGTTGTGATATCCATGTTGTGTTAACTGTTATGTCATGTAAAGGGGAGGATTTGGGATACCCATTGCCTTATTAATATAGCTATTGTGTTATTTTGGAGTTGGAATTTGAATCCTTGCTAATGCTGGTCTAACTGGTTTGTTTGTTTGTTTGTTTGTTGTGATTGTATGTTTGTTGTTGTTAGTGGTATGGCAAAGTCAATGGAGGATTGGCGGTTGAGGGAGATGGTTGCTGCCTTGGGGCAAGTTGTTAAGGCAAGGAATTCACCCTTGGGTAGTGGAGTTTTGTCTCAGTCTTCTGTGCCTAGTGTTGAGGTGGTAAGGCAAGGGGAAGAAGCTGGTTCTGTGGTGAAGAGTTCATCACCTGTTGAGCAGGAGGTGTTGGGAACATCTCAGGCTATGGTTGAGGTAAAGTCAGTAGATGTGCTGGCTGTGGGATGTGAGGGTTTGCCGAAGCAGTGTTTGCTTGATTTGGGTGCTGGGGAATATCATGGTACTTCCCCGGAGATGTTTGAGGTCTGGTTGGCCAGTGTGGTTCAGATTTTGGATCGGGAAGGCTGTGATTATGCCTGTAAGCTGGGGAGCGTTGTTTCTTTGATGTTGGGAGATGCGTGTGCCTGGTGGACATCTGTGGCAGTTGCGTCACATATCCATGATATTGATTGGGATTTCTTTGTATCTGCTTTTTATGAAAGATATCTTGGAAGGAAGTTCCTAAGGGTTAAGCAAGGCGCGGGTAGTGCTGTTGTTGAGCAAGTGTTGCTTGAGCGAGGAGTGGAAGCTCAGTCATCTGTGTGTGACCGTTGTGAAAGGCAACATGTTGGAAATTGTTGGGGCGCAGGTGTTTGTTGGAATTGTGGTTCCAAAGTACATGTTAAGCGTGATTGTCCTCATGGAGCGAAGTTAGCTTTGGTGTTAGCCAAAGGGTTTCAGAAAGGTCGTGGGCATGGCCGAGGCAAAGTTCAGAGGTGGCAGAAAGAGCAGAAAGTTGTGAAGAGTGTGGGAAAGGAGAATTGCTGGAAATGTGGGTCTGCTGGACACAAGAGGCGTGATTGTTTGATGTTGGCTCGGAATAGCCAAGGTTCTTTACCGCAAGGAGTTGGTGGTGGCCCTAGTGTGTTAGCTGGTGCTGCAGTGGTGTGGCAGGAGGGTGGTGGTTCCGCAAGGAAGAGAGCTCGTCTGATGAAGCCTCAGGGTGGTGTTGTGCTTTCAGGTAATCTTGTTTAGTAATCTTTGCTCTAGTTGCCTTAGTTTGGTTTCTGTTGGTTTTCCTTGCGTGGTAAGTCTAGTCTTGTTGATAGCATGTTGGGGTAATAGTTGTAGTTTGGAAATGTCTTGGGTGTGAAGAAGGCTTGGTAAGTATCTTGTGGTTAATGGTTGTTGGTATGGTGGAGTTAGATGAGTTAGAAGTGAGGTAGGAGGTTGTTCTTAGACGGATTTGAGGATGTTATTGGAGGGTGTGAATTGGCATTCATGCACAGTTAAAATCATTGTTATATACTATATTATATATGTTGGTCCATGCATACATGTGGCATGACATTAGAGGTTTTGCATACATGTACATCAGGCATTGATAGGGCATGTTGGTGATCATGCATACGAGGTTCACACTCGCTAATAACTAATCGAATCTGTTAGTGTGTTGGATTAGGTTGGATGATGGGTTTTTGGAGGTTGTTTTGGTGCTGGGTGAGAGTTAGTAATGGAGTATATCAAGCTAGTTGCTAGTGAAAGTGAGTGGTGTAGCTGCTGGTAGAAGGATAGTGTTCGATGTTCAAGGAGTTTAGTGGTTTGGTGTTGGATGGTATCGGTTGAGTTTAGAATCGGTTTAGTGGTTGAATAGCTAAGTGGAAGGGGTAGTTCCTTGGTTCTAAATGATGTTGCAGCTTAGTGGTTGTGTTCCCAAGTGCTGAAGTAGCTTAGCTTTTAAGTTGTTGTGGAAGAGTTGTGTTTGTAAGTGCTGGTTCTTAGTAACCTTGGAGGAGTTAAGAAGATGGTTTGTATGTTTAAGTTGGGCGATATTTTAGTATGGTAAGTGCTTTGGTTGAAGTTTTTGTTGGTTGTTGGGTTCTTGTGATAATTGGTTGGTGGTGTGTGGAATGGCTGACGGAGTCAAGTTGGGATTGTGATGTAATTTTTGGAATCTGGGTGAGTTTTCCTGATGAGCTGTTATGGTAATGTTAGCAACAGTTGTGAGGGTTTATCAGTTTTCGTTGAGGGGTTTGAGTAAGCAGTTGATGCTTAAGGATTTTTGCTTGTTGGGTAATTCTTGGAAGAGGTTTGGGAGTTTGCAAGGGTTTTAGAAGCAGAGAAGGTTGCTTAGTGACTGAATCGGATTGGTTGTTGTCTTTGTGTAAACAGGTTTTGGGTATGGTGTATTGCAGTGATGTCTGCTGTAAGAGCTAAAGTTCTTCAGGATGGTGTTGGGACTGTGTACAGTCTGGTTATGTGAAAGGTTAAGTTGTGGCTATCTTTGTGTTTTCTGGATTCTGTGAACAGCATGTGGTGGTGCTAGGTTTGGTGGAGGTTTTGTGTGGTAAGTGTTCAGTGATGGTCGAGGCTTTTGTGTTGCCTTGTGTGTTGGTTTGGGAAGGTTGTGGTTTCCTTTCGCCGGTTAAATTTCGAGGACGAAATTTCCTAAGGAGGGGAGAGTTGTAACACCCCGGTTTTGGGCTTGGAAGTTTTGGGCGTTGACCGGTTCGGTCAAAGTGCTGATCGAATATATAAGAGTGAATTTAGGAAAGCCTAGTTCGGGTTGCATTAAAAATATGGAAAAATGTTCTAAAATCATCTTTTATTATATAAAAGTGAACTGTGAAATCAATTTTGGAAAATGAGGTTTGGAAGGTTGACATTTTGGCTAGTGACCAAAATGTAATTTTTGAAAGTTGCGGGACAGTTTTATAAAGGATTGAAACTTTGAATCTTTAAGGAGCTATTATTCCAAAAAGGATTTCTCCAGATTTTTCTAAGATATTTTAAGGCTTTATTCTGATTTTAAAGATTTAGAAAAGGAGGGAAATCATTTTAACCAATTTCCTAACTACTTTTTCATTTTCTCTCCATTTTCCTTTTCTCTTATTTTCTCTCAACCCAAACAAAATTCTCCAGATTTCTTTCTCTGATTTTGGCATCTAAATCTCTCATTTCAACTCTCATTTGATTCCTAATCATCTCATCAACAAAACCTCTCAATTTGCAAGTTGTTTCATCATGCTTTTTGGCTCTAAAAAGGAGAAATTCAAGTTTGGAGGTAAGAACGTCTCTCTCCTCTAAACTATCAGTTCTTTACTGAAATTCCCAAGTTCTCAATCCTTGATTTGTGATTTGTTAATGGTTTTTCAAATGAGATCTTGATTTTTGGCTAAAATGCAAGATTTGGTGATTTTGGTGGAATTTTCGTGTGATCTGTTTGGGCAGTGTTTTGAAGTGTCAAAATGATGTTAAATGAATGCTAAGTTGATTAGAAATTGATGTTTAATGAATGCAATCCCGGATAGGTTGAATTTCCTAAGTTTCGCTTGAGTTTTTGGTTGTTTTTGGAGTGTTTTTGGTGATCTGTTATACCTGGAGGTATAAGGATGTGTTTGTATTCATTTTGGATGTTAATTGATGTATAAAAATGGTTAGAAGTGATGGATCTTGGCTGGGTTAAGTTTTGGTAGTGTTTGGAGGTGATTTCGGTTGTGTTTGGTAGCCGAATTGTTGGATTTGTGTTGAGCAGCGAGTTTGGTTGTGTGGCTGCTGTTCTTAATGCATAATGATGCATTAATGTGCTGTTTTTGTGTGCTTGAAACAGGGGAGTTTGACCCTTGAGCTTTGAAGGTGTTTGCGGAAGGTTTCGGAAGCTTGGAAGGCTTGTCGGCTAGTCTTGTTTGGTTATCGGTGAGTGAAGTTGGGTTTTCGGCTTTTAATCAAAGGTTTGAAGGTTTTGGGAGCTTAGTTTAAGTCTAAACAACTTTGCTAAGTTCAAGAGTAAGTAAATGGACTTCTTACTTGATTTGTGATATGAAGTGGTTTTTAGGCAATTGTGGTTGATGATTGAAATGCATGTGTTTTACATGGTTTAGTTCTGTTTTGGAAGCATATTTTAGCATGGTTTAGTGCTGGTTTTGAAAGCCATATGTGAAGGATGCTCTAGGTAGGAGATCCTTGGTTTTATACATTGAAAATGTGGTTTTGATGCATGATGTTGCATGTTGTTCAATGGCTTTGTTTAATGCTTTAAAACAGTGAGTTGATGATGATAAATGATGGTTTTTGCATATTGGTTATGCATGTGAATCATTTGGTTAATGGGGTAATGGTTTTGCATATTGGTTATGCATGTGAATCATTGGTTTATAATGAAATGGTTTTGCATATTGGCTATGCATGTGAAACATTGGATTAATGTGGCAAGATGGTTATATTGGCAAGTGATGTAAGTGGTTCTTGGATCTTTGATCGGATATAGTTAGCCGGCTATAGGATTGGGTGCACCGTGAATAAAGTCGCCTTGGAGGTGGAGTGGTCAAGAGTGGACCGGATAAGCTCCCTTCAAGTTTCCTAACGAGATGAGGTCATAGTGGAGGTGTTGCCCACTCGAGGACCTTGGTTATTTGAGGTCATAATGGAGGTGTTGCCCATTCGAGGACCTTGGTTAAGCAAAGGTTATATGGTGTTTAAAAGTCCATATGTGAGGACCTTGTGCTTGTTGAGATCACAATGGCGGTGTTAAGTCCATGTGTGGATCTTGTATAGGGTGTCCCGGATCTCGTTAGTGATTTCTACAACTACCAATCGGTTATGCAAAGGTTGTATGGTGGTTAAAAGTCCATACGGGAGAACCTTGTGCATGTTGAGGTTGTATGGTTGTCCATACATGGGAACCTCGGGAAAAGCTAGGGTTGTATGGTGTTTAAAAGTCCATGCATGGAAACTTTAGGCTTGTAAGGTCATAATGGAGGTGTTGCCCATTCGAGGACCTTGGATTGGGTAGGGTGTAGGGAGCGTAGGGACAACGCTCGGAATCCGCGTATCCGATCGGGTGTTGAGTTGGAAGGTGGATGTGATTGATTACTTGAAGGCCAATATGATGTTCTTAATTATAGAAAAGCATGAGATGCTTGAAATGATGCATGGTTGCATGTAAAGCATGAGATGCTTGAAATGATGCATGGTTGCATGTGAAGCATGAGATGCTTGAAATGATGCATGGTTACATGTGAAGTATGAGTTGCTTGGAAAGATGCATTGTTGCATGGAAGGTGTATGATGCATGTGAATGCATGTTTACTTGTTAGGTTGAACAAGTGTTGATTATCATTTGGTAAATGATGTATGTGAGCATGAATATCTTTAATGCATTGAAGTCTTGTAGGACTTGTTTTGAAAGGCATGTGAATATGTTTGTATGGTATATATGTTGCCTTGGTGTAATGCAAGTGTTGGTTGGCTTGTGAAATGGTTTTAAAGGTTTCTTGTTGAAATGGCTTTCAAGTTTATGAAAGGTATGTTGTGAAATGGAAGTGTTTCCATGGTTTTGTGTTAGCTTTGCATATGGTAATTATGCATGGTTGATGCTTGTGGTTGAAAAGGATTTCAAACTTGGTTTTGGTAAACAAATCGGGTATGTTTTACAAGTGTTTTATGACCCGCTGCATTGATGGTGTTTTGGTTTTGAGCATTCCTCACTAAGCATTTTGTGCTTACGCTCTCTTTTTTCCATCAATGCAGATCTTTGAAGTTTGGACAGCAAGGAGCAAGGGATTCAAGGTGGACTCCAAGTGAGATGTATGTCTCGGTGAATAGCTATAGTTAATAAAGGCAATGGGGGTAGAATCTCTTGGGATTTTTGTGTTTGTGATCGTTTATGTTGTTCAAGATTGTTTTAATGTTGTTAAAGTTGTTGGAACATGATTTGGCTTAATTGAGTTTGTTTTGGAAGGTTTGTGCCTAAATGGTTGCTTGTGTAGGAAGCATGCCTACAGATTTGGGGCTTTTTGCATGTGATGTGTTTCTGATGAATTGTTGATGCAAGCATGTCTCATTTATGCTGAATTGCATGCTGGTAAAGTTTGGTGGCTTTTGGAGCATGTTTGGTTGGTCAATTGTGTGTTTGAGTGAGCAAAATGCAGCTTTCTGGGCTAGGCGTTTCGGAACTGGAGACACCGTTTCGGAACGGGTGCCCTGCATGAACCCAGGCGTCCGAAACGGGTGAGACCGTTCCGAAACGGAAAGGCCTCTGCCCGACCCCCGTTTCGAAACGGGCTATGCCTGTTTCGGAACGGCCCCGCGTTTCGGAACGGGCTGTCTCCCGTTTCGGAACGGTTGACCGTTGGGGACTGACAGTGGCAGTTATGTGTTTCAAAATGTTTGCATTTTGGTCCTGAATCTTGTTTGTGCAATTGTATGAGTTTGAGATGTCCGTTTGAGCTGAAATTTGGCCGAGATGCATGAAACATGATTAATTTTAAGTTGGTAACTTAAAATCTGATTAAGGCCTCAAAGTTTTCAAAATTTACGTTTTGGTCCCTAAGGTTGTGTTTGTGCAATTGGGTCCCCGAATGATCTCTGATGGCTGTGATCTTTGAGTATGTTGTTTGTGTGACCACATATAGGTCTAATGTGCATCTAGATAAGATTAAAAAGAAAAAAAAAGGGTCGTTAATCAAGGTTGACTTTCGGGTTGACTTTGGTTTTCCCCGTGTAATCTTCGTAGTTCGGGTCAACCGTCTAGGCCGGGCTACGGGGGTTACACCAAGAGATTCTACCCCATTGCCTTTATTAACTATAGCTATTAACCGAGACATACATCTCAAGTGGAGTCCTTCTTGAATCCCTTGCTCCTCGCTGTCCAAACTTCAAGAATCTGCATTGATGGACAAAAAGGAGCGTAAGCACATAATGCTTAGTGAGGAAAGCTCAAAACCAAAACACCATCAATGCAGCGAGCCATAAATCACTTTTAAAACAAACTCGATTTGTTTACCAAAGCCATGTTTGAAAACTCCTTTTCAACAATAAGCTCAAAACCATGCATCGCACATACATGAAAACCAACCCTTAGTTTAGCAAACTAAGAAAACCCTTTTCAAAGCACAACTTGCAAAAACAACCATTTAGCCAACCATGCATAAACACCATATGCAAGCTAAAGCAAAACCTTGGAAAACACTCCCATTTCACAACATACCTTTCTTAAACATGAAAGCCAATTCAAACAAGAATCTTTTAAAACCATTTCACAAACCAACCAACACATGCATTAAACCAAAGGCAACATATATGAACCACAACATCATCATCACATGCCTTTAAAAACAAGTCTTAACAAGACTCCAATGCACTAAAGATATTTCATGCTCACATGCATCCTTTTCCAAATGATAATCAACACTTGTTCAACTTAACAAGTAAACATGCATTCACAAGAATTATACACTTTCCATGCAACCATGCATCTTTTCAAGCATCTCATGCTTCACATGCAATTATGCATCAATTCAAGCATCTCATGCTTCACATGCAAATATGCATCATTTCAAGCACCTCATGCTTCACCACAATCAAGAACATCATATTGGCCTTCAAATGATCAACCACATTCACTTTTCAACTCAACACCCAATCGGATACGCGGATTCCGAGCGTTGTCCCTACGCTCCCTACACCCTACCAATCCAAGGTCCTCGAATGGGCAACAACCTCCATTATGACCTCAACATCCTAAGGTTCCCATGTATGGACTTTTAAACACCACACAACCTTAGCTCTTCCCCAAGGTTCTCATGTATGGACTTTTAACCACCATACAACCTTGACATGCACAAGGTTCTCACATATGGGCAACACCTCCATATAACCTTTGCATTCACCGATTGGTAGTTGTAGAACATCACTAACGAGATCCGGGACACCCTACACAAGATCCACACATGGACTTAACACTGCCAATGTGATCTCAACAAGCACAAGGTTCTCACATATGGGCAACACCTCCATATAACCTTTGCTCAACCAAGGTCCTCGAATGGGCAACACCTCCATTATGACCTCAACCATCTCGTTAGGATACTTGAAGGGAGTTTCCCGGTCCACTCTTGACCACTCCACCTCCAAGGCGACTTAATTCACGGTGCACCCAATCCTATAGCCGGCTAACTATATCCGATCAAAGAACCAAGAACCACTTACATCACTTGCCAATATAACCATCTTACCACATTAGTCCAATGCTTCACATGCATAGCCAATATGCAAAACCATTACCACATTAATCAAATGATTCACATGCATAACCAATATGCAAAAATCATCATTTACCAACATTAATTCACTGTTTTAAAGCACTAAACAAAGCCATTGAACAACATGCAACACCATGCATCAAATCCACATTTCCAATGTATAAAACCAAGGATCTCTTACCTTGAGCATCCTTCACATATGGCTTTCAAAACCAGCATTAAACCATGCTAAAATATGCTTTCAAAACAGAATTAAACCATGCAAAACACATGCATTTCAAACATCAACCACAATTGCTTAAAAAGCCAATTCATATCACAAATCAAGTAAGAAATCCATTTACTTACTCTTGAGCTTAGAAAAGTTGTTTAGACTTAAACTAAGCTCCCAAAACCTTCAAACCTTTGTTTAAAAGCCGAAAACCCAACTTCACTCACCGATAACCAAAACAAGGCTAGCCACCAAGCCTTCCAAGCATCCGAAACCTTCCGCAACACCTCTAAAGCTCACGGATCAAACTCCCCTGTTTCAAGCACACAAAAACAGCACATTAATGCATCATTATGCATTAAGAACAACAGCCACACAACCAAACTCGCTGCTCAACACAAATCCAACAATTCGGCTACCAAACACAACCGAAATCACCTCCAAACATTACCAAAACTTAACCCAGCCAAGATCCATCACTTCTAACCATTTTTACACATCATTTAACATCCAAAATGATCACAAACACGTCCTTATACTTCCAGGTATAACAGATCACCAAAAACACTCCAAAAACAACCAAAAACTCAAGCAAAACTTAGGAAATTCAACCTATCCGGGATTGCATTAATTAAACCTCAACTTCTAATCAATTTAGCATTCATTTAACATCATTTTGACACTTCAAAACACTGCCCAAACAGATCACACGAAAATTTCACCAAAATCACCAAATCTTGCATTTTAAGCCAAAATCAAGATTTCTATTGAAAAGCCTTTAACAAAACACAAACCAAGGATTGAGAACTTGGGAATTTCAGTAAAGAACTTGAAGTTCAGAGGAGAAGGACGTTCTTACCTCCAAACTTGAGTTTCTCCTTTTTGGAGCCAAAAAGCTTGATGAAACAACTTGCAAATTGAGAGGTTTTGTTGATGAGATGATTAGGAATCAAATGAGAGTTGAAATGAGTGATTTGAGTGACAAAATCAGAGGAGGAAATCTGGAGAGAATGTGTTTGGTTTGAGAGAAAAGATGAGAGAAAATGGTTGAGAGAAAAGTTAGTTAGATTTAGGAAAATATCTTCCCTCCACTTTTCTTTTGTTTAAAAACACTTAATTAATCATTTAATATATTTAGAAAATCTGGAGAAACTCCCATTGGGTAAATAGCTCCTTAAAGATTCAAAGTTTCAATCCTTTATAAAACTGTCACCGAACTTTCAAAAATTACATTTTGGTCACTAACCCAAAATGTCAACCTTCCAAACCTCATTTTCCAAAATTGATTTCACAGTTCACTTTTATATATTAAAAGATGATTTTAGAACATTTTTCCATATTTTTAATGCAACCCGAACTAGGCTTTCCTAATTTCACCTCTTTAGATTCGAACAGCACTTTGACCAAACCGGTCAACGCCCAAAACTTCCGAGCCCAAAACCGGGGCGTTACAGATTTTAAATATGTTTTGGATGTTAAATGATGTTGAAATAATGGTTTTATCATAGGAATCCCAAAATAGGTTGGATCTCTAATTGTTTAGGTTCTTAGATTTGGGTTTTGTGGTTATAATGTGGTTTTGGTGTTGCTGGAGATATAAAGATGAAATTATATTGTTTTTGATGTTAATTGTTGATTAAAATTGAATGGAAGTGTTAGGTTCTGGCAAGGTTGAATTTGTAGAGTAATCGAAGGTGTTTTCGGTTGTTTCGGATAGGCGTTTTGGTGTTTTTGGGAAGAGCAGCGTGGTGGCTTTGGTTGCTGGTGATTTTAATGGATTGAGATTCATTAATCCTCTATTTTTGTGTGTTATAAATAGTGGAGAACGTATCAGAAGCAATCGGTTAAGTTCCGAGAGCTTTGGATGCTTGTTTACGATTCGACAAAGCAAGCGGGGCGGTGTTAGTGAGTGGAATTGGTCTTAAAACCTTCCAAAGACTTGAAAGCAAGTTTTGGGGATTTATATTGAGTTTCAAAAACTAATCTAATCCTGGAAGTAAGTTTGAGATGAATCGTTTTCGTTTCTCGATTTTTATCCCATTAATTTATATGATCATGCTCATGTTTTGAAAATAGATATAAACCTATTGTTTTATGCATGTTTGAGAAATGGTTTGATGATTTATGTGAGCCCATGAGATAGAATTGTGATTTTGAAGAGATAGAATTTGAAGAGAAAATGATATGCATTGTTTATGCTTTTCAAATGGGATGAGAAATGGTTTATGTTTATGCATTGAAAAACAATAGGTAAATGATGTTTAAGACGAGTATATTGGCATGAGATGTGATTATTTTTACCGGATATAATTGGTCGACCAAAAGGAAGAGAAGTACACTATAATATAAAAAATTCGTACGTGCTCTTTGGTTCGGGCAATAGGGGTAGTGCCATCCCGTTTCAAAGTGAGAGTGTGGTGATGAGAGATTCCACCACAGTAGGTCTTGATGATTTGAGATTCCGTCAAGATTTGTGGCAATGAGAGATACCGCCATAAGAGTTCAATGATGTGAGATTCCACCGAGGAAGGACTTGACGATGTGAGATTCCATCAAGCTATCCGCATATCCGAGTAATGTTGCCTAAATGCCAATATATGAGACTCACATGTACCTTGTTTATGAATGATTTAATGACTTGAGATTTTCATAAGATGTAACACCTCAAATTTGGGCCTAGATGTTTCGAGTCTGAACCGGACCGGTCTGAGAAACGGTTCGAATCTAAAAGGGAGTTTTAGTGAACACCTAGTTTGAGATACTTTAAAAATATAGAAAAATATCTAAAAATCCTCATTTGATAAATAAAAGAGAATGGTGAAATCAATTTTACAAAATAAGGTTTGGAAATACTACATTTTGGTGTAGTGACCAAATTGTAGTTTTTGCAAAGTTTAGTAGTGACTGTTTTGTAAAGGATCGAAACTTTGAATCTTTAAGGAGCTAATTTACCAAAAATGTTTTCACCAAATTTTCCCTTAATTTGGGTGATTTAATTATTGGTTTAATTAAATAAAAGAAAGAAGTTAAACTACTTTTAGCTTTCATAACTACTTTTCTCTAATTTTCTCTCATTTCATTTTCTCTCAAAATCCTATCAACCAAACACTTTTTCTCCAGCAAAATTCGCTTTGATTTCCACTTCATTTGATGAGATTTCCATCAGTCATTGATTCCTAATCAATCTTGCAACAAATCCATTTGATTTCTACATTGTATTTTCATGGAAATTTTCCCAAATCAAGGAGAAATCATCTTTTAGAGGTAAGATTGTTCTTCTCCTCTAAATACTCAAATCTTTACTGAAATTCACAAGTTGTCAATCCTTTATTAAAGATTTATGAATGTTTTTAATGTTAGAAACAAGATTTTGGCTTAAAACTCAAGATTTTGGAAGAGATCTTGAGGATTCTCGTTGTAATTGATTGGGCTCTGTTTTGAGATGGTTTTCTAATGTATTTTGGGTGTTAAATGATGTTAGAAATGAGGTTTTATCAATTCAATCCCGAATAGGTTATTTTTTCTAAGTTTTTGCTTGTGAAAATGGTGGTTTTTGGGGTGATTTTGGTGTTCTGTTATAGCTGGAGGTATATGGACGGGTTTAGGGTTGTTTTTTATGTTAATTGATGTTTAGAAAAGTTTAGAATTGATAGATCTTGGCTGGGCTTCGTTTTGGGAGAGTTTGGAGGTGATTTCGGTAGCCGAAATGAGGTTCTTGAGTAGAGCAGCGAGTTAGGTTGTATGGCTGGTGACTTTAATGCATGATGGTGCATTAATCTTCTGCTCTTATGTGTTAAAAATAGGGGAGAGTGATCCGGAGGCGATTGAGGTAGCGTTGGAGGTTTCGAACGCTTGAGAGGCTTGTCGGCTAGCATAGTTTTGTGTATCGGTGAGTGCGATCGTGTTTTCCAGCTTTGGAATGATTTTGAAAAGATGATTGGGAACTTAAATTTAGGCTTGAAACGCCGGTTTATGTTCGGAAGTAAGTAAAGTGGAATTCTCTCTCAATTGTGCTATTATTGTTTTGAAAACTATCAAAATGAGTTTTGATGTGATTGATTTGACAATGTGGTTTAATTTTTTGTTTAAGCATGGTTTTAAAGCATGTGAGTTGGTTGTCAAACTTGGTTTGTAGAAGGATGCATGAAATTAATGTTCCCTGAGAGTATGTGTTGTTAATTTGCATTTTAAGGCAATGTTCGTATTTTGGCCTTGAAGGTGTTGCATGCTTTAAAAACAGTGAGTGTGTTGATGATTTTAACATGATATATTGGCATAGATGATGTAAAGATTACCGGATATATTGATCGACCAATAGGATGTAAAGTGCGCTATAAACTAAAATTCGTACGTGCTCTTGGGTTTCATCCCAAAGAGAGAGACCAATGATGGGCATTCTATTGGAGTAGGACTTGGTGAAACATCCAAGCTTTTTGGCAACAAGAGTTATTGCCATGAGACCAATGATGGGCATTCCATTTGAGTAGGACTTGGTGAAACATCCAAGCTTTTTGGCAACAAGAGTTATTGCCATGAGACCAATGATGGGCATTCCATTGGAGTAGTACTTGGTAAAACATCCAATCTTTTTGGCAACAAGAGTTATTGCCGTGAGACCGGTGAGGGGCATACCATCGGGGTAGGACTTCATGAAATACTCAAGCTTTTGGCGAAGGTAGAATCGCCATGAGAGTACGATGTGGTGGAAGCCACCAGAAGATTATGTCCTAGACGGGTGAGTACGGAGATGGTAGATGCCACCGGAAGTGTCTAGTAAGTTGTCCACATATTCGTGTACAATAGAGTATGTAAATGCCAATATATGAGAATGTGTGTCACATGTACCAATGCTTGAAATGTTTTATGCTATGAGGTTTGCATATGAGATGATGAAATTATGAAATGATTTTGTGTAAACAAGCATGAGTGGATTTGCCATGAGTTTTGCATAGGTTATATGCATGGGATTGTAACCCCCTTAACCCGGCCTAAACGGTTGACCCGAATTAAGAAAGTCACACGGGGAAAACCAAAGTCAACCCGAAAGTCAACCTTGATTAACGACCCTTTTTTTTCCTTTTTAAACTTGTCTAGATGCACATTAACCCTAGTTATGGTCATTCAAACAACATACTCAAAGATCATAAACATCAGAGATCGAACAGGGACCCAATTGAACAAATTACAACTTTAGGGACCAAATTGTAAATTCTGATAAATATAAGGACTTCACCCAAATTAAAGTTACCAACTTGAAATTAATCATGTTTCATGCATCTCGGCCAAATTTCAGCCCAAACGGACATTCCAAACTCATACAATTGCACATACATGTTTCAGGACCAAAATGCAAACATTTTGAAACATATAACTACCAATGTCAGCCCCCAACGGTCATCCGTTCCGAAACGGGAGACAGCCCGTTTCGAAACGCGGGGCCGTTCCGCAACGCGTACCGAAACGAGGGCTGACAGTAGCCTTTCCATTTCGGAACGGTGTCACCCGTTTCGGACGCCTGGGCTGCTTCGAGGCACCCGTTCCGAAACGGCAGGCACTGTTCCGATACGGCCTGCACAAAATGCAGAAGTTTGCTTGCCTAAACATGCAATTGACCAACCAATCATGCTCCAATTGCTATCAAACTTTACCAGCATCTCATACAACATACAAGAGACATATTTGCATCAACCAATCATCATTATATCAACATATATGAAAAGCCCCAAATCTAAAGGCATGCTTCCTACACAAGCAACCATTCATGCACAAAAGCCTTCAAACCAACACATAATGGCCAATTACAAAAACCAACATTAACAACAACATGAATCCAACTTAGGGAGTTCCAAACATCTCCCAAAACAACAACATAGGTCCCCCATTGCCAAATGCCAAAAGCTAAAAGTGTTTAAGAAAACCTTCTCATACATGAGCTTAACTTCCACTTGATTGCTTGCCCTCTCTGCTGCCCTCAATGCACTTTAATGCTCTGCATTATTGGTTTAAGAAAAGAGAGAGAGCGTAAGCAAAAGCTTAGTGAGGAAAGCTCCTTAGAACCACACAATAATGCATTTATAAAACTCATTTATAAATCATACTTCAAAATACATTTAGACATGCTCGCAAGCAATCTTAAACAAGCATCTCATGCTTCATATCATAACATGTCATATTGGCCACAAGTGATAATTACCATCTTTAAAACAAAATCAACATAAGACTCACACATGGACTTTTAAACACCATTGTGATCTTATCCCCAAGGACTTTTAAACACCTTGGCCCATGGACTTTTAAACACCATGGCAAGGACCACACAAGGACTTCTAAACACCTTTGTGTCCTTAACAAGTTTCACCTCAAGGACTTTTAAACACCTTGACCCCAAGGACTTTCAAACACCTTGGCCATGGACTTTTAAACACCATGATATAGATCACCCCAAGGACTTTTAAACACCTTGGCCCCAAGGACTTTTAAACACCTTGGAAAGGACCACACAAGGACTTTTAAACACCTTTGTGTCCGTAGCAAGAACCATCCAAGGACTTTTAACCACCTTGATGTTCTTAAGTAAACAAGGCTCACTCAAGGACTTTTAACCACCTTAGTGACCTTAACCTTTTCAAAAACATCACTTGCCAATATACATCATATATCATCAATAATCCACTGTTTTAAAGCATTTAACCAAGCCATAAACATCATGCATCTTTAAGCATCAAACAACATTTATACAATGTTCAAAAACAAGGAACTCTAACCTTGAGCTTCCTTAAACACATGGCTTATAATCTCAGCAACACACATGCTAGATATGCTTTAAAAACAGAATTTAAACATGCAACAAACACATTGCACCCAACCATCACATGGTTCCTCAACAAGAGAGTTTTTCCGAAAACTTACTCTTGAGCTTAGCAAAGTTGTCTAGACTTAGACTAAGCTCCCAAACCTCCAAAACATTGGTTTCAAAGCCGAAAACCAAAATCCACTCACCGATTCCGTTTCGCCTCTTGCCGAAACACCAAATCAAGCTTCCGGATCACCACCACTTGGATCCAAAGATGACTCCCCTGTTTTAACACATTAAAACAGTAGATTAATGCATCATCATGCATTAATAGCTTCAATGAAAGCACCTGAACTCGCTGCTCTCATCCACACTCCATTTTCGGCCACCAAACACAACCGAAAATGCATCCAAACAACTCCTCAACAAAGCCCATCCATAAACCATCAAAACTAAGCATCCTTAAACATCATTTAACAACTAAAAAGGACCTAACAACATCCTTATACCTCCAGCAACAACAGATCCACAAGATCACCCAAAAACAACCAAGAACCACAAGCTAAACTTAGGAAATTTAACCTATCCGAGATTGCATTAATTAAAACTCAATTCCATATCAAATTAACATTCATTTATCACCAATTATACACCTCAAATCACTGCTTTAACAGATCCAACGAAAATTCATCAAAAATCATCAAATCTTGCATTTAAAGCCAAGATCCATTACACAACCTTAAAAACCTTTTATAAATCACCAAATAAGGATTGAGAACTTAGGAATTTCATTAAAGAACTTGAAGTTCAGAGGAGAAGGACGTTCTTACCTCCAAACTTGAGTTTCTCCTCTTTTAGAACCAAAAAGCTTGAAGAATCCAATGGCAATTGGTGAGGTTTTGTTGATAAGATGATTAGCAATCAAAGGTTGATTGAAAAGATGTGTTTTAGATGCCAAAACCAGAAGAAAATCTCTGGAGAAAGTTGTTTGGGTTGAGAGAAAATGAGAGAAAGGAAAATTGGAAAATATGGGAAGTTAGTTACAAAATAGGAAAAATAGTTTCCCTCCTCTTTTCTTTTGTTTTAAAATTAGAAATAAACCTTAAAATATCTTAGAAAAATATGGAGAAACTCCCTTTGGGTAAATAGCTCCTTAAAGATTCAAAGTTTCAATCCTTTCTAAAACAGTCACACAACTTTCAAAATTTACATTTTGGTCACTAGCCAAAATGTCACCCTTCCAAACCTCATTTTGTAAAATTTATTTCACAGTTCACTTATTTATATTAAAATA
The DNA here is from genome assembly GCA_030270665.1 of Hibiscus trionum. NCBI lineage: Eukaryota > Viridiplantae > Streptophyta > Magnoliopsida > Malvales > Malvaceae > Hibiscus > Hibiscus trionum. Next base: position 16,234,259 of record BSYR01000010.1, read on the forward strand.
TGATTTTAGAATATTTTTCCATATTTTTAATGCAACCCGAACTAGGCTTTCCTAATTTCACCTTTTTAGATTCGAACAGCACTTTGACCGAACCGGTCAACGCCCAAAACTTCTAAGCCCAAAACCGGGGCGTTACAACTCTCCCCCCTTAAGAAATTTCGTCCTCGAAATTTACCTGAAGGAAAGAGATAAGGAAACTGCTTCAGCATGTCATCCTTCCGCTCCCACGTGGCTTCCTCAACACCGCGGTGCTTCCACAACACCTTCACCAACTCAATGGTCTTGCCACGAAGAACCTTGCTATCCGAATCCAGAATCCTCACCGGTTCCTCATCATAGGTCAAATCCGGATTCAATTGCACTTCCTCCACAGGCATCACATGCGAAGGATCAGATCTATACTTCCAGAGCATAGAAACATGAAACACATCATGAATCTTCTCCAACTCTTGAGGTAACCTCAACCTGTACGCAACAGGACTCACACGCTCAACCACCTCGTATGGTCCAATGTACCTAGGGCTCAACTTACCCTTACGGCCAAACCTCATCACCTTCTTCCAAGGCGAAACCTTCAAGAACATACGGTCTCCCACCGCATACTCAATCTCCTTACGCTTCAAATCCGCGTAAGACTTCTGCCTATCAGAAGCTGCCTTCAAACGCTCACAAATGAGCTTCACCTTCTCGGTGGTTCCTTTCAACAAAACCGGCATCGAAACCAACTTCTGACCCGTTTCAGCCCAACAAAGAGGAGTCCTACACTTCCTCCCGTACAAAGCCTCATAAGGTGCCATTTGAATGCTCGCCTGATAACTATTGTTATAAGCAAACTCAACCAAGGGCAAATGCTTCTCCCAAGAGCCCTGAAACTCAATCACGCAGCACCTCATCATATCCTCCAAAATCTGGATAACACGCTCAGACTGACCATCCGACTGAGGATGATAGGATGTACTGAAATTCAACCTCGTACCCAGAGCTTGATGCAAACACTGCCAGAACCGCGATGTGAACCTCGGATCCCTATCCGACACTATCGACTCTGGCACACCATGCAGCCGCACAATCTCCGCAATGTACAGCTCCGCAAGCTTATCCAAAGAGAACGTAGTATGCACAGGCAAGAAATGCGCACACTTCGTCAGGCGATCCACAATCACCCACACCGAATTCTTCTTCGACGGTGACAAAGGTAAACCAGATACAAAATCCATGGTAACCCTTTCCCACTTCCACTCAGGGATTCTCAACGGTTGTAACAACCCTGAAGGAAACTGATGCTCAGCCTTAACTCGCTGACACACCATACACCTGCTGACAAACTCCGCAACATCCTTTTTCAAACCCACCCAATAGTACTCATCACGAAGATCTCGATACATCTTAGTACTACCTGGGTGCATAGCAAAAGGACTACTATGACCTTCAGTCAGAATAGCACGCCTCAGCTCAGCATCATTAGGCACCACTATCCGACTCCCAAAACACAACACTCCATCATCATTAAAACATAAATCCGAAGGTCTACCCTCCGCGATATCCCGAACATGCAGCACCAAGGAATCATCCAGCAACTGCTTTTCCTTGATCATCTGAACCAAAGATGGTTTCACTTGCAACTCAGCCACAAGACCACCATCACGCGAAATACTCAAACTGGCAAACATAGCCCTCAGCTCAACAGCTACCTTCCTACTCAAGGCATCCGCTACAACATTAGCCTTCCCAGGGTGATACTCAATCGTCAAATCATAATCCTTGAGCAACTCCACCCAACGTCGCTGCCTGAGATTCAACTCCTTCTGAGACATCAGATACTTCAAACTCTTGTGATCCGTGTACACAGTACACTTCTCACCATACAGGTAATGTCTCCAGATCTTCAGAGCAAAAACCACTGCAGCCAACTCTATGTCATGCGTAGGATAATTGCACTCATGCACCTTCAACTGCCGCGATGCATAAGCTACCACCTTAACCTCTTGCATCAACACACATCCCAAACCAACATAGGACGCATCACTATACACCACAAACTCTTTCCCTGATTCAGGTTGAACCAAGATAGGAGCTTGCGTCAAAGCCGCCTTAAGCTTCTCAAAAGCCTGCTGTCTCGCCTCTGTCCACTCATACTTAACATCCTTCTGCAACAACTTTGTCAAAGGTGCAGCAATCTCAGAAAACCCATCCACAAACCTCCGATAGTATCCTGCGAAACCGAGGAAACTACGAACTTCATGAACAGACTTAGGAACCTTCCAATTCATCACCGCCTCAACCTTCTAAGGATCAACCCGAATCCCCTTAGCAGAAACCACATGCCCAAGAAACACCACCTCACTTAACCAGAACTCGCACTTGCTCAGCTTAGCATAAAGCTGATTCTCCAACAAAGCCTGCAAAACAATCCTCAAATGCTCTTCGTGCTCCTCCTCAGTACGCGAGTACACGAGGATATCATCGATGAACACCACAACAAACTTGTCCAGGTATTCATGAAACACGCGATTCATCATGTCCATGAAAGCAGCAGGAGCATTTGTCAACCCAAACGGCATCACAAGGAACTCATAATGCCCATACCTTCTCCTGAAAGCTGTCTTAGGCACATCCACATCTTTCACCTTCAACTGGTAATACCCTGACCTCAAGTCAATCTTAGAGAACACAGCAGCTCCCCGAAATTGATCAAAGAGATCATCAATTCTCGGCAAAGGATACCGATTTTTGATAGTCAACTTGTTCAGCTGACGGTAATCAATGCACATCCTCATAGTGCCATCCTTCTTCTTCACGAACAAGACCGGTGCACCCCAAGGCGACACACTCGGCCGAATGAAACCACGCTCAAGCAACTCTTGCAACTGCGTCTTCAGCTCTTTCAGCTCCTTAGGTGCCATCCTATAGGGAGTAATGGACACAAGAGTTGTATTCTCATACAGCTCAATCCCAAACTCCACCTCGCGATTAGGAGGTAAACCAGGCAACTCCTCAGGAAACACACCAGGAAACTCCTTCACAACCCTGATATCTTACACCCTCAACTCCTTAGAGCTAGGATTCATCACAAAAGCTAGGTAAGCTTCACAGCCTTGCCTCAGCATCCGGCTCGCCTCCAACGTAGACACCACATTGGCAAGAAACTTCACATTCTCACCAACCACAACAACTTCATAATCATCCGCACGCTTCAGCGAAACTCGCTTATTTTCACAATCCACCACAGCACGATGCTCAGCAAGCCAATCCATACCAAGGATTACATCAAAACCATAGAAAGGTAACTCCATAAGGTCAACATGAAAAACATGATCTTGAACAACCAAAGGATACCTTCTATACAGCTTTCGAGTCACAACAGTCTCACCAAAAGAACTAGTGACACGCATACCAACATCCAAAGACTCAACATGCAAACCAAGCAATTCAGCATGCTCACGCAATATGTAAGAGTGCGTAGATCCAGAATCAATCAAGGAAAGTAATGACAAGGATTGCAGAGTAAAAGTACCTACGATCACATCCGCGTCATTCCTCCCCTCTCGCTGAGCAAACACTCTAGCCTGCCCGCCACCCTCTGGCTGCACAGCTACAACCTGAGCCACACCTCGGCCACCTTCCTCTCTCCGCTGGAAATTACCACGGCCGTGCCTACGACCTCTCTACAGTGCTGCAACAACAGGAGCACGAACTTGGCCACCAGCCAACATAGGACAATCACGCCTCAAATGATCCGAAGATCCACAGTTCCAACAACCATTACCAGCTGCCGCAACAGGAGCTTGCACTTCCCTCACAGCACGAGGACAATCACGTTTCATGTGACCATGAGAACCATAAATCCAACAAGCACTCGGATCAGCTCTAGCGTTGCCTCCCCGAGCAGGTGCTCCACCACCTCGCTTAACCGAGGACTGATACTTCTGATCACGTCCCCTCTTGTTCCGTCCACCACCGGAACTATACTCAGCTGCTCGCTTACCAGCACCTTTAGCAGATAAACCCAAGTTCATCTCAATATCCTTAGCTCGGCCCACCAGCACATCAAAATCATCATACTCGGTAGCCAGCACATACATCTTCAAATCTGTCACTAAGCCATAACGGAACCTTTCACACCTCGCCCGCTCATCCGGGACAAGCTCAGGTGCGTATTGACTGAGTCGAACAAACTGTACTTCATACTCAGCCACCGTCATGCTCCCTTGAGTAAGAGACATGAACTCCCTCTTTTTCTCATCTAGGTACCTCACACCCAGATACCTTCTCTTGAACACATTCTGAAAGAATGTCCAAGTCACATCAACTTTCGCCATCCCAGCAATAGTGGTTGTCCACCACGTATATGCATCCTTCTGCAGCAAGGACACAACACAGCCAAGCTTCTGCACATCAGTGCAACTCATCTGACCCAAGATCCTCTTGGTACTCTCTAACCAAGCCTCAGAACCCTCAGCAGACATACCCCTGAACTCAGTCCCTCCTAGACTGCACAAACGCTCCAAAGGTAGTCTAACTCCAGCATCTTCCTGATGCCCAGCTCCTCGAGCTCCAGCTACCGCTGCTTGAAAAGCACCAGCTATAGCTTGAATTAACACCGTCATGTCAGGAACAGCTTGCCCCTGACCAGCCTCAGGTCCTGCAGCCTCAGCACCAGCTGCAGCTCCAGCTTCCTCAGCCTCAGCACCACCACCACCAGGTGGAGGAGGTAAAACCGCGCTCTCAACGTTCTCTTCATTTTCATTCTCATTCTGAGCCGTAGCTCGCACATTACTCCTCAACTCTCTACGAGGTGCCATACTCTAATTATGCAATCACAATTCAAAATAAACAAAGTCAGGCCTAGAAAGGTAAGCAATCCAAGTACTCAAGCTCATTTCCAATTAAAAACAACATCATTTCATTAGCTTTGATTTGGCAATGGGTACCCACAACATGCTTCATCACAGCATACATCTCAATTGCAACATACATGCAATCCACTCAACATGCTTTCACCCAACAAGCATACAAAGCATACACACTTTAAACGTTCACATACACATTCCCATTTACTCGAGAACTCAGCTCTGATACCACCAAATGTAACCCCCTTAACCCGGCCTAAACGGTTGACCCGAATTAAGAAAGTCACACGAGGAAAACCAAAGTCAACCCGAAAGTCAACCTTGATTAACTACCCTTTTTTTTCTTTTTAAACTTGTCTAGATGCACATTAACCCTAGTTATGGTCATTCAAACAACATACTCAAAGATCATAAACATCAGAGATCGAACAGGGACCCAATTGAACAAATTACAACTTTAGGGACCAAATTGTAAATTCTGATAAATATAAGGACTTCACCCAAATTAAAGTTACCAACTTGAAATTAATCATGTTTCTTGCATCTCGGCCAAATTTCAGCCCAAACGGACATTCCAAACTCATACAATTGCACATACAAGTTTCAGGACCAAAATGCAAACATTTTGAAACATATAACTACCAATGTCAGCCCCCAACGGTCATCCGTTCCGAAACGGGAGACAGCCCGTTTCGAAACGCGGGGCCGTTCCACAACGCGTACCGAAACGAGGGCTGACAGTAGCCTTTCCGTTTCGGAACGGTGTCACCCGTTTCGGATGCCTGGGCTGCTTCGAGGCACCCGTTCCGAAACGGCAGGCACTGTTCCGATACGGCCTGCACAAAATGCAGAAGTTTGCTTGCCTAAACATGCAATTGACCAACCAATCATGCTCCAATTGCTATCAAACTTTACCAGCATCTCATACAACATACAAGAGACATATTTGCATCAACCAATCATCATTATATCAACATATATGAAAAGCCCCAAATCTAAAGGCATGCTTCCTACACAAGCAACCATTCATGCACAAAAGCCTTCAAACCAACACATAATGGCCAATTACAAAAACCAACATTAACAACAACATGAATCCAACTTAGGGAGTTCCAAACATCTCCCAAAACAACAACATAGGTCCCCCATTGCCAAATGCCAAAAGCTAAAAGTGTTTAAGAAAACCTTCTCATACATGAGCTTAACTTCCACTTGATTGCTTGCCCTCCCTGCTGCCCTCAATGCACTTTAATGCTCTGCATTATTGGTTTAAGAAAAGAGAGAGAGCGTAAGCAAAAGCTTAGTGAGGAAAGCTCCTTAGAACCACACAATAATGCATTTATAAAACTCATTTATAAATCATACTTCAAAATACATTTAGACATGCTCGCAAGCAATCTTAAACAAGCATCTCATGCTTCATATCATAACATGTCATATTGGCCACAAGTGATAATTACCATCTTTAAAACAAAATCAACATAAGACTCACACATGGACTTTTAAACACCATTGTGATCTTATCCCCAAGGACTTTTAAACACCTTGGCCCATGGACTTTTAAACACCATGGCAAGGACCACACAAGGACTTTTAAACACCTTTGTGTCCTTAACAAGTTTCACCTCAAGGACTTTTAAACACCTTGACCCCAAGGACTTTCAAACACCTTGGCCATGGACTTTTAAACACCATGATATAGATCACCCCAAGGACTTTTAAACACCTTGGCCCCAAGGACTTTTAAACACCTTGGAAAGGACCACACAAGGACTTTTAAACACCTTTGTGTCCGTAGCAAGAACCATCCAAGGACTTTTAACCACCTTGATGTTCTTAAGTAAACAAGGCTCACTCAAGGACTTTTAACCACCTTAGTGACCTTAACCTTTTCAAAAACATCACTTGCCAATATACATCATATATCATCAATAATCCACTGTTTTAAAGCATTTAACCAAGCCATAAACATCATGCATCTTTAAGCATCAAACAACATTTATACAATGTTCAAAAACAAGGAACTCTAACCTTGAGCTTCCTTAAACACATGGCTTATAATCTCAGCAACACACATGCTAGATATGCTTTAAAAACAGAATTTAAACATGCAACAAACACATTGCACCCAACCATCACATGGTTCCTCAACAAGAGAGTTTTTCCGAAAACTTACTCTTGAGCTTAGCAAAGTTGTCTAGACTTAGACTAAGCTCCCAAACCTCCAAAACATTGGTTTCAAAGCCGAAAACCAAAATCCACTCACCGATTCCGTTTCGCCTCTTGCCGAAACACCAAATCAAGCTTCCGGATCACCACCACTTGGATCCAAAGATGACTCCCCTGTTTTAACACATTAAAACAGTAGATTAATGCATCATCATGCATTAATAGCTTCAATGAAAGCACCTGAACTCGCTGCTCTCATCCACACTCCATTTTCGGCCACCAAACACAACCGAAAATGCATCCAAACAACTCCTCAACAAAGCCCAGCCATAAACCATCAAAACTAAGCATCCTTAAACATCATTTAACAACTAAAAAGGAGCTAACAACATCCTTATACCTCCAGCAACAACATATCCACAAGATCACCCAAAAACAACCAAGAACCACAAGCTAAACTTAGGAAATTCAACCTATCCGAGATTGCATTAATTAAAACTCAATTCCATATCAAATTAACATTCATTTATCACCAATTATACACCTCAAATCACTGCTTTAACAGATCCAACGAAAATTCATCAAAAATTATCAAATCTTGCATTTAAAGCCAAGATCCATTACACAACCTTAAAAACCTTTTATAAATCACCAAATAAGGATTGAGGACTTAGGAATTTCATTAAAGAACTTCAAGTTCAGAGGAGAAGGACGTTCTTACCTCCAAACTTGAGTTTCTCCTCTTTTAGAACCAAAAAGCTTGAAGAATCCAATGGCAATTGGTGAGGTTTTGTTGATAAGATGATTAGCAATCAAAGGTTGATTGAAAATAGGTGTTTAGATGCCAAAACCAGAAGAAAATCTCTGGAGAAAGATGTTTGGGTTGAGAGAAAATGAGAGAAAGGAAAATTGGAAAATATGGGAAGTTAGTTACAAAATAGGAAAAATAGTTTCCCTCCTCTTTTCTTTTGTTTTAAAATTAGAAATAAACCTTAAAATATCTTAGAAAAATCTGGAGAAACTCCCTTTGGGTAAATAGCTCCTTAAAGATTCAAAGTTTCAATCCTTTCTAAAACAGTCACGCAACTTTCAAAATTTACATTTTGGTCACTAGCCAAAATGTCACCCTTCCAAACCTCATTTTGTAAAATTTATTTCACAGTTCACTTATTTATATTAAAATATGATTTTAGAATATTTTTCCATATTTTTAATGCAACCCGAACTAGGCTTTCCTAATTTCACCTTTTTAGATTCGAACAACACTTTGACCGAACCGGTCAACGCCCAAAACTTCTAAGCCCAAAACCGGGGCGTTACAGGGATAGCTAGATGGTACATGTGGTTTTCAAATGGAGATTTGAGTTCATGGAATGCTTTTGAGTAACCCGTATGTGTGGTTTTGCCATGAGTTTTGCATTGGTGGAATGCATGAGATAGATATTTGATACATGAGGTTTCAAATGGTGTTTTGCTTTGAAATGATTTTCAAGCATGAGAAAGGGAAAGTGTGGAGTGGAAATGGTTTCCAATGAAATTAGTTTAAACTTTGCTCGAAGCACTATTGCATGAAAATGGTTTAAGTGAAAGTTATTGCATGAATGTTGTTTAGGGTTGAGTTGCTTAATGCATTTGAGTTTAATGTTGATCTTATGTCAAGTAATGCTTAATTATAAGGTGTTGATGTTTTATATGAGGTTTTCAAACAATACTTGGTTTATAAAGGTGTGATTGCTTTTGAAAAGGGTTTGAAGGTTTGCTACATTGATGGTGTTTTGGTTTTGAGCATTGCTCACTAAGCATTATGTGCTTATGCTCCTTTTTGTCCATCAATGCAGATAAATGAATTTGGGACAACAAGAAACAAGGGATTCAAGAAGAGCTCCACTTAAGAAGTATGTCTTGGTTTATAGCTATAGATAATAAAGGCAATGGGGGGAGGGTCTTTGACGTTAATGTGTAATGAGATTGTTCATCTTGAGCATTTTCGGTTTATGGTTTGATACTTGCTGGTGATTGTTTTGTGACATTTGGATCTTCATCTCCATATTTGATTTAGCTATGCTCTTTGGTTAAAAGTAAGATCTTGTGTTGAATGTGATAAATGAGTAGGTGTGCTTAATACTTGTAATGTATCTAGTTTCTGAAGTAATATGATGGCTTTAATGCTTAGCATGTTGTTGGTATGTTGTGGAATGGTTTAAAGTGTGTTTGATGGTGTTTTGAAGTGAAAAACTAGAAGTCTGCTGTTTCTAGGCAGGGTGTATCGAAACACCCTTTGTTGTTTCAAAACAGGTGCCTGAAACGGCCTGTGCGTTTTGGAACGGCTAGAAGTGTTTCGAAACACTTTGGCTACTGGAAGTGTCTGTTTCGGAACTGGTATCGAAACATACCCGCGTACCGAAACGGTCAACACCATTTCGATACGGGCCTTTCGACACATGTGTTTCGATACGGTTATCAGTGTTTCGAAACGGGTGACCGTTGGACTTAGATTTGAATTGCTTTGGAGTCTGCATGCTTTGCATTTTAGTCCTAAAAATTGTAATAGCAATTGCTTGAGCTTGGGATGTCTTTTTAAGATGAAATTTGGCAGAGAGGCTTGTAATATGATTAACTAAGGTTTGGTAAAACTAAAATCTACAAAGTCCTTATGTTTTCCAAAATTTACATTTTGGTCCCTAAATGTGTATTTCTTGCAATTGAGTCCTTAAACGTTTTCCGATCGTTGTGCTTTTCTCTTCCAAGGTTCTTGAGCATTCACATAGGCTTAACGCGTATCTAGAAAAGATAAAACAAAAAAAGGTCGTTAATCAAGGTTGACTTTGGTTTTCCCCTTGTGACCTTCGTAGTTCGGGTCTAACGCCTAGGTCGGGCTAAGGGGGTTACATTTGTTGGTATCAGAGCTAAGTTGCGAACTTTTGGGGCAACGGTAAGTTTGTGGTAAGTTGTTATGGTAAGTGTTGGATGTTTAATCTAATTTGTGGTTGAAAGTTGGTTGAAAAATATGATTTTGAGTGAATTGTTAATGTTTTTATCATGCTTTTTGGTTATGAATCTTCTGTGAGCTAGTGTGAGCATGTATTGGTGGTATGCTGATGTTGTAAGTTGATTTTGAATAATGAAAATGTGATGGGCGTGATGTGTTGATATTATGTTGTTTGATGAGAGCATGATTGATGTTTTGCTGATTGATATGCCGATATTTGTGATATCAATGTTTTATGGGTTGTTATGTCGTGTAAAAGGGAAAACTTGGGATACCCATTGCCTTATTATTATAGCTATGTGTTAGTTTGGAGTTGGAGTCTTGAATCCTTGCTCGAAGTTGGTCTGATCGTTTTGTTTCTTTTGTTATTGTTGCTTTGTTAATAATAGCACAATAGAATCGTTGAGAGAGTGGAAACTGGGTACGATGGTTGCTGCTTTAGAGCAGGTTGTTATGGGGTGGAATTCGCCTTTTGGTGGAGGTGTTTTGTTTCAGTCAGCTGTGCTTGGAGTTGAGGTGGTAAGGCAGAATGAGAGAGTTGGTTCTATGATGAAGGATTCGTCATCTGTGGGACATGAGAGTTTGTCAAAGCAGCGTTTACATGGTTTAGGAGCTGTGGAGTATCATGGTTCGACGCCTAAGGCGTTCGAGGCTTGGTTAGCCAGTATAATTCTGATTCTGGATCGGGAAGGGCGTGACAACGCCTGTAAGCTGAGAAGTGTTGTCTCGCTTATGCTGGAGGATGTTTGTAGTTGGTGGACATTAGTGTCGGTGGCAACGAATGTCCGCGATATAGATTGGGAGTTCTTTGTGTCTGCATTTAATAGAAGATACCTTGGAGATAGGTTTCCAGGGGTTAAGCAACATGGGAGTGTGGGTTAAGTTTGTGATGGTGGGAAAAATACAAGCAAAAGAGCTGTGAGTACTGACCTTGAGAGTGGTCAGCGTAAGAGGTTACGTGATGGTAGGGTTCGCCTGAACCAAGGTTCTGGTGGTGGTGCTGATGTGGGTCTAGTGCAATATGACCAAGGAGTGATAGTTCACTTGCCGAAGTGTGATCGTTGTAGAAGGAGTCATGTTGGAGTTTGTTGGAACTGTGGTTCTAAGGAGAATGTGAAGCGGGATTGTCCTCAAGTAGTGAGATCAGCTTCAGTGCGTGAAAAAGGGTCTCAGAAGGGTCGTGAGCGCAGCCGAGACAGAGTTTGGAGGTGGCAAGAAAGGCAAGGAGGTGTGAGGTGTTTGGAGGATTGATCTTGTTGGAATTGTGGGTCCGTTGGACATGTGAGACATAAATTTCTGAAGTTAGCTCGGGGTAGACAGGGTTCTTTGCAGCAGGGAGTCGATGATGACCTTAAGGTATTGGTTGATGCTGCGGCGGTACGACCAGAGAATAGTGGTTCTGCGGGGAAGGGAGTTTATCTGTTGGAACTCTGTGGCGATGAGGTGATTACATGTAATTTCTCTAAGTAATCTTTGTTTGGTTCCGGTTTGGATTTCTTTGTGTAGTGAGTAGAGTCTTATAACTAGCAAATTTAGGTAGTAGCCGATGTTGTTTTTGAAAACAACTTTAGAGTGAAGAGGGTATTAGTGGAGTATTTTGTAGTTAGCGAATTGTTAGAGTGGTGGGGCTGGAAAAGTTGGAAATGAGGTAAGAGGTTGTTCTTAGGCGGATTCTGAGGATGATATTGGTAAGTGTGAACCGACATACATGCACAGTTAAAATGATTTGATTATATATTATATATATGTTGGTACATGCATACATGTGACATGACATTAGAGGTTTTGCATACATATGCACATGCATTGATTGGGCATGTTGGAGACCATGCATACGAATGTTCACACTTGCTAATAGCTAATTGGGTCCGATAGTGTTGTGGTAGGATTAGGTTGGTTGGTGGGTTTAAAGTGTTGCTTTGGTACCAGGTGAATGCTAGAAGTAGTAGAAGATAGTAAACATGTTGTTGGTAGTAGTGGGTGTGATCTAGCATGGTGGCGGAAGGAAGGTGTTTAGGTGCTTAGAGAGTTTAGCGGTGTGGTGATAAGTAGGTGATCATTTGGAGTTAGAATCGTTTGAGGTGGTTTCGAATAACATATAAGTGTTGTAGTTTCTCTGTGCTGGGTGATTGTTGTAGGATAGTGGATGTGTTTCCGAAGTGTGGAGGTATCTTGCGTTGATAGTTGCAATAGGAGGGTTTTGCTGTGTAGGAGATGGTTCGTAATAACCTTAGGGAAATTGGATGGAGGTTATGTTGAGATTTTTAGGTGAGGTTTGGCTTGGGATGAGTAGATGCTTCATGATCTCAATATGTTTGCATGTGGATGGAGTGAGTGGCATCCCAGTAAGATTAGGATCATAGTTTAAGCTTGATGTGGAAAGGAAATGTAGGTTCAAGGGCCATTTTTTGTTGGCCGGGGTTTTTGTGAGAAGGTGGTTGGTTAGTCGTGTACAAGTAAATCTTCCTAAGACAGTTGGGGTAAGTGAAACAATTGATGAGTTAAGGATGGAGTCTCGTGATGTGGATTTTGGGTGTTGTATAGGCAGTATTTGATGGGTTGTTAAGTCAGGTGATGGTAACGGATGTGGAAGAATGTTGTCAATACATTGGAAAATGTGAGCGAGCAGTGGTTGCTTAAGAAATTTTTTGCTTGTTGTGGTAACCTTTGAAAGGAGTTGATCGGCTTTGCAAGGGGTTTTGAAGCAGTGAAGGTTGCGGGTCACATGGTGGCTGAAAACTGGATGGGTTGGTGTTACCGTGTGTGTGAGTTTGTTGAAGGAGTTATGAAGTGAGGTAGAGTATGTTGTGAAGGCTTGAGAAGTTCTTCGGGTTGTTGAGGGTCTTGCACAGTTTGAAAGTGTTAAAACCTAAGTTGAGGTTAGTAACCGTCTGTGTCAGAAGTCTTGCACCATGAGTAGTGGAGTTGGATTTGGGTATAAAGTAAGTTTGATTTGAGGATGTGTTGGTTTCGTTGTGTTTTGGGTTGAGGATGTTTCTGTGGTGGTTAAGTCTCTTGGGATACATTGCGTATTGCTTTGGGAGGTTTGGTACCGTGCTCTCTTCGCAAGTTGAAATTTCAAGGACGAAATTTCCTAAGAGGGGGAGAGTTGTAACACCCCAAATTTGGGCTTAGATGTTTCGAGTCTGAACCGGACCGGTTTGAGAAACGGTTCGAATCTAAAAGGGAGTTTTAGTGAACACCTAGTTCGGGATGCTTTAAAAATATAGAAAAATATCTAAAAATCCTCATTTAATAAATAAAAGAGAATGGTGAAATCAATTTTACAAAATAAGGATTGGAAATACTATATTTCGGTGTAGTGACCTAATCAAGGAGAAATCATCTTTTAGAGGTAAGATTGTTCTTCTCCTCTAAATACTCAAATCTTTACTGAAATTCACAAGTTGTCAATCCTTTATTAAAGATTTATGAATGTTTTTAATGTTAGAAACAAGATTTTGGCTTAAAACTCAAGATTTTGGAAGAGATCTTGAGGATTTTCGTTGTAATTGATTGGGCTCTGTTTTGAGATGGTTTTCTAATGTATTTTGGGTGTTAAATGATGTTAGAAATGAGGTTTTATCAATTCAATCCCGAATAGGTTATTTTTTCTAAGTTTTTTCTTGTGAAAATGGTGGTTTTTGGGGTGATTTTGGTGTTCTGTTATAGCTGGAGGTATATGGACAGGTTTAGGGTTGTTTTTTATGTTAATTGATGTTTAGAAAAGTTTAGAATTGATAGATCTTGACTGGGCTTCGTTTTGGGACAGTTTGGAGGTGATTTCAGTTGTTTTCGGTAGCCGAAATGAGGTTCTTGAGTAGAGCAGCGAGTTGGGTTGTATGGCTGGTGACTTTAATGCATGATGGTGCATTAATCTTCTGCTCTTATGTGTTAAAAATAGGGAGAGTGATTCGGAGGCGATTGAGGTAGCGTTGGAGGTTTCGAACGCTTGGGAGGCTTGTCGGCTAGCATAGTTTTGTGTATCAGTGAGTGCGATCGTGTTTTCCAGCTTTGGAATGATTTTGAAAAGATGATTGGGAACTTAAATTTAGGCTTGAAACGTCGGTTTATGTTCGGAAGTAAGTAAAGTGGAATTCTCTCTCAATTGTGCTATTATTGTTTTGGAAACTATCAAAATGAGTTTTGATGTGATTGATTTGACAATGTGGTTTAATTTTTTGTTTAAGCATGGTTTTAAAGCATGTGAGTTGGTTGTCAAACTTGGTTTGTAGAAGGATGCATGAAATTAATGTTCCTTGAGAGTATGTGTTGTTAGTTTGCATTTTAAGGCAATGTTCGGTATTTTGGCCTTGAAGGTGTTGTATGCTTTAAAACAGTGAGTGTGTTGATAATTTTAACATGATATAAGGGCATAGATGATGTAAAGATTACAGGATATATTGATAGATCAATAGGATGTAGAGTGCACTATAAACTAAAATTCGTATGTGCTCTTGGGTTTCATCCCAAAGAGAGAGACCAATGATGGGCATTCCATTGGAGTAGGACTTGGTGAATCCAAGGTTTTTTGCAACAAGAGTTATTTCCATGAGACCAATGATGAGCATTCCGTTAGAATAGGACTTGGTGAAACATCAAAGCTTTTTGGCAACAAGAGTTATTGCCATGAGACCAATGATGGGCATTCCATTGGAGTAGGAATTGGTGAAACATCCAAGCTTTTTGGCAACAAGAGTTGGTTGAGCATGGTTTTAAAGCATGTGAGTTGGTTGTCAATGTGGTTTAATTTGTTGTTTGAGCATGGTTTTAAAGCATGTGAGTTGGTTGTCAAACTTAGTTTGAAGAAGGATGCATGAAATTAATGTTCCTTGAGAGTATGTGTTGTTAGTTTGCATTTTAAGGCAATATTCGGTATTTTGGCCTTGAAGGTGTTGCATGCTTTAAAAACAGTGAGTGTGTTGATAATTTTAACATGATATAATGGCATAGATGATGTAAAGATTACATGATATATTGATCGATCAATAGAATGTAGAGTGCACTATAAACTAAAATTCGTACGTGCTCTTGGGTTTCATCCCAAAGAGAGAGACCAATGATGGGCATTCCATTGGAGTAGGACTTGGTGAAACATCCAAGCTTTTTGGCAACAAGAGTTATTGCCATGAGACCAATGATGGACATTACATTGGAGTAGGACTTGGTGAAACATCCAAGCTTTTTGGCAACAAGAGTTATTTCCATGAGACCGATGAGGGGCATACCATCGGGGTAGGACTTGATGAAATAATCAAGCTTTTGGTGAAGGTAGAATCGCCATGAGAGTACGGTGTGGTGGAAGCCACCGGAAGATTATGTTCTAGACGGGTGAGTACGGTGATGGTAGATGCCACCGGAAGTGTCTAGTGAGTTGTCCGCATATCCGTGTACAATAGAGTATGTAAATGCCAATATATGAGAATGTGTGTCACATGTACCAATGCTTGAAATGTTTTATGCTATGACGTTTGCATATGAGATAATGAAATTATGAAATACTTTTGTGTAAACAAGCATGAGTGGCTTTGCCATGAGTTTTGCATAGGTTATATGCATGGGATAGCTAGATGGTACATGTGGTTTTTAAATGGAGATTTGAGTTCATGGAATGCTTTTGAGTAACCCGTATGTGTGGCTTTGCCATGAGTTTTGCATTGGTGGAATGCATGAGATAGATATTTGATACATGAGGTTTCAAATGGTGTTTTGCTTTGAAATGGTTTTCAAGCATGAGAAAAGGGAAAGTGTGGAGTGGAAATGGTTTCCAAGGAAATTGGTTTAAACTTTGCACGAAGCACTATTGCATGAAATGGTTTAAGTGAAAGTTATTGCAAGAATGTTGTTTGGGGTTGAGTTGCTTAATGCATTTGAGTTTAATGTTGATCTTATGTCAAGTAATGCTTAATTATAAGGTGTTGATGTTTTATATGAGGTTTTCAAACAATACTTGGTTTATAAAGGTGTGATTGCTTTTGAAAAGGGTTTTAAGGTTTGCTACATTTGATGGTGTTTTGGTTTTGAGCATTCCTCACTAAGCATTATGTGCTTACGCTCCTTTTTTTCCATCAATTCAGATAAATGAATTTGGGACAGCAAGGAGCAAGGGATTCAAGATGAGCTCCACTTGAGAAGTATGTCTTGGTTTATAGCTATAGATAATAAAGGCAATGGGGGAGAGTCTTTTACGTTAATATGTAATGAGATTGTTCATCTTGAGCATGTTCGGTTTATGGTTTGATACTTGCTGGTGATTGTTTTGTGATATTTGGATCTTCATCTCCATATTTGATATAGCTATGCTCTTTGGTTAAAAGTAAGATCTTGTGTTGAATGTGATAAATGAGTAGGTGTGCTTAATATTTGTAATGTATCTAGTTTCTGAAGTAATATGATGGCTTTAATGCTTAGCATGTTGTTGGTATGTTGTGGAATGGTTTAAAGTGTGTTTGATGGTGTTTTGAAGTGAAAAACCAAAAGTTTCTGCAGTTTCTGGGCAAGGTGTATCGAAACACCCTTAGTTGTTTCCAAATGGGTGCCTGAAATGACCTGTGCGTTTCGGAACGGCTAGAAGTGTTTCGAAACACTTTGGCTACTGGAAGTGTCTGTTTCGGAACTGGTATCAGAACATACTCGCGTATCGAAACGGTCAACACCATTTCGATACGGGCGTTCGACACAAGTGTTTCGATACAGTTTTCAGTGTTTCGAAACGGGTGACCGTTGGACTCAGATTTGAATTGCTTTGGAGTCTGCATGCTTTGCATTTTAGTCCTGAAAATTGTAATAGCAATTGCTTGAGCTTGGGATGTCTTTTTAAGATGAAATATGGCAGAGAGGCTTGTAATATGATTAATTAAGGTTTGGTAAAACTAAAATCTACAAAGTCCTTATGTTTTCCAAAATTTACATTTTGGTCCCTAAATGTGTATTTTTTGCAATTGAGTCCTTAAACGTTTTCCTATCGTTGTGCTTTTCTCTTCCAAGGTTCTTGAGCATTAACATAGGCTTAACGCGTATCTAGAAAAGAAAACAATAAAAGGGTCGTTAATCAATGTTGGCTTTCGGGTTGACTTTGGTTTTCTCCGTGTGACCTTCGTAGTTCGGGTCTAACGCCTAGGTCGGGCTAAGGGGTTACATAAGAGATCATGTTTTAAGAAATGCTATATGAGAAACAACCATGTTTGACTTTGCTTTGAGACTTTCCATTTTGATTAATGCATGAGATAGATGTTACATGTGGTTCATGATGTGGTTTTTGCTTTGAAAATGGTTTCAAGCATGAGATTGAAAGATCATGATGAGATAGAGATTTCTAAATGAGAAATGGTTTTAAAATGCATTGTTGTTGTTGGTTTGTTTTTAGCATCCCTCACTAGGCATTATTGCTTATGCCCTCTTTTTCCAACGATGCAAAGAAATAGCATATTTGGGCAGAAAAGAAAGCAAGAAGGATCCCAAGGAGTGAGACTTAGCTCAAGTATGGTTTTATGTTTACCTATTAGTAATAATAGTTGGCAATGAGTGGATGCCTTAATGCTTTGGGAGAATGTATTTTGAAACTCCCAGCTTTGTGGCAAGTTTGTGATGCCTTTATGACTTGTAAATAGCCTTTACTTGTTCATAATTTCCTTGGTTTGTGTTTTGGCTTTTGAGTGGTTATCTTGCATAGGTAGCATGCCTATAGATTTCCTTAATGCTTATTGTCATGCTATGATGTTGGAATTGCCATGTATGATTGAGGTTTGATGCTTAAAGATGTTGTATGCATGTTGGAATGATTTCGATTGGATTTAAGTGTGAAAAACCAGCAAAAACTGTCAGTACAGGCCCATGAATTTCGGTACGCTCGAGGTTGTACTGAAACGGTGAGCCTAAAATGGCCTAGGGGTTTCGTAACAGGGATGAGAATTTCGATACATTTGGCTACTAGAATCCCGTGTTTTGAAACACCATGGGTGTTATGATACAAGGCAACCTGAGCTTCAAGACGCTTGACCCTATTCCGAAATGGGTGTTATGATACAAGGCAACTTGTACCGAAACGCCCAGCTGTTAAGATGGTTATTGGAAATTTCTGAAGTTTTTGTTTCTTTACGTTTTGGTCCATGGACGTTGTTGATGCAATTAAATGAGCTTGGATGATTGTTTTGAGCTGAGATTTGACGGAGAGTAACGTAATGTAACTAATTAAAGGTTGGTTCCTTAAAAATTGAAGAAGTCTTTATAATTTGATGAGATTACAAAATGGTCCCTAAAATGTGTTTGTATGCATTTGAGTCCCTAAACATTGTTTGATCGATTTACAAATTGTTTCACTGCGAAGTTTATCACAGAGGGTATTTAAGAGCATCTTGAAAAGATAAAATGAAAAGAAATAAGGTCGTTTATTGAGGTAAACTTCCCGGTTTACTTCGATACTCCACGTGTGATCCGTTTGGTTCGATCTTTCGCCCAGACCGGGTTGAGGGGGTTAGACTTGAGGCTCTTGTGGTGTGTTAATAAATTACATTTCTCCCCGTACAAATAGTGTCTCCAGACTTTAATTGCAAACACGATAGCTGCTAACTCCAGGTAGTGAGTAGGATAGTTTGACTCGTGTGGTTTCAGCTGCCTTGAAGCTTAATCAACCAGTTTTTCATCCTGCATTAGGACACAACCGAGTTGTAAATGATATGCATCACTGTAAATAGTGAATTCCTTGCCCGATTCAGGTTGGATGAGTAGAAAGGGCATAAGTCAAAGCTTGTTTAAGTTGATCGAAGCTTCGTTGTTGGTTCTCCGACCAAACAAACAGTGTATCCTTTCGGGTTAACTTAGTCAGACTTGCGGCAATGGATGAGAAACCCTCGACAAAACGCCGATAATACCTGGCTAATCAAAGAAAACTTCGGACCTCACCCACATTCTTCGGAGGTCTCCAATCTAGAATTGCCTGAACCTTCCTCGTATCTACCTTGACTCCTTCGACAGAGATAACATGGCCAAGGAATGAAACTTCCGATAGCAAAAACTCGCACTTCGAGAACTTTTAAAAAAACGGGCGTTCACGAAGAGTTTGTAATACGATTCTGAGATGTTTAACATATTCTTCCTTATTTCGAGAATACACTAGAATGTCATCGATGAAGACGATCACAAATTTATCGAGATAGGGCTTGAATACTCAGTTCATAAAGTCCATGAAAGCAACTGGAGCATTTCTTATATCAAATGGAATTACGAGGAATTTGTAGTGGCCATATCGAGTATTGAAGGCAGTTCTGGGTATATCGGCTTCCTTCACTCTCATTTGATAATACCTTGATCGTAGATCAATCTTTGAGAACACTGAAGCATCATTGAGTTGATCGAACAAATCTTCAATTCTAGGTAGAGGATATCGATTCTTGATTGTAAGTTTTTTCAATTGTCTGTTGTCAATACAGAGTCTCATACTTCTGTCTTTCTTCTTCAAGAATAGGACATGAGCACCCCAAGGAGACTAGCTAGGCCAGATGAAGCCCTTGTCTTGTAGCTCTTGGAAATGCTTCTTGAGTTCCTTCAACTTAACGAGTGCCATTCGATAGGGTGTGATGGACACCAGAGTTGTTCCAGGTTGAACTTCAATCTCGAATTCTACTTCTCGGGTTGGAGGGAGACCAGGGAGTTCCTTGGGGAAAATATCAATAAACTCAGACATGATTGGTATAGATGGTAAGCCGAATACAAGTTCATCTTGTAATATCATAGAAGCAAAGATTGTAGTCGGTTTCTGGTCTATTGAGAGAATGGATTCCTTTCCTAAACCTTCGAGATAGAGTCTCCTATTTTGGCAATCTATCCAAGCCTCATGCTTACTCAACCAATCTAATCCTAGTACTAGATCAAATTCACATGTTCGAAGTACATACAAGTTGACTAGGAATGGTACATTTTGAATGAACAAGGGGAAATATCTACAAATAAGACTTATGTTTGTGGTTCCACCTATTAGATTCGGAACTACCAAACTTTGATTTACAATATCAGGCTTCAAATTCAAGTTGGTATCAAGGATGAGCACGCAAAAGATTGAATGGATCCCGAGTCTATTAAAGCATAAAAAAGAGTTGAATTTAGCTCTATAGTACCTGTGATGAGTTCGGGAGATTCTTCGTCATCTCTTCCACAATATGATAAATCCGAGTATGGGCTCAAGATTCCTGGTGTGTATGTGTCGATTGTTGTCCCCTTCCTTTGGCTTGGTTCCCATACTGAGCTTGTCTTGGGCCCTTGTTTCGGTTTGAAGGTGTAGCACTTGTATTCACTGAAGCTCGGGTTTGAATTTCTGTACGGATTTTGAGGACAATCTTGATAAAATTTTCCGAGCTTCCACACGTGTAGTAGAGATTGTTGGTGGTTCTACATTGACCCGACTGATGCTTGTCACAAGACTTACAAGTAGGGACTTGTACAGCCTTCTCGGAGTTTCCTGTACTATCAACAGAGGTAACCGGGGCTGAGAACTTGGAGACAGTTTGGGGTCAAGGAATAAAATTGTTGTTCTGAACAGCTACATGGCTCGAATTGCCTCCTTGTTGTCTCAGCTTCTTGAAAGATCCTTTAGATGAAGAATTATCATCCCTCTTCGACTTCTTGTTCTTCCAAGAGTGACTGCTTTTACTTTTCTCCGAAGCCTTCGTCTTTGCCTTGGTCGGGATAGCTCGGTTGAGTAGGTTTTGGAAATCAGTGATTCTGAGAGCGCTGAAGATAGGACTCGGCTCATCATTTAGGCCATCGATAAACATCTGTAACTTATCAGCTTCAGTCTTGATGTATTCTAAGTCGTACTTGCAATACTTGCAAAAGTCGCTCACGTATTGCTCGATTGGCCTTCCACCTTGTTTCAGATACAAGAAGTGTTTCCGACACTCGGCTAGGTATTGTTCGCTTATATATTTCTTCTTGTATTCTTCAAGAAAGAATTTCCAGCTGACTTTGTCGATTGGAGCAGTTAAGGTTTTGATTTCCCACTAGTTTAAGGATTCGTCAGCTAGAAGAGCTATGGCACACTCCAATTTATGTTCATCGGGATAGGGTAACTGCTTTGTCAAGACTCAGATTAAGGATTCTAGCCAATACTCAGCTATTTCAAGATTAGTTTCATCAGTTCTGGTGAAATTATAGGCACATTGTTGGGCTAATTTGTCAATCAGGGCTTTCGTAGGTACGGAAAAAGAAGAGGCATCTCGTTTCATCGAGGTTATGAGTTGGTCAAACATTTCCTCGAGGCTCAAGAAACATTATTGTTGAGCCGAGTTAGCAGCAGGAGCTTATTGCCGAGTTTCAGCTTGCTCTTGAGGCTCAACTTGCTCTCGAGTTTTAGCTTGCTATCTCTTTTGTTTGAGGAGCCTACAAGACTTTCACTATCCCGACCAAGCATTGTCTCAGACATATTCTATATTTGTAGACAAGGTAGAGTTCATTAGGCAATAATACAAGCCTACTAGAACATATGTAACTCCTAGGTGGCCAATTAACTCATATATAATGTAATAAGGCCCGATTTAGTCCGAGAATCGACTAAACCTAAGCTCTGATACTAATAAATGTAACACCCCTCACCCGGTTTAATCTTAAACCGGCTAAGGTGCGTTACTCAAGCAAGGAAAATACGAACCAATTTGAACCTTTCACAACTCACCAATAATAGGTGAGTTATCTTCTAATCAAACAAGCAATAACATGGATCACATATCAATAGAACTAGCACACATTAATACAAGCTCTATATGTTACTACTAATAAACCTAAATAACATGAATCAATCAAGAAGTGTAGACAATTCTAATCAATCTAGTAAAGCTTTTGAATAGCATAAAGATAACATGATCAATCATGGCATGGCATTCAACATACAATTTTTCTTTGTTATCATTCTTTGATTCATACAGTCATCATATGGTACAATGCTAACATAAACAAACTAGGTATAGATCAATCCATTCAAATGGTTGACATAACAACAAGGTCCAAATCAAGTTTCCTAGCTTCATTCGAATTGTATTAGTACAAGGTGAACATGATCCCATTCGAATAGACACAAACACAAGCACCCAATAGATCCATCTAGTTTCATTCGAATAAGCATGCTTATTAATCAAGTTATCAAACACTTACGCATACCTTAAATACATGAATCAATAGCAATTCATATCAACATCAACAATGTCATATCATTACAAGATTTAACATATGTTCAAGCCTCATACATCTCACAATCAAGAAATCAAGATATAGATCAAGTCATTTAACATATTCCTAAGCATTCAAGACATAAGATCACAATTCATTTGATCAACCATAGCCATATTTCATATCATAATACCTAGATTAACTAGGCTACAAAACCAAGTCATAACATCATGTTTATACATCACCAACATATCAGATATATATACAAGTCTCCAACGATTCAAAATGCATGGTAACTAGCCTAGATACATGACTAAGGCCACCAACTAGGAGCTTACAAAAGACATGAACCATACTTTGATCATTAGCTTGTCTTGCCTTCCTTCAACTCAAAGAAAGCTTTGAAACCACAACCTGAATTTTAGGAAGAACGGAAACAAGAGTGATAAGTACGGTTAAGTACTTAGTGAGGTAGTCCTAGAACTAACAAGTTATTTCAAGCATGAGTCATATCTAGAGTTTATCAATTGTTTCATATTTAAGGCTATAAGCTTAAATAAACAACCATAGTTTTAGATACAAGGTCATTCATAATCAAGATATGAAGTAATTGAACACATTAAGGCAAGCATGAATTCGAATTGCACTAGTAATCTCAAGCATCATGAATTTCATCACAAGATATACATTAGCATGTCAACAAGGATCGTAAATAAAATTTATAAGCAATTTGAGCTAGATCATTAATCATCCAATCAATCATGATAACACGTTAACTAATCAATTCCGCAAGTAATCAATCAAGGGTTTAATTACATTATAAGCTTTCTTGGATTTTAAGTAACAAGTAAGGACATGTGTTATTCTTTTAATTTCAATCTTAATTATCAAATTAATTGCCTTGGTATTTAGTTTCGTCTAGGTATTCGAGTCTCCAACTAACTGTCGCCACAACATGGTACATTAGTACCGGTCAAAATCCTCCTACTGTCGCCAAGTGACCACATCTCATACCTCTTACTATCGCCAAATAAGGCTAGATATAATCTGTAACCCCCTCAACCCGGCCCAGATGGTTGACCCGAATTAAGAAGGTCACACGGGGAAAACCAAAGTCAACCCGAAAGTCAACCTTGATTAACGACCCTTTTTTTTTTCCTTTTTAATCTTGTCTAGATGCACATTAGTCCTATATGTGATCACTCAAACACCATACTCAAAGATCACAAACATCAGAGATCAAACGGGGACCCAAATGAACAAATTACAATTTTAGGTACCAAATTGTAATTTTTGATAAATATGAGGACTTAACCCAAACTAAAGTTACCATATTGCAATTAGTCAGGTTTCATGCTTCACTGCCAAATTTCAGCTCAAACGGACATCCCAAACTCATACAATTGCACAAACAAGATTCAGGACCAAAATGCAAACTTTTCAAAACATTTAACTGCCAATATCAGCCCCCAACGGTCACCCGTTCCGAAACAGGCTTAGCCCGTTCCGAAACGCGGGGCCGTTTCGCAACGCGTACCGAAACGGGGGTCTGGCAGTAGCCTTTCCGTTTCGGAACGGTCCCTCCCGTTTCGGACGCCTGGGCTTGTTTAAGGCACCCGTTCCGAAACGGTATTGGCTGTTCCGAAACACCCTGCACAGCAAGCCTCAAAATGCATACTTAAACATACAATTAAACATCCAACCATGCTCCAAAAGCCACCAAACTTTGCCAACATGCAATTCAACATAAAAGAGGCATACTTGCATCAACAATTCAACAACATGTCAACATACACGAAAAGCCCCAATTTCAAGGCTAAGCTTCCAACACAAGCAACCATTTAAACAACATACATCCAATTCAAACTCATAAGCCAAACCATGTTCCAACAACATCAGCAACACAAAACCATACTTGTCCGAACATAAACAAACACACACATCAACCCAAGAAGTTATACCCCATTGCCTTTATTAACTATAGCTATTAACCGAGACATACATATCAAGTGGAGTCCTTCTTGAATCCCTTGCTCCTCGCTGTCCAAACTTCAAGAATCTGCATTGATGGACAAAAAGGAGCGTAAGCACATAATGCTTAGTGAGGAATGCTCAAAACCAAAACACCATCAATGCAGCGAGCCATAAATCACTTTTAAAACAAACTCGATTTGTTTACCAAAGCCATGTTTGAAAACCCCTTTTCAACAACAAGCTCAAAACCATGCATCGCACATACATGAAAACCAACCCTTAGTTTAGCAAACTAAGAAAACCCTTTTCAAAGCACAACTTGCAAAATCAACCATTTAGCCAAACCATGCATAAACACCATATGCAAGCTAGAACAAAACCTTGGAAAACACTCCCATTTCACAACATACCTTTCTTAAACTTGAAAGCCAATTCAAGCAAGAAACTTTTAAAACCATTTCACAAACCAACCAACACATGCATTAAACCAAGGCAACATATATGTACCACAACATCAACATCACATGCCTTTAAAAACAAGTCTTAACAAGACTCCAATGCACTAAAGATATTTCATGCTCACATGCATCATTTTCCAAATGATAGTCAACACTTGTTCAACTTAACAAGTAAACATGCATTCACAAGCATTATACACTTTCCATGCAACCATGCATCTTTTCAAGCATCTCATGCTTCACATGCAATTATGCATCAATTCAAGCATCTCATGCTTCACATGCAATTATGCATCATTTCAAGCATCTCATGCTTCACATGCAATTATGCATCATTTCAAGCATCTCATGCTTCATCACAATCAAGAACATCATATTGGCCTTCAAGTGATCAACCACATTCACTTTCCAACTCAACACCCAATCGGATACGCAGATTCCGAGCGTTGTCCCTACGCTCCATACACCCTACCAATCCAAGGTCTCCTAAATGGACTTTTAAACACCATTTGACCTCAACATCCTAAGGTTCCCATGTATGGACTTTTAAACACCATACAACCTTAGCTTTCCCAAGGTTCCCTTGTATGGACTTTCAAACACCATACAACCTCAACTTTTCCCCAAGGTTCCCATGTATGGACTTTCAAACACCATACAACCTTGACATGCACAAGGTTCCCATGTATGGACTTTCAAACACCATACAACCTTTGCATTCACCAATTGGTAGTTGTATAACATCACTAACGAGATCCGGGACATCCCACACAAGATCCACACATGGACTTAACACCGCCATTGTGATCTCAACAAGCACAAGGTTCTCACATATGGACTTTAAAACACCATATAACCTTTGCTCAACCAAGGTCCTCGAATGGGCAACACCTCCATTATGACCTCAACCATCTCGTTAGGATACTTGAAGGGAGTTTACCGGTCCACTCTTGACCACTCCACCTCCAAGGCGACTTAATTCACGGTGCACCCAATCCTATAGCCGGCTAACTATATCCGATCAAAGAACCAAGAACCACTTACATCACTTGCCAATATAACCACCTCACCACATTAGTCCAATGTTTCACATGCATAACCATAATGCAAAAACCATCATTTACCAACATTAATTCACTGTTTTAAAGCATTAAACAAAGCCATTGAACAACATGCAACACCATGCATCAAAACCACATTTACAATGTATAAAACCAAGGATCTCTTACCTTGAGCATCCTTCACATATGGCTTTCAAAACCAGCATTAAACCATGCTAAATATGCTTTCAAAACAGATTTAAACCATGCAAAACACATGCATTTCAATCATCAACCACAATTGCTTAAAAGCCAATTTCACAATCATAATTTAAGAGCGAAAATTCATTCACTTACTCTTGAGCTTAGCAAAGTTGTTTAGACTTACACTAAGCTCCCAAAAACCTTCAAACCTTGGTTCAAAAGCTGAAAACCCAACTTCACTCACCGATAACCAAAACAAGGCTAGCCACCAAGCCTTCCAAGCATCCGAAACCTTCCGCAACACCTCTAAAGCTCACGGATCAAACTCCCCTGTTTCAAGCACACAAAAACAGCACATTAATGCATCATTATGCATTAAGAACAGCAGCCACACAACCAAACTCGCTGCTCATCACACAACCAACAATTCGGCTACCAAACACAACCGAAATCACCTCCAAACACTACCAAAACTTAACCCAGCCAAGATCCATCACTTCTAACCATTTTTAAACATCAATCAACATCCAAAATGATCACAAACACGTCCTTATACTACCAGGTACAACAGATCACCAAAAACACTCCAAAAACAACCAAAAACTCAAGCCAAACTTAGGAAATTCAACCTATCCGGGATTGCATTAATTAAACCTCAACTTCTAATCAATTTAGCATTCATTTAACATCATTTTGACACTTCAAAACACTGCCCAAACAGATCACACGAAAATTTCACCAAAATCGCCAAATCTTGCATTTTAAGCCAAAAATCAAGATTTCAATTGAAAAGCCTTTAACAAAACACAAATCAAGGATTGAGAAATTGGGAATTTCAATAAAGAACTTGAAGTTCAGAGGAGAAGGACGTTCTTACCTCCAAACTTGAGTTTCTCCTTTTTAGAGCCAAAAAGCTTGATGAAACAACTTGCAAATTGAGAGGTTTTGTTGATGAGATGATTAGGAATCAAATGAGAGTTGAAATGAGTGATTTGAGTGATAAAATCAGAGGAGGAAATCTGGAGAAAATGTGTTTGGTTTGAGAGAAAAGATGAGAGAAAATGGTTGAGAGAAAAGTTAGTTAGAATTAGGAAAATATCTTCCCTCCACTTTTCTTTAGTTTAAAAACATTTAATTAATCATTTAATATATTTAGAAAATCTGGAGAAACTCCCATTGGGTAAATAGCTCCTTAAAGATTCAAAGTTTCAATCCTTTTTAAAACAATCACGCAGTTTTCAAAAATTACATTTTGGTCACTAACCCAAAATGTCACCCTTCCAAACCTCATTTTCCAAAATTGATTTCACAGTTCACTTTTATATATTAAAAGATGATTTTAGAACATTTTTCCATATTTTTAATGCAACCCGAACTAGGCTTTCCTAAATTCACTCTTATATATTCGATCAGCACTTAGACCGAACCGGTCAACGCCCAAAACTTCTGAGCCCAAAACCGGGGCGTTACATAATCTCCAAGAGCTCTACACTCTCTAGACTCTCTAGCATGCCATTCTATCTAAGACTAACTAGCAACCAAGGACTTGATATAATCTCCAAGTTTATTAATCAAGTAATTCGAGTATTGTTCAAGATATGTTTTTTTCAAGAATTCTTGTTTCAAGCCATTTATATCAATATCAATGTTCACCCTTAGGCCATTTGAACCATAAGCAAATTCTAGCATGTATACTATAAAGTCAATCAAGTATTCAAGTCAAGAAATTAACTAGTATCAAGCATCACATTCTTGTTTAATCTTAAGTCATTCGAACCATACAGATCAAGCATGAAAGATCACACATTCAATTACTATCAATCATATACCATTTACAATGTTTATAACAATCACACATCCAATCCATACTTCCCTTAGTTAGTTACCAAGTATAATTAGAGTCATTAATCAATCATAGTCATGGCAGTAGCAATTAAGTAAGATAATTGGTTAGAACCTAAGTTCTAACCCTAAATAAATACTACACTCACAAGACTCCAAGGGAGATTAATCTTGTATAGTTATCCCCTTTGGCCTATCCTTTGAAGGTCCAACTCTATTGCCTTCACCAATCTCTACTACTCTTTGATCTAGCAAGCCTCACACAAAAGTGCAAAAATATGTTATTAAGGACTGATTTGGAACGGGGCCAAAACTTAGAATCTTTAGGTAGCTATTACACCAAGTTGTTATCAACCTTTTCCCTTGTTTTTGTATTTTTAAAAGATTTAATAAAATAATTTATTAAATGAGTTAAATAAAAGAGATTTTAAAAGGCTAAAACATTTTCTTACATAATTACTTCTCTCTTAAATTTTTCTCTAAACTTTCCCATCAGCCATACTATATTTTCATCACTAAAATCTCCAAAGATTTATCTCTTTTCACCCACTTTTTATTTCTAAATGATTCTCATGGATTTCTACATAAAATAATTATGGATTTCTTTAAGGTTTTCATCTAAATCATTGCAATCAAGGGAAAAAGCTTGTGTTAGAGGTGATCTTCCTTTTCTCTCCTCTAATAAAGGTTCTTTAATGAAATTCCCAAGTCTTTGGCTCTCTAATTGTGTTTAATAACAAGGTTCTATAATCTATTTGATGAAAATGGTTAAATCAAGCTTTGAAAGATGATTTCTCAAGATTTTCGTAATGGTACTATTTTGATTAATTTGAGATTGATTTTAATTATGATTTAGATGTTAAATGATGTTGAAATAAAGATTTTATCATAGTAATTATGAAATAGATTGGATCTCTAGTTGTTGAAGTTGTTAGATTTGGGTTTTATGGTGATAATGTGGTTTTGGTGTTGCTGGAGATATAACGATGAAAATATATTGTTTTCGGATGTTAATTGTTGATTAAAATTGAATGGAAGTGTTAGGTTTAGGCTGGGTTGAATTTGTAAAGTAATCGAAGGTGTTTTTAGTTGTCTCGGATAGGCGTTTTGGTGTTTTTGGGCAGAGCAGCGTGGTCGCTTTGGTTGATGGTGATTTTAATGTGTTGAGATGCATTAATCCTCTGTTCTTTTGTGGTATAAACAATAGAGAACATATCGGACGAAATCTGTGAAATTCTAAGAGCTTCGGAAGCTTGATTTCTCTTTGGTAAAGCAAGCGAGGCATTGTCGGTGAGTGGAATTGGTTTTAAAGCCTTTCAAAGACTTGAAATCATGTTTTGGGGGGTTTAGATTGAGTTTGAAATACTTATCTAAGCGCGGAAGTAAGTTTGAGATGTTTTGCTCTCGTTTCTCGGTTTTTATCCCATTGATTTATATGATCATGCTCATGTTTTGAAGATAAAATTACACCTACTATTTATGCATGTTTTGAAATGATTTGACGATTTATGAGATCCATTGAGATAGAATTGTGATTTTGAAGAGATAGAATTTGATGAGAAAAATTACATGCTTATGAGAACATGTTTTGAGAAGTGCTTTTCAGAAACAAGCATGAGTAAGCTTTGCTTTGAGACTTTGCGTTTTGGTTAATGCATGAGATAGATGGTGCATGTGGTTTAAATGATGTGGTTTTTCTTTGAAAATGATTTCAAGCATGAGATAGAATGAGCATGATGAGATACAAGTTTTAATTTAAAAATGGTTTTAGTTGCATAGTTTTAGTTGATTTTGTTTTGAGCATCCCTCTCTAAGCATTTGTGCTAACTCTCTCTTTACCAACAATGCAGAGAAATAACTATTTTGGGGCAGCAAGGAAGCAAGAAGGAACCCAAGGAGGGAGACTTAGCTTAAGTATGGTTTTATATTTACCTATTAGTAATAATAGTTGGCAATTGGAGGATGCCTTTATGACTTGTAAATGACCTTTACTTATTGATAATTTCCTTGGTTTGTGTTTTGGCGTTTGAGCGGTTATCTTGCATAGGTAGCATGCCTATAGACGTTCGTAATGCATATTGCCATGCCATGATGTTGAAATTTCCATGTTTGATTGAGGTTTGATGTTTAGATATGATGCATGCATGTTGGAATGTTGTTGGGATGATTTTGATTGGATTAAAGTGTGAAAAATCAGTGAAAAAAAGTGCTTGAATTTTTTTAGGGGTTTCGAAACAGGGAGGTGTGTTTCGATACGTTTGGCTACTGGAATCCCATGTTCCAAAACACCATAGATGGTGTTTCGATGCGTGCCCCAGCTTCGAGATTCTTGACCCTGTTCCAAAACGGGTATTTCGATACAAGGCAACTTGTACCAAAACACCCAGCTATTAAGTTGGTCATTGGAATCTTTTAAAGTTTTGTTTCTTTACATTTTGGTCCCTGAATGTTGTGGAAGCAATTAAATGAGCTTGGATGATTGTTTTGAGCTGCGATTTGACAGAGATGCATGTAATGTGATCAAATAAAGGTTGTTAATTTAAAAAGTGTAGAAATCCTTGTAATTTAATGAAATTACAAAATGGCCCCTAAAATGTCTTTGTATGCAATTGAGTCCCTAAACGTTGTCTGGTCGATTTTCAAATTGTTTCGCTACGAAGTTTATCACATAGGGTATTTAGGATCTTCTAGAAAAGATAAAATTAAAAAATAGGGTCATTTGTTGAGGTAAACTTCTCGGTTTACTTTAATATTCTCGTGTGATTCGTTCGGTTCGGTCTTTCGCTCAGACCGGGTCGAGGGGGTTACATTTGGTGGTATCAAAGCCTGGTTGCGAAAGAATATAGAGCTAAGGTTGATGTAATATTGTTGTTTGGTTGATTTCTTAATGAATGCTATACACGATGGTTGATTATGCTGCTGGGGGAGAGGTTAAGGGTACCAATTGCCATATTATTACTAATATAAAGAGGGTTTGGGTTTTGAGAAGTAAAACTTGAGCACCTTGGATTCTTGCTTTGGCTAGCCTAATTTTTTTCATTGTTTCATTCTTTTTAGTTCAAAATGCATACCGTTTTTTAAATAGGTCTGAGACGAGAGATTAGAACCAATGTGCGTAATGTGGTTGAGAATGATGTTAATGATGTTGAAAATTTGCTGCCTCCTCCTCCTCCTCCTGGTGGTGATGAAGCTGGTGCGGGAGCTAGCGTTGGAGGTTTTGGACCTCAGGCAACACAAGGACAAGCTGCTATTAATATGACACCGTTGATTCAGGCTATAGTTGGGGAATTCACAGAAGCGATAGCGGGTATGCATGTGGCCGCACCTTAGCCTGTGCTAACGTTGGTTTACGTAGTTTGGGTGGAATTGAGTTTCGAGGTCTGTCTTCTGAGGGTTCTGAGGCTTGGTATGAGAGCACTTGAAGGATTCTTGGTCAGATGGGTTGCAATGATGTGCAAAAGTAGGGTTGTGTTGTATTCGTGCTTCACAGAGATGCTTATGCGTGGTGGATGGCCATGACTGTAGGTATGGAACCTGTCGATGTGAATTGAGAGTTCTTCGAAACTGCTTTCAAGAGGAAATATCCAGATTATCGCTACCTTGGTGCAAGGAAACATGACCGTTTCTGAATATGAGGTTCGATTTGTTTGGTTGAGCCAGTATGCTCTTGAACTGGTTCCTGACGAATAGAAGAGATGTGATCGTTTTCGCTACGTTCTTGTAAAGTATGTCAAGACATATATGTTGTCATCCAGCTACACCGATTTTGATGTCTTAGTCACTCGGGCTGAGGACATCGAGCAGAATTTGGGTTTAGTTGCTCATTCGGGTGGTTCTAGTTCTGGAAAGAGGTCAACTGAGTATGATGCTGGTAGAGATCGTTTCACGAAGCACAAGGATAGGAGGTATTAACCGGATCCAAGGCATGGTGGTGGTAACCCTGGTCATGGTGAACAAGGCCATAATGCTTTTGTTCGTACTCCAAAGTGTAACCAGTGCAATAGAAGGCACACAAGAGAATGTTGGGGTAATATGGGTACATGTTGGAATTGTGGATCAGGAGGACATATGAAGCGTAATTGTTCACAGCCGGCTAGAGATGGACAAGCTCCGGTGCAAGCAACTGAGCCACAGAGAGGTCGTGGGCAGGATCGTGGTAACTTTTAGCGTAGAGATGATGGACAGAGGAATGTTGCTCATGTTGTTGCTATTCAACCTGAGGGAGGTGGACAGGCTAGGGTGTATGCACACCGAGAGGGAAGGAATGACACAGATGTGATCACAGGTACCTTTACTTTGTTATCCTTGTCATTACTTTCTTTGATTGATTATGGTTCTACTCATTCATACATTTTGCGTGAGCATACACAAGCGCTTGATTTGCCTGTTGAGTTGTTAGATGTTTGTATGCGTGTGACAAGTTCATTCATTGAGATTATTGTTACAAGGAAGTTGTATAGGAGAGGTTCGTTGTCTAAGTTGGGTCATGTCGGCACGCCCCGTGGCGCATCGGAAAAATTAATCCGAAGTAATCCAGCCAGGATCCATGTACAAGAACGAATCCGGGGTGAAAAGATGAAGAGTTACCTTTTAAAACTCTAGAAACTCGAAAACCGACGGTATGTCGGAATAACCACGTCAAGTAAAATCGGAATCGTCACAGGTTCGCAACGACCTCTACGGAGTCCACCCGAACAAAATGAACAAAGTTTCTGCCTCCTTAACACTTAGGGATAAATTTTGACAGGCTTGAATACCTTTCAGGGAGAAGTCGAAATCACTCCAGGGATTTTTGAGGGAGTCTTAAATCGAACAGTAGCTCAACCGGGACTTGCAATCGAGCATGGGAACCTTCAGGGATTTGCCAAGGGCAAGTAGAACACCAGAAAAAATATCGAACAGCTTCTCAGAGAGCTTTCTGGGATATTTCGAATTCTAGTGGGGAATCCCTAGGGGTGTTGTCGAAATCTTCAAGAGGAGGAAGAGGGATGATTTGGTTGCTAGCCCTTGTCCGTTTAAATAGTATTTGGAGACATAATTCTAGTTGAATACCTTAAATCCAAGTTCAACCAAAATTCATAGAATCTAATTCTACTTGAAATTGGTTTATATTAAATATACATTATATTTAATAATATTAAATGAAATATATATATTTAATTATGTAGAATCTTATTCTACATAAAACATGGATTTAAATATACATTATATTTAATCCAAATATATATATTTTTATTATATAGAATCTCAATCTATCTTTACTTGGATTTAAATATATTTAAATATATATTTTTAATTATGTAGAATCTAATTCTACATAAACTTGGAATTAAATATACATTATATAAATTCCAAATATATATTTAAATTTCTAGAATCTTATTCTATAATATTTAAGTCTCTAAATATTTTCCATACTCTAAATAATATTTGATAAATACAATATTTATCCAATATTATTCCCATTTAAGGGAGTTGCCGATTTCCCCTATCCCATAGGGGATTTTCGGCAACGTCCCTAAAATAGGGAGTATGGTTTCCAATTTTTGTTCGTTTCATTCGAAGGGTGTGACCCTTGTAGGTTCATGCAACGTTAGCAGCAAAATTAGAACTGTTCTAATTTTACAAACAATGAGTGGCATCTAGCAATACATCATTGCTACCTAAGTTGCATGAAGCCATGGTTTGACTTTCCTAATTCCTGAATAAACTTCCTTTATATATTTCATCCTTTTGTCCTTTATATCTTAGATGAACACAAGTCATGGGTTAGACACACTTGCGTTGTCCATCTAGTGTTTCTTGATGTCTTGAGTAGATTATGATAAACGAATCTCTATGATATCTCATATCATAATGTTCGAGCATGGCCATGGATTTTCTAATCTCACTCAATCAAGTGGCCGAAGATATTTCTCCCATTATGTAGGAGGGACAAATCCTTTCTTGATAAACCATATTTCACTACATAGGTCATCATGTATCGAATCATCAGTCTTTATAATGTAGTCAGTTACGACACACGTTTGACTATGTCAAAATACATAAATCTTTATGTTGAAATCATGTCGATCTCAAGTCTGAGGATTATACATATGTTTATCATGAGCAATGTTGTGACTGTCACATAATTACCCAAGAAACATGCTCATAGCGGGTCAATCCAGTATGTTGTTCTCTAACAAATACTTATGTGTTGATTTTGACATCTCTATGTCAATGACAACGCTTGTCATCAACCACATATTAGTCTTTATATATTATCATTGTCCCTACCCGTAATAATATTCGACTAAGGATCCTATTTAACAATAATCGTATTATTGTTTGGACATTATTATCCAATGGTTAGTTTGATGCACATAAACATACCAAATGATAATAACGGCAATGACATTACTTGATAAATCTAGTAAAATAGTATGTCTATTCAATCATCATATGATTGGTCTTTGGGCATACTCCAACAGTTGTAGAAAGAGCTTTTGAGAAAGTGTTTTGAATAATGCATTATTGTGTTGGTTTTCGTTAGAGCATGCCTCACTAAGCAATTGTGCTTACGCTCTCTTTTACCAATAATGCAGATAATTGAAGTGTTTTTGGGCAGCGAGAAGGTTAAGAACATCCAAGGAAGTGCAAAGCTCATGTATGGTGATGTTTTTACACACTTTAGTTTTGATATTTGGCAATGGGAAACCAAGGTTGTATTTGGGAGATGTGTTTTGAACTCCCTAAGTTTGTGGCATGTTTGGGATGGCTTTTATGAGTTGTAAATGGTCCTATTTTAATTGGTTTGAGGTTTGAGAGCTCATATTTGGATTTGTGACTAGGAAGCATGCCTTTAGATTGAATGTTCTTGTGTTTGATTCCATGCTCTAGCTTAAGGTCCTTAAATATGGTCTTGGGTGTCTAAATGGGTTGTTGGTATGTTTTTGTACTCTTTGAATCATGTTTGAGTGGATTTTGTAACACCCCAATTTTGGGCTTAGAGGTTTTGGGTTTGAATCGGACCGGTCGAATTTCGGTTCGAATATAAAAGGTGGTTTTAGGGAAAGCCTAGTTCGGGATGCATTAAAAATATGGAAAAATATCTTAAAATTCTCTTTTATTATATATAAGTGGGTGGTGAGATCAATTTTACAAAATGAGGTTTCGAAATGTGACATTTCAAGTTAGTGACTAAAATGTAATTTTTGAAAAGTTGGTGACTGTTTTAAAAGGATTGAAACTTTGAATATTTAAGGAGCTAATTTACCCAAGAAGAGTTTTCTTAATATTAAAAATTTATTAAATGATATTTAATAAAAGGAAAAAGGGGAAATAAATATTTTTGAGTTCAAAACTAACTTTTCTCAAAATTTTCCCACTTCATTTTCTCTCCCTTTTCTCTCAGCCAAACACATTTCCCTAGCCATTTTCCCTCTGATTTTAACACCTAAAGATGAGATTTCAATCTCTATTTGATCTCTAATCATTCCTACATCAAGTTCTTATCATTTGCCTATTGAATTTTCAAGAATCTTGGCTTTAAACAAGGAGAAACTCACATTTAGATGTATGAACGTCCTTCTCCTCTAAATACTCAGTTCTTTACTGAAATTCCCAAGTTCTCAATCCTTGATTTGTGTTTTATTAAAGGTTTTAATGTTGTGTTCTTGATTTTGGCTTAAAATGCAAGATTTGGATTTAATTTTGATTAAATTCGTACTAAATGATTGGGCTGTGTTTTGAGATGTCTTTTTGATGTTTATTGGATGTATAAATGATGTGTAGTTGAGGTTTAATCAATGCAATCCCGGATAGGTTGATTTTCCTAAGTTTTTTATTGAGTTAATGGTGGTTTTTTGGGTGATTTTGATGCCCTGCTATAGCTGGAGGTATAAGGACGTGATTAGATCCTTTTTGGATGTTAATTGATGTATAAGTATGATTGGAATTGATAGATCTTGGCTGGGTAAGGTTGTAGAGGTGTTTGGATGTGATTTCGGTTGTGTTTGGTAGCCGAAATGTGAGTGTTGATGGGAGCAGCGAGTTTAGGTGTCTTGGTTGGAGATATTAATGCACGATGATGCATTAATCCACTGCTTTGATGTGTTTAAAACAGGGGAGACATCATCGGATCCTTGTGGTGTTGATCCGGAGGCTTGATCGGTGTTTCAGCAAGCTTGCGAAACGGAATCGGTGAGTGAAGTTTGGTTTTCAGCTTTGAAACCAATGTTGGAAGGTTATGGGAGCTTAGTTTAAGTCTAAACAACTTAGCTAAGCTCAAGAGTAAGTTTTCGGAAAAACTCTCTTTTTGATGAACCATGAGATGGTTGGATGCATTGTGTTATATTTGCATGTTTAAATTCTGTTTTGAAAGCATATTTTAGCATGTTTGATGCTGGTTTTATAAGCCATGTGTTGAAGGATGCTCAAGGTAAGAGATCCTTGTTTTGAACATTGATAAATGTGGTTTGATGCATTGTAATGCATGACTATTTAATGGCTTTGTTAAATGCTTTAAAACAGTGGATTAATGATGACAAATGATGTATATTGGCAAGTGATGTGTTGGTTTTAAAGTACTTGAATCGGATATAGTTAGCCGGCTATAGGATTGGGTGCACCGTGCATAAAGTCGCCTTGGATGTTGAGGGGTTGTGATTGTACCGTAAACTCCATCCAAGTACACTAACGAGATGGTTAAGATCACCATGGTGGTTAAAAGTCCATGAGTGGATCTTGTGTTAAGATCACAATGGTGGTTAAAAGTCCATGTGTGGATCTTGTGTTGTGTGTCCCGTGTTCTCGTTAGTGATGTTATACAACTACCAATGAGTTATGTGGAGGGGTTGTGATTGTACCGTATACTCCATCACGGGTGTTGAGGGGTTGTGATTGTACCATTTGCTCCACCTTGATATTGGTAGTGTGTATGAAGCGTATGGGACAACGCTTGTAATCCGCGTATCCGATTGTGTTTTTTTTAGTTGTAAAATGTTGATTATCACTTGTAAGCCAATATGACATGTTGATGATTTGAAGCATGAGA
This sequence comes from Hibiscus trionum, assembly GCA_030270665.1. Taxonomy (NCBI): domain Eukaryota; kingdom Viridiplantae; phylum Streptophyta; class Magnoliopsida; order Malvales; family Malvaceae; genus Hibiscus; species Hibiscus trionum. The sequence continues at coordinate 16,270,975 of BSYR01000010.1, forward strand.
TGCTTGGTTTGTATGCTTAATTGCATGATAAATATTGTTTGAAACTAAAGGCCTTGAAAAGGTGTTTTTGCAAATGCATTATTGTGATGTTTTAATTGAGCATTCCTCACTAAGCTATGTGCTTACGCTCTCTCTTTCTTAAACCAATAATGCAGAGCATTGAAGTGCATAAAGGGCAGCAAGGAGGTCAAGGATCCAAGTGAAAGACTAAGCTCTTGTATGGTGAATGTTTTCCTAACACTTTTAGCTTTTGGCATTTGGCAATGGGAACCTAGTTGTGTTTTTGGGAGATGTTTTGGACTCCCTATGTTGGTTTAATGCCTTTGATGATGTTGGAACATGTAAATGGCCTTTTGGTATTTGGTTTTGGTGAATTGATGGTTGCATGGTTTTTAATATAGGATGCATGCCTATAGAATTGGGATTTTCCTTGAATGATGCCATGATTGCGATTAGTTGATGCTAATATGTTCTTTAAGTGTTTGATAACTTGTGTGTATGATATAGAGGTCTTGTGGATGTGTTTGATGGGCTGAAAGTGTGTAAAACCAGGTGAATTATGCAATTCTGGGCAACTCGTTTCGGAACGGGTGCTACTGTTTCGGAACAGGTGGCCTGAAATGTCCATGGCGTTTCGAAACAGGTAGAGCTGTTCCGAAACGGTTTTGCCACTGCCAAGCCCTGTTCCGCAACAAGTTTCGGAACGGTCCCGCGTTTCGGAACGGATCTTCCCCGTTTCGGAACACTCGACCGTTGGGCACTGAAATTGATGGTTAAATGTTTTGAAACTCTTACGATTTGGTCCCAATCTTTGTATATGCAATTGGTTGAGTTTGAGATGTCCGATTGAGATGAAATTTGACAGTGAGGCATGAAATATGATTAATTTCATAATGGTAACTTTAAAACAGGTTAAGTCTTCTTAATTTTCAGAATTTGCAATTTGGTCCCTAAATTTGTATGTTGTGCAATTGAGTCCCTAAATGATTTCCGATTGCTGTGATTTTGAGTATGTTCTTTTCAAGAATACACCTAGGGTTATTATGCATTTAGACAATATTAGAAATAAAAAAGGGTCGTTAATCAAGGTTGACTTTGGTTTTCCCCGTGTAATCTTTGTAGTTCGGGTCAACCGTTTAGGCCGGACTAAGGGGGTTACATTTGGTGGTATCAGAGCTGAGTTCTCGAGTAATTGGGAATGGTTATGTGGGTGATATGAGTATGATTGCTTTGTTTGCATGATGAGTGAAAGTATGATGTATAAATTGTAAGTATGTTGCAATTGTGGTGTATGCTGTGATGAAGCATGTTAGAGGGACCCATTGCCAAATCAAAGCTAATGAAATGATTTGTTTTTAATTGGAAATGAGCTTGAGTACTTGGATTGCTTACCTTGCTGAGCATGACTTTGTTTATTGCATTGTTTAGTGAATGGGACCTCGTAGAGAGACGAGGATTAAAACGCGAGCTATGGCTCAAAATGAGAATGAGGAGAACGCTGAAAATGTAGTGGATTTACCTCCTCCACCTGGTGGTGGTGGTGCTGGGGGTGAAGGAGCCGGTGTTGCTGCTGGTGCTGGGGTTGCTGGACCTGAAGCTGGGCAGGGGCAAGCTGCTCCTGACATGACATTGCTGATTCAAGCTATTGCTGGTGTAACCCCCTTAACCCGGCCTAGACGGTTGACCCGAATTAAGAGAGTCACACGGGGAAAACCAAAGTCAACCCGAAAGTCAACCTTGATTAACGACCCTTTTTTTTCTTTTTAAACTTGTCTAGATGCATATTAATCCTTAGATATGATCATACAACAGCATACTCAAAGATCATAAACATCAGAGATCAAACAGGGATCCAATTGAACAAATTACAACTTTAGGGACCAAATTGCAATTTCTGATATATATAAGGACTTAACCCAATTTAAAGTTACCAACTTGAAATTAATCAGGTTTCATGCTTCTCTGTGAAATTTCAGCTCAAAAGGACTTCCCAAACTCATACAATTGCACAAACAAGATTCAGGACCAAAATGCAAACAATTCAAAACATTTAACTGCCAATGTCAGCCCCTAACGGTCACCCGTTCCGAAACAGGCAGAGCCCGTTTAGGCCGGACTAAGGTTATTATGCATTTAGACAAGATTAGAAATAAAAAAGGGTCGTTAATCAAGGTTGACTTTCGGGTTGACTTTGGTTTTCCCCGTGTAATCTTCGTAGTTCGGGTCAACCGTTTAGGCCGGACTAAGGGGGTTACAGATTTAAAGGTGAAAAACCAGCAAATTATGCTGTCATAGTGCAGGGTGTATCGAAACACCCTTAATTGTTTCAAAATGGAGGCATGTAATGGCCATAGCATTTCGGAACAGCTGAAGGTGTTCCGAAACAGTTTGGCCACTAGAGAGGCCTGTTTCGATACCGGTCTCAGAACGCACCCGAGTACCGAAACGGTCAACACCGTTTCGATACGGGCATTTCGGTACGAAGGATGGGTGTTCCGATACAGTTGAACGTTGGATGTTGATTTGAATTGTTTAATGTTTTCATGCTTTACATTTTAGTCATGAATGTTGTGGATGCAATTGCTTGAGCTTGGAATGCCTTTTTAAGCTGAAATTTGACAGAGGAGCATGTAACATGATTAGTTACATATCGGTAAACCTAAAATCTGCAAAGTCCTTATAATTTCTAAAATTTACATTTTGGTCCCTAAAAGTGTAATATATGCAATTGAGTCCCTAACTCTTTTTCGATCGCTGTGCCTTTCTCTCACATGATCCTTGAGTGTTCATATAGGTCTAATGTGCATCTAGAAAAGATTAAAAAGAAAAAAAGGTCGTTAATCAATGTTGACTTTCGGGTTATTTTTCGTTTTCCCCGTATAATCTTCGTAGTTCGTGTCAAGCGTCTAGGTCGGGCTAAGGGGGTTACATTTGTTGGTATCAAAGCCAGGTTATCGAATAATTGGGGCTTGGTATGTGGTTATTGTAAGTGGTTATGTTTGATTGTGACTTTTCGGTGAAAGTATGATGTATGAATATTGATGTATGATTCAATTGAGATGAATTTGTGATGATATGCAAAGTTTGGAGTGTGGTTGGGGATCCCATTGCCATATCCCATAGGGGATTTTCAGCAACCTCCCTAAAATAGGGAGTATGGTTTCCAATTTTTTTTTCGTTTTATACGAAGGGTGTGACCCTTGTAGGTTCATGTAACGTTAACATCAAAATTAGAATTGTTCTAATTTTACAAACATTGAGTGGCATCTAGCAATACATCATTGCTACCTAAGTTGCATGAAGTCATGGTTTGACTTTCCTAATTCTTGAATAAACTTCCTTTATGTATTTCATCCTTTTGTCCTTTATATCTTAGATGAACACAAGTCATGGGTTAGTCACACTTGCGTTGTCCATCTAGTGTTTCTTGATGTCTTAAGTAGATTATGATAAACGAATCTCTATGATATCTCATATCATAATATTCAAGCATGGCCATGCATTTTCTAATCTCACTCAATCAAGTGGCCAAAGATATTTCTTCCATTATGTAGGAGGGACAAATCTTTTCTTGATCAACCATATTTCACTACATAGGTCATCACGTATCCAATCATCAGTCTTTATAATGTAGTCAGTTACGACACACGTTTTACTATGTCAAAATACGTAAATCTTTATGTTGAAATCATGTGATCTCAAGTCTGAGGATTATACATATGTTTATCATGCGCAATGTTGTGACTGTCAAATAATTACCCAAGAAACATACTCACAGCGGGTCAATCCAGTACGTTGTTCTCTAACAAATACTTATGTGTTGATTTTGACATCTCTATGTCAATGACAACGCTTGTCATCAACCATATATTAGTCTTTATATATTATCATTGTCTATACCCGTAATAATATTCGACTAAGGATCCTATTTAACAATAATCGTATTATTGTATGGACATTATTATCCAATGGTTAGTTTGATGCATAGAAACATACCAAATGATAATAACGGCAATGCCATTGCTTGATAAATCTAGTAAAATAGTATGTCTATTCAATAATCATATGATTGGTCTTTGGGCATACTCCAACAATCTCCCACTGGCACTAAGACCAATCATTCTCGTATCTAATATTATATGACTTAGTGTAACTGACATGCTTATGCCGTGTCAAAAGATTTGTCAGGGAGTTGACAAAGTTATCAACTTTGTGCGTATGTTGCATACTTTCACATCTACAAGATGTAAGTACTTTAGAATATGTTTGGATTTATTGATGTGATCTGGGTTTTATTTGCTGACGCAAAGGTTCCAGCATAACAGAGTTATGTAGCCTCTAATATGCTGGGAACATCCCTTAGTTCAGAAGTGAACCCTCTAGATCCAAACATCCTTCTTTATTGCTATGTTGACTGTAATACATTCAGCCTATGTTGTAGAGTTAGATATTGTCTCATGTTGCTAACTCGCAGTATCTTTTATTAATGCAAAATGGATTGCAATCTTTAGTTCCTTTTGATGAGTATGTCATCTACATACAAAACTTAGGAAAGTAACAATGCTCCCACTAGCTCTTTTGAAAACAAGACTCCCCTTTGTTTCTAGATAAACCAAACCTTTTGATTGTATCTTCTAAAACAAATATCCCAACTTCGAGAAGTTTGCCTTAGTCTACGGATAGACCTTTGTAGCTTACATACCTTTCAAGTGTTTACTGGAGTGACAAAACCTTCTGGATGTGTCACTGTACACATCTGTTTCAAGTTTTCCCTTAGGAAAGTGGTTTTGACATTCCTTTATTTGATTCCATAATCATCGTATGTAACTACTTGCAAGTGAGATTAAGATGGATTAAACATAGCTACAAGGAAGATGCTTTATCATAGTCTATACTATGAAGTTTGTCGAAAATTTTTAGGGACGAATCATCCTTTGTATGTTTTATCATCCATGTCAGTTTTTCCTTTTTGAAAAACTCATCCATACCTTTTAGGTTTTACCCTTTTGGGTAACCAAAGTTTATACTTGGTTTTAGACATGATTCCATCTCATATCTCATGGCTCTTAGCCATTTCTCGAATTTTGGGCTCACCATTGCTTTCTGATAAGACATAGTCTTTATCTTGATCTGAAAAGAAGAGTGTTTCCATGTACGAATAGTGAGAAATCCATAGTTCTCAAGTATATGGTATTCTCTTAAGGATCAACATAATGGTTGTGTTTTGTTCCAATGTTCCTTGATCATTTGTGGAACATTCTCAATCTTTAGTTCATAAATTTGTTGTCTAAAATTTCTTCACATTCTAAATTCCATTTTTTTCCTTTTGTGAGAGGTAATCTCTTTTGAGAGAAAATCTCGTTTGAGCAACAAACATTTTGTTCTCGTTGAAAAATGAAATCCCTTAGTGATAAGTATTCTCTTTCGAAATAAACTATCGTTTGAGCAAAAAATAATTTGTTCTCGTTAAAGTTGAAGAAATAATATCCCTTTGTGAGAATTAATCTCTTTCAAGATAAACTCTCATTTGAGAAACAAACGCTTTGTTCTCATTAGGATAAACAACAAATGGAGTTTTTAAGGTTCGAACTTTGTAAACATTTTAACATGTAAGTAACCTTAAAACTTCAAAGGTATTCTAGAACAATTCTTAGTCCATATCTTATATGACATTTCGGAAAAAACACGATTAAGTATGAGAGTTGTTTTTCTAGTGTGTAAAGAGGTCGAAAATGACTTGTTCTGAATCAAAACATGTCTAACATATTTGATTCTCTTTCAAAGACTTTTCGTTCCATTTGTGGGATTTAATTATGGGACAATCCCATATTCTTTGAAAGTTCATCAAACGTTAAATATTCTTGAATTTGATCTCATCAAATTACCTTAATACTTTTTATGAGTTTGAGATTAGTTGTTTGTTTTATTTATCTTATAAATATTATTGATTTTATTAGTTTAAAGATCATTGATTCGTTGTGCCATAAGAGATTAAAAGAATAACATTTATTTAAATAATCTCAAAATTAAAATATCTTGTCCTTACAAGATAACTAAAACTTAGGCACAAAATAATAATCCTAAAAACTAAAACAAATCTATTTAAGAAAAAACACATGTCCTAATGGATGATGTAGCAACTATTGCTTTATTTCCATTCGCAGGTCCATGTCTATTCCGATGTCTTCTCTTTAGAAGCCTCTGAGGTTGATGTCTCACTCGTTTTTGCTTTCTTGACTTCTTGTAGGTGTTTGGGGCAGTTTCTCTTCCAATGTCCGGTCTTGCCGCAATGGAAACATTTTCCATCTTTCTTGATTCCCTTCTTAGGTTTCAATGCCTCCTTTCCATCGGTTTTGGTCTTACCATCACCTTTAGACTTGGCTGCCGATTTACCTTTCTTCTTGTCCTTGTGGACCATCAGAACAGGTTTAGGTCCTACCTTCTTCAGGTTGATTTCAGTAGTTCTCAACATGCAGAGCAACTGTGGCAGCGTCTTGTTAATTTCATTCATATTGAAATTAAGGACGAATTGATTGAAACTATCTGGCAACGATTGCAAGATGACATCAGTAGATAATTCGTCTTTCAGCGGAAAGCCGAGCTTCTCCAACGTTTGGATGTAGCCCATCATTTTGATGATGTGAGCTCCTACGGGAGATCCCTCACTCATCTTGCATTGAAACAGAGCTTTAGAGGTCTCGTACCTCTCTTGACGAGCTTGCCCTTCATAAATCTCCTTGATATTTTGAATCATATCATAAGCTACCATGTCCTCATGTTGCTTCTGCAGCTCAGGGGTCATGGAGGCAAGCATAAGACAACCGACATCCAGCATTTCGTCCATGTGTTTCTTAAACTTGTCTTTGTCAGTTCTAGAAGCAGTGACAACCGGTTCATCAGGAACATGTACTTCAATGACATATTCCTTCTTTTCCTGTTTGAGAACAATTCTCAAATTGCAGAACCAGTCAAGAAAGTTTATGCCATTGAGCTTATCCTTCTCAAGGATAGATCGCAGAGATAGAGTATTATTTGCCATTAATTCTACAACAAAGAAAATATGCTACATAAGTTTTCCTAAATTTTAAAATTTATAGATAGGTCTTTACTATAAATTTACTCCCACTATTTTCTTCAAAATTAAAAACCCTCAAGTTTTAATTTCGGAAAAACGTTTCGATAGTTTTTTCTAGTGAGTGAGGATCCGTATTTCACCATTCCTAAATCAGCTTTGGCCAATCTTTTAGGAAATGGTTATTTAGGTAGGTAACACCTTACTAATTACATTTCATGTAATTCCTCATCTTTTGGCGAACAACTCTTGTTCTTTAAATCATCTTAGGATTATCGGAAACTTTTAACCACTAGGCTTTCTAATCCTATTAGAACAACCCAGCTAAGTCAATACCAATATTTCAACCGGCGAATATCACTAGTTTATTCTTCGCGTTTAACTAAGATAGATAAATGTGACATTGCTTTGGCAAAGCTCGCATTATATCGATCAAAGCTTTAACGAGGGTAAATATTGGATGGTTAAAGCAGACCTAGAATTATAGTGAGGGATTTACTTAATTATCTCATTATTTTAACATTGATCCTATCAATAGAACTATGTTTAATCATGCTTATAAAACATCCATTGCATCACATACAAGGTAAATATAAGCGGTAAATAAATATGCAATGATTATAACCCTTCTTAACCTAAGGCGACCCATCCAAAGCCAATGGGAGGACCATTCTACTGAAGATAGAATCTGCTTCTAAAATGCTCGGTCCACCAGGGAAGGCCCACCACGCTGCTACCTAGGTCCTTGCCTTATCTCCATGAGTATTTACAATTTTCAGAAACTCACATTACATACGAGGGAGTGAGATGAGAAGAGAAGTACAATAGAAGATAGAGAAAGGCACGACACACAGGCCGTATTTATAAAAACCAAAACTATAAAGGCTATGGGCTATAACCATGCAAAACAAACACCGTGCAATCTAACATGCATCTCAAACATCGTGCGAACAAAGTAACGACATGTTTACGGAGTTTTAAACTAATTTCCCTATGTTGCGGTTAATGGGCCAAAGAAGGATCACGAGATTTCATAAACCATTTGCGTTAACGAACAAATGCACCAGGTAGGTCAACATGAAAGAGAGGTGGCGCACTAGGCACACTTAAGTACCAGGTCTTTGATGATGCCAATCCTAGACATGCATTTTTCATAACGTCTAACCATAACTCTCATGGATTCACCGTGAAAGATAGTTTGATAACTTTTATCAAATTAGAAGCCCTTTAAGAGATTTCATAAATCTATGAAACTATGAACAACTACTTGTTCTCTAGACTAACTATTAGTCTCAACATGTTAACTTTTAACATTGAAGCAACCTAACATAGTTATGATTAACTCTTAATCATTCAGTGATAATCGAAATAAGTCTTTATTAGGTGTGATAGGATAAATGATAAATATCTAAATTGAATCAAACAGCATCCATCTCATACATAAACATCACCAAAGAATTTAAGTCTGAATTCGTATGATACAAGTGGCTCTGATACGACTGTTGGGTCACGTTGGCACGCCCCGTGGCGCAGCGGAAAAATTAATCCGACGTGATCCAGCTAGGATCCATGTACAGGAATGAATCTGGGGTGAAAAGATGAAGAGTTACCTTTTAAAACTCTGGAAACTGGAAAACCGACAATATGTCGGAATAACCACGTCAAGTAAAACTGAAATCGTCACAGGTTCGCAACGACCTCTACGGAGTCCACCCGAACAAAACGAACAAAGTTTCTGCGTCTCTAACACTTAAGAATAAATTTCGACAGGCTTGAACACCTTCCAAGGAGAAGTCAAAATCCCTCCAGGGATTCCTGAGGGAGTCTGAAATCGACCAGAAGTTCAACCGGGACTTGCAATCGAGCAAGGGAACCTTCAGGGATTTGCTAGGGGGCAAGTAGAACACCAGAAAATATATCGAACAGCTTCTCAGAGAGCTTTCTGGGATATGTCGAATTCCAGTGGGGAATCCCTAGGGGTGTTGTCGAAATCTTCAAGAGGATGAAGAGGGATGATTTGGTTGCGAGCCCTTGTCCCTTTAAATAGTATTCAGAGACTTAATTCTAGTTGAATACCTTAAATCCAAGTTCAACCAAAATTCATAGAATCTAATTCTACTTGAAATTGGTTTATATTAAATATACATTATATTTAATAATATTAAATGAAATATATATATTTAATTATGTAGAATCTTATTCTACATAAAACATGGATTTAAATGTACATTATATTTAATCCAAATATATATATTTTTATTATATAGAATCTCATTCTATCTTTACTTGGATTTAAATATATATTTTTAATTACGTAGAATCTAATTCTACATAAACTTGGAATTAAATATACATTATATAAATTCCAAATATGTATTTAAATTTCTAGAATCTTATTCTATAATATTTAAGTCTCTAAATATTTTCCATACTCTAAATAATATTTGATAAATACAATATTTATCCAATATTATTCCCATTTAAGGGAGATGCCGATTTCCCCTATCCCATATGGGATTTTCGGCAACCTCTCTAAAATAGAGAGTATGGTTTCCAATTTTTTTGTTCGTTTTATTCGAAGGGTGTGACCCTTGTAGGTTCATGCAACGTTAGCAGCAAAATTAGAACTGTTCTAATTTTACAAACAATGAGTGGCATCTAGCAATACATCATTGCTACATAAGTTGCATGAAGTCATGGTTTGACTTTCCTAATTCCTGAATAAACTTCCTTTATGTATTTCATCCTTTTGTCCTTTATATCTTAGATGAACACAAGTCATGGGTTAGTCACACTTGCGTTGTCCATCTAGTGTTTCTTGATGTCTTGAGTAGATTATGATAAACGAATCTCTATGATATCTCATCTCATAATATTCGAGCATGGCCATTCATTTTCTAATCTCACTCAATCAAGTGTCCGAAGATATTTCTCCCATTGTGTAGGAGGGATAAATCCTTTCTTGATCAACCATATTTCACTACATAGGTCATCACGTATCCAATCATCAGTCTTTATAATGTAGTCAGTTACGACACACGTTTGAATATGTCAAAATACGTAAATCTTTATGTTGAAATCATGTTGATCTCAAGTCTGAGGATTATACATATGTTTATCATGAGCAATGTTTGTGTCTGTCACATAATTACCCAAGAAACATGCTCATAGCGGGTCAATCCAATATGTTGTTCTCTAACAAATACTTACGTGTTGATTTTGACATCTCTATGTCAATGACAACGCTTGTCATCAACCACATATTAGTCTTTATATATTATCATTGTCCATACCCGTAATAATATTCGACTAAGGATCCTATTTAACAATAATCGTATTATTGTATGGACATTATTATCCAATGGTTAGTTTGATGCACAGAAACATACCAAATGATAATAACGGCAATGCTATTACTTGATAAATCTAGTAAAATAGTATGTCTATTCAATTATCATATGATTGGTCTTTGGGCATATTCCAACAGTCTATCCAAGGACATGTGTTTGAGGTTGATCTTATGGAGCTTTCTTTCTAAGGTGTCGATGTAATTCATGGTATGGATTAGTTATCTGAGCATATGGCTAATGTTGATTTTGAGACCAAGCGAGTTTCGTTGGAACTTGTCGATGATTATGAGGTCGTGATCGTAGGTGAGAATGTGAATTTCTTGTCTAATGTGGTTTCGACACTTGAAGCGAGTCGATTGATGCGTTTGGGATGTGAAGCTTTCCTGGCTTATGTGATGAACCCGAGTACAAAGGAGGTGCGAGTACTGAACATACATACGGTAGGTGAGTTTCCGAGTGTATTTCTGGAAGAGTTGCCTAGTTTGCCACCAAGTAGATAGGTTGAGTTTGGCATTGAGTTGTATGAAAATATGACTCCAATTTCTATTGCTCCCTATCGAATGGCTCCGAAAGAGTTGAAGATGGAACTTCAGGAGTTGCTTGATCAAGGTTTCATTAGGCCTAGTGTTTCACCTTGGGGTGCACCGGTCTTGTTTTTAAAGAAGAAATATGGCACGATGCGATTGTGTATAGATTATCGTCAATTGAACAAGTTGATAATCATGAACAAGTATCCTTTGCCAAGGATTAATGATATTTTTTTATCAGTTTCGAGGTGCTTTGTTGTTTTCTAAGATTGATCTGAGATTCGTATATCACCAGTTAAAGGTAAATGATGAGGATGTGTTGTAGAGTGTCCATGACTTCTATATTTTGTACACATTCTTGCCCTTATTATTGTTGTTCTTAAGCTATTTTAGGCATATATAGGTGCATTGCATGCATAATAACATTATTTTCTCTTTCACCATGCTTTTATTGAATATGTTATGTTTGGTAAAGAAAAGATATTGTTTTAGTTTAGTTTTTTTATTTTCAGGTGCTGTAGCTGACTAGAGGGTAGGAGAGGACAGGATAGCTGGAATAATAGGAGATGTACTGAAGCAGTTCCATATGCCACCAAGGACGCTGTCGAAGCAGCATTGCCGCCAAGTGTCGCCCACGCAGGAGTTACACCGACTTAGCCAAGATGGGTCGTGATAAAAAAGGGCAATTTCCTAAGCCCAACGAGCCCAATCTTGCAATCTTCTAAAGCCTGTAGCGGCCATGAGTCCAACGAGTCAAAAAGGAGTTTATATTTAATGTAAATTACTTTAAGAACATTTACTTCAAGGAGGACTCAAACTTAGGCTATGAGCCCTACATATACACAATATATGTAAGGGTAGAGGGGCATCTCGCATAGATCGCCTACCGAGAGAATATAGATGGGGAGATAGCTAGATAGTTGGGAGTTGTTGGGGGTCGCGGCCCAACTCTCCTAGGGTTTAGACGCGTGTATGTAAAGTGGATGTGAGAAACGTTTGTAATAGTTTTGAGTTGTTTTCAATAAAATTCCAAAGTTTGCTTAATCTATGCACTTCATTCTTTTGATTAGTCTACGCTAGTCAGTTGAGAGAATCCATTTGTCGGGCACGAAAATGAAAGGATCACGAAAGGGTTAAGCACGGTCACAACATGTTGGGTGTGACAAACTTGGTTCCTAACAAGTTCACAAGTTTCAGCGGCTAAAAGGGATCACCAATCGAATGGACTTGCCTGTGTTAGGTTTATGCTGAGATTGCTAGGTATTACCTACATCACGTGAGTGTTCGAGCATCCTTGCCTAGAAATAGGGAGGATCACTGTCGACTATCCCGTCGAACTTGGAATGTCTGCCAAACTTACTGCCAGGACCTATTTCGGTTCCACCTGCCGAGATAGCAAAAGTTGCAGGGGTAGTGACCCGCTGCGGCCGCGTGATAGGGTCGTAGCATGCCACCCACCATACTCGCCAAGGCAGCATATCATGGCAGCACAAAACATACTCAAGCTTTATAATGCAGTCTTCATGCTACTGAGCTACAATTGTCTTACCCAATCTATCAACCAAATCTCTCCCTATCATCCCTCTCATTGCTATCATTATTTTATTTGTGTTTTTATATTTCCACATCATGAGATTTAATTGCGCATTTACTAAATCTTTGTGCAGGAAACAACTCATAGGAGCTGCTCCAATCCCTGTGGGAGACGATATCTTTTATACTATAACTTGACAAGAGTGTGCACTTGCACTCATAAATAGAGAACACCCAGACGCTCTACAAGTTTTTGGAACCTAAGGAAGGGAAGGACATGCCTAGATGAAAAGCAAAACACAAAGCCTTCATGATGTGGTTATGCTTGGGAGAAGTGCAACCCGACATAACCTAATTTTTAATTTTATTTTTTTATTTATTTTTATGCATTAGGATTAGTTTTAATTTTTAGATATTTTTATTTAAATTTTGCATTTAATTTATTTCATGTTAGGAATGAAGGAAAGATGAAAGAATAAAAGAGAACCCAACTAGCGGTCAAGGCAGTCCAAGGCAGATGAGCATAACGGCTAGCCGAAATAGCTATATATTGTCGCAGCGAGCGGAACGGATATCTGCGTAACAACTTTATTCCCGCTATTCACACCGCAATAGTTGTTGTCCGTTGACAGCGTGCCCGCCAAGGCTGCGGAGAGAAGTGGCTATATAAGGCCAACTATTCTCTCCCCGTTATTCACTTTGCTTTCTTCTTTACTCTGAATTCTTTTTGTTATCTTTGCCTTCAAGATTTCTCTTGCTTTTCTTTCTTTCCCGTTCTTTTTCATTCTTTATAAAATACAACCCTCTCACAGCTATGGCCAAACCACCGCCACCTCCAAACCCTTTTTCAAGAGGTTCTTGAACCCAGCTGTCGAGGGAACCTACAAAGAATAAAATAGAGAACGACAACTATGGGAGGAAATGGGGTTCTAATATACCCAGCCTGATGGGGATTTTGGCCTCGAGGCCTCCCTATTCGAAAGGATACATAACTTGGGCTGGGACCAGTTCGCACAGCAGCCAGAAGGAATCAACAACAACCATGTGCGAGAGTTCTACGCTCACAGACCGACACCGGGAAATCCTTTCATGTATGTCCGCAGAGAAGGTGTCAAATTTACAGCATATATGGTCAACAACTTCTACAACATAGAAGTCTGCGGCAACCCACATGAAGAATGGGAGTCCTACCTAACAGCGGCAGACTACAACAAGATCAAGAGAGAGATATGTAAGCCAAACACCAAGTGGCTAATAGGAAAGAATAATGAGTCAGTCAACCACCGCGACCTGTTGCCGGAGGCAGCACTTTGGAGTAACTTCATTCAACGCCGCCTGATGCCCACCACGCACGAATAAACAGTCAACAGGCCGCGGCTTGCCCTTGTCTAAAGCATCCTGAAGGGGCTACAAATCAATGTTAGCGAAGTAATACTAAATGAGATCTATGCCCATGAAGAAAAGCAAAATGCCAAGGGACCCCTCTTCTACCCTGCACTCATCATGGGCATGTGCGCCAATTTCCGCATGCCGCCACACCCAAATGACAAAATTCATCCTCCCAAGGAAGGATGGACAAGAAGGTCACGCCAGCTGATGATGCAGAACCTGGAGCCAGACACACCTTCAACCGCCCAGCCATCGTTCCAAGCTTCCGCCACCCCAGCCGCAACAGGCAGTACTGAAGCTGCCCTCCCGTCCGCCGTGATCCCCCTGTTGCGCAGCCTAGTTGAAAGCTGCCAAAGGATCAAGCAGAAACAGGTGATCTTCACCAAATATGTGGCGGACGTGCAAGAGGCCTTTGTGGCCTACTTGCTTGACAAGTACCAAGACGATGGCCCATAGTTGGCCGCCTTCCCAACGGAGTTAGCAGCGTCCAATCCGATCCATATCACAGCAAGACCAGCTGCTACTCCTGCCCCACTAGCACCCCAGGAGAAGAACCTCACCAACTACCATCCAGACATACGACATCTTCTCCTCATCTGAATTAGAAAAGGAGGAGGAGACCACCAGTGCCTCCTAGTAGTGAAAGAGGCCACTGCCATAGACGCCCACGATTTAGACATGGAGGTCTCATGCTCCCTCGATGATGAACCGACAAAGGCAGTAAGGAAAAGAAAGTAGCCAGCAATAGAGCCCTAGTTGGTGGACCTGAAGGACCATGCAAGAAACCCACCCCCAGCTGCATCCAGCTACCGCGTAGCAAGAAAAGAAGCCCAGCCGACAGACCATCTTCCATGTGCTGCCTAGTCCTGCCCGCCTCCTCAGCATCCTCATCTGATGCAGCAGCAACCGAGGGGAACTCCCCTAGTCTATAGCACCATTTTCTTTTCTTTTTAATTTTTATGTTTTATTTTATTTTTCTATCTTTGTTGTTATGTTTTATTTTTCTATTTTATTTTTTTTTCTTTTATGTTTTATTTTCTGTTTTTAATTTTTCTTTTATGCAAAGGCATTGATGACAATGCCAACCTTCAGTTTGGGGGGAATAGTCCTCTTTGCTTTTAGGTTCATTTAGTAGCATATAGGATCATACGTAAATTCGGCCCCCTAGTACTTAATGAAGTAGAAATTTTTAGTTTAAAAACTTGTGCCTATGATAGATTAGCCGACTACTTATAATCGCACCATTCTAAAAAAATTTAACCTAACTATAGGAAGAAGCATGAAAAATACTACGAAAATGTTTATTTCTTCCAATTATCTTTACACTTGTCTGATAAATGTTGAATTTTTGCGTGAGTTCTAATTTTAACATTCCCTGCCTTACTTAATAAAAATTCCTTGATTGGATATAGGTGTGCCGCCACGGCAACACAGGGAAGCAAAACTAAGATGATGGAAACCCTAGAGGTGCCCGAAACAGGCTCTAGGAAGGATCATGAGCAAGGACACTCCGCTGCTATCAAAGTCCACGTACCTAAACCAAGTGACGGACAAATTAGCAAGAGTGAATGAAAGCCTTCACGGGATGACTCTATTCAAAGGGTTCAGAGTTTCGTAGAGTGCACCTATCTTAGCTGCAGACCTAGAGAATAGTTGTGATGAGCTGAAGCCCTTAAAGCCATGATTAGAAAAAGAAGACGAAAGTGCCCAATTGTGCTGCCAAGACAGCAACTTGTATCCTCTTTAGTAATTTAATTACTTTAGGCATTCTTTGTTAATTTAGTATCTCAACATGTTTAGCATGGACACAGACCTGCACACACTTCACTGGCACTAAGTAAATTAAATCTAAGTTATTTCATGCCATTCCCTTTCACTAACATAAAAACGGGTGCCATGGCCTTGAGGTAAGAAATCAAGTTAAAAGCTAATGTTTCTATTAATTTTGTCCAAAGGGCAGTTTTAGTAGTTAGGTTGCATTGCTTAAGGACAAGCAATAATTCGAGTTTGGGGTGTGTAGAGTGTCCACGAGTTCTATATTTTTTACACATTTTGCCCTTATTATTGTTGTTCTTAAGCTCATTTAGGCATATTTAGGTGCATTGCATGCATAATAACAATATTTTCTCTTTCACCATGCTTTTATTGAATATGTTATGTTTGTCAAAGAAAATATACTGTTTTAGTTTAGTTTTTATTTTCAGGTGTTGTAGCTGAGTAGATGACATGATAGCTGGAACAATAGGAGCTGTACTGAAGTAGTTCCAGATGCCGCCAAGGACGCTACCGAAGCAACAGTGCCGCCCAGGTTGGAGTTACACCGACTTAGCCAAGATGGGTCACGATCGAAAGAGGGCAATTTCCTAAGCCCAACGAGCCCAATCTTACATTCTTCTGAAGCCTGTAGCGGCCGGTAGAGTTGATCTAAGATCGATAAGTAGGAGCACTTATCCTTACTTGCGGAAGAAGGCAGCGTCCAAAGAGTCCACATTTAAGTAAAAAAGGAGTTTGTATTTAATGTAATTTAAGAACTTTTACTTCAAAGAGGACTCAAACTTAGGCCATGAGCCCTATATATACCCAATGTATGTAAGGGTAGAGGGGCATCTCGCATATATTGCCTACTGAGAGAATAGAGATGGGGAGATAGCTAGATAGATGGGAGTTGTTGGGGGTCGCGTCCCAACTCTCCTAGGGTTTAGACGTTTGTATGTAAAGTAGATGTGAGAAATGAATTTAATAGTTTTGAGTTGTTTTCGATAAAATTCCAAAGTTTGCTTAATCTATGCACTTCATTCTTTCGATTAGTCTACACCAGTCAGTTGAGAGAATCCATATGTCGGGTACGAAAGTGTAAGGCTCATGAAAGGGTTAAGCACGATCGCAACATGTTGGGGCGTGACTAACTTGGTTCCTAACAAGTTCACAAGTTTCAACGGTTAAAAGGGATCACCAATCGAATAGAATTGTCTGTGTTAGGTTTACATTGAGATTGCTAGGTATTGCCTACATCACGTGAGTGTTCGAGCATCCTTGCCTAGAAATAGGGAGGATCACTGTCGACTATCCCGTCGAACTTGGAATGTCTGCCAGACTTGCCGTCGGGACCTATTTCCGTTCCACCTGTCTAGACAGCGAAAGCTGGAGGGGTAGTGACCCACTGGGCCGCGTGACAGGGTTGTAGCATGTCGCCCACCATACCCGCCGAGGTAGCAATTCATGGCAGCGCATAACATACTCAAGCTTTACATTGCAGTCTTCATGCTACTGAGCAGCAATTTTCTGACCCAGTCTATCGACCAAATCTCTACCAATCATCCCTCTCATCGCTATCTTTATTTTATTTATGTTTTTATATTTCCACATCATGAGATTTAATTGCTCATTTACTAAATCTTTGTGCAGGAAACCACTCATAAAAGCTGCTCCAA
Source organism: Hibiscus trionum (assembly GCA_030270665.1). Lineage (NCBI taxonomy): Eukaryota > Viridiplantae > Streptophyta > Magnoliopsida > Malvales > Malvaceae > Hibiscus > Hibiscus trionum. The sequence goes on from BSYR01000010.1 coordinate 16,288,277, forward strand.
TTCCTATGGGAGACGATATCTTTTATACTATAACTTGACAAGAGTGTGCACTTGCACTCATAAATAGAGAACACCGAGACGCTCTACATGTGCCTAAGACTTCTTTTTGCACAAGGTACGGTCATTATGAGTTCTTGGTGATGCCGTTCGGTTTGGCTAATGCCCATGTTGCATTTATGGACATGATGAATCATGTGTTTCATGAGTTTTTGGATAGGTTTGTGGTTGTGTTTATCGATGATATTCTTGTGTACTATCGTACTGAGGAGGATCATGATAAGCATTTCAGGATTGTGTTGCAAGCTTTGTTGGAAAATCAACTTTATGCCAAGTTGAGCAAGTGAGAGTTTTAGCTTAAGGAAGTTGTTTTCCTTGGTCAACTAGTGCCGGCCGAAGGGATTCAGGTTGATCACGAAAAGGTTGAAGCGCTGCTGAATTGGAAGTTGCCTTTGTCGGTCAATGAGGTGCGTAGTTCCCTTGGTTTGGCGGGATACTATCGTAGATTCGCGGATGGTTTTTCAAGGATTGCTTCTCCTTTGACAAATTTGTTGCAAAATGATGTTAAGTTTGAATGGACGGAGGTTAGACAACAAGCTTTCGAGAAGTTGAAGGAAGCGTTGATGCGAGCTCATATCTTGATACAACCCGAATCAGGTAAATAGTTTGTGGTTTATAGTGATGCATCCGATGTAGGGTTGGGATGTGTGTTAATGCAGGAAGGTAGGGTGGTAGCATATGCATCTCGGTAGTTGAAGGTGTATGAGCGTAATTACCCTACACGTGATATCGAGTTGGCTGCGATAGTGTTTGCCTTGAAAATTTGGAGGCAGTACCTTTATGGTGAAAGGTGTACGGTGTACACGGACCAGAAAAGTTTGAAGTACTTGATGTCACAAAAAGAGTTGAATAGTAGCCAACAATGGTGGTTTGAGTTGCTTAAGGATTACGACTTGACGATTGGGTACCATCCGGGGAAAGCTAATGTTGTGGCTGATACCTTCAGTAGGAAGGTGGCTGTAGAGTTGAGGGTGATGTTTGCTCGGTTGAGTATATCACGAGATGATGGTTTAATGGCTGAATTACAAGTGAAACCCTCGTTGGTGGGGTGGATTAAGGAGAATCAATTGTTGGATGATTCGATGGTACTGCATGTTCAAGACACCGCAGAAGGAACTCCAATGGACTTTTGTTTCAATGATGATGGTGTTTTGTGCTTTAAGATTCAAATAGTTGTGTCAGAGGATGTTGAGCTGAGGCTCACTATCTTGACTGAGGCTCATAGCAGTCCTTTTGCTTTGCATCCTTGTAGTACAAAGATGTATCGTGGGTTGAAAGATGAGTACTATTGGGTTGGCTTAAAGAAGGATGTGGCTAATTTTTTTCGTAAGTGCATGGTTTGTCAACGTGTTAAAGTTGAACACCAATTTCCTTCTTGATTGTTGAAATCGTTGAAGATTCTGGAATAGAAATGGGAGAGAATCACCATTATTTTCATGACGGGTTTGCCTTTGAAACCATCATAAAAGAATTCAATTTGGGTGATTGTTGATCATTTTACGAAGTGTACACATTTTCTGGCGATGCATATTACAAACACATTAGACAAGTTGGCAGAATTGTACATCTTGGAGACTGTGAGGTTGCATGAGGTGCCTAAGTCCATTGTTTTGGATTGGGAACCGCGTTTCACAATGAGGTTTTGGTAGTGTCTTCATCAAGCGTTGGGTACGCGTTTGAATTTCTGTACTTCGTGTCATCCGCAGACGGATGGTCAATCTGAACGGGTTATCCAAGTGTTGGAGGATATGTTGAGGTGTTTCATCATTGATTTCCAAGGTTCTTGGGAGAAATAGTCACATTTGGTGGAGTTTGCTTATAGTAATAGTTATTATGCGAGCATTCATATGGCTCCTTATGAGGCCTTATATGGAAGAAAGTGTAGAACACCTCTTTGTTGGGCAGAAGCAGGGCAGAAATTGATCTCTTTTCCTAATGTGCTAAAGGGCACAATGGAAAAGTGAAGCTTATTAGTGAGAGGTTGAAAGCGACTTCAGATCGGAAAAAGTCCTACGCAAATTTGAAGCGTTAGGAGGTTGAGTATGATTTAGGTGATAAGGTGTTTTTGAAGGTTTCGCCTTGGAAAAAGGTGATGAGGTTTGGTCGAAAAGGCAAGTTGAGTCTGAGGTTTATTGGACCATATGAGGTGCTTGAGCGTGTTGGACCTGTTGCTTATAGGTTGAGGTTGCCTCCCAAGCTGGAGAAGATACATGACGTCTTCCATGTATCCATGCTTCGGAGATATAGATCGGATCCATCTCATGTTATGCTTGTTGAGGAGATTGAGTTGAATCTGGATTTGTCCTATGATGAAGAACCAGTTGAGATCTTAGATTCTGACAGCAAAGTTCTTTGTGGTAAGACCATTGAGTTGGTCAAGATCTTGTGGCAACATCATGGTGTAGAGGAAGCCATATGGAAAGGAAGAATGATACGAAGAACCAGTTTCCTTATCTCTTTCCATCAGGTAAAATTTTGAAGACGGAATTTCCTAAGTGGGGGAGATTTATAATGCCACAGTTTTGGGCCTAGGAGTCTTTAAGGTTGACTCAGGGTTCATAAGATATAGATTAGAGATCTAGGTTGGTTCGGGAGTTGTTCAGGGAAAACAATGTTCGGGATATGATAAAATTATTAGAAAATTTCCTAAAATCCTTTAAAATATATATATAAAGGTTTGGTGAATTCAATTTTGGAAACTGACTTTTGGAAGATTGACATTTTGTTTTGGTGACTAAATTATAAAGAGGGCAAAAATCTGTTTTTAAGGTCAATTTTGAAAGAGGGACAAAACATAGAATCTTTAGGGAGCTATTACACCAAGGTGTTATCAGCCTTTCCCCTTATTTTGTATTTTTAAAATATTTAATAAATTGATTTATTAAATGAGTTTTATTAAAAGGGATTTTAAAAGGCTAAAACATTTTCTTACGTAACTACTTTTCTCCTAAATTTTTCTCTCAACTTTCCCATAAGCCAAAATATCATTTCATCACTAAAATCCCCAGAGATTTATCTCTTTTCACCCACTTTTGATTTCCAAACGTTTCTCATTGATTTCTACATCTACTAGCTATGTATTTCTTGAAGATTTTTATATAAATCATTGCAATCAAGGGAAAAAGCTTGTGTTAGAGGTTATCTTTCTTTTTTATCCTCTAATAAAGGTTCTTTATTGAAATTACCAAGTCTTTGGCTCTCTAATTGTGCTTAATAACAAGGTTTTATAATCTATTTGCTGAAAATGGTTAAATCAAGCTTTGAAAGATGATTTCTCAAGATTTTCGTAATGGTATTTTTTTGGTTAATTTGAGATTGATTTTAATCATGATTTGAATGTTAAACCATGTTTAAATAAAGGTTTAATCATATGAATCTCGAAATAGATTGGATCTCTAGTTGTTTAGGTTGTTAGATTTGGTTTTTGTGGTGATAATGTTGTTTTGGTGTTGCTGGAGCTATAAGGATGCGAATAGATTGTTTTTGGATGTTAATTGTCGACTAAAATAGAATGGAAGTGTTAGGTTTTGGCTGGGTTGAGTTTGTAGAATAATCAAAGGTGCTTTCGGTTGTTTCAGATAGGCGTTTTGGTGTTTTTGGGCAGAGCAGCGTGGTGGCTTTGGTTGCTGGTGATTTTAATGCATTGAGATGCATTAATCCTCTATTCTTGTGTGGTATAAACAAGGGAGAACGTATAGGAAGAAATCGGTGAAGTTACGGGAGCTTCGGAAGCTTGATTTCGCTTCGGCAAAGCAAGCGAGGTGTTGTCGTTGAGTGGAATAGGTTTTAAAGCCTTTCAAAGACTTGAAAGCAAGGTTTGGGGTTTATATTGAGTTTGAAATACTAATCTTAGCCTGGAAATAAGTTTGAGATGTTTCTCTCTCGTTTCTCGATTTTTATCCCATTGATTTATATAATCATGCTCATGTTTTGAGCATAGAATTACACCTACTATTTTATGTATGCTTTGAGAAATGATTTGATGATTTATGAGATCCAATGAGATAGAATTGTGATTTATTTTTTTGAATGGGATGAGAATAGGGGTGTAAACGAACCGAGTCGAGCTTGAGTAGTGCTAAGCTTGGCTCGGCTCGTTAAGATTTTGAGTCAAGTTTGAGGTTGAGTAATTGTAACGAGCCTGAGAAATTTAAGCTCGACTCGGCTGGTTTAGAACTAGAGTCAAGTTCGAGCTTGGTTCGAGCCCAATCGCGTCAACTGTTTACCGATCTTTGACTGCATTGGACTCGAGTAACTCTTCATTTGTCACATCTCATTTAAAGTCCTATGAAGAAAAAACTTTGATAAACAAGTTGTGTAAACTCAAGCTTGTTAATTTTAGGGTTTAGTGTTAGTTTAAGCTTTAAAGGTTTAGGTTGTTGGGTTTAGAATTTAGGATTTAAATTTTACAATTTAATACTTATGTTTAAGGTTTATATTTAGGGTTTTAAGTTTTAAAATTTAGATGTTAAATTATAAAATTTTTTAGTATATTATATTTTCAAGTAGCTCGGCTCAGCTCGTCAAGACCTCGATTTAATTTCGAGTCGAGCTTTGACTGAGTCGAGCTCGAGTAGCTCGCGATCTTGCTCGTCTCATTTACAGCTCTATATGAGAATGATTTATGTCACGCTTTATTTATGCTTTTGAATAGGATGAGAATGATTTATGTTGATGCATTTAAAACAGTAGGTAAATGACGTTTAAAATGAGTATATTGGCATGAGATGGGGTTATTGTTACCGGATATAATTGGTCGACCAATAGGATGAGAAGTGCACTATAATATACAAAATTCGTATGTGCTCTTTGGTTCGGGCAATGGGGTAGTGCCATCTCGTTCCAAAGTGAGAGTGTGGTTATGAGAGATTGCACCACGGTAGGTCTTGATGATGTGAGATTCTATCAAGCTTTGTGGCAATGAGAGATACCGCCATGAGAGTTCGGTAAGGTTAGATTCCACCGAGGTAGGACATGACGATGTGAGATTTTGTCAAGCTATCCGTATATCCGAGTAATGTTGCCTAAATGCCAATATATGAGATTCACATGTACCGTGATTATAAATTATTTTATGCATTGTGTTTTTCATATGAGAACATGTTTTGAGAAGTGCTTATGAGAAACAAGCATGAGTAAGCTTTGCTTTGAGACTTTGCATTTTGGTTAATGCATGAGATAGCTGGTACATGTGGTTTAAATGATTTGGTTTTTGCTTTGAAAATAATTTCAAGCATGAGATAGAATGAGCATGATGCGATAGAGATTTTAATTGTGAAAATGGTTTTAGTTGCATTTTTGTAGTAGGTTTTGCTTTGATCATCCCTCTCTAAGCATTTGTGCTTACGCTCTCTTTTTCCAACACTATAGAGAAATAACTCTTTGGGGCAACAAGGAAGCAAGAAGGAACCCAAGGAGTGAGACTTAGCTCAAGTATGGTTTTATGTTTACCAATTAGTAATAATAGTTGGCAATAAGAGGATGACTTAATGTTTTGGGAGAGTGTATTTTGAAACTCCCTGTTTTGTGGCAAGTTTGTGATGCCTTTGATGACTTGTAAATGGCCTTTACTTGTTGATAATTACCTTGATTTGTGTTTTGGCTTTTGAGTGGTTATCTTGAATAGGTAGCATGCCTATTGACTTCCTTAATGCATATTGCCATGCTATGATGTTAAAATTGCCATGTTTGATTGAGGTTTGATGTTTAGATATGATGTATGCATGTTGGAATGTTGTTGGGATGATTTTGATTGGATTAAAGTGTGAAAAATCAGCGAAAAGTGTCATTACAGTCCTTGGTGTATCGGTACACCTAAGCATGTACCGAAACAGTGTGCTTTAATTGGCCTAGGGGTTTCAAAACATGGAGTAGTGTTTCGGTATGTTTGGCTTCTGGAATTCCTTGTTCTGAAACACCATAGAGGGAGTTTCGATACGAGCCCGAGTTTCAAGACGTTTGAACTTGTTTCGAAAGTGGTGTTTCGATACAGAGCAACATGTACCGAAACACCCAGCTATTAAGTTGGTTATTTGAATCTTTTGAAGTTCTGTTTCTTTATATTTTGGTCCCTGAATGTTGTGGATGCAATTAAATGAGCTTGGATGATTCTTTTGAGCATAGATTTGATAAAGATGCATGTAATGTGACTAATTAAAGGTTGGTAATTGAAAAAGTGAAGAAGTTCCTATAATTTAATGAAATTATAAAATGATCCCTAAAATGTGTTTGTATGCAATTGAGTCCTTAAACATTGTCTGATCGATTTGCAAATTGTTTCACTGCGAAGTTTATCACATAGGGTGTTTAAGAGCATCTAGAAAAGATAAAATGAAAAAATATGGTCGTTTATTGATGTAAACTTCCCGGTTTACTTCAATATTCTCCATGTGATCCGTTCGGTTCCGTCTTTCGCCTAGACCGGGTCGAGGGGGTTACAAAAATCTTAGAAATAGTGAGAGAGAGTTTGAATCAAGCAAGATTTTGATCTTCCAAAGGCTAGATTGTTCGGGTAACTCATGTTTTAAAGGGGGTAAGCTATCGAAATACACCCTCTTAGTTCATATTAACCAAATTGTCTTGATGAAATGCTAGTAGAAATTTTATTATGATAATGAAAGTTTTAAAATCAATGGAATATACATAGGAATTTGAATTCGTTGAGGTGTTACATTGTATGTATGACGAATTGTGGAATTGATTTAGAGAATCAGGGTAAAGAAGTATGTAGAGTTCGATCATGTCTTAAATTGCTATGTATAATTTTATTAAAATTGGAATTAGGAGTGCTTGTGGTTATTAGTTTTGTCACGAGACTGTTTTGTTATAGATTTTAATGCTAATGAATTTTTTAGCATGAATAAGTAAGATTATATGCAAATTGTGGACTATTCTGAAATATGTATTTGTGTAAAAATGAAATTTTGACATAATTTCACCTATAGGAACCTTAGGAAGCTATTTTGAGTGTATACTGAAATGTATGAATTGTATGAATTGTTTTGAGTGTATATTGAAGTGTATGATTTGGTTTGGAGTGCTTTAACAATGAAAAAGAGGACTGGACTATTAATCTAAAATAGGGGACTGTTTTAGAATTAATTAGGGACTGGTTTGAAGATTAAAACATGGAGTTTTCTTTGAGATAAACTGCTTGTGGACTATTTTTTAAACAAAATTGGAAGTCTGAATTGCAAAGTAATTAGGGAATGGTTTTGCCCTGTTTAGGGACTGTTTTAATGCCTAAAAATAAGTATATGGTTGTAATAGGATGTTTTGTGTGTTTTAAGGACACTAGGGGAATGTATTAAGCATGTAACTGTGTGTACCAAAATGGGACTATTGTTGGTGAATTTATGTACATTCATGACTTGTATGTGTGGTTTTTCAAATTAGGGTTAGGAATTGTGCTAATACATGATTGAACTTTGTTAGAATAGATCAAGGAGAAGCTAGGAAAGGATTTGGATAAGTAACAAGGTTTGATTAAGGATTCAGGTATCTCGTAACTTCGAGATAAGAAGTGAGTGTAGTTTAAAATCTCAGGACCGATTAAAAACCTCCCCGAGTATTGTTTTATTTATTTATTAGTCATTGTTGCTTTGAATTGGCTAATTTAAGTTATGTATGAGCAAGCTTGGAAGCAAGGTGAGTACTTAAGCAAGAGTACTTTATGATATGTACTGTTTGGTGAATGATTGAGATGTGATTTAATTTTATGTAAATGATTGAATATTGATATGGGGAGTTATGCTTAATTTCTAATCTGAATATGATATGATAAATAATAAGATCCGTTTAAATGACTTCTTGAAAATATATGATAGACTTGATGAGTTATAGGCTTTGATAAGGAAAAGAAAGGAAATGATTTCAATGCAATGAGATATGTGATGTTTAATTGTTCGAATGGTATACATGACAAAGATGATTGATTTTGAATGTTAAACAAATCTTGCTCTTGACTATTCATATGAGAATCTTGGCATGTTATGTGTTAAGCATGTTATGAATAATTTATCAAATGGAAGCTTTAGGCTATAAGACCATTCAAACAAGCAAATTAAAGGCTTGAAGTTCACATTGGTGAACATATGTTTGTACCCTGTGAGGAAGGGTTAATGAAATCGCTATGAGATCAAATGGAGCTATGCTCATTATTTTAAGATTGAGAAGAAGATGTGTTAATAGCCTTGGTTTCGAGTCAGTCGCAAGTATAGTTGGCATGCCATAGAGTCCATAGAGCTTAGTGTCAGGAAGGACAACGGCTTGGGACAGTGGTCCCAATTTGGCGACAGTAGGAGGGAAATATGTGTTTGGTCACTTGGCGATAGTAGGAGGGATTGACCGGTACTGCGAGTACTATATTTATGGGCGGCAATTGGTTGGGGATTCGAGTACCTAGGCTGAGTCTCGATTCTCAAGGCTATGATATTGAAAATTATGAGATTAAAGATCACTGAATATAAAAGATGTGATAACTTGATAGCTAAGTAATGTGTTTAAAAAAGAATGTAATACTTTTCTTTAATATGTTATCTGATGCGATTGGTGAACGATGTGAATATAAAATGTGCGTTTTCTTGATATCAACTTAAAGATGAGATATAAAAATGACTTACTAAACAATCTAATCTTATGATTTCCAATTACACAAATGGATATGTGTTCATATATGTGTATGCGCATGTATTTCATGAAAGTGTTTGCTATCTTGATTTGGTTGTTTAACTAAATGATGATTGATCCTACTTGGGCATTGATGGCTATTGTTCTAAGTGATTGACTAGTTGGTATTCTATATTGTTTGTTGTTAAGCTCAACCATATAAAGTTGCTATTCCATGGCATGATATGGTCAGGAAGGCTAATAATTTTAAAATGAATAATTCATGAAATTTACTTGCTTTAAAAGAAGTACATATGCAATTCAAATTTGGACTGCCTTTTTGAGGAAAATTGATATGTTTGGATAGTGTAAATACACATTTATGGTTACTTTGTATGTCTAAATGGTTTTAAATTGTGTATTATTACAGGAGTGCTAAGTGCTATGGTTGAACTGAGTGAATGCTTGAGTAAAGTTGTAGTGATTAGTTGCATAAAGCTATACAGTATATTATAAGAAAATTTGGAATATGCTATGGACTAGATTAAGTTAATTGTCTATGATTGGAGTATGTTGTAATAAACTTTAAGTTAGAATTGGTTCCTTCATAGAGAAATTAATCTCTTAAGCCATTAAATTTTTATTTATTGATTTAAAAATGGTATGATAAAAGAAAACAGTGAAATTTACTTATTAGATTAAGAACTTACCTTAATTTATTATATGTTAAGAGAAAGACAATTATGAGGTGCTATAATTAATTCTTAATGCACCAAGAAAACTTGTGTTGGTGATATGATAAATTTTGATAACTAGTATGATAAGATATGCATGTGTTTGATAAGCAATGTATACTCTTGGAAGGTTATGCTAAGAACTAATAAGTAAGTTATACCTATGATATGATACGTTTGGTAGTATGTAGTAAATAATTCAAGCTTATAATATTATATAATTGATAATAAGTAAAACCTTTATACAAATGGCTATGATTCTGAACTCCGTTGACTGATTAAATCGTAGATATGTATGCCTTGAATTGTGGGCTGTTCGATGTGTAAACAAGTCTAGATAGGACTGTTTTGTCTGTAAATAATCATGCCTTAGATTGTTTTGCAATGTTTAATTGTGTGTGCATGTTAAGTGGACTGTTTGCATATAATTAAACATGACATGGACTGTTTTGAAAACTATGAATGTATATATAAGCTTATTGGACAGTTTTGAATAAGGATCTGTACACATGGGCTGTTTTGAAAATATGAATGTATATATGAGATTTTTTGGACAGTTTTGAATAAAAACAAGTACATATGAACTATTTTGGTTTTATAAATGCTTACTCACGAATTGATGGTGCTATGAATATTTTAAATTAAAAGATATACAAGAGTAACGTGTTGCTTGAGTTACAAAACTATGATAAAAGATTAAAATTATATGTGCAAGTGTAATGTATACATGAACACGTTTAAGTTCGAACCATCTATGTGTAAGTGTAATTGTGTGTTGAATATCTTTACCTAGAATGGTGAACTTGATGTCCAAGATTAAAATTATATGTGCTTGAGTAAAAAGGTTTAAGTGATAAATTGTTTCATGCTTTAGTTCCTTAAGCTACCTCACTAAGCAATCAGGCTTATATATCCTTTTACTGTCTTTCAGGTTAAGTTCGCTTCCGATTAGAATTCGAGCTCGGATAAGATCGCAAGGAGATAGAAGTATGTTTTGTAGTCTTACATTAAGAACTCCTAGATGGTGGCACATAGTTAAAATGTATGCATTGTGCATTTAGATTTTCTTTGTGGCTTATTATGTATATAAGCCCTATAAGTTTTAAAGTTATGAGGTTGGTAATTTAGACAATTATTAGTGCTTTAAGTATTTGATATTTTTATTGGTAAGTATGTCTAAAGACTTAAGCATATCTAGTATCATGTGTAAAATCCTAGCATGGTAGTATAGATCACATGATTAGATTAAGGGAGAAAACGAGAGATAGATTAAAGTACAAGATAATATAGTAATCACTTGTTGGTTGTCTAAGTTATGCCTTGTATCAGTGTATTAGGATCTCATTATGTGATATATCATTTGTTTGGTTGCTTTGATGATCATGATAGTTAAATGTTTGTAGAACTATGAATATGTTTATAAATCCAATATGTGATTGATAAGAAATAGATTGGGCAATTTGTATTCTAAACAACCTTGAATCTTCAAAAGCGGTAATAAAAGACATTACCATTCGTCAGTTTATCTTGATCGATATTAGACTTTTAAGAACAAATGAGATTCATGAAGTAAGATTAGATCGGTAAGACAAGGATATTATTTTACTTATAGAAATTTTGAAAAGCCTTAAATCAAATCATAAAGATCAAGTAATGTGCTTTAAATATGCTCGATTGAGTTGTCTGGTCACTTGTTAGTTCTGCGGAAATGAGGAATCCTTATGTTTAAAAAGATATGTTTCAAAATGAATTTTCATGAGATTTATGATGCATTTGTAGCTAAGGGTTTTAAGACGCCTCACTAATGAATGATCGAGTTTTAAATCAGTGGGTCAAATTATTTTTGTCATGTATGGATGTTTGATAGAGGATCTAAAGGGATTATAATGTGGAAGGAATTTGATCATGTTGTTTATTTGGAAACCTTGTTTGTGTATGCTTACGCTTAAATAGTTTAACCATTTGAGAACATGGTCCTTGAATTCTTTGTAAATATGAAATTGTAACATAAAGTTCATACTAGAAGTGTTTAAAAGAATGGTAATGCCATTGAGAGAACATAGTTTTTACATATGAAAAGTATCTTGAAGCTTAAGCTACGAACTTGCTAAAAAGTTTTAAAATTTACCTGAATTCTAGTTGCATGTTTAGTTAAGAAGTGATTAAAATTTAAGATGTTTAGTTAAGAAGTGATTAAAATTTAAGACGTATGCTTGAATATATGTTCTGTAACACTTCTCAACCCGGTTTAACTCTTAGACCGGGAAAGAGGTGTTATAAAAAGTGTAGTGTCCACCTTGCCTTTTTCAAAACCTTTTCAACCAAAAAGTTTTAAAGCCTTTCATACCAAGCTCCATGAGCTTGTTTCAAACCATATAAAGCTTTAGTTAGTTTAAAACATGGTTTGGAAAATTTAGATCTTCAAAACCGGGTGGTTGTTCAACATACACTTCTTCATTAATAAAACCATTTAAAAATGCACTTTTAACATCCATTTGAAAAAGCATAAATTCATGATAACATGCAAATGCAAGAAGCATCCTAATTGCCTCCAACTAGCTACGAGTGCATATGTTTCAGCAAAATTGATTCCTTCTTCTTGAGTATAACCTTGAGAAACAAGTCTACCCTTGTTCATCACTATGTTATCACTCTCATCTAGTTTGTTTCTAAAAACCAAGTTAGTTCATATAGTAGACTTATTACTAGGTCTATCAACTAATGTCCAAAATTTACTCCTCTCAAATTGATTAAGATCTTCTTGCATGGCCAATATCCAAAAATTATCTTTTAATGCTTCTTTGATATTTTGAGGCTCAATGCATGAAATGAATGCAACACTATTATGCAACTTAAGAGAGGATCTAGTGCTTACCGCCTTGGATGGATTACCCAAGATTTCACAATCTTTGACATAGTTGATTTCCCTTGGGTAGCTCACTTCATTTTCACCAAGATTCATGTCCTTCAAGGATTCTATGAGAGGATCTTGTGTTTCTTCTTCTTTGGTTGGAACCTCATACAACATTGATGATTGTCCACCATCAATGGCTTCAATGATCCCTACATCATCATCATCACAAGAATCCTTCCTCGAAAGGAGGTTATCATCAAAAACCACATGTATAGACTCTTTTACAACTAAGGTTTTTTGTTAAAAACTCGATAGGCTTTAGAGTTTAAAGAATAACCTAGGAAAATAGCTTCATCACCTTTTGCATCAAATTTACCTAAATGATCTTTTCCATTGTTTAAAGCAAAACACTTGCATCCAAAAGGATGAAAATAGCTAATGCTAGGCTTCTTTGATTTTAAAATCTCATAAGGAGTTTTCTTCAAAATTGGTTTAATCATTACTCGATTTATAATATGACAAGCACTGTTTGTGGCTTTCACCCAAAAGTACTTAGGTAAATTGTTTTCACAAAGCATAGTTCTAGCCATTTCTTATGAAGTACGATTTTTCCTCTCAACTACCCCATTTTGTTGAGGAGTGTGAGGTGCGGAAAAATAGTGGCTAATACCATTACTGTTACAAAAATCATCAAAACCGAGAATTTGAAATTTCGTTCCATTGTCACTTCTAATATGTGAAATGTTTTGACCAAGGTCATTTTGAGTAATTTTTAAAAATGTGATGAATTTTTCTAAAGCCTCATCTTTTGTACTTAAAAGGAAAACCCAATTGTATCTAGGGAATTCATAAACTAAAACATATGCATATGATTTTCCACCCAAGCTAGTTGTCCTAATAGGCCCAAAGAGATCAATATAAATCAATTTTAATACCCTACTAGTTGAAACATCATTAATGGATTCAAATGAAGTTCATTATTATTTACCCTTACCACAGACATCACAAATTTTATATAAGGAGATTTTAGATTAGGTAAACCTCTAACTAAACTTTTGGGAAACCAATTTCTCTAAAACACTTATGCTAGCATGCCCTAGCTTCCTTTGCCATAACCATGCATCATTTTCATTTCGATCAACCAAACGTGCATGTGATGTATGAATGTCATCCAGATGCACCATGTATATGTTACCTATGCTATGACCAATGAGCATTATATTATTTGTTTTAATGTCCAAAATTTTGCAACCATTAATATAAAAAAAATAACATTAAAACCCTTATCACACAATTGACTAATGCTAAACAAGTTATGTTTAAGACCATTGACATATAAAACATCTTAAAAGAGAATGGAAGATAGATTACCAATGGAACTTATACCCTCAATGTGGCCTTCGGAGGTGTCATCAAATGTCATCATTCCACCACTCTTTTGCTTTAGCTCCATGAATCTACTCTTGTCCCAGTCATATGTCTTCAGCATCCTGTAAAACTAATAAATTCATTTTGATATAACAAAGTATTTAAGGACTAAAATGAATAGGAGAAAATGAAGTTTTAAGTCCTCAAAATTTCTCTATGTGTTTAAAGAAAAATGTACAAGTCTAAACCTTAACTTATCAAATATTTTCTAAGTGTTTACCAAGTCAAAACGGTGATTTTCGAGTCACCTTTTCGGAACGGCCTTTGGCATTTCAGAACACTTTGAATTTGTTAACCTCTGTTTCGGAACTAGATTTCCTGTTTCGATGCGGGCGTATCGAAATAGCTAGTTGTGTTTCGAAACAGATGAAGAACAACGAAACGGTTTGAACCATTTCGATACGGTTGTATCGAAATGACCTCAAATGTTTCGAAACGTATTTCAAACTTGGTTTCCAAAATATGACTGTTGAAGTTTTATAACTGATTTTAAAATTATTGTTAAGGTGCATCAAAACGCTTTTAGCCGTTTCGATACAGGTTTTGACAGTGGCAAAATGTTTCGAAACACGTTTCGGAACATGCTATTAGAGTATCGAAATGATCGTGGCCATTTCGTTACGGCATATTTATTACACCCCAACGGCTCTTTCTATTTTGGTCTGTTTCAAAACAGGGTCATGCGTTTCAGAACCGGTAGTTGCAAACTAAATTTATGGAGGGAAGATAACATCCTAACGACTATAAAAATGAAGGCAACAACTCCAACGGCTAGAATTCAATGAGAAGGTATAAAAGGGACCTCAAAAAGCACCAGTAACAACTATTGATCCAAAAAGAATCATCCAAACATCAAATCCAAGCAATTGTGCAAAAATCCCTTTTTTATTGTAAACCCCGAATTGTGTTGTGTGTAATTCCATTCTTATTTTCCAATTTGGGTTGAGTGCTTGTAAAAAGGGCTACATTTGTATTGAGAGATATTAGTCTTTAGCCTTAAACTTCTTTGTATTACTTGAGTGATGATTGGGTCAAATTTTGGGTAGAAAATTTAAACGATATTGTAAAGGTTACCTCCTAAGCCTTGAAAAGGGGAAGAGAAATTAGTGGATTGTTGGAAAATCCTTAGTGGTAGCTAAAGTAGTGGATGTAGAGTTCAATTGGAACTTGAACCACTCTAAATTCTCTTATCTAGAAATTTTTAATTTTCCACTCCACCACCAAAATTTCTAAAAATCCAATTCACCCCCTCTTGGCTTAAATCGATTCTTCGATCCACTCAACAATTGGTATCAGAGCCTACCTCTTTGAAGGATTAACAACCACAAGAGGAGATTTTAGGAAGAGTGTGATCAACTAAAAGACAAGCCATGGCATCTACTTTAACCTCCAACCTCTATGAGTTACAATCAACCACTAAACCACCTTTCTTCAATGGGGAAAACTACCCATATTGGAAGAATCGAATGCGTCTCTTCATCAAGTCAACGTATTGCATGGTTTGGGATTTAGTGGAAGAAGGCTCCTACATTCTGGTTAAGAGAACCGATGAAGGAAGACTAGTTCCGAAGGTAAAATCGGAGATGACCGAGGAAGATAGACGGAAGATGCAAGTCAACGACAAAGCTCTATATATCATATTTTGTGCACTTGGTCCGGATATCTACTCAAAGGTTTCATCTATCGAAAGCGCAAAGGAAGTGTGGGACACATTGGAGACGACTTATGAGGGCACTAGCGATGTGAAAAAGACGAAGACTGGGTTGCTAAACTTGAGCTATGAGAATTTGAAGATGGACCCCGATGGGATCGTCTCAAAGATGTTTGATCGATTTTCGATCATCGTCAATGGCCTTAAAGGATTCGGTGAAGTAATTCTCGAAGATAAGCTAGTGAGGAAGCTTCTATACTCATTCTCGGAGTCTTAGGATGGTAAGGCGACGGCCTTCATTGATGCAAAGAATTTGAAAACTTTGAAGCTTGATTAGCTTGTTGGGTCTCTTCTTACACACGAGATTATGAAGCAAGGAAGAGAGGAAGAGAAGAAGAAGGAAGAGAGAAGGATAGAGAAGCATGAGGTAGAAAAGAAAAAAAAGGTAGGAGTTGCTCTCAAAGCCTCTCTACATGAGGAGAGCTCTTCTAGTGAGGAGGAACACTTTGAGGAATTGGCTATGATAGCCAAATGATTCTCACGGTTCATGAAGTCCAACTGAGGGAAAAAATTTCAAAGATAGATGGACTTCAAGAACAAAAAGCAAAGAAGAAGAGAGGGACCAAATCATTTACTTTGAGTGCAAGAAGCCAGGTCACATATGTTCCGATTGCCCTCAACTTAAGAAGAGGGGCTTTGAGAAGAAGAAGAAGCTCAAAGACAAGCTTGCTACTTAGAGTGATGAGGAGTCATCCAAGGATGAGGAACATGAAGTGGCCAACCTTTGCCTCATGGCTCTTGAGGAGGATTCCTCTATGGTAACCTCTAACTTATCTTTTTTTGATTTTACATTTGATGAATTGCCTGATGCTTATGATGAGTTACAAGAGGTATACGATGAGTTAGTTGAGAAATTTAAGGAGTCCGTTTTAAAAAATAAAAAGATCATTTTCGATTTAAATGCTAAAAATGACTTACTTTCTCAAGCTAACTTAAAATTTGAGAAAAAGATCTTAGGTTTACAAGATGAACTCAAATTCTTTCAAAATGAAAATGTAGACTTAAACAATCTTATTTCTCAATGTAATATTAAACACCAAAAGGTGTTAGGTGAGCTTAATAAGCTCAAAGAGTCTTTCAAAAGTGTTGGTAATGTGAAAAATGAAATAGGTGAATCATCTAGAAGAAACCAACCTAAAAGAAAGACCTATAACTACAAACAAAGTGCCTCATATAGGCATAATAGAACTAAAATAATTAGAAGTGTATGGGTTCCTAAGGAACTTGTCAAATCTAATAACGTTGATGCCATGTCACCTTGGATTCCTAAGAGAACCAGGCTTTTGGGAGCTAACACTCGTGGACCCAAAATGATTTGGGTACCAAAAATCAAAGCTTAATCTCTTTGTTTGTAGGGGGAGCATTGCTACAAGGCCAAAGCACAAAGCCAAAACTCATGGTACCTTGATAGTGGATGCTCGAGGCACAAGACCGGAGACAAGATTCGATTCATGGACTTAAAGCCAAAAAGTGCAGGAGTAGTGACATTTGGTGACAACTCCAAAGGCCGCATTAAAGGTAATGGATCCATAGGTTATCACTCTACTATACTCATTGAAAATGTTTTATATGTCGATGGTCTAAAACACAATTTATTGAGCATTAGTCAATTGTGTGATAAAGGGTTTAATGTCTTATTTGATAAAAATGAGTGTTAAATTGTTGACATTAAATCAAATAAAATAATGCTCAATTGTCATCGCATAGGTAACATATACATGCTGCATCTAGATGACATTCATTCATCTCAGGCATGTTTTGTTGCTCAAAATAAAAATGATGCATGGCTTTGGCATAGGAAACTAGGACATGATAGCATTAGTGTTTTAGAAAAATTAGTTTCCCTAAATCTAGTTAGAGGTTTGCCCAAGATCCAGTTTTCAAGTGATAAACTATGTGATGCATGCTCTAAGGGTAAACAACATAGATCATTCTTTAAATCCATTAATGATGTTTCTACAAGTAGGTGTTTACAATTGATTCATATGGATCTTTTTGGGCCTATTAGAACTATGAGCTTGGGTGGTAAATCGTATGCTTTTGTACTTGTTGATGACTATTCTAGGTTTACTTGGGTTCTATTCTTACGTACAAAAGATGAGGCTTTAGAAAAAATTAATCACGTTTTCAAAATTAACTCAAAATGATCTTGAACTTCAGATTTCTCATGTTAGAAGTGATCATGGAACCGAGTTTCAAAATCTAGGTTTTGAAGAGTTTTTAAATGAAAATGGTATTAGCCACAATTTTTCGGCTCCTCGAACTCCTCAACAAAATGGGGTAGTTGAGAGGGAAAATAGGACTTTACAAGAAATGGCTAGAACCATGCTTTGTGAAAACAATTTACCTAAATATTTTTGGGCGGAAGCCACAAACACCACTTGTTACATTGTAAATTGAGTAATGATTAAGCCACTTTCAAAGAAAACACCATACGAGATTTTAAAATCTAAAAAGCCTAACATCAGCTATTTTCATCCATTTGGTTGCAAGTGTTTTGTTTTAAATAATGGTAAAGAGAACTTAGGTAAATTTGATGCTAAAAGTGATGAAGTTATTTTCTTAGGGTATTCTTTAAACTCTAAAGCCTATCGTGTATTTAATAAAAGAACTTTAGTAGTAGAAGAGTCTATTCATGTTGTTTTTTATGATAACCTCCTTCCAAGGAAGGAATCTTGTGATGATGTTGATGTAGGAATCCTTGATGCCTTTGATGGAGGACAAACTTCAAAGGAAGATGAGATTCCAACTAAAGAGGAAGATGCACAAGATTCACCTCTTGAACCTTTGAAGGATTTGGCTCTTGAGGAAAAGGAAGTGAGCTACCCAAGGGAGTACAAATATATCAAAGGTGGTGAAATCTTGGGTGATCCATCCAAGGGGGCAACTACTCGCTCTTCTCTGAAAATGCTTAATCATGTTGTATTTTTCTCATGCATTAAGCCTAAAAATATTAAAGAAGATTTAAAAGATGATTTTTGGATTATGGCCATGCAAGATGAGTTAAATCAATTTGAGAGAAGTAAAGTGTGGACATTAGTTGAAAGGCCTAGAAATCAATCTACTATAGGAACTAAATGGGTATTTAGGAATAAACTAGATGAGAGTGGTAACATAGTGAGAAACAAAGCTAGGCTAGTTGCTCAAGGTTACACTCAAGAAGAGAGAATTGATTTTGATGAAACCTATGCACCCGTAGCTAGAATGGAAGCTATTAGGATGTTGCTTGCATATGCTTGTTATCATGATTTCAAGATTTTTCAAAAGGATGTCAATAGTGCATTTTTAAATGGCTTTATAAATGAATAAGTGTATGTGGAACAACCACCGGGTTTTGAAGATCCAATTTTTCCAAACCATGTTTTTAAATTGTCAAAAGCTTTATATGGTTTAAAACAAGCTCGTAGAGCTTGGTATGAAAGACTTTCGAGTTTTCTAGTTGGAAAAGGTTTTGAGAAAGGAAAGATGGACACAACATTATTTATTAAAAACAATGGAAAAGATATATTAGTAGTTCAAATTTATGTTGATGATATTATATTTGGTTCTACTAATTAATTGCTTTGTCAAGATTTTTCTAAGTTGATGCAAGGTGAATTTGAAATGAGCATGATGGGGGAGCTCTCATTCTTTTTGGGACTCCAAATCAAACAAATGAAGTATGGCATCTTCATCAATCAAGCTAAGTACATCAAGGATATGCTCAAGAAGTTTGGCTTGGAGAATGCAAAGCCTCAAGCCACACCAGTGAGCTCATCTATAAAGCTTGAGAAAGATGAAGGAGGTAAGTGTGTTGACTCCAAGCTTTATTGCTATATGATTGGATCTTTGCTTTACCTTACCGCAAGTAGACCAGATATATTGTTTAGTGTTTGCTTGTGTGCTAGGTTTCAAGCTAACCCTAGAGAGTCTCACCTTATAGCCATTAAAAGAATCTTTAGGTACCTTAGAGATACTCCTTGTCTAGATCTTTGGTACCCTAGAGACTCTACCTTCAACCTTCATGCTTTTTCGGATGCGGATTATGGGGGGTGTAAAATTGATAGGAAAAATACTTCGGGAACATGTCAATTCTTAGGTAGTATGCTCATATCTTGGTTCTCTAAGAAACAAAATAGTGTAGCTTTATCTACCATCGAAGACGAGTACATATCCTTAGGGATTTGGTGTGCTCAAGTCCTTTGGATGAAGCAACAACTCTTACATTGTAGTGTTAAAGTTGAAACCATACCCCTTAAGTTTTACAACACTAGTTCTATATGCCTAACTAAAAATCCCATCCAACACTCTAGAACCAAACATATAGAAGAAATAAGACATCATTTTATTAGAGATCATGTCCTTAAGGAAGATGTTGTTTTAGAGTTCGTAGATACCTTAAATCAACTAGTGGACATCTTTACGAAACCTCTAGATAAGGAGCGTTTTTGGTCCCTTAGGAGAGAGTTTGGTCTAACTAGCCTATCTTGACCTTTTAGGACCTCTTTGTGCTTAAATTGCTTGATTTCTTGTAAAATGCCATGCTTATGTGTTTTTACTCCTAATTTCATCCATGCTTATAGTTAGGGGGAGTATGTTTGTGTTTTAGCATGCTATTCTTGCTCATTCATATCATTTATGCATCTAGGATTTCATAAAATTCAATTTTTCTGCAATATTATACCCTCATCTGCACCTCCAGGCCTAGGCGTATCGAAACTGGTCAATTTGTTTCGATACGGGTGCCTTAATAGAATGGTCTGTTACTAGGGTGTTTCGAAACACCAAATAGGGTTTCGAAACGATTTGCCTCTACCAAGAACTGTATCGAAACAGCCTAAAAGCGTTTCGATACGAGTTACCACGTGGGATTCGATATGGTCAAAGCCGTATGAGAACGGTCAACAGGTTTCGAAACTTCAGTCAACATTTCGGTACGCACGTTTCGAAACATTCGTGCCTATTCCGAAACGCCTCTACGGACAGCTTTTTAAAGGGCTTTAATTGATAAAGTTGTTTTTTATTAAAACTCCTAAAAACCCTAAAACCAATTTTTCCCTATAAAAACCGTCTAAACCTCATTATTTTTCATCAAATCTTGATGGCTTTCACTCACAAACTAAAGTCTAAGAAAGCTTCAACAAATTTGTGCAACTTCTTCCATTCATTCATTCATCCAAAATCCCTATTTAAGGTATTTTTCATCTTTTTTCTTTTTCCTTTGATTTTATTCGAATCTTAGGTTAGAAAATATTATTTTTGTATAGTTTATATGTTTTGCAACTTGGGTTCTTCAAATTTTGCAATTTTTTTTTCAAAATCTTAAAATTTTTGATTCGAATATATTTGTTTTTATTCATATTTTTTTCTATTTTTCAAAAGTTTTTACTTTTTCAAAATTTTCTTTGTTATATGTATATATGTTTTTAAAGTTTTTTTTTTAACGTAAATGGGATTTGTCATTGGATTGAATTAAGGATTAATATGCATACATTTAATTTTTTTAATTGCCTGCTTTATGTTTTTAGGAATATAATGGAAAACATTAACAAGAAACACAAGATGACTCAAACGGGTGAAGCTTAATCCCAAGCGAATATTCGTCCTAACCTCACCCTTCTTTTTCAAAAGAGTCCTCGAAATCAAGAGACTAAGGACCGTTTCAAAATCCTCAAAGATATAGCCGTTCACCGAGAGCGTGTTGTGGATATCGCGTTCCTTGACTCTAAGCGTTTCGAATTCCGCTATCTAGCTCGTTTGCGAGAATGGAGTTTCTTGGCCTTTTTTAGCATTACAGATATTGTCTACAAGCATATGGTCCTCCTTTTCTACTCCAATGTCCTTCTTGTTGAAAATGAAGATCATATCGAAGTGATTGGCATTGAGTCGTACCTTTTGGGTAAGAAGTTCATCATTAGTATATTCGTTTTAGAGAATGCTCTTGGGCTCAAGGATAAAGGCATTGAGGATAAAAACCACTTTGGTGCTAACACCGGATCCGTTCTCTCATTGGATGCTCATGATCGGTTCCTCCATTTGATGATTTCTTGGTTCATCCGCCCTTCCGGAGGTAAATTCTCCCAAGTTCGTCAAGTTGACTATTTTTGGTTAGAGTGCTTTCGCCGAGGAGAACAACCAAACATTTTCAAAATCATGTTCGCTGAGATGGTCCATAATGTGAAGATTCGTGAAACTGATGCTCTTACATCTTTCACTTATTGGGCTCTTTTAAGCTATGTCTTTGGTACCCTCAACATTGATTGCACCTATGATTCTCCGGAACCTCGCAAGCGCAAGATTGGTGAATCCTCTCTCGTTAAGTCTGGGTTTTGCTACACACTTGGCCAATGGGTTCGGGTTGATAGGCAAGCTCTGCCACCTCAAGTTGAACCACCACCTCAAGCTCCATCTCCTAACAATGAAGCTCTTATGACTTTCCTTACCGAGTGGTTCAACTCGATGGATACGAGCATTGCTTCGGGATCTGGTGCTATCAACACTCATTTGCAATCCTTGGAGGATCGTGTTCTTGGAAACGAGAATTGTCTCACCACTCTTGAGAATCAACAATCATTGATGGACTTGTCTTTCTCTACTTTCTATGGTGATTGGAGGAACTTTCGTCGTGCTCAAGCTAAAGATGATGATTCTCTTGATGATGATGGTGGTGACGATGATGACGAGGCTTAGGATCTCCATTGCATCTCATACTAGTCTATCATATTAGGAATAAGTTTGCACCTTCCAATTTTGTATGCTTTAAGAACATATGCTTTGCTTATTTTGTGTTTGGGATTGAGCTTAGACTCTATTGCTTTAAGAATTTGTGTTTGGTTATTTTAACTTAATTCTATCTACATTATGTTGTTTGGTTTTTGCTTATAACCTTGTTTCTTCTCATGATTAGCCTTGATTATTATTCTTTTTGATCTAACAAAAAGGGGGAGAAGTAATATAAGAGTCAAATTGCTAAATTTGTGTGGTTTTGAGTTTCAAACACTTGATTTTTAAATCTCTTTAAAACTTTAAAACCCATCTTACATTGAAGGGGAGTTAGAACGATTTTAAGATTTCAAAATTCTTAAAAATTCAAATGTGGTTTTGTTATATCAAAAAGGGGGAGATTGTAAAACTAATAAATTGATTCTGATATAACAAAGGATTTAAAGACTAATTTGAAAAAGAGAAAATGAAGTTTTAAGTACTTAAAACCTCTCTATGTGTTTAAAGAAAAATGTACAAGTCAAAACCTTAACTTATCTAATATTTTCTAAGTGTTTACCAAGTCAAAATAGTGATTTTTGAGTCACCATTTCGGAACGGCCTTTGGCGTTTCGAAACACTTTGAATCTGTTAACCTCTATTTCGGAACTAGCTTTCCCGTTTCGATACAGGCGTATCGAAACAGCTAGTTGTGTTTCGATACGGATGAAGAACAACAGAACGGTTTGAATCGTTTCGATACGGCTGTATCAAAATGACCTCAAACGTTTCAAAACGTATTTCAAACTTGGTTTCCAAAATATGACCGTTGAAGTTTTATAACTGATTTTAAAATTATTGTTAAGGCGTATCGAAACGCTTTTAGCCGTTTCGATACAGGTTTTGACAGTGGCAAAATGTTTCAAAACGCGTTTCGGAACAGGCTCTTAGCGTATCGAAACGATCGTGCCCGTTTCGGTACGGCCTATTTATTACACCCAACGGCTCTATCTATTTTGGTCTGTTTCGAAACAGGGTCGGGCGTTTCGGAACGGGTAGTTGCAGACTGCATTTATGGAGGGAATTTAACAACCCACCGGCTATAATAATGAACGCAACAACCCCAATGGCTAGAATTCAATGAGAAGGTATAAAAGGGACCTCAAAAAGCACCAACAACAACTATTGATCCAAAAGAATCATCCAAACATCAAATCCAAGCAATTGTGCAAAAAATCCCATTATTTATTATAAACCCCAAATTTTGTTGTGTGTAATTCTATTCTTATTTTCCAATTTGGGTTGAGTTCTTGTAAAAAGGGCTACATTTGTATTGAGAGATACTAGTCTTTAGCCTTAAACTTCTTTGTATTACTTGAGTGAGGATTGGGTCAAATTTTGGGTAAAAATTTGATCGATGTTGTAAAGGTTACCTCCTAAGCCTTGAAAAGGGGAAGAGCAATTAGTGGATTGTTGGAAACTCCTTAGTGGTAGCTATGGTAGTGTATGTAGACTTCAATTGGAACTTGAACCACTCTAAATTTTCTTGTCTAGCAATTTTTAATTTTCCACTCCACCACCAAAATTTATAAAAATCTAATTCATCCCCTCTTGGCTTAAATCGATTCTTCGATCCACTCAACACATCCACTATCAAGTACCAAGTGTTTTGACTTGAAGCTTTGGCTTTGTAGAAATGCTCCCCTACAAACAAATATTAGTTCTTGATTTTTGGTACCCAAATAATTTTGGGTCCATGTGAGTTAGCTCTCAAATACTTGGTTCCCTTAGGAATGCAAGAAGCAATAGCATGAACGTTATTAGAAACTACTAGTTCCTTAGGAACCTATACATTTCTAACTCTTTTACCTTTAGGATGCCTTTAAGAGCTTCTTTGTTTGTAGCCATTAAAGTTCCTCTTTACATAGTTGGGTTTTGAGGAGCTTGCTTTTTCAAAATCTTGTTTCCCAACTACATTAAGAGAAGCCTTAAGCTCATTCAC
Source organism: Hibiscus trionum (assembly GCA_030270665.1). Classification (NCBI taxonomy): domain Eukaryota; kingdom Viridiplantae; phylum Streptophyta; class Magnoliopsida; order Malvales; family Malvaceae; genus Hibiscus; species Hibiscus trionum. The sequence continues at coordinate 16,312,351 of BSYR01000010.1, forward strand.
CACTTTGTGGTGATCATCATGAACTTTGGAAAGAAGATTGTTTAAATAACATTTTCATTTTGAAAATATTTTTGATCATCTTCTAAAACAAAAATCTTCTTCTCAAGTTCGGAGTTGGTTGTGGAAAGGGAATCGTTTTCGGTTTTTAAATCGGAAATCATTTTTTTTGTTTTTCAAAACTGATTCTTGTACTTTTCCACCAACTCATTATAAACCTCTTGCAACTCATCGAATGCATCTTGAAGCTCATAAAAAGTGAAATCAAAAGTAGATAAGTTAGGGTTTATCTTAGGATCATCATCAATATCCATGAGGCAATGGTTAGCCACTTTGTGCTCCTCTTCATCGGATGATGATTCTTCATCGCTCCAAGTAGCAACATGGGCTTTGAACTTTTTCTTATTATCGAATTCCTTCTTTTTGAGTTGATGCAATCCTATCTTATGTGCCTTGACTTCTTGCACTCATAATAAATAAGTTGACCATTCTCCTCTTCTTTGTTCTTGTTCTTGAAGTCTCTTCTTCTTTGAAACTTTCTTCCCCGATTGGACTTCATGATCTCATAAGTAAGGCGATATCCCACCAACTCATCGAGCTTTAAGGTCTTCAAATTCTTAGCCTCGATGATTGTAGTTCTCTTCCCATCCCATGATTTGGGAAGAGAGTAAAGAAGATTTTGGCCTAGCTTGTCTTCGGGAATGATCTCACCGAAGCCCTTGGTAGCAATTATTATTATGAAGAACTAATCAAACATTTTGGAGACGCTCTCATTCGGCTCCATCTTGAAGTTCTCATAACTCAAATGAAGGATCCCAACCTTGGTCTTCTTTACATCATTAGTGCCCTCGTATGTGGTCTCTAGCTTGTCCCAAACCTCTTTCAACTTGTGCACGATGAAATTTTTGCATACATGTCGATCCAAGTGCACAAAAGATGATGTGAAGGGCCTTGTCAATCACTTGAAGCCTTCTACGATCTTCATCAGTCATCTACGCTCTTGTCCTCATAATGAGCCTTCCTTCTTCATCTCTCTTCATTAGAATGGTTGGTCCATCTTCCACCACATCCCAAAGGATGTAGTCATTTGAATTGATGAAGAGCCTCATTCTATTCTTCCAATAATGATAGTTATTCCCATTGAAATAAGGCGGCTTGGTGATCAATTTTGACTCGAAGAGGTTTTGGCCAGAGGTAGTCGTCATGGCTTGATTTGTATTCGATTGATATTCTTCTAGGATCTCCTCTTGTGGATGTGAGTCCCTTACAGAGTTAGGCTCTAATACCATTTGTTGAGCGGATCAATCGAATCGAAATAGGCGAAGAGGGGTGAATTGGCTTTTTAAAGTAGAAGGGAGCAAATTGAAAATGTAAAAAATTAAGGACAAGGCAATTTATAGTGGTTCAAGCGTCTAACAAGCTCTACATCCACTACCTTAGCTCCCACTAAGGATTTTGAACAATGTCCATTAGATGTTCGTCCCATTTTCTAGGCTTATGAGGTAACCTTTACAAATTGGTTAATCTTTCTACCCAAAGATTAACCAAGACACTCTCAATTACAAAGAAGGAATGACAATCTGAAAAATACCTATCACAAGTTTGATATATTTCCCAATTACAAGTAACGACTCCCCAAACTTGAAAGAAAATGATATAATGAGAATTACACCAGTCGGGGTCACAAAAATTTGAGTCTTTCAGCTCAAGGGTTTGGATATATGCTTGGATTGTTGCAAATAAGTTCAATAGATGGTATTGTAGCTTTAATGGCTTGTTTTTATACCCCTTCATTGAATTCTAGCCAATTGGGTGGTTGACATCATCAATAGAGCTGTTGGGCTCTCTTTTTCCCACTATAAACGCATTTCTGCAACAACACGTATTGAAACACTCGGGCTCGTATCAGTACCTGTGTCAAAATAGAAAGAGTCGTGTGTAATAAAGAGGCCATATCAAAATGCGGGAAGGCGTGTCGAAAAGGTTAGCGGTCGTATCGAACGATACTGCTCACATTTTAAACTGCCAAAATGCGTATCGAAACACCTAAGGGGTGTATCGAAACGGGTAACAAAATTTTAAATATTTTCATATTCCAATAACTGACAAGTAATGGTTATATCATTAAATGCTCAGATTTGAAAAATCTTAACCCCCGTATCGATACGGTTACGGTCGTATCAAAACGCTGTTCAAAACCTAATAGCCTAGATGAAGGTCGTATTGAAACGGACGAGGCCATATCGAAACGCTTGTATCAAAACTGGAGATTCCATATTAAAACGAAAATTTCTAGTAAGCTCTTGAGTTCAAGTTGTGTCGAAACGCCTAGGGAGTATCGAAACGCCTGGGTGATTTTGTGAAATTTGACTTTAAAAACACTTAGAAAATTTTGTGGGGTTTAAGTTTTAACTTTAAAACATTTTAAGTCTAAAATATACTTGTCAAATGTGAGTATTTTGAGCACTTAAAATTTTATTTACTTTGCAACTAGGTCCTTAGACTATTTGTTATATCAAAATCAAACAATGTTTTTAGAGAAAGGAGAATTGGTAAAATTGTATACATGCCCTTATATTTTTCTTTTTGTTATAAAAAGAAAAAGGTAAAATTATAACCATGTCCTTATATTTTTTTCTAAAAAAGTACTATGTGGCAACCTGAGAGAGTGACACATGTTTTTTCCACGTCATTATTGAACACCGTTAGTCTTGGGGGAATTTTAAAAGAAGGAAGCAAAATATATGAGACACATTGAACGTTTGCAAACTTTAGGCACTACATTGAAAATTTTGGCAAAGTGCGAGGGGCATTTGTGCCAATATCGCTTATATTTATAATCTTGAAAATTATTTATAGTTTCAAATTTTTATTTATTAAAATATATAGGCTTAATGCATAATTTGTTCCTTAACGTTTACCAATTTTCTCATCTTAGTACCTAATGTATTTTTAGACCGCTATAGCAACACACATTCATCAATGCATTCTATAAAATCAAAACATCATTCTTTGTAAACATATGCCTTCCTTTAAATCATGCAATTTAAAACATCATTTACACTTCCAAATCTACATGCTCATAGCATCTTTAATTACAACAGCAAAAACCTTTGTTCATGTTTAATCCAAGCATCATATGCATTCAAGCATATCTCTCAAGCATCTCATACACACTACCGGTTACACAAGGTGGAGTTTAATGGCACAATCACAACCCCTCAACATCACTCATCGGTAGTTGTATAATTCCACTAACGAGAGCACGGGTAACAAACCACAAGATTCACACACGGGATTAAAATATCTACCGTTGTTATCTTAGCCTCGATCGTTAAGGTACTTGGATGGAGTTTGAGGCTTAATCACAACCCCTTGACATCCAAGGCAACTTTATTCACGGTGCACCCAATCTTATAGCCGTCTAACTATATCTGATTAAAGTAAACAAAACCATTTACCATCACTTACCAATATAATCATCAATCACCATTAATTCACTATTTTACAAGCATAAACCACAATGCCACTTTCACAAGTATTAACATGCTTAAAACCAATTGCATAAATCATATAAACTCAAGGATCACTTACCATGTGCATCCTTAACAAAATGGCATTTAAAACCAGCAACATCATTGCTCAAAACATGCTTTAAAACAGTAATCAAAACACATTTAAATCAAGTGAATTTAAAACCAAAACATGGCACAATCCAAGAGAGACTTTTGATTTACTTACTCTTGAGCTTAGCTAAGTGTTTCTAACTTACACTAAGCTCCCAAAATCATGTTAAAAACGTTTCAAAGTTGGAAAACTCTTTTCCACTCACCGATACGCGAAGCTTCGCTCGCCGACGCGAAGATCACTCGCCCGAAGCTTCCAAAATCACTTCGCTTTCTTCTCGGATCAAGGTCTCCTATGTTTAGAGCATCAAAACAGAGATCAAAATGCATTAAAATGCATTCCAACACCAGCAACTAAACACAAACTCGTTGCCCAGCAAAACTACATCAATCTACCCATCCGAAACAACCGAAAACTCAATCGATTGCGTCCTAAACCAAGCCCAGCCAACAACCATCACTTCCAACCATTAATAATCATCAAAACACATCTAAAAACCACCTAAACCCTTCCTTATACCTCCAACAACCATAACACCATCAAAACACTTCAAAAACTCAACTAAATCTATCATAAAACTCAAGTTCTCAAGGATTTCGGGATCAACATTATTAAAACACTTTTTCAACATCATATTCATCTCAAAACTCAATTAGAATCAATCTAAAATAGAGCTCATCAACAACACTCCGAAAATCAAGATTTAAACCTTTATTTTGCAAGATCTTGATATTAAATCAAAACTCAATTAAAAAAAAACAATTAGAAGTCAATAATCTTGGGAATTTAAATAAAGAACCTATATTAGAGGTTGAGAACGGGATTTACCTCCAATCTTTGCCTTCTTTTAAAGATTGACAAGTTTTTGCTTCACAAATCTTGAAGAAATTGAAAAGGATTCTTTGAAAATGATGAGAAATCAAAGAGAGAGTGTTTGAGAGAAAAGAAATCTGGAGAAAAGTCTTTTAGAATGTGTTTGGGTGAAAATGAGGATTGAAAGTTAGTTACGAGAAATAAAACCTCCCAATTTTACTATTTTATTAATTAAAATAAAACCCCTTTTAATCAATTATATTAAAACTCATTTAAAACACATGTCAATTTAAGGAACGGTGTAATTGTACAAAAGCTCCCTAAAGATTCTAAGATTTTTTACTCCTCTTTTGAAATTTGCATTTTTTCATAGTTTTAAAACTTTACATTTTGGTCACTACCCAAAATGTACCGCTTCAAAAACTAAAGATTCTAAGATTTAATAGTTTTATTATTCAATTAATAAAGGTTAGTTATTTTGGAAACCAAAATAACGCGTTAGTTTCTCATTTGCCTCATTTTTCAGCTAAACACATTTCTAAACCAATTTTTCCAGATTTCTTTTCTCTCAAACACTCTCTTTTTGATTTCTCATCCATTTCAAAGATTCATTTTCAGTTTTTTCAAGATTTGTGAAGCAAAAACTTGTCAACTATTGAGGAAAGCAAGGATTGGTGATAAATTCCATGCTCAACCCCTAATCAAGGTTCTTTATTGAAATTCCCAAGATTTTTTACTCTTAAATGTTGTTTTTAATTTAGTTTTGATTTGAGATCAAAATCTTGTAAAATGATGAGTAAAATCTCAATTTTCAGAGTGATCTTGATGTGCTCTTTTTGTGATGGATTTTAATTGAGTTTTGAGTTGATCTTGATTTTGAAAATGAGTTTTAATGATATAGATCCTGAAATCCTTGAGATCCTTGAGTTTTATGTTGGTTTTAGTTGGCTTTTTGAGGTGATTTGATGCTTATATGCTTGATGGAGGTATAAGGTTGGTTTTAGGTTGTTTTTAGATGTTGATTGATGCTTAGAATGTGTTGGATGAGTTGGCTAATGCTTGCTGGTGTTGATTAATGCTTGATGGAGGTATAAGGTTGGTTTTAGGTTGTTTATATCCTTGAGTTTTCGGTTGTTTCAGATAGGTAAATTGGTGTAATTTTGCTGGGCAACGAGTTTGTGTTAAGTTGCTGGTGTTATAATGCATTTAATGCATTGAGGCTATGTTTTTATGTGTTGAAAATATGGGATTATAATTCGGAAGTAAACGAAGTGGATTTGGAAGCTTCGGACAATCGATAATCGCGTCGGCAAGTGAACGGACGTGAGTCGGTGAGTGGAACTTGGTTTTCCAGCAGGAAAACGTGTTAGAAACGGTTTGGGGAGATTAGCAATAGCTTGAAATGCTTTACTAAGTTTCGAAGTAAGTAAAGTGAAATTCTCTCTCGGATTGTGCTAGTTTTGAACCTTTGATTGTACTTGGTTTTAATTGCATTTACCTACTATTTTAAAACGTGTTTTGAATACGTGAAATGAGCTTGATGATGCCATATGGTTTATTGATGCACTAGGCAAGTGATCCTTGTATGCATGTGTTGATGCATGAAGTTTGAATCATGTTTTAATGCTTGATTTATGGCTTATCATGAATGCTTTGTAAAAACAGTGAAGTATGCATGAGATATGGATTATATTGGCAAGTGATGTTGGTTAAAGTATTTAATAAATGAAATCGGATATAGTTATCCAACTATAGGATTGAGTGCACTATAAACAAGTCGCCTTGGATGTTGAGGGGTTGTGATTGTGCCGAATACTCCATCCAAGTACCCTAACGATTGAGGATAGTTTAAGGTTGCAACGGTTGAGGGTATCTTCTGGGCGTGAACCTTGTGTTTTGTCCCGTCTCTCATTAGTGGGTTATACATTTACCAATGAGTGGTGTTGATGGGTTGTGATGGTACCGAATACTTTACCACGGGTGTCACAACGATGGAGGGTCGCTCTCGTGTGTGAGCCTTGATATGCCGGTAAAGTGTATGAAGGGTGGGGGACAACCCTTGGTAATCCGTGTATCCGATACTTTGTTTTTGTGATTGTTTTTTTATCACTTGTGAGCCAATATAATGAAATGAAACATTGTGGAAAATGTTGTTGATGCATAGTTTGAAAGATGCATGTCCTGGTTTATGCTTAGCAAAAAGGTGATTATGCTTGGAAGACTTGTATTATGGGAAACAATGGTTTAATTGTTGTATTTATGTGTATCATGTTACATGATGTTAATCACAATGTTTTTGAGGTTAAGGTGCATGTTTTGTCAAAGGAAGCTTGATGGTTTTGAAAAGATTTAAAAACAGTTTTGTGCATTGATGATGTTTTTGGTTGAGCTATCCTCACTAAGCTTGTATGCTTATGCTCTCTTTCTTCATCAATGGAGCCAATCTGAACTTTGGAGGCAGCATCTGCAAGGGGATCGGAGGAAGACCTTGATTGAAGGTAAGCCATGGTTTTGGGATTAGAGTAATAAAGTCAATGGGGGTGTCCAATGTTACGCATGTTGATAGTTTGGTATTTTCTTGTTTTGAGTAAGTTTATTATGCATTCGTGATATTGTAATTGGCCTCTATGTGTTTTTTTGACATTTAATTGGTGTTTAGGTCATGTTTCGGTTTGTGGTTGAAGGTATGCTTTATTAGTTGCATGTTCAACATGAATTGATGTGCCTAATGCTTGGTATGTGGCTAGTTTGTGATGCATATATGTTTGATGTGATTTTATATGCATGTATATGAGTTATGGGTGTGATAGGATGATGGTTGATGCATTTAAGAGGTTGTTCCTTGTGCACTTCTGGTATGGGTATCGATACTCAGGCCTCAGTATCGATACTCATAAGCTGATTTTGGCCAGATTGGTGCAGGTGTATCGATACGTTTTTGGAAGCGTATCGATACGATATGGGGGTGTATCGATACAACATGGAAGTGTATCGATACCCCTATGATTAATGCACACATGTATCGATACTCGGGGCAGGGTATCGATACACTCTCTCAAACTTTGGTTACTGCCTTCCCGAGTGTCGATACGAGCTATAGGTGTACCAATACTTGACCGTTATATTAGTTAAAAGGAATCTTTAAAAGTATGAAATGTTACATTTTAGTCCCTGAACTTTGTGTATGCAATTGGATGGGTTTGGATGGTTCGTTTGTGCTGAAATTAGTTAGAGAAGCATGTTTTCTGATTAATAAAAGGTTGCTAACCTTGGAATTGGAAAGGTCCCTGTAATTTACGAAAATTATGTTTTGGTCCCTAAAAGCTTTAAATGTTCAATTGAACCCCTAAATATTATCCATTTGCTACACCATTTCTTTCTAAATGTTTTATTGATCATATAGAGTTTTAAATTGCATCTAGAGAAGATAAAAAGAAAAAAGGTCGTTAATCGAAGTCGACTTTAACGAGTTGGCTTCGGTTTTCCCGTGTAATCTCTTTGGTTCGGGTCGGACGTCTAGGCTGGGGTAAGGGGGTTACATTTGGTGGTATTAGAGGCAAGTTACGAAAGGTTGGGATGATGGTAAGTTGTTGGTAAGTGATTTGCGATGTGGATAAGTGTTTTGGTGATATTTGCTTTGTTTGGTGAATGTTTAAGCATGCTTATGTTGAATATGTGATAGTGATGTTATACATGTTGAATGAATATGGATGTCAGTTGTTTTATGATGTTGACTAGGCTGAATCTTGATGCTTGAGTTGCATGGTGGTTGAGATATGCATGTAGTATGCTTTGTGCTATGATGGGGGAAAATTGGGATGCCCATTGCCTTATTACCTAGTGAAATGTTTTAAGTTGAAATCAAAGTCTGGATCCTTGCTTGGAGTTGGTCTAAAAATTTGTTTTGTTTGTTTTGTAAGTTGTTATCATGAACTAATTAATAGCATAGTAGACTGAGGAAAGAGTAGCGATCTGGTATGATTGTTGTTGCCTTTGAGAAAGGAATAGAGGAGTGTGTAAAGTCTCTTGGGGCTAGATGCCTTGATGTAAGTACAACATGTGTTTGTTGGGTAAGTGTTGGATTGTATGGCGCTAGGTATATAGGCGATGTTTGGAGCTTGTGAAGTTGTTAATTCTAAGGTGCATGTGACTGCACTAGCTGGTGGATGTTTGTAAGTTGCGATTAGTGCTTACGCAGGTTGAGCAGAAGTTGAGCTCGAAGGTTGGCACCGGAGGTATCCAGGGAGTGGATGACCTGTATGAATATGATTGTGGAATAAATGGAGTGTAGTGATGCCCATAGTGTAAAGATGAGTTTTATATCGATTGTGTGGAGATGTGTTTAGTTGGAGGACAATTGTGGTTGTGGGCATAGAACCTGATGTTGTGTTCTGAGAGTTCTTTTGAACTATTTTAAATGAGAAGTATATGGGGCTTAGATACTTGGATCTTAAGAAATGTGAATCTGTGGTTTGGGATCGAAAATCGTAAGTGGTGGTTGAGTTAAGGTCATATTGATTAGTTGAGCATGTGTGCTCCTGGATTGGAAGTGGATACGAGATATCGTTGTGTTGGCACCTTTATGGATTGATGCCTATTGATAAGCAATAATTGTTGATTTATTGGCTATGATGTTTTCGACGTGTTGGTAACACTGGCGAAGTATTTTAGCGGAACCTGAGTTTAATAGTTCTTGCAAGAGGTTCAAGCGCTAGGAAGTGAGTTGTGAACTCTTCTAGTTTAGGGGTAGCCAGTGTATGAATGGTCATGTTTTAAGAGTATCGCCTGGGTTGAGGCGAGGCTGTAGTACTGTTGGACATGTGGTTCTTAGGAGCACTTGAGAAGGGATTTCCCTCGTGCGGCTCATGAGGTGCAGACTCTTGTGGCTAGAGTTAGTTCATGTTGGAACTGTGGGTTCGCTGACCATATGAGGCTTGAGTAACATTTGTACCTATTAAATAGATGGACCTTAAGACCATGTTAGACGAGCATGTCCACGTTTGATCGGTGGCGTATAGCTTTTCCCTCCTATTGATGTAAGTTGCTTTGGAAGTTGTGACTCGAATGTTTTTTATGGAGGTGTTAGATGGGAGGGTAAGAGTGGTCAGTTTCTTGGTGAAACTGTTGGTACAAGAAAAATTGGATAGGAGATGTCCATTGTCTGTTCAAGGTCATGTATTTCCTGTTGATCTAATTGAATTGCCTTTTTATGGTTTTGACATGATTCTTGGAATGGACTGGTTGGTTGAACACCGAGCTGTGGTGGATTTTGACGTTAAGTGTGTTACCTTAAAGCTTGCGGATGATCACGAGTTAGTAATCGTGGGTGAGAATATGAAGTTCTTATCTAACGCAATTTTGGCTCTTGAAGCGAGTCGGGTGATGGAGTTGGGATGTGAAGCTTTCTTGGCGTATGTGATGAATCCTAGCACGAGGGAAGTGTGTGTTCAAGACATACGAACTGTATGTGAGTTTTCGGGTGTCTTTCCGGAGGAGTTGCCAGGGTTGCCACCCAACCAGGAAGTTGAGTTTGGCATAGAGTTGTATGAGAATACGACTCCGATTTCCATTGCTCCATATCGCATGGCACCTAAGGTGTTGAAGGAATTGAAGATACAGCTCCAGGAGTTGCTTGACCGAGGGTTCATAAGGCCGAGTATTTTGCCTTAGGGTGCACCAGTTTTGTTCGTAAAGAAGAAGGATGGTACCATGCGTATGTGTGTTGATTATCGGCAACTGAACAAGTTGACGATTAAGATCAAGTACCCGTTGCTAAGGATCAATGATTTGTTCGATCAGTTTCAGGGTGCTTCGGTGTTTTCAGAGATAGATTTGAGGTCTGGAACTATCAGCTTAAGGTTAAGGATGTGGATGTACCAAAGACAGCTTTTTTGGACTAGGTACGGTCATTATGAGTTTTTGGTGATGCCGTTTGGCTTGACAAATGCACCAGCTGCATTGATGGACATGATGAATAGGGTGTTCCATGAGTATCTGGATCAGTTTGTGGTTGTGTTCATCGATGATATTCTTGTGTTCTCACGGACCGAAGAGGATCATGACAAGCACTTAAGGATTGCGTTGCAGGTGTTGTTGGAGAATCATCTTTACGTTAAGCTGAGCAAGTGTGAGTTTTGGATCAGGAAGGTGGTTTTCTTGGACGTATGGTGTCGGCCGAAGGTATCCGGGTTGATCCACATAAGGTTGAGGCAGTGATGTGTTGAAAGACGCCTAAGTCTGTGACAGAGGTACGTAGTTTCCTTGGCTTGGCTGGTTACTACCGAAGGTTTGTCGAAGGGTTCTCTAAGATTGCTGCCCCTTTGACCAAGTTGTTACAAAATAATGTTCGCTTCGAGTGGACGGATGTTGGCAGCAAGCTTTTGAGAAGTTGAAGGAGGCTCTGACGCAAGCTCTTGTCTTGATTCAGCCAGAATCGGATAAGGAGTTTTTAGTTATAGCGATGTGTCGTATGTTGGTTTGGGATTCATATTGATGCAAGGTGGAAAGGTTGTGGCTTATGCGTCTAGACAGTTGAAAGTGCATGAGCGCAACTATCCTACGTATGATCTCAAACTCACGGCGGTGGTGCTTGCTCTAAAGATTTGGAGACACTATCTTTATGGTGAGAGATGTGTGGTTTACACCGACCATAAGAGTTTGAAGTACCTTATGTCTTAGAAGGATTTGAACCTTAGGCAACGAAGATGGACGGAGTTGCTTAAGGATTATGATCTGACCATTGAGCATCACTTGGGAAAGGCTAATGTTGTGGCCGATGCTTTGAGTAGGAAGGTGGATGTTGAGTTAAGGGCTATGTTTGCTCGTTTGAGTATATCGCGTGATGGAGGCTTGAAAGTAGAGTTCTAGATGAAACCCTCCCTAAGTCTGTTGATTAAGGAAAAGCAGTTGTTGGATGATTCGTTGGTGCCTCACGTTCAGGATATAGACAATAAAATGGCTACGAATTTTTGCTTTAATAATGATGGAGTTCTATGTTTTAAAAGTCGGATAGTGGTGCCGGAAGATGCTGAGTTGAGACGCACCATCTTGACTGAGGCCCATAGCAGTCCTTTTGCTATGCACCCTGGTAGTACCAAGATGTATCGTGGTTTAAAGGATGAGTACTATTGGGTGGGGTTGAAAAAGGATGTAGCAAAATTTGTTAGCAAATGTATGGTTTGCCAGCGGGTGAAGGCTGAGCACCAGTTTCTTTCCGGTTTATTACATCCCTTGAGGATACCGGAGAGGAAATGGGAGAGGTTTATGATGGATTTTGTATCCGGGTTGCCTTTTACACCAACGAAGAAGAACTCAGTGTGAGTGATTGTGGATCGCCTTACGAAGTGTGCACATTTCTTTGCTGTGCATATTACGTATATGTTGGACAAGCTAGCTGGATTGTATATCGTTGGGATTGTGCTTTTGCACGGTGTGCCCATTTCTATAGTGTCAGATAGAGATCCGAGGTTTACCGCGAGGTTCTGCGAGTATTTACATCAGGTGTTGGGTATGCGGTTGAATTTTAGCACTTCATGTCATCCTCAGTCGGATAGGGAGTCAGAACGAGTTGTTCAAGTGCTTGAGGATATGTTGCGATGTTGTGTATTTGATTTCTAGGGTTCTTGGGAAAAGCATTTGTCGTTGGTTGAGGTTTCTTATAATAATAGTTTTTAGGCAAGTTCTCAAATGGCACCGTATGAGGCCTTGTATGGTAGAAAGTGTAGAATGCCGCTTTGTTGGGCTAAGGCAGGGCAAAGGCTGCTTTCCTTGCCGTATATGCTCAAGGGAACAACAGAGAAGGTGAAGCTCATCTGTGAGCGGTTGAAGGTTGCATCGGATCCCTATAAGTGTTCCTTAAAGTATCACCTTTGTAGAAGGTAATGAGGTTTGGACGAAAGAGAAAGCTTAGTCCAAGGTTTATTGGACCCTATGAAGTTGTGGAGCGAGTTGGTCTTGTGGCTTATCGGTTGAGGTTGTCTCCCGAGTTGGAAAAAAGATCCATGATGTGTTTCATGTTTCTATGTTGCGGAGGTATAGATCGGATCCTTCGCATGTGATGCCGGTTGAGGAAATAGAGTTGAATCCGGATATGTCCTATGACGGAGAACCGGTGATAATTTTGGATTCAAGTAGAAAATTTCTTTGTGGCAAGACGATAGAGCTTGTGAAGGTGTTGTGGCGAAACTGAGGAGTTGAGAGGGCCACCTGGGAAAGCAAGGCGGACATGCTGAAGCATTTCCCGCATCTTTTTTCTTCAGGTAAAATTTTGAGGATGAAATTTCCTGAGTGGGGGAGAGTTGTAACTCCCTGATTTTGGGCCTAGATGTTTTAAACATTGGATCGGGTTAAGTAAACCGGTTGGAAACGGTTCAAATCGTGTTAGGTGGTCCAGGGAAATCAAGGTTCGGGTTAGGATACAAATATGAAAAAATTTGCTAAAATCCTCTAAAATCATGTTTAGGAGTTTGGTTAAATCAATTTTACAAAATGGGTTTTGAAAATGTACATTTTGGGCAGTGACCAAAATGTAAAGTTTTACAACTATGGAAAAATGCAATTTTCAAAGGAATAGTTAAAATCTTAGAATCTTTAGGGAGCTTTTAAGCAGTTAAGCCTTTCCTTAATATGGCATGTGTTTTAAATGGATTTTAAATAATTGATTTATTAGTTTTATTATTTAATTAATAAAAGTTAGTTATTTTGGAAACCAAAATAACGCGTTAGTTTCTCATTTGCCTCATTTTTCAGCCAAACACATTTCTAAACTAATTTCTCCATATTTCTTTTCTCTCAAACACTCTTTTTTTGATTTCTCATCCATTTCAAAGAATCCTTTTCAATTTCTTCAAGATTTGTGAATCAAAAACTTGTCAAATATTGAGGAAAACAAGGATTGGAGGTAAATCATGTTCTCAACCTCTAATCAAGGTTCTTTATTGAAATTTCCAAGATTTTTTACTCTTAAATGTTGTTTTTAATTGAGTTTTTATTTGAGATCAAAATCTTGTAAAATGACGAGTAAAATCTCAATTTTCGGAGTGATCTTGATGTGCTCTGTTTGTGATGGATTTTAATTGAATTTTGAGTTGATCTTGATGTTGAAAATGAGTTTTAATGATATAGTTCCCGAAATCCTTAAGATCCTTGAGTTTTATGTTGGGTTTAGTTGGGTTTTTGAAGTGATTTGATGCATATATGCTTGCTGGAGGTATAAGGTTGGATTTAGGTTGTTCTTAGATGTTGATTAATGCTTGGAATGTGTCGGATGAGTTGGGTAATGGCTGGGCTGAGGTTTGAGATCATTCGATTGAGTTTTCGGTTGTTTCAAATGGATAATTTGCTGTGTTTTTGCTAGACAACAAGTTTGTGTTAAGTTGCTGGTGTTAGAATGCATTTTAATGCATTGCGGCTCTGTTTTTATGTGTTGAAAACAAGGGATTTTAATCCGGAAGCAAACAAAGTGTATTTGGAGGCTTTGGAAAATCGATAGTCGCGTCGGCAAGTGAACGAACCCGAGTCGGTGAGCGGAACTTGGTTTTCCAGCGGGGAAACGTGTTAGAAAAGGTTTGTGCAATTTAGAAAGAGCTTGAAACGCTTTACTAAGTTCAGAAGTAAGTAAAATGGAATTCTCTCTCGTATTGTGCTAGTTTTGAACCTTTGATTGCACTTGGTTTTAATCGCATTTACCTACTGTTTTAAAGCATGTTTTGAATATGTGAAATGAGGTTGATGATGCCATGTGGTTTAAGGATGCACTAGGTAAGTGATCCTCGTGTGCATGTGTTGATGCATGAGGTTTGAAGCATGGTTTAATGCTTGATTTATGGCTTATCATGAATGCTTTGTAAAAAGTGCGAGGTATGTATGAGATATGGATTATATTGGCAAGTGATGTTGGTTAAAGTGTTTTATAAATGAAATTGGATATAGTTAGCCGGCTATAGGATTGAGGGCACTATAAAAAAGTCGCCTTGGATGTTGAGGGATCGTGATTGTACGAATACTCCATCCAAGTACCCTAACGATTGAGGATTGTTTAAGGTTGCAACGGTTGAGGGTTTTTCTGGGTGCGAACCTTGTGTTTTGTCCCGTCTCTCATTAGTGGGTTATACATTACCGATGAGTGGTGTTGAGGGGTTGTGATTGTATCGAATACTCCACCATGGGTGTCACAACGATGGAGGTTCGCTCTCATGTGTTAGCCTTGATATGCCGGTAAAGTGTATGAAGGGTGTGGGACAACCCTTGGTAATCCGTGTATCCGATACTTTGTTTTTGAGATTGTTGTTTATCACTTGTGAGCCAATATAATGAAATGAAACATTGTGGAAAATGTTTTTGATGCATAATTTGAAAGATGCATGTTTTGGTTTAAGCTTAGCATAAAGGTGATTATGCTTGGAAGACTTGTATTATGCGAAGCAATGGTTTAATTGTCGGATTTATGTGTATCATGTTACATGATGTTCATCACAACATTTTTGAGGTTAAGGTGCATGTTTTTTCAAAGGAAGCTTGATGGTTTTGAAAAGAGTGAATATGGTTTTGTGCATTGATGATTTTTTGGTTGAGCAATCCTCACTAAGCTTGTATGCTTATGCTCTCTTTGTTCATCAATGCAGCCAATCTGAACTTTAGAGGCAGCACTTGCAAGGGGTTCGGAGGAAGACTTTGATTGAAGGTAAGTCATGATTTTGGGACTAGAGTAATAAAGGCAATGGGGGTGTCCAATGTTACACATGTTGATAGTTTGGTATTTTCTTGTTTTGAGCAAGTTTATTATGCATTCGTGATATTATAATTGGCCTCTATGTGGTTTTTTGACCTTTAATTGGTGTTTGGGTCATGTTTCGGTTTGTGGTTAAAGGCATGCTTTATTAGTTGCATGTTCAACATGAATTGATGTGCCTAATGCTTGCTATGTGGCTAGTTTGTGATGCATATATGTTTGATGTGATTTTATATGCATGTATATGAGTTGTGGGTGTGATAGGATGATGGTTGATGCATTTAAGAGACTGTTCCTTGTGCACTTCTGGTATGGGTATCGATACTCAGGCCTCAGTATCGATATTCATAAGCTGATTTTGGCCAGATTGGTGCAGGTGTATCGATACGTTTTGGAAGCGTATCGATATGATATGGGGTGTATCAATACGACTTTGAAGTGTATTGATACCCCTATGCTTAATGCGCACATGTACCGATACTCGATACAAGGTATCGATAACCTCTCTCAAACTTTGGTTACTGTCTTCCCGAGTATCGATACGAGCTATAGGTGTACCGATACTTGACCGTTAAATTAGTTAAAAGGAATCTTTAAAAGTCTGAATTGTTAAATTTTAGTCTCTAAACTTTGTGTATGCAATTGGATGGGTTTGGATGGTTCGTTTGTGCTGAAATTAGTTAGAGAAGCATTTTTTATGATTAATAAAAGGTTGTTAACCTTAGAATTGGAAAGGTCCCTATAATTTACAGAAATTAAATTTTGGTCCCTAAAAGCTTTAAATGTTCAATTGAACCCCTAAACATTATCTGTTTGCTGCGCCGTTTCTTTCTAAATGTTTTATTGATCACATAGAGTTTTAAATTGCATCTAGAGAACATAAAAAGATAAAAAGGGTCGTTAATCGAAGTTGGCTTTAACGGGTTGACTTTGATTTTCCCCGTGCAATCTCCTTGGTTCGGGTCGGACGTATAGGCCTGTAACCCTCTAAACTCGTCCTAGAATAAAAGACCGAATTTAGGAAGTTACGTTTGAAATCTTTTCCCTTAAGAAATCCAATTTTGAAAAATATACTTTAATTAAAATAAAATAACATAAATTTAATAATAAATAAAAATATAAATACCATAATAGATATTCGAATGATTATATAAAATATCTGAATTAAAATAACAGTAGATGAATGCTAAAAATAATCTCAAAATATAAATAGTCTAAAATTACATCCATGTCCCAAAATAATAAATAGAAATCTGATTAAATTAAAATTGTTTCGTACTGAATAATAAAATAACCAAATAAAATCTGAGATCCTCCAAGTACCACGTCGCGTAAAGCCCAAAGTTATCTGTAAGAGGAAACTATGGGGGAGTAAGCTAAAGAACTTAGTGTGTCTCTAAAGTGCAAGAAAACCATAATCATAAAACATAGTATTATTTTCTTAAAATCCTTTGAAAACATGATACAATATCACAGGCATAATGCAATGCACCCAACTATGTCCGCCATAAATGAGGAAGGTTCCCATAACCTCATCCCTACGTCCGCCAATCCGAAGCGGAATTCAGCCCGAAGGGTTAAACCACTGAACTTCTTCCTTACAAATCCCAACCCATGCTCATACACAGATAATGTTTAAAATTCAAGTTTTATAAAAACCAATTTCGTAAATCCGATATTCCATAAATCCATAAATCATACTCCATAAATCCATAAATCATAGTTCCATAAATCCGATGTTTCATAAATCAATGTTCATAGTACATAACCAAAATAAATTCTGAAATCGTATGCATATGATGTCAACCATACAAGCCATAATACATATAAATAATCACACAAGAGGTAAAACACCAACACATAGAAAAATAGTATATAATTTAATTATAGCACCGGAAGAAAACACACCTTAACCAAGCTATACTTAACCTACAGAATGATGTGATTTTCCATGATTAGAAGTATTGGATCCAACCATATTGGTACCTGACTAAACTTGGGGTTGAAGGGATTAATGAACAAGAAGGGTTATAGAGCGGTGGAGATTATTATATAGGAATTTAACAAATCAGTAAGGGATTTTGGCGGCATGAAACTATATAAAAAAGTAGGGTTCTTGGGGTGATCTTATTTGAACTGTGTGTGTGTGTATATTATAGGGAGAGTAAACCTAATTTAAGTAAAATAATGAAAGTGATAAAAGATAGGAAAGAATAAAAGTAAATAAAATAATTAAAAGAAGACGAGTGGAGGAGGGGATTAGAATTCAATTTAAAATTGAAGTACTAAATATATATACATATATATAACATTTAAATAATAATAAAAATAAAGAAGATGATTCGACTGCTAATTGAACTTCAAACCATTCTTAGATTAATGTGTTAATTTCATACGGGGTCCTTAAACTTTTAAGAAATCTCATATTAACTTTCGAGTTTTGAATTAAAAATTATCAATTGTTAGGGTTTTCAATTAGGGATTTCAAAATTATGTTTCAAAATTAGGGATTTTTCAAATCTAGGGTTTACAATTTGGGCATAATTTGTGGGGTGTTACAACTCTCCCACCCTTAAAAGAAATTATGTCCTCAAAATTTTTAGACTAATGACATATTTCAAAAAAAGGTTTTGGTAACAATTTTAAAAAGGAATTTTAGATTCAGTCAAAGACCATATATCAATTCAATTTCCAGCATACTCATTTTCATGCTTCATAATCGACATAACCAAAAATCATGCCAATTATAACATTGCATTATCAATATGCCAAGAGCAAAAATCACCAATCTTCTTTAAGCATGTATTTCGAATAGGTCACAAACTATTGTCCATAAATCAAAATTATCAAACGTATCAAATTTCATTTCCAATTCATTAGAAAGGGGCCATTACCCACATTGCTTATATTCGAACATTGCAAGCATCTCATATGCATTTTATCACAATCGAAAGGACCAATGTCCACAAAATCCACCCATTAATCTCATATCATATCATGTCAATGCAATATCAATCCATTTATCCACTTCATAAGCTTTTCATAATTAGGTAATTCCATTTAATTTAGTTAAATTGCATTGCCTTAGGTAGAGTAGACGAATCAGATAATCAAGTCATCAAGAGGGTACCAAGTACCAAACAATAGTTGCCTAAGCAACAATTCAATGGATGCTCAATAGCATCAATGTGTCTTGAACACCAACCAATATCACATTCAATCATCAAGTCGAAGAGTAACCAAGGTACTAAACAATGGTTGCACAAGGCAACAAACAAGAGAGCTCGGACTCTAGGCATGTCGTACTATCTAAGACTTCTAATTGACCGAGGGCATATTATTCTTATTAATTTATCCTTCATTTTTAATTTAGCACATACATATTGCATAATTCGATTTGCATGCTCATTCTATCATAGTTGTACCAATTCACATAAATCATGCTAATCAATTTCATGCCACATTCGAATAGCATCAACACATACATGGGCAACAACCTCACATGAAATCACATGCATATTCAACATAGTAAAAGTACCATATAGGGGCAGTCCACATATTCATACATTCGAGCATTATCAAGGATCCAATTCGTGCTTATACAACATACAGATAGATCACATAGGGCAGTCCACATTTCCACACATTCAAACATTAACAAAGATGCAATTCAAGCATATAAATCATAACAATTAGATCACATAAGGCAATCCACATTTTCATACATTCAAGCATTAACAAAGATCCAATTCATGCATCCATTTTCCTTTAATCTCATTCCCTTACTAAACATATTACCAATCATCATTTAAGTCCAATTTCATGCATAAAATCATAAAGTACATCAATAAACAAGGTGGTTAGGACACTAGTCCCAACCCTAATACAAATTACACTCACAAAACTTCTCAAGCTTGGTCTTTGATTAGGATGCCCTTATTCCTTTCCCTTGATTGGTCAATCTTTGCTTCCTCCAAAGAATCCTCACAATTTGGATCTTAACACTCAACACAAAATAAATACAAACCATATCATAGAGTAATTCAATTCCATTCACTCCTTTAATACAATTACGACATAAATTCTCAAATATGTTTTTGTTGTTGAAATATTTGGAGGACCAATTAGTTTTTTAATCATATCTCTTTAATTACTAATCCAAAATTCACTTATTATATGCCATTAGAAAAGTATTAAACTCATCTCTTTAATCCATGGCCCTTTCGATAAATCTGAACAGCTTGTACTGACCAACTTCTTTAATCCATACTTCCAATTTACGTACTGGGATCCAATTCCGTTTTCTCTCAGTGTTTCTATACATATCAAAGTTTGGACCATAAAAATTTAAGTTCAAAACACTCTAAATCCTATTTTGGTGAATTTTCAAAGTTACAGCTTATGGTTCGAGTGTTCTGGACAGTTTACTCATTCGACACATTTAGCTTTGAATTCACCTAATTACCTTATTCTAATTCTAAATTCACATAGTACATGATTTGTACTATCTTTTTACAACATTTTTAAGTCCATACTAATTTTTATTATCAACAGACAAGTCCTCAATTTCACTAATTTTCCAGATCAGCCTTATTCTTAGGTTTCGAGTACTAACTTCCTAAATTCACCATTTTAGGCCATTTCGACTTCAATTAAAGAATCTAATTTCATTCTTACTTAATCCCTTGATTCTAAATTATTAGTTAAGTGTCAATTTCATAAAATTCAGGTCCTTGTAATTAATGCTTTTATTCAAAACAATCCCTAATTCCATCATTTTCAAATACACGTCCAATGTTGATTCTAATCAAAATTTCATCATTCGAATTCATTTTCCAGCAATCCAAGACCTTTTTCTTATAGGAAATTTAGTTCTCTCCAATTTTTTCCTAATAGGAGTTTTCTAGTTTAGTCCCTATCTATTTCAATTTTTCAATTAATCATGAACTTCCATTCTTTCTCAAAGCAGTCCTCTTTTAAATCAATTCACCATTTCACAAATATTTTTTCAAGAACTTCATTCTCTCAACTTTAACATAATCACCATGACTCTAACAATTTTATATTTAAACTAATTTTAAACTTGCATGCATGATTTTTACACTTATTCGAACAACTAGAAGAATGAATGAGAACTTACTTCTTTGGCTTTGCTACCACTAGCTACTCTTCTTAAGCCTAGCTTAATTCCTTCAACATGCAAGCCATTTTCTTCACCATTAGAGCTCAAATTTTCAGATTTTCCAAGCTTCCATCCTCTTCCTTTTCTCTCAAGTCACATGGGAACAAGGAAGAGAAATGATGGACAGAAAACACTTTCCTTAATTTGGGGGATTTGATAGGATTTGGTTTTACTTAATTGCCCTTCTTAACATGCGTATTATAAGCTTTTTACTATCGGCAGCCCCAAGGAATAATAATTCTTAACATGCAAATTTTGAGCCTTATTTT
This sequence comes from Hibiscus trionum, assembly GCA_030270665.1. Classification (NCBI taxonomy): domain Eukaryota; kingdom Viridiplantae; phylum Streptophyta; class Magnoliopsida; order Malvales; family Malvaceae; genus Hibiscus; species Hibiscus trionum. The sequence continues at coordinate 16,332,968 of BSYR01000010.1, forward strand.
CTTTTTAAATTAGTCATCAATTTTCTCCACAGCTCTTTCTTTATTTCTTCCTTTTTGGTCTGATTTCCAACATGGGAATGTACCCTTTTTAATTACTTTTAATTTCTCTAATTTTATTACTTTGATCTTGTTACTATTAATTTACATCCAACTATATTATCAACTCTACTCAATTCCTTGATTCGAAAGCCTAATTCCCTTTAATTCGAGTTGGTGCCATAATTGCCCAATTAAAGGAAATTCAAGGACTAAATTGACTAATTTACTTAATCATAAACTTAGTTGTTTTCTAGGAATAAATTAATAATTTAATTTTAAGAATTAAATTCTAGGACGGAAAAGTGGATGTTACAATTCCCTCCTCCTTAAAGAAAGAATTTTTCCTCGAATTCTTACCTGAACTGAACAGATGAGGATATTGCTTTCACATCATATCCTCCGGTTCCCACGTTGCTTCTTTAACGTGATGATTCTTCTAGAGAATTTTAACAAGAGAGACGTTCTTATTACGAAGCCTTTTAACTTCCCGATCAAGAATTTGAATAGGTTCCTCTTCATAAGAAAGGTCGTGATTGAGTTCAACTTCTTCTGGTTCAAGGATATGAGATTGATCAGATCGATAACGTCTTAACATAGAAACGTGAAAGACATTATGAATCTTATCGAATTCAGGAGGTAGTGCAAGTCGATAAGCTACATGACCAATTCTCTCAATTACTTCGAACGGTCCAATAAAACGAGGACTAAGCTTTCGCTTTTTGCCGAAACGAAAAACTTTCTTCCATGGAGAAACTTTAAGAAACACTTTATCTTCGATCTAATATTTGATGTCCCTACGCTTTAGATCAGCGTACGACTTCTGCCTATCAAAAGCTTGTTTCAATCGGGAATGAATAATTTGAACATGTTCTTCAGTTTCTTGAAGCAGTTAAGGTCCTAATACTTTATTATCTCCGAGTTCAGACCAGCACAAAGGCGTTCGACATTTTCTTCCATACAACGCTTCAAAAGGAGCCATCTGAATAGAAGACTGATAGTTATTTTTATAAGCGAACTCTATTAACGGCATCGATTTTTCCCAGTTCTTACCGAAATCGATAATACAAGCTCTAAGAATATCTTCAAGAATTTGAACTACTCGTTCGGATTTTCCATCACTTTGAGGATGAAAAGTCGTGCTAACATTCAGTTTAGTTCATAGAGCCTTGTGTAGCGTTTCCAGAATCGTGCTGTAAATCGAGGATCTCGATCTGAAACTATAGAAGTCGGAACACCGTGTAAACGGATAACTTCCCGAATATACAAATCTGCCAAGGCCTCAAGACTAAAATTCATCTGCACCGGAATGAAATGTGCTGATTTGGTGAAACGATCAACGATCACCCATATTGCATCACACTTTCTTGGAGAGCAAGGAAGACCGGTCACGAAATCCATCGTAATCCGTTCCCATTTCCATTGCGGAAATTTAAGAGGTTGATGTAATCCAGTAGGAGCACGATGTTCGGCTTTGACTCGTTGACAGTTCAGACACCTCGATACAAAGTCATTGATACTCGATTTCATTCCAGACCACCAATACAAGGGCTTGAGATCCTTGTACATCTTAACAGATCCAGGGTGGATTGAAAAAGAACTTTGATGCGCTTCTTGTATAATTTCATCTTGTAATTCCTTGTTATTAGGTACACAGATTCGAGCTCTGAAGTATAGAAGACCGTTTGACTTAACAGAGAAGTCAGAATTAGACTCAAGCTTAGACAAGATTTTTTGAAGCTCCGGATCAACTTGTTGGAGTTCTTTGATTCTAGAAAACAGAACATATTGAACCTGGAGTTCATTCAGATAATTCCAAGCTTTATATAGTCAGAAATGAGCATTGATGGCCAGAGAAGCTACGAATAAACAAATCAAATACATTACTTGGAAAGCAAGGTACTATTCGAATGATTTAGCGAATTTTCAAGATTGAGTATTTTTGAATTTGATATTTTCAAAAGACTTACCGAGGTTCGGTTTTTGACTCAGAGCATCGGCAACCACGTTAGCCTTTATAGGATGATAATCGATGGTCAGGTCATAATCTTTGAGTAATTCCAACCATCTTTTTTGTCTAAGATTTAGCTTTTTCTAAGTGAGCAAATACTTCAAACTTTTGTGATCGTGAATATCTTACACTTCTCACCGTACAGATAATGCTGCCAGATTTTAATCGCAAACACAATGGCTGCTAATTCAAGTTCATGAGTTGGATAATTCATCTCGTGATGCTTAAGTTGTCGAGTAGCATATGCAATCACATTACCTTCCTGCATCAGAACACATCCAAGGCCAGAATGTGACGCATCACTGTAAACAACAAATTATTTTTCCGACTCGGGTTGAATAAGAACAGGAGCACAAGTCAAGGCTTGTTTAAGCTGATCAAAACTTCTTTGTTGTCCTTCGAACCACTTAAACTATTTGTTCTTTCTAAGCAATTTGGTTAGTGGTGCAACAATTACCGAAAGTCCTTTCACATTGCTCGGAGGTCGCCATTCAAGGATTGTCTCAATTTTCTTAGAATCAACTTTGATTCCTTCGGCTGAAATAACATGTCCGAGGAATGACACTTTTGACAGCCAAAGTTCACACTTAGTGAACTTAGCAAACAATTGATGTTCTCAGAGTGTCTAGAGTACAATCCGAAGATGTTGAGCATGTTCTACCTTGTCACGAGAGTATATCAGAATAACGTCGATGAAAACGACAACAAACTTGTCAAGATGAGGCTTGAATATTCGATTCATCAGATCCATGAATGCAGCAGGGACATTCGTTAACCCGAATGGCATCACCAGAAATTCATAATGACCATAGTGAGTTCTGAAAGCAGTTTTGGGTATATCTTCATCTTTCACCCTCATTTGATAATAACCGGAACGGAGGTTAATTTTAGAAAACACACCAGCAACCTTTAGCTGATCAAACAGATCTTTAATTCGGGGCATAGGATACTTGTTCTTGATAGTTACTCTATTCAATTGCCGGTAATCAATGCAAAGTCGCATCGTCCCGTCTTTCTTTTTCACAAATAAGACCGAAGCACCCCAGGGAGAAGTGTTGGGTCGAATGAAACCATTATCTTATAATTCCTGAATCTGCTTCTTTAATTCTTGAAAATCAATATGTGCCATATGGTAAGGCGTAATGGACACCGGGTTTGTTCCAGGCTGAACTTCAATTTTGAACTCAACTTCTCGAATCGGAGGGAGTCCAGGGAGTTCCTCATGAAAAACATCAACGAACTCAGATACGACATGCATTTCAGTTAAAGCAAAATCTAATTCATCTTGTACAACCATAGCAGCAAAAAGAGATGTTGGTTTCTTGTCAATTAGCAAAATCGACTCTTTCCCTAAACCCCTTAAGTACAGTCTTTTATTCTGACAATCAATCCAGGCTTCATGTCTACCCAATCAGTCTAAACCTAATACTAGGTCAAACTCAAATTTAGGTAGAACATACAGGTCACAAGGAAAAGGTACATTTCAAATAGATACAAGGCTATTCTTACAGATTAGATTGATAGGTAAGTCACCTCCTATAGGGTTTGAGACAATTAACCCAGTTTTAACAATTCCAGGCTTTAGTTGTAACTTGTCAATCAAGTAAGAACACACAAAAGAATGAGTTGATCCCGAATCAATTAAAGCATAGACAAGAGTAAGGTTCAGTTCAACCGTACCCGCAATAACATCTGGAGATTCTTCCTCATATTTTTCACGTATGTGATAAACTCGAGCTGGAGCTCGTGATTCCTGATGAGCGATGGCTTTCGACTAATTGCTTCTGCCTCTACCCTGATTCCCAGACTGGGCTTGCCTAGTGTTCTTGTTCTGATTGGATTGCACATGACTCGGATTAGCAGAGTTTTGAGCAGGAGCTAGACTCGGTCCTTTCGGGCAATCTCTGATATAGTGGTCATTTCCGCCACAAGAAAAACATAAGTTGCCCTGCTTTCGACACTGACCGAAATGTGATTTCTGACAATGCTGACAGACTGTAGCCCTTTCTGTATTTCCCGTGCTATTAACATATATAACTGGGACAACAAGTCTATTCACTGACTGAGGCTTCGGTGTGAAATTACTACGAGGAGCAAGATTATATGAAGAAGACCCTTCTTTCTGGCTTTTAGACTTCTTCGACTTCTAGTGAGACTTGTCATCACCTTTGCACTTCTTATCACGTCGGTAACCACTTTTTCGCTTTTCTGCGACCCGAAACTTGGATTCCGTAGCAATAGCTCGGTTCACCAGAGTTTGGAAGTCCGTGATATCTAGAGCGGCAAACATCAGACTCAGCTCATCATTCAGACCGTCAATGAACATACGACATTTTTCTTTCTCTGTCTTTATGTAAGCAGAACCATACTTGCAGTACTTACAAAAATCTACGACGTACTGCTCTATTGGTCGGCCCGCTTGCTTCAGATAAGAGAAACATTTCCTTCGAACGGCCAAGTACCGTTCACTGATATACTTCTTCTTAAATTCTTCTACAAAGAATTTTCAGTTCACAGATGCAGCTGGGGCGGTTAGTGTTGTAGTCTCCCACCATCTCAAAGCTTCATCAGCAAGTAAGGCAACAACGCATTCGAGCTTATGCTCATCTGAGCACTGAAGTTGCTTAGTCAATATCTGAGTAGTTCTCTCCAACCAACACTCGGCTTCTTCAAGTTTCTCTTCACTAGAGCCTGCAAATGTATAGGCTCGGTGCTGAGCAAGCTTTTCGATAGGAGCTCTGCTAGGGGCAGCATCTATCGGAGTAGGTTATTCTTGTCTCATGATCGTCAAAAGTTGATCGAACATTTCTTTCATACTCAAGAGGCAGTCTCTTTGAGCATTCTGAACAGTCAGATTCTCAGTGTTCGTCTGAGGTTTTACAGGAGGTTGTGGTCGAGTACTATCTTGTACATGAGGGTTCTCTCTCATACGAACACTATCCCCTTCACTTGAGGATCCTCGAGGACTTTCATCGTCTCGAACTAACCGTGTCTCAGTTATTCTAATTTAGATTCAACAACATTAGAGTTAGGAGAATAATTAAAAGAAATCCAATGTATGATTCCTAGGTGGCTTGACTCAACTTAAATGATGCATGACAAGCTTATTCGAGGTTTCTAGGACCTATAACCTAAAAATCTCTGATGCCACAAAATATAACACCCCCCGCCCGGGCCGGGAGCGAGGAGCCTTACCAGAAACGGGAAACGAAAAATCAGAAACAAAAATTCATTCTTAATTAAATTATTCGTATTAATGCGCATGCGGAAAATGGGCTAACAAAAACTTTTCTAAACATACAAGACTGAAAAGAAATTTCATTTAATATAACTTATCAATTTCCAAGGCAATTTAAATTTTAAGATTTCGTTTAAGGTTTCCATTCGAACATTAGGCTAACTATGTCGTTAATTCACTCTAGCCATTAACTAATCATTTACAATTTATTTCATTGATAATAATTAAACCAAACATGCCGATATACTTAAGCAATTCATTACCATGCCATTCGAAACCTTGATTAACTTAGTCTAGGTGGTTTTCGAATTACACCAACATTACCAATATTTGAAACATCAATATTAAATACAAGTCATGTTCAATTTCATAGACCATGATATCATATTTCCATTAACTATTTCCTTACAAAAATCAGGTTATCAAATGTTCCTAAGCCATGCCAAGCTATCAACTATGTACAACAAAAAAATAATGCAAGACCACTAGCTTGACTTACATATCTACAACAAAAGAATGAGGCTTTCTATCTAAAACCAAAACATGATTTTAGCCTCCTAATTAAGCATCAAGGAGCATATAACTTCAAACACCAACGTAAACTTAGACTACGACCAAACCAAATGAAACGAGCCCTTAGACAAACTTCGAAGCCACCATCTAGGAGTCTGAAAATGAGACTAAGATCATACATTTTTGGTCTTGTAATTTGTCCCGATCGAATGCTATCTTTAGGTCCAAGCTACCCTGCTAAAGTGGGAAGAAGGAAACAACGGATCGTTAAGTACATAATTGTACTTAGCGAGGTAATGCTAAAAATAATTAATTCTTGAATTTATGTGTGATCAAGCATTGAGTTTACTTAGCTAGGTTCAATAACAGAAAATTAATAAAAAACTAAGCTTAACAAAATCAAACACAAATGGCTTCATACATTACATATACAAGCATTCATAGCTTCATACTCGAATATAATTCAATTATATTAGTTTAACCATGTAACACCCCAATTTTGGGCTTAGAAGTTTAGGGTTTGAACCGGATCGGTCTGAGAAACGGTTCGAATATAAAAAGGAGTTTTAGGGAACACCTAGTTCGGGATGCTTTAAAAATATAGAAAAATATCTAAAAATCCTCATTTAATATATATAAGAGAGTGGTGAAATCAATTTTACAAAATAAGGTTTGGAAATACTACATTTCGGTGTAGTGACCAAATTGCGATTTTTGCAAAGTTTAGTAGTGACTATTTTGTAAAGGATTGAAACTTTGAATCTTTAAGGAGCTAATTTACCCAAAATATTTTCTCCACATTTTCCCTTAATTTGGGTGATTTAATTAATGATTTAATTAAATAAAAGAAAGGTGTTTAACTACTTTTTACTTTTATAACTACTTTTCTCAAATTTTCTCTCAATTCTTTTTCTCTCAAAATCCTATCATCCAAACACTCTTTCTCCAGCAAAATTCACTTTGATTTCCACTTCATTTGATGAGATTTTCATTACTCAAGGATTCCTAATCAATCTTACAACAAATCCTTGTGATTTCTACATTGTATTTTCATGAAATTTGCCCAAATCAAGGAGAAATCATCTTTTAGAGGTTAGATTGGTCTTCTCCTCTAAATACTCAGTTCTTTACTGAAATTCCCAAGTTGTCAATCCTTTATTAAAGATTTATGAATGATTTTAATATTAGAAACAAGATTTTGGCTTAAAACTCAAGATTTTGGAAGAGATCTTGAGGATTTTCATTGTAATTGATTGGGCTCTGTTTTAAGATGGTTTTCTAATGTATTTTGGATGTTAAATGATGTTAGAAATGAGGTTTTATCAATCCAATCCCGAATAAGTTGTGTTTCCTAAGTTTTTGCTTATGAAAATGGTGGTTTTTGAGGTGTTTTTGGTGTTCTGTTATAGCTGGAGGTATAATGATGAGTTTAGGGTTCTTTTTATGATAATTGATGTTTAGAAATGTTTAGAAGTGATGGATCTTGGTTGGGTTATGTTTTGGAAGAGTTTGGAGGTGATTTCGGTTGTGTTTGGTAGCCGAAATGTTGGGTTTAGGTAGAGCAGTGAGTTTTTGAGTGTTGGCTGAAGATTTCAATGCATGATGATGCATTAATCCTCTGCTTTTATGTGTCTAAAACAGGGGAGACATCTTTGGACACTTTTGGTGTTGATCCGGAAGCTTAATTGGCGTTTCGGCAAGCAAGCGAAACGAAATCGGTGAGTGCGATTGGTTTAGAAGTCCATGAGGACAAAAATACAAGGTTTTGGGGTTTAGAAGAGGTTTGAAACACCTTCCTAAATCCGGAAGTAAGTATGGTTTGATTTGGTATCTCTAAAGTGGTGTTTGCTCCTAAAATGCTTTTACATGCTCATGGTTTGAGATTGATAAATTCCTACTGTTTTTATGCATGATTTAGAGCATGAGATTATGCTTGTAGAGATGTCATGAGATGAGATGTTGCATTGAATAGATTTGAGCTTTTGGTTTGAAGCAAAGTATGATTTATGATTTGAAATGTGGTGAGAAAACCTTTGAGTTATATTGCATGAAAAACAGTAGGTGTGATGATATTTTAACACATTATATTGGAATAGATGTTGAGAAACTTACCGGATATAATTGATCGATCAATAGGATGAGAGTGCACTATAAACTAAAAATTCGTACGTGCTCTTTGGTTAAGCCAAAGGGAGATATTCCGATGATGGGCATTCCATCGGGTAGGACTTGGTGAAATACCCAAGCTTTGTGGCGATGAGAGATTCCGCCATGTGAGTACGGTGATGAGAGATTCAACCGGAAGCTATGTTGCTAGACAAGTGAGTACGATGATACGAGATTCCACCGGAAGAGTCTAGTGTAGAAATGTGTCCGTATATCCGAGTATTAATTAGATGCTAAATGCCAATACAAATGATGAAATGGTTTTTGTTACACATGTACCTTTGATGAGATGATTTATGCTATGAGGTATGCATATGAGATTTGTTTAGAAATGCTTTGGCAATACAAGCATGTAAATGGCCTTGCCATGAGATTTGCATTGGTTTTAATGCATGAGATTGAATAGAGGTACATGTGGTTTCAATGAGTTTTGCTTTGAAATTTTTCCAAGCATGAGAAAGAGATGAGCATGTGGTTTTAAAGCTTTGATGAAAGTGTTTTCTAAATGTGCATTATTGTGTTGGTTTTCTTTAGAGCATGCCTCACTAAGCATTTGTGCTTACGCTCTCTTTTACCAATAATGCAGATAATTGCGGTGTTTTCGGGCATCAAGGAAGCTAAGTCCATCCAAGGAAGTCCAAGCTCATGTATGGTGAAGTTTTCATACACTTTAGTTTTGATAAATTGGCAATGGGAAACCAAGTTTTGTTTTGGGAGGTGTGTTAAACTCCCTAAGGTTGTGGCATGTTTGCCTTGGTTGGTCTGAATTGTAAATGGCCTTAATTACTTGTTTGAGGTTGGATTGTCTTTTTGTGATTTGATAATAGGAAGCATGCCTCTAGACTTGTGAGATTTCATGTTTGATGCTACGAATGTGTTTAGGAGTTCTAAATATGTACCTTGTATGTATGTTGACTTGTTGGTATGGTTAGAGAGTCATTAGGATGAGTATGAATAGGTTTTGGGTGAAAAACCAGTAATTTATGCAGTTTCTGGGCAAACCGTATCGAAACACCCTCTGGCGTTTCAAAATGGGGGCCTGTAATGGCCTTCGTGTTTCGAAACGGTTGGAGGCCGTTTCGAAACGTTTTGGCTACTAGAGAGCCGTGTTTTGGAACAAGTTTCGAAACGGGGGAGTGTTATGCCCTACCGTTTCGATATGGCTGGTAGGTGTTTCGAAACAGGTGACCGTTGGTCACAGATTTGAATTTTTCTGAAGTTTGCATGTTTCACATTTTAGTCATAAATGTTGAGATTGTAATTGCTTGAGCTTGGGACGTCCAATTAAGTTGAAATTTGGCAGAGAAGCATATAACATGACTAATTTCATATTGGTAACTTTAAAATCAGTAAGGACCTTCTAATTTTTAGAAATTACATTTTGGTCCCCAAATTTGTATATTGTGCAATTGAGTCCCTTTTTGAAATCTGATCGCTGTGCCTTTCTCTGTCGTATCTCGTGAGCACTCACTTAGGGTTAACAAGCATCTAGACAAGATTAAAAAGAAAAAAATGGTCGTGAATCAAGGTTGACTTTCGGGTTGACTTTGGTTTTCCCCGTGTAACCTTCGTAGTTTGGGTCAACCGTCTAGGTCGGGCTAAGGGGGTTACAAACCACATGCTTCATTATCGATTCAGTAAAAGACCATATATCAATTCAATTTTAGGCATACTCATTTTCATTCTTCATAATCAAAATAATAAAAAATCATGCCAATTATAACATTGCATTATCAATATGCCAAGAGCAAAAATCACCAATCTTCTTTAAGCATGTCATTCGAATAGGTCACAAACTATTGTGCATAAATCAAAATTATCAAACATATCACATTTCATTTCCAATTCATTCGAAAGGGGCCATTGCCCACATTACTTATATTCGGACATTACAAGCATCTCATATGCATTTTATCACAATCGAAAGGACCAATGTCCACAAAATTCACCCATTAATTTCACATCATATCATGCCAATGCAATATCAATCCATTTATCCACTTCATAAGCTTTTTATAATTAGGTAATTCCATTTAATTTAGTTAAATTGCATTGTCTTAGGTAGAGTAGACGAATCAGATAATCAAGTCATCAAGAGGGTACCAAGTACCAAACAATTGTTGCCTAAGCAACAAGTCAATGGATGCTCAATAGCATCAATATGTCTTAAACACCAAGCAAGATCACATTCAATCATCAAGTCGGAGAGTACCCAAGGTACTAAACAATGGTTGCATTAAGCAACAAGTCAATGGTTGCACAAGGCAACAAACAGGAGAGCTCGGACTCTAGGCATGCCGTACTATCTAAGACTTCTAATCGACCGAGGGCATATTATTCTCATTAATTTATCCTTCATTTTTAATTTAGCACATACATATTGCATAATTCAATTTGCATGCTCATTCTATCATATAGTTGTACCAATTCACATAAATCATGCTAATCAATTTCATGCCACATTCGAATAGCATCAAAACATACATGGGAAGCAACTTCACTTGAAATCACATGCATATTCAACATAGAAAAAGTACCATATAGGGACAGTCCACATATTCATACATTCGAGCATTATCAAGGATCCAATTCGTCCTTACACAACATAAAAATAGATCACATAGGGCAGTCCACATTTCCACACATTCAAACATTAACAAAGATCCAATTCATGCATATAAATCATAACAATTAGATCACATAAGGCAATCCACATTTTCTTATATTCAAGCATTAACAAAGATCCAATTCATGCATCCATTTTCCTTTAATCTCCTTCCCTTACTAAACATATTACCAATCATCATTTAAGTCCAATTTCATGCATAAAATCATAAATTACATCAATAAACAAGGTGGTTAGGACACTAGTCTCAACCCTAATACAAATTACACTTACAAATTCTCAAGCTCGGTCTTTGATTAGGATGCCCTTATTCCTTCCCCTTGATTGGTCAATCTTTGCTTCCTCCAAAGAATCCTCACAATTTGGATCTTAACACGCAACACAAAATAAATACAAACCATATCAGAGAGTAATTCAATTACTTTCACCCCTTTAATACAATTACGACATAAGTTCTCAAATCTGTTTTTGCTGTTGAAATAGTTGGAGGACCAGTTAGTATTTTAATCATAACGCTTTAATTACTAATCCAAAATTCACTTATTATAAACCATTGGAAAGGTATTAAACTCATCTCTTTAACCATTTAAACCTCATAGTTTAATCTAGTCTAAGTTAATACAGTTTATTACTTGAATATGACCCTTTCGATAAATCTAGACAGCTTGTACTGCCCAACCTCTTTAATCCATATCTTCCGATTTACATACTGGACTCCAATTCAGTTTTCTCTTAGTGTTTCTAGACATATCAAAGTTTGTACCATAAAATTTTCAGTTCAAAATACCTTAAATCCTATTTTTGGTGAATTTTCAAACTTACAGCTTATGGTTCGAGTGTTCTGGACATTTTACTCATTGGACACATTTAGCTTTGAATTCACCTAATTACCTTAGTCTAATTCTAAATTCACTTAATACATGATTTCTAATATCTTTTTAAAAAAAATTTAAGTCCAAACTAATTTTTATTTTCAACAAAAAAGTCCTCAATTTCACTAATTTTCCAGATTAGTCCTATTCTTAGGTTTCGAGTACTAACTTCCTAAATTCACCAATTTAGGCCATTTCGACATTAATTCAAGAATCTAATTTCATTCTTACTTAATCCCTTGATTCTAAATTATGAGTTAATTGTCAATTTCATAAAATTCAGGTCCTTGTAATTAATGATTTTATTCAAAACAGTCCCTAATTCCATCATTTTCAAATACACGTCCAATGTTGATTCTAATCAAAATTCCCTCATTCAAATTCATTTTTTCAGCAATCCAAGACCTTTTTCTTATAAGAATTTCACTTATCTTCAATTTTGTCCTAATAGGAATTTTCTAGTTTAGTCCCTATCTATTTCAATTTTTCAATTAACCATGAACTTCAATTCTTTCTCAAAGCAGTGCTCTTTTAAATCAATTCACCATTTCACAAATAACTTTTCAAGAACTTCATTCTCTCAACCTTAACAGAATCACCATGACTCTAACAATTTTATGTTTAAACCAATTTTAAACTTGCATGCATGATTTTTACACTTATTCGAACAACTAGAAGAAGGAATGAGAACTTACTTCTTTGGCTTTGCTACCACTAGCTACTCTTCTTAATCCTAGTTTAATTCCTTCAACATGCAAGCCATTTTCTTCACCATTAGAGCTCAAATTTTCATATTTTTCAAGCCTCCATCCTCTCTCTTTTCTCTCAAGTCGCACGGCAACAAGGAAGAGAAATGATGGAGAGAAAACACTTTCCTTAATTTGGGGGATTTGATAGGATTTGGTTTTACTTAATTGCCCTTATTAACACGCCTATTATAAGCTTTTTACTAAGGGCAACCCCAATGAATAATAATTCTTAACATGCAAATTTTGAGCATTATTTTATTTTTAAATTAGTCATCAATTTTCTCCACAACTCTTTCTTTATTTCTTCCATTTTGGTCTGATTTCCACTAGGGAAATGTACCCTTTTTAATTTCTCTAATTTTATTACTTTGATCTTGTTACTATTATTTTACATCCAACTAAATTATCAACTCGACTCAATTCCATGATTCGAAAGCCTAATTCCCTTTAATTCGAGTTGGTGCAATAATTGCCCAATTAAAGGAAATTCAAGGACTAAATTGACTAATTTATTTACTCATAAACTTAGTTGATTTCTAAGAATAAATTAATAATTTAATTTTATGAATTAAATTCTATGACGGAAAAGTGGAAGTTACACCTAGAATTACAGTTGATACTTAGAGTTTCTATTCAAAACATGTACTGTATTTAATTCTTTAAAATAATATATTTATCAAAAAATCTCATTTTGCCCAAAAAAAATTAATATGCATGCAAAAATCATTTTTGGCTTAAAATTTTATGTGAGCCACACAGTCTAAGGGTTGAACTTAGCTCTGATACCACTAAATGTAACCCTCTAAACTCGTCCTAGAAGAAAAGACTGAATTTAGGAAGTTACGTTTGAAATCTTTTCCCTCAAGAAATCCAATTTTGAAAATTATATTTTAATTAAAATAAAATAACATAAATTTAATAATAAATATAAATATAAATACCATAATAGATATTCGAATGATTATATAAAATCTCTGAATTAAAATAACAGTAGATGAATGATAAAAATAATCTCAAAATATAAATAGTCTAAAATTACATACATGTCCCAAAATAATAAATAGAAATCTGATTAAACTAAAATTGTTTCGTACTGAATAATAAAATAACCAAATAAAATCTGAGATCCTCCAAGTACCACGTCGCCTAAAGCCCAAAGATATATGTAAGAGGAAACTATAGGAGAGTAAGCTAAAGAGCTTAGTGTGTCTCTAAAGTGCAAGAAAACCATAATCATAAAACATAGTATTATTTTCTTAAAATCCTTTGAAAACATGATACAATATCACAAGCATAATGCAATGCACCCAACTACGTCCGCCATAAATGAGGAACGTTCTCATAACTTCATCCCTACGTCCGCCAATCCGAAGTGGAATTCAGCCCGAAGGGTGAAACCACTAAACTTCCTCCTTACAAATCCCAACCCATGCTCATACACAGATAATGTTTAAAATTCAAGTTTTATAAAAACCAATTTCGTAAATCCGATATTCCATAAACATAATTCATAAATCATAGTCCATAAATCATACTCCATAAATCCATAAATCATAGTTCCATAAATCCGATGTTTCATAAATCAATGTTCATAGTACATAACCAAAATAAATTCTGAAATCGTATGCATATGATGTCAACCATACAAGCCATAATACATATAAATAATCACACAAGAGTTAAAAGACCAACACATAGAAAAATAGTATATAATTTAATTATAGCACCAGAAGAAAATTCAACTTAGCCAAGCTATACTCAACCTACAGAATGATGTGATTTTCCATGATTAGAAGTATTGGATCCAACTGTATCGGTACCGGACTAAACTTGGGGTTGAAGGGATTAACGAACAAGAAGGGGTATAGAGCGGTGGAGATTATTACATAGGAATTTAACAAATCAATAAGGGATTTTGGCGGCATGAAACTATATAAAAAAAGTAGGGTTCTTGGGGTGATCTTATTTGAACTGTGTGTGTGTGTATATATAGGGAGAGTAAACCTAATTTAAGTAAAATAATGAAAGTGATATAAGATAGGAAAGAATGAAAGTAAATAAAATAATTAAAAGAAGACGAGTGGAGGAGGGGATTAGAATTCAATTTAAAATTGAAGTACTATATATATATAACATTTAAATAGTAATTAAAAAAGAAGATGATTCGACTGCTAATTGAATTTCAAACCTCTCTTAAAATAATGAGTTGATTTCATACGGGGTCCTTAAACTTTTAAGAAATCTCATATTAACTTTCAAGTTTGATAAAAATTCTATTTAGTCCCTCATAAAAAAGCTAGGATTTTGAATTAAAAATTCTCAATTGTTAGGGTTTTCAATTAGGGATTTCAAAATTATGTTTCAAAATTAGGGATTTTTCAATTCTAGGGTTTACAATTTGGGCGTAATTTTTGGGGTGTTACAAGGCCGGGCTAAGGGGGTTACAAGTTTTGAAGTTAAAGTGCATGATTTGATAAGAAAGGCGTGATGGTTTTTAAAAGAGTGAAAAACGGTTTTGTGCATTGATGATATTTGTGGTTTTGAGCAATCCTCACTAAGCTTGTATGTTTATGCTCTCTTTGTTTCATCAATGCAGGTAATTAGACTTTCGGACGCAGCATCCTCAAGGGAATCTTACCAAGATGCTTTATAAAAGTATGTTGCATACTTGAACTAGTGTAATAAGGGCAATGGGGGTGTCTGATGCATTGAATGTTAACGATTTGTTGATTTTTGGGTTTGAGCAAGTTTGTGATGCATTTTAGGACTTGTAAACGGCCTTTGAGTTTTGGTATATGGTTGCTTTTGGATTTTAGCCTTTTGGTGCTTTTATCTTTTAGGAAGTATGCCTCTAGTTCCATTGTTTTCGAGAATGATGCCTTAATGTTGATTATGCTGCGTAAAAGTTGCCATTAATAGGTATTTAAGTTGTATGTATGTTAGGGCATGTGTCGGGATGGTTCCAGAGGGTAAAAACTGAATTAAACCAGCTTTTTAGAAAATTGCAGGCCCATGCATTTCGGAATGCCCTTACCTGTATCCGAACAGTGGCCTGAAATGGCCTTGGTGTTTCGGAACGATGAGGCTCGTTCCGGAACACTTTGCCTCTGTGAACCATTGTATCGGAACATATCTGGAGGTGCTTCAGAACAGTCATACGTTTTGGAACGAGCATATATGTTTCGGAACGGATGCCCCAATACGGGGCTCTCTGTTCCAAAACACCAGACCATTGAGTGCGGAATTTGAATTCATTTGAGTTTATGTTTCTTGCATTTTGGTCCCTATTTGCCTTGAATGCAATTGGATGAGTTCTAAATGTCATTTTGAGCCAGAATTTCACATGAAAGCATGTAATGAACCTAATTAAAGGTTGGTGACTCGAATTTTCTAATAACCCTTATAATTTATCAAATTTTCAAAATGGTCCTTAGACCTTAATCGGTTTTAATTAATTGGGAAATGCTTTGATGTTTTATCCGCTGCTTGTGTGCGTACACATATGAATCTAAGATGCATCAAGACAAGAAAAAAAGGGGCAGTTTATTGAGGTAAACCTTCCCAATTTACTTCAATATTCCCCGTTTGATCCGTTCTGTAACCCCCTTAACCCGGCCCAGACGGTTGAACCGAATTAAGAAGTTTACACGGGGAAAACCAAAGTCAACCCGGAAGTCAACCTTGATTATCGACCCTTTTTTTTCTTTTTAATCTTGTCTAGATGCTTATTAACCCTAGATATGTTCACAAGAACAGCATACACCAAGATCATACCAATCAGAGAACATTCAGGGACTCAAATGCACGAATTAAGGAATTAGGGACCAAATTGTAAATTCTGAGAATTACAAGGACTTAACCCAATTAAAAGTTACCAGTATGAAATTGGTCATGTTTCATGCTTCACTGCCAAATTTCAGCTCAAATGGACATCTCGAACTCATCCAATTGCATAAACAAAGTTCAGGACCTAAACGCAAGGTTTTCAAAACATTTAACCAACAATTTCAGTGCCCAACGGTCGAGTGTTCCGAAACAGGGAGGACCTGTTCCGAAACGCGGGACCGTTCCGAAACTGGTACCGAAACAGGACCTGGCAGTAGCCAAACCGTTCCGGAACAGTTCCTTCCGTTTCGGAACGCCCAGGCCATTTCAGGCCTCCGTTTCGATACGGTAGCACCTGTTCCGAAACAGGCTGCCCAGATTGCAGAATAATTGCTGGTTTAACACACATTTGACCCATCAAACATGATCCAAAGGCAACCAAATCACATCAGCAAGTCATTCAACATACAAGGGACATAATTGCATCAAAATCTAGATACAAGACCATCCCTAGGTGCACCAACTCATTCAAAATATCCAACACTCAAACATGCTTTTAAACAAGAAGCATAACATAACAACTTAAGCACAAGGAGATTCAAACGTTGCAACATTAATCTACATGATTCAAAATCATAAACCAAACTTGTCCAACATACACAACCTCATTAAACATCAATATAAGAGATTCTTCCCCCATTGCCTTTATTATCTATAGCTATTAACCGAGACATACATCTCAAGTGGAGTTCTCCTTGAATCCCTTGCTTCTCGATGTTCCAACTTCAAATATCTGCATTGATGGACAAAAAGGAGCGTAAGCACATAATGCTTAATGAGGAATGCTCAAAACCAAAACACCATCAATGCAGCGAGTCATAAAACCACTTTTAAAAGCAAACTCGATTCGATAAACCAAAGCAAAGTTTGAAAACCCTTTTCAACATCATGCTTTAAATCATGCATTGCTCAAACATGAAAACCCAACCCTTAGCTTAGAAAAGCTAAATACACCTTTTCAAAGCACAAACTTGTAAAACCATCAATTTAACCATTCCATGCATGAACATCATATGCAAAGCTAAATTCAAATCCTTGGAAAACACTTCCACTTCACATCATACCCTTCTCATACTTGAATATCATTTTAAAGCAAGAAACCTTTAAAACCTTTAAAACCATTTACTCATTCTATCTAATGCGTGCATTAAACAAATGCAACATATGAACCACATCATCAATATTTGCATCACAAGCCTTTAAAAACAAGTCTTCGCAAGACTTCAATGCACTAAAGAGATTTCATGTACACATGCACCATTCTCAATAGATAATCAACATTTGATAGACTAACAAGCAAACATGCATTCATAATACATTACACACTTCTCATGCAACCATGCATCACTTCAAGCATCTCATGCTTCATTATATTCAAGAACATTATATAGGCTTCCAAGTGATAACCAAATCCACTTTTCAACACAACATCCAATCGGATATGCGGATCACAAGCGTTGTCCCCACGCTTCATACACACTACCAATCCCAAGGTCCCTAAATGGAATTTTAACCACCATTTGACCTTACCATACACAAGGTCCTCATATGGAATTTTAACCACCATATGACCTTAACATTCACAAGGTTCCCATATGGAATTTTAACCACCATATAACCTTAACATTCACAAGGTTCCCATATGGAATTTTAACCACCATATAACCTTAACATTATCCATTGGTAGTTGTATAACATCACTAACGAGATCCGGGACATACTCCACAAGATCCACACATGGACTTTACACCACCATTGTGATCTTAACAAGCACAAGGTCCTCAAATGGAATTTTAACCACCATTATAACCTTTGCTTACCTAAGGTCCTCGAATGGAATTTCAACCACCATTATGACCTTACCACAAGACCCACCCATGGAATTTTAACCACCATGGTGCTCTTAACCATCTCGTTAGTGTACTTGGATGGAGTTACCGGTTCACTCACAACCACTCCACATCCAAGGCGACTTTATTCACGGTGCACCCAATCCTATAGCCGGCTAACTATATCCGATTTAAGTAACCAAGAACCACTTATATCACTTGCCAATATAACCATCTTACCACATTAATCCATTGATTTACAAGCATAACCAAAATGCAAAAACCACCATTTACCCTCATTAATCCACTGTTTTTGAAGCATTACACAAAGCCATTAAACAACATGCAACACTATGCATCAATTCCACAACTCCAATGTACAAAACCAAGGATCTCTTACCTTGAGCATCCTTCACACATGACTTTCAAAACCAGCATTAAACCATGCTAAAATATGCTTTCAAAACAGAATTTAAAACATGCAAATCACATGCTTTGCATCAAACAATCACAAATGCTTTAAAACCAATTCACAACACAACCAAGAGGGAAAATCCATTTACTTACTCTTGAGCTTAGCAAAGTTGTTTAGACTTAAACTAAGCTCCCAAAACCTTCAAACCTTGGTTTAAAAGCTGAAAACCCAACTTCACTCACCGATACACAAAACAAGGCTAGCCAACAAGCCTTCCAAGCATCCGAAACCTTCCACACCACCTCTAATGCTCACGGATCAATCTCCCCTGTTTCAAGCACACAACAACAGAGGATTAATGCATCAATATGCATTAAAAACACCAACCACACAACTCAACTCGCTGCTCTACACAAATCCAACATTTCGGCTACCAAACACAACCGAAATCACCTCCAAACACTTCCAAAACTTAACCCAACCAAGATCCATCACTTCTAACCATTTTTAAACATCAATTAACATCCAAAAAGGATCTAACCACGTCCTTATACCTCCAGCTATAACAGATCACCAAGATCACTCCAAAAACAACCAAAAACTCAAGCAAAACTTAGGAAAATTAACCTATTCGGGATTGCATTGATAAAACATCAATTTCTCATCAATTATACATTCATTCAACATCAAAAAGACACCTCAAATCACTACTCAAACAGATCATACGAAATTTTACCAAAAATCAATCAAATCTTGCATTTAAAGCCAAGACCAAGATTAAAATTGTAAAACCTTTAATAAATCACAAATCAAGGATTGAGAACTTGGGAATTTCAGTAAAGAACTGAGAGTTTAGAGGAGAAGGACGTTCTTACCTCCAAACTTGAGTTTCTCCCTTTTTGGAACCAAATTCTTGAAAATCCACTTAGCAAATGCAAAGGTTTTGTTGAAGAGATGATTGAAGATCAAAAGAGAATTGAAATGAGTTATTTAGGTGACAAAATCAGAGGGAAAAAACTCTGGAGAATTATGTTTGGTTTGAGAGAAAAGATGAGAGAAAATGAAAATGGAAAATGTGGAAAAGTTAGTTAGAAACTTAGGAAAATATCTTCCCTCTCTTTTCCCTTATTTAAAATACATTAATTAAACCTTTAATATTTAAGAAAAATCTGGAGAAACTCCCATTGGGTAAATAGCTCCTTAAAGATTCAAAGTTTCAATCCTTTTTAAAACAGTCACACAGTTTTCAAAAATTACATTTTGGTCACTAACCCAAAATGTCACTCTTCCAAACCTCATTTTACAAAATTGATTTCACCAAACTCTTATATATAATAAAAGAGGATTTAAAGACATTTTTCCATATTTTTAATGCAACCCGAACTAGGCTTTCCTAAAAATCACCTTTTATATTCGAACCGCAACCCAACCGGTCCGGTCCAAAACCCAAAACTTCTAAGCCCAAAATTGGGGTGTTACAACTCTCCCCCTCTTAGGAAATTTCGTCCTCGAAATTTCAACTGGCGAAAAGAGCACAACCAAACTTCTCAAAGCAACACACAAGGCAACACATGAGACTTAACCACCACTGAACACTCTCCTCACAAAACTCCACCCAAACTCAACACCACCACATACTGCTCACGAATTCCAAAACACTCAAAGTTAACCACAACTTAACCTTTCACACTTCCGAACCGCACATAGCCCCAACAACAACCTGAAGAACCTCAAACTTTTACAGCATACTCCACCTTAACACACAACTCCCAAAACTTGTTCACACAGTGACACCAACCAATCCAGTTCTGCCACTATGTACCCACAACCTTCACTGCTTCTAAAACTCTTTGCAGACTCCCCAACCTCCTTCAAAGATTTTCCCAACAAGCAAAAATTCTTAAGCATCAACTGCTTACCCAACCCTCTCAACGTAATGCTGACATTCCTTCACATTCGCCGTTATCATTACCATAACGACTCGCCAGGACTACTCATCCAATATCCAAAAATCACATCACAAAACCCCAATCTTGACTCCGCCAGCCGTTCCATACACCACCAGCTGACTTCAGAAGGAATTTACTTATTCACAACCAGCAAACCACTTCTCACAAGAACCCGTCCAACCAACAATGGCCTTCGATCTTACATTGCCTTTCCACATCAAGCTTTGACCACAACACTTACCCTACTAGAACATCGCCCAACCTATACATACATCTCTAGATTACGAAACTTCTATTCTCCCAGGCTAACCCTTTTCTACAACCCACAACAAAAACCCTCTTCTCAACTCCTCAAAGGTTGCTAAAAACCATCACCTATAAAAACAACCTTTCTACTACAATATCAATGCCAAGTTACCTCAGCACTCTGAGAACACATCCACTAACCTGCAACATCACTTAACACCAAGGAACCACCACTACTACTGGCTATACTCATAAAGCGCCAAACACTTTCCTTCTACCAACATGCTATACCGCACCCACTACTACCAACAGCTTGCTTAATACCCTCCATTACTTCTAACATTCCCCTAGCACCAAAACAACCTCTAAAACCCATCATCCAACCTAACCCTATCACAACACTAACAGACTCGATTAGCTATTAGTGAGTGTGAACGTTCGTATGCATGGTCACTAATATGCCCTATCAATGCCTGATGTACATGTATGCAAAACCTCTAATGTCATGTCACATGTATGCATGGACCAGCACATATATAATATAGCATATAACAAATGATTTAACTGTGCATGTATGTCAGTTCACACCCACCAATAACATCCTCAGAATCTGTCTAAGAACAACCTCCTAACTCACTTCTAACTTGTCTAACTCCATCATTCTAGCAACCATTATCCACAAGATACTCACTAAAGCCCTCTTCACGCTAAAGTTGTTTTCAAAACAACAACAACTACTACCCCAACACGCTAGCAACAAGACCATACCCGCAACGCAAGGGAAACCAAACCAAAACCAAACTAAGATAACTAGGCAAAGGTTACTTAACAAGGTTACCTGAAAATACCTCACTGCCCCGAAGCTTCAACAGTCGAGCTCTCTTCCTCGCAGAACCATCATTCTCCAGCCGCACCACTGTAGCATCAGCTAACACACTAAGGTCACCACCATCTCCTTGCGGCAAAGCTCCCTGGCTATCCCGAGCCAACTTCAAACAATTACGTCTCATATGCCCAACAGACCCACAATTCCAGCATATCACATTTCCCAAACTCTTCACAACTTTCTGCTCTTCCTGCCACCTTCGAACTTCGTCTCGGCCGTGCCCACGACCCTTCAGAGACCCTTTTGCTACCACTGAAGCTGATCTCACCACATGAGGACAATCTCGCTTCACATGCTCTTTAGAACCACAGTTCCAACAGGCACCTGTGCCCCAACAACCTCCAACATGGCGCCTCCCACAACGGTCACACACCGGTAGCTGAGCTTCCACTCCTTGATCAAGCAGCACTTGCCCCAGATTTGCACTACCATCCAAGCTTCGATCCAAGCAAAACTTCCTATCAGGTCGCCTTTTACGCTGACCTCTCCCGAAGTCAATACCCGCAACTCTCTTATTTAAACTTTTCTCACATTCACCAACTGAAACCACACCCTCACATTGCTTAACCCTTGGGAATTTCTCTCCAATATACCTTTCATAAAAGGCAGACACAAAGAAGTCCCAATCTATATCGTGGATGTGTGATGCCACCGCCATAGATGTCCACCAGGCACATGCGTCCTCCAGCATCAGTGAGACAACACTCCCCAGCTTACAGGCATAGTCACAACCTTTCTGATCCAAAATCAGAATTACACTGGCCAACCAGGCCTCAAACGTCTCAGGTGACGAACCATGATACTCCACAGCTCCCAAATCATGCAAACGCTGTTTCGACAAACCCACACATCCCACCGCCAGCACGTCTACAGATTTTACTTTTGCCACAGCCTGAGATGTTCCCAACACCTCTTGAACAACAGGTGATGAACTCTTCATCACAAAACCAACTTCTTCCTCCTGCCTTACTACCTCAACTCCAGGCACAGAAGGTTGAAACGAAACACCTCCATTAAAAGGTGAATTCCACGCCTTAACAACCTGCTCTAAAGCAGCAACCATCTCACCTAACTGCCATTCTTTCATCGATTTCACCATGCTATTAACAACAAACAATCACAACAAAACAAACAAATCAATTAGACCAGCTTTAAGCAAGGATTCAAACTCCAACTCCAAAATAACACAATAGCTATAATAATAAGGCAATGGGTATCCCGAATTCTCCCCTTTTACATGACATAACAGTCAACAAAAACATAAATATCACCACATCAAGCCTATCAAACAACATATCTGATCATGCTTTCATCAAACAGCATCCACTCGCAACAGCATAATATCAACATATCATACCCATTACACTTTCATCATTCATAAAAAAAATCAGCTAACATCACCAGCATAACATCAGCACAAATCCACATTAGCTCAGCGAAGATTCATAACCAGAAAGCATGTTAAAAACATCAACAATTCGCTTAGAAACACGTGTTTCAACCGGCTTTCATCCACACATTAGGATATACATCAAACACATATTACAACAATTTACCGTTTTCCCCAAGCATTCGCAACTCAGCTCTGATAACACCAAATGTAACCCCCTTAACCCGGCCCAGACGGTTGAACCGAATTAAGAAGTTTACACGGGGAAAACCAAAGTCAACCCGGAAGTCAACCTTGATTATCGACCCTTTTTTTTTCTTTTTAATCTTGTCTAGATGCTTATTAACCCTAGATATGTTCACAAGAACAGCATACACCAAGATCATACCAATCAGAGAACATTCAGGGACTCAAATGCACGAATTAAGGAATTAGGGACCAAATTGTAAATTCTGAGAATTACAAGGACTTAACCCAATTAAAAGTTACCAGTATGAAATTAGTCATGTTTCATGCTTCACTGCCAAATTTCAGCTCAAATGGACATCTCGAACTCATCCAATTGCATAAACAAAGTTCAGGACCAAAACGCAAGGTTTTCAAAACATTTAACCAACAATTTCAGTGCCCAACGGTCGAGTGTTCCGAAACAGGGAGGACCTGTTCCGAAATGCGGGACCGTTCCGAAACTAGTACCGAAACAGGACCTGGCAGTAGCCAAACCGTTCCGGAACAGTTCCTTCCGTTTCGGAATGCCCAGGCCATTTCAGGCCTCCGTTCCGATACGGTAGCACCTGTTCCGAAACAGGCTGCCCAGATTGCAGAATAATTGCTGGTTTAACACACATTTGACCCATCAAACATGCTCCAAAGGCAACCAAATCACATCAGCAAGTCATTCAACATACAAGGGACATAATTGCATCAAAATCTAGATACAAGACCATCCCTAGGTGCACCAACTCATTCAAAATATCCAACACTCAAACATGCTTTTAAACAAGAAGCATAACATAACAACTTAAGCACAAGGAGATTCAAACGTTGCAACATTAATCCACATGATTCAAAATCATAAACCAAACTTGTCCAACATACACAACCTCATTAAACATCAACATAAGAGATTCTTCCCCCATTGCCTTTATTATCTATAGCTATTAACCGAGACATACATCTCAAGTGGAGTTCTCCTTGAATCCCTTGCTTCTCGCTGTTCCAACTTCAAATATCTGCATTGATGGACAAAAAGGAGCGTAAGCACATAATGCTTAGTGAGGAATGCTCAAAACCAAAACACCATCAATGCAGCGAGTCATAAAACCACTTTTAAAAGCAAACTCGATTCGATAAACCAAAGCAAAGTTTGAAAACCCTTTTCAACATCATGCTTTAAATCATGCATTGCTCAAACATGAAAACCCAACCCTTAGCTTAGAAAAGCTAAATACACCTTTTCAAAGCACAAACTTGTAAAACCATCAATTTAACCATTCCATGCATGAACATCATATGCAAAGCTAAATTCAAATCCTTGGAAAACACTTCCACTTCACATCATACCCTTCTCATACTTGAATATCATTTTAAAGCAAGAAACCTTTAAAACCATTTACTCATTCTATCTAATGCGTGCATTAAACAAATGCAACATATGAACCACATCATCAATATTTGCATCACAAGCCTTTAAAAACAAGTCTTCGCAAGACTTCAATGCACTAAAGAGATTTCATGTACACATGCACCATTCTCAATAGATAATCAACAATTGATAGACTAACAAGCAAACATGCATTCATAATACATTACACACTTCTCATGCAACCATGCATCACTTCAAGCATCTCATGCTTCATTATATTCAAGAACATTATATAGGCTTCCAAGTGATAACCAAATCCACTTTTCAACACAACATCCAATCGGATACACGGATCACAAGCGTTGTCCCCACGCTTCATACACACTACCAATCCCAAGGTCCCCAAATGGAATTTTAACCACCATTTGACCTTACCATACACAAGGTCCTCATATGGAATTTTAACCACCATATGACCTTAACATTCACAAGGTTCCCATATGGAATTTTAATCACCATATAACCTTAACATTCACAAGGTTCCCATATGGAATTTTAACCACCATATAACCTTAACATTATCCATTGGTAGTTGTATAACATCACTAACGAGATCCGGGACATACTCCACAAGATCTACACATGGACTTTACACCACCATTGTGATCTTAACAAGCACAAGGTCCTCAAATGGAATTTTAACCACCATTATAACCTTTGCTTACACAAGGTCCTCGAATGGAATTTCAACCACCATTATGACCTTAACACAAGACCCACCCATGGAATTTTAACCACCATGGTGCTCTTAACCATCTCGTTAGTGTACTTGGATGGAGTTACCGGTTCACTCACAACCACTCCACATCCAAGGCGACTTTATTCACGGTGCACCCAATCCTATAGCCGGCTAACTATATCCGATTTAAGTAACCAAGAACCACTTATATCACTTGCCAATATAACCACTTATATCACTTGCCAATATAACTATATCCGATTTAAGTAACCAACAAGCCTTCCAAGCATCCGAAACCTTCCACACCACCTCTAATGCTCACGGATCAATCTCCCCTGTTTCAAGCACACAACAACAGAGGGTTAATGCATCAATATGCATTAAAAACACCAGCCACACAACTCAACTCGCTGCTCTACACAAATCCAACATTTCGGCTACCAAACACAACCGAAATCACCTCCAAACACATCCAAAACTTAACCCAGCCAAGATCCATCACTTCTAACCATTTTTAAACATCAATTAACATCCAAAAAGGATCTAACCACGTCCTTATACCTCCAGCTATAACAGATCACCAAGATCACTCCAAAAACAACCAAAAACTCAAGCAAAACTTAGGAAAATTAACCTATTCGGGATTGCATTGATAAAACCTCAATTTCTCATCAATTATACATTCATTCAACATCAAAAAGACACCTCAAATCACTGCTCAAACAGATCATACGAAATTTTACCAAAAATCAATCAAATCTTGCATTTAAAGCCAAGATCAAGATTAAAATTGTAAAACTTTTAATAAATCACAAATCAAGGATTGAGAATTTGGGAATTTCAGTAAAGAACTGAGAGTTTAGAGGAGAAGGACGTTCTTACCTCCAAACTTGAGTTTCTCCCTTTTTGGAACCAAATTCTTGAAAATCCACTTAGCAAATGCAAAGGTTTTGTTGAAGAGATGATTGAAGATCAAAAGAGAATTGAAATGAGTTATTTAGGTGACAAAATCAGAGGGAAAAAACTCTGGAGAATTATGTTTGGTTTGAGAGAAAAGATGAGAGAAAATGAAAATGGAAAATGTGGAAAAGTTAGTTAGAAACTTAGGAAAATATCTTCCCTCTCTTTTCCCTTATTTAAAATACATTAATTAAACCTTTAATATTTTAGAAAAATCTGGAGAAACTCCCATTGGGTAAATAGCTCCTTAAAGATTCAAAGTTTCAATCCTTTTTAAAATAGTCACACAGTTTTCAAAAATTACATTTTGGTCACTAACCCAAAATGTCACTCTTCCAAACCTCATTTTACAAAATTGATTTCACCAAACTCTTATATATAATAAAAGAGGATTTTAAGACATTTTTCCATATTTTTAATGCAACCCGAACTAGGCTTTCCTAAAAATCACCTTTTATATTCGAACCGCAACCCGACCGGTCCGGTCCAAAACCCAAAACTTCTAAGCCCAAAATTGGGGTGTTACACGTTCGGTTCGGTCAATCGGCCAGGCTGGGTCGGGGGGTTACATTAACCCTCCCCCAAACCTAGATCATTACTTGTCCTTAAGTAATGCAAGAAAGCTAAATAAAAACAAAAAAGTGAAAATATTACCTCGGTAAAGTTTTGGTTGGAATGCCGACAAGCGCTGGCAAGCAAAATTAAGTCTAGCTCTGTCCTTAGTCATCTCAGGGCAGTAGTTTCAAGCAGGTACTAAATTCAGATGCAGCAATATAACTCTAGTCTAAGGGTATGAAAACTGCATGATGTACGAGCAATATGCATCAGGTATCCTGTTACTCCCTTCGTCACTTTTACTACTTAAACTCAGAATTTTTATTTTTTTTCTTTTATTCATGCCAAGGGATTTTGTTGGCATTAATTTAAGGTTGCTTCGTGATATTGTTTGGCGTGACAAAAAAGTGGGAGCATACAACGAACCCCCACGTTAATCCAAATATAACTAGGTTTTCTTTTCAAATTATACCCTAAAGTTTTGGACTTGAGAACTGACATGGAGCAAACCACGAAGCCCCAAGTAACTTATTATCCCTAAGGTAGAGGAGAGTTCAATTTTTTTCATTGCCTTGGCGAACATTGTTGCCTTATTTATTTCCTTTACCCTGTCATCATTTTTTTCTGAGCTTAGTTTCAAAAATTCTAAGTTTTCTTGGGAACTCGATGCATACTACGTGTTCAGTGAAATATCGATTCCCTAAACCAGAGATCAGTTGCCAAGCAAACCTTGCATGTAACCCCCTTAGCCCGACCTAGACGGTTGACCCGAACTACGAGGATTACACGGGGAAAACCAAAGTCAACCCGAAAAGTCAACCTTGATTAACGACACTTTTTTTTCTTTTTAAACTTTTCTAGATGCACATTAACCCTAGGTGTACTCTTGAGGTAAGCATACTCAAAAATCACAGCAATCGGAAAACAATAAGGGACTCAATTGCACAACATACGAATTTAGGGACCAATATGTAAATTCTGGAAATTAAGATGACTTTACCAATTTTTGAGTGACCATTATGAAATTAATCATGTTTCATGCCTCTCTGCCAAATTTCACCTTAAACGGACATCTCGAACTCAAGCAATTGCACATACAAAAATCAGGACTAAAACGTAAAGCTTGCAAACTTCAAAACCATTCAAATCAGTGCCCAACGGTCAAGTGTTTCGAAACGGGGATAGACCGTTCAGAAACGGGGCTTGGCAGTAGCCAAAGTGTTTCGAAACACCTCTACCCGTTTCGAAACACCCAGGCCAAAACCAGCACCTATTTCGAAACAGGCAAGGGTGTTTCGAAACACCCTGCCCAGAACCAGCAGAAAAGCCTGTTTTAACTCATCTAAACACCATCGAACGTACTCTAAATCAATCCTCAACAAATCAACCACATGCCAAGCATCATAACCACCAAATTGCATTGAAATCTAGATACAAAACAACCCCTAGGTGCACCAACTCTTTCAACACATCCAACACTTAATCATGCTTTTAAAACAAGAAGCATAGCATAACGACTTATGAATAAGAAGATTCAAACGTTGCAAGCGTTAAACCACCTAGTTCAAATCATAAACTAAACTTGCCCAACATACACAATCTCATTACACATCAATATAAAAGACTCACCCCCCATTGCCTTTATTATCTATAGCTATTAACCGAGACATACTTCTCCAGTGGAGCTCTCCTTGAATCCCTTGCTTCTTGCTGTCCCAACTTCAATTATCTGCATTGATGGACAAAAAGGAGCGTAAGCACATAATTCTTAGTGAGGAAAGCTCAAAACCAAAACACCATCAATGCAGCGAATCACAAAACCATCTTAAAAAGTAGATACAATTCGATAAACCAAAGCATTGATTGAAAACTCCTTTTTAAACAACATGCTTTAAATCATGCATTGCTCAATCATGAAAACCAACCCTTAGCTTAGAAAAGCTAAAAACTCACTTCAAAGCACATTCTGGCAAAACCATCAATTAAAACCTTTCCAAGCATGAACACCTTATGCAAAGTTAAACTCAAATACCTTGAAAAACATTTCCTCTTCATAACATGTTTTTCTCATGCTTAATGATCCATTCAAGCAAAATCTTTGGAAAACCATTTGTTCCCTCTAACTATCTCATGTATTCAACAAATGCACAACACATGATCTACCAAAGCAACATTTACATTTCATGCCTTTCTAAACAAGTCTTCACAAGACTTCAATGCATTTAAGAGATTCCTTGCACATAAACACCATTCATAAAAGAAGATAAACACTTGTTCAAGCTTAACAAGTAATACATGCATTCTTAGAACATTACACACTTCCCATGCAACCTTGCATCATTTCAAGCATCTCATGCTTCATTACATCCAAGAACATTATATTGGCTTCCAAGTGATAATTCACAAACCATCACAACACAAGACACAATCGGATACGCGGATTACAAGCGTTGTCCCACACGCTCCATACACATAACCGAACAACACAAGGTGGAGTTTACCGGTACAATCACAACCCCCTCAACACCCGTGATGGAGTTTAACGGTACAATCACAACCCCTCAACATCACTCATCGGAAGTTGTATAACACACTAACGAGGGCCGGGACACATCACAAGGCTTACACATGGAAGCTACCACAACCATTGTAATCACCTTAACCAAGCTCACTCACGGGAGCAACCCTCCACCGTTGTGACACTTAACAAAGTCCACACACGAGAGCCACCCTCCATCGTGGTGACGTTTAACAAGGTTCACCCACGAGAGCCATCCTCCATCGTGGTGGCACTTAACCAAGCCCACCCACGAGAGCCATCCTCCATCGTGGTGGAACTTAACAAAGCCCACCCACGAGAGCCATCCTCCATCGTGGTGACACCAATTTCCTCAATCGCTAAGATTCTCAGATGGAGTTTACGGTACAATTACAACCCCCTCGACATCCAAGGCGACTCAATTCACGGTGCACCCAATCCTATAGCCGGCTAACTATATCCGATTAAAGTAACCAACAACCACTTACATCACTTGCCAATACCATCAATTACCATCATCAATTCACTGTTTTAAAGCATTAAATAAAGCCATTAAACAACATGCAACACTATACATCAATTCCAGAATTCCAATGTACAAAACCAAGGATCTCTTACCTTGAGCATCCTTCAACACATGACTTTCAAAACCAGCATTAAACCATGCTAAAACATGCTTTCAAAACAGAATTTAAACATGCATATCACATACATTGCATCCAACCATCTCAAGTGCATTAAAAACCAATTCATAACACAAACCAAGAGAGAAATTCCATTTACTTACTCTTGAGCTTAGCTAAGTTGCTTAGACTTAAACTAAGCTCCCAAAACATTCAAACATTGGTTTTAAAGCTGAAAACCCCAACTTCACTCACCGATACACAAAACTACGCTAGCCGTTAAGTCTTCCAAGCATCCGAAACCCTCCAATGCTACCTCTATTGCTTCCAGATCATTCTCCCCTGTTTTAAACACATAACAACAGAGGATTAATGCATCATCATGCATTAAAAACACCAGCAACACAACTCAACTCGCAGCTCTACATAAATCCAACATTTCGGCTACCAAACACAACCGAAAACACCTCCAAACTCTTCCAAAACTTAACCCAGCCAAGATCCATCACTTCTAACCATTTTTAAACATCAATTAACATCCAAAATGAACCCAAACTCGTCCTTATACCTCCAGAATTAACAGAACACCAAGATCACCCCAAAAACCACCATTTTCACAAGTAAAAACTTAGGAAAATCAACCTATTCGAGATTGCATTGATTAAACCTCAATTACACATCATTTACACATCCAAAATACATCAAAAAGACATCTCAAAACAGAGCCCAATCATCTATTACGAATTTCTTCAAAATTAAATCCAAATCTTGCATTTTAAGCCAAAATCAAGATCACAACGTTAAAACCTTTAATAAAACTCAATTTAAGGATTGAGAACTTGGGAATTTCAGTAAAGAACTGAGTATTTAGAGGAGAAGGACGTTCATACCTCTAAATGTGGATTTCTCCTTGTTTAGAGCCAAAATCCTTGAAAATTCATTAAGCAAATGGTGAGGATTTGATGTAGAAATGATTAGGAATCATTTAGAAATTGAAATCTCAACTTTAGGTGTGAAAATCAAAGGAAAAGTTTCTGTGGAAATGTGTTTGGCTGAGGGAATTTTTAGAGAAAATGAAATGGGAAAATTTTGGTAAAAGTTAGTTATGAAACTAAAAATATCTTTTTCCCTCTTTTCTTTTTATTAATTAAACATTAAATGAGTCTTAAAAATCAAGAAAAATATGGAGAAATTCTCCCTTGGGTAAATTAGCTCCTTAAAGATTCAAAGTTTCAATCCTTTTAAAACAGTCACGAACTTTTCAAAAATTACATTTTAGTCACTAACTCAAAATGTCATATTTCCAAACCTCATTTTGTAAAATTAATTTCACCACCCTCTTATATATATTAAAAGAGGATTTTTAGATATTTTTCCATATTTTTAATGTATCCCGAACTAGGCTTTCCTTAAAACCACCTTTTATATTCGAACCGAAAATCGACCGGTCCGGTTCAAACCCAAAACTTCTAAGCCCAAAATTGGGGTGTTACAACTCTCCCCCTCTTAGGAAATTTCTTCCTCGAAATTTCAACCGGCGAAAAGAGCACAACCAAACTTCTCAAAGCAACCCACAAGGCAACACAGGAGACTTAACCACCACTGAACACTCTCCACACAAAGCTCCACCAAACCAACTTCTCCACAAATCAACTTACACTATAACCAAACCCAACACCACCGCATACTGTTCACAATTTCCAGAACACTCAGATGTTAACCACAGCTTAACCTTTCACACTTCCGAACTGCGCATAGCCCCAACAACCCGAAGAACATCCCACTTTTACAGCATACACCACCTTAACTCATAACTCCCAAAACTCGTACACACGGTGACACTAACCCATCCAGTTTCAGCCACCATGTGACCCACAACCTTCACTGCTTCTAAAACCCCTTGCAAAACTGCTCAACTTCTTCCAAAGGTTACCAGATCAAGCAAAAATTCTTAAGCATCAACTGCTTACTCAAACTTCTCAACGTATTGATGACACTCCTTCACATTCGCCACTATCATTACCATAACGACTCACCAGGACTACTCACCCAACATCCGAAATTCACGTCACAAAACCCCAACCTTGGCTCCGCCAGCCGTTCCACATACCACTAGCTGACTACATAAGGGATTTACTTAAACGCGACTAGCCAAACACTTCTCACAAGAACCTGTCCAACCAACAATGGCCCTTGAACTTACATTGCCTTTCCACCTCAAGCTTTGACTACAACAATAGCCTTACCAGGACACCGCCCATTCTATACATACATATTAAGATTACGAAACTTCTATTCACCCCAGGCCAACCCTTTTCTACAGCCCTCAACACAACCTCTTCTCAATTCTTCGAAGGTTGCTACGAACCATCACCTACAAAAACAACCCTTCTATTACAACATCAATGCCAAGTTACCTCAGCACTCTGGAACACATCCACCAACTTACTACATCACTTAACACCAAGAAACTACCACTTCTACCAGCTATTCACAACCACTCTGACCGATTCTAACTTCAACCGGTAATCTCCTCACCACCACACCGCTAAAATCTTTAAGTGCCAAAACACTTTCCTTCTGCCAACATGCTATATCGCACTCACTATTACTCACAGCTCACTTAATACCCTCCATTACTTCTAACATTCTCCCAGCACCAAAACAACTTTTAAAACCCATCATCCAACCTAACCCTATCCCAACACTAACGGACCCAACTAGCTATTAGCAAGTGTGAATGTTCGTATGCATGGTCACCAATATGCCCTATCAATGCCTGTGTACATGTATGCAAAACCTCTAATGTCATGTCACATGTATGCATGTACCAACACACATATATATATAATATAGTATATAACAAATGGTTTTAACTGTGCATGTATGTCAGTTCACACCCACCAATAACATCCTCAGAATCCGCCTAAGAACAACCTCCTATCTCACTTCCAACTTGTCCAACCCTACCATTCTAACAACCCACTAACCACAAAATACCCACTAATGCCCTCTTCACATTAAAGTTGTTTTCAAAACAACACCAACTACTACCCCAAACTTGCTAGCTATAAGACCAAACCACTACGCAAGGGAAAACCAAACCGAAACCAAACTAAGATAACTAGGGCAAAGATTACTTAACAAGGTTACTTGAAAACATCTCACTGCCTCGGGGCTTCAATAGACAAACTCTCTTCTTCGCAGAACCATCATTCTCTAGCCGCACCACCGCATCATCAGCCAACACCTTAAGATCATCACCATCTCCCTGCGGTAAAGAACCCTGACTACCCCGAGCCAACTTCAAACAATTTCGTCTCAAATGTCCAACAGACCCACAATTCCAACAAGATTCATTCCCCAAGCTCCTCACACCTTTCCGCCCTTCCTGCCACCTTCGAACCTTGTCTCGGCCGTGCCCACGACCCTTCTGAGACCCTTTTGCTACCACTAAAGCCGATCTCACCACTTGAGGACATTTTCTCTTCATATGCTCCTTAGAACCACAGTTCAAACAAACTCTCGCGCCCCGACAACCTCCAACATGACACCTTCCACAATGGTCACACTTCGGCAATCGAACTACCACTCCTTGATCATACCGCACTTGACCCACGTCTGCACCACCACCCAGACTTCGATTCAAGCAAAACCTTCTATCACGTAGCCTCTTACGCTGACCGCTCCCGAGGTCAGTACCCACAGCTCTCTTGCTTAAACTTTTTTCACCTTCATAATCCGAAACCACACCCCCACGCTGCTTAACCCTTGGAAATTTCTTTCCAAGGTACCTTTCATAAAAGGCAGACACAAAGAAGTCCCAATCTATATCGTGGATATACGATGCCACCGCCAAAGTTGTCCACCAAGCACAAGCGTCCTCCAACATCAATGAGACAACACTTCCTAGCTTACAGGCGTAGTCACAACCTTCCTGATCCAAAATCAGAATTATACTGGCTAACCAAGCCTCGAACGCCTCAGGTGTCGAACCATGATACTCCACAGCTCCCAAATCATGTAAACCATGTTTCGACAAACTCGCACACCCCACAATTGACACATCCCCAGGCCTCACTTTCGCCACAGCCTGAGATGTTCCCGACACCTCTTGAACTATAGGTGATGAACCCTTCATCACAAAACCAGCTTCTTCCTCCTGCCTCACTACCTCAACTCCAGGCACTGAAGACTGAGACGAAACACCTCCACTAAAAGGTGAATTCCACGCCTTAACAACCTGCTCTAAAGCAGCAACCATCTCACCCAACTACCATTCTCTCATCGATTTCACCATGCTATTAACAACAAACAATCATAGCAAAACAAACTAAACGATCAGGCCAGCTTCAAGCAAGGATTCAAAACTCCACCTCCAACATAACACAATAGCTATAATAATAAGGCAATGGGTATCCCAAATTCTCCCCTTTTACATATCATAACAATCAATAAAAACATGATTATCACAACATCGAGCATATCAATCAACATACTTCGATCATGCTCTCATCAAACAACATTCACCCGCAACATCATAACATCAACATATCATACCCATCACACTTTCAACATTCATAAAATCAACTCACAACACCAGCATAGCATCAGCACAAATCCATATTAGCTCAATGAAGATTCAAAATCAAAAAGCATGCTAAAAACATCAACAATTCGCTCAAAGACACACACATTTCAACCGACTTTCAACCACACATCAGAAAAACATCAAACACTTATTACAACAATTTACCATTTCCCCAAGCATTCGCAACTCAGCTCTGATACCACCAAATGTAACCCCCTTAGCCCGGCCTAGACGGTTGACCCGAACTACGAAGATTACACGGGGAAAACCAAAGTCAACCCGAAAGTCAACCTTGATTAACGACCCTTTTTTTCTTTTTAAACTTTTCTAGATGCACATTAACCCTAGGTGTACTCTTGAGGTAAGAATACTCAAAACTCACAGCAATCGGAAAACAATAAGGGACTCAATTGCACAACATACGAATTTAGGAACCAATTTGTAAATTCTGGAAATTAAGAGGACTTTACCAATTTTTGAGTTACCATTATGAAATTAATCATGTTTCATGCCTCTCTGCCAAATTTCACCTTAAACGGACATCTCGAACTCAAGCAATTGCACATACAAAAATCAGGACCAAAACGTAAAGCTTGCAAACTTCAAAACCATTCAAATCAGTGCCCAACGGTCAAGTGTTTCGAAACGGAGATATACCGTTCAGAAACGGGGCTTGGCAGTAGCCAAAGTGTTTCAAAACACCTCTACCCGTTTCGAAACACCCAGGCCAAAACCAGCACCTGTTTCGAAACAGGCAAGGGTGTTTCGAAACACCCTGCCCAGAACCAGCAGAAAAGCCTGTTTTAACTCATCTAAACACCATCGAACGTACTCTAAATCAATCCTCAACAAATCAACCACATGCCAAGCATCATAACCACCAAATTGCATTGAAATCTAGATACAAAACAACCCCTAGGTGCACCAACTATTTCAACACATCCAACACTTAATCATGCTTTTAAAACAAGAAGCATAGCATAATGACTTATGAATAAGAAGATTCAAACGTTGCAAGCGTTAAACCACATAGTTTAAATCATAAACCAAACTTGCCCAACATACACAATCTCATTACACATCAATATAAAAGACTCTCCCCCCATTGCCTTTATTATCTATAGCTATTAACCGAGACATACTTCTCCAGTGGAGCTCTCCTTGAATCTCTTGCTTCTTGCTGTCCCAACTTCAATTATCTGCATTGATGGACAAAAAGGAGCGTAAGCACATAATGCTTAGTGAGGAATGTTCAAAACCAAAACACCATCAATGCAGCGAATCACAAAACCATCTTAAAAAGTAGATACAATTCGATAAACCAAAGCATTGATTGAAAACTCCTTTTTAAACAACATGCTTTAAATCATGCATTGCTCAATCATGAAAACCAACCCTTAGCTTAGAAAAGCTAAAAACTCACTTCAAAGCACATTCTGGCAAAACCATCAATTAAAACCTTTCCAAGCATGAACACCTTATGCAAAGTTAAACTCAAATACCTTGAAAAACATTTCCTCTTCATAACATGCTTTTCTCATGCTTAATGATCCATTCAAGCAAAATCTTTGGAAAACCATTTGTTCCCTCTAACTATCTCATGTATTCAACAAATGCACAACACATGATCTACCAAAGCAACATTTACATTTCATGCCTTTCTAAACAAGTCTTCACAAGACTTCAATGCATTTAAGAGATTCCTTGCACATAAACACCATTCATAAAAGAAGATAAACACTTGTTCAAGCTTAACAAGTAATACATGCATTCTTAGAACATTACACACTTCCCATGCAACCTTGCATCATTTCAAGCATCTCATGCTTCATTACATCCAAGAACATTATATTGGCTTCCAAGTGATAATTCACAAACCATCACAACACAAGACACAATCGGATACACGGATTACAAGCGTTGTCCCACACGCTCCATACACACAACCGAACAACACAAGGTGGAGTTTACCGGTACAATCACAACCCTCTCAACACCCGTGATGGAGTTTAACAGTACAATCACAACCCCTCAACATCACTCATCGGAAGTTGTATAACACACTAACGAGAGCCGGGACACATCACAAGGCTTACACATGAAGCTACCACAACCATTGTAATCACCTTAACCAAGCTCACACACGGGAGCAACCCTCCACCGTTGTGACACTTAACAAAGTCCACCCACGAGAGCCACCCTCCATCGTGGTGACGTTTAACAAGGTTCACCCACGAGAGCCATCCTCCATCGTGGTGGCACTTAACCAAGCCCACCCACGAGAGCCATCCTCCATCGTGGTGGCACTTAACAAAGCCCACCCACGAGAGACATCCTCCATCGCGGTGACACCAATTTCCTCAATCGCTAGGATTCTCGGATGGAGTTTACGGTACAATTACAACCCCCTCGACATCCAAGGCGACTCAATTCACGGTGCACCCAATCCTATAGCCGGCTAACTATATCCGATTAAAGTAACCAACAACCACTTACATCACTTGCCAATACCATCAATTACCATCAT
Source organism: Hibiscus trionum (assembly GCA_030270665.1). Classification (NCBI taxonomy): domain Eukaryota; kingdom Viridiplantae; phylum Streptophyta; class Magnoliopsida; order Malvales; family Malvaceae; genus Hibiscus; species Hibiscus trionum. Next base: position 16,369,898 of record BSYR01000010.1, read on the forward strand.
CAATTCACTGTTTTAAAGCATTAAATAAAGCCATTAAACAACATGCAACACTATGCATCAATTCCACAATTCCAATGTACAAAACCAAGGATCTCTTACCTTGAGCATCCTTCAACACATGACTTTCAAAACCAGTATTAAACTATGCTAAAACATGCTTTCAAAACAGAATTTAAACATGCAAATCACATACATTGCATCCAACCATCTCAAGTGCATTAAAAACCAATTCATAACACAAACCAAGAGAGAAATTCCATTTACTTACTCTTGAGCTTAGCTAAGTTTCTTAGACTTAAACTAAGCTCCCAAAACATTCAAACATTGGTTTTAAAGATGAAAACCCCAACTTCACTCACTGATACACAAAACTACGCTAGCCGTTAAGCCTTCCAAGCATCCGAAACCCTCCAACGCTACCTCTATTGCTTCCGGATCATTCTCCCCTATTTTAAACACATGACAACAGAGGATTAATGCATCATCATGCATTAAAAACACCAGCAACACAACTCAACTCGCAGCTCTACATAAATCCAACATTTCGGCTACCAAACACAACCGAAAACACCTCCAAACTCTTCCAAAACTTAACCTAGCCAAGATCCATCACTTCTAACCATTTTTAAACATCAATTAACATCCAAAATGAACCCAAACTCGTCCTTATACCTCCAGAATTAACAGAACACCAAGATCACCCCAAAAACCACCATTTTCACAAGTAAAAACTTAGGAAAATCAACCTATTCGGGATTGCATTGATTAAACCTCAATTACACATCATTTACACATCCAAAATACATCAAAAAGACATCTCAAAACAGAGCCCAATCATCTATTACGAATTTCTTCAAAATTAAATCCAAATCTTGCATTTTAAGCCAAAATCAAGATCACAACGTTAAAACCTTTAATAAAACTCAATTTAAGGATTGAGAACTTGGGAATTTCAGTAAAGAACTGAGTATTTAGAGGAGAAGGACGTTCATACCTCTAAATGTGGATTTCTCCTTGTTTAGAGCCAAAATCCTTGAAAATTCATTAAGCAAATGGTGAGGATTTGATGTAGAAATGATTAGGAATCATTTAGAAATTGAAATCTCAACTTTAGGTGTGAAAATCAAAGGAAAAGTTTCTATGGAAATGTGTTTGGCTGAGGGAATTTTTAGAGAAAATGAAATGGGAAAATTTTGGTAAAAGTTAGTTATGAAACTAAAAATATATTTTTCCCTCTTTTCTTTTTATTAATTAAACATTAAATGAGTCTTAAAAATCAAGAAAAATCTGGAGAAATCCTCCCTTGGGTAAATTAGCTCCTTAAAGATTCAAAGTTTCAATCCTTTTAAAACAGTCACGAACTTTTCAAAAATTACATTTTAGTCACTAACTCAAAATGTCATATTTCCAAACCTCATTTTGTAAAATTAATTTCACCACCCTCTTATATATATTAAAAGAGGATTTTTAGATATTTTTCCATATTTTTAATGCATCCCGAACTAGGCTTTCCTTAAAACCACCTTTTATATTCGAACCGAAAATCCGACCGATCCGGTTCAAACCCAAAACTTCTAAGCCCAAAATTGGGGTGTTACATTGCATTACTATTCTGTTGGCATAGGCAACTAAATATTTTCAAAATTCCTCATTGGACAGATTATTCTAAAACTAATTAAACTTGCCTAACAAGTGTTAGCATTCTTCAAATTTTGGCCGAGACAAAATTTTCCTTTTTCCTTTTTTTTGTTTTAGTGGTTCGGTATGCAAAGCTAGACTATATGGCACATATGGCATGACAACATAAATGTAACCATGAAATTCATGGCATGGAATAAATGTGAGGAAATGCACACCCCCAAACCCATGATGTGTATTGTCCTCAATGCATGAAAACAACACATATATACAAATAAACAGAAAAATAAAAATGCATGAACATATAAATGCAATGAAATGAAATGTGAAGGAGTTTAGGAAGAGGAGGACTCCCTCTCGGAGACTTCTTCTCCTGTGACTCGGGTCTTCCTCTTGACAAAAATTCCACGATCCGGTGCTTTGCGCTTTACTCTTGTCATGGTTGGTTTGCGGCAGTTGAGGCTCCAACATCACGAAGAACTTCCTCTAAAATCTGAAAAGGTTCTGACATGGTAGGGGTGTCAGTGGCATTGTACTGTGCCGGCACGGCAGGCGTTGTGTTAGACTTGGATTTGGTTTCTTTTGATTCCATCAGAGAGTTAGTACTAGCAGATTCAACATGGACTGGAGACAACGAAACTGTGGCATCAGATGGGTACAAGCTGATTAGGGACTGGTTGGCATGGCATTATCACTGGCAAAGATATTCGTAGGGAAATCTAGGAAAGATGACAAGAAATTTGGGGACATCTTCATAATGGTCTTCCTGATGGCAATATCTCTAGCATGACTATACTGCCAAAGCTTGTCATTCCGCTCCTCGGCTTTCTCTAATTTAAGGAGAATAATCTCTTGGCAATGGTGGATTTCAAAAAGAAATGACATTGATTTAGTTGTCCTGGGAATGTCAGCTCCTGCTTTTGGAACTCTGGGCTTTGGCGTGGTTGTCTTTCCTTTTCCTTTGTCCTTGGTCTCAGTGGCAGTGAGGTTTCTCCATATAGTCGGTGAGATTATTGTTCCCTTGATTTCTTGGCCTATGTCTAAATCAAGCTTGGGCACAACATGCATCATGCAAATGTTAGAAATCAATAAAGGAAAGAACAAGATGCCATTAGACTTACCAGCACATTTGTAGTTCTCTTCAATGATGATATGCCCAACATTGACTTTTTGGCCAGTGATGATGGAATGCAGTAGTGCTAGCCATTTCTCCGACATCATTTTGTTGTGTGTGGTTTGCATGAGATTTTCCTTGAGAAAATGGTTCCACCCCCTCGACTAAGATTTCAATGTCAGTCTCTTGACGATTCGATGGCCCTTGGAAGACATTATCCATGCCATGCCTGGTTCACACAGATCTGCCAGCAACTTCTTCCTCTTGACAGCGGTCAGACTCAACATACTCTAAATGTTCGTCTTTAGCATCACCCAACTTGAACATGACATTGATATAACCTTCATCAAAACGAACATATGTACCTCGTATCATCAAAAACTGACTGTCCTTGGTGGTCATTTGGGCATAAAACACCCGGAAAATATTCGCATAAACCTCCCCTTTTGCTGGCAGAATAGCTCCTAATTGTTCTGGTTGAGTACCACCAAGAAATCATAGGAAAATCCCATGGTTGCTTCGCCTTTGAAGTCGAAGTGCTTCTCATAACAAAAGGATCTTGAAGTGAAATTTTCTTCATGCTTTTTCCGGATCTCCTCATTGAAAAAAGATTTTAAAGGGGGTTGATAAAGAAGCCATTGAAATGTGGTGAAGCTATGGGTGTGTTGGAAAAAGGAGGAAGAAGAGAAAAGATGAATCTTGGTTTCTTGCTTGATAAAGAAAGAGAGAAGTGAAAAGATTCATGTTTCATTGAAAGGCTAGGGTAGATAGAAAGTAAAGGGTAGAGTGTTTAATGAGGTTTGATAAAGTAGCTGAATTTAATGGGGATAATGATGGAAAATGAAAATATTTGATTTCAGAAGGGGTTATGTGATAAGGTTGTAAGTGATAGGATAAGTTTAAAGAGCGGAGTGATAAGGTGATTAAGTTTAATTTTAAATTTCAACCTAATCGTTTGGGTGGCTAGGGTTAAAATTCAAAAGAAAACAATTTTCACTCTCATGGGCCAAATTTAATCAAGCTAGGGTAAATATAATATATTATAAATAAAATTATATTATTCTAAATAAAATATAATAATTAAAATATATAATAGAATTAATTAGAAATAGAATTAATATTCTAATATCTAATATAAATTATAAAATTATATAATATAAACTCAATAATAAGAAATCAATAATAAAAAATAAGAAATTAAAATCACTACTACAAAATAATAAATTCACCCAATGAAAACTGAACTACCTTTCGGTTCCGCTCAAAAACGGCGTTTGTTTTTTGAGACTATTTTAAAAGAACTAAAAAATTGAAAACGAAATGTTTTATATCTTTAACAATTTTAAAAGAAAAAACAAAATTGTTTCGAAAAGTATCAAAAGAAACAAAAAATGGGTCACTCAAAGAATCAAGCTAGGGTAAATCTCTTCTTCCAATATTCCAATCTGTCGCATGTCAAGCCTCAACATTAGCATTTTGCTTGGCACACAGAATTCTCTCATTGTTGCATTACCTCATGTCAAATCTTGTTGTTAAGTGTGCAAAAGTACTATATTTTAGCCCTAGGATAGCTCAATTATTGTTAGACTTAAGCTTATTTTAGTTGTATAATTAGCTAAACATACTTAAAACTACATATATTAGATAATCTGCCCTGTTTGATGAAATTCACTGTTTTTCGTTATAAAAGATATTGCTCAGGTATGTGTTCTACTGTGCGTAGATTCCCACCCAGACAGACAATGTCGAGGCAGAAATGAGGGTAGAAGGAAGGAGTGGGACAATCGATGGAAGATGTTGATGTACCTACTGAAGAGCTGATTAGACTAAGCTAAGGAGGAAAAGCCCATAATAAGAAGCTCTGCTGAGCCACTCACACCGATACAGACCTCTACCGAGGTAGCAGATGGTGCGCCGCCGAGGCAGTATCCCAAGGTAGCTGAAAATATGCAAAGTGGTATGCGATTGGAAGAACACATCAAGCCCAATTTTTAGAGACCACTTGTACAGAGATCGGAGCCTAAAAGCCAAAGAAAAGCCACAGTCAAAGTTCAAGGATTTTGAAGTCAACCAGAAGTCAAGCTTGGATTAAATGAAGATTTAATTAGGGTGAAACTACTTCGGCTTAGGAAAAATTAGAAGTTCAGTGGATAAATGAGGCTTAAGAATTGGTTGGTGTTCATACCTAGATTCACGCCGGGAGGTATTATCAAGACGTGTTCGCCAATAGCATTTTGACTTAGGGATAAGAAGGAGTCACTGAAGAAAGCCTTGCCGAACTTTGAAGCATCACTCAGCCGCCCGGGCAGCACAACATCCTTTGCCAAGGCTGGTCATCTGCCGAGGCATCACCTTGACAACTGCCAAGACAGTTGAGTCGATTTTGCAGCACTTTAACCGAGACAAAACATTCAATATCCACACTACGACGCATTCTAATACCGACCCATTCTCTCAAACTGAATTATAAACCTTTTAATTTACTTGCTCTTAGCTTTTGTCAAATTAAATTAAATCATAATCACTTGTGTTTTTACTTTTACTTGTGCAGGAAGATAAATTTTGAAGGATTTCTCAATCCCTGTGGAGACGATATATTTTATATTACAACTAGGAATCAATGTACACTTGCACTTAAAATAGGACTATATGACAGCCTACAATTTTTGGCGTCGTTGCCGAGGATTGGCGTTAAATATCTTTTGTTTTTATTTTCTTGCATTTTAATTTTATTTTTAATCTCGTGGGTTTCTTTGGTTTATGACCAGAACGAACCCAACATCACCACTACGACCGTTTGATCCTGAAATTGAAAGGACCGCACGTAGACTTTGACAAGGAAACATCAGAAAAATAGATCATGTTGGATACGACAATGCCCACGGCAACCAACTCGCTGACGGCATTCAGCCGCCCGGAGGCAATGAAGAAAATCCACCTGCCCCCGACCAAAAGTCTGTGATTACTTGGATGAGGACCTTAGGAAGTTGAACACGGGTGTTGTCAATCCTTAGATAGAAGCAGACCATTTTGAACTCAAACATGTCATGTTCAACATGCTTAACACACTTGGACAGTTCGGAGGATACGCCACTGAGGATGCCAGACACCATATGAAATCCTTCCTAGACAACTGTAAATCCTTCAAGATACAGGGAGTTCAACCATATGTGCTAAGACTCAGACTATTTCCCTATTCACTGAGGGATAGGGCAAAATCTTGGTTTAATAGTCTACTATCTGAGTCCATTGAGTCTTGGACGGAATTATTGTGTGATTTTCTACCTAGATTTAATCATGTTAATTTAACTAATACATTGCAAACTAAAATCACTACCTTTTGACAGACTGATGATGAACCGATGTATGACGCATGGGAACGATTTTGTGATATGCTAAACAAATGCCCACTCCATGGATTCCCGGAGTAGACACAAGTCACGATGTTCTATAATTGTGTCAACACTCCAACAAGACTAATGTTGGATGCCTCAGCAAACGTCACACTTCTTGATAAAGAGCCTACATAAGCAATTCATATATTGAACAGGACGGCCAAAAATGACTACTAGTTCCCTACCGCCCGCCGAGGCAGAGTACGGCGATAGGCCACTGTCAATGAGCTAGGAACATTCGACGCAGTCACAGCACAGTTGGCTCATCTAACAAAAATGATGGAAGCAATGCGAAGGTAGAACAATACCCTGATGGTAAAATAGAACTGCATAAGCGGCTGTTAGCACTGACTGGAAAAAAATAAAAAACAGAACGTAAATATGTGAACCGTGTCGTGGTATGGTGGCCACTGCCTTAGAAACAAAACTGCCCCGAACAGTGTAGTCGCTTCACGGGCAGGCTGTCCCCCGAGGTGCACACGGACGCTCCTGGAACCGTACACTCGACTCCGGAGTGAACAACAGTGGTACTGCTCGAATTAACACTAGAGGAAACAGAGAGAATTGATATGTTTTGTAATGTGTTTGATATCTCAAATGGTACATGCAGCACATCTATTTATAGGCTGGATATCATGTCTATAATTGACATTTCACTGTTCAAATAATTACATAATTAAATCTGTATAACAGTAGTGTTAAACATGCTGTAACAGCTTCACATAATCACCATTTTAATTCTATAATTTAAGCTGCATAACAGTGTTGTTACACCTTGAATTTGACTGAAAAACAGTCTAAATTCATCCACTAAATAGACTGTTCATATTCGAATAATTTTGAATAAACTGCTGGAATCAAAACGTTCAAATCAAACAATTATTCTGAACGTTGCAGTTCATATATGAATTAAAAAATAAATTTTGATTCAGTTTTCTCAAAAGCCTATAAATAAGAAAAAAAATTCTTTCACATATAATCTTTTGTTCATAAGAAAATTCCATACGAATTTTCTCCAAAAAGAATATATACGCGCGCGTACGTGTCGAAGACACGTGTTACCCGAACCCGAGCCTGAGCCCGAGCCCGAGCCGGCCGGACGGCGGCGGCAGCGGCGCGCAAGGACTTCCCTTGTTCTTTCCCACTAAACAAGGGAGGGAGGAAGCATGGGTATAAATACCCTTCCCTAGCTATTTTCCCAACCAATGTGGGATATAGCTTTGGTAACACTTGAAGCATTACCAACATTCCCCCACTAATGCAAAAGAATTCATATGTATCTCAAACACAGACCTCCTCAGACGAGCAATAGCGGAATTAGTTGCTTAAGCACTAGTGAACGTATCTTGAACTAGTACATAGTGATAATGAGTGATCCTTCTTTTAGATAAGTGAAACTAGTCTTGAACTTTCTAAGATATGGGTAAACTCATAACACACAACTAACTCCTTCATCCACCGAAGTTCTCGATGTGTAAGATATATATACACAAGTGTATATTTGGCCATCTTACCCTCAGGATTCTAGTAAGTGTTTTAGAAAAATGGCCCAACGTTTTTCACAGAAGGTGGCTAATCCTTCTCACTTACATAGGTTATTTCATCAAGTTTATCTCAATATAAACCACCCTGAATCTGGGCTATGAAATAATTAAGAACCATTTGTAATGGCTCAACCTCTTATAGACTTATGGTGATTTCTTCAAGTCCATTTAAAATGAACCACCCAGTCTTGGGATAAGAAATCATTAAGAATAAATATTCAACCTCATTGTCGGTGAATCCAAAATGTCCTTCTCAATAGGATCATTTAAACTTTGAATTCATTAAGAGTTTCTTGAAACTCAACCTTTCTGGCGATAAGTCCATCTTGTCATTCTCAATAGGACAACACATTCATACTTGTGTTATGAACTTATTAAGAATAAGTATTCAACCATTATTCGGTAAATTCATCAAGTCTTTCTCACAAATACCACCCAAAACCTGGGCTATGAATTTATTAAGAGTAATAGTACTTAACCTGGACATGTACATCATTCGTCATAGGGATAGGCAGTGAGAAATGTACACTATGAATCTTTCCATGGTTTCGTTTGACCATATTGAACTTAGATAACTAAGTTGGGTATCCACCATGAATTCCTCAACCAATGGGCTTTAAACCCACCCCCCTCGACGAATCAAGGACCAATTTCCGACTTAACCCTTTGGTAAGCGGATCTGCTAGGTTTCTTTCCGACTTCACATACTCTAAAGAGAGTACTCCATTTCTTATTAAGTGTCTAACAGATTCATGCCTTATGCGAATGTGTCACTTTTTACCATTGTAAACTTGACTCTTGGCAACACAAATTGCAGCTTGTGAATCACACAACAAGGAAACATGAGGATTCGGAGTTCCCCACAACGGAATATCGGCTAACAAACTCCTTAGCCACTCAGCTTCTTGCCCAGCTAAGTCAAGAGCTATAAACTCTGACTCCATAGTAGAGCGAGCAATACAAGTCTATTTTGAAGACTTCCAAGAAATTGTTGCTCCTCCTAAAGTAAATACATACCCACTCGTAGAGCTTACTTCATCACTATCGGAGACCCAGTTGGCGTCACAATATCCTTCTAATGTAGCAGGAAAGCCAACAAACTCAAGTCTCCAGTCCCTAGTACCCTTAAGGTACTTAAGTAAGCGTCTAAGAGCAACCCAGTGCTCACCACTAGGGTTATGAGTATATCTACTGAGTCTGCTAACAGCATAGGCAATATCTGGCCGAGTATAGTTCATTAAGAACATCAAACTGCCAATTATTTTGGCATATTCCGTTTGAGAAACGCTACTTCCTTTATTCTTAAAGATATGTATGCTAGAGTCATAAGGAGTTCGAACAGGGACGACATCAAAACTGTCAAATTTCTTTAACACTTTCTCAATATAGTGTGTCTGACTTAAAGAAAATCCCTTTTCAGATTTGATTACTTTGACTCCTAAGATTACATCGACTTCTCCCAAGTCAGTCATCTCAAACTTAGTGGACAAGAAACTTTTTGTTTTGTTAATGGACTCAATGTTAGTACTGAAAATCAGCATGTCGTCAACATACAAGCTTATGATGACACAATCAGTACCAAACATCCTCGAATACACGCATGCATCCGAACCATTGACAACAAAACCAAAACTAAGAATAGTTTTGTGAAATTTCCCATACCACTGTTTAGGAGCTTGCTTAAAGGCATAAAGTGAATTTTTAAGTCTACATACTTTGCCTTCCATACCATGCGCCTCGAAGCCAAGAGGTTGCTCCATATAGATCTCCTCATCTAGATCCCCATTCAAAAATGCAGTCTTTACATCCATTTGATGTACTTGCAATTTGTGAATGGAGGCTAGTGCAAACAATGCACGGATCGTTGAGATTTTTGTGACAGGAGAGTAAGTATCAAAGAAGTCTTGACCAAATCTTTGAGTGAACCCTTTGACTACTAGCCTTGCCTTATACCTTTGGACAGAACCATCTGGTCTAAGTTTCTTTCGAAAGACCCATTTACTGTTAATGGTTTTAAATCCTCTAGGAAAGTCAACTAATTCCCAAGTATGATTAGACATTATTGATTCTAGTTCATCTTTTATAGAGCTTTTCCAGAAACTAGCATCAATAGATCGTATAGCTTCTTCGTAAGTTTTAGGATCCTCATCTAACAAATAAGCTTGAGCTATAGGATCAGAAAGGGTATCTAAATCATTTATCTCAAAAATGAAGGAAGTTATGAAGTCTGGTCCAAAAGAGGTTTCAACTCTTTGTCTCTTACTTCTTCTAGGCTCAAATTCAATCTCTTGAGAAGACCTAGCAGGCACACTAGAAGAAGTGGATGGCAAGTTTTCTATTTGTGTTTCAACATTTAATCTAGGTTTCTTGAGAGGAAAGATTTCTTCAAAGAAAACATCATCCCTAGATTCACAAATAGAGAAGTCTTGTAAAGTCATGAATCTATATGCGGCACTGTTAGAAGCATAGCCTATAAACACTGCATCAACGGTCTTAGGTCCAATGGTGGACTTCTTAAAGTCTGGCAACCCCACTTTTGCCAGACACCCCCACACTTTCAGGTATTGTAAATTTGGGGCATACCCTTTCCATAATTTGTATGGGGTAGAATCAATTTTCTTATGAGGTACTCGGTTCAAAATATGATTAGCCGATAGAATGGCTTCCCCCCACATGTTGTCAGACAACCCAGAACTTATCAACAATGAGTTCATCATCTCTTTTAAAGTTCTGTTTTTCCTCTCGGCTATACCGTTCTGTTGAGGAAAATAAGGGGCTGAAGTTTCATGTATTATGCCATTCGTCTCACAAACCTCTTTTAGAAAATTAGATCCATATTCACCACCTCTATCAGACCTAACACGTTTTATTCTCCTATCTAACTGATTTTCAACTTCTTCCTTATAAATAAGAAAGAAATTTTCAGCTTCATCTTTAGTTCTTAGGAGATAAACTTTTGTATACCTAGAGAAGTCATCTACAAAAGTTATGTAGTAGTGTTTTCCTCCTTTACTTTCAGTGTTTCTAAAGTCTGCTAGATCAGTATGAATAAGTTCTAACAGTTCAGTCTTTCTTTTAGAAACATTTTTAAAGGTAGGTTTTGCATGCTTTGCTTCTACGCAAACTTCACATTTATTATAGTTTGTTATGTCTAGTTTAGGCAAAATATTCATATTCATCATTTTCTTTAGGGATTGAATATTTACGTGTCCTAATCTAGCATGCCACATATCAACAGACTCAACAATATAAGCAGAAGTGGTAGCTTTATTATTTTCATTAAGTTGAGTTTCTATGACAAATAAACCTTCGCTTAAAAAACCTTTCCCGACATAATCACCGTTACGGGAAAGTACAAGTTTATCTGCCTCAAAAACTAACTTAATGCCTGCCTTATTTAAGAGGCCACCACTGATCAAATTTCTACGTAGGGCAGGCACATATAGGACATTGTTAAGGGCCAAAGTTTTACCAGAAGTCAGCTTTAGTAAAACCTTGCCTTTTCCCATCACTTGAGAGCTGCTGGAGTTCCCCATTACACACGTTCACCATTTTTCACGTCCTCGAACTGGGTGAAGAACTCCTTCTTTGCGCAGAAGTGTCGAGAAGCTCTGGTGTCTAAGACCCACTCGGTGTTCTTCTCTACGAGGTTGACCTCCGAAACCACCGCGGCTCTGACATCATCATCCATGTCCTCCGTTACATGCATGCATGGTTTAGTCTCATTCTGGCGGTCCAAGCGGTGCTGACATTGGTACGCCTTGTGACCAGCTTGCCCACACACATAGCACTTCATGGTTTTCACGTCGGGCTTAGCCTTTACGGACTTCTTGAAGTTGGTAGTCTTCTGTGGTTTGGGCTTTTTGCTCTGAGGGCCTTTCTTAAAGGGCTTTTTGGACCTTGAAGCACCACCTGACTCAACTATGTTAGATTTAAAAGATAAGTGACTAAAGTTGTTAGTAACCTTATCTTTCAAACGGTTGGCCTCCTCGATTTTCATGTGGCCGATCAGCTCCTGAAGTGGTATGTCCCTTTTATTGTGCTTGAGGGAGTTGCGATAATCGGACCAGGATTTTGGCAACTTCTCGATAAGGACATTTGCTTGCAGAACTTCACACATCTGCATGCCTTCCGCTATGATGTCCGAGACAAGATTCTCCTAGTCATGGACTTGGTCCATGATGGGCTTGTTGTCGGTCATCTGGAACTTCAACCATTCGCCCACGACATATTTTTTGATCCCCGCATCATCGGTGCCATATTTGGTGTCCAAGGAATCCCATATCGCCTTTGCACTCCTCTCCTTTAGATACATGTCAAATAATTTGTTGGACATGTGACTTAGGAGATGGCCACGGACCGTCTTGTTGTCCTTTTCATATTTGGCAAAGGTGGCAGCAGCAAGGGCATCGGCGGCAGCATCAATTTGGCCTTGGTTATCGGCATAAACATCAACGGTAGGTGGTGCAACTGGTGGTTCGTTGAGCAGCACATAATCGAGGTCCAATTGCTCAAAGAAAATCAAGATACGTTGGGACCACCTTCGATAGTTGCTGCCATCCAAAGCATCGAGTTTGGAAAGGTCGGGAATGAGCTTGCTTAGTAGTGCGGATGAAGAAGCCATTTTTGCAGAATCGGAGAAGAGTTTTGTTTCTAAATTGTTGGTAAAATAGAACTGCAAAAGCGGCTGTTAGCACTGACTGGAAAAAAATAAAAAACAGAACGTAAATATGTGAACCGTGTCGTGGTATGGTGGCCACTGCCTTAGAAACAAAACTGCCCCGAATAGTGTAGTCGCTTCACGGGCAGGCTGTCCCCCGAGGTGCACACGGACGCTCCTGGAACCGTACACTCGACTCCGGAGTGAACAACAGTGATACTGCTCGAATTAACACTGGAGGAAAAGGAGAGAATTGATATGTTTGTAATGTGTTTGATATCTCAAATGGTGCATGCAGCACCTCTATTTATAGGCTGGATATCATGTCTATAATTGACATTTCACTGCTCAAATAAATACAGAATTAAATATGTATAACAGCAGTATTAAACATGCTGTAACAGCTTCACATAATCACCATTTTAATTCTGTAATTTAAGCTGCATAACAGTGCTGTTACACCTTGAATTTGACTGAAAAACAGTCTAAATTCATCCACTAAATAGACTGTTCATATTCGAATAATTTCGAATAAACTGCTGGAATCAAAACGTTCGAATCAAACAATTATTCTGAACGTTGCAGTTCAGATATGAATTAAAAAATAAATTTTGATTCAGTTTTCTCAAAAGCCTATAAATAAGAAAAAATTCTTTCACATATAATCTTTTGTTCATAAGAAAATTCCATACGAATTTTCTCCAAAAAGAATATATACGCGCGTGTACGTGTAGAAGACACGTGTTACCCGAGCCCGAGGCCGAGCCCGAGCCCGAGCCCGAGCCGAGCCGGCCGAACGGCGGCGGCGCGCAAGGACTTCCCTTGTTCTTTCCCACTCAACAAGGGAGGGAGGAAGCATGGGTATAAATACCCTTCCCTAGCTATTTTCCCAACCAATGTGGGATATAGCTTTGGTAACACTTGAAGCATTACCAACATACCCAACACGTTAAAGTTGTTGATGCCTTTTGTGAACAATGTGGGGGGAGACCATGACTCCTCAGAATGCCAGCAATTCCAAGAAACTAGCTGCTTTGTAGGAAACTACAATATAAGCAATAATCCGTCATCAAACACATACAATCCTGGTTGGAAGAGGCATCCGAACTTTTCTTGGAGCAACCCCAATAATGCCCAGAATCTGCCCAACCAGACGAATCAACGTAAAGGATTCAAGCAGATTTTGTCGTGGCAGCAGTCGACGCAGCAGCAACTAGCATCACCAAATTCTCCAGAACAGACTTTAAATGCTTTTATGTCTCAAATTGGTAAATATATGTCTTACATGGATTCATTTATTAAAAAATTGACGTTTTCATGGACATGACAGAGATGAGGATGCAAAACCATGAGGCAACTCTAAAGTCACTAGAAACTCAGGTGGGGCAGTTTTCACAACTAATGACCACTCGACCAACAGGAGGACTGCCCAGCGATACTGAAATCGCAAAGAGATCCACTCATGAGCAGTGCAAATCAATCACAACTAGAAGTGGGAAAAAATTGAAGAAATCGGTGTTGAAGAACCAAAAGAGAAACAACTAATGGAGCTAGCCGCCTAGGAAGACGTTGATGCTACTGCCTTGGTAGAACCAGGGTCCTCTGTTTCAGTAACCAAACTTGCTGATACCCCTAACAGAATCAATGAAAAAGCAGACAATCTTGAACATCTTACTCTCCCTCAGATCATGTTCCAATGCAAAGAGGGTATAGAAAATATCTGGCCGCCCCTCCATTTCTACAACAATGATGCAGCAGAAGCAGGAGTACCAGTTTAAGAAGTTCCTCAATATTCTTAAACAATTACACATAAACATACCACTAGTTGACGCCATAGAACAAATGCCAAATTATGCTAAGTTCCTCAAGGAGATGGTATCAAAACGAGCAAGGATAAGGGAATTCGAAATTATTTCCATGACACAAGGTTGCACGGCAATGCTGCACAATTGAGCCCCACCTAAGCTGAAAGATCCATGCAGCTTCCTCATTCCATGTGCCATCGGAAATCATTACGTGGGAAAGGCTCTATGTGATATTGGGGCAAGAATCAACTAAATGCCCAAATCAGTGTTCGAAAAACTGGGCATTGGGAAAGCTCAGCCCACCACTGTCATGCTTCAGATGGCTGACCGCTCTTATGTACACCATTAAGGAAAAATATCGAAGATATCCTGGTAAGAGTGGATAAATTTATATTCCCTACTGACTTCCTTGTTTTGGATTGTGAGGCAGATGAGCACGCACCGATCATAATGGGAAGACCATTCCTAGCCACCAGCAAAACTCTGATCGACGTGGAGAAGGGAGAATTAACCATGAGGGTAAACGACCAGCACATAAAGCTTAATGTACTTCAGACCCTCAAGCAAGCTAATAGCAAAGAGGAGTGCCAGCTGATCCAGACAACCACAGAGGTAAATCTCACACAGTATGCCCCTTGCCTCAACAGCCACTACCTGGTCAGAGATTCTGGGCACTGCCTCGCTAGCTACTTAGATGACTGCCTAGACACCTGCCTCGGCAGCCAGCCTGAAGACTGTCCTAATGACCCTGAATAGGTAAACTAGACTGATACTCGTCTAGGTAAGTATTTTGAACCTCTTAAATACACTACAAAAGAGAGTACCATTGAAAAACCATCTATAGAGTAGCCGCCCAAACTAGAAATTAAACCACTGCCCGAGCAGCTTAAATACGTTTATCTTGGACATAATGACACCTTGCCTGTAATTATTTCTTCCATGTTGACGTAGGAACAGGAAAAACAGTTGGTTGAGATGCTCGGGCGGCACAAACAAGCCATTGGATGGACCATCGTTGATCTGAATGGAATCAGCCTGGCAATTTGCATGCATAAGATCCTCCTAGAGGACGACCATAAACCAACCATTGACGCCCAAAAATGGCTAAATGAGGCCATGAGGAATGTGGTAAGAAAAGAAGTGATCAAGTGGCTTGATGCCAGCATCATTTACCCCATATCCGACAGCACATGGGTGAGCCCGATCCAATGTGTGCCTAAGAAAGGAGGGATGACAGTCATCACTGACGAAGACAATGAGTTAATCTCAACCCGGACTGTGACTGGTTGGAGGGCTTGTATGGACTATCGAAAGAAACTCAAAAGGACCACTTCCCCTTACCTTTCTTAGATCAAATGTTAGATAGATTGGAAGAAAAACCTTACTATTGTTTTCTTGATGGATACTCAGGTTACAATCAAATTGCAATCACTCCGGATGACCAAGAGAAAACTACCTTCACCTGCACGTATGGAACATATGTGTTCAGAAGGATGTCGTTTGGACTTTGCAATGCACCGACAACCTTCCAAAGATGTATGATGGCCATTTTCTCCGATATGGATGAAGATTTTGGAAACAACTTTGACATATGTCTTGGCAACTTGGAAAAAGTACTCGAAAGATGTGAAGAATCTAACATGGTTTTAAACTAGGAGAAATGCCACTTTATGTTAGACGAGGGCAATGTGTTGGGCCATAAAATCTCCTGCCATGACATAGAGGTTGACAGAGCTAAAATCGATGTTATTGAAAAACTGCCGCCACCTACCATTGTTAATGGGATTATGAGTTTTCTGGGACACGCTGGTTTTTATAGACGTTTCATTGAAAACTTTTCAAAAATAACTAAACCATTGTGTTCTTTGATTGAAAAGGATGAACCCTTTAACTATGATGACAAATGTATTGAGGCATTTGAAACCTTGAAGAAGAAACTTGTAGCCGCTCCCATTGTAGTACCACCAGACTAGACACTGCCCTTTGAGATAATGTGTGATGCCAATTACTACACCGTCAGGGCAGTGCTAGGGCAAAGGGAAAAAAATCTTCCATGTCATCTACTATGCCAAAAAGATGCTCAACGAGGCCCAAGTTAATTATACCACCACTGAGAATGAGTTGTTGGGAGTAGTTTTTGCTTTTGATAAGTTTCAAGCATATCTCATCGGAACAAAGGTGACAGTGCACATAGAACATATATCCGTAAAATACCCGTTTCTCCAAGAAAGATGCAAAACCAAGATTGCTACGCTGGATTCTTCTCCTGTAAGAATTCGATGTAGAAAACAAGGACAGGAAAGGGACAGAAAACCAAGTGGTTGATCATCTGTCACGACTAGAGGGAAGACCTACAGACACGACTAAAATTCAGGAAAACTTCCCAAATGAGTAGATCCTAGCCAGCTCGACAGTAGACCTCGCAGCCGCCCAGGCAACTTATACCATAGCCGCTGCGGCAGAACCTCTGGCAGCCATGACGACCTCCCCCACACCTTGGTACGTTGATCTTGTAAACTTCATGGTTAGTGGTATTTTTCCTCATAACATGACTTACCAAGGGAAAAAGAGGTTCCAAAATGATGCAAAACATTATTATTGGGACGAACCTCTTTTGTTCAAGCAATGTGCAGACCAAGTGATTCGGAGGTGTATACCAGAGGAAGAACAACAAGAAGTCCTCCACCATTGCCACAACTCATCATATGGGGGACATTATAGAGGAACCAGAACTACTGCCAAGTTTCTCCTATCGGGACTCTACTGGCCGACACTATATAGAGATGCCCAGGCATACTACAAACAGTGTGACAAATGCCAACGGACAGGTAACATCTCAAGGAGGAACGAGATGCCACTGCAGAATATTCTAGAAGTCGAACTGTTCGATGTATGAGGAATCGACTTTATGGGCCAGTTTCCATCATCTTGTGAGAACTTATACATACTGCTAGCAGTGGATTATGTGTCCAGGTGGGTGGAAGCCATTGCTACACCAAAGGATGATTCCAAAACTGTTCTGAAATTTCTCTAAAAGCATATCTTTACACGGTTTGGAATCCCCAGAGCCATCATAAGTGACGATGGGAGACACTTTGACAACAAACTGTTTGCCACGGAATTGAATAAATTTGGTGTCACACACAAAGTTGCCATGAAATACAATTCTCAGACCAATGGGCATGCTGAAATATCAAACAAGGAACTGAAGCGCATTCTCAAAAAGGTTGTTAATCCATCTAAGAAAGATTGGTCTCTTCGAATCCATGATGCATTATAGGCATACCAAACAGCTTATAAGACCCCATTGGGCATGTCACCCTATCGGATAGTGTATGGAAAAACCTGCCACATGTCCGTTTGAGATTGAACATAAGGCATACTGGGTCGTCAAGGCAGTAAACCTAGACTGGGACAAAGTCAAGCAAAAGAGACTGATGGACCTGAATGAGATCGAAGAATTCAGAGCCTTGGCATATGACAATGCGAGAATATACAAAGAGAAAACCAAAAAATGGAATGACAAAAAGTTGTTGCCAAGGCAGTTTATGCCCGGGCAGCAGGTACTCCTATTCAATTCTCGATTGAAACTATTCTCAGGGAAGTTGAAATCAAGATGGTCTGGCCCGTTCGAGGTAGTTAAAGCATTCCCACATGGTGTAGTCATGATCAAATCTACAAAGGATGGGCATGAATTTAAAGTGAATGGGCAGAGGCTAAAACACTACACATGAACTCATGTTGGAAGAGACAAGGAAGTGGTCATGTTAGGAGATGCATCCAAATGCACTCCTAATACAACCTAATTTTTTCTGTTTTAAATTTTTAGGAACTAGATTTAAATTTCTTGCATTTATTTTATTTTTTCAAACACATTATTTTTCATTTTCTATTTTTAGGCATTAGATTTAATTTGGGTAAACTACATAAATGGTCCCCTGACTATACTCCAATTATATTTTGCATCCCTCGACTATCAGAAGTTACATACTGGTCCCCTGACTTTAAAAAGGTAACAGATTAGTCCCGTGCCGTTAAAAATCTAACAGCTGATGATGTGGCAGTTAACCAAAGTTGGCATAATTACACACTTAATCCTCAACTTTTACAATTTATTTTAAATTGGTCTTAATTCTAAATAGTTTAAATAACTTATTTAATTTATTTTTTTCAATTTTCTCTCATTATCTTATTCCTCTTCCTCGCATAACTCCAGTCATCCTCCATCAGTGTCATCATCTCTTGCTTCATTTTTCACCCAAAAAATAACTCCATCACAGTAGGATTTCGGTATGTTCCTCGAGAACTAATTCATTAAAATGATAATGTTTTGAAGCTTCTTTTAAATATAACAAAGAAATGGCAGTAATTCTCTAGTAAAGTTGTTCATCAAAACATCAAAATCATCGTCTTCTTTCAGCCTGATTCTTGCTGAAAACATTCTTCCGAAAATGGCTGCTGCCAATGCTGCTATGATTTTGGGGTCTCTAGTCAAAGAAGTTGCCATCTGTTCCACCAAATGTTGTCTGGCATATGGTGAATCTGTTACTGCTTTACTGGAACTACAGTTCCTAGCTTCACCACCTTCGTCGGGCTTAGATTTTGTGAGTCTTAGACTCATGGTTGGTCCAGATGGATTCAATGAGGCTGAACCATGGCTCACACAGTGGCTCGAATCGAATGTCGGTTCCATTTGAGAATGGGGAAGATGGTTGTGTTCACCTTCATATGTTGCAACCATAACTGATTTATCATTTGTACTTCTTTGCACCTGTAAATATCAAAAAATCAAACCTTTATTCTCTTCTGCTCCAAATTGTGACTTGAAATTGCAAGAGTTATCATTTTGTTTACCTTCTTTTTAACAGGGCAGCTTGGAGCAAAAGAACACTTGAAGTAAGCTCTTGGTGAAGGATTATTCCTGGTGACTTTCTGCCCATTTTTCCTCCATTGGTATCCATCCTTCACAATTTGATTTCATTTTAACCAAATTGAATGAGAAATTAAGTAAATTTCAAGAACTTGGAATTAGAATCCATTAAAGTTTATAGTTTATGTGAAATTTCTTACCAGGCCATCAGATGTTTCAATCCTGACATAAAATTTAGTGACTTTGGCCTTTATAACTTCTTCTCTGGGTTTCTTGCATGAATCTTCATCAGTTGAGCTGTTGTCTGAGTTACCAACGATGCCAAAGTTGTTTTCAGATTTTTCTCTTCTTTGAAAGGCTAAGCTCTTTTTCTGGGTTTTTGCTCATTAAATCCATCACCTGGCTTTGCAAAGCATTGTAGCTCTCACACATCGCTGCTAACATTTCTGTCAGCTTCTTGTTTTCTGCATTTACACGGCTCAATTCTTCCACTGAATCACCACTCTGCAAAATAAAAACAACATTAGCATTAGATTAGCTTATAAATTCCCAGAAAATCAAAGTTGTACGATGAGAAAACACACACACACAGAGAGAGATCTTGAGAAGAAAGTGAACTATTGAGGTTATTGTTAGCAAAGGACAGAGAACGCGGGGTTCAAGTAGGACAAACCCGAATAAGAAACCGCCTGAGATCTCTAAAAGATCAACCAAAAAGTTATTTAGGGGAATTACATAGATGGTGGTAGCAATGAAGGATGACTGAGGTTATAGGAGGAAGAGGAAGAAGATAATGAGAAAAAAATAAATAAATAAATAAATTAAATAAGTTATTTAAACTTTTTAGAATTAAGACCAATTCAAAATAAAGTGTAAAAGTTGAGGATTAAATGTGTAATTATGCTAACTTTGGTTAACTTCCACGTCATCAGCTGTTAGATTTTTAACGGCACGGGACCAATCTGTTACTTTTTTAAAGTCATGGGACCAGTATGTAACTTCTAATAGTCGAGGGATGTAAAAGATAATTGGAGTATAGTCGGGGGACTATTTATGTATTTTAACCATTTCAAAATAAGTTATTTAAACTTTTTAGAATTAAGACCAATTCAAAATAAAGTGTAAAAGTTGAGGATTAAATGTGTAATTATGCTAACTTTGGTTAACTACCACGTCATCAGCTGTTAGATTTTTAACGGCACGGGACTAATCTGTTACTTTTTTAAAGTCATGGGACCAGTATGTAACTTCTAATAGTCGAGGGATGTAAAAGATAATTGGAGTATAGTCGGGGGACAATTTATGTAGTTTACCCATTTAATTTTAGCATGCAATTTTATTTTTTCAAGCACAAATAATTTTATTTCAGTTTATTTTAGGAGAAACAAAACCCAAAGGATGAAAGAAGAATCAAATCCAACCCATCAACCATTGAAGCCCGCCCGTGAAGCCTGCCGCGACATTACACAGCCGCAGACGTTGCTTCCCGCCAAAACTAGCCATTGCAGATAAAGACATTCCATTCCAACGGCTCTCTACCCATGCAATGGCTTCCTCAGCAGACGAAACGACAACAATCCTTCACCAAGCCACTTTCACTTCTATTTAACCCCCTCATTTTTTTACTATTCACTCTTCTTTACTTTCTCTTGCATTTTGTTTTACTATATTTCCCTTTTGCTTTCAAATTACCCTCGAGGCTCTCAAAACTATCTCAAATTTCAAAACCTTAATCCCAAACAAACCATGGCAAGAACACCCCGCCGCTAAGCCGCCCAGGCAGACTCTGATTCTTCCCTTCACTAATTTGCCATGCCCGAAGTAAAGGCACAACACAATCAGAAGTTCAAAGAGAGATATGTTTGGGAAGAACAAGGGTTCTTCTATGAGACTGCGAAACAAAACTTCGGGCTAGACCACTTCATCTTCCGCGAGATTGAACACCAATGATGGAAAATTTTTGCCCAACAACTCAAATAGGTGAACCAAACCATAGTTCGCAAATTCTATGCCCATGGGTCGACAGCCAAGACCCATCAGTAAATGTCAGAGGGCGGCGAGTC
Organism: Hibiscus trionum; assembly: GCA_030270665.1. Classification (NCBI taxonomy): domain Eukaryota; kingdom Viridiplantae; phylum Streptophyta; class Magnoliopsida; order Malvales; family Malvaceae; genus Hibiscus; species Hibiscus trionum. The sequence continues at coordinate 16,390,987 of BSYR01000010.1, forward strand.
GAGATTGATGCCAACAGAATCAACGCTTTCTACGGCACCCACATCGGCCACTATGAACACCAGGAGTTTGTTGACTCCTTGACGGAAGACAACTACGAGGAAATTAAACAAAAGCTTTGCATCCTGGGCACCGTATGGAACGTGGGGAAGAATCATGGACTGGTCAACAGAAGGAACCTTCTCTCGGAGGCCAAGTTGTGGAACACATTCGTCAAGAGACGAATCCTGCCCACATCGCACAATTTGACAATGGACAAGCCCCGCCTAGCACTCATCCATTCTATACTTCACAACAGAATTATTAATATTGGTGAGATAATTGCTAATGAAATTTATATTTGTGGACAGAAAGCTAGGGGCCAGCTTTACTTTCCCAGCCTGATCACGGAATTGTGCGACAAAGTGTTCGTCCCTACCGATCCCAACGATAGCATGACCCCAGAGCGTACAGGGTGGACGAGGGATATAATCTTAAGAAAGATGGAAATACAAGAAGCCACCCCAGAGAACTATGCCGAGGAATCAGTGAAGGGCACCCAGCAATCGTACCACCAGCCCGCCTCGGCAACCACGATCGACGGCATTGCAGCACAGTTGGATCGGATGGAAAGATGCCAGCTCACATTTATGGCATACATCAGGGATTTCCACGCTACCACAATTTCGGTTCTCAATGAGAAATTCCCAACGCACACTACAAAGTTCCCAAATTTCACCACCGAAATTCATGCCCATGCCGCTCCAGTAGCCTCTGTCGTACCCTCTACCTCGACTTCACTCAATACCGCTGACCCTGCCACTCCAACCGCCAGAGTCTCAACAACACCACGAGCCGCCTCTGACCTCATGGTAGCAGCAGCCACAACAACCGAATTCCTCTCCATCTCAGACGATCATGTCGACACCGCAACCGCACCAATCCAAGAAGAAAGTCAACCATCACAGGCAGCGAAAGATATAGCCCCCGCGCTAGAACCATCCGAATCTGCCTTCTTCAACTCATTGTCATCATATTCGGTGTGGCAAGACACGGTCCGGCCAATTACAAAGAAGCTCGAGACCGCATACTCCCCAGCCAAAAAGAGGAAAGCATCCAACACCGAGGAGATATACACGAACAGCGAAGACGACAGTGAATGAGAAGTCACAAAGCCAGACCAACCAACACCAACTTCCCACAAGCAGTCGCCTAGGGCGGCCAAAATACTTAAAGCACCAACTCAATGGCAGATGATACTTAGCGATGACGAAGAAGACGAAACCTCCTCCGATTCGCCAGAATTCTAAGCTATCATCTTCCTTCTTTATCTAATCTATGTTTTATTTTGAGTATGTAGGCATGCATTGAGGACAATGCTCCTCTCGAGTTTAGGGGGGGAATTAGACCTAATTGTTTTCTTTATTTATTTTTTGTTTTCATTAAATGTAGCTGCATAGTTAGAAGCATATAGGACATAGTGTAACTGCCTTTATTTAAAATTGAAAGAAAATGTTAGTTTGGAAAAAAAATTGAGTAGCCTTTACCCGCCGAAACAGCAACCTTAGCATGACTTTGGAAGTATTTAGAATCCAACTATATTCTGAATTTAAACAAACACCCTTTGTGATTGGTTTGATTTTAGGACTTCTAGGAAACTTAGGTAACCCACTTAGTAAACTTGGGTAGAACTTGAAGTGATAAAAAAAGATATATTCTAGAGGTGCCAAAAACTGGCTCTAGGATAAGCTAGAGATACCCAAAACCGGCTCTAGTAAGGTGCTTAAAAAAACTAGAGATACCAAACATTGGCTCTAGTGAAGGTAACTTTGAAGAAACCCAAGGGAATTAAGGTGTTTTACTAGAGTTTACCAAGAAGCCGAAGAATCATTCTTGTCACAAGACCCGTACACACTCACGAGAAACATAGTTCGGTTCTGAGTAAGTACTTTGTCATTCGAACGGTAGCTGTCATATATGTAGCTGCACGGTGTGTAAAGGTCGCTCGAGGTATTTTGAGGACAAACAATAGTTCGAGTTTGGGGGCATGTTAAGTGTGAAAAATTACTATATTTTAGCCCTAGGATAGCTCAATTATTGTTAGACTTAAGCCCATTTTAGTTGCATAATTAGGTAAACAAACATAAAACTGCATAGATTAGATAATCTGCCCTGTTTGATGAATTTCAATGTTTTTCTTTATAAAAGATGCTGCTCAGGTATGTGTTTTATTGTGCGTAGATACCCGCTCAAATAGACCATGCCAAGGCAGCAAGGAGGGCAGAAGGAAGGAGCTGGACAATCGATGGAAGATGCTGATGTACCTGCTGAAGAGCTTATTAGACTAAGCTAAGGAGGAAATGCCCAGAATAAGGATCCCTACTAAGCCACTCACACCGATACAGACCTCTGCCAAGGCAGTAGATGGTGCGTCGTCGAGGCAGTATCCCAAGGTAGCTGAAAATATGCAAAGTGGTATGCGATTGGAAGAACACCTCAAGCCCAATTTTTAGAGACCACTTGTATGCAGATCAGAGCCCAAAAGCCCAAGAAAAGCCACGGTCAAAGTACAAGGATTTTGAAGTCAACCAAAAGTCAAGCTTGGATTAAATGAAGATTTAATTAGAGTTTAATCTTTTTAGGAGATCTACTTTAATTCCAACTTGTACTCTAGTCCCTTAACCGACTTTGATTAGGCAAAGGCTTATATATATATTGTATCTTAGCCGACTAGTGGGAATATAGAGAGTTCTTGGAGAAAAACCTTAGTGCTTCCATTCATCCATCATATTCAAAACTTTTCTTAGGGCTAAGGATTGGTTTTGATGAGTAGTTGTGAGAGATTGCTTGTATTTGTTTAGGTTTTTAGTGTTTGCAATAAAATTTCAAAGTTTGTTTACTCTTGGCATTATTCTTATTTGCAATCAAATCGTAAGAGGGGAGAGCAATTATCGATTTGTCTAATATCGGGAGAGTTAAACTCACGACACGAGTAAACATAGTTTTATCCAACTTAAGGAGAAACTACTCCAGCTTAGGAATAAGTTAGAAGTTCAACGGCTAAAGGAGCCTTAAGAATTGGTTGGTGTTCATCCCTAAATTCATGTTGGGAGGTATTATCAAGACGTGTTCACCAATAGCACTTCGACTTAGGGATAAGGAGGAGTCACTGAAGGAAGCCTTGTCGAACTTTAAAGCATCACTCAGCCACCCGGGCAGCGTAACATCCTCTACCGAGGCGGGTCATCTGCCGAGGTATCACCTTGAAAACTTCCAAGACAGCTGAGTCAATTTTGCAGCACTTTAACCGAGACAAATCATTCAATATCCACACTACAACGCATTCCAATACCGGCCCATTCTCTCAAACTAAATTCTCAACCTTTTAATTTACTTGCTCTAGTTATATTCAAATCAAATCAAATCCCAATCACTTGTGTTTTTACTTTTACTTGTGCAAGAAGATAAATTCTGAAGGATTTCCCAATCCTTGTGGAGACAATATCTTTTATATTACAACTATGCATCAATGTACACTTGCACTTAAAGCCAGACTATTTGACAACCTACACTTGCCTTGGTATTAAACCTAGCATACTAATCTTCAAATACTCAAAGAAAAACCTTTTAACACAACAAAAGAAAATTTAAAACTAGAAGAAGAAAAATAAACAAAAAAGAACTGCTGAAAAAGAAAAAAACTTCACATCCTAATATTTACAAAAATTAAAAACATGATGATGATGTTACTATAACGCCCCGAGTTTAGGGTCCGGAAGTTGGCCGGATCTGGTTAAAAGTTTTGGCCGAGTTAGTTTCACCGGTTTAGACTAGTTTCGAGATTTATTTTAAATAAATGGTTTTTGAAGGATTTAAATTATGCGAAAATAGTTATAAATCGCTATTCATATATAAATGATTTTTGGTGGAAACAATTTTGAAAAATTGATTTTTGAAAGTGGACATTTTAGTCTAGTGACTAAAATGTAAAGTTTCAAAACTGTTTTGGTGACTAGTTTGTAAAAGAATCAAAATGTTGAATCTTTAAGGAGCTATTTAACCAATTCTAATTTCAGACTGTTTCCCCTAAATATTTTGGGTTCTAAAATGTTTTGAAAAGTTTTTTAATTATAATAAAAGATATTTTGAAAGGTTATCATCTTTACACAAAATTTACGTAACTTTTCTCTCAACACTTTCTTTCAAATTTATTTCATCCAAACAGTATTTTTCACTCAAGTTTTCAAAGGTAAATTATTTTTACATTGATTTCACATCATCAAACTTATTCTCAATGATTTCTCTTTAAACCCCAATTGTTTTCCTTAGTTTTCTCAAGGTTTTCATTGGAAGAAGGGGAAGTCTACCATTAGAGGTGAGCTGCGTTTTTCTCCTCCAGTGTAAGGTTCTTTATTTAAATTCTCACGTTCTTGATTCTTTTATGGTGTTATTTAAAAATTTTATAATGTGATTCATGAAAATGTGCTTAAACAAGCTTTTAAAATGTGGATTTGTGAGATTTTCATGTAGATTCTGTTTTGCTGGGTTTGTGGATGTTATTAACTATGTTTTTAATGTTAAATAAAGTTGAGATAATGGTCTGATAATATAAAGCCCAAAATTAGGTGAGTTGGTGGTGTTTGAGGTTGATATTCTTGAGATTTTGGCTTAGTTTTGTGGGAAATCAGTGGCTGATGGTTTATTGCTATTGGATTGATATTTTTAGTTTTTAATAGATGTAGTTTTGATGATAATCTTGTTGGGTTTAAGCTTGAGATTGTTTAGAGTTGATTTATTGATGTTTTCGGTTGTTTTCGGATATGAATCGATGGGAGATTGTTGCTAGATGCTGGGTTTTTGAGTTACAGCAAGTTTAAGGGCTTGAAAACACTCTAATTCTCTATTTTGAATTGATTAGAAGCAGCGGAATCTAATTTGGGAACTTGGGACGCGATATCGGACGAACTGGAAGCTTGAATTGGGTGTCCGGCTAGCATTTGTGTATTGTTGGTGAGTGGAACTATTTTATAAAGCCTTAACGTGGTTAAGGACAAGTTTTTGGGGGTTTAGATTGAGCTTGAAAGGCCAATCTAAGCTTAAGAGTGAGTTTGGTTGTCTTTTCCTTTTTTCGGCTAGTTTTGCCTTCATTTTGTGGATCATGTTCATGTAATGTTGTTCGCATTAAATCCTACTTTTTCATGCATTTTGACTCATTTAAATGTTGTCTCATGTGATCCCATATTCTAAATGGTGCTTTTAATGAGATAAATGTGGTTGAGTACATGTTGTGCATGGAAATGTGTTTTGAAAATGGGATGAAAAATGTTGTGCTTGTGGCCTTGAAAAACAGTGGGTAAGTGTGTATATTGACACTTGATGAGATTTGTAACTCCCTTAGCCCGGCCTAGACGCCCGATCCGAACTAAGAAGATTACACGGGGAAAACCGAAGCCAACTCGTTAAAGCCGACTTCGATTAACGAGCCTATTTTTTTCCTTTTTTATCTTCTTTAGATGCATATTAAGACCTTATGCGTTAAACTAAACACTTTAAAAGAAACGGCGCAGCAAAAAAAGTTCGATTAGGGGTTCAATTGCTTAAATTAAATATTTAGGGACTAAACTGTAATTTCTGAACATTACAAGGGCTAATCCAATTCTAAGGTTACCAATCCTTAATTAGTGATATAACAAGCTTCCATGTCAAATTTCATCACAAACGGACCATCCAAACTCAACCAATTGAACATTCAACATTCAGGGACCATAATGTAACAATATAGAACTTAGAAAGATACTTTTAACTGAAAATAATGGTCAGGTATCAGTACCTTTAAGCATGTATCGATACGCGGGAAGACAGTAACCAAAGTTGGGGAAAAGGTATCGATACCCTTCCCCGCGTATCGGTACGCCCTTCATACTTTGCACAGGCGTATCGATACGCACCCAACTCGTATCGATACCCCTATGTGGTTTGGCCTAAAATATGCCTTTGAGTGTCGATATCCAAGCTCGAGTATCGATACTCGTACCAGAAATGTACAACCAACAGCCACAATTATGCATTTAACACCATCTATTCACATCCATATCTACCATACATGTTATATTGATCATTTCTTACACAAATGCATTAACAACCATCCACAACATAAGCATTAGGTATGGCAATTCATGAAGATCATGGAACTATAAAAGCATGCTTTGAAGCACTTATAAAGACATATCCAAAATACCAAATAGAAATCCACAACCCATATAGAGACCAATTACGTGTCTCAAAACACAAACTAAACATGCTCAAGGTGTCACATAACACCAAGCAACTCATGAGTGGAAACCCCTCCCATAGCCTATTATTACACTAAGATGAAAGCACATACTTTGCTTAACAAAACCACTTGGATATCCCTTGCTTGCTCGCTGCCAAAGGTGCTCAATTATCTACATTGATAAAACAAATGAGATTAAGCACAAAGCTTAGTGAGAACCGCTATAAAACCAAAACATTCATCAATGCATTTTCAAAACAAAAACATCAATCTTTGTAAACACATGCCTTCCTTTTAAACATGCACTTTTAAAACACAAGTTGAAACTGTATCATGCTCAATCTCAATTCAAACTTTCAAAACCAAAGCAAATCATTCTTTAACCATGCTCCACATGTATCATTAGCCACATGCATTGTTCACAATGCAAATCCACATTAAGCCTCACTTGCTTAATTTACATGCATAGATTTGTCCTATGCAACATCTCATCATCAAGCATCTCATGCATAATAATCCATTATGCATTCATTATAATCATGATACATGGGAAACAATAAACATATATATTGGCTCACAACATCACGGCATAGACTCACCCCTATCTGTTGTGATAGACTCGCCTCTATCACCTTTACAAACAATATCGGATACACGGACTTGTATAGGCTCACCCCCTATCCGTTGTGATAGACTCACCTCTATCACTCAATGATAGGCTCACCTCCATCATAATAGCTACAAATGGAATTAGGCTCACCCCTAACCCATAGTGATAGATTCACCTCTACCACCCGCAATAGGCTCACCCCTATTACGTCATGTAGCTAGACACACGTATAATTTATAGATTATAGTGCACTCACATCCTATTGGTCGACCAACGTATCCGTATATTAAAAATAGATCATTCACCTGCCAATATACCCATAAAACCATGTTAACTCATTGCTTACAATGCATCATTAAAAATCATCTCATATCCCAAAATTAAACATGCTTTTAAATAGAAAATACCATCTCATACAAGATCATATCATCTTGTATCAAACCAAACCATTTCATGGGATAAACACAAGCAAAACCATGCTTTAATCCATGCATAACAGTGAGTAACGACCATTATCAAAACATGAGCATGGTAAACCATAGAGTCCATTTCAAACTAAAATCTGAGAGTTCAAGTAATCATACTTACTTCCGATATTAGCTAAGTGTTTCAAGCTTACCCTAACCTCCCAACACCTCGTATCCAAGCTTAACAAATCTTTAAAACACATCCACTCACTGATACGTGAAACTTCGCTTGCCGACGCGAAGATCACTCGTCTGAAGCTTCCAAAATCGCTCTGCTAGCTTCTGGATCAATATTCTCTACTTTTAAAGCATCAAAAACAGAGATCCAATACATTAAAATGCATTCTAACTCCATCAACTAAACACAAACTCGTTGCCCAGCAACATAACATCAATTTACCCATCCGAAATAACTGAAAACTCATTTGATTGCTTTCTAAACCAAGCCCAGCCAACAATCATCACTTCCAATCATTAATATTCATCAAATCACATCTAAAAACAACCTAAACCCTTCCTTATACCTCCAGCAATCATATAACCATCAAAACACTTCAAAAATTCAACTAAAACCATCATAAAACTCAAGAATCTCAAGGATTTCGGGATCTATATCATTAAACTCTTTTTCAACATCATAAACATCTAAAAACTCAATTATAGTCCATCTAAAACAGAGCTCATCAACAACACTCCAAAAATCAAGAATTAAACCTTAGTTTTTCAAGATTTTGATCTATAATCAAAACTCAGTTAAGAACAAAAATTGAGAATCAATCATCTTGGGAAATTCAATAAAGAACCTTGATTAGAGGTTGAGAACAAGATTTACCTCCAATACTTGCTTTCCTTAAAGTTTGACAAGTTTTTGCTTCACAAATCTTGAAGAAATTAAAGAGAATTCTTTGAAATGGATAAGGAATCAAAGAGAGAGTGTTTGGGTGAAAAGAAATCTCGAGAAAAGATTTTAGGAATGTGTTTTGCTGAAAATGAGAAGAGAAAAGTTAGTTACGTAAATGAAACCTTCCAAATTAACAATTTTATTTAATAAATAAATAAAATCCATTTTAAATCAATTATCTAAAACTCATTTAAATCACATGTCAAATTAAGGAAAGGTTTAATTGCACAAAAGCTCCCTAAAGATTCTAAGATTTTAACTCTCCTTTTGAAAATTCCATTTTTCCACAGTTTCGAAACTTTACATTTTGGTCACTTCCGAAAATGTACCACTTCCAAAACTCATTTTGTAAAATTGATTTGACCAACCTCTTAAACATAATTTTAGAGGATTTTAGCAATTTTTTCATATTTTTATCCCATCCCAAACCTTGATTTCGCCGAACCACCTAATATGATTCGAATCGTTTCCAACCGATTCACTTAACCTGATCCGATGTCTAAAACAACTAGGCCCAAAACGAGGTGTTACAAGATTTTATTACCGGATATAATTGGTCGACCAATAGGACGAGAGTGTATTATAATGGTAAAATTCGCGCCTGGTCTTAGTGATGACAGATTCCACTAAGGAGGAGTACGGTGATGGGCATTCCAGCGGAAGTTTATATTTTACTAGACGGGTGAGTACGGTGATGTGAATTCCACTGGAAGTTGTCTAGTGGTCTTGAGTACAGTGATGGGCATTCCATCGGGGGTTATCCGCATATTCGAGAAAAGTGCTAAAGATGTCAATATACTCATGATATTCATTTTATTCATTAAGCTTTTATTGTGTTGATGATGTTATGAAGCTTTTGAGATTAATATGTATCATGTTGAGAAAGTCTATGACTTGTGTCATGCATGTGTGTAAGCCGTGACTTGATCTTGCATTGATAGATGCATGAGTTAAATGATACATGTGGTTATGGAAAGTGGATGTTATGCTTTGAATTGTAGTTCAAGCATGAGTTTGCAATGAGCATGATATGCCGGAAATTTACCTTTGTGAAATGATATGGGGAATGGTTTTGTTTTCAAATACAAAGAAACTGGTTTTAAAACTGCATTGTTGTTGTTTTGAGCACCGCTTACTAAGCATTCTTGCTTATGCTCTTTCCTTTCCAACAATTCAGATCCATAGACCATTCGGTGCAGCAAAGAATCAAGGAAGTGTCCAAGAGTTTATCTTTCGCTCAAGTATGGTTTTTGGCATCAAATAATAGTATGATAGCAATGGGATAAGACCTTTATTCTTTTGGGAGGTTATGTTTTGAGACTCCCTGTGTTGTGACATGTTTTTGATGCCTTTCTAGTCTTGTAAATGAACCTTGTATGTTGGATCTTGGTTTGGTTTAAAGTTTGGTCGTTTATGTGGTTGCTTTCTTATGTTGAATGCTTAAGGATTTCCGTTTGTGTTCTAATGCATATTAGATGGTTGTGCTAGGATCTTTTGCCTATAGATTGCTTGCTTATAATGTTGGGATGTTGTTCGTATCTTGTTTGATTGGTTTCGGCGAAGCTTGGGGATGTTAAACTGACTTTTTGAACCAATCTGGTCCCATGTGTTTTGAAACAGGGTGACATGTTCCGATACAGGCTTGAAGTTTTTCCTTACCCATTTTGATACACTTGCTAGTGTTTCGAAACGGCTTGTCATTTTAAAAATCTGGGAGCTCACTGGAAAAACGTGTATTGAAACAGGCATGGGTGTTTCGAAACACCCTGTAGTTAAATTGGTTAATGGCATCTTCGAGGTTCTGTTTGCTTGCGTTTTAGTCCTTGGATGTTATGCAATCTTTTGGATGAGTTCGAATTGTTGGTTTATGCTGAAATTTTGTCATGTGAGCATGAAACTTGACTAATTGATTATTGGTAAACCCAATTTCATGTTAGAACCTTGAATCCTGCTAGTTTTGCATTTAGGTCCCTTGGTGTTTGAACGTTTTGTTGATGTCTGCTTTTGTTCTTCCGTTGCGGGTCTACCACATAAGATGTAAAATGGCATGTAGACAAGATAAAATAAGAAAAAATAAATAAATAAGGGTTGTTAATCGAAGGGAAATCCTAACGGGTTTTTCTTCAATTTTCCCCGTGTAGTCTGTTTGGTTCAGTCTGGCAGCTAGATCGGGCTAAGGGGGTTACAGTTACGGTAACTCTTCCATGAGGATAACCTCATTGGAATTCTTCTGATCACCTTCAAAATATTGCTTTAAACGTTGGCCATTCACCTTAAAAATATCTCACGTCTTCAAATTCTTGATGTTCATAGCTTTATGGGCATATGGCTTTACAACTTCATAAGGGGTCGTCCATCTCAATTTGAGTTTACCTAGAAACAACATTAGCCATGAGTTAAATAACAAAACATGTTGGCCAACCTCAAATTGTCTTGGCATTATCCTTTTGTCATGCCAACGTTTTGCCTTCTCATTGTATATTTTAGCATTCTCATAGGCTTTTGTCCTGAATTCTTCAAACTCATTTAGGTCTAGTAATCTTCTTTCTCCAGCAACTCTCCATGCCATGTCAAGTGTTCCAATGGCCCAATAGGCTTTATTTTCCATCTCTACTGGAAAATGGCATAGTTTTCCAAAACCAAGTCTAAATGGTAAAGTACCCAAACGAGTTTTAAAAGTAGTCCTATAAACTCACAAGGACTCATCTAGTCTCAAGAACCAGTATTTCCTTGATGGATTTACAGTCTTCTCTAAAATATTTTTGATCTCCTTGTTTGAAATTTCGGCTTGCCCATTTGTTTGTGGATGGTATGTCGTGGCAATACTTTGCTAAATTCCATTTGAAATGGGTACCCTCATCATGAATAATCACTATGGGGCACCAAATCGAGTAAAAATATGTTTGTGCAAGAACTTGGCAATAGCTTTGGCATCGTTTGTTGGTAGGGCAATAGCCTCTACCCATTTCGATACATAGTCAACGACCACAAGAATATATACATTACCAAATGATGGAGGAAAGGGACCCATAAAGTCTATCACGCATACATCAAATAAGTCCATGGGCATAATGTTTTGGAGTGGCAATTGGTGTCTTCTATAGATGTTTCCAGTCTGTTAGCATCGATCACATGCCTTGGCATAGTTGTGGGCATCTTTGTATAGTGTGGGCCAAAAGAATCCTGACTGTAACAACTTGGCAGCAGTCTTCATCCCGGCAAAGTGTCCTCCATATGGTGTGGCATGACATAAGTGCAATATGTTGTTTTGCTCATCCTCTGGCACACACCAACAGATCACTTGGTCGGCACACTGCTTGAACAATATTGGCTCGTTCCAATAGTATTGTCGAACATTCCACAAAAAACGTTTCTTAGCATTATATGCCAAGTCTGATGAAAAATATTGCTTATCATGTAGTTGACTATGCCAATGTATCATGGCACGACATTAACTGCAAGCAAGTACTCATCTAGGAATTCATCTCTTATGGCAGCGGTCTTACCATATTCAAGGTGATGCTCTAGGCATGATAGGTGATCAGCTACCAAATTTTCACTGTCCTTCTTGTCTCAGAGCTCAAGGTCAAATTCGTGTAGAAGAAGCGCCCATCTGATCAACTTGGGTTTGGCATCCTTCTTTGCCAAGAGGTACTTCAGTGCCAAATGATCTGTATACACCACAAATTTATTACCAACTAAATAAGATCTAAATTTATCAAAAGCAAAGACAACTGCAAGAAATTATTTCTCAGTTGTGGAGTAATTAAACTGAGCTTCATTTAGAGTTTGACTGGCATAGTAAATGGTATGGAAAACTTTGCCACGCTAATTTCCTAACACTGCGCCGATGGCATAGTCGATGGCATCACATATGAGCTCGAATGGCTCATTCCAATCTGGTGCCACAACTATAGGGGCATTAATCAACTTCTCTTTAAGTTCCTGAAACGCTCTCAAACAATCATCATCAAATGCAAAAATGGCATTTTGTTCCAATAACAAGCATAAAGGTTTAGAAATTTTAGAAAAATCTTTAATGAAGCTTTGGTAAAAACCTGCATGTCCTAAAAAACTTCTTATACCTTTTACACTCGTAGGAGAAGGTAATTGCTTGATTACCTCAACTTTTTCTTGGTCAACCTCTAATACTCTCTTGGTTACCTTGTGCCCGAGAATAATGTCTTCCTTCCATTAAGTGACATTTTCCCAGTTCAAGACTAGGTTTGTCTTAATGTATCTCCTCAACACTTGCTGAAAACTCTGAAGGCATTTCTCAAATGTTTTTCCAAACACCAAGAAATCATCCATGAACACTTCCAAGTTATTCTCAATCATAATCGAAAAAAATGGCAACCATGCAACGTTGAAACGTTGTCGGGGCATTACACAACTTGAATGGCATTCTTATGAAAGCATATGTCCTATATGGACATGCGAAGGTGGTCTTCTCTTGATCAGAAGGGGAGATGGCAATCTAGTTATAACCTTAATAGCCATAAAAAACAAAAGAAAGCTTTACCTGCATGCCTATCTAACATTTGGTCGATGAAAGGCAATGGGAAGTGATCCTTCCGCGTGGCATGGTTCAACTTTCTGTAGTCCATGCACATTTTCCATCCTGTGACAGTCCTGGAGGGAATCAATTCATCCTTGTTATTATGTACCACTGTCATGCCACCCTTCTTTGGCACGCATTGTACTAGGCTAACCCACGAGATATCATAAATAGGGTAAATTATCCTGGTATCAAGCCATTTGATAATCTCCTTCTTCACTACTTCTTTCATTCTCGAATTCTGCCTTCTCTAGCTTTCAACGGTCTTTCCATGGTACTCCTCTAAGATGATCTTGTGCATGTTAAAGGTTGGGCTTATACCTCGAATATCGGCCAAGGTCTAACCCAAAGCTTACTTATATTTGCTTAATATTTCCATAAATCTTCCCTCCTAATCATTAGTGAGATCAACAGCAATGATCACTGGAAAAGTTGAGTTTTTACCTAGATAAGCATACTTGAGGTGGTCTGGCAATGGTTTCAGGTCTAATTCTAGAGGCTCCTCAATTGATGGTTTTGGTGCCTTGATTTCTCTGTCGGCCAACTTCATTGGCCAAAAATAACTCCAATCATCAACCTCCAAGGCTGGTTCTTCAGGTTCTTCACTCGTTTCATAATTGACAACCAGTTCACTGGCATCATCATTTGTGTCTTCGCACAACTGTCATACGTCCAAAGTAAATATGGACTTCATAATCTCATCGGTTCGGTATTCATCAGCTTCATATGTGCATTTAAGAGCTTGAAACACATTAAATGTAACATGTTGATCATTCATTTGCATAGTAAATTCACCCTTATAAACATCAATCAAAGCTCTACTCGTGTCAAAGAATGGTCTACCCAAAATAATTATGACATCAATATCTGCCTCATAATCTAAAATGATGAAATCAGCTGGGGAAATGAATTTGTCTACCTTTACCAACACATCCTCAATCTTACCCTTAGGATGTGCAAAGGATACGTATGCCAGCTGAAGTGTGTAATGCCCCGGTTTTAGGCCTAGTGGTTTATAGGTTAATTAGAAGATTTGGTGGACCAGGTTAGAGATTCGAGTCGAATTCGAGATCAGACATTTTTATGTGAGGTAAAAATATGGGAAATGGTTAAAAATCCTTATTTAATATGTTAATAATTTTGGTGAAATCAATTTTGGAAAATGAGTTTTAGAAATTTGACATTTTGGGACTAGTGACCAAAACGCGAAAGTGAAAAACTATTTTAGTGATTGTTTTGTAAAAGGGTCAAAACATTGAATCTTTAAGGAGCTAATATACCTAAGTGTTTTATCAGATTTTTCTCTCAATTAAATTAGTTTTAAATGTTTTAATTAAAGGATTAAAAGGAATTAATTAAGGAAAGGTAGTTACTTTCACAAAAACCAATTTGACGTGATTTTCTATTCTTCAAACTTTTCTCTCAAAGTCTTTTCGGCCAAACATATATTTTCCAACAAAGATTTGAGGTAATGGTCTTGTTTTCTTAAATTAAAGATTCTTAATAGATTTCTTAACTTGTTTCTACAAAATCTCATTGATTTCCTTTGCTTTTCAAGAAGAAAAATCATCCAATTGAGAGGGATTTAAATCATTGAAGGTGAGGTTCGTTCTTCTCCTTTAATGAATAGTTCTTTATTGAAATTCCAAAGTTCTTGATCCTTTATATATGTTTCTAATGGGTTTTGATGATTTAATTGTGGAAATTTAGTTTACTTGGTGAAATTTATTGAGATTCATTTTGGATCTATTTTGTTGGGTTCTTGATCAAATTAGAACATGATTATGATGTTTTATAATGTTAATAAGCTGGTTTTAACATTGGAATCCCGAAACTATAAGAATCTCTAATTGTTTAGGTTGTTAGTTATGTGTTTTGGGGGAGTTATGGTGATGAAATGGTTGCTTGAAGTATAAGGATGTTATGAGAAGGTTTCTAGATGTCTTTTTATGTTAATTGATGGTTGTAAGTGTTAGGTTTTGGGTGGGTTAAGTTTGGAGGTCAAACGATGTTGATTTCGGTTGTTTCGGATGGGAGTTTGGTAGCATTTAGCAAGAAAATGTTGAGGATTGTTATTGTTGGGTTTATGAATGTGTTGTGATGCATTTTGCCTCTGTTTTTGTATGGTTAAAACAGGGGAAGTTGATTCCATAGCTATCGGTGAAGCTTTGGAGGCTTCAGACGCTTGATTCGCGTTGGTGAATTAAAGTTTCGCGTGTCGGTGAGTGAGAACGAAACATTATGGTTTAAAAATGTTTGAAGATGTTTTGTGAACTTATATTGAGCTTGAAACGCTAATCTAAGTTCGAAAGTAAGTATAAGTGAATTTTCTCTCTCGGTCGTGCTTTTACGAAATTGCTTATGTACTTGTTTTTAGTACATGGATTTACCTATTGTTTATGCATGTTTTAAGTATGTGATGTATTGTTTTTAATCATGAAATGATGATGGATGCATGTGATAAGTGATCCGTGTAAGTATGTGTTTTATACTTGTTTTAAAGAATGAGTTGTTGCTTTGGAAAAGTGTTTTGTGTTGATGCATATGAAAACAATGGGTTAATATTGAATAATGAATTATATTGGCAAGTGATGTGGTTTAAAATGTTATCGGATATAGTTGGTCGGCCATAGGATTGAGTGCACTATAAATAAGTTGGCTTGGATGTCGAGGATATTGGTGTCTCGTCTTCATCCAAGTACCCTAATGATCGAGGAGGTTGGTGTCTCGTCTCTTATTAGCGGGTTAAGCATCTAATCGATGATTGGGGTTGTTATCCCAGTGGGGTTGTCGTCTCCGTTGGTTGTGATTATGACGTTATTTTGGTTAAGATGGCTTGAAGTGTCGGGAGGACACTTGTTGAATTTGTGTATCCAATATGATATTTTGGAAATGGAACTTGGTTAATGATCACTTGTAAGCCAATATAATTGTTGATGTATCATGTAAAGGTTTATGATGTATAATGAGACTTATACATGTTACTCTTTAAGCTTTTCATATGGCTTGTTATGCATGGGAAGGCTTAAATTGAGTTTTAGCAATGGGACATATTGTTTAACTATGATACATGATGCATATGGTTTAATATACTGGTTTTGGAAAGGTTTAAGTGCATGGTTTTAAAGGCATTATGTTTTGCAAATGGATTGAAATGATGATTTCAATGGTTTTGAGAAATTGGTTTTAAATTGCATTGGTGGTGTTTTGTTTGAGCACCCCTCACTAAGCCTAGTGTACTTACGCTCTCTTTGTCCATCAATGCATAGAATTAAAACAGTGGAGGCAACAAGTGAGCAAGGAGGATCCAAGGGATTCGTTCTTTGAAACTATAGTTTCAAACTAGACCTTTAGTAATAAAAGCAATGGGGTTCATTGTTGTTTTGAGAGTGTGTCTGTTAAATTCCCTGTTTTGAGCAAGTTTATATTGTTGTTTTGAAGTTGTAAATGGCCTTTATATGTTGGTTTTGCTTGGGATTAATGTTTTGGATGTTGGATGGTTTATTCTCTAGGAAGCATGCCTCTAGATTTCCTCTGAAGCATGATGGTTGATTCTTGATGATAATTTTGTGTTGGATTGGCATGGTTTGGTCTCTCATATGCATGTCATTATGTTTAAGACATGTTGGTATGATTTTGGAGCCTTAAAAGCATGAAAAACTAGCAAATGGGGCATTTTACGCTCAGGTGTATCGATACAGGTAGAGGTGTATCAATACGGGTAAGTGTATTTTGGTTAGGTGTATCGATACAAGTAGAAGTGTATCGATAAAGGTAAGTGTATTTTAAGCTATTGTCTCTCGTGTATCAATACACCTAGGAGATGTATCGATACGCCCCCCGTGTATCAATACACCTATAAACTGTATCGATACGCCCCCCGTGTATCAATACACCTATGAGATGTATTGTGTAACGCCCCGGTTTTTGGGCCTAGGTGTTTGGCGAGTCGGGTTGGGCCGATGGAACCGGTAGTCGGTTGTTCGAATTGTTAAAAAAGAGGTTTAGGGAAATCAAGGTTCGGGATGGGATAAAAATATGATAAAAATTCCTAAAAAGCTCTAAAATTATATTTAAGAGGTTGGTTAAATTAATTTTGCAAAACGGGTTTTTGAAAGTATACATTTTGGGCAGTGACCAATATGTAAAGTTTTAAAGTTGTGGGAAAAGTGTGTTTATCAAAAAGAGTCAAGATCTTAGAATCTTTAGGGAGCTAATTGGCAATTAAGACTTTTCTCTAATTTGGCATGCGTTTTAAATGGTTTATCAAATATTAAAATGGCTTTAATTAATTTAATTAAAGAGTTAGTTAATTTGTTAAAAGATTTTTTACGATCATTTTCATTCTCTTGCTTTCGATTCAGCAAAACACTCTCTATTTTCTCTCAAATTCCAGATTTTCTTCAGTCTCAAATTCTCTCTTGATTTCCAACTTCTCCTTGGTGATTTCTCTCAATTTTCTTCAAGTTTCTTGAAAGCTAAACTTGCCAAATTAGAAGAGAAGCAAGGATTGGAGGTAAATTTCGTGCTAATCCTCTAATCAAGGTTCTTTAATGAAATTCCAAAGATATTTGGCTCTTTATTCATGTTTTTAATTGAGGTTTCATTGTAGTTTTAATAAAATGTTGAAATCTTGTTGAAAAAGATGTTTTAAAGTGATTTTTGAAGTTATGTTTATTTGGTTTGTTTAAGATAGTTTCTAATTGAGTTTTGAAAGGTTTATGATGTTGAAATATAGCCTAAATCATATTAATCCTGAAATCCTTAAGATCTTTGGTTTTTAAGGTGTTTTTTGTTGGGTTTTTGGGGTGTATGTGGAATCCGAGTTGCTGGAGGTATAAGGATGGTTTTAGGATGTTTTTGGATGTTGATTAATGCTTTAAATATGTTAGATGTGTTGGTTGATGGCCGGGTTGAGTTGAGAGGTCAATCGATTGAGTTTTCGGTTGTTTCGATTGGGTAAATTGATGCTATAGAGCAGGGCTGTGGGTTTTCTTTTGAGTGTTGGTGTTTGAATGCATTATGATGCATTGAATATCTATTTTTAATGTGTTGAAAATAGGGGATAGTGTTCCGTAATCGAACGAAGTGATTTTGGAGGCTTCAGACGATTGATTTGTGTGTCGGCAAGTGTGGTTTCGCAAGTTGGTGAGGGAAACTGATTTCACAGTGTGGAAACGTTTTAGAAAAGTGTTTTGGGAACTTAGTAAGAGCTTGAAACACTTTACTAAGTTCGGAAGTAAGTAAAGTGAATTTCTCTTCCAGATTGTGCTAGTTTCAGCCTTTGGTTTCACTTGTTTTGAATTGTAATTACCTACTATTTTAAAGCATGTTTTGAATATATGAAATGTGGTTGATGATGCCATGTGGTTTAAGGATGCACTAGGTAAGTGATCATTGTATGCATGTGTTGATGCATGAGGTTTGAAGCATGGCTTAATGCTCGTTATATGGCTTATTATAAATGATTTGTAAAAACAATGAGGTGTTCATGAAATATGGGTTATATTGGCAAGTGATGTTGTATAAAGTGTTTTATAAATGAAACCGGATATAGTTAGTCGGCTATATGATTGAGTGCACTATAAACAAGTCGCATTGGATGTTGAGGGGTTGTGATTGTACCGAAAACTCCATCCAAGTACCCCGAACGGTTGCGGATTGTTTAAGGTTGCAACGGTTGAGGGTAGCTCCCAGGTGCGAACCTGGTGTGTGCCCCGTCTCTCGTTAGTGGGCTATACATCTACAACTGAGTGGTGTTGAGGGGTTGTAATTGTACCGAATACTCCACCACGGGTGTCACAACGATGGAGGGTTGCTCTCGTGTGTGAGCCTTGAGATGCCGGTAGAGTGTATGAAGGGTTTGGGACAACCCTTGGTAATCTGTGTATCTGATATGTTTTTGAGTATGTTGTTAATCACTTGTGAGCCAATATAATGGAATGAAATGTTATGGAAATGATGTTGATGCATATTATGAAAATGCATGTTTTATCTTAAGCTTAGCATAATGGTGTTTATGCTTGGAAGGCTTGATGTTTGTGTGGAAATGGTTTAATTGGTGGAAAATATGTTATTCATGTTGCATGGTGTTTAGCATGTTGAATTTTAATGATAAATTGCATGGTTTTTCAAAGGAGGCTTGATGGTTTTGAAAAGGGTGAAATGGTTTGTGCATTGATGATGTTTTGGTTTTGAGCATTCCTCACTAAGCTTGTATGCTTATGCTCTTTGTTCATCAATGCAGATAATTAGGTGTAGGAGGCAGCAACTACAAGGGATCTTTCCAAGAAACTTCTTTAAAAGTATGTTGAGGTTTTGAACTAGTTTAATAAGGGTAATGGGGGTGTCCAATGCTATGAATGTTGATGTAGGTGGCAACAATCCTGTTAAGGATGCTAACTGCTTCTGTGTAATTCTTGTCCAAAAGTGAACAATTTGCCAAAGAATCAACAATTATCCTAGCATGGGCATTAATACCATTATAGGTCTCGATTTGGGTCCAATTGGGAAGCTCATGCATAGGACACCTCCTCAACAAGTCTTTGAATCTCTCCCAAGCATCATATAAGGCCTCGTCATCAGTTAGCCTAAATGTCGTGATCTCGTTTCTTAGCATGGCATTAAGCTTAGGTGGTTGGTATCCAATAAAAACTTCTGTCATAGATCTACCCATGTAGTCACGAATCCAGGTGGCAAAGAACTTAGCCACGGCTTAGCTCTATCTCTAAGGTAACATGTGAACAATTTCAGCTTTATTGTATCCTTCGAAACTCCGGGTTTTTGAAATAGTTGGCAAACTTCCACGAATTGCTTCAAGTGTTGCCTTGGATCTCTAGTGGGTGATCTATCAAACTAACCTACATTCAAAAGAGTTTGAATCATTACCGGTTTAAGTTTAAAATTGGCAGCATTTACCTTTGTGCCAACTAGTTCTGGCATCAAATTGTTAACATTTGGTGCCAAGTGCTCTCTAATAGAACTCTTTATGGCATCGTCTACTATGGGTGTGGCACGGGCAGCAGGTATAGCTCCGTGTATAGGTGGATCTACTTGATTTTGTGGGACACCATCTACTTCTCCATTACCGTTTTAAGCCATCTCTTTGATTTTCTTTTTCAATCTGTGGTAGGTTCGTTCAATTTTAAGGTCAAATGCCTGGTAGTCCGTCGGGCGGTTCCAGGTCATACACCAAATGAAACAGATAATTAAAATAAAACAAAAACAAGTAAAAAAACAATAAACTTCGTTGCAATCCCCAGCAACGGCGCCAAAAACTTGTAGATTTCAGTGAGTGCTTAGCAAAAGAGGTAGAAATGTATTGGAAATGTATAAAAATGGTGCCAAGTAAGAGTCTTTTGCGTACAAGTATACACGGTCTGCAAGTAATATAGTAGTGAGTTGAGTATTTTCTCCATAGGGATTGGCCAAGAGTTTGAATGCTTTGAACGTTTACCTCTCAAGGGAAAAGTGTTGTTTGATTTGGGAGTTGTTTGAAAATGATTATAAAAGGAAAGAAAAATAAAATAAAACGGTGTTGGCAAGGAGAATGTCAAATGAGTGATGAGCGTTGACAAGGCATGCCTGGTTTTCAAGCTATTCATGTCATGCCAGCCTTTAATAATGTAGTGCATTGGCATCATTTAACGAGCAGATTCAAAGTTGGCAAAGCATCTTTCGATGGCCAATGCCTAAAACTAAACATGTAAAAACCCCTATATTTCTATAGTGATGTTTTTTCATAAATCAATTTGATTAAGTCCCAATTTATACTCCTAAGGGGTAGATTCACTTTATATGTAAGCTCATCGACTTGAACATCTTCTTTCGAAGCATCTCGCCTTAGTATGTGGCAACTGATCGTCGCCCCCTAAGTCTATTAAGATATTAAGGTTAAATAAGCCAATAATGACAGCTTTCGCTTGGAACAGTTTTTGTAAAACATTGAAGAACATGCCAGATAGGGAAAACGATGCCAAAGCATTTTCATTAGTAAAAAACTAAACATAAAAACAGCGTAAAACACAAATATCCACCACCAACTATTAAATTAGTTCATGGTGAGGGTATAAAACCAAAAACCTTCATCGTTTTGCAAACACATCATCATTTAAAAGAAAATAAAAACAACTAAACAAAGAGAATGGGTGTCTCGATGCAGCCCTTCAAGTTCTAGGCTCCCAGTCAAGCTGGTCGAACCACGTCTCCTAGGTGCAGCCGGTCGTTGATGGATCTTTCGATCTCCCAATTGTCCTCCCAAATGCGTGCTCAATCGTTCATTAAATAGGTGTGCAAGAAAGACCTAAGATGAGCTCTTGAGTTTGAATTTTGAATGCTCAAGGGATAAGGGATGTGATCATCTTATCCAAAGTTTGAATGTGAGATGACCATGTTGGAGCTAACGTCATATGTCGTCACTGCTTCGCCAACCAAGCTTGGCATCATTCTACCAGCTAAGCTTGGCACTATTTCTTCACTATTTTTTCGGAGTTTGATCCAATTGCTATTTTCTTACAGCCTGATCTGGTACTATTTTTTGGGTTCAATAGCTTACTTGGACAGGCATTAAATTCCTCTTCTCTGCCAACCGATGCTTTGGCAATATTTGGCCCATCTGTGCCAACGGCATCTTGGCATTCTCTCTGCATTCCTTCCTATGTTGTTGTGTTCTGCCAACCGCCATACCAAGCCTGCAAAAATGCCAACAAAACAACCTTTCACACTGGCATTGACAAAATTCCTAACTCCTTATGCAAATGTATGAAATTAACAAGTAAATGCAACTAAATGTGCTCAAAAGCAAGCAAAGGCATTGTAAATAGGCATGAAAATCAATACTTTTGAAGAGTTAACAATTACACTCAAGAAGAATGAATCTATTTTGACGAAACCTATGCACTTGTAGCTAGAACGGAAGCTATTAGGATGCTACCTGCATTTGCATGTTATCACGAATTCAAGCTTTTTCAAATGGATGTTAAAAGTTCTTTTCTAAATGATTTTATTATTAAAGAGGTGTCTGTAGAACAACCACTCGGTTTTGAAGATCCAAAATACACAAACCATGTTTTTAAGCTTTCTAAAGCTTTATATGGTTTGAAACAAGCTCCTAGAGCTTGGTGTGAAAGGTTGTCAAGTTTTTAGTTAAAAAAGGTTTTAACAAAGGAAATGTGGACGCTACACTCTCTATTAAAAGAAAAGGCAAAGACATTTTAGTTGTTCAAATTTATGTTGATGATATAATTTTTGGTTCTACTAATGAGTTGTTTTGCCAAGATTTTGATAAGTTAATGCAAGGTGAGTTTGAAATGAGCATGATGGGGGAGCTCTCATTCTTCTTGGGACTCCAAATCAAACAAAGGAATGATGGCATCTTCATCAATCAAGCTAAGTACATCAAGGACATACTCAAAAAGTTTGGCTTGGAGAATGTGAAACCTCAAGCCACACCAATGAGCTCTTATACAAAGATGAAGGAGGTAAGTGTGTTGGTTTAAATCTTTGTCACTCTATGATTGGATCTTTGCTTTATCTTACCGCAAGTAGACCCGATATTATGTTTAGTGTTTCCTTGTGTGCTAGATTTCAAGCTAGTCTTAGAGAATCACACCTTATAGCCGTTAAGAAAATCTTTAGATGCCATAGAGAAACACCTTGTTTATAACTTTGGTATCCTAGAGATTCTTCCTTTGATTTGCATGCTTACTTGGATGCGAATTATGAAGGTCGTAAGATATATAGAAAAGGTACCACTGGTACTTATCAATTCCTAGGTAGTATGCTCATATCGTGGTTTTCTAAGAAGCAAAATAGTGTAGCATTATCTACCACCGAAGCAGAATACATATCGGTCACAAGTTGTTGTGCTCAATTCCTTTGGATGAAGCAACAACTTTTAGATTATGGAATTGATGTAGGTACCATCCCTCTTAGGTGTGACAACACTAGTGTCATATGTCTCACTAAGAATCTCATCCAACATTCTACAACCAAGCACATAGAGATAAGACATCATATCATTAGAGATCATGTCTTGAAAAATGATGTTGTTCTAGAATATGTAGACACCTTGAACCAACTAGCGGATATCTTCACCAAAGCTTTAGAAAAAGAGAATTTTTGGTCTCTTAGGAGAGAGTTAGGTTTGACTAACCTACCTTGAACCTTAGAGCCCTTTTAGTGTCTAAACTTGCTTGAATTTGGTTGATCTCATTGCTTATGTGTTTTTGCCCTTATATAAATCTATGCTTGTTGCTAGAGGGAGTATGCATCTGTTCTAACTCATACATGATGTTTACATATCATCTTCATGCATTTCGATTCGACTAAAATTGAATTTTTGAGCACCTTGCTGCCAAAAATGAAATTTCTGGCAAAAGGGTATCGATACATTTCTTCGCGTATCGATATAGGTTTTTGAGACAACTTCAGTACAGGTATGCTTAAAAACCATACCGATATCTGCCAAAAATCAAATTTTTGAGCACCTTGCCTGTACCAGTATGGGTCGAGGATCGGTACGGCTTAAACCCATACTGGTACGCTATTTCGATACACCACATGTGCATATCGGTACGCGTAGCCGCTGGTCTTTAAATGAGTCATTAAAAGAGGGTTTTCACTTTAACTCAAATTCAAACTTTTCTCTCAAACCTTAAATATGTTTTACCTATAAAAAAACCCATTAAATCCCTTTGTTTTTAACACAAATCTTAAAAATATTTTGAGGGCTTTTGAGTTTCTCATCAAACCCTAACTATATCATCAAGCCTGTGCATCATCATCTTCTCATTCATCCATAATCATTAATCAAGGTATAAACCCTACGTTCTTTATTTTTTAAAATTTTGTTCTTATTTTTACTATTTTTATTTAAATATTATATTTAGTATGTATATACCTTGTTTTTCAAAGATTTTGCAAAAACTTTTTCAAAACTGAAATTTTTTGTTCGAATATAAAGTTATACTGTTTATTAAATAATTAAAAGGGTTTTTAATTAATTAAATGAGAGTTAGTTAATCTGTTAACAAAATTTTTGACGAGCTTTTCATTTCTCTCTTTCACTTGAGCCAAACACTTTCCATTTTCTCTCAAATCTCTAGAATTTCTTTACTCTCAAATCCTCTTTTTATTTCCATCTTTTCCTTGTTGATTTCTTCCATTTTCCGTCTAGTTTCTTCAAGCTAATCTTACCAAATTAGAGGAGAAGCAAGAATTGGAGGTAATTTTCGTGCTAACCCTCTAATCTAGGTTCTTTAACGAAATTCCAAAGATATTTGACTCTTTATTAATGATTTTGATTGAGGTTTTGTTGTTAGATTGATAAACTCTTGAAATCTTGATAGAAAATGGATTTTAATGTGATTTTCGGAGTTTGATTTAAATGGTTGGTTTGAGATTGTTTCTAAATGAGTTTTGAAAGGTTTTTGAAGTGTTTTTAGTTGAGGTTTTGGGGTGTTCTTGAGGAATCCGAGTTGCTGGAGGTATAATGATGGTTTTAGATTGTTTTTGGATGTTGATTAATGCCTAAAATGTGTTGGATGAGTTGGGTAATGGCTGGGATGAGGTTAGAGGTAAATCGATTGAGTTTTTAGTTGTTTAGGATGGGTGTTTTGATGCTTTAGAGCGGGGCTGCGGGATTTCTTGTGAGTGTTAGAGTTTTGGATGCATTTTAATGCATTGAACCTCTGTTTTAATATGTTGAAAACGGGGGATAGTATTCCGGAAGCAAACGAAGAGTTTTTGGAGGCTTCGGACGATCGATAGTCGCGTCGGCAAGCGTGGTTTTTCAAGTAGGTGAATGGAACTTGGTTTTCCAGTGAGAAAACGCTTTCGAAAAGGTTTTGGGAACTTAGTAAGAGCTTGAAATGCTTTACTAAGTTCGGAAGTAAGTAAAGTGAATTTTACTCTCGGATTGTGCTAGTTTTGAGCCTTTGGTTGCACTTGATTTTAATTGCACTTACCTACTGTTTTAAAGCACGCATTTTAGTATATAAATTGTGTATGATGATGCCATGTGGTTTAAGGATGCACTAGGTAAGTGGTCATTGTATGCATGTGTTGATGCATAGGGTTTTAAGCATGGTTTAATGCTTGTTTATGGCTTATCATGATTGCTTTGTAAAAACAGTGAGGTATGCATGAGATATGGATTATATTGGCAAGTGATGCACTATAAACAAGTCGCCTTGGATGTTGAGGGGTTGTGATTGTACCGAATACTCCATCCAAGTACCCTAACGATTGAGAATTGTTTAAAGTTGCAACGGTTGAGGGTAGCTCCCAGGTGCGAACCTTGTGTGTGTCCCGTCTCTTGTTAGTGGGTTATACATCTACCGATGAGTGGTGTTGAGGGGTTATGATTGTACCAAATACTCCACCATGGGTGTCACAACGATGGAGGGTTGCTCTCGTGTGTGAGCCTTGAGATGCCGGTAGAGTGTACGAAGGGTGTGGGACAACCCTTGCTAATCCCTGTATCCGATATATGTTTTTGAGATTGTTGTTTATCACTTATGAGCCAATATAATTAATGAAATATTGTGGAAATATTGATAATGCATATTTTGGAAGATGCATGTTTTTGTTTAAGCTTAGCATAAAGGTATTATGCTTGGAAGGCTTGGAAATTTGAGTAGCAATGGTTTAATTGCTTAAAGTTTATGAATCATGTTGCATGATGTTGAATACAATGATTTTGATGATAAGGTGCATGATTTGTCAAGGAAGGCGTGATTGTTTTGGAAAGTGTGAAAAACGGTTTTGCGCATTGATGATGTATATGGTTTTGAGCAACCCTCACTAAGCTTGTATGTTTATGCTCTATTTGTTCAACAATGTAGAAAATTAAGCTTTTGGAGGCAACATCTTCAAGGGAATCTTACCAAGACACTTTCTAAAAGTATGTTGCATTCTTGAACTAGTGTAATAAGGGCAATGGGGGTGTCCAATGCAATGAATGTTATTGGTTTGTTAATTTCTGGTTTTGTGCAAGTTTGAGATGCATATTTGGACTTGTAAATGGCCTTTAAGGTTTGGTTTATGTTTGCTTTTGGATTTTAGCCCTTTGGTGCTTTTAACTTTTAGGAAGCATGCCTCCAGTTTTGTTGCTTTTGAGAATGATGCTATGATGTTGCTTATGCTTCGTATAAGTTTTCATTAATGTGTATTTAAGTTGCCAATATTTTAGGGTATGTGTCGGGATGGTTTCGGAGGGTATAAATTGGTTTAAACCGGCTTTTTAGAAAATTGCATGCCTAGGTGTTTCGAAACACCCTTG
Source organism: Hibiscus trionum (assembly GCA_030270665.1). Lineage (NCBI taxonomy): Eukaryota > Viridiplantae > Streptophyta > Magnoliopsida > Malvales > Malvaceae > Hibiscus > Hibiscus trionum. The sequence goes on from BSYR01000010.1 coordinate 16,417,056, forward strand.
CTTGTTTCGAAACGATGGCCTGAAATGGCCTTGGTGTTTCGAAATAGTGAGGCCAGTTTCGGAACATTTTGCCTCAGTGAACCATCGTACCGAAACGTGTCTTGAGCAGTTTTGAAACGAACCCGCGTATCGAAACGGTCAGCTCTATTTCGAAACGGATGTTCTGAAATGGGGCATTTTGTTCCGAAACATTTGACCGTTGAACTTGTTTTTGAATTGTTCTAAGTTTTTGTTTCTTGCATTCTGGTCCATGTTTGCGTTGTATGCAATTGGATGGGTTCTTGATGTAGTTTTGAGCTGGGATTTTACCGAGAAATATGTAATGAACCTAATTAAAGATTGAAAATCTGAATTTGCTAATAACCCTTATAATTTATCAAAATTACAAAATAGTCCTTAAACCTTAATTGGCTATAATCGAAGGGCGATTGTGCTGATATTGTATTTGTTGCTTGTGTGCATACACATAGGAAACTATGCTGCATCTATACAAGATAAAAAGTAAAAAAAGGTCATTTATTGAGGTAAACCTTCCCGGTTTACTTCAATATTCCCCGTGTGATCCATTCGGTTTGGTCTATCGGCTAGGCCGAGTCAATGGGGTTATATTTGGTGGTATCAGAGCCAGGTTTCGAAAGGTTGGGATGATGGTAAGTTTTTGGTAAGTGATTTGCGATGTGGATATGTGTTTTGGTGATATTTGCTTTGTCTGGTGAATGTTTAAGCATGCTTATGTTGAATGTGTGATAGTGATGCTATACATATTGAATGAATATGGATCTGAATTGTTCTATGATGAGGATTGGGCTGAATTTTGATACCTGAGTCATATGATGGTTAAAGTATGCATATAGTATGCTTTATGCTATGTTGGGGGGAAATTGGGATACCCATTGACTTATTACCTAGTGAAATGTTTTAAATTTGTTTTGAAAGTATTGAGATCCTTGTTAAGAGCTGGCCTGATTTTTTGTTTGTTTTATGTTAATGTTTAAATGTAAACTAGCACAATAGGACCGAGATGTGAGTTGCGTTCTGGAGAAATAGCTTCTGCTGAGGTACAGTGTGACAGGGAGAACGAGGTTCTGCCTAGTGGAAACTTACATCTTCCTCCGCCACCACCACCTGGGGTGATGAGCAGGGCCAACATGGACAGGCTGGTCCGGTGTTGGGAGATTTGACGCCTTTGGTACAGGCGATCATTGGGGCGTTCTAGGCTGTTGTTGCTGGAGTGCATGTACAAGATCCTGCTGCTGGGCAAGTGGGATTGCCACTGGAGCGATTAAGAAGTTTAGGAGGAGTAGAGTTTTACGAATTATCCCCTGAGGCGTCTGAGGCATGGATGGCCAGTACAATTCGGATATTGGACCAGATGGGTTGCATTGATGCACGGAAACTGGGTTGCACAGTATCGTTGTTGCATGGTGATGCATACACATGGTGGACGACTGCGAACTCGCCGTTGGAGCTGCAAAAGGTAGATTGGACGTTCTTCCAGTATGCTTTCAAGAGAAAGTATCTTGGAGTTAGATACTTGGATGATAAGAAGAGAGAATTTATGTCTCTAGTTAGAGGAAATATGACCGTAGCTGAGTACGAGGTTCAATTCGTACGGCAGAGCCAATATGCTCCAGAGTTAATGCCGAGTGATAGGCATCAGTGCGATCGTTTTTGGTATGGCCTAGTGTAGGACGTAAAGACGTGCATGTTAGCCACGGATTATACGGATTTTGATGTGCTCGTGACTCGAGCCAAAGATATAGAGCAGAGTTTGGGTCTGACCTCGCGTGGGGGTGGTTCTAGTTTGGGAAAGAGAGATGTTGATGTTGGCTCTAATGGTGGGCAGAGTAAGAGAAACTGGGACTGCAGATATCAGCCTACGGCTAGGCGTGGTAACTTTGGGCGAGGTGCACCGGCTCAGGGCAACAGGTCAAGGTTTGAGCAGAGCACATGTTTGACGTGTGGTTCGCGGGAGCACCTGAGGAGGGATTGCCCTTGTGAGGCTCGTGAGGTACAGGCTCCTGTGGTTGGAGCTAATTCATGTTGGAACTGTGGATCCGCTAACCATATAAGGCGTGAGTGTCCCCTGTTAGCGAGAGGTGGTCAGGTTCGTGCACCAGTTGTTGCTCAGTAGTGAGGTCGTGGGTATGGCCGTGGCAACTTTCAGAGGAGAGAGGATGGTCAGAGAGGTGTGGCACAAGTAGTTGTTGTTCATCCAGAGGGAGGTGGTCCCGCGAGGGTGTATGCACATCGCAAGGGACGCAACAACACCGATGTGATTACAGGTACCTTCACCTTGCAATCCTTGTCTTTGCTTGATATTCTTGTTGAGATGCTAGATGTAGGAATGCAAGTAACAAGTTCTTTTGGTGAGACTGTGGTTACGAGGAAACTGTATAGGAGATGTCCATTGTCTGTTCAAGGTCATGTATTCTCTGTTGATTTGATAGAACTACCTTTTTATGGTTTTGATGTGATCCTTGGGATGGACTGGAGCACCGAGTTGTGGTGGATTTTGATGATAAGCGGGTTGCCCTGAAGCTTGCAGATGATTACGAGGTAGTAATCGTATGTGAGAACGTGAAGTTCTTATCTAACGCAATTTTAGCTCTTGAAGCGAGTCAGATGTTGGAGTTGGGATGTGAAGCTTTCTTGGCTTATGTGACGAATCCTGGTACGAAAGAATTGCGTGTGCAAGACATACGAACTGTATGTGAGTTTTCGGGTGTCTTTCCTGAAGTATTGCCTGGATTCCCACCAAACTGAGAGGTTGAGTTTGGTATAGAGTTATATGAAAATACGACTCCGGTGTCTATTGCTCCTTATCGTATGGCACCTAAGGAGTTGAAGGAGTTGAAGACGTAGCTTCAAGAGTTGCTTGACCTAGGATTCATAAGGCCAAGTATTTCACCTTGGGGTGCATCGGTTTTGTTTGTGAAGAAGAAGGATGGTACAATGTATATGTGCATTGATTATCGGCAACTAAACAAGTTGACGATTAAGAACAAGTACCCTCTATTGAGGATCAATAATTTGTTCGATCAGTTTCGTGGTGCTTTGGTGTTTTCGAAGATAGATTTGAGGTCTGGGTACTATCAGCTTAAGGTTAAGGATGCGAATGTACCTAAGAATTGGGCCCTCGGTTTTGGGTTTAGATGTTTTGGCAAGTCGAGTTGGGCCGGTAGAACCGCTGTCGGTTGTTTGAACTGTTAAAAGGTGGTTTAGGGTAATTGAGGTTCGGGATGGGATAAAAATATTCTAAAATTTTCTATAATCCTCTAAAATTATATTTAAGATGTTGGTTAAATCAATTTTACAAAACGGGTTTTCTAAAGTGTACATTTTGGCTAGTGACCAAAATGTGAAGATTTAAAAGTTGGGGAAATTATATTTTTCAAGAAGAGTCAAAATCTTATAATATTTAGGGAGCTACTTGGCTATTACGCCATTTTTCCTAATTTGGCATGTGTTTTAAATGTTTATTAAATAATTAAAAATGTTTTTAATTAATTAAATGAAAGTTAGTTAATCGGTTAACAAAATTTTTAACGAGCTTTTCATTTCTCTCTTTCACTTGAGCCAAACACTTTCCATTTTCTCTCAAATCTCCAGAATTTCTTTACTCTCAAATCCTCTTTTGATTTCCATCTTTTCATTGTTGATTTCTTCCATTTTTCTTCAAGTTTCTTCAAGCTAATCTTGCCAAATTAGAGGAGAAGCAAGGATTGGAGGTAATTTTCATGTTAACCCTCTAATCTAGATTCTTTAATGAAATTCCAAAGATATTTGACTCTTTATTAATGATTTTGGTTGAGGTTTTGTTGTTAGATTGATGAACTCTTGAAATCTTGATAGAAAAATGGATTTTAATGTGATTTTCGGAGTTTGATTTAAATGGCTGGTTTGAGATTGTTTCTAAATGAGTTTTGAAAGGTTTTTTGTGTTGAAGTAGAGTCTTAATCATAAAGATCCTAAAATCCTTGATTTTCTTGATTTTTGAAGTGTTTTTAGTTGAGTTTTTTAGGTGTTCTTGAGGAATCCGAGTTGCTGGAAGTATAAGGATGGTTTTATGTTGTTTTTAGATGTTGATTAATGCCTAAATGTGTTGGATGAGTTGGGTAATGGCTGGGCTGAGGTTAGAGGTCAATCGATTGAGTTTTCGGTTGTTTCGGATGGGTAGTTTGATGCTTTAGAGTAGTGCTGCGGGATTTCTTATGAGTGCTGGAGTTTTGGATGCATTTTAATGCATTGAACCTCTGTTTTAATGTGTTGAAAACAATGGATAGTATTCCAAAAGCAAACAAAGAGCTTTTGGAGGCTTCGGGCGATCGATAGTTGCGTCGACAAGCGTGGTTTTGCAAGTCGGTGAGTGGAACTTTGTTTTCCAGGAAGGAAATGCCTTAAAAAGGTTTTGGGAACTTACTAAGAGCTTGAAATGCTTTACTAAGTTCAGAAGTTAGTAAAGTGAATTTTACTCTCGGATTGTGCTAGTTTTGAGCCTTTGGTTGCACTTGATTTTAATTGCATTTACCTACTATTTTAAAGCATATTTTTGTGTATATAAATTGTGTATGATGATGCCATGTGGTTTAAGGATTCACTAGGTAAGTGGTCCTTGTATGCATGTGTTGATGCATGGGGTTTTAAGCATGGTTTAATGCTTGTTTATGGCCTATCATGAATGCTTTGTAAAAACAGTGAGGTATGCATCAGATATGGATTATATTGGCAAGTGGTGTTGAATAAAATGTTTTATAAATGAAATCGGATATAGTTAGCCGGCTATAGGTGTAACGCCTCGGTTTTGCGCTTAGATGTTTTGGGGAGTCGTGTTGAGCCGGTGGAACCGGTGTCGGTTGTTCGAACTGTTAAAAGGTTGTTTAGGGAGATCGAGGTTCGGGATAGGATAAAAATATGATAAAAATTCCGAAAATCCTCTAAAATTATATTTTAGAGGTTGGTCAAATCAATTTTACAAAATGGGTTTTCGAAAGTATACATTTTGGGTAGTGACCAAAATGTAAAGATTTAAAAGTTGGAAAAAAGTTTTTTAAGAAAAGTCAAAATCTTTGAATCTTTAGGGAGATACTTGGCAATTATCATTTTCCCTAATTTGGCATGTGTTTTAAATATTATTAAAAATTAAAAAGGCTTTTAATTTGGTTTAATTAAAAATATAGTTAATTGGTTAAAAAGTTTTCACGGTCATTTTCATTTCTCTCTTTTACTTCATCCAAACACTTCTTATTTTCTCTCAAATCTCCAGATTTTCTTCACTCTCAAATCCTCTTTTGAGCTCTACCTTTTGCTTATTGAGGTAATTTTCATGATATCCCTCTAATCTAAGTTCTTTAATGAAATTCCAAAGATATTTATCCTCTCGTCTTGCATAACCCAGGAAATCGTATTGCCCATTGCTGAGCCAATCAAGATTCCTCTTGCATGAAAAACCAAGACTGTTACATTCAAATTCCACACTACGACGCAATATAATCTGGCATATTCTCTCATTCTGTCAACTCAATTCTTTAGTTTATTCGTTTATGTTAGTTTAGTCAATTATTCAACCTAAAATTATTACTTGTGTTTTTACTTTTCAGTGCGAGACTATAAATTCTTGAAGTGGCACCAATCTTTGTGGAGACGATATCTTTCTATATTATAACTTGCGACGTGTATACTTGCACAATTTGTGAAGCACTCGAATCACGCAATAGGTTTTTGGTGTCGTTGCCAGGTGTTGGCAACAGAGACTTTGTTTTTATTTTCTTGCACTTTTATTTTTACTTTTTATTGTTCAGTTTCTAAAGGGTTAACAAAATTTAGTTTTGCATTAGTGTATGACCAGGGCGAATCCAAAAGCTCCAGAATATCCCCTTGACCCGACAATAATAATGGGAGATCAAATCGGCAATAATAATGCCAACCGCAATCAGATTGTCACGGCAGGAGATGGAGCGAATCTGCCAGTCCAACTTGCTCAAGCAAGGAATCGAACCGTTCGAGACTATTTAGAGGAGGACCTCAATGGCTTGAATCCAAGAGTTGTCACACCTTAAATTGAAGTTGTCCACTTCGAATTAAAGTCAGTCATGTTCAATATGATCAACACAATTGGTCAATTTGGCGGATTAGCAACTTAAGATGCCAGTCAACATCTCAATCCTTCCTGGAGATTTGCAATTCATTCAAGTTACAAGGATTCCATGAGGATATTTTGAGGCTAAAATTGTTCCCCTATTCACTAAGGGATAGGGCGAAAATGTGGTTGAATAGTACTCAATCCGGATCAATAGGATATTGGACTGATTTATGTCGTGATTTCCTTGCTCGGTTTAATCCTACAAATATGATTGATAAGTTACGTAGCAAAATCACTTCTTTTCGAGTCCTTATCGCATGTGTAGTCAATTGAATGTCAAATCGATGTCTGTTTGAGTTGATGTTTCATCCGCTGCGAGTCTAAATACTTAGGTTAACAATGTACATCTAGACAAGATAAAAAGAAAAATTGGGTCGTCTACTGAGGTAAAGTTCTTGATTTACTTCAATATTTCCCGTGTGACCCGTTCGGTTTGGTCGGGCGTCTAGGCTGGGTGAAGGGGATACAAATTGCATATAAAAAATGCCACTAAAGTACGAGTATTGTGGTGTTTCATCCAAAACACCACTATATATAAGTCTTTAGCGGCGTTTGTCTAACAAACACCTCTAAAAGTGTCGATATATACCATATTTGGTATAGTGTATATATGCTATTTCATATGATATATAATATATAGTTATTATACCTTAATATATGTAGTTATATATTATATATTGTTTACGTATAGTATGTATATATATTTATTGATTATATGTTTATCTCATGTTTTATATTTTATGTTATTTATTTATATTATTATTTGTTCGCGTTTATTTTATTGTTGGTTATTACGATTCACCTACGGTCTTACGGTGACCTGCATTTAAATTGTCATTCATTTATAAAAAATTCTACAACGTGTGACGCACACCGCTAAACATCACTAATGTAATACATCGCTGAACACCAATAATTTTTTGATGACTTAAATTATTATTAAAAATTTCAAAGGCTTGACATGGAATTAATTATATTTCAAAACAAAATCAGAAGAAATCATTCTATGAATGATTCTCATCACCTCATCCATGGTCCTACCCAATTAAATAAACCCACATCATCTTTATTTTTCACATCATATTTTCTTATAAATTAAAATTTACATATCATCATCTTCTTCTTCATCTCATATATTAATTCTAATATGTTAATGAATAAAATATTTAAAATAAAAAACACCCAAAAAAATTTAACCCACGAATCAAAAGAGACAAAAATAAAACAATTAATTTTAATTTGGTAAAAACCCTAAGACTAACATATTTGTTTGAACTACAAAAAAAAATTAATTAGAAAACCCTTAATCTGGAACGTTAAAATTAATGAAGTTTGGCTTTTAATTCTAATATGTTAATCTTAGGATTTTTAACAAATTCAAATTAATTATTTTATTTTTTGTCTCTTTTGATTCGTGGGTTAAGCTTTTTAGGTTGTTTTTTTATTTTAAGGATTTTATTCATTAACATATTAGAATTAATATATGAGATGATAATTTGTAAATTTTAATTTGTAAGAAAATATTATGTAAAAAATAAAGATAATGTGGTTTTATTTAATTGGGTAGAACTATGGATGAGGTGATGAGAAAGATTCATAGAATAATTTCTTCTGATTTGTTTTGAAATATTATTAATTGCACTGCGTGTCTTTGATATTTTTATGAATCAATTAAAAGTCATTTAAAAATTAATAGTGTTGTAACCCTCTTGACCCGGCATAGTCGTTAGACCCGAAACAAGAAGATCACATTAGGTTTGCCGAAGCAAACCCGAACTATCTTACTCGAATTACGGTCATTTTTTTCTTTTAACTTGTCTAGATGCATTATTAAGACCTAAGGTGTTCATACAAGAAACGGTTCAATTTCATTCGATTCGAGCATCAACAAGGCACACAATTGCAAATATAAGCATTCTAGGGACCAAAATATAAATCTAAATAATTACAGGTACTTACACAGGTTTCAGGTTATCAAACATTAATTAATCGTATTTCATGTCAGTATGTCAAGTTTCGGCTTCAACGGATAACAAATAAGCATCCAATTTAGAAAAATACGAATTTAAGGACTAAATCATAAAAGTGATAGAATATAGGAACTAACACATTTATAAAAGCTTCCCATCGCAATTGGATACATTATAAGCATGCTTGCAAAATCTTAGGTCAAAAGGACATCATTTACCTATTCAATTGATACAACAATATATGGTGACCATAATGCAAAGAATCTAAACTTGGTAAAAACCATTAACTGAATTAAACAGCAACCATTCCGATACACGGCTGCTCTAAAATGAATTTTAGGGATTCGAATCCCAACTCAAACTTATCCAATTACTTACGAATAACATTTACATACTTTCATTATTATATCATCATTAAATACATAAGCTTAAATAATTACATACCAATTATTCAACACAATTCATATTTATACAAGTAATCTAGAGACATGCTACCTAAAAAATAAAACGTTATTCAATAAGAACCAAAAGGTAAAGACCTCAATATAGGCTTAAAGATTAATTAAGAAATTAAAGCATATTGTCACGGGGCTAGGTTTCGACTCGTTAACCCGTGTGGCCTTAGTCGTCGATCTTAAGTCGAGGACTAAGTCAGCCTTTGAATATCTAAGCTAGAGCGCTTAGAACTTGACGCGGCGGACGCTTTGTGGGAAAATGGTGATGATGGCTAGGAAAGACAAGAACGAATGGCAAGACAAAGATTGAAGAGAAATTGCTAAACTCTTACTCAAGAACTCAGAATGTGTGGAATGATTTACAATGGGTGGGGAAGGCACTATTTATAGCATTGGCCCTCTCAATCTAACAGCTAAGGGAGATTCGATCCAAGGGCTATGGATGAATCTCCAAGATATAATCTCCTAACTATGGAAAGCTTATCACATAAATGCATAGTTTCCTATAATACAAGGCTATGACATCATGGCTTGGGTGGCATAGAAGACTTCCCCAAGTATGGCTCCATGGTGGACAACTTTCCATGTGTGTTGGTCAAAAGATGACAACTCAACAAGGGTCTTGGTCTCTTGGGCGGATTGGGCTTGGCATGGCCCGATTCTTGTGTCCAAAACCATCTATTTAGCATGATTGGTGCTAAATCGGGCCCTAGGGGTGTGGGAAACTCGGATGGGCTTCCCCTAGGCCCCTTGGTGTGAACATCGGGTGCAGACTCGACCTCCTTGGTGTGCACGTCGGGTGCAGACTCGGGCTCCATGGCTTGGGCAGCATGGAGGGTGCTTGGAAAGGCCCCCTCAGATGCGTGCATCGTGCCCCCTCGGGTCCTACTCTCGTGGGCAGCACATGGGGTGCTTGACTTGGCCCCATGGTGCGCTGGAAGTGCTCTGGCTCGGCTCTCTCGGTTGCGGGCACCACGTGGGGTGTTGTGCATAGCCCCTTGGTATGTAGTGTTGGCATCTACTCAGGTCCCTCGGTCGGGTGAAGGACTTGGTGTGCTAAGGCAAGCACCTATGTGTGCAGCTTGCTCGGTCGTGGGAAGTTGGTCTGTTACATTCTCCCCTACTGAATCTATCGACGCCCTCGTCGATAGGCAATGATGAGTCTCGGTCGTCTCGTCATCGATCAGCCTCGGCTCCTCATCAAGTCTTCGTTCGGCTAAGGGAACTCTCGTGCAAAGTGCAAGGCCTTCGTGCCTTGGTTCTCGGTCCGTCTCGATGGGTGGTGCCTCCTCGTCAAAGGAGACGTTCGCCTTGCTTTGTGCTTGGCTCGGTTCGCTCCACTCTCGGCCATCGGCATCCTTGTCCAATGGCTTAAGGATGATAGCAAGGTATGCTTACTCTCTTGATGGCAACTCGATCTCGTAGGCCTTCTCGCCTACTTGCTCCACGGCTCGACTCGGCTCCTTGCTTGATCTCGCAAGCAACCTATGGATGGAAACAGAGCAAGTTAGACCCAAATCATCAAGAAAAGACTCACTCACCTCGGACACAATGTCCTCGTCCGATGGCTTCACTACGCCTTGTCGATACTCAAGGCAAGTGATGGTGGCGGAGTCGTGGAATGGCCCCACTTCGTTGCTCTCTAGCACTTGTCCCTCGGCTTGGATGAAGGTTGGAGGCTCTCGGCTTGCTCCAACCACCTCGTCACTCGATTCCTCATTATCCTTGTCGCACATCTTGACTAGGATAGTTAGGGTGAGGTGTTCCATCGGCTTCGATGGCTTCTCCCATCCATAGGCATTCTTACCTACTCGCACCATGGCTCGATTTGGCTCCACGTTCGATCTTGTAGGCATCCTACAAACAACCAAATGACCATGGGTTAGATTTGATTCTTCATATAAAGAATCACTTACCTCGGACGCAAGGTCCTTGTCGGTTCGATCCAATATGCCTTGTCGATACCCAAGGCAAGTGTTGTTGGCATGGATTGGCCCCTCGTCGATGCTCTTGGGCATCACCTCCTCGGCTTGCGTAATGGTTGGAGACTTTCGGCTTGCTCCTTCCATCACAGTGCTTTGGTCAGTTCCATGGGATCATACCATTCGTCCATGGACATTGACCACTCGGAAAACTTGGCTTGCAACTCTTCGTATAAAAGTGCTAGCCCCTCTTCCTTGGGAACTCGATCCACTTCATCAAACTCAGATGGGAACTCGATCTCACGAACTACATCACTCTTTGGTGGTGATGTCTTTGGCAACTCCAAAGGCTTCTCGTCCTCGATCTCATGGTCCACCTCACTCATTGGCAGACAACTAGCATGCCCACCTTGTACCCTCGGCTTAAGGCATTGGCTACATCATTCGACAACCTTGGGTTGCACTTCCAAGTGAAGTCGAATTTTTCAAGAATTCTTCGCCAACGAACCTGCTTACGAGAAAACTTTCCTTGGGTTAGAAAATAATTATTCAAAGGATTCTCGGAATAGACAGCAAACCTTGACCCAAGTAGTCGATATCTCCATGTGTGCAGGAAATACACTACGGTAATCACTTCTTTCTCAAGATCCGAGTACCTCTTCTCGGACTCATTGAGTGCTCGGCTCTCTCGAGCAATCGGAACTCCCTTCTCTAAGAGAATTCCTTCGATGGTGTTGACACTTGCGAAGGTATGGACTTCGAATGCCTCTACGTCCTCGGACTCATCAAGGACTTATCCCATTGCCTCGGGGACTCCTTTGGACTCTTCCATGGTTTCGTCATCATTGGATGTCTCGATCTCACACATTCTTTCGTGAATGTTTGGTGACGCCTTTGCCTTGTCTCTCTCACCATGGCTCAATGACTCAACGCCTTTTCGGTGTGGATCTGCAACACACCCTACGTCGGCTTTTGGCAAGGCAAGTGCATTAATTTGTTCGAGGAAAGATAATCCAATAATAACTTCATATTCATCAAGAAAATGATGAGATATTACCTTGATGTTGGTTGTTCCACACCAATCTCGAATTCGAACGTTCACGTCCCATGCAATTCCTTCAATCGGTCCTTTGTAAGAATTGATGGTTTCGAATTCTCCACTTACCGCCTCAACTTGAAGGTCTAACCAATCTACAATTTGATTGGACACTATCAACGAAGATGCACTTGAATCCACTAGTGCTTTTAACTCGATGTCGGGAAACACAATTTTTACAAACTCGCGCTCCTCCTCTTCGCGGCCACTATTGGCTTGAGGTGGGCAGATTTGCTCACTCGAACACTCCACAGAACCGGGCTTCTCCCACGGCTTTGTGGACTCGTTGCCCCTTGAAAACCTTTCGCACATCAAGACTTCACTCTCGAAGTTTGACGCCCCAACCACCATACTAACTGGCGGTTCCCTGAACAAGGAAACAAGCTTTGTGGCCTCGATCTCATCGGGCAAGCCTTGCTCCTCGAACGCATCTACCGGACCCATTGGTAGCTCTTTGCACCTTGAATCAAGCTTCAAAGCCTCGGGCTCGTCCTGTACCTTGGACTTCTTGGTTCGGTGCGGGCATTCCCAGGACTTGTGTGGCCCATTGCATCGGAAGCACTCTAACTGTTCCCCAACTCTCCTCTTGTGGGCGGCAAAGCTTCTTCTCTTTGGGCACACGATCATTCGATGTGGATCTTTACTAATTCAACACTTTGACGGCCTCTCCCTTGGGCAGCCTTTGGCATCATGGTTGTCTCTGCAAATATAACAAAACCACAGTTTATTACCAAGAAGATCACAAAATTGTGATTTGCTCACCTCGGTTTCAAACGAGACGCTTGGTGATTTCAGGCTCATCTTTGTCCCAACGATCTTTCTTCCTTGCGCCACCTCTTAACTCGATTAGGATGCGGAACTTCGCTCTGATACCACTTGTCACGGGGCTAAGTTTCGACTCGCTAACCCGTGCGGACTTAGTCGTCGATCTTAAGTCGAGGACTAAGTCAGCCTTCGAATATCTAAGCTAGAGCGCTTAGAACTTGACGCGGCGGAAGCTTTATGGTGATGATGGCCAGTAAAGACAAGAACGAATGGCAAGACAAAGATTGAAGAGAAATTGCTAAACTCTTACTCAAGAACTCGGAAAGTGTGGAATGATTTACAATGGGTGGGGAAGGCTCTATTTATAGCATTGGCCCTCTCGATCTAACGGCTAAGGGAGATTCGATCCAAGGGCTATGGATGAATCTCCAAGATACAATCTCCTAACTATGGGAAGCTTATCACACAAATGCATAGTTTCCTATAATACAAGGCTATGACATCATGGCTTAGGTGGCATAGAAGACTTCCCCCAAGTATGGCTCCATGGTGGACAACTTTCCATGTGTGTTGGTCAAAAGATGACAACTCAACAAGGGTCTTGGTCTCTAGGGCGGATTAGGCTTGGCAGGGCCCGTTTCTTGTGTCCAAAACCCCCTCTTTAGCATGCTTGGTGCTAAATTGGGCCCTAAGGGTGTGGGCAACTCGGATGGGCTTCCCCTAGGCCCCTTGGTGTGCACATCGGGTGCAGATTTGGCCTCCTTGGTGTGCACGTCGGGTGCAGACTCGGGCTCCATGGCTTGGGCGGCATAGAGGGTGCTTGGCAAGGCCCCCTCGAGTGCGTGCAGCGTGCCCCCTCGGGTCCTACTCTCGTGGGCATCACATGGGGTGCTTGACTTGGCCCAATGGTGCGCTAGAAGTGCTCCGGCTCGGCTCTCTCGGTTGTGGACACCACGTGGGGTATTGTGCATGGCCCCTTGGCGTGTGGGGTTGGCATCTACTCGGGTCCCTCGGTCGGATGAAGGACTTGGTGTGCTAAGGCAAGCACCTATGTGTGCGGCTTGCTCGGTCGTGGGAAGTTGGTCCGTGACAATATGACCATAAATACTCTTAAAACACAAGTTATCAATCCAGTTATTATTTAAACCATTTAAATCATTATATCATATCCATCAAGTGCAAATGGTATTAAATAAACCAACATCTTAATCATTAAATAAAATCATCATCAACGTAATACAAATTAATTAAGATATCGTTTTTGAATAAAACAATATATCTCAATAATTTACCCACATTGCCTTATTGCAAATAATGATAATGCTCGTAAGCATACTCTTTTACTATGTTTGTTTTGGGATCCCTCCTTGCCTCGGACCACAACCCTACACATGTTTTATTCACTGTATTGGTGGAAGAAGAGAGCGTAATCATATAATGCCAAGTGAGTACACTAAAAAAGGTAAAATGTCAATGTATTTTCAAAACCAAAACCGATATTAAAAATCTATATTAAAGCATGTTAAACTCGCCATTTTCAAAGCATTTAAACAAAACATGATTATTCGAAACATAAAATTCACGCTTTCATAACAATATTTTCATTCTCAAAACACTTATATAAAACATGCTTAATCAAATCATAAGCTCTACCGACATAAACCATGCATTCATTGAAAAGTAAGATATGAGCGTAAAACTAACACAATTTGCTTACTTCCTTTAAAAACATAATATGCATAACAACCATATACATAATAGTTTTCCACTTTGATTCATAAATATTGCCAATTAGTGTGACCATTCACTAAATCATTGTTTCATAAAAATTACATCAGATACACGGATTTCCCGATGGTCTTACATCCTCCAACTCATATGGTGGTCTTACCTCCACCAACTCATAACATGCCTAGTTAACCGCAAGACGCCATCAACTTGGGTTGCCTAGTTAAAATGCAAGCCCCAAGTGATAACCTAACAGTTCGAGTAGCCTAGTTAAACTGCTTTCCTCAAGGACCGTGGTGCGATTGACTTTACATATTATTGTGCACTTTAAACCCTATGACATGCCAATTATAACCGATACTTTATTTCTATTTGTTACATATCTAATTTACACTATTAAACACATCCACTTACTGTTTCCCATATGCATTTAACAAAATATTTCCCATATGCAAAATCACATTGCCAAAGGCAATAACCACATTTCAATTAGGAACCATTTGTTAATGCTCTTACGCATCCATATACTTGGTAAATCATTCCATATCATTTAAAAGATGCATATAACAGTAAATAAACCAAATCATGCTTTTTAAACAAAAACATGTAACTCAAGTCGCATATCAAACCGATATTCAAAAGGCGAAAATAGAAAAAACTTACTTTCGAACTTAGCTAAGCTTGTTAGGCTTTAACTAAACTCCCAAAGCCATAATTGAAACATCTTTAAAGTACCAAAAATATATTTTTATTCACCAACTTGATATCGCCTCGATGCCGACATCTCAACGTCAATACCTCAACGCCTAATCAGAAAACGTCAGAACACTCGCCAACCTCTAAAGAAAAATACAAGAATTAATATAATTAGAACCATGTTAAGGTAACCAATTTATTATAAAATCATCATCACAATTAAATCCCACGCTCAAAAATATCTTTCTCCTAAAATTCTACTGCCCGATATCCAATCCCCCCCCCCCCCCCCTTTTTTTTTTTTTACGTAACGTGCAATTCTTGCGCCAAGGCTGCACCAGCCTTTCTCTCCATTTCCCTTGCTGCCTACGCAGCACAAATAAAGGAAACAGCAACAGCAAAATCACGCCAAAATTCTGTCCCACCGAGGGATTGGCAAGTTCTGCCCAAAACCTCGTAATTCCCCTGCTCAGCCATGCCTTCCTCGTTCGAATATTTTTTTTTCAGGCTTAAAATTTGTTATGATTATAAACATGGTTGGCACACACAAATATGTGATCAAATAATCCAATCAACCATTCAATTAAAAACTCTTTTAAGAATTTAAATCTAAATTCAACTAATTAGATTAATTTCGGGAATTAAATTATAAAATTAACTTTAGATTATTATTACCCATGCACAAATTATTAGAACAAAAATCATTATATTACTATAATCTAATCAAAATTTATAAGAAAACCCATTAAAATCCAATAATTCCATTAAATATCCGTCTTAATTATCTCAAGGCAAGAGAAATCATTGATTAATAATCAAAATCATGTAAAAAATTATTGAATAACATATTCTCACCTTACTTGATGAAAAACCCACTTGAAGATAAAATCCCTTCTTAATTTACAGCAAGAGAAACTTAAAAATGTCTTTCTCTTCTTTTAGAAAATCATACCTATCATCTTTTTTTAACTAAAAACAAGATGAAAAATAAATCATCTTTATTTATTTAATAATTTCATTAAAAATACCACTTAAATCTTTTTTACAAAATTGCCATTAATAAAATCTTGCAATTCTTATAATTTAATCATTATGTAATATAATATTAAATCAACTCTTTATAAAATTACTCAAGTTCAATTTCGTCATTTGACAAACTCATTAAAATATTTCTAAAAGTATTAGCCACCATAAATTTATAAGAAACCAATTTAATTAATTCAACTTTTTCCGGAATTAATTAATTAGTTAAGCCTAACCCAAAATTTCAACCCGGTTTCGATAATTCACCCAAATCTTTTATCCCGTTTTTCGGAGTGTTAAAAGTATTCGGCGGTGTATTACGTTAGTGGTGTTCAGCGGTGTGCGTAGCTCGGCTCTAGACTCATCCTTCATTTAATCTCTTTTAATTCTATATTCACCTTGATGCTTAATTAATTCTTAACTATAAAAAGGATGTATTTATTAACTCGAGTATTTGTATTGTAATATCTTCATTTAATGGATATTAACCAAATATTCGAATTAAGTTATATTTTCTAAAGGTAAGCTCAAAATGAATAAAATTTGACAAGTCATAACATCATACTTAACTGTTTGCATCATGCATAAAGGTGGTGTACTTGATTCGAACAATAAATTAACACGGTAGTCGATCTTATTCGATGTCTATTTAATCTATGGTTCGAATGTATAGTCATCCTTATTAATTAAAGGACTAACTAATTCAAACTCGCCAAGTGTTAAAGCCCACTTAATTAAAGCTTATATTCGATTAAGAACATTTGATAAAATTCAATTTAAATTTTAATAATATCCATCGATAAAAGCAACGTATGATTTGGTACCGATTGCGGGCATGATGGGGTGTTAATCTTTCCCCACACGTAACCAACTCCCGAATTTATTTTACCGAATCTCTGATTTTATGGACCCCAGACCACCTAAACCAAATGACCGGCGGCGATTCCCTCTAGTTTTTTTATTTCAAAATAAGAAAATTGATTCTTCCAAGTGACACGGAAATTTTTAATTTGTCGCTACATGATTAAAGAGGTTTTTAATGAGGACTGTGATAATGTTGGCATGTATGATTCATTTCTCAATAAAATCATATGTTTGCGGATTAAAAAATCTCATTTTAAACTCAACAAGTGGTCCCAGTGGAAAAACGGATGATGTTCATCCTAGGAGACCCGAGTTCAATAATTATGTCTACAAGGTGTGTCTACATTATCAAATGGTTAAAAATATATATGAACATATGGATAATTCTACAGTAAATGACATGTACCGTAATGTACCACTATTTATATGTACTGCAATGTACTATTAACTATTTTAATTAGTTTTGAAATCCTAATGACTGAAAGTGTTATTATCCACTTTTAGAATAAAATTTTAAAAAAATAATTTTATATTATTTTTTTAGTTTTCCTTTTATTTTTTAATTCAAAAAATAATTAAACTTTTATTACTATAATAATTTCTACATTCACTTTAATATAAGGGTAAAATTCATAAATGGTCACTAAACTTTGATCAATTATTTAATTTGGTAATCAAACTTTCAATTGCTTCAATGTTATAATTAAACTTTTAGTTTTGTTTCAATTTAGCCGCTGACTCGTTAACAACTGTCAAAAGGGCGATGTGGTTGTTAAAATATTTTGTATAATAACACATTTAGTCCTTTACGTTTACACACTCAAACAATTTAGTCATAATTCGAAAGAAATAATTAATTTAACCCTCATTATTTCAAGGGTAAAGTTCACAAATGGTAACTGAACTTTGGTAAATTATTCAATTTGGTAACCAAACTTTCAATTGCTTCAATGCTACCATTAAACTTTTAGTTTTGCTTCAAAATTACCACTGATCCGTTAACATATTTAAACGGTGGTTACAATATTTTAAATAATAACACATTTAGTCCTTCATGTTTGTATATTCAAACAATTTAGCCCCAATTCAAATTATAATATAAATTTAATCATCATTATTTGAACATTATTTCAATTTGGTCCTATTTTTTATTAAAAATAATTTATCTCTAAACCCTAAATTCAAAAACATAAACTCAAACCATAAATCATAAACCCTAAACTTAAAACTTAAATTATTAAACAACTAAACCATAAACCATAAATCATAAACTCTAAACTTTAAAATCTAAACTATAAAGTCCCCAACACATTAGCAGTAACCATTTTTATATTGTTTCAGTTTTATTTATGGCTATGATAAAAGGAGAACTTTGTTTATAAATTCTGGTCACCAGTTACATTGCCCTCTTTGTCCAAAACCCTTGCAATTTCATATCAACCAAATCAAATTCAACAAACTCTACATTCCCCTCTCCCCCAACCTGAAAAAACTCTTCCACTTCCCTCTATTTTTGCACCGAAACAAATATAAAAAAAAGAAAACTTTTGGCTCGTAATGTAACACTTCAAAAATTACGTCCAAATTGTAAACCCTAGATTCGAAAAATCTCTAATTTAGAAACATAATTTCAAAATCACTAATTCTTAAAACCTTAATGAATTGGGAATTCAAAACCCTAATTTTTTTGAATGGACTAAATAAATTTTTTTATCAAACTTGAAAGTTAATATGAAATTTCTTAAAAGTTTAAGGACTGACTCCATAAATAACTCTTTATCAAATTGAATTTCAATTTGATTTGTGATTTCGTTTTTTTAATCGTTTATTATTATTATTATTATTATTATTATTATTATTATTATTATTATTATTATTATTATATAGTTCTTTGATTTTAAATGGAATTCTAATTCACTCGTCTTCTTTTAATTATTTTATTTATTTTTATTCTTTTCTATCCTATATCACTTTCATTATTTTACTTAAATTAGATTTACTCTCCATATATATATATATATATATATACACACACACACACATAGTTCAAATAAGATCACCCCAAGAACCCTACTTTTTTATATAGTTTCATGCCGCCAAAATATAGCTTGGCTAAGGTGTGTTTTCTTCCGGTGCTATAATTAAATTATATACTATTTTTCTATGTGTTGGTGTTTTACCTCTTTGTGATTATTTATATGTAATATAGTTTGTATGGTTGACATCATATGCATACAATTTTAGAATGTGTTTTTAATTATGATTTATGGAAATTTGATCTACGAAACATCGGATTTATGGAACTATGATTTATGGACTACGATTTATGGACTATGATTTATGAAGTATGTTTACGGAATATGGAACTGTGTTTATGAAATTTGATTTTTAAACATCATATATGTATGAGCATGGGTTGGGATTTGTACGGAGGAAGTTCAGTGGTTTCATCCTTCGGGTTGAATTCCACTTCGGATCAGTGGTTCCACCCTTCGGGCTGAGTTCCACTTCGGATGGTGACGATGTAATGAGTGGTTCTGGGGAACCTTACTCTTCTTATGGCGGCTATAGTTGGGTGCATTGCACTGCGCTTGTGATTTGTGTTATGGTTTAAAAGTTTTCATTCAAAATAATACTATGTTTTATAATTATGGTTTTTCTTGCCCTTTAGAGACACACTAAGCTCTTTAGCTTACTCCACATAGTTTCCTCTTACAAATATCTTTGGGCTTTAGGCGACGTGGTACTTGGAGGATCTCATATTTAATTTGGTTATTTTGTCATTTAGTCCGAAACTATTTTAGTTTAATCAGATTTCTATTTATTATTTTGGGACATTGATGTAATTTTAAACTATTTATAATTTGAGATTATTTTTAGCATTCATCTACTGTTTTTTTAAAATTGGAGATTTTATATAATCATTCGAATATCTATTATGATATTTTTATTTTTATTTATTATTAAATTTATGTTATTTTATTTTAATTAAAATATAATTTTCAAAATTAGATTTTTTGAGGAAAAAAGTTTTCAAACTTAACTTTTTAAATTCGGTCTTTTCTTCTAGTCCGGGTTAGGGGTTACACGTAAGTTGAGGAGTTGCTGAGCTAATAAGCTCTACAAATTTTTAACATCCGATATCAACAGGTCGTTTTTTTGTTTTCTTTTCAACTCATCATTTCAAAGTTAAATCATTCGTCTACGATTAACTCTAAAATTATAATTTGTTATTTCTCTGCTTTTGTATTGAATATCTTTGTTGTTGACTTGTTGATCGAATTTGATATTGTGATGCTACAATGTAATAATAAGTCAACTAATTAAGAAAGTTAAAAACGATGCAAATAGATTACGGGAAATGCATTGAACCTATTCGATCGGTGATTTAGGGTTAGTGGTTAGGAAGGAGTCTATGTATTTAGGGTTTAGGGTTTAAAGTTTAGGATTAATTTATTTTAATAAAAAAAATAAGACCTGAAATAATATTTAAATAATAAGAGTTAAATTTATTTTTTTCTTCAAATTAGGACTAAATTATTTGAATGTATAAACGTGAAGGACTAAATGTGTTATGATACAAAATATTTTAACTGTCGTTAAAATCTGTTAACGCATCAATGGTAACATTGAAGCAAAACTAAAAGTTTAATGGTAACATTGAAGCAATTAAAAGTTTGGTTACTAAATTGAATAATTTATCAAAGTTCAGTTACCATTTGTGAACTTTACCCTTGAAATAATGAGGGTTAAATTTATTATTTCTTTCGAATTATGACTAAATTATTTGAATGTTTATATATGGAGGACTACATGTGTTATTATACAAAATATTTTAACAGCCACATCACCCTTTTAACAGTTGTTAACGAGCCAACGGTCAATTGAAACAAAACTAAAAGTTAATAGTGACGTTGAAGCAATTGGAAGTTTAGTTATCAAATTGAATAATTGATCAAAGTTTAGTGACCATTTGTGAACTTTACCCTTAAATTAAAGTGAATTTAAAAATTATTATAGTAATAAAAGTTTAATTATTTTTAAATTAAAAAAATAAAGAAAATACGAAAAAATAATATAAAAATTATTTTTTAAGATTTTATTTTAAAAGTGGATAATAGCACTTTTCAGTCCTTAGGATTTCAAAACTAATTAAAACAATCAATGGTACATTGGCGGTACATATAAATAGTGGTAGATTGCGATACATGTCATTTACTGTAGAATTATCTATGAACAGATACTACTTTATAATTATCTTGTAAAAATAACATACATATATAAATGTACAAGATTAGTTGGGAATAAATAAATAAATAAATTATCAGAGAAATCAATCGTTAATACTGTATGATTTTTTTAAAAAAAATAATTCTATAATAATCTAGAAAGCTGAGTTGTCCGGGATTTCCCACGCCGCAAAATTCATGGTTTTATCATAGTTTCTAGTGGCATAGGCCTTGGGTTGGATGCACTCTTTGAAAATGCCACCTTACCCGTTTCTTCTTCTTCTTATCATTTTTGGATGTGAAGTGGAGACTGGGGGAGTCTCCCATTTTTTATTTTAATTTCTTAACACTTGATTTTGTGGGGATTTTTTTAAAGAAAGTTTACATGCACAATAATAAAAAAATGTCTAAATAACTGTAACTAAAAAGATTTAATATAAGATTGAGAACGAAAAAATATTTAGATGAGACCACAACAGAGCTAAACATAATTCATTTCACTTATAATAAAATTTAAATTCAATAAATTTAATAGAAAATTCGCATATTTTAATTATATGAATGAATTCAAACCTAAACATTTTCAGTTATAAACCAAAATTTAATCATTGATTAGTAGAAGAGAAGAATGTATGTTGTAGGTGTGAATCTCTGTGCAGGTTTATCCAAGCGGTTCCGAAGGAGGAAAATGTCACTGCAGTCGGATATTGAGAGAGCCAGGCCTTTGCTCTGGTCTTTAGCTTTACAGTCACTGAATCGCAGGTTTTGCTTCATTTGGTGGGTGATTAGTTGGTAACTCTGTGTAGCAGGTTTTGATGCATTTGGTGGGAGGTTAGTTTGTAATCGTTGTGTACAATTTCAGACCCTTAATGGATGTAATCCGATTGTTGTGAGTTGATATTTGTTCCCCAATAGCGCGGGGCACTCCTTTTCTTCTATCTAGAATTAAGGAGGTTTTTTAACTTGGTCCCGCTATTGGTTTTATATCAATAAATTATAATTTTCAGAAAAAAAAAACATTAAATTAAGTATTTTTTTTGTTTGATTATTTTTTTAAAATCCTGTTTCTTTTAAAATTGGAAAAAAATTGAACTCAGCATGTGATCCTAGTGAAAAAATGAATGATGTTATACAAAGTGTGTATGTGTTGTCAAAGGGTTAAAAAAAATTTGATCGGCAAAAGAGTATGATTTTATTAATAAGTATCATACAATGTCATCACACTCCATGGCCTCATTAAAAACCTCCCTACACCTAAATAGAGGAAAAGAGTACCGAGAAGTATGAGATAAAGAACAAACACTAAAAACAACCGAACAAACAGGAAAAAACTAAAGCAAGAAACCAAAACACAAAACATTCACTGCAAAACCAAGATGTGCGATCGACACCACCCCTCGCCAAAGAGTCATCCAAGCAATTCGCTTCTCGATAAAAACATGAATACATGAGCTCAACAATAATCCCCCTAAGATGCAATTTCCAGGCCAAAAGATGTCGTCAAGCACCAACAAAAAAATGTTCCGATGTTGCGTGTTTCCATACTATTCGATCCTCACACTTTTAACAAACCACACCACGCCACTCTATTGACACAAAGAAAATCACGCACCACAGCCAATGAGTAATTCCACCATACCTCGTTGTAGATAACCACACCACATATCGCCTAACAAATTCGCTTGATCCCCACCCACACACGGTACGTATACTCCTACTATACCACAAAAACAGACATCCAAGAACTGAGCAAATCTGTCTCCTCTCTTGAATGTCAAAAACATCCGAAGAAGGCGTAAACACATAAACAAAATCATTCGTAAACCATATCTTATTCACCATACCATCACTTGATGTCTTTAATTTAGTCACATATAAAATGACCAACGCACACCTTTGTTGTCTCAAAAAGCATTGAACTAAATTGCGCTTCAACGCTGAACCAATCCCTCTCACATTCCACGACCACAAACTCAATGCTCTTCGCAATTATTGGCGTTCTCGCGCTTCAATCATACGCGCGATATCCTTTTACAATTTCTTGTTCGTTTCCAATTGTTTTCACCCCAATCAATTTACCCAATTTCAATGTTTCCTCTGCTTCTCTTAAAATAATATGTTTCCGGTTAGAGAAGTCTGAATCTGACAAAGAGCCATTAGCAATTACCTCTGATGATTTTTGGTTTTTCTTCGGACGGCCTCTGCCTTTTTATACCAACTTCGCTTCAGCCTCACCTCGCTCACCAGGCGATAAAAAACTCAGTTCGATTTCTGAAACCTGTCGTAACCTTCTAAACTCTCTATTGTATTCAATTGTTTGAGCCTTATTAGCCCTAGGAATTTCTATCCTTGACCCATCAACAAGTGGGCTCAATTCATCGGCTACTAGTTCTTCGGCAACTAGTTCAGCACACGGTACTCCCATATTGTTTGGAAAAACATCCACCACAGCATCACTCGGCAAAATGTAACCCCCTCGTCCCGGTCTGGCCGGATGACCGGTCCGAGTGAGCTACACGGGGAAAACCGAGTGAAAACTCCCTAGGGAACTCTCCCTCGGTTAGCAACCCTATTTTTTTTTTTTTTTTTATATTGTCTAGATGAGAGTTACATCCTAAGTGATCATACAGCGGAACAACATTTACGAAGCAATCAAACGAACCCAAACTAACATTTAAAAGCCCATTTTAAACCTTAAACTGCAGGCGGTATCGATACCCTTAAGGGGTGTATCGATACCCCTTGACTAGGTCAACAGGGTTTGGTCAACCCGTGGAGACCGTATCGATACCCCAAGGAGTGTATCGATACCCTCCCCAAAAGTTGACTTCCCACGGTCAACGCCAAGATAGCGGTATCGATACCCTATAGACCAGTATCGATACCGAAATTGACAGTGGCATCCAGTGACCAAAAAGGTATCGATACTCTCCCTCGAGTATCGATACACGAGGCCTGAAACCAAAAGGCAGTATCGATACCAGACCAACGGTATCGATACCCCAGCTACGAATTTACAAGTTTGAGCTGATTTACGGCACAAGGAGGCCCCTAAATCCCTCTAAAACCTCAACCAACACACTATCATCAACCCTAAGGAAAACCAACCATAAAAGCATGCTCTCACAAGAACAAAAGGGCATTAAACAACACAAAGAGGTACACATATAATCAAGCAACTTGAGCCTTCCAACACAATCTAAGCATCCATACATGGCATCACAAAGGGCAATTTAACATACAATGTCATACATAGAACTCCAAGGCTTTAAAAGATGCATGATAAGCTTAAAGAGGTTTGCACTAAAACAAGGCAACATAGCATCTAAAACATGCTATCACACACAACATCCATCATAGCATACCATGCTTACAAACCAAAACATCAGTCCAAACCAACATCAACCGAATGAGTCACACACGCTCATACAAAACCCTTGCCACATTGCTAGCTAATACAAAATCGATAACCATACTTGAGCTACAAACTTGGAAGCCCTTCTTGCCTTGCCTCGAGCTAACACCACGCTAATGATCTGCATTGTTGAACATAGAGAGCGTAAGCTATAAGCTTAGTGAGGGTGCTCTAAAACGAAAAACATCAACAATGCAGGGTTCAAGCATGTAATCCTAATCTCACACATATCAAGCATTGCGTATAAGCAAGTAGACCTAGCTAGTCTTTCAAGTGGCATATATGGTCTCTCAATCCTAGCAAGATTACACATCAATATCAATTATCATGTACAATACATATGTCAAAACCACATATCACCATCATATACCCCATTACATATACAAGTTTAATTGGCCACTTTAATTACCCCGATTGTGCGGATATAAACCTCAACAACACTTTACCTCGGTGGGATTACACTCATCACCGGCCCTTGCATGTGCGGGATTCCACTCATCGCCACATGCCCTACGGATGGGATTCCACTCATCATCCCGTAGAAATATATGAATAGCTTCCGGTGGAATGTTACATCACCGTACTCCTCCTTGATGACTTAACGCCATCAAGGCCACGTACGTTTTGACTCAATTTGTGTGCACACTATCCTAATGATCGATCATTTACAACCGGTAATTATTTAGTGCCAATTATCATAACCGTGATTTATATATATCATCAACCACAATCCATGCTCATCACACATATACACATCTCATGAATATACATGCACCAACCAATCAAAACCACAAGAGCATAGCTAAATAGCACAATAGCATTTATGGATATCAAAGGTTAAGCTATCAACTTGAATTGAAATAGAAGTGGCCTACCAAGCACACTTTACACACACCACACATACTCGAACCAAACTTTAAAACAAGTTAAGACCACTCACCGCCCTTCCTTAGCAATTCGAACCAATCCTCCTACGCACCCGGATTCGGTCCCAAAGCCTCTTCCGCGCTTCCACTTGCTTCTAACCAAACAAAACATACATATTACTTCCCAATTCAATGCTAAACTCAAACATCAACATACTTGCTAACACAACCCAAATTCCACGATTTCCAAACCACATAACATCTCTAAAAATCCCATTTTCGTGCTCCCCTAAAGACTTGCTGAAAAACCAATTTCCAAACATCCAAATGACTTCCAAAACATCCCAAAACACCCCCATATCATAGGTATATCAACAGCCCTTCAATTTCAACACAAAACCCACCAAAAACCCAAGTTTCACAACCTTAAAACTAGCCTTAAGACCATACTACGAAAATTTACCCAAAATCAACCAAATTAAGATATGTTGTGTATTTCATAGTACTTAAACAAACCCCCAAAACAATTTATCAAAACAAGTTGAAAAACCCCATCAAAACCCCAAATTCCCATATGAACCCTAATTTCCAAAACTCACTATTTTTGAAATCTAAAACAAGGGATAGATAGGGAATAGAGAGGAGGTTAAGAAAATGTAATCACCTCTTAAAATGGTGTTGAAATCGGGTGCTAAAATAGATGGAATAGTAACAAGGGTTTAGGAGTGTTTGAGAATGGGGGAGGGTTTTGAAATTGGGAAATGAGAGAATGGAGAGAAAGATGACAACTTTTCCATAAAAGTTGTCTTCCTTTTATTTAAAATGGGGTAAATCACAACTTTGGTCCCTCCCTCTTTATTAAGATTTAAATAGGCCATTTTTCAAAGTTGGTTTATTTTAATTAGATTTTAATTGACCCGAACAACAACCCGGCTAACTCCTAGGCCCAAGACACGGGTGTTACAACTCTCTCCCACTTAAGGAATTTCGTCCCCGAAATTACCTGTCTGAAAGAGATACGGAAACTGCCTTTCCATATCCTCCTTCCTCTCCCAAGTGGCCTCGTCCACACCTCTACGTCGCCACCGCACCTTTACTAACTCAATCGATCTACCCCTTAACACCTTTCTGTCAGAAGCTAAGATCTCTACTGGCTCTTCTTCATAAGTCAAATCCGGATTCAATTCAATTTCTTCTACGGGCATAACATGTGATGGATCGGACCTATACTTGCGAAGCATCGACACATGGAACACATCATGTATCTTCTCAAGCTCGGATGGCAAACGCAACTGATAAGCAACGGGACCAACCCTCTTCACAATATCATACGGTCCTATGTACCTCGGACTCAACTTCCCCTTTCGGCCAAACCTCATCACTTTCTTCCACGGAGATACCTTCAAGAATACCTTCTCACCCACTGAGAACTCAACTTCCTTCCTCTTCAAATCGGCATAGGACTTCTGCCTATCTGAAGCAGCCTTCAAGCGATCACAAATCAATTTTACCTTGTCGGTTGTCCCCTTGAGCAAATCTGGCATAGGTAACAATTTCTGTCCCACCTCGGCCCAACACACTGGAGTCCTACACTTCCGGCCATACAAGGCCTCATATGGAGCCATCTGGATGCTCGACTGAAAACTGTTGTTGTACGCGAACTCTACTAGAGGCAAATGCTTCTCCCAAGTACCCTGAAAGTCAATGATACAACAGCGCAACATGTCCTCTAAGATCTGAATAACCCTCTCTGACTAACCATCTGACTGAGGATGATAAGAAGTGCTGAAGTTCAAACGGGTACCCAAAGCTGTATGCAGACTCTCCCAAAATCTAGAAGTAAACCGCGGATCCCTATCTGATACAATGGACTTCGGCACACCATGCAGCCTAACTATATCACCAATGTACAAATCGGCCAATCTATCTAAAGTGTAAATGGTGTTGACTGCCAAGAAGTGAGCACACTTTGTAAATCGATCCACTATCACCCAAACTGAGTTCTTCTTCGTAGGAGTCAAAGGCAAACCCGAAACAAAATCCATGGTGATGTTCTCCCACTTCCATTCCGGTATTCTCAACGGCTGTAACAAACCTGAGGGAACCTGATGTTCCGCCTTCACTCTCTGACACACTAAACACTTACTCACAAAGTCGGCTACGTCTCTCTTCAAGCCAACCCAAAAGTACTCATTCTTCAAATCGCGGTACATCTTCGTACTTCCAGGATGCATAGCAAACGGACTACTGTAGGCTTCAGTCAAAATTGTACGTCTCAGATCACTGTCTTCAGGCACAACTATTCTGTCCTTGAAACACAAAACCCCATCGGAACTAAAGCTGTAGTCTGAAGATCTACCCTCGGCTATATCTTGCACGTGAGGTGCCAAAGATCTATCTAAGAGCTGTTTCTCTCGAATCATCTGACCTAGAGTAGGTCTAACCTGAAGCTCGGCTATCAAGCCACCATCTCCAGACAAACTCAATCTAGCAAACATAGCTCTCAAGTCCACGGCCACCTTCATACTCAATGCATCAGCCACTACATTGGCCTTACCCGGATGGTACTCAATAGTAAGATCGTAGTCCTTTAGCAGCTCTAACCATCTACGCTGTCTGAGATTCAAATCTCGCTGAGTCATAATATACTTCAAACTCTTGTGATCGGTGTACACTGTGCATTTCTCACCATACAAATAGTGCCTCCAAATCTTCAGAGCAAACACAACTGCAGCTAACTCAATGTCATGGGTCGGATAGTTGCGCTCATGGGTCTTCAACTGTCTTGAGGCATAAGCCACTACTCTCTTGTCTTGCATAACGACACATCCTAGCCCTACATATGAAGCATCACTGTAAACTACATAGTCCTTCCCGGACTCAGGCTGTATCAAGATCGGTGCTTGGGTCAAAGCTTCTTTCAATTTTTCAAAGGCTCTCTGTCTTGCATCTGTCCACTCAAACTGAACACTCTTCTGAAGTAACTGTGTCAATGGAGCGACTAATTTAGAGAAACCCTCTACAAACCTCCTATAGTATCCGGCTAAGCCTAGGAAGCTACGTACCTCTGTCACAGACTTCGGTTGCTTCCACTCAACAATGGCTTCAATCTTCTTCGGATCAACTCTAATGCCTTCAGCTGACACTACATGTCCTAAGAAGACTACCTCGCGGATCCAGAACTCACACTTGCTGAGCTTCGCATACAACTGATGATCTAGCAAAGTCTTCAAGACAAGTCTTAAGTGTCGGTCATGGTCTTCTTCAGTTCGCGAGTACACCAAAATGTCATCAATAAATACAACTACAAACTGATCTAGATACTGATGAAAAATCCTATTCATCATGTCCATGAAAGCTGCCGGTGCGTTAGTCAACCCAAAAGGCATGACTAAAAACTCATAATGCCCATACCTAGTCCTAAAGGCTGTCTTTGGTACATCAACTTCTCTAACCTTTAGCTGGTAGTAACCCGATCTCAAATCAATCTTAGAAAAGACAGATGCTCCTCTCAACTGATCAAACAAGTCATCGATTCTAGGCAACGGATATTTGTTCTTCACTGTCAACTGATTTAACTGTCTATAATCTATGCACATTCTCATGCTTCCATCTTTCTTCTTCACAAACAACACTGGTGCACCCCAAGGTGAAGAACTAGGTCGAATAAAACCTCTATCTGTCAATTCTTGCAACTGAGTCTTCAACTCTTTCAATTCTTTTGGTGTCATACGATACGGAGCAATCGAAACAGGAGCTGAATCAGAATAAGTCTCAATGCTGAACTCTACCTCTCTGTCCGGTGGTAACCCTGGCAAATCTTCTGGAAACACACTAGGAAAATAACATACTGTCCGGATGTCCTGAGGTCTAACCTCACTCATGTTAGGGTTCATCACATACGCTAAGTATGCTTCACACCCTAACTCAACTAATCTCTTAGCCTCTAACACTGAAACACATTGGATAAGAACTTCACATTCTCACCCACCACAACAATCTCATAATCATCTGTGAGCTTCAAAGAAATCCGCTTAGTTTCAAAATCTATCTTAGCCCTATGCTCCGAGAGCCAATCCATACCCAGAATCACATCGAAACCGTAGAAAGGAAGTTCCATCATATCCACTGGAAACACATGCCCCTGAACCATCAACGGACACCTTCGATACATCTTCCTAACCACTACCGTGTCCCCAAAAGAACTAGTAACACTAACTCCTACCTCTAACAACTCACAAGGCAATTTCAAAGACTGTGCATGCTCACTCAATATGTACGAATGTGTAGACCCAGAGTCAATCAAAGAAAGCAAACCCAAAGACTGTATCAAGAAGTTACCTGCGATCACATCGGTGTCATGCTGCTCCCCGCGCTGAGCGTAAACCCTAGCCTGTCCTCCGCCCTCCGGCTGGACTGCAACTACATGAGCTAAGTTTCTCTGACCATCGTTCCTCGGCTGGAAATTACCTCTACCGCGCCCGCGGCCTCTCTGAAAGTCGTTGGCTCTAGCAGGAGCCTGAGCTGGTGCCTGTCCCACCTGATGTGGACAGTCACGTCTAATGTGGTCTCTAGCACCACAACTCCAACAAGAATGGTAGTTCCCCCAACACTCACCGGTGTGGTTCCTCCCGCAAGTAGCACATGTGGGCAACTTCCCTCCAGCTCTCTGACCCTGATGGCCCCTACCGTGGTTACCGCCACCACGCCTATGATCAAACTGATGCCGGTTGTCCCGATGCCTCTTGGCATCACCTCTATCGAAGTTGCTGGACCTCTTACCCGAACTAGATCCACCTGACCGCCTGGTCAAACTCAAACTGTGCTCCAAGTCCTTGGCCCTCGAGACCAAGACATCAAAATCAGTGTAGTCTGAAGCTAGAGTATAAGTCTTGATTTCTTCATTCAGCCCATAACGGAAACGGTTACAACGCTCCACCTCAGTAGGTACAAGCTCGGGTGCATACTGACTCAGTCTAACAAATCTGATCTCATAGTCGGTCACGGACATACTCCCCTGAAGTAGTGCCATAAACTCTCTCTTCCTCTCGTCGAGGTATCGCGGACCCAAATACTTCTTCCGGAAAGCTGTCTCAAAGAACTCCCATGTAATCTCGGCCTCATACATCCCTGAAGTAACGGTGACCCACCAGGTGTAGGCATCACCCTGAAGCAAAGACTCAACGCATCCCAACTTGCGCTCACCAGTACATCCCATCTGAGCAAGAATACGGACGGTCTTCTCAAACCACATCTCTGACCTCTCCGGAGTAGCACCTCTAAACTCTTCGGCCCCAAGGCCCCGAAGTCTCTCTAAAGGTAATCCGGTGCCCTCACCCTGATGATGAGCTGCCTGTCCTCCAGCTACAGCAGCCTGGAATGCTCCGGCTATTGCCTGAACCAACGGAGCTAAGTCTATCCCGGCCGGTCCTTGGCCACCTTGGCCTCCTTGTGGTCCCATTCCTTCGGGCCCGGCCTCGCCTCCCACTCCCGGTGGAGGAGGTGGTGGTGGTGGAGGTGGTGGAGGAGCTCCAACTCCAACCACTGGTTCTCCCACTTGAGCCTCAACTCTCACAACTGGCTCGACTCTAGGAGCCTCTGCCCGTGGTTCCGGTCGAACCATCCTAGGCCTCCCACGTGGTCTCATGGTTCAACTAGCAAGGTAAACTACAACAAGAAACAGATAAGGATTACGTTAGTCAAGGCAAAGGTCCAATAGTGCTCAAGTATTCCTCTTTTCAAAAATCTTTTTAAATTAAGTAATAGTAGCAATGGGCACACACTCACACCAGACACGACAATTCATGCTTCAAAACAGCATACAATCAAGTAAGCATTCAAGGATTCATGGCAAAGCATGCATCGAACATCATAAGCATCTAACGCATTAAGCTTACCTCACTTACCTGCCCGAGGTCTCGGTAACCTCAGGCTCTGATACCAACAAATGTAACCCCCTCGTCCCGGTCTGGCCGGATGACCGGTCCGAGTGAGCTACACGGGGAAAACCGAGTGAAAACTCCCTAGGAAACTCTCCCTCGATTAGCAACCCTATTTTTTTTTTATCTTGTCTAGATGAGAGTTACATCCTAAGTGATCATACAGCGGAACAACATTTACGAAGCAATCAAACGAACCCAAACTAACATTTAAAAGCCCATTTTAAACCTTAAACTGCAGGCGGTATCGATACCCTTAAGGGGTGTATCGATACTCTTGACTAGGTCAACAGGGTTTGGTCAACCCGTGGAGACCGTATCGATACCCCAAGGAGTGTATCGATACCCTCCCCAAAAGTTGACTTCCCACGGTCAACGCCAAGATAGCGGTATCGATACCCTATAGACCAGTATCGATACCGAAATTGACAGTGGCATCCAGTGACCAAAAAGGTATCGATACTCTCCCTCGAGTATCGATACACGAGGCCTGAAACCAAAAGGCAGTATCGATACTAGACCAACGGTATCGATACCCCAGCTACGAATTTACAAGTTTGAGCTGATTTAGGGCACAAGGAGGCCCCTAAATCCCTCTAAAACCTCAACCAACACACTATCATCAACCCTAAGGAAAACCAACCATAAAAGCATGCTCTCACAAGAACAAAAGGGCATTAAACAACACAAAGAGGTACACATATAATCAAGCAACTTGAGCCTTCCAACACAATCTAAGCATCCATACATGGCATCACAAAGGGCAATTTAACATACAATGTCATACATAGAACTCCAAGGCTTTAAAAGATGCATGATAAGCTTAAAGAGGTTTGCACTAAAACAAGGTAACCTAGCATCTAAAACATGCTATCACACACAACATCCATCATAGCATACCATGCTTACAAACCAAAACATCAGTCCAAACCAACATCAACCGAATGAGTCACACACGCTCATACAAGACCCTTGCCACATTGCTAGCTAATACAAAATCGATAACCATACTTGAGCTACAAACTTGGAAGCCCTTCTTGCCTTGCCTCGAGCTAACACCACGCTAATGATCTGCATTGTTGAACATAGAGAGCGTAAGCTATAAGCTTAGTGAGGGTGCTCTAAAACGAAAAACATCAACAATGCAGGGTTCAAGCATGTAATCCTAATCTCACACATATCAAGCATTGCGTATAAGCAAGTAGACCTAGCTAGTCTTTCAAGTGGCATATATGGTCTCTCAATCCTAGCAAGATTACACATCAATATCAATTATCATGTACAATACATATGTCAAAACCACATATCACCATCATATACCCCATTACATATACAAGTTTAATTGGCCACTTTAATTACCCCGATTGTGCGGATACAAACCTCAACAACACTTTACCTCGGTGGGATTACACTCATCACCGGCCCTTGCATGTGCGGGATTCCACTCATCGCCACATGCCCTATGGATGGGATTCCACTCATCATCCCGTAGAAATATATGAATAGCTTCCGGTGGAATGTTACATCACCGTACTCCTCCTTGATGACTTAACGCCATCAAGGCCACGTACGTTTTGACTCAATTTGTGTGCACACTATCCTAATGATCGATCATTTACAACCGGTAATTATTTAGTGCCAATTATCATAACCGTGATTTATATATATCATCAACCACAATCCATGCTCATCACACATATACACATCTCATGAATATACATGCACCAACCAATCAAAACCACAAGAGCATAGCTAAATAGCACAATAGCATTTATGGATATCAAAGGTTAAGCTATCAACTTGAATTGAAATAGAAGTGGCCTACCAAGCACACTTTACACACACCACACATACTCGAACCAAACTTTAAAACAAGTTAAGACCACTCACCGCCCTTCCTTAGCAATTCGAACCAATCCTCCTACGCACCCGGATTCGGTCCCAAAGCCTCTTCCGCGCTTCCACTTGCTTCTAACCAAACAAAACATACATATTACTTCCCAATTCAATGCTAAACTCAAACATCAACATACTTGCTAACACAACCCAAATTCCACGATTTCCAAACCACATAACATCTCTAAAAATCCCATTTTCGTGCTCCCCTAAAGACTTGCTGAAAAACCAATTTCCAAACATCCAAATGACTTCCAAAACATCCCAAAACACCCCCATATCATAGGTATATCAACAGCCCTTCAATTTCAACACAAAACCCACCAAAAACCCAAGTTTCACAACCTTAAAACTAGCCTTAAGACCATACTACGAAAATTTACCCAAAATCAACCAAATTAAGATATGTTGTGTATTTCATAGTACTTAAACAAACCCCCAAAACAATTTATCAAAACAAGTTGAAAAACCCCATCAAAACCCCAAATTCCCATATGAACCCTAATTTCCAAAACTCACTATTTTTGAAATCTAAAACAAGGGATAGATAGGGAATAGAGAGGAGGTTAAGAAAATGTAATTACCTCTTAAAATGGTGTTGAAATCGGGTGCTAAAATAGATGGAATAGTAACAAGGGTTTAGGAGTGTTTGAGAATGGGGGAGGGTTTTGAAATTGGGAAAGGAGAGAATGGAGAGAAAGATGACAACTTTTCCATAAAAGTTGTCTTCCTTTTATTTAAAATGGGGTAAATCACAACTTTGGTCCCTCCCTCTTTATTAAGATTTAAATAGGCCATTTTTCAAAGTTGGTTTATTTTAATTAGATTTTAATTGACCCGAACAACAACCCGGCTAACTCCTAGGCCCAAGACACGGGTGTTACACAAAACATCCAGAATCCGCTGACTTTCCCTTTTACGATGGACAAAGTTGGCATCTTCATCCGCTATCCAACTTGTCGTGCTCATGACACGCCAATCCTTTCTCTTGTTTTCATTCCACATACGATCAATTTGGCTCAATCCCAGAGCCGAATAAGAGAAAGAATTGGGTACCATTGTATCATTTGCTTACCTCCCACTTATAGACACCTTAACCGGGCTGGACATATCCATGTTCAAATCCTCAGTACTCAATGTATCTTCCGAGCAATTCGCCGCCTCACAACTACAATCACACTTAGGGCCAATCGCTTCCTCAATTTCTGTAACGCGAATTGTGAAGACGTTATCGTTAATGCGCAAGTCCATTACTTCATCTATGTGTGAAATCCAGTCGGTTTCGATCTGAAATCGACATCGTTCAAACGTCGAAGGCGCCAAAGTCTCAATTTCAATCCGTACGAGTTTGCCCCAAATCACTGCAATATTCTAAAATGTTTCTTCAGACCATCCATGAATAGAAATTCCACTTACTGAAAGCCATACCTTTCGATTCGGTAAAAATGATGTAGGCGACCATTCAATTAAATTTTCAAACCATGTTTCTAGACGCCTAAACTCCAAAATTCTCTTCCTCAATTCTTTATCTTCAAACATGAATAATACAAGAGAGCCTGCAACTCGCATCAACATAAAACCTGTCAATTTCCCTTCGTAATCTCATTTGCAATATCCGCTATTTGGCTGAGTTGACGACAAAAACCCAAAGCGCAATTTTATAAAATTTCCATTTATCGGCATCAACAACCCCATCCACGCATTTGAGTTTCTCTTCCACTCTAGATTGCTCTTTTGTTGTGATTCGATCATCACCATCCTCATCCTTGTTAAGCCGCCTCACTGGATTCCTTTTGGAATTGTTCGTATGATCATGATCATCCCACTATTTCTAGATCTCCGTGTTCGTTCTTGAATCAATGTTATCGTGTTTTCTTCTCCAAAATGTATCCCTAGTCTCCCTTTGTGCCATCATTACCTTTAATTTGTATCCATAAAGCCGAAATCCATGAAAACGCTCTATGATTCGATCTGCATCCGCCTTTGACCCCAAACGTACAAATCTGAATCTGGTTCCATCTCTCGCTCTCTTTCTTGGTACAAACACATCCACAACCACTCCATGTCTGTCGAAAACTTGCCAAACTCCTTGCCAGTGTAGTTTCTCTGGCAAGCTTGATACAAAAACCGTCCAAACTCTTTGAATCTGATTTCCCGAGCTCATTTTACTCACCATTAAGGTTGCGTGCGCACCTCTAATTCTTACTTGAAATTTCAATTGTGCACACAATTTTATTCAGAAATATTCATAAACACATGGTGTGCACACATCAAATCCAATCCATTTTCACTTCTCATTCAAAAGATGAATGCAAGCGTTGATACACAAGGTTTCGTAGTCTCCAAGTGCAAACCAAAGGCAGTGAATCGCGTTGCTGATTGGTGTTGCGGTACTATGCTAATTTGATAGCGGCCAAAGAGAGAGAACTCAACTCACAAATTCGGTAAAAAAATTTAGAGTTCTGCAAAAGAAATAAAAAACATCAAAATTGAAATTTAAAAATAATTGAAATACAACAAATAATTCTTCTAAAATATTATTTTTTGTTAAAAATATACATTAATAGATACCATCACTCTCAATTAGTGAAATTAAATATGTTCATCATTCTTTTTATGATTTAATTACTTTTTAATATATTATTCGTTTCAAAATTAAATAATTTGTCACTTGATAGTTCAATCATGATTATGCTCTTATTAGATAGAGATTAGTTTTATGATCCAAATTTCAAATGCTAATGAAGAGTTTTTAAATTTAAATTTTTCTAGATATTAATAATTTTAAATTGATTAAATATGGTTAGAGTATTTTGAAAGAATCAATTAGATATGATAATTTAAGATTTTGGAAAAGAAAAGAAAAAACTCATCGTAACTATTGGAATCTAAATTTCAAATCTAGTGAATGTCACCTCATAAATGTAATTATTCAAAATTGGAAACAAATTGAAATAACCTAATTTTAGGAAGCAAATCAACTCTTAAAAGATAATTTTTATATAGTCTTGAAAAGATTATAAAATAGTATATATTTATACTTATTTTAAAATTTTGATAATAAAATTGTTTGAATTTGAATTTTTTGAGATGAACATCTATTTCTTTTCAACTGAAATACTGGTTAGGTTTAATTCTTAAAGATAATCGAATAAATGAATTAATTAAGTTTTAGATTTTTTATATTTCTATGTGTAATATCGTGTTAAAAAAAGAATAAACTTGTTGGAACTTGGAAGACTAAAGAAATAAAAATTTTATTTAGTGTAAAGTATCCAAATAGCCGGAATAGTATAGACTCTATAGAGGTCAGGTAATAGTTGAACCTGTTCCAGTATCGTATTAGGCCATAGATGCCACTGCCAGGTTGTAACCCCATAATTCTTTGAAAGTCTCATTTGGTCGTTTTAACATTGAAGACCTGTTTTCTTGGCTCTTTCTCAAAATTGTTCCTTTGGTGATTGAAAAGTTGGAAACATAATTTTATATTCCAAATCAGTTCTTCAAATAAGGGCAAAATATTTATCTATTATTATTCATTTCTGGAAATGGGGTTTTCTTTTTGGAAGGGTTGGGGGAGAGGAGCTTTGGTCGTGTCAACTTGCTAATGTCCATTTTCTATTTTATAAATATTTTATGTATGAATTGTTTATTGATATACAATTCGTGTAAAATAAATTTACACATCCTTTTTTAATATTAAAATTTAAAACTCTAATCCTAACACCCTAAACACTCGCATTAAATTTTAAATTCTAAATCCTAAACTTTAAACTAAATTTTTAACCTTTAAATTTGACAAGCACATTTACACGGGCTGTGTATCAAAATTTTTCTGTCTGATATACTGGTTTACATGTGTCTTTGCCTATATATTACAATGGATGTCGACATCCAAGAACACGCAAGGGATTACAGGTTTTGCGATTTAAACTCAATCTGTTAACCTTTCAAGACTTAAGCTTCAAGTCTGGAGGAATATGAATGAGAATTTCCGTACCATACACGAATGCAACACTACCGTGGTTGGTTCTCCATCTTTTGTTTCATCTTTATCGTATTGAAAATTGAATGAAAATACCTGCATCTGTTGCAGAAGATTGGATTCAACAGGAATCGCGACTTTGAACCTACCATGGAAGGAGTTTCACCACAGCAGAATCCTGGAGCTGCTAGATCATCATCCTCCAATACAATTACGAGCGGTTTCCAGACCCCAGCATCGGCCTTTTATGCAGCTGAAATATGCATGGGGTTTCCTCACCACGCCTCTGTGTGGCCTACTTCTTCTGTCATCTCCCAACAACACATGGAATCGGTTGCTCGAGATGAGCCCGTTTATGATTTTACAAATCCCAACATTTGTTTCGATCGGAAAAGTCCAGCAAAATCCCAAGGACTCACATTTCGGTTCAGGATCAAAGGGTACGCTATTTTCTTCGTTTTCCTTTTGTTAATGGAAGAAATTGTGACCAACTGTTTCCTTGCAGGCTTATTGTAATAAAACAAGGGCAGTGCGAATAAGGTGGACGCAGGATCTTCATGAAAAGTTCGTGGACTGTGTTAAACGTCTTGGAGGTTCTGAGAGTAAGTAAATACTAGGATTTGGGAAGATTTTCGTTATCTGAAATCACTTTACTTTATTTATTTCGATATGATCATTCATAGAGGCAACTCCAAAGACAATTCTGAAACTGATGGACACCCAAGGATTGACCATCTTTCATGTGAAAAGCCATTTGCAGGTACTAATTCAACAACTTTGGCTTTTCAATGTCCGAATTTGTTTCCATGTGCTTTGCGTCTTGATTTGCAGAAATACCGCATTGCAAAGTACATGCCAGACCCTGCGCAAGGTATATATTCAAATGTTTTTTTTTTTCTGAGTAAGCAAACTATAATATTTAAAGCAAGTTTTTGTTTTTCTGGTGCCAATTGGGAGGATACCGGTATTACATTAATGCGGTATAGATTTCAATTCAGATGCAAATGAAGTAACGTTTTAATCTAGAATGTAAGTCTAGCCAAACTAGATTTATTATTGTAACCGAATTATATTGTATAACTTTAGTTAAAGTCAAACTCCTAAGACTAGAGTTAGAAGTTAATAATTAGTAGGACTCTTAATGTAACTAAAAGTCATAGTCTATAAAAGTCTGCAAACCTTTGTAATTTTATTAATTAATTTTATCGAAAGAAAAAGAAATACATTCTGTTTTTCTCCAATTATGTTTTTCTTCAAAATCAGAACCTATGTTAGTTGTGTTAGTATGTCGGATATATAAGAAATTATTAGATTGATTGGCTTACTACGTCGTCCACGGTCTATCCAATAATATTCACCCATGTTAGTATAACTTCCAAGTAACTACCTTACATGTAAGAAAGAGATGAACATTCAACTCAGAAAAAATGACATGGAAAAATATTATTGGATGAGACCATAAAAAACGTGGTGAGCCAGACACATCTAATAATTTTTTCGAATATAAGTATGTTCGATTAGACCGACACAAATTTGTTCAATTTTTAAACTTTATCCATATATATTTTAGGGGACCATATGTGGTACTGGTGTTTGAATATATGCTGTACACAAGTGATAGACATGAATAGTATGGATAAAACGTTGACAATAATTATGCTTGACCCTTTGTACCTTTGGCCCTTTGCCTCTCCCTGTGGAAGGTCATTGTGACCATCACATTTATTATGCTATCTCTGCAATATAAATAGTGTTGGGCTTATATGTTTTTGTTGTATATTTATTATTGTAGGAATATTTTAAGAATCATACATAAATATAGGATTAGGATTCACTAACTTTGCGTAAAAATCTTTTTATTTTTGTTTATCCCAGTCATTCATTTAGTTTAAATATATATAGGGATAGGATCTAGTTACACAATTTAAGAGTTTTTAACTTTTACATGTTTTTTGGATCACTGGATGAGTTAAATGAGATTAACAGTGGTTTATGTGAAGATTATCATCCATCTATTTCATTCATCCAACGATCAACAAAACGTGTAAAACTATGAGTTTTGCATTCTATATAAGTGGATCCTATATCCCTCCCATATATATATATATGCTAAATTATGTGACGGGTTCTTGCACTTTAAGCTTAGGAACAAGCTAATCCATCTACTATAGAAGTGAGAAAATTAGTACTTGTAACAGAGGGTTGGGGAGTAGGGGTGAGCGTTCGATCGTGTAACCCCCTCATCCCGGCCTAGCCAACAGACCGAACCAAACGGGTCACACGGAAAAACCGAAGAGAAGCCCGTTAGGATCTCATTCCGATTAGCAACCCTATTTTTTGATTAATTAAACTTCTCTAGATGCCTTTTATATCCTATGTGGTGCCACTAGCAGTGGAAGAAACAACACGAACGAGAACCAAACAATTTAGACAAACAGGGCCAAACATGTAATTTTCTGCAGGCCGCATCGATACCCTCAAGGGTGGTATCGATACACCTCCCAACGGTCAACACTCCAAAGTTAACTTCAAAGGACCGTATCGATACACTCAAGCCCGTATCAATACCCTCAATTTCTTGTCAAATTCTCAGATTTCCAGTAGCAAAAATGGTATCGATACGCCTTCCCGTGTATCGATACGTTTGGCTTAAAGCATGAAGGCTGTATCGATACGGCCCCAACTGTATCGATACCCCTGACTCGACAATGCAGAAATTTGCTAGTTTAAGCCAAAAAACACCACCATAACACCCACTTAAGACCTCTAAACATGCATACATACACGAGCCAACATAGAGTAACCATCTAGAGGCAAACAGATCCTAATAAACGATAAACGAGCATTCAACCAACAAGAGATAAGAAGCAAAGATAATCATAACCCAACCATTTGCCAAAAAGGCCAAAAATCCATACAATCCAAACTTAGGCTTACAAACATGAGAAACCATTTAGACATGCCTCAACAAACCTGTAAACGTCAACACATCATGCCAAAAGATGAAGCTTAGCATTCATAAAGAGGTCAAAAGCCAACACATGTATACTTCAACATTGTTAGCATGGTTGGAAAAAGAGAGCGTAAGCTTAAAAGCTTAGCGAGCGGAGCTCTAAAACACAACAACAATGCAGTTTAAAACATATATCTTAATTTTAAAAGCCAAACCATTTAAGGAAGGAATCCAATAAAAGGAAGCATAAACGAAACATGGTATGCACATGCACAACCATTCCCGGTGGGACTACACATCACCGTACACAACAACTAGCATATTTTCAGTGGGACTACACATCACCGTACTCATTTACTAGTCACTTCTGGTGGGACTACACATCACCGTATTCAACAACAACTAACCATCACGTGAGACTTGACAACAACTACGACAACACAACAACATTAAAAAGGGAGGCAAAAGCATTGCATAATTCACACCACAACACAAATAAACTCATAAGCCAACAATTCACGAAACGAGACGAACATAGACAACTTACGTTCGGGTTTAGGTTGGCCCCTAAGGCTCCACCCAAACCCCAAGAAACCTCGTTGAGCAATTAAAACTTCAAAACAAATTCCACTCACCAGCCAACGTACGAAAGATGATTGAAATGTTGTTTCAAGCTTCCTCAATACTCGATGTTGCGTCCAAAACCATTTCCCCTGCTTCTAACCATTTCAAGCCAAAGTATCAATACATATTCTAACACCAAAACTCACTGAAAAGCAACATTCCATCCATCGACACATTTACTCAATCAAAACAAAGCCGAAATCAACCAAAACGTTGCCAAAACATCATCCAAACACAATTTGACTTTACCCAGCATATTTAACCTTCAAAATTCATCAATTAACATCTAAAAACACTCATCTTAGGTTCGTATATCTCCAGCCCTCGTTTTACCACAGAACTAAGCCAAAAACAACACTTTTCACCTTCAAAACTTACCCACCGCACCTAGTTTCGGGTTTTATGGGTTTAGGCTACTTATTAACATTATTTAGCATCCAAAAATAGTTCAAAAACATCTCACCAAAAACCCATTAAAAACTCATACGAAAATTTCATAAACCCATCTCTTTTCCATCAAAACTTCGGAACCCAAAATGAAAAATCAATATTTTGTTAAGATTTCAAAAAGATAAGATTTAATAAATAAAAGCCAAGGTAAAAGTGATGATTACCTTTGAAAATCTTCTATAGAAAAGCCTTTGAGTCAAGGAAGAGATGGTGGAAAGCTTTTTGGAGAAAGTTTTAAACGTTTAGGTTTTTGGAATAAAGATGACACTTCAAATCCTAAAACCCCTCTTTAAAATTTTCATTAATGGCGTTATCATAAATAATGGCGCTTTTATAAAAATCAACATTTTAATTTAAATTTAACCCAAAACTAGTCCTAGATTAAAACCGATAACTCACGGGCCTAAAACAGGGGTGTTACAGATCGAGTCGAGTCAAAAGGTTTTGACTTATTCGAGTTGACGCGTCATATTTTACATCTCAAACTTAATTTGAAATTTTTTCGATTTGAGTCGAGTTTTTGAGTTCCTTTACAAATTTAATTGTAATTATTTACCATGTTATAATACAGTTTGATTCCAATTTAAACGACTTTCTCTAATCATATAAAATATGCATATATATATATATATATATATATATTTCTTCATATTATTTTTTAATGTATAAGTAAGGTTTGTAATGTTATTTAAAAAATATCTTCTAAACTTCTAAAATATATTTATAATATTATTTTTAAATAAGGAGGTTTTGGGTATAAAGTATTGATGTGAGTATAAATGAGTCAATGAATTGATGTGAAGAAAAAAATTTATAAAAAATTTCTGTTGAATGAACAAATTTAATAAAATGTAATGTTAAAGGACTAAATTGTAAAAGAATATATTTGTTAAAAATATGAATTGAAGTGATATATATAGATAATATTGTTAGTGAATCATGTGGTTTAATTTTGGTCAAAAATAGACTTAAAACGAAAGAGAAATTGGAAATAGGAAATCATTCAAAGTTGAGGGGCTAAATTGCTAAAGTAGGAAATTTAATTTAAAAAAATATGAATTGAAGCTAAATATGTATTCTATAGTTGTTTAGGAGCATGTGGTTCAAATTTGGTCAAAAATTGACTTAAAACGAAGGAGGGATTGAAGAAATGAGGAAATCATACAAAGTTAAGGGGCTAAATTGAAAAAAATATGAAATTTATTTTTTAAAAATATGAATTGAAGATAAATAAGTATTCTACATTGGTTTAGGAATATGTGGTTTAAATTTGGTCAAAAATGGACTTAAAATGAAGGAGGAATTGAAAAAAGATATTTTTTCCCCTCTCTCTCTCGATCCGATGCATATTTAGACATGATTATGAGAAATTGAGTATGCTCTTTGTACAGTTCCAGCAAAATTTACAGTTGCGAATTGAAGAACAAGGAAGGCAACTAAAGAAGATAATTGATGAGCAACAGTTAAAGAACCAAGATTTCCTTTGAGCCTCTCCAAGCCTCAGTTTCAGAAACTTCAGCAGATGCGCTCACTTCCGGTTCAAGTTAGAGCCTCCAAATTCTTGGCAAAACCCAAGAACAAGACTGTCAAAGTATTAATAAAATTATAAAAAATAGAAACAAATTGGGTCAATTTCGAATTAAATAAATATTTTAGGGCCTAGAGTGAGTAAAAATATCATTAAATTAAAATATTGAATATAATAGTAAAATTAGAAACAATAAATTTTAGATTAAATAAAATTTTTGGGAATA
This sequence comes from Hibiscus trionum, assembly GCA_030270665.1. Taxonomy (NCBI): domain Eukaryota; kingdom Viridiplantae; phylum Streptophyta; class Magnoliopsida; order Malvales; family Malvaceae; genus Hibiscus; species Hibiscus trionum. The sequence continues at coordinate 16,459,828 of BSYR01000010.1, forward strand.
AAGTGAACAAAAACAAAATCATAATAAATATATTGAATAAAATTATAAAAAATAATTATAAATATGGAAAAATAAATTTAAATGTTTTTAAATATAAATTGATAATTTTATTATTAAAGTATGACTTTCACTTTTCTTTCTTATTTTCCACCCAATTTTAGAGAGAAAATTATTTGTATATGAGTAAGGAAAATTATATTTGCTCCTATTTTCTTTCCTTCCAATTTTTTGCTATACCAAGCAACCCTTGAGTTCATTTTGTTTCCAATTTTCTCTTCCTTCATTCTTTTCTACTTTTCCACCCAACCAAACAAAACCTAAGCGTCAAGATTTACATTCACATCGTAAAATATTTATAAATGTTGGTATCTTGAATATTAAATGTCTGACGACACGATCATTAGATATTTAAATAGTCTCATCTAATTAAGACCGAACATCATAGATATGTATTCGGGTGTTTGTATTATTATCTCAAGTGCCACTAAGGTTGCATTGTTAGATTATTGTCCCATATATGAGTAATGTCATACAATCTGTCATTAAAAAACTTTTAGAATCATCACACAAGTTATTCAGTTAATGCTTTTCTTAACTTAGTGCATTATGAACAAGGATAGTTTAAAACTTTCGGGTCCTACGATCCCATATCATATTTATAAAGTTAATATCATACATTAAGGCATACCACTAAAGACCACCCAAATATATTTATAAATAACAACCATCACAATGTTATCGCATATATATCAACATCGACTTTAAACCCAACTAGCTATACATAGGAGTGCTTTAGTCATTTTCACATCTAAGAGTATTTTGGTAATTTCACAAGCAAAGTGCAAATTGGTAATTTCATGAGTTAGGGGTAACTGTGTAATTTCACAAGTCATGGTATTTCGATAAATTCTACACGTAATAGGGGTGGAAATTGGGTGGAGAATATCCGAAAACTGTGAGATCCTAAGCGAGAGGGATGGGAAATAACTGAAATCTTCACCCACGGGGACGGGAGAAGTTTAATCACCGAAGCTCAAATGGATATGAGGACGAAATTTGCTATATCCAAACTGTTGGTATAATGGAATCCTAACCATGTAAATAACATCGGGGATCTCAAAAAATATTCGCAAGATCCCACTATTTTATAGACTTATTTATCTATATACCCCTAATATATATATATATATATATTAATAAAAACTCTAACTATATTATTATCACTTCAACTTTCTCTCAAACTTAGTCACACTCAATTTTTTTAACATGTTTCCATCTTAGTTTTTAGATATAAGCTAAAACTCTTGTATAAATCTTCCCCAACACAACATCCTTTCAATCTTCATCATCTCGTAACTGCTTCCAATTGAAGTATTCAAACTTTATATTTTGAACTGAATATGCCATTTATTTTAGTCAGAAAAATAGTAATTTTGTTTAATTTTTTTGAGATGAAAATTTTGTTTTATTTTTTTGAGATGGAGATTCTCAAAAACTGCAGAGATCCGCCCGGGGAGGCTCAACACATTTTAATCTTAATTTTTAGATATAAGCTAAAATCATCGTCTAAATCTTCCCCAACACAACACCCTTTCAATCTTCATCATCTCATAACTGCTTCCAATCGAAGTATTCAAACTTTATATTTTGAACTAAATATGCCATTTATTTTGGTTAGTAAAATAGTAATTTTGTTTAATTTTTCGGGAATGAAGATTCTCAAAAACTGCAGAAATCCACACGAGGAGGGTATGGGAACGAAAATAATCCCCGAAGCATTTAATAAAGATTATTCAAAACCGTAACTGCAAGTGTTAAGGGCGAAGTGAAAAATACAAAACTATCTCCCCCTCACATAATTCCCACCCTAAAACTATGGTTATTTTAGTGCGAATAAGCATGTTGGCTATTTAACAAAACTTAATAATTTGGTAAATGATACATCGAGAGTCATTTAGTAAATTACACAGGGAAGGATAATTATTCATTCTTATATATACATGTTGTGATCTAAAATGAGAAAACATCTAATAAAAGAGAAGACAATAGACCGAGGTAATTGTGACATATTCAAATGGTTCATTTCCTATAGATTTAGAAAAGAGACTCACATACAAAACGATAGTCGGATTAGAGAAGATGAGAGAGATATTGCCCTCTTAGCTTAGCGGGAGTATTTATTGTCTTATAGTACTGTTGATGATTGAATAGTATCAGGCCTTGTAACAGTCTACGAATAAGTCGACAGAGATAACCCAACCATAAAGCATTAGACTTTGAGAAATTCTAACTATCAACGGCTTAATAAACGGCTAAAAACGGCGGAGTAATATAAACCGCTGGATGAAGCCGATTTGAGCTGAAGATATATCAACCGTTGGATTAAAAGAAAAAAAGGGTGGGTGACCTGGTGAACCAGTTACACTAAAATTGAGGGAAATTAAAACCCATAGTAGCAGGAAAATAGGAAGTTTTCCATTCGGCATTGAAAAAAAGACGCGAAGAAAGCCTGGGAGATTCTGCAAAACACGCGAAGCTTGGTAGAGGTGGGGGAATTGGGCGTTCTTACACAAATATTGTATTCGGAGGAAAATGTTTCCAATTATCATGTAAGTAAGGATTTTTTCGAGTAATTTATGTTTTTAGGGTTTTGTAGGATCATGAACGATTTGGGTTTTTTATTCAGTATTTTTAAGGTTGTGGAAATTTTCGGTTGTGATTTGAAGTTCTTCTCGACAGACATATAAAAAGGGGAAAATATATTATTTTATGTTTATTAGATATGTTCCTTGTTAATGGTATAAGTTTGGTCGTTACGTACATAATGTTAACATAATTTTGCAGATTGAAGTTGGTAGCAATGGAGAAAGTTTATGAAGCCGAGGTAAATGGTGGACAGGGTACAAGAAGAAAATTATCAGCATATATGTTGTTCTAGTAAGTTATAGTTGAATGATGGTGGCATTGTTCAAATTCTAAGTTGATAAGCATAATTTAATTTGTATTCTAACAACGAAATGAATTTTGAACAGTTTCAGTGAATGTAGAAGACTTAAGGGTGGTAAAAGAAAATGAACAATAATGTAAGTAAGATTACAAAATTGTTATTGTGTTTTGGTATTAGTTTGTAATGTGTTCATGTTATTCAAATTTAATAAGTGTGTGAATATTACAGGCGAAGAAAGCACTAGGGAAGAGATGTCGGAGATGACTGATGAAGAAAAGAAGTCGTACTTGGATAGGTACAAGGAGCTGAATGGATCTGAAATGGAAAGCAATAGGAAAGGGAAGTCGAAGAAATTAGTGGAAAAGGGAGAAGTTAAAAAGGCAAGTGGATGTTTATATTTATTTTTACTGAAAGTGGTTATTGTATGAATCATTTGCTGGATATATTTAAGCGTAACATAACAGGAAAATTTTTTGTGTTAAATGTTGTAGGAGTTGTCAACGAGGTGCAGTATGAAGAAGGTATCAAGCTTGTTTAAAGAGATGGAGAAGATGAAAATTGACGGTGTTCTTAACGACATCGGGTTAGGAGCATTATAGGAAATGATTTCGCGAGAAATTAAGCAGGGGCTTTGTCGGGAGTTAGCGGAGAAGTTTGATCTTGAAACGTCCACGATGGAATTTAGTGGACACAAGATATATGTTTTGGTAGAAGATGTTGAAGCAATTTTTGGGTTTAAAGAACGAAGGTTTAGATGTGGAAGTGGCGACGCGGAATGTAAGTGGAAAGGAACTAGCAAAGAAGTACAAAATCAACACGAAGATTGCATATAAAGAACTTTTAGAGGAGATACTAAGTGGAGGTTTTGAGGCTGAGGAGTTGAAAGCACGTGTATTGTTGTATGTTGTTGGTTTGTTCCTAAGTCCGAATGCCAACATTGTGCCTTCCATGGAACATTTCAAGTTGTTGTGCGAACCCGGATTGAGGAGGAAGTTAAATTGGTGTAAATATGCGTATGATAGGTTACTTGATGGAGTATCCAAAGTTAAAGCTCGAGATGGGTTGGCATATATGACGGGTTGCATTCCTATCCTAGAGGTAATGTATTATTAAGATTGAGTATTGTTTGAACGTAATAGTTGATTGAGGCAAGATTTACCTTTATAGTAATCGTATGTTTTTATTATTGTTAAATGTAGGTGAGGCTATTCGATTACTGGAATGGAGTTGCAAGTAGAGCGTCAGCGTCTGCTGATGGGCGTGGTCGCATACATGCGTGGGGGCAAAAGGATGTCAGCAGGATTGTTGGTTGCCTAAAGGAAGAGTGACCTGACAAAAAATTAAAAGTAAGTGTCAAAAACAAGTTTGTACTGTATTAGGTTAATGGTTGTAATGTCATGAAAGGAATTAATTAGTAATGTTTGTAGGTATTTGCCTCTAATGATGAACGGTGCGCGGAGGGAGAAGACGGTGGAAGCAACAATGGTAGTAATGATGTTATAATGGAGATGTTGCAGAAGGTAATTTCAGAGTTAGGGGAAATAAAAGAGAGTCTCGAAGCTCGCGTTGAGAAGGAAAATAAAATAGAAGAAACTTTGAAGACTTTGAAGGAAGAATCTAAGAATGTTGTGGAAAAGGTTGATGGTTTGTGTGTGGATATGATGTATATGAGGAAGGCTCTGCGCAAAGCTGATGCAAAATTTGGAGTAGGTCTTGACGCAGACGAAGCAATGCCGGACAAACCTGAAGTACAAGAGGCTGAGGAGAATGATGGTCGTAGTAGTGACCCTAACCCGTTGATGTTAGAGGATCTAATGTTGGTTAAAGAAGACATCGCAACAAGCTTCTAGAGAAAGAAAAAGGTATGATGAGTATAAATTTAAGAGTTGTGGTTAACGTTGCATTAATTGAATGTATGAGGTAGTTGTTGTTGATATATTTGCGATGAACTTGTAGGGAAACACAATTGTCGAAGCAAAGTCAAAGGTGAGTGGGAAAATGAGTCGAGTATTGGTGAAAACGATAAATATGAAATAAGTGAGCGTTTGCACACAAGAGCGCTTTCGAGCCTTGGTTGGTTTTAGTAGGCACATGAAAAAAAACTTGAAATTGAGTTATTTGTAATATGAATTGTATGATTTAGTTTGGTTTTTAAACGGGTGGATGATTTGGGTTACGTTCGATTAGAACGTTAATCATTTGTATAATGAAGGATTGTTAAATAACGTACGTTTAAGATAATATATGAATTGGGTAGAAGTTGTAGTACATTAGAACTTATTAAATATTGCATGCTTTAATGTTATTCAATAGTGAGGAACAAATGTTGAAGTGTTGCAGATGTTGACGTATGTTGAAATAGTTGATGGAGTTAGGCCGTCAGCGAAAGCAACATGTGACTATATCTAGAATACAGCCTTGACAGAAGGGTAAGCAATCCATATGGCTTATAGAATGTAGTTTGTTTCAATTTAACATGCAATTTTTCTGTGTATGTACAGGAAAATCCTGGTAGATTTTGGTCACCTTTATTTGACTGTATTTGACGCTGATACGTTACGACCAAATTGCTGGGTTGGTTAAACGGTCAATATAGAACCCATTGTGTACTAATAAATGAAGTCATTTTGAAGGCAGTGTATAATAACAACTTATTTATGTTATTGGTAACATTTATGTCATTGATGTTGTTGGTTGGTCGATTGTTGATGAAGATAGTTGGACAAAATGTAAAGCAAGGAGAGGGTACATACCTTGCTCATTGAGTGTACGTAAAATTTGTTTTCATGTTATTGTTGAATAATAATGGTTTGTGAAACATTGAGAATAATAATGGTTGTCTTGTAGGATCAACTTCAACGAGGGGAATTGGATGGTTCACAGCTTGCTTCGTATTGGCATAAGAGTTATGGACCGTATGATAGACTTAGCGACTGCAAATTGGTATGAAGAACGAGGAAATATTTAACTAAACTTTGCAATGTATTACATAGATATATTATATGGGGTATGCTTCAGTGGAGTTTCATTACTGAAATATAATTGATGGCAGATCTTTATCCCTGTAAATGAAAATAATACTCATTGGTACATGTGCGTTATGAATATCGAGCGGGGGAAGCGAAGATACTGGAGAGCTTGCCCACAACGCGGGGAAATGCTTCAAGAGTGGGTGTAACACAGAAGTTGGTAATAATCGTAAACTTATAACAATTTACCAATCTTTACTTATGTTAGTCAGTATTTAAAAAAGTATGTGTGTCTGTGCATCTAGCTTAAGAAGCTAGGTGAGTGTTTGTTCGATGAGAAGTTTGTAGATGTTTTTGGCTCACCATCAAACGCAATTTCTGATCCCCCAGTGATGGTGGCTAAATGTAGACGTCAAGGCAATGGGTATATTGTACTTCAAAAAGTTGAGATGTATTTTTTTTGCTAGAATTTGATATGGTTGTTAATAATTTGATGTTTAAAGTAGTATTTCTTTGAACGTAGACGATTGTGGGGTTTATTGCATTTAGTGGATGCTATTATGGCACACAAAACGTGCTGAGGAAGTGGTACGTTCTGTTGTTGTTTGCATACATTTTAATAACTGTTTCATTGAACGAATTATATAATCCAAACTAATGCATCTATTGTTAACACTTGTGTTGCTAGACGGTCGGGGTATGGGACAGAATGCATATTTTGTATGATCTTGTGAATCATGATAAGAATAAAAAGAGGCGGGAAATTGCAGTTGAAACGAAAGCACATGTTGCTCAGCTTCAGTCACGACAATATGTCAACTGTGTTAGCATTTGTCGGCATGAATGGTGAGGGACTTACTGCTACGTGTGTTGTTCCTTAACCGTTAACTGGCCTTTAAACATTTCAGCTAACGTTCATATCTTTCTGATATATGTTGTGGTTATGAACATATTGAAGTTGGAGCATAGTTACATTTATTTGGAAGGGAATATCTTTTGTATGTATGAAAAGCACATTAGATAGGAGAGGACCCTTTATTTTGATAATTTTTGTAGATAATTTTTGAATTGGACACAAAAAAGTCGGGCAACATATGGTTGTATAGGATAATTTCCTATTTTGTACATGTTCAAGATATGGAGTACATGGTTTAAGAATCAGAAATAGGTTATGCTTGTAAAGGGTTCAGGGTATTGCAAAGATGCATTATGTGTTGAGAAATCATATATATATATATATCCATATATGTGGCTTTAAAGGATAGACATTTTCCATGGTTGCACTTACATTTATGTACTATCCATTTCATAGTCACTACTGTCTGAAGATGGTCTAGTTCCAAAAGAAGAAGTCCTGCATCAGATAAAGTTAATTACAATGGCATTGATTGTAACAAGAATCGTGTAAAAATCTAGGAAGTTCCATAAAAGTGTACCATGGATGTTGTAGTTGGAGGGATACTAAAAAAATTAATGTTGTCCTCGTTTGGAAGATGTTGGTCCTAACAGAAATGTGGATGGAAACAAGCGTTAATCATCATGTAAACGTTAATACTGTATGGTGATAGTAAAAGAATCGTGCAAAGTAAGATGAAGTTGTATAAAACTGTACCATGGATGTTCCAGGTTGAAGGATATTAAAAAAAATTCGTCATCCTCAAGTGAAAATTGACTGAGATTCGGTTGAGATGCGAACATGTCGACGGCATTTGAGATATCAATTTCCTCTTCGGAAAGGCCTGTTGTGTCCACAAATGTTGGGGTTGGAAGTTGAAGCTTAAGACGAAAGCATGTGTTTTTATTGTGTCCCTCCAACTTGCAAAACGAACAATGAAAGATCCGTGACTTTGCACGTTGATTTTTTACATTGGTTTTTCGTTTTGCTTCTTTTCGGTGCGTGTCCCTAACGGGTCATTTGCCTTCTTTCTTTGATGAAGACTCCTTCACGAATTTCTTCAGCGTTTGACTGATGCAGTGAGTTGTATAAGTATTTCTTTATGAAACCAACATTGTGGAAACCACCTGATTGTTGCGTGAAAAAATTCATAATTTGTGATGTTTTCACCCCCACATTTTTCAATGCACGTGCCTCATTTAGATCACCCTCTGTAACTTCTCGACTCGACCAAAGAAACGGTCGCATAATAGGTGGGCACAGCTCGTGATTATGTGCATTATGAAAAAATGATTTCCACCACTGATCCGAATCGCGACATTGAACAACAATTTTTTGCCTTGCAACCGATGCGTGTTATAGCGTGGGGCGCACGTTTACGATCAGCATCATTAACAGAAGCTCTGCGTTTGCCTGCCCGGCTGCAACAAAATTATTGTGATATTAATGAACCAAGACCATCATACCTTGTTGTTGATCGACACACACTAAACCCACAGTTTATTGCGTATTCTTTATAATACTCCCATGCAGCCTCACGAGAGTTAAACACCAAAACATCTAAATTTTCTGGCATAAACGGTTCATTTGATGTGTGTCCATGAGCCATATTATTCTCTCCAACGTTGTCATCCATGTATGATACAAATATTGAAAAGTGGGTACGAACCTAAAGTTTATTGCATACCATTGAAATCAATTAGTACAATACACATATGTAAAACATGGGAGCACTAGGTTTAGATATTTTTCTTACCTTCACCTCCGATGTTCTGGTTGAGGAGAGAGTTTATTATGCACCAACTGTCTTACCACCATAATTGAGGTTTCGATACCCCCTTTCAGGACCAACGAAATAAGTCTTTCTGCCAAACCAACATCAGAACCAGAAAAAGAAGGTTTCGATACCCCTTTTAGGACCAATGAAATACGTGTTTCTGCCAAACTAGTATCGGAACCATACAACGCGGTTTCGAAACCCCTTTACAACCCAAAAAACAGCACCCAAACCCATGTGAGGGGAATCGAAACCGGGTTAGCAGGTTTTGGAGGGAGAGCAGTTATTTATTCAAACGTTTATGTAATATTAAAAGTCGCGAACCCCTCATTCTTCAACTCAACTCCAAATAGAAAACCCTAAAGCGAGAATACCAGCGTCGACTCGAAGAACTGTTTCTCATCCAATCTGAAATCCAAAGCAAGACCTACTGAAACTTGAAAACCACACTATTTGGTGCTTGAAATCCACACTATTTGGTAAGTAAATCTAACATTAGTGATTGTGTTGCATCATGAATCGAAATCTTGTATTTTTTTTGCATCTTCATTAGTTTTATATAAACATACGTCTTTTAAACTTGCTTCTTTTGCGTGAAATTATTTTTACAGGGAAGCTTAATCGTGTAGTCGTAGCTCTTTATTGTCTTAGATATGCCTCCTAAAAAGAATCCCGGTAAAGGTAAAGGTAAACGACCTAGATATGAATGCGCTGCTTCGTCAGGTTCTCAAGAACCTCCTCCACCTCCAAATATTTTGCTGCTTTATTTTAATGGTGACGATGATCTTCAACGTTACCATGAAATTTATGCTGGAAAAAAGATTAGACAGGAGCGAATCATAGACTTAGATTTCTTGACTTCAGAGGAGTATCAGTTCGATTTTTGGGAACTTTTTGTTGAATGGGGATGGATGAAGTATCTAGATATTAAACCCATTGTGTACGAAAACCTTGTCAGATACTTCTATGCGAATGCTACCCTTGTTCATGATAGAAGAACACAAACCGAGGTTGTAGCGATTGAGTCATATCTAATGGGCAGGGAAATTAGTCTAACTGAAGACATTATTGCTAAATTCCTAGGTGTCGAAAATAGTGGAGAGTGGTATGAAGCAGATTGTGTCCCTATTAAGTTTGATGATGATAGCCCTACACATCTTCATATCTCTTAAAGGCTTCTGCATCTAATGACAACTTGGTTCTTTCGGCCCTCCGGTGGACGATGCATTCGCATGCGTCATACTGATTACTATTGGTTACACCAATTTCGGGGGAGAATGCGACCCAACATAGCCCGAATTATCTTAAGTCTCTTGTGCAACTCATTAGCAACCCTGCAAGTGGATCCATCAATTGTGCATGTGTTCTAAGCCACATATTTGATTGTTTAAATATTAACACCACCTTGGACACCCCAATTCCACTGAATAGTAAAATTGATGAAACAACTACTAGGAAGACAGGTTGGATGTTCAATGGGGTTGAATGGGTGCATAAAAGAGATGAAGATGAAGCAAGAATTGTCGGAGGAAATGAAGCTACAGCGGATGCTCCACCCCCATCACACTTGAGTCCCTCTATGATGTTGTCACGAGTGGCTTTCAGAACTTGGATGCATTTATGCGCTCTACTCATGCAGAGACTCAAGCCCGTCTTGGGAGCTTAGAAGAACGTGTTCAATCATTGGAGCTTGATAATCATCGGCATGAATTTCCACCAACACCGACTCCGTATACGCCAGAGCATGAAGATGGTTAGACCTTTATGCATTGTATAACGAGTTTCTTGTAATACACCTTGTACCGAAAAATATTTTGTTGTACTGCTTAATGAACATTGTTCGATGTTTATTGTAATATACAATGGTTCAGCTCCCTTTGCCTTTGGTTTAGCCTTGCATTTTGTTTACTTTTCTTCAAACTTTGAGTGTGTTCGTGAACATAACATTGGATTGTTTGAATACAGATTATATCCCATGTAATTCAGGAGAAGAGCAGTATCATCAACAAGATGGTCCACTTGAAGGGCATGATCGTGCGAGTGCTCCGGCAAAGACGCCTGAAGTGAGTCAAACTTACGTGTGTAGGAAGCTTCATCGAGTTGGCATAACGCCAAGTAATGCAATAGGCTCTGATATTCAGAGACCCAGGCGTGCTTCTCAAATGTATGGGGAGTGGTACCGAAACGTACCCACTGCCCCGTCGAAGAAGAAGCTTCTTATTCTTGACTACAATGGTGTACTTGCCAGTGTTACGAAATGAGGTATAACTTATCTCCCGCTCTTCAATTCAAAATTTTTAGAAAATAGTTTATAAAATGATTTTTAACGTTGGCAGGTGTGCAACTCGCCCTGGTGCTGTCGACATTCTGGAATTTTGTTTTAATGCGTATAAAGTACCTTTTTTGTCTTCAAGGAAAAAGTAATGTGGACCTCTGCCACCAACCTAAGTCAATTGAATTAACCAATCTTTTTACGAAAATCCCCAATTCTCTTATATTGTTCATCATTTCAGACAAAACCTTAACTGGGCACTTTAGAAAGTCAGCGGTCTTAAACACCAATTTTCCTTCATTTGGGTAACTTTTGTCTGCTTTTCTTTAACGCATCTCTATAAACTTCTACTCATTTGAAGGCATTCGTTTCAATTATGCAGGATCAAGATATGTGCGAGGAACATCCCTCAAACCCATATATATTTGTCAAAAATCTGAGTCGTGTGTGGGTTGTTATGCCTGAGTATAACGAAACAAACACGGTGGTGGTTGACGACTCACCAGATAAAATGATTAATAATCTAGTCAGTAAATAAATCAACCTATTTCTTCTTACTTTCAACCATGTAATCAATGAATCTTTTTTAAAGTAATTATGTTTTCGATTATGTTCATGTCTCAGGAGAACACCTACATATGTCCTAAATCCTACAAGGAACTAGATGAGACAACTGATAAAGCATTAGGTAAAACTTCTGAGCTCAAGCATCTTCATTAAAAAGTTGGACCATTTTCTTAAACTCAAAGCTAATTATATAATTATTGTACTTGCATTTGATCTTAGAAAAAGGTGGTTCCATTCGGGTTTATATAGAAAACTTGGCCGCAGCAGACAATGTTCAAGAGTATGTCAAGCATCATCCTTTTGTTGATTGACTGCATGTCATCCTGATCGTCGATTCTTCAAAAATTTTGCCCATTCGAGTAATCTTATATGTATTATATGTTTCTTAGTGTTATTTAATTGTGTAAATACAACAAACACTGTTAAATATGTTCAAATCGCAATGTAAAATTTTGTTTCTTATTCAGAAACGATTCAAATTGTACTCATGTCATAATATGTTCAAATCTGCTACACAAACAACAAACCTAGCCAAAATTTTTAAAGGATCGCTAAACTGGAATGAATTTTTTTCCCAAACTGTGAAACCAGCACCGAAACCTCACATAGGTGGTTTCGATGCCACCTAATGAAATGAATTTTTTTCCCAAACTGTGAAACCAGCACCGAAACCCCATATATGTGGTTTCGATGCCACCTACTGTAATGAATTTTTTTCCGAAACTGTGAAACCAGCACCAAAACCCTATATAGGTGGTTTCGATGCCACCTACTGGAATGAATTTTTTTCCCAAACTGTGAAACCAGCACCGAAACCCCATATAGGTAGTTTCGATGCCACCTACTGGAATGAATTTTTTCCCCAAACTGTGAAACCAGCACCAAAACCCCATATAGGTGGTTTCGATGCCACCTACTAGAATGAAAATTTTCCCCATATAAAATGATATATATGTTTTTAATTACATTGTTTCACGAAGGATCACATTAAATTTAAGGATGAAGTATATTTAAAAAACAAAAATAAACTGAACTCCCAAGTGCTTCAATTACACATTGAAATAAAAAAAAAATGAAACTAAAATAATGGATCCTCCTCAATCCTCATCCCTGGCCAGGGAAACGACCTCCATGTCCTCTTCCACCCATGGCACTTGTACCAGCCTCTCGTTGTGAACTGTGCTGACCAACCATCTCTGCATATGATCGCATTTCAAACTTCATCCTATAGTTGCCTAATGAACAAAACATGTATGCATAAGTATGAGCAGAAGTGTCTCTTGTATAAAATAAGAAAATAATAGAAAAAACCTTGAGTATGGCGGTTGAAGTTGTCGATGTCTTCTTTGGCAGCCATATAACCATAAAGTTGGCGCTGTCTGGCTGGACCATACAAGAAGCCCTGACAACGTTGCCAAGCCTCTCTATCGAAACCTTGGGCAGCAAACTGGGTATGCAAACGTTGAGCATCGAAATAACCTCTTGCCATGCTTTGAAAAATTAGAAGGTTCATCCCACGATGGCCTTGAGGACCGTAAGAATGGCGAGCCTTAACAACAGATTCATAGGACCTGAAATAGTGAAGAAGCTCTTGGTTTCCCATACCAACCCATTGAAGCAGAAAATTCAAGACATTATAAGTTAAGGAATTGTATTATCCGTGAAAACATTATTCAAAAGTTATACAACTACCTTCTCATTTGCATCTTGATGAAGTCGTGTGTTCATTATCATCACCATGGGTGGCTAGAGTATTTGGTGATCCGCTTCCTCATTGTTTGAAGGCGGGGGGCAGACAATAGCAGCATCATTCTGATTATCTCTCAAACCACTACATTCCCCATACGCTTGACCTTGAGGAACAGTCGAAGTACCCCTTCTACGCAATTCCTCGTCCAATAGCTGACCAATTTGGCGATGGAGTTTTAGCTTTGGTCCGCCTTTGGTTTTGGCATGTGTCACAGGGACTGAAGGCCACGAAACCTATGAGTGGCACTAGGACCTCCTTGACATGCTGAACACTACCATTGAGTACAAGGGTCATTGATTGTGTTCATTCTATCGAAGGTCTCGAAAAACTTGTTGAACCATCTGCTTATTTGCAATGTCTCATGGCTTTGTTACTTCTCTTCATCATAATCAACATAGACATCATCAGCGTTGTTTGATGATGTCTCGAAATCAAGTTTCCTCTTTGCCAATGGCTGAGGATTGTGACCAGAACCTCTGTTCGAACTCATTCTATAATAGAAGATGGTGAAGGTGAAGGAGAACTGATTATAGAAATAAACTAAGGGTTGAGTATATTAAGTTGAAGATGTTGTAAAGAGTAAAGAGAAGAGTTGTTAATTTATAGGGAATTTCAGTTGGGAGGGAAATTGAAAACTTAGAAGGGAAAGTGAGAAGGCACAATGCAAAGGTACATGAACATGAAACAGTGCATGTGATACAAGTGAAAAGACATGAAACTGAAAAGGCAGATTCGTTCTGGGGGGTATCGAAACCAGCTTTATACAGGATGACCAGTAAAACGGTGCATGTGATTACAGTGAAAAGACACAACACTGAAAAAGGCAGATTCCTTTTAGAGGTATCGAAACCATCCTTAGGTGGTTTCGATGCTGCCTAGTGGAATGAAAATTTTGTTGATACTGTCAAACCAGCATCGAAATCCTATATAGGTGGTTTCGATGCTACCTAGTGGAATGAAAATTTTGTTGATACTGTCAAACCAGCACCGAAACCCCATATGGTTTCGATGCTACCTAGTGGAATAAAAATTTTGCCCATACTGTCAAACCAGCACCGAAACCCCATATTGGTGGTTTCGATGCTACCTAGTGGAATGAATATTTTTCCCATACTGTGAAACCAGGACCGAAACCCCATATAGCTGGTTTCGATGCCCCCTACAAGAATGAACTTTTTTTACCTTGTTGTAAGGAATTATGTTCGTACACAATTGCTTACAAAGGGTGGAGCAAATTTACCCCCACACAAAAATTCATATGGAATTGGGTATATACCTAATTTCTTATAATTTCAGTAAGAAACTAAGTATATTGGGTAATAAATTGTGTATAAACAGAACTCCTTACTTATTTTGTACCAAGTTGTGCATTCTTGTAAGCAATTGAGTACAAACACAATTTCTTACAAAGGTTTGACCAACTTTGTTCAACAAAAAAAATTCTTAAGGAATTGGGTATATACCTAATTTCTTATAATTTCAGTAAGAAACAAGGTATATCGGGTAAGAAATTGTGTACAAACACAACTCCTTACCTATTTTGTACCAAATTGTGCATTCTTGTAAGAAATTGAGTACAAACACAATTTCTTACAAAGGTTTGACCAACTTTACCCAACTAAAAATTTCGTAAGGAATTAGGTAAATACCTAATTTCTTACCATTTCAGTAAGAAAATATGTATATTTAGTAAGAAATTGTGTACAAACACAAATTCTTACCTATTTTGTACCAAATTGTGCATTCTTGTAAGAAATTGAGTACAAACACAACTTCTTACAAAGGTTTGAGCAACTTTACCCCAACAAAAAATTCGTAAGGAATTGGGTATATATCTAATTGCTTATAATTTTAGTAAGAAACTAGGTATATCGGGTAAGAAATTGTGTACAAACACAACTCCTTACCTATTATGTACCAAATTGTGCATTCTTGTAAGATGTTGAGTACAAACACAATTTCTTACAAAGGTTTGAGCAATTTTACCCAAACAAAAAATTCGTAAGGAATTGGGTATATACCTAATTGCTTATAATTTCAGTAAGAAACTAGGTATATCGGGTAAGAAATTGTGTACAAACACAACTCCTTACCTATTTTGTACCAAATTGTGCATTCTTGTAAGAAATTGAGTACAAACACAATTTCTTACAAAGGTTTGACCAACTTTACTCAACTAAAAATTTCGTAAGGAATTAGGTAAATACCTAATTTCTTACCATTTTAGTAAGAAAATATGTATATTTAGTAAGAAATTGTGTACAAAACACAAATTCTTACCTATTTTGTACCAAATTGTGCATTCTTGTAAGAAATTTAGTATAAACACAATTTCTTACAAAGGTTTGACCAACTTTGTTCAACAAAAAAATTCTTAAGGAATTAGGTATATACTTAATTTCTTACCATTTAAGTAAGGAAATAGGTATATTTAGTAAGAAATTGTGTAGAAACACAGATTCTTACCTATTTTGTACCAAATTGTGCATTCTTGTAATAAATTGAGTACAAACACAATTTCTTACAAACGTTTGACCAACTTTACCCAACAAAAAAATTCGTAAGGAATTGGGTATATACTTAATTGCTTATAATTTTAGTAAGAAATTAGGTATATCGGGTAGGAAATTGTGTTCAAACACAACTCCTTACTTATTTTGTACCAAATTGTGCATTATTATAAGAAATTAAGTATATACCTAATGTCTTACAGTTATTGTAAAGAATTCAGTTTTGGACTCAATTTGTTACTTTATAAGGAATTGTGTATATACCGTTATTCTTATAATTATTGTAACAAATTAAGTACAAATTTTATAAGAAATTATGTTCAAAAATGACCAAATTAACCGATTTTTTGCTGTCTTTTAAATGCCGTTTTACAGAATCTCCCTCAGGCTTTACACATTCAAAGCTAGAAACCAAAATTAATAGTAAGTAAGCAAAAATCTCATTATTTTTTAAGTATTAAAAAATCTCATTATTTTTTAAGTATTAAAAAAATAGAGGGGACACAGCCCCCAAGACTTGTAGCTTCGAGCCTTGTAGGTTGTCCATCTAACCTAGAAGCTGGTATTGTTATTAGTGAAAGAACAAAACTGCTTAAAATATTTATATATATTTGCTTAGAGCTTTGACCGAACAAATCGAACGCGCTTAAGATTGGTTACATTTACGCCTATATGTGTGCCGATGCGTTTGAACGTGCAATGAGGTCTTAAGTGGGGCATATTATTTGTCTATAAATGATGAAAATAGTTTGTTAAAAATGAAGCCTGAGAAAGAATTCCGATCACCCATGTATGCAACCGTGCAAGCTCATTACTAATGTTAAACCACACCTGGACAGATCTTTCATTGTTCTTTGACAAACAATTATCACAGTTCTAGATTCTTACATCACCAGTTATTTGTGTTGAAACTTCAACAAAGCTAGAATATAGGGTAACGCGGTTATTAGTATTAAATTACCCCTTTGGCCATTTTGGTAAAGTTTGACTAAAAGATCAGTCGATCATTATGAATCTGGCTCTTTCAGAATTCAGAAATATGAAAATCTTTCCAAGAAATAAAAAAACAAACGTTCAAATAAACTAAACTTCACAGGGTAAGTCATCTAAGTATATAAAACTTAAATCATGCACTGATACCACTATTCAACAAGGCATTGATCTCTCCGATAATATTGACGGGTCTTCCATCAAATACCGATGAAAGGGTACTTTCACATAGTTTCTTCAGTTCCCTGGTTTTTGCAAGGGCAGCTTCCTGCAGTCAAATTATCGCCCCTTTTTTCTTAGTATAAATTCTAATTTTATATTCAACTTGACCAATATGAGAGTCTCTCAGCGCAACAGAGCAACGATATGGAAAGAAGACTTACTTGCTTTGGCCATGAAGAAGATAGCGAATTCTGAAGCTCCATACGTTTGGCAGCCACATCCTTCAACCCTTCTTTTAACTTCACTTCGAGATATTTCTTCTCCTCCAATGTACTGACTAGTCTGTCTAGGAATCTGAAACATAAAACAACAAAATCAGTGTTATATAGTTAAAGCAATGACATGAAGATCGCGACACAAACCCAGTTCTATCCTTACAGGAGAAAAAGGGACTACAAAACACTTTTGCAATAGAAACTAATGAGAAGATATCTCTTTGTAAAAGCAAGATCCTTATCACTAGAAACATTATGAAAATGTGAATGTTTCAACAGGATTAATAATTTTCTGCAACAGGATTTCCAATTAGTTTATCTCATTACCTCCAGTCATATTGCTTCTGAAGCATAAAGATCGGACAGATATCTCTTTTAAAAGAGAATTTAATGAAATAAGTGAGTAAAAGAAGAAAATAATCAACATATAAACTTAAATTTAGCTATTGGTCACACCTTTTAGAGTTGAGAATCATGATTAAGTCCCGTGTTTTTCTATTTGTTAGCAGTGAAATCGCTAATGAAACATCAGATATCATCTTCTCGATGGCATCAGGTGCATACTGCTGCAGCACCAAGGGAGCAACTGCTTGGACTTGATTTTGCAAGGACAGGGTGTCTTCATTCCTCAACTCCACCACTCGCTGATTCAAAAATGCCTTCATCTGATAACACAACATTAAACCAAACATAAAGCTCTGAATGAGAAATATGATTTTGATCTAAAGACATAAATAATGACACCATAATGGCGAGTATGCATGCATTATATGAATTTCAATGCTGTTTTACTTCACTTATTTTGTCCGTCCAGAAGATATGGTATTGCCAAACCAAAAGTCATTGCGCACCAATCCCAATTACATAGAATTGGTCATTAATGAACCTTTTTCTTTGAATAATATTCTAGCAAAAATA
Source organism: Hibiscus trionum (assembly GCA_030270665.1). NCBI lineage: Eukaryota > Viridiplantae > Streptophyta > Magnoliopsida > Malvales > Malvaceae > Hibiscus > Hibiscus trionum. The sequence goes on from BSYR01000010.1 coordinate 16,477,860, forward strand.
TAAACAGATGTTACAGCAATATTAGCCAATCAGGTCCTTCCTATAAGATTAATTAGTATATACCTCATATAAATCATCCAGAATCTTATTTCTGTATTCCGTCTCCAAAAGTTGGCTCCTCTCCTCCCTGGTTCCTCGGGTAAGAGGTAAGGAATCTGGAGCATATGTCTGATTTTCCAATTGTGTATTTGGTAAGCTGACATCATCAATCACATCAACTTGAGGTGTTTCAACACTAATGTTCCAGGATATATCTGACACAGAAATTTCAGGTGCATTTTCTGTTTTATCTAATGGGGTTTTATCAGATTCCACAACTTCATTTGGTGAAGAATTCTGCATGATCTCACTGGCATTGACTATTTCATACGGGCCCAAACCATTACCACTATCATATGTTTCTTCCATATTACCAATATCCCAATCAATTTGAGCACTGTCAACAGAGATATCCCAATCAATAGCATATGCATTGACATCTATATCCCCACTCGCGATGTTTATTTCATTCTGAGTATTTTCCAAATCAAGGGTTTCAGAAGCTGCAGAAACATTCAAAGATGGAGGATTTTCACGGACGTTTTTCAAGCTGAGCAAGACAACAAGTGAAGATTTCTGCAAATCAAATTGTGAACAGCAACATTATATATCACAAAAGTCAACTTCCAATGCAGCCTAAAAGGACAAACTAAAAACAGTGACAAAGACGAGCATTATCAGATTTTGATGATTGTCTTACATCCTTTTCTGTATGAGCATCTCTGACAAAATTAGAATAATACTCAATCCCCCGTGAAACAGAATCACCATCAATGACTTCTAGAATCCTGCTAAATGTACTTGGGAGTGAGTTAGCAGTCTCTAAGAGTTCAAGCCTGACATTTTTTCCCTGTAATGCAAAATGATTGCCACTTTAATGCATTGATAGCAAAAATGAATATAAATGAGACCAAGTTGCAACCATCAATATAAATATAATAACCTGCAAACCAAGCTCTAGGCAAGCCTCAGCATATTTAGCAGCTGATAGAGCTGCACTTCTTTTTATATCTGCTTCCTTGCGTTCAAGTTCGGCCAGTTGTTGCTGAATCTTTTGCACCTGTTTTCTCTGGTATGGGCTTTACATTTTACAGAAACTTATCAACAAAATGCATCAATCAACAAAAAAGCAATAATTCTGTTATTCATTCAAAAGAAGACTAAAACCAAGAAAAACTATGCACTCACATTTCATAGTTTACATTTTGAATAATTATTTGTGCAGCCTCACCAAGGTATAGATGATCTTTCTCGAAAGAACGCACAATTGCTTCCCAAGATCCCTGTCAAAGGATCAATAGCATTTCATATTTATTACAAAGAACCAGTGATTTACTCCATTTGTGTGCAAGAAAGTGCTTAAGTATTTGTGTAAATGCATGTGCACTGAGAGAGAGGATGGTGGAGTTATCGTCTTACAGCAGAACCTGATAAACGGCCAAATATGTTCCGGCTTTCTGGAGTCAACTTAAGAAGAATGTCATATATCTTTTTGGCTTCTAAGTAATCAATGCCTGAAAGCAATATGCTACTCACTAAATAACCAGAAAAAACAGATAATCTGAGAACTCTAATAGACTAGAAAAACTCATAAAGATAAATACAAGGAGAAAAAAAATCACATACAAAGCAATAAAATTGGATTGATATTTTGGGACACATCATACAAGGCACTACATAATTATCTCAAGCAGATAAAGAATCATAGAGAGATAACGTGTGTTCAAAAGTCAAGAAGGGGATTTTATTTAAAGAAATCACTTGTCAACTTATGCAAAAAAGCTTGAGCAAGTTACTTGTCACCTTCAAACTTCCAACACATGTTAAGAGTGGCAAACTATAATGCGTGAGCAAAGACTAACTCAAACAAAACGTTTCTATATAGAAGTACACTTGAAGTAGGTTAAACCATAGGCTTACTTGTGTACTTAGCTCAACAGTAAGTAGACATAATCTCCCCACTTAAGAGAGTCTGAAACCCCCTTTCCTCCCAAATAAAAATTATTTTTTTTCAAAAAAAACAAAACAGAAAACACTTCACAATAATTTCTCGAAGTTGCAAACCCAATCTTAAGTTTGTATCCAACAACAAATTTTAAACTTTCGCTTCTAAAGCCCCAGAAGACAAGACCCAAACAAAGAAATCTCAGACCTTTGAGCAAAGCTATTGTAAGCTTCCGCTTCCTATTCAGAACCAAAGAACGAATTCATCAATTTTCTCATCAAGAAAAACATCAATCGCATAAATGGAATTTTAAGTACATGCAGCTATTTAGGGAAATATGTCAAACAAATTAATTAGAATAAAACTATTAAAACGGACCTTCAGGGTCAAGGGTTTGAAAATAGGGATCAGCATCTTTAGGCAACACCGAGAACTCCTTCGATATCTTGGATCGTAGCGCCGCCAATCTCTTTCTCCAATCCGATGGTATTCTCTTGCGATCTACCAACCATTCTTCAGTAAACGAAAACCGAAAAATCGTTAAATCAATAATCAAGTGTAGTTTTCATCAAAGTTCCCAAAAGAAGAAGAAGAAGCCGAATAGTTTTCAGGATAAACCGAGATGATAATTTAGGGCGTTACCTCCAAGACGAGAAAATGTGATGTCGATTGGGAGATTACGGATGTCCTCCACTGTTTGCATTGTTGCGTTCTCGAGAAAGTGTTTTCTTGGGGGGAGTTGAAATTAACAGATAGAGTGAAGGGATTTTCTTGGATTTGGGTGCCTTTGAATTTGATGTTGTAATGAAACGACGACTGAAACTGATGAGTTACAACTTCTACGCAGAACCCATCCCTTTAATAGAGATTCTTTTCGTCCATTTACATTTTAAATCACTAAATTTAATATTCACTTTTATTTACGCTTTTAAGTTTATTAAATTATCATTTAATTTTTATTATTTATAAATAAATTTGAAATTATTACTTAGTTTATAACCAAAAAACTGAAACTCACATTTTTATTGCACATATTTTCACATATCACCAATAAATAATATTTAATTAGTAATTTAAATATTTTTTGTTAAATTTTATAGAAAATCTAGTTATTTCTTATTTGAATTTATATAAATAAAATATTTCAGAAAATACTTACAGAAAATTATTAAAAGTATCAATTAAACATTATTTGAAAATAATATGTAAAAAAATATATTAAATAAAAGTGTAAATTTTAATATTTTATTAGAATTATTTAATAGTTTCGGTATAAATAACTTAATTTATAAATAATAAAAGTTGAATGATGTAATTTGATTAAATTAAAGATTTATGATGTAAATGAAAATAAACGTTAAATTCAATGATTTAAAATGTAGATTACCCTTTCTTTTGGTCATAAAATTCTTTTAGAAGGCTAAAATAGTAAATTAATATATTTTTAAAGATTGTGTATTGTAATAGGGTAGCTATCTATTTAGTCTCACAAACACCTTTGATAATGCATGATTGATAATTCATCTATAGTATTTTAAATTTATTTCACTATTTTTTTAAAAAAATATTTATTTTTATATTATAAAAAGAATTAAAATTAATTATAAAATAAATAAAAATCAAATTCAATTTGGTTTGGTTCGGATAACAACAATTTTTTAAACTTGTAAACTATAATTTGTGCAAACATTACAATTTGGATTAATTTTAGATTTTTCATTTTTTTTGTTGGTCGGCCCTAGCTTACGGTGGGACATATGTGATTCCCTTTTAATTGGAGTTGGGAGGCTCGAACGATCAAACGAGATAACCAAAGTGGTGGTGAATTGGATTTTTACTTTGGTGGATGAATGACTAAGTAATAAAAATATTGACACGATAATTTTTAGTGGTTCGACTTCTAAACGAAGTCTATCATCACTACTTTAGCTATCCACATTAAGAATTTTCTACAAATTCACTAATTTGTCTTTCCTTTTTCCGGGATCAAGAAGATAACCCTCACAACCAAGACTTATATGCCAAAGTCTTGAAAACACTTTCTTACAAGAGAAAAATAAATAAGCAAACAATGAAAACCGTTATAAGGCAAATGTGTTTGCAATTTAAGCTCACACCCAAAATCCTAAATACGAGCAAATGTGATAATTTGGTTCACCAGTGTTTTCTACAAAGATATGACAATTTAAGCACTAAACTTAATTTCTCAATACAAGAATGTTGGCAAGTTGTGTTTTTTGTTGTTGCATGGCTTCTTGATGAGCTCTTTTGAACCCTCTAAGGAGTTTGTAGTCATAGTCGTTGGGGTTAATTTGGAGCTGTTTGGGACTTTATTTTCAAATTTCAGCATTAAATAAACTTCTGGGCTCGTCGGTATCGGTACGCGTGGAAAGATATCAGTACATCTGCTCAAAATAGAAAGAGTCATTGGTCATTTCTACAAAAGGTATCAGAACACAATACAGAGGTATCGAAACGAACCCTTGTGTATCAGTACGGCTGAGGTTGTATCAATACACTAAATGTCTACTGGAATTTGTTAAAAAAGGGGACAAAGGGACGTATCGGTACACGAAAATCCATAACCATACAAGCACTATGGGTATCAATATGGGTCAATCTGTACTGGTACTTTGGGCTCGTTTTTTGACACTTTGGCTACTTAAAATCATTTAAAACATTTTAAAAAACTCTTTAAAACATTTCAAACATATATATATTTTTTAAGTTTATGGGCTTTTGAAATATTTTTACAAATTAGTTTAAGTCTAAAAATATTTTTCTTTAAGTTATATCAAAATCAAATATTTCAACAATCTTCCCTTTTTGATATAACAAAACAACTTGAAAATTTGTTTTGTGAAAACTCCCCCTTACAAAAATAATTTCAAAACTAAGTTTGAAATCACATTAAGTTCAAAACACCAAATGTTGAAAGGTTAAATACCAATCATTAGAAATTTAGTTCCAATTGATAGGAAATGTTAATTGTTGGTGTAAAATAATAATGGAGAAATGAGACAAAAATTACATGAAAGAATTTTAATTGGCTCCCTATTAATCAAGCATCAAATGGATTGTTAGTCCAACAATTTAAAAGAAATAAATTGAATTTCAAATAAATAAATCAAATAAATAAAAAAAATTCAATTAAACATTCTATATATTAGGGATGTAAAAAACTGACCCAACCTGCAAAACTGACTAAAACCGACTTGAGTCAGAACTGCTTGTGACCCGAAGGACTGGTAATCCGAAACCGATACGAGTCCGAACTAGTGTTGACCTGTAACCCCCTTAACCCGGCCTAGACGGTTGACCCGAATTAAGAAGTTTACACGGGGAAAACCAAAGTCAACCCGAAAGTCAACCTTGATTAACGACCCTTTTTTTTCTTTTTAATCTTGTCTAAATGCACATTAACCCTAGATATGTTCACAAGATAATCATACTCAAAGATCAAAACAAACAAAGAACATTCAGGGACTCAATTGAACAAATTACAACTTTAGGGACCAAAATGTAAATTCTGAACATTATAAGGACTTAACCCAATTAGAAGTTACCAACTTGAAATTAATCATCTTTCATGCTTCTCTACCAAATTTCAGCTCAAACGGACATTCCAAACTCATTCAATTGCAATAACAAATTTCGGGACCAAAACACAAGCATTTCAAAACATATAACCATCAATTTCAGAGCCCAACGGTCGAGTGTTCCGAAACAGGGAGGACCTGTTCCGAAACGCGGGACCATTCCGAAACTGGTTCCGAAACGAGGCTTGGCAGTGGCATTTCCGTTCCGGAACGGTTCCTCCCGTTTCGGAACGCCTAGACCATTTCAAGCCCCTGTTCCGAAACGGTAGCACCCGTTCCGATACGGCCTGCCCAGATTTGCAGATTTTTGCTGAATTAACACATATTTGACCCATCAAACATGCTCCAAATGCCACCAAAATATACCAGCAAGTCATTCAACAATCAAGAAACATAATTGCTTCAATCATACTCAAACATGGCATCAATTAAGCAAATCCCCAATTCTATAGGCAAGCTTCCTATTTCATAAACCATTCAAGCATCAAAATACCAAATCAACCACATAAAGGCCATTTACATGTTCCAACAACATTAACAACATAAAACCAACTTAAGGAGTCCAAAACATCTCCTAAAACATCAACATAGGTTCCCCATTGCTAAATGCCAAAAGCTAATAGTGTTTAAGAAACCTTCACCATACATGAGCTTAGTTCACCACTTGGATTCTTCACCTCCTTGCTGCCCTCAATGCACTTTAATGCTCTGCATTATTGGTTTAAGAAAAGAGAGAGAGAGCGTAAGCGAAAAGCTTAGTGAGGAATGCTCATTTAAAACCACACAATAATGCATTTATGAAACACCTTTAAAAACCTTAAATCATACATCATTTGCACATGCACTAAAGCATTTAAAACAAGCAATTCATGCTTCAAGTTCATAACATGTCACATTGGCAACAAGTGATACATTCAACATAAGATCCACACATGGACTTTTAAACACCATTGTGATCTTATAATTTCCAAGGACCACACATGGACTTTTAAACACCATTGTGTCCTTAACAAGAATCATCCATGGACTTTTAAACACCATGACAAGGACCACACAAGGACTTTTAAACACCTTTGTGTCCTTAACAAGAATCACCCAAGGACTTTTAAACACCTTGGTGTTCTTAAATAACAAGGCTTACACAAGGAATTTTAACCACCTTTGTAACCTTAACCAAGAACCAACCATGGACTTTTAAACACCATGTTGTTCTTAAAATACACAAGATTCACACAAGGACTTTTAACCACCTTTGTGATCTTAACCAAGAACCAACCATGGACTTTTAACCACCATGTTGTTCTTAAATAAACAAGGCTCACACAAGGACTTTTAAACACCTTTGTGACCTTAACCATCACTTGCCAATATGCATCATTAACAACAATATTCCACTGTTTTTAAGCATTTAACAAAGCCATAAACATCATGCATCCTTAGGCATCAAACCACATTTAAACAATGTTCAAAAACAAGGATCTCTTACCTTGAGCATCCTTCAACACATGGCTTATAATCTCAGCAAATAAACATGCTAAATATGCTTCCAAAACAGGATTTAAAACATGTAAACAAACCACATTGCACACAACCAATCCATGGTTCATCATCAAGAGAGTTTTTCCGAAAACTTACTCTTGAGCTTAGCTAAGTTGCTTAGACTTAAACTAAGCTCCCAAACCTTCAAAACATTGGTTTCAAAGCTGAAAACCAAAATCCACTCACCGATTCCGTTTCGCCTCTTGCCGAAACACCAATCAAGCTTCCGGATCTCCACCACTAGGATCCAAAGATGACTCCCCTGTTTTAAACACATCAAAACAGTAGATTAATGCATCATCATGCATTAATATCTACAATGAAAGCACATAAACTCGCTGCCCTCAACCACACTCCATTTTCGGCTACCAACATACAACTCAATTGCATCAACACCTCAAGCCACTGAACATGCTTTCAAACAACAAGCATACAAGGCAAACATGCTTCAATCATGCATACAAACATTCCCAATTACTCGAGAACTCAGCTCTGATACCACCAAATGTAACCCCCTTAACCCGGCCTAGACGGTTGACCCGAATTAAGAAAGTCACACGGGGAAAACCAAAGTCAACCCGAAAGTCAACCTTGATTAACGACCCTTTTTTTTTCCTTTTAAAAACTTGTCTAGATACACATTAAGCCTAATGGTGATCACACCTCCAAATGTAACCCCCTTAACCCGGCCTAGACGGTTGACCCGAATTAAGAAAGTCACACGGGGAAAACCAAAGTCAACCCGAAAGTCAACCTTGATTAACGACCCTTTTTTTTTCCTTTTAAAAACTTGTCTAGATGCACATTAAGCCTAATGGTGATCACACATACATCATACCAAAAGATCACAACCATCAGAGATTAACCAGGGACTCAATTGAACAAATTACAACTTTAGGGACCAAATTGTAAATTCTGATAAATTAAAGGACTTAATCCAAATTGAAGTTACCAACTTGAAATTAATCATGTTTCATGCTACTCTGTGAAATTTCAGCTCAAAAGGACTTCCCAAACTCATACAATTGCACAAACAAGTTTCAGGACCAAAACGCAAACTTTTCAAAACATATAACTGCCAATGTCAGCCCCCAACGGTCGACCGTTCCGAAACGGGAGACAGCCCGTTCCGAAACGCGGGGCCGTTCCGAAACAGGCATAGCCCGTTTCGAAACGGGGGTCTGGCAGAGGCTAAACCGTTCCGGAACGGCCCCTCCCGTTTCGGACGCCTGGGCTCATTTAAGGCACCCGTTCCGAAACGGTAGGTGCTGTTCCGAAACACCCTGCCCAGATTGCTTCAAAACATCACTTTAAACATGCAATTACACATCCAAACATGCTCCGAACACTACCAAACTTTGCCAACATGCAATTCAACGTATAAACATCATATTAGCATCAACAATTCATCCAATCATCATCATATGCAAAAAGCCCCAATTCTATAGGCATGCTTCCTACACAAGCTAGGCATTCAAACACCAAACTTACAAAGCAAGCATATAAGGTTCCAATTCAAAAGCCAACAAACACATCAACATTTAACATACTTAGGGAGTCTCCAACACCTCCCAAAACATACACATTGGTCCCCCATTGCCAAATCATACAAAAGCTAAAATGTACTTATAAAACCTCATACATTGAGCTTCACTTGAACTTGATTGCTTGCCCCTTTCTTGCTGCCCTCAAGGTACTCTAATGCTCTGCATTATTGAATTCAGAAAACGAGGAGAGCGTAAGCAAAAGCTTAGTGAGGAAAGCTCTTAAAAACCATTCAATAATGCAATTCAAAACATTTACAAAACATGCTTTAAAATCAACCTTTTCACATGCTCAAAAGCATTCTTAACAAGCGATCTCATGCTTCAACATAAACATTAAAACAAGCATCTCATGCTTCTCAATATTCTTAACATGTCATATTGGCTCAAGTGAAACATTCCATTTATTAAAACAAGTTCAACAACTTTCCCAAGGACTTTTAAACACCTTGGCCCCAAGGACTTTTAAACACCTTGGCCTATGGACTTTTAAACACCATAGAAAGTATCTCATCAAGGACTTTTAAACACCTTGATCCCAAGGACTTTTAAACACCTTGGCCATGGACTTTTAAACACCATGAATGAATCACATCAAGGACTTTTAAACACCTTGATCCCAAGGACTTTTAAACACCTTGGCCTATGGACTTTTAAACACCATAGAAAGGATCACCTAAGGACTTTTAACCACCTTAGTGTCCGCAACATGAACCATCCAAGGACTTTTAACCACCTTGATGTTCATAAGTAACAAGGCTCACTCAAGGACTTTTAACCACCTTAGTGACCTTAACATTTTAAAAACATCACTTGCCAATACACATCATTTTCATCACTTACATCACTGTTTTAAAGCATCAAACCAAGCCATATTCATCATGCATTTAAAAGCATTAAACCACATCATTTCAATGTACAAAAGCAAGGAACTCCTACCTAGAGTTACCTTCATCATATGGCTTATATCAACAGCAAAAACCATGCTAAAACATGCTTTCAAAACAGTATGTAAAACATGCAAATTATCATTTCGCATCACAACAAAATCATGGCCACCACTAGAGAGAAATTCCGAAAACTTACACTCGAGCTTAGCCAAGTTGTTTAGACTTAAACTAAGCTCCCAAGACATTGGTTTCAAAGCCGAAAACCCATTTTCACTCACCGATTCCACTTCGCCACTTGCCGAAGCACGAATTCAAGCTTCCGGATCAACAACTCTTGAATCCAAAGATGCCTCCCCTGATCAAACACATTAAAGCAGAGGTTTAATGCATCATCAAGCATCAAAAGCTTCAATGAAAGCACTCAAACACGCTGCTCTCATTCAAACACCAATTTCGGCCACCAAACACCACCGAAATTGCATCCAAACCACTTCTAAACAAAGCCCAACCATAAACCAGCAAAACCTAACATCCATCAACACCAAACAACATCTAAAAACAACCTATTAACATCCTTATACCTCCAGCAACAACAGATCCACAAGATCACCTCAAAAACTACCTTAAAACACAAGCTAAACTTAGGAAACTCAACCTATCCGGGATTGCATTGATCAAAACTCATTTCCTTATCAATTTAGAGATCATTTAACATCAAAAACATCTCTTAAATCACAGATTACTCAGATCTAACGAAAATCATCAAAAATCATCAAAATCTTGCATAATAAGCCAAGATTCATTTCAACACTTTAAAACCTTTAATTAAACATCAATCAAGAGTTGATAACTTGGGAATTTCAGTAAAGAACTGATAGTTTAGAGGAGAAGGGCGTTCTTACCTCCAAACTTGTGTTTCTCCACTTTTTGGAATGAAAAACCTTGATGAAACTTGTAGCAAATGAAGAGGTTTTGAAGACACAATGATTTGCTATCAAATGAGAGTTGAAAGGAGGAATTTAGGTGAAGAAATCAGATCAAATTCTCTGGAAAATGTAATGTTTGGTTGGAGAGAAAATGAGAGAAAGAAAATTGGAAAAGTTGGTTATAAAATCTAAAATAGCCAAAATGGCTTCCCTCCAATTTTAATAACCTTTAAAATCAGAATTTAGACTTAAAATATCTTGGAAAAATCTGGAGAAATCACTTTTGGATTAATAGCTCCTTAAAGATTCAAAGTTTCAACTCTTTATAAAATAGCCACCAAACTTGCGAAAATTACATTTTGGTCACTAGCCAAAATATCAACCTTCCAAAACTCATTTTCCAAAATTTATTTCACAGTTCATCTAATTATATTAAAAGATGATTTTAGAACATTTTTCCATATTTTTAATGCAACCCGAACTAGGCTTTCCTAATTTAACCTCTTAAGATTCGAACAGGACTTTGACCGAACCGGTCAACGCCCAAAACTTCTAAGCCCAAAACCGGGGCGTTACAGTAAGGATATTGATTCTTCGAGAAAGCATCGGTGGTGAGTCCTCTTGAGTTGAACTCGATTCTTTTGAAGCCCGTGATGGGTGAGAATCTAGGGCCTTGCTACCCTTAGTAGAGGGCAATAAGGACAACTCAGGGATCCTTTTAGAACTGAACCAAGTTTGAAAATCTAAAGCCTACCCCAATAGAGCCATGCGAAAAGCCTAGGGTGTTGAGTATGGTCAAAGTTGCAAGAATAATTCGTGGAGACATATTCTAGATTGGTGGAATGGCTTCCCAGACTTATCATGCAATTAAATTGTTTTGGATCTTGTAGATTTTATTTCTGCTTTTTTTTAAGTACTAACCTTTTTGCATGAGTTTTGTTTGTTTTTGTGGGATCATTATTTTTTGCATACATCCCATATTTTGAGGGGTCAATTCTAAAGCATGTTGCTTGATTAGAAAAAGCTTCTACCATGGATGGAAGGTACCTAAAGGAGGAAGACAACGCGCAAACAATGAAAATTTCTTGAATGATCACGTAGAGGAAACGTCGAAGTATGCTCGCATCAGTGCCAAGCGGAATACCATAACTCACAAGTGCTATAGGATCACTTTGTCGGTCCAACCAAGATAAATTTGAAGACGATTATTGGTCTACTCATCTTAGGGGCAATGCCAAAAGGACCCATGAGCGAGACGAGTTCGATAAGAGCATCACATCCTAAATTGAAGTCGTAACAAACCTTGTGGCATCAAGAAGTTGCGTTTCTTAGCCCCATGTAAGATCGAAGGTTGGACAAAGGCTTCAAAGGTTAATGAAAGAAATGATAGCTTAGACCAAGACGTATTTCTAGACCTTCGTCATACAATGGAAGCTACGTCTAAGAGCAACACCTTAATAGAATTGATAACACTTCGTCTGCATTCATGCTTTTGCATACATACATTTCCTTTCATGCATTTGTTTTTTGTTTGTATTAAATAATGTTTCAATCATTGCATTCATACATGTATAATAAAAGGATTGATTTTGATATAACAAAGGATTTAAGGACTAAATTGAAAATTGAAAATAAAATTTAAAGTCCTCAAAACTTCCCAAAACTTTTAAGCAAAGTGGTCAAGTCAAACCAAATGGTTATACAAATTTTTCTAAGTGTTTTCCTGTAACATGCCAAAATTGGACCTAGATGTTTTAGAGTTCGAATCGGACCAGTCAGAAAACGGTTCAAATCTTAAAGGGAGTTTTAGGGAACACCTAGTTCGGGATGCTTTAAAAATATAGAAAAATATCTAAAAATCTTCATTTAATATATTAAAGATTATGGTGAAATCAATTTTACAAAATAAGGTTTCGAAATACTACATTTCAGTGTAGTGACCAAATCGCAGTTTTTGCAAAAGTTAAATAGTGACTTTTTTGTAAAGGATTGAAACTTTGAATCTTTAAGGAGCTAATTTTACCAAAATGTTTTCATCAGATTTTTCCTTAATTTGAGTGATTTTATTAATGTTTTAATTAAAGGAAATGAAGGTTAATTAATTTAAAAACTACCTTTGACTATTCATAACTACTTTACACAAATTTTCCCTCATTTCAATTTTCTCAAATTCTTTTCAGCCAAACACATTCTCTCCAGCAATTATACTTTGATTTTCACTTCGTTTGATGAGATTTCAATCTTCCTTTGATTCTTAATCAACTCCTCATCAAATCCTCTTGATTTCTACATTGAATTTTCAAGAAAACTTGCCCAAATCAAGGAGAAATCATCCTTTAGAGGTAAGCTATGTCCTTCTCCTCTAATGATAAGTTCTTTAGTAAAATTCCCAAATTATCAATTTTTTGTTAATGATTTTTGAGTGGTTTGAATGTTAGAAACAAGAAATTGTCTTAAAACTCAAGATTTTGGAAGAGATCTTGAAGATTTTCGTGGTGAATGATTGGGCTCTGTTTTGAGGTGGTTTTCTAATGTATTTTGGATGTTAATTGGTGTTACAAATGAAGTTTTATCAATCAAATCCCGAATAGGTTTGTTTTCCTAAGTTCTGCTTGCTAGAATGATGGTTTTTGGGTTGCTTTTGGTGTTTTGTCATAGTTGGAGATATAAGGACGAGTTTGTGGTGGTTTTTTATGTTAATTGATGTTTAGAAATCGGTGAGTGCTTATGGTTTTAGAAGTCCTTGAGGGACAAAGAATCAAGGTTTGGGGATTTAGGAAAGGTGTGAAACACCTTCCTAAGTCCGGAAGTAAGTATTGGCTAGATTGCTCTCATAGATGTGGTGATTGCCCCTAAAATGATTTTACATGCTCATGGTTTGAGATAGATAAATTCCTTCTATTTTTATGCATGTTTTATAGCATGAGATGATGCTTGAAATTATTTCATGAAGTAACATGTTGCATGGCTGAGATTTGAGCTTTTGTTTGAAGCATGGCAAATGTTATGGTTTTGAAATGAGATGAGAATGTTTTGATAATTGTTGCATGAAAAACAGTAGGTAAGATGATGTTTTGACATAATATATTGGCATAGATGTTGAGATACTTACCGGATATAATTGATCGATCAATAGGATGAGAGTGTACTATAAACTAAAAAAATGCGTACGTGCTCTTTGGTTAAGCCAAAGGGAGAGAACCGATGATGGGCATTCCATCGGGTAGGACTTGGTGAAATACCCAAGCTTTGTGGCGATGAGAGATTTCGCCATGTGAGTACGGTGATGTGAGATTCCATCGGAAATTATGTTGCTAGACGAGTGAGTACGGTGATGGTAGATGCCACCGGAAGTGTCTAGTGAGATGTCTGCATATCCGAGTAATAATGAGATGTGAAATGCCAATATAAAATATGAAATGGTTTTGATTCACATGTACCATTGATGTAATGATTTATGCTATGAGAAATGCATATGAGATTTGTATATGAAATGCTTTGGTGTTACAAGCATGAGTATGACTTGTCCATGAGTTTTGCATTGGTTTAAATGCATGAGATAGAATAAAGGGGCATGTGTTTTCAATGAGAAGTTGCTTTGAATGGTTTTCAAGCATAAGATAGAATGAGCATGTTGCTAAAAAGTTTTTGAGAAAGTGTTTTCAAGATATGCATTTTTGAGTTGGTTTTCTTTAGAGCATGTCTCACTAAGCAATTGTGCTTACGCTCTCTTTTACCAATAATGCAGATAATTGAGGTGTTTCCGGGCATCAAAGAGGATAAGATCATCCAAGGAAGTACAAGCTCACGTATGGTGAAGTTTTCATACACTTTAGTTTTGATAAAATGGCAATGGGACTTCAAGGTTGTTTTTGGGAGATATGTTTGAACTCCCTAAGTTCGTGGCATGTTTATGTTGGCCTTCTTGGGTTGTAAGTGGCCTTAAATGTTTTGTTTGAGGTTTTGTAACCCCCTTAGCCCGGCCTAGACGGTTGACCCGAACTACGAAGATTATACAGGGAAAACCAAAGTCAACCCGAAAGTCAACCTTGATTAACGACCCTTTTTTTATTCTTGTCTAAATGCATAATAACCCTAGGTGTATTCTTGAAAAGAACATACTCAAAAATCACAGCGATCGGATGACATTTAGGGACTCAATTGCACAACATACAAATTTAGGGACCAAATTGCAAATTCTGGAAATTAAGAGGACTTAACTTGTTTTAAAGTTACCATTATGGAATTAATCATATTTCATGCCTCTCTGCCAAATTTCACCTCAATTGGACATCTCAAACTCAACCAATTGCATATACAAAGATTGGGACCAAAACGTAAGAGTTTCAAAACATTTAACCATCAGATTCAGTGCCCAACGGTCGAGTGTTTCGAAACGGGGATGATCCGTTCCGAAACGCGGGACCGTTCCGAAACTTGTTGCAGAACAGGGCTTGGCAGTGGCAAATCCGTTTCGGAACAGCTCTATCTGTTTCGAAACGCCATGGCCATTTCAGGCCACCTGTTCCGAAACAGTAGCACCCGTTCCGAAACGAGTTGCCCAGAAATGCAGAATTCATCTGGTTTTACACACTTTCAGCCCATCAAACACATCGATATGACCCTCATATCATACACACAAGTCATCAAACACTTAAGGAACATATTAGCATCAACTAATCACAATCATGGCATCATTCAAGGAAAATCCCAAATCTATAGGCATGCATCCTATATTGAAAAGCATGCAACCAACAATTCACCAAAACCAAATACCAAAAGGCCATTTACATGTTCCAACATCATCATAGCATTAACCAAACTTAGGGAGTCCAAAACATCTCCCAAAAACACAATCTAGGTTCCCATTGCCAAATGCTATTAGTGTTAGGAAAACATTCACCATACATGAGCTTAAGCTTTCACTTAGATCCTTGACCTCCTTGCTGCCCTTTATGCACTTCAATGCTCTGCATTATTGGTTTAAGAAAGAGAGAGCGTAAGCACATAGCTTAGTGAGGAATGCTCAATTAAAACATCACAATAATGCATTTGCAAAAACACCTATTCAAGGCCTTTAGTTTCAAAACAACATTTATCATGCAATTATGCATACAAACCAAGCATCTCATGCTTCAAATCATCATCATATCATATTGGCTTACAAGTGATAATCCATAACATTTTACAACTCAAAAACACAATCGTATACGCGGATTACAAGCGTTGTCCCATACGCTTCATACACACTACCAATATCAAGGTGGAGCATGGTACAATCACAACCCCTCAACACCCGTGATGGATACTATGGTACAATCACAACCCCTCAACATCACTCATTGGTAGTTATATAACATCACTAACGAGAACACGGGACACACAACACAAGATCCACACATTGACTTTTAACCACCATTGTGATCTTAACACAAAATCCACTCATGGACTTTTAACCACCATGATGATCTTAACACAAGATCCACTCATGGACTTTTAACCACCATGATGATCTTAACTATCTCGTTAGTGTACTTGGATGGAGTTTACGGTACAATCACAACCCCTCAACATCCAAGGCGACTTTATTCACGGTGCACCCAATCCTATAGCCGGCTAACTATATCTGATTCAAGTGCTTTAAAACCAACACATCACTTGCCAATATACATCATATAACATCATTAATCCACTGTTTTAAAGCATTTAACAAAGCCATTAAATCATCATGCATTACAATGCATCAAACCACATTTATCAATGTTCAAAACAAGGATCTCTTACCTTGAGCATCCTTCAATACATGGCTTACAAAACCAGCATCAAACATGCTAACATATGCTTTCAAAACAGAATTTAAACATGCAAATAAAACACATTGCATTCAACCATCTCATGGTTCATCAAAAAGAGTGTTTTCCCGAAAACTTACTCTTGAGCTTAGCTAAGTTGTTTAGACTTAAACTAAGCTCCCATAACCTTCCAACATTGGTTTCAAAGCTGAAAACCAAACTTCACTCACCGATTCCGTTTCGCAAGCTTGCCGAAACACCGATCAAGTCTCCGGATCAACACCACAAGGATCCGATGATGTCTCCCCTGTTTTAAACACGTCAAAACAGTGGATTAATGCATCATCATACATTAATATCTTCAACCAAGACACCTAAACTCGCTGCTCCCACCAACACTCACATTTCGGCTACCAAACACAACCGAAATCACATCCAAACACCTCTACAACCTTACCCAGCCAAGATCCATCAAATCCAATCATACTTATACATCAATTAACATCCAAAAAGGATCTAATCACGTCCTTATACCTCCAGCTATAGCAGGGCATCAAAATCACCCCAAAAACCACCATTAACTCAATCAAAAACTTAGGAAAATCAACCTATCCGGGATTGCATTGATTAAACCTCAATTACACATCATTTATACATCCAATAAACATCAAAAAGACATCTCAAAACACAGCCCAATCATTTAGTACGAATTTAATCAAAATTAAATCCAAATCTTGCATTTAAAGCCAAGATCAAGAACACAACATTAAAACCTTTAATAAAACACAAATCAAGGATTGAGAACTTGGGAATTTTAGTAAAGAACTGAGTATTTAGAGGAGAAGGACGTTCATACCTCTAAATGTGAGTTTCTCCTTGTTTAAAGCGAAGATTCTTGAAAATTCAATAAGCAAATGGTAATGATTTGATGTAGGAATGATTAGAAACCAATTGGAGATTGAAATCTCATCTTTAGGTGTTAAAATCAGAGGTAAAATGGCTGGGGAAATGTGTTTGGTTGAGAGAAAAGGGAGAGAAAATGAAGAGGGAAAATTTTGAGAAAAGTTAGTTATGAACTCCAAAAATATCTATTTCCCCTTTTTCCTTTTATTAAATATCATTTAATAAATGTTTAATATTAAGAAAAATCTGGAGAAAACTCTTCTTGGGTAAATTAGCTCCTTAAAGATTCAAAGTTTCAATCCTTTTAAAACAGTCACCAACTTTTCAAAAATTACATTTTAGTCACTAACTTGAAATGTCACATTTCGAAACCTCATTTTGTAAAATTGATTTCACCACTCTCTTATATATAATAAAAGAGGATTTTAAGATATTTTTCCATATTTTAAATGCATCCCGAACTAGGCTTTCCCTAAAACCACCTTTTATATTCGAACCGAAATTCAACCGGTCCGATTCAAACCCAAAACCTCTAAGCCCAAAATTGGGGTGTTACAGGTTTTATTACTTATATGGTTTTGGAGATTAGAGAGCATGCCTTTAGACTATATTATGTTGTGTTTGATGCCATGCTCGTACTAGAGAGTCCTAAATATGTTCCTTAATTGTAAAATGGTTTGCTGGTATGATTTGGGAATCTTTGAGGCATATTTGAATGGGTTAAAGGGTGAAAACCCAGCTATATCTGCTGTTTCTGGGCAAGGTGTATTGAAACACCTTCCATTGTTTCGAAACGGGGGCATATAATGGTCTTGGTGTTTCAAAACGGTTGAGGATGTTTCGAAATAGTTTGGCTACTGGAGTGCCGTGTTTCGGTACTGGTCTCGGAACATACCTGCGTACCGAAACGGTCAACACCATTTCGATACGGGTGTTTCGGTACGTTGGGTAGGCATTTCGATACAGATGACCATTGAATGTTGTTTTGAATTGCTTTGAGTCTTCATGTTTTACATTTTAGTCCTAAATGTTGTGGATGCAATTGCTTGAGCTTGGAATGCCTTTTTAAGCTGAAGTTTGACAGTGAAGCATGTAACATGATTAATTTCATATTGGTAATCCTAAAATCAGCGAAGTCCTTCTAAGTTACAAAAATTACAATTTGGTCCCTAATCTTATTTAAAGTGCAATTGAGTCCTAAAATGCATTCTGATCGATGTGCCTTTTTCTACCATGTCTCGTGGGTTTTCCCATAGGCTTATTGTGCATCTAGACAAGATTAACTATAAAAAAAGGGTCGTGAATCAAGGTTGACTTTCAGGTTTACTTTGGTTTTCCCCGTGTAATCTTCGTAGTTCGGGTCAAACGTCTAGGCCGGGCTAAGGGGGTTACATTTGTTGGTATCAGAGCCAGGTTATCGAATAATTGGGGTTTGGTATGTGGTTGTTGTATGTGTTTATGCATGATTGTGTCTTTTCAGTGGAAGTTTGATGTATGAACATTGATGTGTGATTCAATTGGGATGATTTTGTGGCGCTATGCTATGTTTGGAGTGTGGTTAGGGATCCCATTGCCATATCAAAACTAATGAGAAGAATTGTTTTCGAAAATGAGCTTGAGTAATTGGATTACTTACCTTATTGTGCCTAATTGTGTTTATTGCATTTTTATCAGTGCATTGTTTTTATAATGGGGCCACGTAGAGAGCTGAGAATCAATACTAGATCTATGGCTGATAATGAGAATGCAGAGAATGCTGAGGATTTACCTCCTCCTCCCCCTGGTGGACCACCCGATGGTGGTGGAGCTGGGGCTGGTAATGCTGGTGTTGGTGCTGGGGTTGCTAGACCCGAGGGTGTGCAGGGGCAAGCTGCTCCTGACATGACTATGTTGATACAGGCTATTGCTGGAGCATTCCAGGCAGCAGTAGCTGGGGCTCATGGAGCTGCACCTCAGGATTATGATAATGTGAGATTGCCTTTGGAGCATCTCCGCAGTCTAGGTGGGACTGAATTCAGAGGCTTGTCTCCGGAGGGATCCGAGTCTTGGTTGGAGAGAACCAAGAGGATTCTGGGTCAGTTGAACTGCAACAATGTACAGAAGTTGGGTTGTATTGTGTCACTACTGCATGGTGACGACCACTATCTCCGGGATGGAGGATGATGAGGTGACTTGGACGTTCTTCTTGAATGCGTTCAAGTGGAAGTATCTAGGAGTGCATTATCTCGATGAAAAGAAGAGAGAGTTTATGTCTCTCATGCAAGGGAACATGTCTGTTGCTGAATATGAAATTTAGTTTGTTCGCCTTAGCCAATATGTAACACCCTAAATTTGGGTCTAGAAGTTTAGAGTCTGAACCGGATCGATCTAGAAATCGGTTCGAATAAAAAGGGGTTTCAGGGAACACCTAGTTCGGGATGCTTTAAAAATATAGAAAAATATCTGAAAATCCTCATTTAATATATAAAAGAGAATGGTGAAATCAATTTTACAAAATAAGGTTTGGAAATACTACATTTCGGTGTAGTGACCAAATCGCAGTTTTTGCAAAGTTTAGTAGGGACTGTTTTGTAAAGTATTGAAACTTTGAATCTTTAAGGAGCTAATTTTAACAAAAATGTTTTCATCAGATTTTTCCTTAATTTGGGTGATTTAATTAATGTTTTAATTAAAGAAATTAAAGGTGATTAAAATAGAAAAACTACCTTTGACTTTTCATAACCATTTTTCACTAATTTTCTCTCATTTCATTTTCTCTCAAAATCCTATCAACCAAACACTTTAATCCAGCAAATTTACTTTGATTTCCACTTCATTTGATGAGATTTCAATCACTCTTTGATTCCTAATCAATCCTTCAACAAATCCACATGATTTCTACATTGGATTTTCAAGGAAACTTGCCCAAATCAAGGAGAAATCATGCATTAGAGGTAAGCTTCGTCCTTCTCCTCTAATGATCAGTTCTTTACTGAAATTCCCAAGTTATCAATCCTTTATTAATGATTTTTTAAGTTGTTTTAATGTTAGAAACAAGAAATTGGCTTAAAACTCAAGATTTTGGAAGAGATCTTGAAGATTTTCGTGGTGATTGATTGGGCTCTGTTTTGAGATGGTTTTCTAATGTATTTTGGATGTTAAATGATGTTCTAAATGATGTTTTATCAATCCAATCCCGAATAGGTTGTTTTTCCTAAGTTTTTGCTTGTTAAAATGATGGTTTTTGGGGTGATTTTGGTGTTCTGCTATAGCTGGAGGTATAAAGACGTGGTTGTGTTAGTTTTTGATGTTAATTGATGTTTAGAAATGATTAGAAGTGATGGATCTTGGCTGGGTTTGGTTTTGGAAGAGTTTGGAGGTGATTTCGGTAGTGTTTGGTAGCCGAAATGTGGTTTTTGTGTAGAGCAACGAGTTTAGTTGTGTGGCTGATGATTTCAATGCATGATGATGCATTAATCCTCTGTTCTTATGTGTTTAAAACAGGGGAGACAAAGAAACAAGGTTTCGGTAAGCAAGCGAAATGTAATCGGTGAGTGCGTATGGTTATAGAAGTCCTTGAGGGACAAAGAAACAAGGTTTGGGGATTTAGGAAAGGTTTGAAACACCTTCCTAAGTCTGGAAGTACGTATTGGCTAGATTGCTCTCTAGAATGTGGTGATTACCCCTTAAATGCTTTTAAATGCTCATGGTTTTAGATTGATAAATTCCTACTATTTTTATGCATGAATTGTAGCTTGAGATGATGCTTGAAATGATTTCATAAAGTAAAATGTTGCATAATGGAGGTTTGAGCTTTTATGTTTAAGCATAACAAATGTTATGATTTGGAAATGGGATGAGAATGTTGAGTTTTAATGCATGAAAAACAATAGGTGAGATGTTGGTTTGACATAATATATTGGCATAGATGTTGAGATACTTACCGGATATAATTGATCGATCAATAGGATGAGAGTGCACTATAAACTAAAAATTCGTACGTGCTCTTTATTTAAGCCAAATGGAGAGAACTGATGATGGGCATTCCATCGGGTAGGACTTGGTGAAATATCCAAGCTTTATGGCGATGAGAGATTCCGCCATGTGAGTACGGTGATGTGAGATTCCACCAGAAACTATGTTGCTAGACGAGTGAGTACGGTGATGAGAGATGCCACCGGAAGTGTCTAGTAAGATGTCTGCATATCCGAGTAATAAATAGATATGGAATGCCAATATAAAATATGTTATGGTTTTTGATTCACATGTACCTTTGATGTAATGGTTTATGCTAAGAGAAATGTATATGTGGTTTGTTTATGAAATGCTTTAGAGTACAAGCATGAATTTGGCCTTGCCATGAGTTTTGTATTGATTTAAATGCATGAGATATAATGAAGGTACATGCGGTTTCAATGAGATATTGCTTTGAAAGGTTTCCAAGCATGAGATAGAAATGAGCATGTGGTTTAAAAGCTTGTAATGAAAGTGTTTTCAAGTTGTGCATTATTGGGTTGGTTTTCCTTAGAGCATGCCTCACTAAGCATTTGTGCTTACGCTCTCTCTTTTACCAATAATGCAAATAATTGAGGTGTTTTCGGGCATCAAGGAAGCTAAGTTCATCCAAGGAAGTCCAAGCTCATGTATGGTGAAGTTTTCGTACACATTAGTTTTGATTGTTTGGTAATGGGAAACCAAGAATTGTATTTGGGAGATGTGTTAAACTCCCTAAGTTAGTGGTATGTTTGTTTTAGCTTGGTTGGGTTGTAAATGGCCTTAATTGCTTGTTTTGAGGTTGGATTGCCTATTTTGGTTTTGAGATTACGAAGCATGCCTATAGAATAATGAAATTTTGTGTTTAATGCTATGATTGTGTTTGAATGTCCTAAATATGTTCCTTATATGTATGATGACTTGTTGGTATGATTATAGAGTCTTTGGAGCATGTTTTAGTAGGTATTTCAGTGAAAAACCAGCAATTGTTGCTGTTTCTGGGCAGGGTGTATCGAAACACCCCATGGTGTTTCGGAACGGGAGCCTAAAATGGCCTTGGCGTTTCGAAACGAAGGGTGCTGTTTCGATACATTTTGGCTACTGGAGCTACATGTTTCGGAACTTGTATCAGAACATACTCGCGTACTGAAATAGTCAACGCCATTCCGATACAGCGTTTTGGTACGGAGAGTAGGCGTTTCGAAATAGGTTACCGTTGGACCCAGTTTTGAATTGTTTGATGTTTGCATGCTTTACATTTTAGTCCTAAATGTTGAGATG
Source organism: Hibiscus trionum (assembly GCA_030270665.1). Taxonomy (NCBI): domain Eukaryota; kingdom Viridiplantae; phylum Streptophyta; class Magnoliopsida; order Malvales; family Malvaceae; genus Hibiscus; species Hibiscus trionum. The sequence continues at coordinate 16,500,290 of BSYR01000010.1, forward strand.
GCAATTGCTTGAGCTCTAGATTTTCTTTTTAGTTGAAATTTGGTAGAGAAGCATGTAAAATGACTAATTTCATAATAGTAACCTTAAAATCAGTGAAGACCCTCTAATTTACATAAATTACATTTTGGTCCCTAATCTTACGTGAAGTGCAATTGAGTCCCTATATGTTATCCTATCGATGTACCCTTCTCAATCATGATTCGAGAGTTCTCACTTAGGGTTAACATGTATCTAGACAAGAGTAAAATGAAAAAAAGGTCGTGAATCAAGGTTGACTTTCGGGTTGACTTTGGTTTTCCCCGTGTAATTTTCGTAGTTTGTGTCAAGCGTCTAGGCCGGGCTAAGGGGGTTACATTTGTTGGTATCAGAGCCAGGTTATCGAATAATTGGGGTTTGATATGTGGTTGATGTATGTGTTTTTGCGTGATGTGTCTTCTTGGTGAAAGGATCATGTATGATTGGTGGTGTATGATTCAATTGAGATGTTTTTGTGATGCTATGATATGTTTGGAGTGTGATAGGGGATCCCATTGCCATATCAAAACTAATGAGAGGAATTGTTTTCGAAAATGAGCTTGAGTACTTGGATTACTTATCTTATTGTGCCTAATTATGTTTATTGCATTTTGTCATTGCATTGCTTTCTATATAATGGGGCCACGTCGAGAGCTAAGTATCAATACTAGATCGACCGCTGGTAATGAGAATGTTGAGAATGCTAAAGATTTACCTCCTCCTCCTGGTGGTGGACCACCCGGTGGTGGTGGTGCTGGAGCTGGTAACGCTGGTGCTGGTGCAGGGGTCGCTGGACACGAGGGTGCGCAGACCCAAGCTGCTCCGTACATGACCATGTTGATTCAGGCTATTGCTGGAGCTTTCCAGGCAGCAGTAGCTGGAGCTCATAGAGCTGCGCATCAGGATGATGCTAATGTGAGGTTGCCTTTGGAACGTCTTCGCAGTCTAGTAGGGACTGAGTTCAGAGGTTTATCTCCGGAAGGATCTGAGTCTTGGTTGGAGAGCACCAAGCGGATTCTAGGTCAGATGAACTGCAATAATGTGCAGAAGCTGGGTTGTGTGGTATCACTGCTGCATGGTGATGCTTATACGTGGTGGACGACCACTATCTCTGGGTTGGAGGATGTTGAGGTGACTTGGACGTTCTTCTTGAATGCGTTCAAGCGGAAGTATCTGGGTGTGCGTTATCTGGATGAGAAGAAAATAGAATTTATGTCTCTCGTGCAAGGCAGCATGTCAGTAGCTGAGTATGAAGTACATTTTTTCCGCCTCATTTAGTATGCGCCTGAACTAATCCCTAATGAGCGAGAGAGGTGCGAACGATTCCGTTATGGGCTAGTAGCGGATGTTAAGACTTATATGCTTGTTGCTGATTATATGGATTTCGATGTCTTGGTCACTTGAGCCAAGGACATTGAATCGAATCTTGGTCTGACTAGTCGAGCGAGTGGATCTATCTCCGGGAAGCGAGCGGCTGAACGCGATTATGGTAGGGATCGCAACAAGAGGCATAAGGATAGGAGGCCGCATTATGATGCTAGGCGTGGGGGTGGTAACCCTAGTAGAGGTCAGCAAGAACCTAATGTTGTTCTGAGGACTCCTGAGTGTAACCGTTGTGGTAGACGACATGGTGGTGAGTGTTGGGGTAACCTTGGTACATGCTGGAATTGCGAGAACCGTGGACATTTGAAGAAAGATTGTCCTCAGCCTCTAAGAGATGGAGAGGCTCTGGTGAGAGCAGCTGAGCCACAGAGAGGTCGTGGGTGCAGCCGTGGTAATTTTCAGCGTAGGGATGATGGTGGCAGGAACGTAGCACATGTTGTGGCCGTTTAATCTGAGGGTGGCGGTCAGGCTCGAGTGTATGCCCATCGTGAGGGAAGGAATGATACAGATGTGATCGCAGGTACCTTTACTTTGCAATCCTTGTCATTACTTTCTTTGATTGATTCTGGATCTACACACTCGTACATTTTGCGTGAACATGCTCAAATGCTTGGTTTACCTGTTGAGTCTTTGGATGTTGGTATGCGTGTGACTAGTTCCTTTGGTGAGACAGTTGTAACGCGAAAGTTGTATAGGAGATGTCCTTTGAAAGTGCAAAATCATGTTTTCTTGTTGATCTCATGGAATTTCCATTCTATGGCTTTGATGTAATCCTTGGTATGGATTGGCTTGTTGAGCATAGAGCTGTGGTGGATTTCGAAAGCAATCGAGTTTCGTTGAAACTAGCGGATGATTATGAAGTGGTGGTTGTGGGCGAGAATGTGAAGTTTCTTGCCAATGTGGTGTTTACATTGGAAGCAAGTCGAATGTTGAGGCATGGTTACGAGACTTACCTAGCATTTGTGACTAATCCTAGTTCCAAGGAGTTACGGGTTCAAGATATAAGAACTGTACGTGAGTTTCCTGGAGTGTTTCCGGAGGAGTTACCTGGATTGCCACCTAGTCGAGAGGTGGAGTTTGGGATTGAGCTGTATGAAAACACAACTCCGGTGTCCATTGCTCCCTATCGCATGGCACCTAAAGAGCTGAAGGAATTGAAGACACAACTTCAGGAGTTGCTTGACCGTGCCTTCATTCGGCCTAGTGTGTCACCTTCGGGTGCACCGGTCTTGTTTGTGAAAAAGAAGGATGGCACTATGAGAATGTGCATCGATTATCGTCAGTTGAACAAGTTGACTATCAAGAACATGTATCCTTTGCCGAGGATTGATGACCTTTTTTATCAGTTCCGCGGAGCGGCTGTGTTTTCCAAGATTGACTTGAGGTCAGGGTACTATCAGCTTAAGGTGAAAGATGTGGATGTGCCAAAAACAGCCTTTAGAACGAGGTATGGGCATTCTGAGTTTCTTGTAATGCCTTTTGGCTTGACGAATGCTTCTGCTGCTTTCATGGACATGATGAATAGAGTGTTCCATGAAAACTTAGACAAGTTTGTTGTGGTGTTCATCGACGATATCCTTTTGTACTCTCATACTGAGGAGGAGGATGAAGGTCATTTGAGGGTTGTCTTGCAAGCGCTCTTGGAAAATCAGCTTTATGCTAAGCTGAGCAAGTGTGAGTTTTGCCTAAAGGAAGTTGTGTTCCTTGGTCATGTGGTTTCGGCGGAAGGGATCCGTGTTGATCCTAGGAAGGTTGAGGCGGTGATGAATTGGAAGCCTCCTAAGTCTGTTCATGAAGTCCGTAGTTTCCCTGGGTTGCCAGGATATTATCGGAGGTTTGTGGATGAATTTTCAAAGATTGCTGCCCCTTTAACAAAGTTGTTGCAAAAAGATGTTAAGTATGAGTGGACGGAAGCGAGACAACAAGCTTTTGAGAAGCTTAAGGCAGCTTTGACACAAGCTCTTATCTTGGTTCAACCTGAGTCATGAAAAGAGTTTGTGGTGTACAATGACGCATCCTATATTGGTTTGGGGTGTGTGTTAATGCAAGAGGGTAAGGTGGTGGCTTATGCATCGCGATAGTTGAAGGTGCATGAGCGCAATTATCCTACGCATGATATTGAGTTAGTTGCAATGGTTTTTGCTTTGGAGATCTTGCGACATTATCTTTATGGTGAGAAGTGTACAGTGTGCACGGATCACAAGAGTTTGAAGTATTTGATGTCTCAGAAAGAGTTAAATCTTAGGCAACGACGTTGGGTGGAGTTGCTTAAGGATTACGATCTAACGATCGAGCAGGAAAGTGGCGGTAGAGTTAAGGGCTATGTTTGCTAGCTTGAGCATTTCGCGAGATAGAGGTCTTGTGGCTGAATTGCAAGTGAAACCATCTCTGGTTCAGTTGATAAAGGATAAGCAGTTGTTGGATGATTCTTTGGTGCCACATGTTCAGGATATTGCTGAGGATAGACCATCAGATTTTTGTTTTAATGATGATGGAGTTCTATGTTTTAGAAATCGGATAGTAGTGCCGAATGATGTGGAGTTGAGGCGTACTATTATGACCGAAGCTCATAGTAGTCCTTTTGATAGGCACCCTTGTAGTACAAAGATGTATCGTGATCTGAAGGATGCGTACTATTGGGTGGGATTGAAGAAAGATGTTTCAGAATATGTGGGTAAGTGCATGGTTTTTCAGCGAGTTAAGGTTGAGCATCAGTTTCCTTCAGGGTTGTTGCAACCGTTGAAGATTCTTGAATGGAAGTGAGAAAGAATCACCATGGACTTTGTGTCTGGTTTGCCTTTGTCGCCATCGAAGAAGAATTCGGTGTGGGTGATTGTGGATTTCCTTACAAAGTGTGCGCATTTCTTACCTGTGCATACCACGTTTACCTTGGACCAGCTTGCAAAGTTGTACATTGCTGAGATTGTGCGTCAGCATGGGGTACCAAAATCTATAGTGTTGGATAGAGATCCGAGGTTCACATCATGATTTTGGGAATGTTTGCATCAAGCTTTGGGTACGCGGATGAATTTCAGTACTTCTTATCATCAACAGACGGATGGACAGTCTGAGCGTGTTATCCAAGTGCTTGAGGATATGTTGAGGTGTTGTGTGTTTGAGTTTCAAGGCTCTTGGGAGAAGCATTTGCCTTTGGTGGAGTTTGCTTATAATAACAACTATCAGGAATGTATTCAAATGGCACCATATAAAGCCTTGTATGGGAGGAAGTGCATAACTCCTCTTTGCTGGGTCCAAACAGGTCAGAAGTTGGTCTCGATGCCGGCTTTGTTAAAAGGAACCACCGAGAAGGTGAAGCTCATTTGTGAGCGCTTGAAGGCAACTTCTGATTAGCAGAAGTCTTACACGGATTTGAAGCGTAAGGAGATTGAGTTTGCGGTGGGTGACTGTGTGTTCTTAAAGGTTTCACCTTGGAAGAAGGTGATGAGTTTTGGCCGGAAGGGTAAGTTGAGCCCTAGGTATACTGGACCATATGAGGTGATAGAACGTGTGGGTACTATTGCTTATAAGCTGAGGCTACCACAAAAGTTAGAGAAGATGCATGATGTGTTTCATGTCTCCATGCTTCGGAGGTATAGATCGGATCCTTCGCATGTTATGCGCGTGGAGGAAGTTGAGTTGAATCCAGATTTGACCTATGATGAGGAGCCGATTGAGATTCTGGATTCGGACAGTAAAGTTCTTCGAGGTAAGACCATTGAGCTGGTTAAGGTGTTGTGGAGGCATCGTGGTGTTGACGAAGCCACGTGGGAAATAAAAGATGACATGAAGAAGCAGTTTCCTTACCTTTTTCCTCCAGGTAAATTTCGAGGACGAAATTTCTTAAGACGGTGAGAGTTTTAACACTCCAAATTTGGGTCTAGAAGCATAGAGTCTGAACCGGATCGATCTGGAAATCGGTTCAAATCAAAAATGGGGTTTTAGAGAACACCTAGTTCGGGATGCTTTAAAAATATAGAAAAATATCTAAAAATACTCATTTAATATATAAAAGAGAATGGTGAAATCAATTTTACAAAATAAGGTTTGGAAATACTACATTTCGGTGTAGTGACCAAATCACAATTTTTGCAAAGTTTAGCAGTGACTGTTTTGTAAAGGATTGAAACTTTGAATCTTTAAGGAGCTAATTTTACCAAAAATGTTTTCATCTGATTTTTCCTTAATTTGGGTGATTTAATTAATGTTTTAATTAAAGAAATTAAAGGTGATTAAAATAGAAAAACTACTTTGACTTTTCATAACCACTTTTCACTAGTTTTCTCTCATTTCATTTTCTCTCAAAATCCTATCAACCAAACATTTTTTCTCCAGCAAATTTACTTTGATTTCCACTTCATTTGATGAGATTTCAATCACTCTTTGATTCCTAATCAATCCTTCAACAAACCCACTTGATTTATACATTAAATTTTCAAGGAAACTTACCCAAATCAAGGAGAAATCATCCATTAGAGGTAAGCTTCGTCCTTCTCCTCTAATGATCAATTCTTTACCGAAATTCCCAAGTTATCAATCATTTGTTAATGATTTTTTAAAGTGGTTTTATTGTTAGAAACAAGAAATTGGCTCAAAACTCAAGATTTTGGAAGAGATCTTAAAGATTTTCGTGGTGATTGATTGGGATCTGTTTTGAGATGATTTTCTAATGTATTTTGGATGTTAAATGATGTTAGAAATGAGGTTTTATCAATCCAATCCCGAATAGGTTGTTTTCTGTAAGTTTTTACTTGTTAAAATGGTGGTTTTTGGGGTGATTTTTGTGTTCTGCTATATCTGGAGGTATAAGGACATGGTTGTGTTACTTTTTGATGTTAATTGATGTTTAGAAATGATTAGAAATCATGGATCTTGGTTGGGTTTGGTTTTGGAAGAGTTTGGAGGTGATTTCGGTAGTGTTTGGTAGCCGAAATGTGGTTTTTCTGTAGAGCAGCGAGTTTAGGTGTGCGGCTGATGATTTCAATGCATGATGATGCATTAATCCTCTGCTCTTATGTGTTTAAAACGTGGAAGACATCTTCAGACACCTTTGGAGTTGATCAGAAAGCTTAGATAGCGTTTCGGCAAGCAAGTGAAACATAATCGCTGAGTGCGTATGGTTATAGAAGTCCTTGAGGGACAAAGAAACAAGGTTTGGGGATTTAGGAAAGGTTTGAAACACCTTCCTAAGTCCGGAAGTATGTATTGGCTAGATTGCTCTCTAGAATGTGGTGATTGCCCCTTAAATGCTTTTACATGCTCATGGTTTTAGATTGATAAATTCCTACTGTTTTTATGCATGAATTGTAGCTTGAGATGATGCTTGAAATGATTTCATAAAGTAACATGTTGTATAATGGAGGTTTGAGCTTTTATGTTGAAGCATAGCAAATGTTATGATTTTGAAATGGGATGAGAATGTTGAGTTTTAATGCATGAAAAACAGTAGGTAAGATGTTGGTTTGACATAATATATTTGCATAGATGTTGAGATACTTATCGGATATAATTGATCGATCAATAGGATGAGAGTGCACTATAAACTAAAAATTCGTACGTGCTCTTTGGTTAAGCCAAAGGGAGGGAACCGATGATGGGCATTCCATCGGGTAGGACTTGGTGAAATATCCAAGCTTTGTGGCGATGAGAGATTCCGCCATGTGAGTACGGTGATGTGAGATTCCACCGGAAACTATGTTGTTAGACGAGTGAGTACGGTGATGAGAGTTGCCACCGGAAGTGTCTAGTGAGATGTCCGCATATCCGAGTAATAAATAGATATGGAATGCTAATATAAAATATGTTATGGTTTTTGATTCACATGTACCTTTGATGTAATGGTTTATGCTATGAGAAATGCATATGTGGTTTGTTTATGAAATGCTTTAGAGTACAAGCATGAATTTGGCGTTGCCATGAGTTTTGCATTGATTTAAATGCATGAGATAGAATGAAGGTACATGTGGTTTCAATGAGATATTGCTTTGAAAGGTTTCCAAGCATGAGATAGAAATGAGCACGTGGTTTAAAAGCTTTTAATGAAAGTGTTTTCAAGTTGTGCATTATTGGGTTGGTTTTCCTTAGAGCATGCCTCACTAAGCAGTTGTGCTTACGCTCTCTCTTTTACCAATAATGCAGATAATTGAGGTGTTTTCGGGCATCAAGGAAACTAAGTTCATCCAAGGAAGTCCAAGCTCATGTATGGTGAAGTTTTCGTACACTTTAGTTTTGATAATTTCGCAATGGGAAACCAAGAATTGTATTTGGGAGATGTGTTAAACTCCCTAAGGTTGTGGCATGTTTGTTTTAGCTTGGTTGGGTTGTAAATGGCCTTAATTGCTTGTTTTGAGGTTGGATTGCCTATTTGGGTTTTGAGATTAGGAAGCATGCCTATAGAATAATGAAATTTTATGTTTGATGCTATGATTGTGTTCGAATGTCCTAAATATGTTCCTTATATGTATGATGACTTGTTGGTTAGATTAGAAAGTCTTTGGAGTATGTTTGAGTAGGTATTTTAATGAAAAACCAGCAATTGCTGCCTTTTCTGGGCAGGGCGTATCGAAACACCACATGGTGTTTCGGAACGGGAGCCTAAAATGGCCTTGGCATTTCGAAACGAAGGGTGTTGTTTCGATACATTTTGGCTACTGGAGCTACATGTTTCGGAACTGGTCTCGGAACATACTCGCATACCGAAACAGTCAACGCCCTTCTGATACAGCGTTTCGGTACGGAGAGTAGGCGTTTCGAAATAGGTTACCATTGGACCCAGTTTGAATTGTTTGATGTTTGCATTCTTTACATTTTAATCCTAAATGTTGAGATGGAAATTGCTTGAGCTCGAGATGTCCTTTTTAGTTGAAATTTGGCAGAGAAGCATGTAACATGACTAATTTCATAATAGTAACCTTAAAATCAGTGAAGACCCTCTAATTTAAAGAAATTATATTTTGGTCCCTAATCTTACGTAAAGTGCAATTGAGTCCCTATATGTTATCCGATCGCTGTGCCGTTCTCAATCATGATTCGAGATTTCTCAATTAGGGTTAACATGTATCTAGACAAGAGTAAAATGAAAAAAAGGGTCGTGAATCAAGGTTGACTTTCGGGTTGACTTTTGTTTTCCCCGTGCAATCTTCGTAGTTCGGGTCAAGCGTCTAGGCCGGGCTAAGGGGGTTACACATTATGCACATGAGCTAATCCCTAATGAGCGGGAGAGGTGTGAACGATCCCGTTATGGGCTGGTAGCGGATGTCAAGACCTATATGCTTGCAGATGATTACACTGATTTCGATGTCTTTGTCACAAGAGCCAAAGAAATTGAATCGAATCTTGGTTTGGCAAGTCGAGCTGGTGGCTCTAGCTCGGGGAAGCGAGCTGCATAACGTGATTATGGTAGAGATCGCAACAAGAGACATAAGGATATGAAGCCGCACTATGATGCTAGGCGTGGGGGTGGTAACCCTGGTAGAGGTCAACAAGGACCTAATGTTTTCCTAAGGACTCCTGAGTGTAATCGTTATGGTAGAAGACATGGTAGTGAGTGTTGGGGTAACCTTGGGACATGCTGGAATTGTGGAAACCGATGGCATTTGAAGAAAGATTGTCCTCAGCCGCTGAGAGAGGGACATGCTCCGGTGAGAGCAGCTGAGCCACAGAGAGGTCGTAGGCGCGACCATGGAAATTTTCAGCGTAGGGATGATGGTGGAAGGAACGTGGCACATGTTGTGGTTGTTCAACTTGAGGGTGGCGGTCAAGCTTGAGTGTATGCCCATCGTGAGGGAAGGAATGATACAGATGTGATTGCAGGTACCTTTACTTTTCAATCCTTGTCATTACTTTCTTTGATTGATTCTGGATCTACACACTCGTACATATTGCGTGAACATGCTCAAATGCTTGGTTTACCTGTTGAGTCTTTGGATGTGGGTATGCGTGTGACTAGTTCCTTGGGTGAGACGGTTGTAACAAGGAAATTGTTTAGGAGATGTCCCTTGAAGGTGCAAAATCGTGTTTTTCTTGTTGATCTCATGGAATTGCCATTCTATGGTTTTGATGTAATCCTTGGCATGGATTGGCTTGTTGAGCATAGAGCCGTTGTGGATTTCGAAAGCAAGCGAGTTTCGTTGAAACTTGCGGATGATTATGAGGTGGTGGTAATGGGTGAGAATGTGAAGTTTCTTGCCAATGTGGTGTCTACATTAGAAGCAAGCCGGATGTTGCGGCAAGGATGCGAGGCTTACCTAGCCTTTGTTATGAATCCTAGTTCAAAGAAGGTGAGCGTTCAAGACATAAGAACCGTGTGTGAATTTCTTGAGGTGTTTCTAGAGGAATTACCTGGTTTGCCGCCTAATCGAGAGGTGGAGTTTGGGATTGAGTTGTATGAGAACACAACTTCGGTGTCCATTGCTCCCTATTGCATGGCACCCAAAGAGTTGAAGGAGTGGAAGACGCAACTTTAGGAGTTTCTTGACCGTGGCTTCATTAGGCCTAGTGTGTCCCCTTGAGGTGCACCGGTCTTGTTTGTGAAAATGAAAGATGGCACGATGAGAATGTGCATCGATAATCGTCAGCTGAACAAGTTGACCGTTAAGAACAAGTATCCTTTGCCGAGGATTGATGTTCTCTTTTATCAGTTTCGGGGAGCAGCAGTGTTTTCCAAGATTGATTTGAGGTCAGGGTACTATCAGCTGAAGGTGAAGGATGTAGATGTGCCGAAAACAACCTTTAGAACGAGGTATGAGCATTATGAGTTCCTTGTGATGCCGTTTGGCTTGACGAATGCTCCTGCTGCTTTCATGGACATGATGAATAGAGTGTTCCATGAATACTTGGACAAGTTCGTTGTGGTGTTCATCGACGATATCCTTGTGTACTCTCGTACTGAGGAGGAACATGAGGGTCATATGAGGATTGTTTTGCAAGCGCTGTTGGAAAATCAGCTTTATGTTAAGCTGAGCAAATATGAGTTCTGGCTAAAGGAAGTTGTTTTCCTTGGTCATGTGGTTTCGGCTGAAGGGATTCGAGTTGATCCCCAGAAGGTTGAGGCGGTGATGAATTTGAAGCCTCCTAAGTCTGTTCATGAAGTTCGTAGTTTCCTTGGGCTGGCAGGATACTACAGGAGGTTCGTGGATGGATTTTCTAAGATTGATGCCCCTTTAACGAAGTTGTTGCAAAAAGATGTTAAGTATGAGTGGACAGAAGCGAGACAACAAGGTTTTGAGAAGCTTAAGGCGGCTTTAACGCAAGCTCCTATCTTGGTTCAACCTGAATCAGTGAAACAGTTTGTGGTGTATAGTGACGCATCCTATGTTGGTTTTGGGGTGTGTGTTGATGCAAGAGGGTAAGGTGGTGGCTTAGGCATCGCGTCAGTTGAAAGTGCATGAACGCAATTATCCTATGCATGATATTGAGTTAGCTGCGGTGGTTTTTGTTTTGACGATCTGGAGACATTATCTTTATGGTGAGAAGTGTACTGTGTACACGGATCACAAGAGTTTGAAGTATTTGATGTCTCAGAAAGAGTTGAATCTTAGGCAACGGCGATGGGTGGAGTTCTTAAGGATTACGATCTAACGATCGAGTATCACCCGGGAAAGGCCAATTATGTGGCCGTCGCCTTGAGCAGGAAAGGGGCGGTGGAGTTAAGGGCGATGTTTGCTAGCTTGAGCATATCGTGGGAGGTAGGTCTTATTGCTGAATTGCAAGTGAAACCATCTCTAGTTCAGTTAATAAAGGATAAGCAGTTGTTGGATGATTCTTTGGTGCCACATGTTCATGATATTGCTGATGATAGACCATCAGATTTCTGTTTTAATGATGATGGTGTTCTATGATTTGGAAGTCGGATAGTGGTGCAGAATGATGTGGAGTTGAGGCGTGCTATTCTGACCGAAGCCCATAGTAGTCCTTTTGCTATGCACCCTGGTAGTACAAAGACGTACCGTGATCTGAAGGATGAGTACTATTGGGTGGGTTTGAAGAAAGATGTTGCTGAGTATGTGAGCAAGTTCATGGTTTGTCAGCGGGTTAAGGCTGAGCATCGGTTACCTTCGGGGTTGTTGCAACCCTTAAGGATCCCTGAATGGAAATGGGAGAGGATCACCATGGACTTTGTGTTTGGTTTTCCTTTGACGCCATCAAAGAAGAATTATGTGTGGGTGGTTGTGGATCACCTAACGAAGTGTGAGCATTTATTACTTGTTCATACTACGTATACCTTGGATAAGCTTGCAGAGCTGTACATTGCTGAGATTGCACGTCTGCATGGTGTACCGAAATCAATAGTGTTGGATAGAGATCTGAGGTTCACGACAAGGTTTTGGGCGTGTTTACATCAAGCATTGGGTAAGCGGCTCAATTTCAGTACTTCTTATCATCCGCAGACGAATGGACAGTCAGAGCGTGTTATCCAAGTGCTTGGGGATATTTTGAGGTGCTGTGTGATTGAGTTTCAAGGCTCTTGGGAGAAATTCTTGCCTTTGGTGGAGTTTGCTTATAATAATAGCTACCAGGAAAGTATTCAAATGGCACCTTATGAGGCTTTGTATGGGATGAAGTGCAGAACTCCTATTTGTTAGGCTGAAACGGGACAAAAGTTGGTCTCGATGTCGGCTTTGTTGAAAGGAACCACCGAGAAGGTGAAGCTCATTTGTGAGCGGTTGAAGGAAACATCGGATCGGCAAAAGTCTTACGCGAATTTGAAGCGTAAGGAGATAGAATTTGCGGTGGGTGACCGTGTGTTCTTAAAGGTTTCACCTTGGAAGAAGGTGATGAGATTTGGCCGGAAGGGCAAGTTGAGCCCTAGATACATTGGATCATACGAGGTGTTAGAACGTGTGGGTCCTGTTGCTTATAAGCTGAGACTACCACAAGAGCTAGAAAAGATACATAATGTGTTTCATGTACCTATGCTTCGGAGGTATAGATCGGATCATTCGCATGTTATGCCTGTGGAAGAAGTTGAGTCGAATCCAGATTTGACTTAGGATGAGGAACCATTGGAGATTTTGGATTCGAACAGTAAGGTTCTCCGTGGTAAGACCATTAAGCTGGTTAAGGTGTTGTGAAGGCATCGTGGTGTTGAGGAATCCACGTGGGAAAGAAAGGAAGATATGAAGAAGCAGTTTCCTTACCTTTTTCCTCCAGGTAAATTTCGAGGACGAAATTTCTTAAGAGGGGGAGAGTTGTAACACCCCAAATTTGGGCCTAGATGTTTTAGAGTTCGAATCGGACCGGTCAGAAAACGGTTCGAATCTTAAAGGGAGTTTTAAGGAACACCTAGTTCGGGAAGCTTTAAAAATATAGAAAAATATCTAAAAATCCTCATTTAATATATGAAAGATTATGGTGAAATCAATTTTACAAAATAAGTTTTGGAAATACTACATTTCGGTGTAGTGACCAAATCGCAGTTTTTGTAAAAGTTAAATAGTGACTGTTTTGTAAAGGATTGAAACTTTGAATCTTTAAGGATCTAATTTTACCAAAATGTTTTCATCAGATTTTTCCTTAATTTGGGTGATTTTATTAATGTTTTAATTAAAGGAAATGAAGGTTAATTAATTTAGAAACTACCTTTGACTATTCATAACTATTTTTCACAAATTTTCCCTCATTTCATTTTCTCTCAAATTCTTTTCAGCCAAACACATTCTCTCTAGAAATTATACTTTTATTTTCACTTCATTTGATGAGATTTCAATCTTCCTTTGATTCTTAATCAAATCCTCTTGATTTCTACATTGAATTTGCAAGAAAACTTGCCCAAATCAAGGAGAAATCATCCATAAGAGGTTAGCTTCGTCCTTCTCCTCTAATGATCAGTTCTTTACTGAAATTCTCAAGTTATCAATCCTTTGTTAATGATTTTTGAGTGGTTTTAATGTTAGAAACAAGAAATTGTCTTAAAACTCAAGATTTTGGAAGAGATCTTAAAGATTTTCGTGGTGAATGATTGGGCTCTGTTTTGAGGTGGTTTTCTAATGTATTTTGGATGTTAATTGATGTTACAAATGAAGTTTTATCAATCAAATCCCGAATAGGTTTGGTTTCCTAAGTTTTTCTTGCTAGAATGATGGTTTTTGGGGTGATTTTGGTGTTCTGTCATAGCTGGAGATATAAGGACGAGTTTGTGGTGGTTTTTGATGTTAATTGATGTTTAGAAATTATTAGAAGTGATAGATCTTGGTTGGGCTTTGTTTTGGATGAGTTTGGAGATGTTTTCGATTGTGTTTGGTAGCCGAAATGAGATGTTTGAGTAGAGCAGCGAGTTTAGGTGTGTGGCTGATGATTTCAATGCATGATGATGCATTAATCCTCTGCTCTTATGTGTTTAAAACAGGGGAGTCATCTTCGGACGCTTTTGGTGTTGATCCGGAAGCCTAGATAGTGTTTCGGTGAGCAAGCAAAACGTAATCGGTGAGTGCGTATGGTTTTAGAAGTCCTTGAGGGACAAAGAATCAAGTTTTAGGGATTTAGGAAAGGTTTGAAACACCTTCCTAAGTCCATAAGTAAGTATTGGCTAGATTGCTCTCATAGATGGGGTGATTGCCCCTAAAATGCTTTTACATGCTAATGGTTTGAGATAGATAAATTCCTACTGTTTTTATGCATGTTTTATAGCATGAGATGATGCTTGAAATGATTTCATGAAGTAACATGTTGCATGGTTGAGATTTGAGCTTTTGTTTGAAGCATGGCAAATGTTATGGTTTTGAAATGAGATGAGAATGTTTTGAGAATTGTTGCATAAAAAACAGTAGGTGAGATGATGTTTTGACATTATATATTGGCATAGATGTAGAGATACTTACCGGATATAATTGATCGAGCAATGGGATGAGAGTGCACTATAAACTAAAAAAATTCGTACCTGCTCTTTGGTTAAGCCAAAGGGAGAGAACCGATGATGGGCATTCCATCGGGTAGGACTTGGTGAAATACCCAAGCTTTGTGGCGATGAGAGATTCTGCCATGTGAGTACGGTGATGTGAGATTCCACCGGAAATTATGTTGCTAGACGAGTGAGTACGGTGATGGTAGATGCCACCGGAAGTGTCTAGTGAGATGTCCGCATATCCGAGTAATAATGAGATGTGAAATGCCAATATAAAATATGAAATGGTTTTGATTCACATGAACCTTTGATGTAATGATTTATGCTATGAGAAATGCATATGAGATTTGTATATGAAATGCTTTGGTGTTACAAGTATGAGTACGACTTTGCCATGAGTTTTGCATTGGTTTAAATGCATGAGATAGAATGAAGGTACATGTGTTTTCAATGAGAAGTTGCTTTGAATGGTTTTCAAGCATGAGATAGAATGAGCATGTTGCTAAAAAGCTTTTGAGAAAGTGTTTTCAAGATATGCATTTTTGAGTTGGTTTTCTTTAGAGCATGCCTCACTAAGCAATTGTGCTTACGCTCTCTTTTACCAACAATGCAGATAATTGAGGTGTTTTCTGGCATCAAAGAGGATAAGATCATCCAAGGAAGTACAAGCTCACGTATGGTGAAGTTTTCATACACTTTAGTTTTGATAAAATGGCAATGGGACTTCAAGGTTGTTTTTGGGAGATATGTTTGAACTCCTTAAGTTCGTGGCATGTTTATGTTGGCATTCTTGGGTTGTAAGTGGCCTTAAATGTTTTGTTTGAGGTTGGATTGCTTATATTGGTTTTGGAGATTAGGGAGCATGCCTTTAGACTATATGATGTTGTGTTTGATGCCATGCTCGTACTAGAGAGTCCTAAATATGTTCCTTAATTGTAAAATGGTTTGCTGGTATGATTTGGAAATCTTTGAGGCATGTTTGAATGGGTTAAAGGGTGAAAAAACAACTATATCTCCTGTTTCTGGGCAAGGTGTATCGAAACACCTTCCATTGTTTCGAAACGGGGGCCTGTAATGGTCTTGGCGTTTCGAAACAGTTAAGGATGTTTCGAAACAGTTTGGCTACTAGAGTGCCCTGTTTCGGTACTGGTCTCTGAACATACCCGCGTACCGAAACGATTAACACCATTTTGATACGAGCGTTTCGGTGCGGTGGGTAGGCGTTTCGATACAGATGATCGTTGACTGTTGTTTTGAATTGCTTTGAGTCTTCATGCTTTACATTTTAGTCCTAAATGTTGTGGATGCAATTGCTTGAGCTTGGAATGCTTTTTTAAGCTGAAATTTGACAGTGAAGCATGTAACATGATTAATTTCATATTGGTAATCCTAAAATTAGTGAAGTCCTTCTAAGTTACAAAAATTACAATTTGGTCCCTAATCTTGTTTGAAGTGCAATTGAGTCCCAAAATGCGTTCCGATCGATGTGCCTTTTTCTACCATGTTTCGTGGGTTTTCACATAGGCTTATTGTGCATCTAGACAATATTAACTATAAAAAAGGTCGTGAATCAAGGTTGACTTTTGGGTTGACTCTGGTTTTCCCCGTGTAATCTTCGTAGTTCGGGTCAAACGTCTAGGCCGGGCTAAGGGGGTTACATTTCCAAGTCAAAACAGTGATTTTCGAGTCATCGTTTCGAAACAGCCCTTAGGTGTTTCAAAACGTGTTGAAACTTAGATTATAATGCCCTGACCTCAAATCAATCTTCGAAAACACCAAAGAACCACAAAACTGGTTAAACAAATCATCAATCCTCGGCAAAGGATACTTGTTATTAATCATCAACTTCTTCATTTGCCGAAAGTCTATGCACATACACATTGTACCATCCTTCTTCTTTACAAACAAAATCAGCGATTCCCAAGGTGAAACACTTGGCCTTATGAATCCTCGGTCAAGCAACTTCTGAAGTTGCGTCTTCAACTCCTTCAACTCGTTAGGTGCCATCTGATATGGAGCAATGGACATGGGAGTCGTATTTTCATATAACTCAATGCCAAACTCAACCTCTCGGTTTGGTGGCAAACCAAGCAACTCTTCTAGAAAAACACCCGGAAACTCACATATTGTTCGTATGTCTTGCACCCGCACTTCCTTCGTTCTAGGATTCATCACATACACCAAGATAGCTTCGTAACCCAACAACATCATATGACTCGCTTGAAGAGCCAAAATTGCATTGTACAAGAACTTCTCGTTCTCACCAATGATTACTACTTCGTAATCATCTGCAAGTTTCAAGGTAACTCGCTTAACATCGAAATCAACCACAACTCGATTCTCAACCAACCAGTCCATTCCAAGAATCACATCAAAACCATAAAAAGGAAATTCCATCAAATCAACTGAAAACACGTGGCCTTGAACAGATAGATGACATCTCATACACAATTTTCTTGTAACAATAATGTCACCAATAGAACTTGTTACTTGCATCCCTACGTCTAACATTTCAATAGGAATATCAAGAAAATGTGCATGCTCACCAAGATGTATGAATGCATAGATCAAGAATCAATCAATGCTAAAAAGACAAGGATTGCAAGGCGAAGGTACCTGCAATCACGTCGGTGTCGTTACGTCCCTCGCGATGTGCATACACCCTCGCAGGACCACATCCCCCTTGTTGTACCGCAACAACATGAGCCACACCTCTATGCCCATCCTCTCTTCTCTTGAAGTTACCACGGCCGCACCCACAGCCTCTCTGCGGTGCAACAACTGGTGCACGACCCTGACCACCTCGCATTAATAAGGGACACTCACGTCTCATGTGATCAGCAGATTCACAGTTCTAGCAAGAATTAGCCCCAGCCACAGAAGCCTGCACCTCACGAGCCACACGAGGACAATCTCGCCTCAAGTGCTCACGCGAACCGCATGACCAACAAGTATTCTGCTCAAACCTCGGCATGTTGCCCTGAGCTGGCGCACCTCGCCCAAAGTTACCTCGCCTCGCCACAGGCTGATATCTACGGTCACAGTTCCTCTTGTTCTGCCTACCAGTAGGGCCAGCATCAGCAACTCTCTTACCCGAGCTATATCCACCCATGCGTGATGACAAACCCAAACTCTGCTCTATGTCCTTGGCCCTTGTCACCAGCACATAAAAATCAGTGTAATTAGACACAAGTATGAACGTCTTCACATCCTACACCAAGCCATACTAGAAGCAATCACAACGATTCCTATCACTTGGCACCAACTCCGGAGCATATTGGCCCAGTCGTACGAATTGGAGCTCGTACTCAGCCATCGGCATGTTCCCTTGCACCAATGACATGGACTCCTTTTTTGTCATCAAATTATCTGACTCCAAGATACTTCCTTTGAAAGGCAGACTGAAAGAATGTCCAATCCAACTCTTCTGGCTCCAAGGCCGTAGTCACAGTTGTCCACCATGTATATGCATCACCATGCAACAATGACACTGCATAACCAACCTTTCGTGCATCATTGCACCCCATCTGAACCAAGATCCGGATCGTAGTGGCCATCCAAGCCTCGGATGCCTCAAGAGGTAAACCATGATATTCCACTCCTCCCAAACTCCTCAAGTGCTCCAATGGCAAACCTAATTGCCCAGTAGTAGGCGCTTGCACATGAACTCTAGCAACAACAGCATGGAATGCTCCCATTATCGCCTGTACCAAAGGCGTCAAGTCTCCCAACACCAGACCAGCCTGTTCGTGTTGCCCTTGCTCCTTACCACTAGGTGGTGGTGGTGGTGGAGGAGGTATGTTTGCATCAAGCAGAACCTCGTTCTCCTGTTTACGTTGCCCATCTGCAAGAGCAACTGACCCAAATCATAATTCTCTCCTCGGTCCCATTGTGCTATTAACATTAAGGCATGAATATAAAACAAAAAAAAGATGAGGACAGCTTCTAACAAGGATCCATGACTTCGAATCCAATTCAAAACATTTCACTAGGTAATAAGGCAATGGGCAGTCCAATTTCCCCCCAGCATAGCATAAAGCATACCACACACATGTCACAACCATCATGCAACTCAGACATCAAGATTCAACCCAATCTAACATCATATATAATAGCTCACATTCATAATCAATCACCATATATAACACCACCATCACATACTTAACATTAACATGCTTAAGACATTCCTCGAAAAAAGTAAACATCACCAAAAACGCATATTCACACAACATTTACTTACCAAGAACTTACCATCATCCCAAACTTTCTTTACCTGGCTCTAATACCACCAAATATAACCCCTCAACCCGGCCTAGTCGATACATGGAAATATTGAAGTAAATCGGGAAATTTTACCTCAATAAATGACCTTATTTTTTTCTTTTTGTCTTATCTAGATGCAAGTTGCATTCCTATGTGATCAACCAGCAACGGATTGAAACACAACACAAGCATTCATCGATTAATACCAATTTCAGGTTTAGGGACCATTTTGTAAATTTAACAATTTGTAGGGGTTATTACCAAATTCGGATTACCAACCTTTAATTAAGTTCATTTTATGCATCACTGTCGAAACGTAGCTCAAATTAATCACTGGAACTCATTTAATTGCAACCAAGATAAACATGGACTAAATCACATAGAAATAGAACTTCAAAAGATTACAAAAATTGCCATAACAGCCAGCCGTTTCGGAACAAAAAGCCTCGTATCGGAACGGGTGTATCGAAACACAAGCACCTGTTTCAAAATATGGAACCGTATCGAAACGATCTTGGACCCGTTTCAAAAAAGGGGTTCACAGTTTCAAAACGTACCAAACGGACCTCCCCGTTTTGATACCCCAATGAACTTTTAAACACCTGTTTCGAAACAAGCAAGGGTGTTTCGAAACACATGAGCCCGCAATGTTCGATTTTGTTGGTTTAACTCTAATTTAATCATCTGAAACTAATCTGATATGTACCTAAGCATGCTTGCAACTGAAATACACTTCAATACTCAAGAATTCATAGAAAAGGCAACATCAAAGCATCACTAGCAATATCAAAGAGAACTAAAGGCATGCATCCTAGGAAAACAAGCACCAAAAGGTCAATTCTCAAATCAAAGCATAAAACAACTCTTAAATTCCATTTACATGCCCATATATGCATATCAAACTTGCACCAAATTAGAAAACACTAAAGAAACAAACATTCATAGCATTGGACACCCCCATTGCCTTTATTACACTAGTTCAAAACCTCAACATACATTTAAAGAAGTCTCTTGGAAATCCCTTGTAGTTGCTGCCTCCAAACACATAATTATATGCATTGATGAACAAAGAGAGTATAAGCATACAAGCTTAGTAAGGATTGCTCAAAACCAAAATCACCATCAATGCACAAAACCAATTTTTCACTCTTTTCAAAACCATCATGCCTCTTTTGAAAAATCATGCACTTTATCATTAAAATCAACATGCTAATCACCATGCAACATGAATAACATATTTCCCAGCAATTAAACCATTGCTACACAAACATCAAGCCTTCCAAGCATAAACACCATTATCCTAAGCCTAAGGTAAAACATGCATTTTTCATAATATGCATCATCGACATTTCCATAACATTTCATTCCATCATATTGGCTTTCAAGTGATTAACAACAATATCAAAAACATAACGGATACACAGATTACCAAGGGTTGTCCCAAACCGTTCATACACTCTACTAGCATCTCAAGGCTCACACACAGGAGAAACCCTCCACCTTTGTGACACCCGTGGTGGAGTATTCGGTACAATTACAACCCCTCAACACCACTCATCAGTAGATGTATAGCCAACTAACGAGAGACATGACACACAAGGTTTGCACCCGAGAGCTACCCTCAATCGTTGCAACCTTAAACAATCCTCAATTGCTAGGGTACTTGGATAGAGTTTTTGGTACAATCACAACCCCTCAACAATCAAGGCGACTTGTTTATAGTGCACACAATCCTATAGCCGGCTAACTATATCCGATTTCATTTCTATAACACTTTATACAACATCACTTGCCAATATAGTCCACATTTCATGCACATCTCATTTTTTTTCCAAAGCATTCATGAGAAGCCATAACTCAAGCATTATGTAACATCCCGGTTTAGGGTCTACAAAATCTGGTGAAGTTTTGAGGTCCGGAAGACCGATGTTGGGAGTTGTGAGTGAGTTCGTGGAAAGTGGTTCTCGAATGTTGGAAAAAATATGAAATAAATCTCTAAAATCCTTAATAAATATGTTTAAGGTGTTGGTAAAAACAATTTTATAAAAACGTTTTCCGAACCGTGACATTTTGGTTTAGTGACCAAATCGTAAAGTTTGCAAAATCTGTTTTAGTGACCATTTTGTAAAAGAGTCAAAACATTGAATCTTTAAGGAGCTAAATTGGCTGGGCCAATATGGTTATCACCCCTTTATTTTGAATATTCAGATATTTTAAAATAGGTCTTATAATTAAATTAAAAGAGTTTTCCTTATTTCCTCATTTTACGTTAAAATCCATTTTAAGCATTCTCATCTTCTCTCTTCAGCCAAACAACCTTTGAGCTTGATTTTCTCAAGGTAAAAGTGATTTCCTACTTATCTAACATTACCAAATGATTTTCCTACTTTGATTTTCTAAAACCCAAGCTTATTTCATCGTTTTTCTTAAGGAATTTTGCCAAACAAGGGGAAATAGCTAGCATTGGGGGTGAGCAACGAATTTCTCCTCTAATGTAAGGTTCTTTATTGATATTCTCATGCTTTGATTATTTTAAATGCAAAAGTTATGTTTTCTTGTATTAATCTTATTGAAAATTGGCTAAAATGGGCTTTTGGGTAAGATCATGAGTAGGATCTGTTATTGCTGGGTTTGATGATGATTTTTCCTTTGTTTTGATGTGGTTTTTGAGTTGATATGTTTGGTAAATGATAGGAACCCCGAAATTGGGGTTGGTGTTGATGTTTGAAGTGGAAAAAGTGGGTTTTTGAGTGAATTTTCAGGTAAATCGATAGATGTTATAATCTAATGTTGGGTTGATGTTTTTATATGTTTATCAATGTATTTTGATGATATCTTATGCTGGGTTTTGTTGGAGATTGTTCAAATTGGGTTTCTCGATGTTTACAACTTGTATCAGAAATATTTCGATAGGTGTTTTGATTGAGTTATTGAATCTCTGTTTTCCAGCAAGTTAGAGTGTTGAAATTACCTCTAGTCATCTACTTTGGGTTTGTTAGAGGTATGGGTTGAAGATTCGGAATTGTTGAATTCTTTTGTGGGCGAACCAGAAAGCTAGAAAGGGGGGTTTCAACTTGATTTTTGTAATCGCTGGTGAGTTGAAATGATTTAATGTTTTATCAAGGTTGAATAAGTGTTTTAAGGGATTGGGTTGAGTCGTTACGCCAATTCAAGCTCAAGAGTAAGTTCTGTGTTGTTTTGGCTTTTTCGCCATTTTACATTTGATCTTGTTTGATCATGAGCATATCTTTCTAATGATGTTTATTCTGTTGTTATGCATTAAATGCATGATGTTTTTGTCCTATGAGAATGACATGTGATTTATTAAGATGTTGTTGAGTTCATCCTATGCTTGAGCTTGTGATTATGGCTTTTGGGATATGTTTGGGGAGGTATTTATCCCCGGTGAAATCTGTGGATTGTGATGTTGCGATGAGTATATTGACACATGGGTTTTATCGGATAGATTGATCGATCAATAGGATGTGAAGTGCACTAAAATTATCAAATTCGCGCGTGAAAAATTCTTCGGTTTCACAATAGGAGTTGTGCTATTGTGATGCGAGTGGTAGGGGTTGTGCTATCACCAATGAGCAATGCGGGTAGTGGCATCCTGGCCAAAGTGAAATTGTGGTGAGGGTTGTTTCACCATGTGACTTGATGAGGGTTGTGCCATCAAGGTGTCCGCTTATCCGAGCAACGTGTCAATGATGCCAGTATTTTCATTCACTATGGTTTCGTATGAGCTTGGTAAACTCATATGGTTATGCATTGTACTTGATGCTTGTGGAATATTATGGAGCCGGTAGGCTTGGTTTGCATATGTGGTTTACATATGGTCTTTGCATGTTGGATGCATGTTGTGCCTTTAGCATGTGTTATTGCGATTGCTTAAACTTGTTTCAAGTTGGTATGTTGAAAAGGAAATGATTTGTGAAAAGTGATTTTCAAGAAATGGTTTTGGTTTCCAAAATGAGAATCGTTTTCAAAACTACATTATTGTAGTTTGGTTTTGAGCTTCGCTCACTAAGCTTTATAGCTTACGCTCTCTTTTCCAACAATGCGGGTCCGTAAATCTTTTGGAAGGCAACGGTGCAAGGGGGTGATCCAAGTGTCCGTCTCTAGCTCAAGTATCACATTGCTTAGATAATAGTGTGTGTGGCAATGAGGGTGAACCTTGTTTTTGTAGTTAGGAGTGTTTGTAAACTCCTTGAGTTAAGAGCATGTTGGCTGCCCTTGTTGGCATGTTTGTACATTGTTTATATATATGTCGAATCTTTAAGTATTTTTTAATCGTATGTTAAGCATGTTCTAGTTTCTCTTGATCTTGATCATGTTTTACGGCTGAATTTGGTGAATGTATGTTGTTCTTGTTGTTTCTTTGATGGGTGTGAGGATTGGAACCAAGGAAAACAACTTTGGAGATGTTGGTGCTGCAGTTATGCTGTTACTACAGCAGGGTGTTTCGAAACGGGCACGAATGTTTCAGAACAACCCTCATTTTGGCCTTGGCATTCCGGAATGCGTATCAGAACGAGCTAAGCAGGGCCAGAACGGGTCCAAACTGTTTCAGAACATTTTCTCACTGTGAAGCTCTATTCCGATATGGCCTTAAGCGTTCCGAAACAGGGGTCGTTGGAAGTTAGTTGGAGGCATCTTTAAAGTTATTTTTCTTGCTTTTTTGTCCTAGTTTGTGGTGTTTTCAATTGTGGACGTTTTTTTGCATGCCTTGTGATGCATTTCATCATGAAAGCATGAAATGGCTTTAACTATACAAAGATCACCTTAAATACATCACAGGTCCCTATATTATGCTAGTTTTGCATTTTGGTCATTGGTTGCTCGTTTGTCTGAATCGACGCTCGTTTTTATTGTTCTTTCTTCCGCTGCATGTTCATAAACATAAGGTTAATTTGAGCATCTAGAAAAGATAATAATCAATGTATTTACGGTTTCTAATTGGAGGGAAATCTTCAGATCTTTCTTCGGTTAGTCTTGTGTGATCCACTCGATACGGTCTGGTGGCTACGCCTGGTCGAGGGGGTTACATCTGTTGGTATTAGAGCCTAGGATTCTCTAGAAGGGCTTGCATTGGTTGTCATGCAACCGGAAAGGTAAGTTAGGTAAGTGTGTTGTTGTGGTGTTTACTTGTTTGTTGGAGTTGCTTGCTGTGTACGGTACCCATTGCCACATACTATTATTGGGAAAATCTATGTATGACACTTGAGCACCTTGGACCCTTGACATTGCTGACCCGAATCATTTCCTTTTGTCTTATATGTTGTTGTAGCAGTACCTTTTGTTGTTATGGCTAGACCTAGAAGAGGTCAGGCAGGTGGTGAGCCGCGGAAGGATCCGATTGAGTGTGTTGGGCATCCTCAAGAAGGAGTGTTACCTTCTCCTCCTCCTCCAGGTGGTGAAGGGGATGTGCGAGGTGAGGAGCCTCGTGGTGGCTAGGGACATGCCGGAGCTGATATGAGCCCGTTGATTCAGGCTATTGTTGGGGCTTTTCAGTCTGCTTTGGCTGGGTTGCAGGCGGTTGCATCACAACATGGTCAGAGGGAAGGGTTACCCCTCGAGAGACACTGTAGTCTGGGTGTAGTAGAGTATCGTGGGTTATTTCCCGAGAGAGCTGAGGCATGGTTAGCGAGTACTACCAAAATTTTGGGTCAGATGCAGTGCAGTGATGCATGGAAGCTTGGTTGTGTAAAATCTTTGCTTCAGGGTAACGCGTATGTCTGGTGGACTACGATCACCACGAGTATGGCTACTGCTGAGATCACTTGGGATTTCTTTCATTCTCCCTTCCAGAAGAAGTATTTGGTGCTGAGTTATCAAGATGAGAAGAAACGTGAGTTCATGACTTTGGTTCAAGAGAGCATGACCATTTCGAAGTATAAGGTTCAGTTTGTTAGACTGAGTCAGTATGCTTCTGAGCTAGTTTCCAATGAGGGGGAACATTGTGAGAGGTTTTGGTATGGTTTGATCGAGGGAGTGAAGACCTATATGTTGGCTGCTAATTATACAGATTTTGATGTACTAGTAGCTCGAGCCAAAGATATAGAGCATAGTCTTTGTTTGTCTACTATAAGAGGCGGGTCTAGTTTAGGGAAACTACCTGCAGAGTGAAATCGCGATCGTGACAAGGGGCACAAAGACAAGAGGCGGAATTTTGATCATAGACGTAGGGGTGGTAATCCCGGATGTGGCCATCATGGCCAAGGTTTTGCTCATCGTCCTCCGAATTCACCAAGTGTGGTAGGTCTCATCCAGGAGAGTGTTGGGGAACCTATGGTACGTGTTGGCAATATGGATCAAAGGATCATCTCAAGCAAGATTGTCCTTAGCTAGCTAGAAGTGGTCAGACACCAGCACGAGCTGTCGAGTTCCAACGAGGCCGTGGGCATGGCCGAGGGAATTTTCAGCCACAGAACTAAGATCAGAGGAATGTGGCACATGTAGTCGTAGTTCAGCTTGAGGGAGGTGGACCAGCGAGAGTGTATGCACACAGAGAGGGCAGAAACATCACCGATATTATTGCAGGTAATTTCATGCTACAGTCTTTGACACCGATATTACCGTGTGAAATTCTTGATGTGGGTATGAGTGTGACTAGTTCATTTGGCGAGACAATTATGGTAAAAAAGATGTATCGCAGATGTCTATTGATGGTTTAGGGTCAGATGCTTCTAACTGACTTGATGGAATTGTCGTTTTACGAGTTTGATGTGATTTTGGGAATGGATTGGTTGGTAGAGCACAAGGCAAAGGTAGATTTCGAAACTAAGTGAGTGAGTCTGAGACTATCAGATGATTATGAAGTAATAGTGGTTGGTGAGAACGTTAAGTTCTTATCCAACGTAGTTTCTGCTTTAGAAACTCAAAAGATGTTGGATCAGGGATGTCAAGCATACCTAGCTTATGTGATGAATCCAGATATGAGTAAGGTCCGACCAAAAGACATTAGAGCAGTTTGTGACTTTCCTGAGGTGTTTCCAGAAGAATTGCCTAGTTTGCCACCAGATAGAGAAGTCGAGTTTGCTATTGAGTTGTATTCTGATTCATCTCCTGTATCGATTGCTCTGTATCCGATGGCTCCGAAAGAGTTGAAAGAAATGAAGACTCAGCTTGAGGAATTATTAGATCGTGGTTTTATCCGTCCGAGATTATCACCTAGGGGGTGCACCAGTGTTGTTTGTTAAGAAGAAAGACGGAAGTATGCGTATGTGTATTGATTACCGCCAGTTGAATAAGTTAACTGTGAAGAACAAGTATCTGTTGCCAAGAATATATAATTTGTTTGATCAGTTGCGTGATGCATCAGTGTTTTCGAATATAGACTTGAGATCAAGGGACTATCATTTGAAAGTGAAGGATCAAGACATACCGAAGACAATTTTCCGTACACATTATGGCCATTATGAGTTTTGGGTAATGCTATTTGGGTTGACTATGCACCAGCCGCGTTTATGGACATGATGAACCGTGTGTTTCATGAGTTCCTACATTAGTTTGTTGTAGTGTTCATTGATGATATATTTATTTATTCGCGCACCGAGGAAGAACATGATAGATATTTACGACTAGTGTTGAAAACTTTGCTAGATAATCAGTTGTATATGAAGTTGAGCAAATGTGAGTTTTGGATTAGAGAGATAGTCTTTCCAGGGCATGTTGTATCAGCGGATTGCATTAGAGTTGATCCTAAGAAAGTGGAAGTTGTTGTGAATTGGAAGCAACCAAAGTCTATGATTGAGGTTTGTAGTTTCCTAGGTTTAGTAGGCTACTACCGACGGTTTGTGGAGGGATTTTCATGGATAGATGCTCCGTTGACGAAATTGTTACAAAAGGATTTTAGATAGGAGTGGACAGAAGTGAGGCAGTTTGCTTTTGATCGTTTGAAAGATGCTTTGACTAGAGAACATGTGCTAGTGCAACCGATAACGGGGAAGGATTATATGATTTACAGTGATGCTTCGTATATAGTCCTAGGTTGTGTATTGATACAAGATGGGATAGTGGTGGAATATGCTTCGAGATAGTTAAAAACTCATGAAAAGAACTACCACACGCATGATATTGAGTTAGTCGTTGTTGTATTTGTATGGTGAGAAATGCACAGTATATACCGATCACAAGAGTCTGAAGTATTTAATATCTCAGAAAGATTTGAATCTCTGACAGCGTAGATGGGTTGAGTTATTGAAGGACTATGATCTCACTATTGAGTACAACCCAGGTAAAGCCAATGTGGTAGCTGATGCGTTGAGTAGGAAAGTGGCAATTGAGCTTTGAGTGATGTTTTCTAGGTTGAGCTTGTCGCGTGATGGTGGATTGATCGTAGAATTACAGGTGAAATCATCTCTTGAACAGTTGATCCGTGAGAAACAGTTGCAAGATAGTTCTTTGGCTTCAAATGTTCAGGATATAGTGGAAGGTAACCCGAACGAGTACAGTTTCAGTAATAGTAATGTTTTGTGTTTCAAAGATAGAGTTGTTGTGCATGAAGATGCTGATTTGAGACACACCATTTTGAATGAAACACATACTAGTCCGTTTGCTATGCATCCAAGTAGCACGAAGATGTATCGAGATTTGAAGAATGATTATTTCTGGATTAGTTTGAAAAAGGATGTGGCTGAATTCGTACGTAAATGTATGGTTTGTCAGCGAGTGAAAACCGAACATCAGTTTCCGTCAGGATTGTTACAGCCTTTACGGATTACGAAATGGAAGTGTGATAGGATAACCATGGATTTTGTATCAGGTTTACCGTTGACTCCTTCACAAAAGAATTTGGTTTGGGTGATAGTTGATCGACTCACCAAGTGTGCACATTTCCTAGCTGTTAACACGACTGATTCCTTTGATAAATTGGCTGATTTGTATATCCGTGAGATAGTGACATTACATGGCATACCAAATTCGATTGTATCAGATAGAGATATGAGGTTGACATCGAGGTTTTGGGATTTCTTGCATAGTGCTTTGGGTAGCTGATTGAATTTCAGTACCTCGTATCATCTTCAGTCAGATGGTGAGTCAAATCGAGTAATACAAGTGCTTGAGGATATGTTGCGTTTTTGTATTATTTATTTTCAGGGTTCGTGGGAGAAACACCTATCGTTAGTTGAGTTTGCTTATAACAACAACTATCAGGCTAGTATTCAGATGGCATCGTTTGAGGCTTTGTATGGTAGGAGGTGTAGAACTCTTGTTTGCTGGGCAGAAGCTGGTCAGAAATTAGTATCATTACCTACTATGCTTAAGGGCACTACGGAGAAGGTGAAGTTGATATGTGATCACTTGAAAGTAGCAACCGATCGACAGAAATCTTATGCAGATTTGAAGCGTCGTGAAATTGAGTATGGCGTAGGTGAGAAAGTCTTTTTGAAAGTATCTCCATGGATGAAAGTGATGAGATTCGGTAGAAAAGGTAAACTAAGTCCGAGATTTATTGGTACGTCTAAGATCGGTGGATGAATTGGTCATGTGGCTTACAGATTGAGTTTCCCTCCAGAATTAGAGATACATGATGTATTTCATGTTTCGATGCTTCGTAAGTACAGTTTAGATCCATCGCATGTAATGCTTGTTGAAGAAATTGAATTGAATCCGGATTTGTCGTACGATGAGGAACCAATTGAGATATTAGATACAGACATCAAGGTTTTGTGTGGTAGATCTATTGAGCTAGTCAAAGTAAAGTGGCGGCACCGAGGTGTTGAATAAGCCACTTGGGAGAGGAAAGACGACATGAAGCGTCAGTTTCCGCATCTTTTTCCATCAGGTAAATTTTGAGGACGAAATTTCATAAGTGCGGGAGAGTTGTAACAACTCGATTTAGGGTCTAGAAGATCCGGTGAAGTTTCGAGGAACGAAAGGCCGGTGTTGGGAGTTGTGAGTGAGTTCAGGGAAAGTGGTTCTCAGATGTTGAGAAAAATATGAAATAAATCTCTAAAATCCTTAATAAATATTTTTAAGGTGTTGGTAAAAACAATATTATGAAAACTTTTTCTGAACCGTGACATTTTGGTTTAGTGACCAAATCGTAAAGTTTGCAAAATCTGTTTTAGTGACCATTTTGTAAAAAAGTCAAAACATTGAATCTTTAAGGAGCTAAATTGGTTGGGCCAATATGGTTTTTATCCCCTTTATTTTGACTATTCAGATATTTCAAAATAGGTCTTATAATTAAATTAAAAGAGTTTTCCTTATTTCCTCATTTTACGTTAAAATCCATTTTTAAGCTTTCCCATCTTCTCTCTTCAGCCAAACAGCCTTTGAGCTTGATTTTCTCAAGGTAAAAGTGATTTCCTACTTATCTAATATTGCCAAATGATTTTCCTACTTTGGTTTTCTAAAACCCAAGCTTATTTCATGATTTTTCTTAATGAATTTTGCCAAACAAGGGGAAATAGCTAGAATTGGGAGTGAGCAACGAATTTCTCCTCTAATGTAAGGTTCTTTATTGATATTCCCATTCTTTGATTCTTTTAAATGCAAAAGTTATTTTTCTTGTATTAATCTTATTGAAAATTGGCTAAAATGGGCTTTTGGGTAAGATCATGAGTAGGATTTGTTATTGCTAAGTTTGATGATAATTTTACCTTTGTTTTGATATGGTTTTTGAGTTGAGATGTTGGGTAAATGATAGGAATCCCGAAATTGGGTTTGGTGTTGAAGTTTGAAGTGGAAATATTGGGTTTTGAGTGAATTTTGAGGTAAATCGATAGTTGGTGATAATCAAATGTTGGGTTGATGATTTTAGATGCTTATCCTTGTATTTTGATGATATCTTATGCTGGGTTTTGCTGGAGATTGTTCGAATTGGGTTTTTCGATGTTTACGGCTTGTATCAAAAATGTTTCGATAGGTGTTTTGATTGGGTTATTGAATCTCTGTTTTCCAGAAAGTTAGAGTGTTGAAATAACCTCTAATCCTCTGTTTTGGGTTGGTTAGAGGAAGGGATTAAAGATTCAGAATTGTTGAATTCTGTGCATGTTTGATGCATGTTGTTCCTTTAGCATGTGTTATTGCTATTGCTTAAACTTGTTTCAAGTTGGTATGTTGAAAAGGAAATGATTTGTGAAAAGTGGTTTTCAAGAAATGGTTTTGGTTTCAAAAATGAGAATCATTTTCAAAGCTGCATTTTTGTAGTTTGGTTTTGAGCTCCGCTCACTAAGCTTTATAACTTACGCTCTTTTTTCCAGCAGTGCATATCTGTAGATCTTTTGGAAGGCAACGGTGCAAGGGGTGATCCAAGTGTTCGTCTCTAGCTCAAGTATGACTTTGCTTAGATAATAGTGTGTGTGGCAATGAGGGTGAACCTTGTTTTTGTAGTTAGGAGTGTTTGTAAACTCCATGAGTTAAGAGCATGTTGGCTGCCCTTGTTGGCATGTTTATACCTTGTTTATATATATGTCGAATCTTGAAGAATTTCCTTTTTAATCGTATGTTAAGCATGTTTTAGTTTCTCTTGATCTTGATCATGTTTGATGGCTGAATTTGGTGAATGTATGTTTTCCTGTTGTTTCTTTGATGGGTGTGAAGATTGGAATCAAGGAAAACAACCTTGGAGATGTTGGTGCTGCAGTTCTGTTGTTACTGCAGCAGGGTGTTTCAAAACTGACACGAACATTTCGGAACAGCCTTCATTTTGGCCTTGGCGTTCCAGAATGTATATCGGAATGAGCTAAGCAAGACCAGAACGGGTCCAAATCGTTTTGGAACGTTTACGCAATGTGAAGCTCTGTTCCGATACGATCTTAAGCGTTCCGAAACAGGGGTCGTTGGAAATTCGTTGGAGGCATCTTTAAAGTTATTTTTCTTGCATTTTGGTCCTAGTTTCTGGTGTTTTCAATTGTGGACGTTTTTGTGCATGCATTGTGATGCATTTCATCATGGAAGCATGAAATGGGTTTAACTATACAAAGATCACCCTAATTACATCATAGGTCTTTATATTATGCTAGTTTTTCATTTTGGTCCATGGTTGCTCTTTTGTCCGAATCGATGCTCGTTTTTGTTGTTCTTTCTTTCGTTGCATGTTCTTAAACATAAGGTTAATTTGAGCATCTAGAAAAGATAATATTCAACGCGTTTAGGGTTGCTAATTGGAGGGAAATCTTCAGATCTTTCTTCGGTTAGTCTCGTGTGATCCACTCGATAGGGTCTGGTGGCTAGGCCGGGTCGAGGGGGTTACACATTAAACCATGCTTCAAACTTCATGCATCAACACATGAATACAAGGATCACTTACTTAGTGCATCCTTAAACCACATGACATCATCAAACACATTTCATATACCAAAACATGCTTTAAAATAGTTGGTAAATGCAATTAAAATCAAGTGCAACCAAAGGCTCATACTAGTATAAATCAGGAGAGAAATTCACTTTACTTGCTTCCGAAATTAGTAAAGCATTTCAAGCTCTTACTAAGTTCTCAAAACCTTTTCTAAAAAGTTTCCACGTTGGAAAGTCAGTTTCTACTCACCGACTTGCGAAACTACACTTGCTGACGCAACAATCAATCATCTGAAGCCTCCAGAACCACTTCGTCCGATTCTAGAACACTATCCCATGTTTTCAACACATTAAAAACAGAGATTCAATGCATCATAATTCATCCAAACACCAGCATTCAAAAGAAAACTCGCAGCCCTACTCTATAGCATTATTTTACCAATTGAAACAACTGAAAACTCAATCGATTGATCTCTAAACTCAGCCTTGCCATCCACCAACACATCCAACACATTTTAACCATAAATCAACATCCAAAAACAACCTAAAACCATCTTTATACCTCCAGCAACCCAAATCACACATAACACCCCAAAAACCCAACCATAAACACCTTAAAAATCAAGAATCTCAAGGATTTCGGGATAAATATGATTAAGAGTCCATTTCAACATCATAAACCTTTAAAAACTCAATTAGAAACCATCTCAAATAGATCAAATAAAAAAACTCCGAAAATCACAATAAATCCTCTTTTCTATCAAGATTTCATCATTTTATCAAAACAATAATAAAACCTCAATAAAAAACATAGATAAAGAGTCAAATATCTTTGGAATTTCATTAAAGAACCCTGATTAGAGGGTTAGCATGTAACCCCCTTAGCCCGGTCTAGACGCCTTCCCGAACTAAGAAAATTACACGGGGAAAATCGAAGTCAACTTGTTAAAGTTAACCTCGATTAACGATCCTTTTTTTCTTTTTATCTTCTCTAGATTCACATTAATATCCGATATGTTCAGCCAAGCACTTAGAAGAAAACGACATAGCAATTGGAGATCGATTAGGGGTTCAATTGCTTAAATAGCACATTTAGGGACTATACTGTAATTTCCATGAAATACATGGACTTTTCAGATTTTAAAGGTACCAATCCTTAATTAGTCATGTAACATGCCATCATGTCAAATTTCATCACAAACGGATCATCCAAGCTCAACTAATTGAACATACAACACTCAGGGACCAAAATGCAACATTTCAAGACTTTTAAAGATACTTTTAACTGAAAATAATAAATAGGTATCGATACGCTTGAGCCCGTATCGATACGCAAAATGGAAGTAGCAAATTTTGGAAAAAGGGTATCGGTACGCGTCCCCGCGTATCGGTACGACCTTCAAACCTTTGCCTAGGTGTATCGATATATTGTCAACTAGTATCGGTACACTTAAGCTAAAATGCTTGGAAATAGCCTTAGCGTATCATACGCAATCCCGAGTATTGATATACAGACCATAATTGCACTTCCAACAGCCGTCAAAACACATTTAACAACATCTAAACACTTACAAAACATTCATACATGATATAATCAACAATCCAATCACTTAAGCATTGTCAACACTCACAACCTATGCATCAAGCATGGTAATTCATGGAGAGATATTAAACTATTCAAGCATGCTTTTAAACATAAACCATAGCATAGCCAAACACCAAATATAAGACAACAAACTAAATAAAGACCATTTACAAGTCCAAAAACATAAGCCAAACATGCTCATGGTGTTTAACATCACCAAACATAACCATGAGTAGAAATCCCTCCCATTGACTCTTATTACACTAAGTAAAACACATACTTTGTTTAGCTCAAATCACTTGGATTCCCCTTGCTCTCTTGCTGCCTCAGATGCTCAATTCTCTGCATTGATGAAACAAATGAGCGTAAGCATAAAGCTTAGTGAGGACTGCTAAAATAGAAAACATTCATCAATGCATTTTATAAAACCAATTCATCATTCTTTGTAAACATATGCCTTCCTTTAAAACATGCACTTTAAAACATCATTTGCACTTTCAAATCCACATGGTCATAGCATCATTAAATCCAACAGCAAAAACCTTTGCTCATGCTTAAACCAACCATCATATGCATTCTAGCATATCTCTCAAGCATCACATGCTTTCTCAACAACAATGTTCATCATTAAGTCATTAAATCAATTTCATTATATTGGCTCACAAGTGATCACATCAAAACCAACACAATTGACACAATGGGATGCGTGTATTACAAGCGTTGTCCCACACGCTTCATACACACTACTGGATTACCCAAGGTGGAGTTAAATGGCACAATCACAACCCCTCAACACTCGTTATGGAGATTAATGTCAAAATCACAGCCCCTCAACATCACTCATCGATAGTTGTATAATTCCACTAACGAGAGCACGAGACATAAACCACAAGATTCACACACGGAATTAAACCATCAACCGTTGTGATCTTAGCCTCAATCATTTTGGTACTTGGATGGAATTTACGGCACAATCACAACCACTCGACATACAAGGCGACTTTATTCACGGTGCACTCAATCCTATAGTCGGCTAACTATATCCAATTAAAGTAACCAAAAATCATTTCCATCACTTGCCAATATAATAATTTATCATCATCATTTCATTGTTTTACAAGCCTAAACCACAATGCCATTTTCACAAGCATTAACATGCTTAAACCATATGCATAAATCATATAAACCCAAGGATCACCTACCACGTGCATCCTTAACAAAATGGCATTAAAATCCAACATCATCAATGCTCAAATCATGCTTTAAAACAGTAATCAAACCACATTCAAATCAAGTGCGTTTAAAACCAAAACTGTAACGCCCTAGTTTTGGGCCTAGATGTTTTAGACATCGGATCAGACCGGTCGAGAACGGTTCGAATCGCGTAAGGTGATTTTAGGAAATCAAGGATCGGAATAGGATAAAATTGTGATAAAATTTGTTAAAATCCTCTAAAAATATAATTAAGAGGTTGGTCAAATCAATTTTACAAAAAGGGTTTTGGAAAATGGACATTTTGAGTAGTGACCAAATTGTAAAGTTCCAAAACTGGGAAAATGTGCTTTTTAAGGTGGAAGCCAAAATCTTAGAATCTTTAGGGGGCTTTAAGTCAATTTCACCTTTCTTCAATATGACATGTGATTTAAATGGATTTTAATTAAAGGATTTTAATTGAATTATAATATTAATTAATTATAGTTAGTGGATTTTCATTTTACGTAAGTACCAATTCCCTCTCATTTTAGCCAAACACCAATTTCTCTCATTTTTTCCAGAATTCGTTCTTCTAAAAATCCTCTCAACATTTCCTAAGTCTTTTTCAAGAGATCTTATTTAATTCCTCAAGATTTTTGCAAGGAAAACTTGTCATCTATTGAAGGAAGCAAGGGTTGGAGGTAAATTCTATTCTCAACCTCTAATCTAAGTTATTTATTGAAATTCCAAAGATATTTGGCTTCTAATAACTATTTTTGAATGAGTTTTCAATATATTTTTTATTTAAGATCAAAATCTTGTGAAAATGTGGATGAAATCTTGATTTTCGGACTTGATGTGTTGGGCACTGTTTTGTGTTGATTTCAATTGATTTCTAAGTTGGTTTATATGTTAAAATGATGTGTGGTTAATATAGATTCCGAAATCCTTGAGATCCTTGAGTTTCTTGGTAGTTATATAAGTATGATTTTAGGGTGCAATGGTGGTATTTTGATTGCTGGAGATATAAGGATGAGTTAGGATGTTTAATAGATGTGTTTTGATGTTGATGATGCTTTAGAAGTGTTGTATGATGGCTGGGCTTGGTTTAGGAGGCAATCGATTGAGTTTTCGGTTGTGTTGGAAGGGTATTTTGGTGTAGTTTGAGTGGAAAACGAGTCTATAGATTGTTGCTGGTGTTAGAATCCATTTTAATGCATTTTGATCTCTGTTTTGTTGATGTGAAAATAGGGGATCTTGATCCGGAGGCTAATGAGGTGATTTTGGAGGCTCCGGAGGTGTAATTTTCGTGTCGGCGAACAAGGCTTCCCGTATCGGTGAGTGGAAATGCAATTTCCTGCTTTGTAACGCTTTGAGCGTGCTCTTGGGGAGCTTAGTGTAAGTTTGATACACTTAACTAAGCTCAAGTGTAAGTGTTTCGGTAATTCCTCTCTTGGAAATGTGCTAAGTTTGATGAAAATGCATTTGATGTAAGAGTGGATTTGGTTACTGTTTTTAAGCATGTTTAAGCATGGTTTAATGTTGGATTTTAATGTCATCATGTTAAGGATGCACTAGGTAAGTGATCCTTGGTTTTCATATGAAAATGCATATGATGTTAAGCATGTGTGCTTGTAGAAATGACATTGTGGTTATGCTTGAAAAACAATGAATTAATGTGGATAAATGATTATATTGGCAAGTGATGAAATGGTTTTTGGTTACTTAAATCAGATATAGTTAGTCGGCTATAGGATTGGGTGCACCGTGAATAAAGTTGTCTTGTATGTTGATGGGTTGTGATTGTGCCGTAATCTCTATCTAAGTACCCTAACGATTGAGGTTAAGATCAGAACGGTGAATGGTTAGTCTTGTGTCTGAGTCTTGTGTATGTGTCCCATACTCTCGTTAGTGGAATTATACAACTGCCGATGAGAGATGTTGAGGGGTTGTGATTGTGCCATTAGTCTCCATCACGGGTGTTGAAGGGTTGTAATTGTGCCATTTGTCTCCACCTTGTGTAGTCTGGTAGTTTGTATGAAGCGTGGGGGACAACGCTTGTAATCCGCGTATCAGATTGTGTCTTGTGTTGAAAGGATTTGTGGACTATCACTTGAAAGCCAATATAATGTAAATGAACAAAGTGAAGCATGAGATGCTTGTGAATGATGCAAGGGTGCATGCGAAATATGTGTATGATGCAAGAATTCATGTGATGCTTGTTCAAGCATGAGCAAAGGTTTATCTGCTATTGTAAATTGATGCATATGTGCATGAGGTTTCAAAAGTGCATTGAAGTCTTGAGAAAACTTGTTTTATAAGAGGCATGTGTTGTAAAGTGTTGTTTTCGCAAATCATGAGTTATGCATCGATGAATGTTGTCTAGCGATCCTCACTAAGCTTATTGCTTATGCTCTTTTGTTTCATCAATGCAGAGAATTGAACCTTTGGAAGGCAGCCCAAAAGCAAGAGGAATCCATAGCTTTGTAAAAGAGATGTATGTGATTCATCTTTAGTGTAATAAGAGGCAATGGGTTGGATTTATACTTTGGAATGTTTGAGAATGTTTCTTTTACTTTGAGCATATTGGTTTGTCTATACTTGAATTGTAAATGGCCTTTGGAGTTTGGATTTTGGTTTATTTGGAGTTTTGACTTGTTATGGTTTTAGCTAACTAGGACGCATGCCTTTAGTGCCTTTGCTTATGTGATGGTTGCTATGTTTAGGCTATAGCCTCGATATGATGATAGTTGGTATGTATCCTTGATGTACGAATGTTGTGGAATGTCTCGGGCTTGATTCGAGTGTGAAAAAGTATGAAAAACCAGCAATTTCTGATGTCACAGTGCAGGGTGTATTGAAACACCCTTAATTGTTTCGAAGCGGAGGCCTATAATGGCCATAGCGTTTCGGAACAGCTGAATGTGTTTCAGAGCAGTTTGGCCACTGGAGAGGCCTGTTTCGATACTGGTCTCGGAACACACCCGAGTACCGAAACGGTCAACACCGTTTCGATATACGTGTTTTGGTACGAAGGTTTGGTGTTCCGAAACCGATGACCGTTGGATGATGATTTTGAATTGCTATAAGTTTCCAAGTTTTACGTTTTAGTCCTGAATATTGTGGATGCAATTGCTTAATCTTGGAATGTCATTTTTAGTTGAGATTTGGCAGAGAGGCATGAAATATGATTAATTACATAATGGTAACATTAAATTCATCCAAGTATTTATATTTTTCTAAAAAGTCCATTTTGTTCCCTAAAATGTGTAAATCATGCAATTGAGTCCCTAAATGTTTTCTAATCACTATGTCCTTCTCTCCTATGATTCTTGAGTAATCACATAGGATTAATGTGCATCTAGAAAAGAAAAAAAGAAAAAAATGGTCGCTAATCAAAGTTGACTTTCGGGTTGACTTTGGTTTTCCCCGTGTAATCTTCATAGTTCGGGTCAAACGTCTAGGTCGGGCTAAGAGGGTTACATTTGTTGGTATCAGAGCCAAGTTTCGAAAGAATTGGGAATGTTGGTATGTGTAATTGATGTGAGTTGAAGTATGATGTTTGAAAAGCATGCTAATGTTTGAATTTTGAATTTATGCCGTGTTGGGTGATCTGAATTACATATGGAATGAATATGATTGTTTGGTGTTGATGTCATGTGGATATATGCTGGTTTGTAATGGAGAAAAGTATGTGAGGATGATGCTTTATGTATGCTATGCTCTGTGGGGAAATTGGGTGCCCATTGCCTTATTACACTAAACAAATGTTTTGTAAACTTGGATTCTTGCTTGCAGCTGGCCTAAATGGTTTGATTTGTTTTCTTTGTTGTGTTTGTTTAAAATAGCACATGTGACCTAGAAGAGAGTTGAGGCCCAATACGATAGTACCTGCGGCTGAGCAGGATAACCAGGCTGAGCAGGGAGCTGATGTCCCTCCTGGTGAAGATTTACCTCCTCCGCCACCACATGGAGGTTGGGAGTAGGAGCAACAAGGAGAAGCTGGTCCTGGATTGGGTAATTTGGCGCCATTGGTTGAGGCGATCACTGGATCGTTTCAGGCTATTGTTGCCGGAGCGCAAGTGCAGGCCCCTGCAGCTGGGCAGCTGGGTCTACCTTTGGAGAGGTTGAGGAGCTTGGGAGCAGTAGCGTTCTATGGTATGGCACCTGAGGCATCTGAGGCCTGGTTGGCCAGTACGATCCGCATAATGGATCAAATGGGTTGCAATGATGAGCGCAAGCTTGGATGTATCGTTTCCTTGCTCCAAGGTGATGCTTACAGCTGGTGGGCGACTACCACAGCTGGTATGGAACCCAATGAAGTTGATTGGGAGTTCTTCAAGGGTGCCTTCCGGAGAAATTATCTAGGTGTAAGAAACTTGGATGAGAAGAAACGAGAGTTTATGTCTCTCGTTAAGAGTAATCTATCGGTGGCTGAGTACAAGGTCCAGTTCGTACGTTTGAGCCAATACGCTCCTGAGCTGGTACCTAGTGAGAGGCATCGCTGTGATCGCTTCCGGTATGGATTGGTGCAAGATGTTAAGACGTACATACTATCTGCAGACTACACAGATTTTGATGTGCTTGTATGTCGAGCAAAGGTCATTGAGCAGAACCTGGGTTTGTCTTCTAGAGGTTTTGGTTCTAGCTCTAGAAAGAGAGCTGCTGAGTATAGTTCTGGTGGTGGACGGAACAAGAGCGGTCGTGACAGGAGACATCAGCCTGTGGGAAGGCGTGGTGTTCCGGGTCGAGGTGGGTAGGCTCAGGAAGATCGTATGAGGTCCGAGCAGCATACATGCTGGACATGTGGTTCGAGGGACCATTTGAGGCGAGATTATCCTCGAGCAGCTAGAGAGGTCCAGGCTCTTGTTGTGGTGACATGGAATTCTTGCTGTAATTGTGGTTCCGCAGATCATATGAGGAGGGAGTGTCCTTTGTGTGCTGGTGGTCGCCAAGGACGTGCTCATGGGGTAGCTGCACCTCAGAGAGGCCGTGGGCGCGCTCCTGGGGTAGCTGCACCTTTGAGAGGCCGTGGGCGCGGTTGTGGGAATTTCCAGAGGAGAGATGAGGGGCAGCGAGTTATTGCTCACATTGTAGCCGTTCGACCTGAGGGAGGTGGACCAGCGAGTGTGTATGCTCAGCGCGAGGAGCGTAATGATACCGATGTGATCGCAGGTACCTTTGCTCTCCGGTCTTTATCTTAGCTAGCTTTGATTCATTCTGGATCCACGCATTCTTATATCTTTAGTGAGCATGCACATTTGATTGATATAACTGTTGAGATGCTTGGAGTAGGAATGCAAGTGACTAGTTCTTTTGGAGAGACTATAGTAAACTAGGAAGTTGTTTAGGAGATGTCCTATGTCTGTGCAAGGTCATGTTTTCCTTGTGGATTTGTTGGAATTGCCTTTCTACAGATTTTATGTAATCCTTGGCATGGATTGGTTGATGGAGCATAGGGTCGTGGTTGACTTTGATGTTAAGCGAGTCACCTTAAAGTTGGTCGATGACTATGAGGTGGTTGTAGTAGGCGAGAATGTGAAATTCTTGTCGAATGTGATTTTGGGCTTGGAAGCAAATCGTATGATGAGGTTGGGTTGTGAGGCTTACCTTGCTTATGTGATGAATCTTGGTACTACGGATGTGCGTGTGCAGGACATCCGAACGGTTCGTGATTTTCCGGGTGTCTTTCCGGAAGAATTGTCTGGATTGCCACTAAATAGGGAAGTTGAGTTTGGTATAGAGTTGTACGAGAATACAACTCTGGTGTCCATTGCTCCTTATCGCATGGCACCCAAAGAGTTAAAAGAGTTGAAAACGCAATTGTAGGAGTTGTTGGATCGAGGTTTCATCCGGCCAAGTGTGTCGCCTTGGGGTGCACCGATTCTGTTTGTGAAGGAGAAAGATGGGGCGATGAGAATGTGTTTAGATTATCGGCAACTGAACAAGTTGACGATCAAGAACAAGTTTCCCTTGCCTAGAATTGACGATCTCTTTGATCAATTCCGGGGAGCCTCAGTGTTTTCTAAGATAGACTTGAGATTGGGATACTATCAGCTGAAAGTGAAGGATGTGGACGTACCTAAAACTACTTTTCAGACGAGGTACGGGCATTATGAGTTTTTGGTGATGCCGTTTGGTTTGACCAACGCGCCTGTTGCTTTCATGGACATGATGAATCGTGTATTCCATGAATTCTTGGATCAGTTTGTGGTGGTGTTAATCGATGATATCCTTGTGTATTCGCGTACCGAAGAGGATCATGATAAACACTTAAGAATCATTTTGCAAGTGTTGTTGGAGAATCAGTTGTATGCGAAGCTGAGTAAATGTGAGTTTTGGCTTAGGGAAGTGGTCTTCCTTGGGCATGTGGTATCGGCTGAGGGTATTCGTGTTGATCCGCAAAAAGTAGAGGCTGTGATGAGTTGGATAGTGCCTAAGTCAGTGACCGAGGTACAGAGTTTCCTTGGGTTGGCTGGGTACTACCGTAGGTTTGTTGAGGGTTTTTCAAAGATAGCAACACCTTTGACCAAGCTGTTGCAAAAGAATGTTCGCTTTCAGTGGACGGAGGCGAGGCAACAAGCTTTTGAGAAGCTGAAGGAAGCGTTGACTCAAGCTCCTATTTTGATACAACCTGAATCTAGTAAGGAGTTTTTGGTCTATAGTGATGCGTCCATTGTTGGTTTGGGCTGCGTGTTGATGCAGGAGGGTAAGGTGGTGGCCTATGCATCTAGGCAGTTGAAGGTGCATGAGCGCAACTACCTTACTCATGATCTTGAGCTTGCAGCTGTGGTGTTTGCCTTAAAGATTTGGAGGCATTACTTGTATGGTGAGAAATGTGTTGAGTTCACGGATCATAAGATCTTGAAATACCTTACATCTCATAAGGAGTTAAATCTTAGGCAACGACGTTGGGTGGAGTTGCTTAAGGATTATGATCTGGCGATTGAGTACCACCCGGGTAAGGCTAATTTTGCGGCTGATGCTTTGAGCCGGAAGGTGGTCATTGAGTTGAGAGCAATATTTGCTCGTTTGAGCATATCGCGTGAAGGTGGTCTTGTGGTAGAGTTACAAGTGAAACCATCTTTGTTACAATTGATTAAAGACAAATAGTTGCTTGATGATTCTCTTGTTTCGCATGTTCAAGACATTGCGAAAGATAGACCTTCAGATTTCAGCTTTAGTGATGATGGTGTTCTGTGTTTTTGGAGTCGAATAGTGGTACCAGATGATGCTGAGTTAAGGAGCACTATTCTGACTGAAGCTCATTGTAGTCCTTTTGCTATGCACACAGGTAGTACAAAGATGTATCGTGATCTAAAGGATGAGTACTACTGGGTGGGGTTGAAAAAGGATGTTGCGGAGTTCGTTAGTAAGTGTATGGTGTGTCAGCGAGTGAAGGCTGAGCATCAAGTTCCTTCTGGATTGTTGCAGCCTTTGAGAATTCCAGAATGGATGTGTGAGAGAATCACCATGGATTTTGTGTCTGGGTTTCCTTTGTCACCGACAAAGAGGAATTCAGTTTGGGTGATTGTGGATCTGCTTACGAAGTGTGCACATTTTCTGCATGTGCATACTACATATACTTTGGATAAGTTGGCTGAGTTGTACATAGCTGAGATTGCGGTTGCACGGTGTGCCAAAGTCCATAGTGTCGGATAGAGATCCGAGGTTTACAACGCGATTTTGGGAATGTTTGCATCAAGCCTTGGGTACACAGTTGAATTTCAGCACTTCTTATCATCCGCAGACGGATGGACAGTCAGAACGTGTGATTCAAGTGCTTGAGGACATGATGAGATGTTGTGTGATAGATTTTCAGGGTGCTTGGGAAAAGCACTTGTCGTTGGTTGAGTTTGCGTATAACAATAGTTACCAGGCAAGTATCCAAATGGCTCCATACGAGGCTTTGTATGGGAGGAGATATAGAACCCCTCTTTGTTGGGCAGAAGCTGGGCAGAAGTTGATTTCAATGCCGGCTATGCTTAAGGGAACCACCGAGAAGGTGAAGCTCATTTGTGAGTAGTTAAAAGAAGCATCAGATAGGCAGAAGTCTTACGCGGATTTGAAGCGTAAGGAAATTGAGTTCGCGGTTGGCGAACGTGTGTTCTTGAAAGTTTCGCCTTGGAAGAAGGTGATGAGATTTGGGCGTAAGAGTAAACTTAGCCCAAGGTTTATTGGACCTCACGAGATTGTGGAGCGTATTGGTCTTGTG
The DNA here is from genome assembly GCA_030270665.1 of Hibiscus trionum. Lineage (NCBI taxonomy): Eukaryota > Viridiplantae > Streptophyta > Magnoliopsida > Malvales > Malvaceae > Hibiscus > Hibiscus trionum. The sequence goes on from BSYR01000010.1 coordinate 16,542,032, forward strand.
GCATATCGGTTGAGATTGCCTATAGAGTTGGAGAAGATACATGATGTGTTTCATGTCTCCATGTTACGAAAGTATAGATTGGATCCTTCGCACGAAATGCCTGCTGAGAAGATAGAGTTGAATTCGGATCTATCATATGATGAGGAACCGGTGAAGGTTTTGGAAGTGAGTAGTAAATTTCTTCGTTGCAAGACGATAGAGCTTGTGAAGGTGTTGTGGCGACACCGAGGAGTTGAGGAAGCCACGTGGGAAAGCAAGGCGGACATTTTGAAGGAGTTTCCGCATCTCTTTCCATCAGGTAAGAATTTCGAGGACAAAATTTCCTAAGTGGGGGATAATTGTAACGCCCTAGTTTTGGGCCTAAATGTTTTAGACATCTGATCGGACCGGTCCAGAACGGTTCGAATCGCGTAAGGTGATTTTAGGAAATCAAGGATCGCGATAGGATGAAATTGTGATAAAAATTGTTAAAATGCTCTAAAAATATAATTAAGAGGTTAGCCAAATCAATTTTACAAAAAGGGTTTTGGAAAATGAACATTTTGAGTAGTGACCAAATTGTAACGTTTCAAAACTGGGAAAATGTGCTTTTTAAGGTGGAAGCCAAAATCTTAGAATCTTTAGGGGGCTTTAAGTCAATTTGACCTTTCTTCAATATGACATGTGATTTAAATGGATTTTAATTAAAGGATTTTAATTAAAATATGATATTAATTAATTGGTAGTTAGTGGATTTGCATTTTACGTAACTACCAATTCCCTATCATTTTAGCCAAACACCATTTTCTCTCATCTTTTCCAAAATTCTTTCTTCTAAAAATCCTCTCAACATTTCCTAAGTCTTTTTCAAGAGATCTTCTTTAATTCTTCAAAATTTTTGCAAGGAAAACTTGTCATCTACTGAAGGAAGCAATGATTGGAGGTAAATTCCGTTCTCAACCTCTAATCTAAGTTCTTTATTGAAATTCCCAAGATATTTGGCTTCTAATAACTATTTTTGATTGAGTTTTCAATATAGTTTTGATTTAAGATCAAAATCTTGTGAAAATGTGGATGAAATCTTGATTTTCGGACTTGATGTGTTGGGCTGTAACCGCCTTAGCCCGGCCTAGACGCTTGACCAGAACTACGAAGATTACACGGGGAAAACCAAAGTCAACCCGAAAGTCAACCTTGATTAACGACCCTTTTTTTTTAATTTTAATCTTGTCTAGATGCATGTTAAGCCTAAGTGAGCACTCACGAATCATGAAAGAGAAAGGCACATCGATCGGATAACATTTAGGGACTCAATTGCTTAAATTACGCGTTTAGAGACCAAATTGTAATTTTTGGAAATTGGAAGGACTTTGTTTATTTTAAGATTACCAATATGAAATTAATCATGTTACATGCTTCTCTATCATGTTTCAGCCGAAACAGACATTCCAAGCTCAAGCAATTGCATCCACAACATTTAGGACTAAAATGTAAAGCATGGAAACTCAAAACAATTCAAATCAGCATCCAACAGTCAATTGTATCGGAACGCCTACGCACCGTACCGAAACGCCCATATCGAAACTATGTTGACCGTTTCGGTACTCGGGTATGTTTCGAGACCAGTATTGGAACATGCTTCACCAGTAGCCAAACTATTTCGAAACAACTTCAACCGTTTCGAAACACCGTAACCAATACAGGCCCCTATTTCGAAATAATTGAGGTTGTTTCGATACACCTTGCTCAGTGACAGCAGATATGGATGGTTTTTCACCTTTTAAGCCAACCATACATGCCTTAAAGAGCACTTCAACATACTAGCAACTCATTTTAGTACTAAGGATCACATTTAAGACTATTTAACTTAAGCATGACATCAACTTCAAGATCACATAATCTAAAGGCATGCTTCCAAGTCTCAAAACCAATATAAGCAACCAACCCACAAAACAAGCATTTAGAACCATTTACAACCCTTACATGCCATCACAAACATGACCCAAACATAGGGAGTTCAAAACACATCTCCCAAACACAACCTTGAAGTCCCATTGCCACTATCAAAACTAAAGTGCATAAAAACATCACCATACATGAGCTTTGCACTTCCTTGGATGTTCTTATCCTTCTTGATGCCAAAAACACCTCAATTATCTACATTATTGGTAAAAGAGAGCGTAAGCACAATTGCTTAGTGAGGCATGCTCTAAAGAATCCAACACAATAATGCATTATTCAAAACACTTTCTCAAAGCCTTTTTCTACAACATGCTCATTCTATCTCATGCTTGAAAACCATTCAAAGCAACTTCTCATTGAAAACACATGTACCTCAATTCTATCTCATGCATTTAAACCAATGCAAATCTCATGGAAAAGCCAAACTCATGCTTGTAAAACCAAAGCATTTCATATACAAATCTCATATGCATTTCTCATAGCATAAATCATCATATCAAAGGTACATGTGAATCAAAAACAATTTCATATTTTATATTGGCATTTCACATCTCAATATTACTAGGATATGCGGACAACTCACTAGACACTTCCGGTGGCATCTACCATCACCGTACTCAGTTGTCTAGCAACATAATTTCTGGTGGCATCTACCATCACCGTACTCACAAGGCGGTATCTCTCATCGCCACAAAGCTTGGGTATTTCACCAAGTCCTACCCGATGGAATGCCCATCATTGGTTCTCTCCCTTTGGATTAAACCAAAGAGCACGTATGAATTTTTAGTTTATAGTGCACTCTCATCCTATTGACCGATCAATTATATCTGGTAAGTATCTCAACATCTATGCCAATATATTATGTCATATCATCATCTCACCTACTGTTTTTCATGCAACATTTCCAAATCATTCTCATCTCATTTCAAAACCATAACATTTGTCATGCTTTATAACAAAAGCTCAAATCTCAACTATGCATCATGTTATCTCATGAATTCATTTCAAGCATCATCTCATGCTACAAATCATGCATAAAAGCAGTAGGAATATATCTATCTCAAACCATGAGCATGTAAAAGCATTTTAGGGGCAACCACCACATTTAAGAGAGCAATCTAGCCAATACTTACTTCTGGACTTAGGAAGGTGTTTCAAACCTTTCCTAAATCCCCAAACCTTGATTCTTTGTCCCTCAGGGACTTCTAAAACCATACGCACTCACCGATTACGTTTCGCGTGCTTGCCGAAACGCTATCTAGGCTGCTGGATCAACACCAAAGGCATCCAAAGATGTCTCCCATGTTTATAACATATAAGAGCAGAGGATTAGTGCATCATCATGCATTGAAATCATCAGCCACACACCTAAACTCGCTGCTCTACTCAAAAACCACATTTCGGCTATCAAACACAACCGAAGTCACCTCCAAACTCATCCAAAACAAAGCCCAACCAAGATCTACCACTTCTAATCATTTCTAAACATCAATCAACATCAAAAATCACCACAAACTCGTCCTTATACCTCAAGCTATAACAGAACACAAAAACCACCCCAAAAACCACCATTCTAGCAAGCAAAACTTAGGAATCCAAGCCCATTCGGGATTTGTGTGATAAAACCTCATTTATAACTTCAATTAACATCCAAAATAAATTAGAAAACAACCTCAAAATATAGCCTAACCATCAAGCACGAAAATCATCAAGATCTCTCCAAAAATCATGAGTTTTAAGACAATTTCTTGTTTCTAACATTAAAGCAACTCAAAAATCATTAACAAATGATTGATAACTTGGGAATTTCAGTAAATAACTGATCATTAGAGGAGAATGACGAAGCTTACCTCTAATGGCTGATTTCTCCTTGATTTGGGCAAGTTTTCTTGAAAATCCAATGTAAAATCATGAGGTTTTGATGAGGAGAAGATTAGGAATCAAAAAGGAATTTAAATCCAATCAAAAAGGATGAAAATCAGCAACCATTTGAAGGAGAAAGAGTGTTTGGCTGAAAAGAATTTGAGAGAAAATGGAAGGAGAGAAAATTGACGTAAAGTAGTTATGAAAAGTCAAAGTTAATTTCCTTTTAATTTATCCTTGTTTTTCTTTAATCAAAACATTAATAAAATCACCCAAATTAAGAAGACATCTGATTAAAAACATTTTGGTAAAATTAGCTCCTTAAAGATTCAAAGTTTCAATCATTTACAAAACAGTCACTATTTAACTGTGTAAAAACTGCGATTTGGTCACTACACCGAAATGTAGTATTTCCAAACCTTATTTCGTAAAATTGATTTCACCATAGTCATTCATACATTAAATGATGATTTTTAGATATTTTTCCATATTTTTAAATCATCCTGAAATAGGTGTTCCCTAAAGCTCCCTTTAAGATTCGAACCGTTTTCTGACCAGTCCGATTCGGACTCTAAAACATCTAGGCCCAAATTTGGGGTGTTACATGGGCACTGTTTTGTTTTGATTTCAATTGATTTCAAAGTTGGTTTATATGTTAAAATGAGGTGTGGTTAATATAGATCCCGAAATCTTTGAGATCCTTGAGTTTCTTGGTAGTTATAAGTACGATTTTGGGGTGCAATGGTGGTATTTTGATTGCAGGAGGTAAAAGGATGAGTTAGGATTTTTAATAGATGTGTTTTGATGTTGATTATGCTTTAGAACTGTTGTATGATGGCTGGGCTTGGTTTAGATGCAATCGAATGAGTTTTCGGTTGTGTTGGAAGGGTATTTTGGTGTAGTTTGAGTGGGCAACGAGTCTATAGATTGTTGCTGGTGTTAGAAAGCATTTTAATGCATTTAGATCTCTGTTTTGTTGATGTGAAAACAGGGGATCTTGATCCGGAGGCTAATGAGGTAATTTTGGAGGCTCCGGAGGTGTAATTTTCGTGTCGGCGAACAAGGCTTCGCGTATCGGTGAGTGGAAATACAATTTCCTGATTTGTAACGCTTTGAGCGGGCTCTTGTGAACTTAGTGTAAGTTTGATACACTTAACTAAGCTCAAGTGTAAGTGTTTCGGTAATCCTTCTCTTGGAAATGTGCTGAGTTTGATGAAAATGCATTTGATGGAAGAGTGGATTTGGTTATTGTTTTTAAGCATGTTTAAGCATGGTTTAATGCTGGATTTTAATGTCATTATGTTAAGGATGTACTAGGTAAGTGATCCTTGGTTTTCATATGAAAATGCATATGATGTTAAGCATGTGTGCTTATGGAAATGACATTGTGGTTATGCTTGAAAAACAGTGAATTAATGTGGATAAATGATTATATTGGCAAGTGATGAAATGGTTACTTAAATCGGATATAGTTAGCCGGCTATAGGATTGGGTGCACCGCGAATAAAGTAACCTTGGATGTTGAGGGGTTGTGATTGTGCCATAATCTCCATCCAAGTACCCTAACGATTGAGGTTAAGATCACAACGATGAATGGTTAGTCCCGTGTGTGAGTCTTGTGTATGTGTCCCATACTCTCGTTATTGGAATTATACAACTACCGATGAGTGATGTTGAGGGGTTGTGATTGTGCCATTAGTCTCCATCACGGGTGTTGAAGGGTTGTGATTGTGCCATTTGTCTCCACCTTGTGTAGTCCGGTAGTTTGTATGAAGCGTGAGGGACAACGCTTGTAATCCGCGTATCCGATTGTGTCTTGTGTTGAAATGATTTATGGACTATCACTTGAAAGCCAATATAATGTAAATGAACAGAGTGAAGATTGAGATGCTTGTAAATGATGCAACGTTGCATGAGAAATATGTATATGATGCAAGAATGCATGTGATGCTTGTTAAAGCATGAGCAAAGGTTTATTTGCTATTGTAAATTGATGCATATGTGCATGAGGTTTCAAAAGTGAATTGAAGTCTTGAGAAGACTTGTTTTATAAGAGGCATGTGTTGTAAAGTGTTGTTTTTGCAAATCATGAGTTATGCATCGATGAATGTTGTATAGCGATCCTCACTAAGCTTATTGCTTACGCTTTTTTTGTTTCATCAATGCAAAGAATTGAACCTTTGGAAGGCAGCCCAAAAGTAAGAGGAATCCATAGCTTTGTAAAAGAGATGTAAGTGATTAATCTTTAGTGTAATAAGAGGCAATGGGTGGGATTTATACTTTGGAATGTTTGAGAATGTTTCTTTTACTTTCAGCATATTGGTTTGTCTATACTTGAATTGTAAATGGCCTTTGGATTTTGGATTTTAGTTTATTTGGAGTTTTGACTTGTTATGGTTTTACCTAATTAGGAAGCATGCCTTTAGTGCCTTTGCTTTTGTGATGGTTGCTATGTTTAGGCTATAGCCTCGATGTGATGATAGTTGATATGTATCCTTGATGTATGCATGTTGTGGCATGTCTCGGGGTTGATTCGAGTGTGAAAAAGCATGAAAAACTAGCAATTTCTGATGTCACAGTGCAGGGTGTATCGAAACACCCTTAACTATTCCGAAACGGAGGCCTATAATGGCCATAGCGTTTTGGAATAGTTGAAGATGTTTCAGAACAGTTTGGCCACTGGAGAGGCCTGTTTCGATACTCGTCTCGGAACACACCCGAGTACCAAAATGGTCAACACCATTTCGAAATATGACTTTTCGGTACGAAGGTTTGGTGTTTCGAAACAGATGACCGTTATATGATGATGATTTTTAATTGCTATAAGTTTCCAATTTTACGTTTTAGTCCTGAATGTTGTGGAAGCAATTGCTTGATCTTCGAATGTCCTTTTTAGTTGAGATTTGACAGAGAGGCATGTAATATGATTAATTACATAATGGTAATCTTAAATTCATCCAAGTCCTTATATTTTCTAAAAAATTACATTTTGGTCCCTAAAATGTGTAAATCATGCAATTGAGTCCGTAAATGTTTTCTGATCGTTATGTCCTTCTCTCCTATGATTCTTGAGTAATCGCATAGGCTTAATGTGCATCTAGAAAAGATAAAAAGAAAAAAAATGGTCGTTAATCAAAGTTGACTTTCGGGTTGACTTTGGTTTTCCCTGTGTAATCTTCATAGTTCGGGTCAAACATCTAGGCCGGGCAAAGGGGGTTACAAAAACATAGCACATTCCGAGAGAGACTTTCGATTTACTTACTCTCGAGCTTAGTTAATTATTTCAAACTTACACTAAGCTCCCAAAACCATGCTCAAAGCGTTTCAAAGCTGGAAATCATTTTCCACTCATCGATACGTGAAACTTCGCTTGCTGACGCAAAGATCATTCGCCCGAAGCCTCCAAAAATGCTTCGCTTGCTTTCGGATCAAGATCCCTATTTTTAGAGCATTAAAATACAGATCCAAATGCATTAAAATGCATTTCAACACCAGCAACTAAGCACAAACTCGTTGCTCAGCAAAACTACACCAAATTACCCATTCGAAAAAACCGAAAACTCAATTGATTAGAATCAATCCAAAACAGAGCTCATCAACAAAACTCTGAAAATCAAGATTTAAACCATTATTTTGCAAGATTTTGATCTTAAATCAAAACTATAATTAAAACTCAGCTAAAAACAACAATTAGAAGCAAATAATCTTGGGAATTTCAATAAAGAACCTAGATTAGAGGTTGAGAATGGGATTTACCTCCAATCCTTGCCTTCCTTAAAGATTGACAAATTTTTGTTTCACAAATATTGAAGAACTTGAAGAGAATTCTTGGAAAAATATGAGAAACTAAAGTTAGAGTGTTTGGGGAAAAGAAATCTGGAGAAAAGGTTTGAGAAAATGGTTTTGCTGAAATGAAAGTTAGTTACGTGAAATAAACCTCCCTATTTACCATATTAATATCCCTTTTAAATCAATTATATTAAAACTCTTTTACAACACGTGCCAATTTAAGGGAAGGTGTAATTGCACAAAAGCTCCCTAAAGATTCTAAGATTTTTTACTCCTCTTTTGAAATTGCATTTTTCAACAGTTTTAAAACTTTACATTTTGGTCACTACCCAAAATTTACCACTTCTGAAACTCATTTTGTAAAATTAATTTGACCAACCTTTTAAACATGATTTTAGAGGATTTTAGAAAATTTTCTTCATATTTTTATCCTTTTGCGATCCTTGACTTCCCTAAACCACCTAATACCATTCGAACCGTTTCCGACCGGCCCGATCCGATGTCTAAAACATCTAGGCCCAAAACCAGGGCTTTACAACTCTCCCCCACTTAGGAAATTCTGTCCTCGAAATTTTTACCTGAAGGAAAAAGGTGCGAAAATTGCTTCAACATGTCCGCCTTGCTTTCCCACGTAACCTCCTCAACCCCTCAGTGTTGCCACGAAGAACTTTGCTGCTCGAATTCAAGATCCTCACCGGTTCCTCGTCATAAGACAAATTCGGATTCAACTCTATCTCCTCAACATGCATCACATGCGAAGGATCCGATCTGTACCTCCGCAACATCGAAACATGAAACACATCATGAATTATTTCTAACTCGGGAGGCAACCTCAACCGATAAGTCACAGGGCCAATAAGCTCCACAACCTCATAAGGTCTAATAAACCTTGGGCTAAGCTTACCCTTAGGCCCAAGTCTCATCACCTTCTTCCAAGGAAATACTTTCAAGAACACACGTTTGCCAACCGCAAACTCTATCTCCTTACGCTTCAGATCCGCGTAACACTTTTGCCGATCCGATGCTGCCTTTAAGCGCTCACCAATGAGCTTCACCTTCTCGGTGGTTCCTTTCAACATAGACTGCATCGAAATCAACTTTTGCCCTGTTTCTACCCAACAAAGAGGCGTTCTGCACTTTCTCCCATACAAAGCCTCGTATAGAGCCATTTGAATGCTTGCCTTGTAACTATTGTTGTAAGCGAACTCAACCAGAGGCAAGTGCTTCTCCAGAACCTTGAAAATCTATAACGCAACATCTCAACATGACTTCTGCAATTACTGGAGGTACGGCTCGGAATATATCAAGAAGGAGGAGGACAAGTGCCGAATGTTCATAGTTGGGCTCAATGATGAACTATTCCCTATGTTTATTGTATTGAGCATTGTTAACTTCAAGACTTAGAAAACCGAATCAAAGCCTCTAAAGATGCTCAGAAAGCTCAACATACCAATGGGTCCGGTAAACCTGAGAAGAGGTTCAGAGATGATTCTTGACCTCCCAAATGGAAAAAAAGGGAAACTATCAAGGCCCTAAGTAGAATGTATATCCACAGCCTTCATGTTCTATGAATATTGATAGGCCTCATTCTGTGACTCAATCCTTTGCTAATATTGCTTCCATTGATAGTATCGGAGACTCAAATCGAAGCACTCAATACCCAGTTTGCAACTATTGCCAGAATAAGCACCCAACAGGCCAGTGCTGGAAGCAGACTGGAGCTTGCTTCTATTTTGGAGAGCAAGGTCACTTCATTCGTGATTGTCCCCTTAATGCGACCAAATCTACAGCTACACCGGTTACTACTTCCTCTCTTGGTGAATCCTTCCTAGGTAAGGGATCAAGGCAAGGATCATCGAGGACCATTGGGAGACCAAGTGGCTCGAGAAAACCGTCTAACAAGCAAGATTCCAAATCCTTTATCCAGATGTATCACGTGAGTTACAGGGAAGAGGAGGATGAACCTAATGTTATTGCATGTACCATCGAATTATACTCACATTCCTTATATGCATTGATTGATCATGGTTCTACTCAATCACGTATAAGCACTTTAATAGTCAAGAAGTATATGATGTCTTCTGAACCCTTAGCATCACGAATCTTTGTAACCAATCTTTTAGGTGATTGTGTCACCATGAGTATAGTATGCAAGAATTGTCCCTTAATGATTCAAGGGATTCCTTTTCCAGCCAATTTTTTGGCCTTACCAATCCATGAGTTTGATATTATACTAGTCTTATATTGGTTTAGTGAGCATCATGCCTGGGTATATTGTTGTAAGAGGAAGTTGTATCCATGAAGCCTTAGTAAGGAAAGTGTTGTTTTGAAGAGCGCGATGAGTCGTTCATTGTGCGCTTTGATGTTGCGAGCCAAGGATGAACCTTAATTACGGAACGTCAACACTGTTTGTGAATTTTTTGATGTCTTTCCTGATGTACTTCTAGGTTTACCTCCAACTCGTGAGGTTGAATTTGACATTGAAGTGCAACCTTGAACTACCCCAGTTTCAATTGCACCTTATCGAATGGCAGTCGTTGAGTAGAAATAATTGAAAGCTTAGATTCAAGAACTGCTTGACAAAGGCTTCATTCAACCGAGCTCTTCGCCTTAGGGAGCCCCGGTTCTATTTGTGAAAAATAAAAAATTCTCAATGAGGCTATGCATTGATTATCGACAGTTGAACAAAGTGACCATCAAGAATAAGCATACATTGCCCAGAATTGACGACATGTTCAATCAACTAAAGGATACTTCTCTGTTTTCCAAGATCAATTTAAGGTCAAGATATTATCAAATGAGAGTTAAGGAATGTGATGTACCTAGAATTGCTTTCTGTATGAGATACGGACACTACAAATTCTTGGTAATGCTCTTTGGGCTAACCAATGCACCAGTGGCCTTTATGGACTGAATGAACCGGGTCTTTAGACCCGATCTTGACAAATTCGTAGTGGTGTTCATAAATGATATATTGATCTATTCCAAAAATGTTGTAGAGCATCGAGATCATCTCCGTATCGTGCTTCAAATCTTACGAGAGAAGCAGTTGTATGAAAAATTGTCTAAGTGTGAATATTGGCTCACCAAAGTTGCCTTCCTTGGGCATATCGTATCAGCTTCGAGTATCCAGGTGGATCTGAAGAAAATTCAAGCCGTCATAGATTGGCATCCACCGAAGAAAATTGGAGAACTTAGAAGCTTCCTTGGTCTTGCTGGCTAATATAGAAGATTCGTAAAATGGTTTTTTATAATAGCAGCTCCAATGAATATGTTGTTGAGAAAAGAAGCTCTATTTGTGTGGACCGAGGAACAACAACGAAGTTTCGACCAATTCAAACAAGTCTTGACTCATGCACCAGTTTAACCCAACACGAGTCTAGAAGGGACTACATAGTTTATAGTGATGCATCACATCTCGGTTTAGGATGCGTATTGATGCAAGAAGGAAAAGTTATTGGTTTTGCTTCGAGACAACTTAAGCCGCACAAAAATGAACTACCCTACTCATGATCTAGAGTTGGTTGCAGTTGTCTTTGCATTAAAAATCTGGCGACATTATCTCCATAGAGAAAAATGTTATCTCTTTACCGACCACAAGAGCCTCAAGTACCTTTTGACCCAAAAGGAGTTAAATCTTTAGAACGGATATGGTTGGAACTTCTCAAAGATTATGATCTTGTCATTGATTATTATCCGGGCAAGGCTAACATTATAGTTGATGCACTCAGTCGCAAACCTATGTCTGGTAAGTATTGTTAATGACTATTGAGTTTTTATGTACTGTGTAGTACATAGACTCATTGTAATGTCACCATATTATAGCCCCTCGAGCAATTAATGCTCACTTCTGACTCTGAAAGCATCGTTGCCTCATAGTTGAACTCCAAGTTCAGTCTACCATCGTTTCAAGAATCAAGGCTTTCTAAGACCAAGATCCTAAACTCCAATCCATTGTTTCCAAGTTATCAGATAATCCCGACTTTAGAATTAATTCTAAAAGACTCTTGTGTTTCCACGATCGGGTCTGTGTACCTAATGATGAATCTCTTCACACCGACATCCTTACAAAAGCTCATTCAAGTTCTTTTTCATTCATCATGGGTCCGTGAAGATGTATAAGGACCTTCGTGAACTCTATTAGTGGCCAGGCATAAAGCAGACCATAGTTGATTTTGTATCTAAGTGTCTCACGTGTCAACGTTTTAAAGCAGAGCATCGTGTCCCTACCGGATTATTGCAACCTATTGATTTACCGCAATTGAAGTAGGAAAAGATCATTATGGACTTCGTCAATGGTCTACCCTTAACTCCAGCTAAACACGATGCCATATGGGTCATTGTAGACTGTTTCACCAACTCAGCTCACTTTATACCAGTTAGAATGGACTACATTCTTCCTTAACTATTTAACTTGTACATCAAGCAAGTTATTCGACTCCACGAAGTACTTAAGTCCATCATTTCCAATCGAGATCCTCGCTTCGCATCTTGATTTTAGAGAACATTACAAGAAGCTTTAGGCACTAGAGTTAATCTTATTAGTCACACCCTCAATCTGACGGGTAGTCAGAAAGGGTAATTCATGTAATTATCGAAAGTTCCTTCCATTGAACTGTTGAAATATGTATTGTTATTAAACTCTTCCATACAAATCTTTGAAGACATGCTTCGAGCATGTATCATCGACTTTGGTAGATCTTTCGGAGAAATCCATACATCTCGTCGAGTTTGCTTACAACAATAGCTATCAAGCTTCGATCCAAATGGCTCCATATGAAGCATTGTATGCCAGGTGATGCCGAACTCCACTGTGTTGGTCTTAACTTGTTGAAGGCAAAATGTTGTGCCATGACTTACTTCGGGAAACCGAAGAACGAGTTACCATCATTCATGATCACTTGAAAGTTGCCTTTGACCGAAAAAAGGCATATGTTGATATTAAGAGAAGAGACATTGAGTATAAAGTTGGTGAAAAGGCCTTTCTTAAAGTCTCACCGTGGAAGAAAGTTTTGAGATTTGGCAAAAAGGAAAAATTGAGTCCCCAATTTATTGGACCCTTTGAAGTCATTGAAAGGGTTGGCCCTGTGGCATATCGATTGTTGTTACCCTCAAAGCTATGAATGATCCATGGTGTCTTCCAATTATCGATGCTTCGGAAGTACGATTCTGATCATTCGCACATCATTGAACCCGAATCAGTAGCGATTCAACCAAACTTAACATACGAGGAAGAACCGGTTCAGGTTCCTACAAGAGAAGTCAAGAGGCTTCGTAACAAATCTGTATCATTAGTTAAAGTGCTCTAGAGGAGTCACACTCTTGAAGAAGCTACCTGGAACCTGAAGAGACTATGAAACAACAATACCCCCATCTCTTCAGCTAAGGTAAAAATCAAGGAAGAATTTTTATTAAGGGAGAGAGTTGTAACACCCCAAAATCCTGTCCAGTCGGAATTGGGTTCCAGCGATCAGAAACCCTACATCAGGAAGGTCTAAATATTTCCCTTACACTATAGGTGTGATCAATTATATCGATATTGAACTCTAATCGGATCATTTCATCATTCTTGGACCTTATTGAATAATATCGAAACTTATTTAGTGACTAAATTGTGAAAATTTAAAGTTCGGGGGGAATATCTTAAAACAATAGGAGTTGAGGGACTAACCTTGTGATTAGCCCCTCCTCAATTATAATCACCACATACGTGGGTGATCAGAATTGATTTCCTTCACCTTAAGGAAACCTTAAGGCTATAGGAAACTAAAGTGAAGAAAGAAAAGGAAACTTACATGATTCAATTCGAAGCAAACACCTCCCTATCATCACCGTCTCCTACCTCCAAGCACACACCACCATTGGAGATCAAGCCTAAGCTTGATTTTTCATCGAATCCTTACAACTAAATCGTTGCTCTCTATCAGGTAAGCTAAATACCCCCAAACTATTATTGAAATCCATGGATGTTGAGAGAGTAATATCGATGTTAGGTTTAACGATCCATGGAAATCTTATAAATGTTGTGGAAATACCCCAAACTAAGTTTAGATATCGATTTGGAGGTCATTATATTGATTACAATGTTGTGGTATTGTTTCTAACACACTTCTATTGATTCCCTAGCTCAAGAAGTTGATAAAGAACATCCATTGAATTCACCAAGGGCTAGGAACAAAGGGGTGTTATCCGAGAACCTTAAAAGCATCAGATTTTCAAGGTGAGTGTAGTCGAAGTCTCGAGATTAGGCGAAGAGCATTCCCAAATTCATTTTTTATTACTATAGCTAACTTTGCTCTAAAGGATATTTCACCGAGTCATTAGATGGATACATTGGTAAGCATCGGTAAGTATAGCATTGAACATTGGACAATGGTATTGTCATCCTCATTGTACATTGTTATTGGCATAGATATTGTCATAGAAACATAGTAAATAAATCGTCAATCATTGAACTTGACATCGAATTCATTGAATATTTTTATAGTTATAGAATTTTTGAAGGAACATTGGTATCAGAACATTGTTTATTGATAAACACATTGGAAACATTGAACATTGTAATTATCATTGAATCTTGATTGTTATTATTGTTATTGAACCTTGGGATCAAATCATTGGATACAATTGACATGACATAGAATTCATGACCTCAATATAAAGGTGGACTATGGTCCTAAGGCTACAACCTATATTGACTTCGCGTGGCAGATGGATGTGTATGTTATTTGTCATATTGGCGAGGCGAAGGGACTAGACCATTTATTGATTTGGCAAGGCATAGGTATTCACGTATTCACTATCTTAATTCGATCAAAGGGTTAATGTAGAATCAGAAAGGTATAGTTGTTGAACATGAACATTACATTGATTCAATAGACTTATAACATTGATATTGCTTAATTCATGAATTGAAGTGCATATTGTTGATTTGGATATTTTTCACGTCAACCTCACTAGGAAAAGTATGCATAATGCATTTCATTTCATGCATTTCAGGTTAAAGAGGTTATCGTTGTTGAAGATCGAAGATGTCGGGGCTATACAAGCCACTACAAGCTTTAAGTAACGTGTTTTGTCCTTATGAACTTCTAGAATGAAGGCAATGTAGTTGAACTAGTCATTTGAGTCCCTTTTGGTATGTTTATGTTATGTGTGGTTTGTAATGTAGTTAAAGACCCTAAAATGACTTTTGTGTTGTGCTAAAAGTGAGTAAATTGGCATAATGGGCTCTAAAAGGTAAAAACCTAGTAAACGTATTCATACAATCATGAAAGTTGGCATGCTAGTAGTTTATAGTATTGAAATGTTGTAAGTAAAGTTCAAATGCATTTGGACATCGTTTGGTAGGTCAAATTGGATAAACATCGGACTAAAATCTGTTATTACAGGGCAGGCGTACCAAAACGGGTGATGGTGTTTCAGTACGACCATCATATTGAAGCTATAAGGAACCATGGTAAAGAAGGGTGTTTCGATATGGCTTAGGGGCGTACTGATACAATTTTGGGGACTTTAGCCACTGTCAAAACTTGTTTCGATACACACTCAGAGTGTATCAGAACATGTGTTGCGTGCAAAAGTGATGCGCAATTATCGTGCAAGTGTACACGATGCCAAGTTATAGTATTTAAGATATCATCTCCACAGGGATTGTGACAACCTTCCGGAATTTACTTTTCTGCGCAAGTAAAAGTAAAACCACAAATAATGAGAGTTGGTTTGATTAAAGCTAAGACTAAAGCAAATAAAATAAATTGAGAAATCAGAGTGAGAGAATGGGCCGATATTGGAATGCTTCGTAGTGTGGAGATTGGATGCACTATCTCGGCACAATTTTGCAGATCAACTTAACAACTTTTGGTAGCTGCCCACAAGTATGCCTCGGTAGAAGCCTGCCTCGGTAGAGACCAATGTGACTCCCTAGGCAGTTAAGCGATGATTCAAAGTTCGGCAAGGCTCCCTTCAATGACTTCCTCTTATCCCTAAGCTTGAAGTACTATTGGCGAAAATGTCTTAGATCCTACCTCCCAGGGTGAATATAAGGATGAACACCAAACGATTATGAAGCCTCTCTTAGCCGCTGAACTTCTAACTTATCACTAATCCGAAATAGATTTACCCTATGGTTGGATAAAATCGTGTTTACTCGTTTCGTGAGTCCAACTCTCCCGATATTGAACAAATAGATTGAAGCTCTCTTCTCTCCCAATAAGGATTGAAACAATGAAGAACCAAGAGTAAACAAACCTTTAATTTTATTGCAAAAACTGAAATCCTAAACGAATACAAGCAAAACTCTCACAACTACTACACAACCAACCCTTAGCCCTAGAGAAGGTTTAGAATGTGGAGGATGGCGGCACAAAGGGGTTTCGTCAAGAAGGAGTTTTCTCTCTAATCTCAATTGTGTTTTTTCCTTCAAGTCGATTACATATATGTAGGGGAGGAGCATAGGCCTAAGTCGGTTTAGGGCATGAATACTAGTTAGAATATAATTACAACTAATTTAAAGAACATTAAATTTTCCTAGATTCTAGTTTGACTTTTTCCATCTTGACTTTGACCATGGATTTTCTTTGTCTGCTGGGCTCCAACGCACGTGCAAGTGGTCTCCAAAAACCGAGCTTGATAAGCTCTTTCAATTGCATACCACTTTGCATTTTTCCACCCTTCCTTGAGTTGTTGCCTCATCGACACACTGTTGACTGCCTCAGCAGATGTGTGGATTGGTGTGTAGGGGTTTGCCCAGCTCTTCATTCTGGGCTTTTCATCCTCGATCAGCTCTCCAAATGATCCAACAGCTTCCTCCATCTGTTTCCTGCTTCTCCTCTTCTGCCCTCTCTGCTGCCTCGGCGGCATCTGCTTCGGCGGGTACCTGCGATAGATAGAAAACACACTTGAACAATATCTTATATATATAAACAATTAAGTTCATCAAATAAGGCAAAATATCTAATCTATGCAGTTTTGTGTATGTTTTCCTAATAAATGCAACTAAACTATACTTAAGAACAACAATAATTGAGCTAAACTAGGGCATAAATATAGGACTTTTACACACTTAACAACAGAGTTAACACGAGTCAACAGGGATCCATACGTGTTAAACCGTTTTGAAACATGGTTGTTTGGTTAAAGTCATCAGAGGTTTATATGTATCGAAACATCCCTGGTCATTTCGGTGCGGTATTAGATAGTGTTCTTGGAAATTTTAATTAAAGTCATCAGAGGTTTATATGCCTATATCAATACAACCTAAGGTGTTTCGGTACGGTGTTAGTTATAACCCTTAATTTGCAATGAATATTGTTTTGCATTGTTTATATTTGGTCGCTAAATCTTCTAAAGTTTAATCAGGTGGGTAAATGAACTCGGACTAACGTGAAAATTTGCAGGCTTACTGAAATTGAGTTGAATTTAATTGTAGTGCAGTCGCTTTATTGAAAGGACCCTTAAATTAACGAAATTACAATTAAGTCCCGAGAGCTTATAAAAGTTTAAAATTTGGCCCTAGAATAGATTAGCAAGTCTTAATACAATTTTTTACTGTTGTATATCGATAACGTATCACATCGTACTGTTTATTGAATGAATTATTGTTCTAGAATCACTACATTGATCACCGGTAACGGTTTCTGACTCGATTTTCTACCAGACCGAGAAGGGATGTTACACAACCAGTTGCAAGAAAAGGTCTTCTCAATATAATTGGGATATTAGCATCAACTTCATAACCTAAAATAATAAAGTCTACTGGAAATGTAAATTTATCTACATTTACCAACACATCATCAATCTTACCCTTAGGATGTGCGAAAGATCGACCCGCCAAGTAAAGTGTCATGGTAGTGGGCCTTGATTCAATGCCAAGCTTCTTGAACATTGACATCGGTATCAAGTTAATGCTAGCCCCCAGGTCACATAGTGCCACACCCATGAATCTATTGCCAATAGTACACGAGATAGTGAAACTCCTTGGACCTTTTAATTTTGGTGCCAACCGACTGAGTATCCTGGTGTTGCATCCTTTGGTGAGAGCTATAGTCTTAAAGTCTCCAAATTTTCTTTTTTGGACAAGACGTCTTTCATGAATTTCACGTAATTGGGCATCTAGTCTAGTGCTTCCACTAATGGTATATTGATCTGCAATTATTTTAGCACTTTCAAGAAACACTTAAATTGTTGATCCTTCTTGTGCTTTTGTAACCTTTTTCGAAAGGGTGGAGGTGGATAAACATATGCTAGTTCTGCTGGCTTTTCCAATAGTTTGATGGCATCAGACTCTAGGCTTGCATCATTCTACTCGCTGGTATCAGTTTTCTCATTGACGTTAGTTTGATAGCTAGCAATGCTTCCATCCTCTTCTTTGTTCTCCAGCTCTTGTGGTACATCTACTGGACTTTTCTCTTCCATTTGACAATGGACTGCCTGGTTGTTTGATGTCTCAGCCTCGCACTGCTTGCCACTCCAAAGTGTTATGGCTTTGCATTGTTCATTTCTCTTCTGCCTGGCGTCTTCCGTATCACTTGGCAAAGCTCCCTGGGGCCTGTTGCTAAGTGAATTGGCAATCTGCCCAATCTGGACATCCAAGTTTTGCATCGAAGCTGCCAAACTCAAGGTTGGCGGGGCAAGGATGATATGGTGGCTCTCTCTGTAACGCCCTGAATTTGGGCCTAGATGTTATGGACATCGGATCGGACCGGTCGAGAATAGTTCGAATCATGTAAGGTGATTATAGGAAATCAAGGATCGGGATAGGATAAAATTATGATAAAAATTGCTAAAATCCTCTACAATATAATTAAGAGGTTGGTCAAGTCAATTTTACAAAAAGGGATTTGGAAAATGGACATTTTGAGTAGTGACCAAATTGTAAAGTTTCAAAACTGGGGAAAATATGATTTTTATGGTTGAAGCCCAAATCTTAGAATCTTTAGGGGGATTTAAGTCAATTTGACCTTTCTTCAATATGACATGTGATTTAAATGGGTTTTAACTAAATGATTTTAATTAGAATTTTGGTATTAACTAATTGGTAGTTAATGGATTTTCATTTTACGTAACTACCAATTCCCTCTCATTTTATCCAAACTCCATTTTCTCTCATCTTTTCCATAATTCTTTCTCCCAAAAATCTTTTCAACATTTCTTAAATCATTTTCAAGAGATCTTCCTTAATTCTTCAAGATTTTTGCAAAGAAAACTTGTCATCTATTGAAGGAAGCAAGGATTGGAGGTAAATCCCATTCTCAACCTCTAATCTAAGTTCTTTATTGAAATTCCCAAGATTTTTGGCTTCTAATAACTATTTTTTATTGAGCTTTCAATATAGTTTTGATTTGAGATCAAAATCTTGTGAAAATGTGGAGGAAATCATGATTTTCGGACTTGATGAGTTGGGCACTATTTTTTGTTTATTTTAATTTATTTCTAAGTTGGTTTATATGTTAAAATGAGGTGTGGTTAATATAGATCCCGGAATCCTTGAGATCCTTGAGTTTCTTGGTAGTTTTAAGTGTGATTTTGGGGTAAAATGGTGGAATCTTGATTGCTGGAGGTATAAGGATGAGTTAGGATGTTTATTAGATGTGTTTTGATGTTGATAATGCTTTGGAAGTGTTGTATGATGGCTGGGCTTGGTTTAGGAAACAATCGATTGAGTTTTCGATTGTTTTGGAAGGGTATTTTGGTGTAGTTTGAGTGTGCAACGAGTTTATGAATTGCTGTTGGAGTTAGAATGCAATTTAATGCATTTAGATCTCTGTTTTGATGATGCAAAAACAGGGGATTTTGATACGGAAGCTAATGAGGTGATTTTGGAGGCTTCGGAGGTGTAATTTCTGTAACCCCCGTAGCCCGGCCTAGACGGTTGACCCGAACTACGAAGATTACACGGGGAAAACCAAAGTCAACCCGAAAGTCAACCTTGATTAACGACCCTTTTTTTTCTTTTTAAACTTGTCTAGATGCACATTTAACCTAGGCATACTCTTGAGATAAGCATACTCAAAAATCACAGCAATCGGAAAACGATAAGGGACCCAATTGCACAAAATACGAAATTAGGGACCAAATTGTAAATTCTGAAAATTAAGAGGACTTTACCAATTTTTAAGTTACCATTATGAAATTAGTCATGTTTCATGCCTCTCTGCAAAATTTCATCTCAAACGGACATCTCAAACTCAAGCAATTGCACAAACAAGAAACGGGACTAAAACGTAAAGCTTGCAAACCATCAGGTGTTCAGAAACGGGTCTAGGCCGTTCAGGAACACCCCTTGGCAGTAGCCAAAGTGTTCAGAAATGGGCTAGGCCGTTCAGGAACACCCCTTGGCAGTAGCCAAAGTGTTCAGAAACGGGCTAGGCCGTTCAGGAACACCCTAGCCAAAACAAGGGCCTGTTTCGAAATAGGCAAGGGTGTTTCGAAACACCCTGCCCAAAAACAGCAGTTTGGCCTGTTTTAACACCTTTAAACCCCATCAAACATGCTCCAAACCATTCCACAATAAATCAACAACATGCCAAACATCAAACCTACCAATTTGCATCAAAATCTAGATACAAAACCACCCCTAGATGCACCAACTCATTTAACACATCCAACACTCAATCATGCTTTTCAAACAAGAAGCATAGCATAACAACTTAAGCATAAGAAGATTCAAACGGTGCAAGCTTACACCACATAGTTCAAAATCATAAACCAAACTTGTCCAACATACAAATCCTCTCTAAACAACAATATAAGAGATTCTTCCCCCATTGCCTTTATTATCTATAGCTATTAACCGAGACATACATCTCAAGTGGAGTTCCCCCTTGAATCCCTTGCTTCTCGCTGCTCCAACTTCATATGTCTGCATTGATGGACAAAAAGGAGCGTAAGCACATAATGCTTAGTGAGGAATGCTCAAAACCAAAACACCATCAATGCAGCGAGTCATAAAACCACTTTTAAAAGCAAACTCTATTCAATAAACCAAAGCAAGTTTGAAAACCCTTTTCAACAACATGCATAACATCATGCATTGCTCAAACATGAAAAACAAACCCTTAGCTTAGAAGAGCTAAGAAAACCCTTTCAAAGCACAACTTGCAAAATCAACAATTTAACCAATCCAAGCATAAACATCACATGCAAGGTTAAATTCAAAACTTTGGAAAACACTTCCACTTCACATCATACCTTGCTCATATTTGAATATCATTTTAAAGCAAGAAACCCTTAAAACCACTTACTCATTCAATTTACCATATGCATTAAACAAATGCAACATATGAACCACATCACCAACCTTTGCATCACATGCCTTAAAAACAAGTCTTCACAAGACTTCAATGCACTAAAGAGATTTCATGCACACATGCACCATTCTCAATAGATAACCAACACTTGTTCAAACTAACAAGTAAGCATGCATTCATAATACATTATACATGCCTCATGCAACCATGCATCATTTCAAGCATCTCATGCTTCATTATATTCAAGAACATATATTGGCTTCCAAGTGATCAACCAAATCCACTTTTCAACTCAACATCCAATCGGATACGCGGATCACAAGCGTTGTCCCCACGTTTCATACACCCTACCAATCCAAGGTCCCCAAATGGACTTTTAAACACCATTTGACCTTACCATTCACAAGGTTCCCATGTATGGACTTTTAAACACCATACAACCTTAACTTTCACAAGGTTCCCATGTATGGACTTTTAAACACCATACAACCTTAACTTTCACAAGGTTCCCATGTATGGACTTTTAACCACCATACAACCTTAACTTTCACAAGGTTCCCATGTATGGACTTTTAAACACCATACAACCTTAACTTTCACAAGGTTCCCATGTATGGACTTTTAACCACCATACAACCTTAACTTTCACAAGGTTCCCATGTATGGACTTTTAAACACCATACAACCTTAACTTTCACAAGGTTCCCATGTATGGACTTTTAACCACCATACAACCTTAACATGCACAAGGTTCCCATATATGGACTTTTAAACACCATATAACCTTAGCATCACCGATTGGTAGTTGTATAACATCACTAACGAGATCCGGGACACCCTATACAAGATCCACACATGGACTTTACACCACCATTGTGATCTTAACAAGCACAAGGTCCACCAATGGAATTTTAACCACCATTATTACCTTTGCTTACCCAAGGTCCTCGAATGGGATTCCAATCACCATTATAACCTTAACCATCTCGTTAGGATACTTGGATGGAGTTTACCGATTCACACTTAACCACTCCACATCCAAGGCGACTTTATTCACGGTGCACCCAATCCTATAGCCGGCTAACTATATCCGATCAAAGAACCAAGAACCACTTACATCACTTGCCAACATAACCACCTTACCACATTAATCCTTTAATTCACATGCATAACCATAATACAAAATTCATCATTTACCATCATCAATTCACTGTTTTTAAAGCATTACACAAAGCCATTAAACAACATGCAACACCATGCATCAAAACCACAATTTCCATGTACAAAACCAAGGATCTCTTACCTTGAGCATCCTTCACATATGGCTTTCAAAACCAGCATTAAACCATGCTAAAACATGCTTCCAAACAGAATTTAAATCATGCAAATCATATGCATTGCAACCATCAATCACAATTTCTTAAAAAAACCAATTCACAACACAAACCAAGAGCGAAAATCCATTTACTTACTCTTGAGCTTAGAAAAGTTGTTTAGACTTAAACTAAGCTCCCAAACCTTCAAACCCTGGTTTAAAAGCTGAAAACCCAACTTCACTCACCGATACACAAAACAAGGCTAGCCAACAAGCCTTTCAAGCATCCGAAACCTTCCACACCACCTCAAATGCTCACGGATCTTCCTCCCCTGTTTCAAGCACATAACAACAGAAGATTAATGCATCATTGTGCATTAAAAACACCAGCAACACGACTAAACTCGCTGCTCATCACAAATCCAACATTTCGGCTACCAAACACAACCGAAATCACCACCAAACACTTCCGAAACTTAACCCAGCCAAGATCCATCACTTCTAACCATTTTTAAACATCAATTAACATCCAAAATGATCACAATCACGTCCTTATACCTCCAGCTATAACAGATCATCAAAAACACCCCAAAAACAACCAAAAACATCAAGCAAAACTTAGGAAATTCAACCTATTCGGGATTGCATTGATAAAACCTCAATTCCTTGTCAATTTAACATTCATTTAACATCAATTTGACACCTCAAAACACTGCCCAAACAGATCTCACAAAATTTCACCAAAAATCACCAAATCTTGCATTTTAAAGCCAAAATCAAGATTACCATTGTAAAACCTTTAATAAATCATAATTCAAGGATTGAGAACTTGGGAATTTCAGTAAAGAACTGAGAGTTTAGAGGAGAAGGACGTTCTTACCTCCAAACTTGAGTTTCTCCCTTTTTGGAACCAAAATCTTGAAAATTCCACTTAGCAAATGGTGAGGTTTTGTTGAAGAAATGATTAGGGATCAAAAGAGAATTGAAAAGAGATGTTTAGGTGACAAAATCAGAAGAAAATCTCTGGAGAAAAGATGTTTGGGTTTAGAGAAAATGAGGGAAAAGAAAATAGAAGATTGAGAGAAAAGTTAGTTAGAAAATGACAAAATATCTTCCCTCCACTTTTCTTTTATTTAAAAACCATTTAATAAACCTTTAATATTTTAGAAAAATCTGGAGAAACTCCCATTGGGTAAATAGCTCCTTAAAGATTCAAAGTTTCAATCCTTTCTAAAACAGTCACGCAACTTTCAAAAATTACATTTTGGTCACTAGCCAAAATGTCACCCTTCCCAACCTCATTTTGTAAAATTGATTTCACAGTTCACTTATATATATTAAAAGAGGATTTTAGGACATTTTTCCATATTTTTAATGCAACCCGAACTAGGCTTTCCTAATTTCACCTTTATATATTCGAACCGCAACCCGACCGGTCCGGTCCAAACCCAAAACTTCCAAGCCCAAAATCGGGGCGTTACAACTCTCCCCCTCTTAGAAAATTTCGTCCCCGAAATTTCAACTGGCGAAAAGAGCACAACCAAACTTCTCAAGCAACACGCAAACAACACAAGAGACTTAACCACCACTAAACACTCTCTCCACAAACTCCACGCAAACTCAACACCACCACATACTGTTCACAAATTCCAGAACACTCAGATGTTAACCACATCTTAACTTTTCACACTTCCAGACTGCACATAGCCTCAACAACAACCTGAAGAACCTCAAACTTTTTACAACATATTCCACCTTAACACACAACTCCCAAAACTTGTTCACACAGTGACACCAACCAATTCAATCAGCCACTATGTAACACACAACCTTCACTGCTTCTAATACTCTTTGCAACCTCCCCGACCTCTTCCAAAGATTTCTCAACAAGCAAAAATTCTTAAGCAACAACTGCTTACCCAAACTTCTCAACGTATTACTGTCCTTACTTCACATCCACCACAATCTTTACCATCGACTCACCAGAACTGCTCACTCATCGACAGATAATCACGTCACTAACCCCAACCTTGGCTTCGCCAACCATTCCACACACCACCAGCTGAACTCAAAAAGAAAATTCACTTACTCACAACCAACCAACCACTTCCCACAAGAACTCATTCAACCAACAATGGCCTTCCATCTTTCATTGCCTTTCCACCACAAGCTTTGACCACAACACTTGCCTTACTAGAACACCGCCCAACCTGAACATACATACCATCTTCTCAACTCCTCGAAGATTGCTACGAACTCTCACCCACATAAACAACCCTTCTATTACAACATCCATGCCAAGCTACCCCAGCACTTAAAAAACACAACCACTAACCTGCAACATCACTTAACACCATGGGACTACCACTTCAACTAGCCATTCAAAACCACCTGATCGGTTCTGACTTCAACCAGCAATCTCCTCACCGCCACACCATTAAGCCCATTAAGCAGCAAACACTTTCCTTCTACCAACATGCTATACCGCACTCACTATTACTAACAGCTCGCTTAATACCCTCCACAACTTCTAACATTTCCTAGCACCAAAACAATCTCTAAAAACCCATCATCCAACCTAACTCTATCACAACACTAACAGACTCGATTAGTTATTAGCGAGTGTGAACGTTCGTATGCATGGTCACCAATATGCCCTACAATGCCTGATGTACATGTATGCAAAACCTCTAATGTCATGTCACATGTATGCATGGACCAGCACATATATAATATAGCATATAACAAATAATTTTAACTGTGCATGTATGTCAGTTCACACCCACCAATAACATCCTCAGAATCTGTCTAAAAACAACCTTCTATCTCACTCCCAACTTGACCAACTCCATCATTCATCAACCATTAACCACAAGATACTCGCTAAGGCCCTCTTCACACTAAAGTTGTTTTCAAAACAACAACAACTTCCTCAACATGCTAGCAACGAAACCATACCCTCTACGCAAGGAAAAACCAAACCAAAACCAAACTAGGACACTAGAGCAAAGGTTACTTAGCAAGGTTACCTGAAAACACTTTACTGCCCCGAAGCTTCAACAGACGAGCTCTCTTCCTCGCAGAACCATCATTCTCCAGCCGCACCACTGTAGCATCAGCTAACATACTAAGGTCACCACCATCTCCTTGCGGCAAAGCTCCCTGGCTATTCCGGGCCAACTTCAAACAATTACGCCTCATATGTCCAACAGACCCACATTTCCAACAGATTTCATTTCCCAAACTCCTCACAACTTTCTGCTCTTCCTGCCACCTTCGAACTTTGCCTCGGCCGTGCCCACGACCATTCAGAGACCCTTTTGCTACCACTGAAGCTGACTTTACCACAAGAGGACAATCTCGCTTCACATGCTCTTTAGAACCACAGTTCCAACAAGCACCTGCGCCCCAACACTCTCCAACATGTCTCCTTCCACAACGGTCACACACTGGTAGCTGAGCCTCCACTCCTTGATCAAGCAGCACTTGCCCCAGATCTGCTCTACCTTCAACTTGCTTAACCCTTGGGAATTTTTCCCCAAGATACCTTTCATAAAAGGCAGACACAAAGAAATCCCAATCAATATCGTGGATGTGCGATGCCACCGCCACGGATGTCCACCAGGCACATGCATCCTTCAACATCAAAGAGACAACACTTCCCAGCTTACAGGCATAATCACAGCCTCCCTGATCCAAAATCAGAATCACACTAGCCAACCAGGCCTCAAACGTCTCCGGTGTTGAACCATGATACTCCACAGCACCTAAATCATGCAACCGCTGTTTCGGCAAACCCACACATCCCACAGCCAGCATATCCACTGACCTTACCTTCACCACAACCTGAGATGTTCCCAACACCTCCTGCACAACAGATGATGAACTCTTCATCACAGAACCAACTTCTTCCTTCTGCCTTACCATCCCAACCCCAGGCACAGAAGACTAAGACGAAACATCTCCACTAAAGGGTGAATTCCATGCCTTAACAACCTGCCCTAAGGCAGCAACCATCTCACCCAACTGCCATTCTTTCATCGACTTCGCCATACTATTAACAACAAGCAATCACAACAAAACAAACAAAACCATTAGACCAGCTTAAAGCAAGGATTCAAACCCCAACTCCAAAATAACACAATAGCTATAATAATAAGGCAATGGGTATCCCGAATCCTCCCCTTTTTCATGACATAACAGTCAACACAAACATGGATATCTCAACATCAAACATATCAAACAACATTTCGATCATGCTTACATCAAACATCGTCCACTTGCAACAACATAACATCATCAACATATCATACCCATTACACTTTCATCATGCATAAAATCAACTCACAACACCAACATATCATCAGCACAAAACCACATTAGCTCAATGAAGATTCATAACCACAAAGCATGCTTGAAAACATCATCAATTTGCTCAGAAACACGTGTTTCAACCAGCTTTCCACCGCACATTAGGATATACATCAAACACAGATTACAACAATTTATCATTTTCTCCAATCATTCGCAACTCAGCTCTGATACCACCAAATGTAACCCCCGTAGCCCGGCATAGACGGTTGACCCGAACTACGAAGATTACACGGGGAAAACCAAAGTCAACCCGAAAGTCAACCTTGATTAACGACCCTTTTTTTCTTTTTAAACTTGTCTAGATGCACATTTAACCTAGGCATACTCTTGAGATAAGCATACTCAAAAATCACAGCAATCGGAAAACGATAAGGGACCCAATTGCACAAAATACGAAATTAGGGACCAAATTGTAAATTCTGAAAATTAAGAGGACTTTACCAATTTTTAAGTTACCATTATGAAATTAGTCATGTTTCATGCCTCTCTGAAAAATTTCATCTCAAACAGACATCTCAAACTCAAGCAATTGCACAAACAAGAAACGGGACTAAAACGTAAAGCTTGCAAACCATCAGGTGTTCAGAAACGGGTCTAGGCCGT